>JAJHZJ010000336.1:5252304-7652304 GCA_023548195.1 Bettongia penicillata ogilbyi
AATGTCACGGTATTGATAACCAACTTTAAAATGATCCCTTAATGGGTACATGTCTGCCAGAAAGAGGCCAAAACATGGCACAGGGAATAGTGTCTCAGTTCCATCCCTACATCTGGGCCAACTACATCTAATCTGTAAAAGGTATCATGATGCTGGCACAGAAAGTGTCATGTCAAACTAAAAGTGTCCTGTAGCTGGTGGGAGAATAATAGAAAGACCCAGAGTCAAGTGACTAAACTACGGGGGCTTGAGTCGCATAAAAAGCAACACTGAAAGCCAGAGTAGACAGAGGCGCCAGTCTCTGTCTCCATCTGATGCAATAAATGTAATAAGCACCTACTGTGTACTGTGATATTGCTCTGTATCACATAAAAGGCAGATACAAATTAAATAAGACATGATCCCTACCCTCATGGAGTTTACAGATGTGACAATGCAAAATAAAACTTAATAAATGCATCACAGAGGGAAAAACTGTTATTACTTCCTCCTACCCCCACATATATTATAGGGAGAGATCAAGAAAGAAGGTGGCATTTACACTGAACTTTAGATGAGGTAAAAGAGGAGGCAGGTAGAACCTTAAATGGAAGACAAGAGTCAAAACTTTACTCAGCAAGCAATAGGGAGCCACTGAGGATTTTTGAGCAGAGAAGTGACCTGACATTTCTATGCATAACAAAGATTCATCTGATAGCAGTAGGAAAAATGAATTGGAGGAAGGAGAGATGGAGGCATAAACACCTTTTACGTGTCAGGAATAAAGCAGAAGAAGAAACAATGCAAGAGAAAGTTCTGAGGTAGATCAGCAGGACTTGGTGACCAGTTGGATAAGGAAAGGTGAGGGGAAGTAAGGAGTCAAAAATAACCAAGGTTTCAAAGTTGGATGACTATTTAATGGTGGTTCTACTGATGGGGGAAGGAAAGGAGATGTGCTCAAGTATTTATACAGCATCTCCTATGTGGGAACTGTGCTAAACACTTTACATAGATCTCATTTAGTCCTCACAACAACCCTGAGAGGTATGTGCTGTTATCATCATTTTACAGATAAAGAAACTGAGGCAAACAGGGATTACATGACTTGTCCGGGATCATATAGCTAGTGAGTGTGAGGCTGATTTTGAACTCAGCTCTCTTGATTCCAAGTCAAAGCCCTATCCAATATATCACCCGTTTGCCTCACCTAACTGATGGAAATAATAAAGTCTGAAGGAGGAACAAGTTTAGGGGAAACATAATAAACTTGGTTTTAGATAGATTGAGTCTGAGGTACTCTTGGGTAGAGATGACCTGTATACAGTTGGAAATTCAGATCTAGAGCTCAGAAGGAAGGTCAAGGTTGGACATAAAGGTGCATGGACTTGAGAGTTCAAGTTACAAGAGTGAATGAGATTGCTATGGAAGGAAATGTAGAGGGAGAAGTCCAAGGGCAAAACCTTGGAATTCAGAACATCTACCTGGAGGAGCTGGTAAGAGGAAGAGAAGCTGGTGAAGAAGGATGATAAGGAACAGTTAGGGAGATAAGGAGAAAATAGGGTTGTAGACAGTGAAAGATGCTTTAGAAAAGGTGAAGGAGATTGAAGATAAAGTCTACTGGATTTGGTACTTAGGAGGCCAATGATAATCTTTGAGAAGGCAGTTTCAGGAGCATGGTGGGGCAAGTGTTAGTTCAGATGGGTTGAGGAGAGAATGAGTGACAAATGTTTCAAGGTAGCTATAAGGCATAAACCTTTTCAAGAAGTTTGGTAGTTAAGATGAGGTAAAGGATAGGAAGGTGAAGGAAGGCTTTTTTAGGATTGGGAAGATGTGAGTATTCTTATTAGCAGATGGGAAGGAGGCACTAGAGAAGCAGACAGCAAAGATACATGGGTTTGAGTGGGAGTGGTAATTAATGGAACAAGATCCTGGACAGGGCAAGAGGGAATGGCAACAAAGGTGCTGGATGAGAGATTGACCTTAGCTCATAGAGGAGTAGGAATACCTCTTCTTCCATAATGGGAGGGAGGGAAGAAAGAGTAGATGATGATGCCAAGACTTGAGGAGCAGAGGGAGTAGTTGAGGGAATTTCCATCATATGACTTCAATTTTCTTAGTGAAAAAGAAGGCTAAATCATCTATTATAAGTATAAAAAGGAAATGGAGATTCAGTTGCAGAGAAAAAAAGTGTTTGGGATAATTAATATGGGAAATGAAATAGGAAGTCAGAAAGAGTAAGGTAGAAGGATTGTCAAGCAGCAGTAAGGGTTCAAATGAGATTAGGTACCATAAATTAATAGCAAGTGAAATTAGCTTGGTTTTGTGACTTCTTCCAGTGATGTCCAGGTTTGGAGTGTAGGGGTGGGGATGGGAAGAGTTACCTACAGGATGAAAACTAATAGATTAGCTTGAAAAGGCTTCAATTCCCTTTGTCTTCCTGAGTATAAAAAAGCACTCACCCTAAATGTTGGGACTCAGATCCAGACTGGTTGCAGAAGGGATATATTTTCTAGAACAACCATGTTTACTGCTTCTCACTTCAGAGACCAGAACCAGATGAGACTGGGAATAGGGCGGGGGCTGTATCTGGCAAATCTGTTTAGCACATATATCTTTGTATCCTTTCAGTATATGCATAAACCTAGTGGTTTATTAGTCATCAATAAAAATTATAGTTGGATTTAAGGGGCGAGAAATATAAATAGGTTAGAAAGAAAGGAAGATCAGAGATGAGGGGCAGGGGAATTCCTAACAAAGTGATTAGCAAGTTATGAAACTGGCACCAACCATGGAATCATATGTTCTAGGACTGGAAATGACTTTAGATATCACTTAATCCAATCCTCTCATTTTTCAGATGAAGAAAGTGATAAAGATAAAGACACTTGTCTAAAGTCACACAGTAGCAGAGTCTGGATTTGAATCCGGGTCCCGTGCTTCCAAATTCAGTGTTTTCTATACATCATTTTGCTTCTCAAACTAAAGGGGCAAGGTTTAGTATGGAGGCTCACACAGGAGATGGACTGAGAGAAGACTGAGGGTTTAATGGCCAGAAATTCATGATAACAGTGAAGACTTCACTTTGTCTCTGATTTGTCCCTTGTACAAATTAATCAGTCAGAGAGAAGAAACCCTTCTTCTGTGCCTCTGACTGTCTCCCATCTCCCTGATCCAAAGCCACAGTTTCCTGTCTTGAACTCAAGTGCTGTCCAAAAGATCTCTCAGGGATGGCTCAGTACAGGGGTGAGGGAATATAGTCTCTATATCCTAAGTCACACAAATGCACACATAGTAGGGGGCATCATTAGAAAGGGAGCAGAAAGCAGACACTCGGCTCCCCTCATCTCAGGCAATCAGCTTAGATTATTATTCCAGATAGCTTACGGAGTTATAGAACTCACAGGGACTTCAAGAACTGGCTAGCCCAACCCTTTCATTTTACAGATGAGGAAACTGAGGCCCAGGAAGATTAAGTGGCATACTTCAATTTACCCAGAGGTGAGATCTGAGCCCCTGAAATCCCCAGATTTCGGAGCAAACCCTGTTTCCACTACTTGTACCATGATGCTTCCAGCCTGTGTTTGCAAGGAAGAAGTCTAGCATGGCTGAAAGAGCCTTGTCGATGTTATTTACTCTTTATATGACCATCAGCATGTCACTCAAAATAAGGGTTTGGAATGGATCTCTAAAGTTATTTCTAGCACTAAATATATGGTTCTATGATCTTGTGGTGGGGCGTGAATCAGGATAGGATGAATATGGGTATGCTCACCCAACCCCAGCATATAAGGACTAGGGACACATGTGGGAGGTTGAAATAGGTAGTTGCACCCATAGGACAGAAACTTACCTAAAGAGGAGACATATGCTAAAAATAAAAAAATTTGCGGCCCCCCCCCCCCCCCATCCCTGTTAAAGGATTTGGCTGCTTCCTCAAGGACGGGTCCTAAGGGCTAAGGGAAACCGGGATTGCTGGAGATGGGCCCTGGCGGGAGGGTGGGGGTGGGGTGGGGAGGATGTCAGAAAGGGTCAGGGAGTCTATGAAGCCCTTGGTACCAGGCAGAGAGAGAGAGGGAGAGGGACAGTGCTGAGGCAGGGCAGCCCACTTCCCAGCCTGCTCCGACTTCTCCTCGGAGCCTCCTTCTTACCCTTCTGTTTCTGCCCCAGTCCCGTCCCCCTTCCGCTCCGCTCCCCCTCAGGCCTCCTCCCTGGATCTCCCCAGCCCTCCCCAACTGCCAGTTGTTGCAGTTTCAAACTCAATTGTTCTCCTCAGTCCTGAGGCAAATGGAGTCATTAATTACCTTCTATCGGCTGGGCCGAGTTCAGAATGCGATCAATATCCCCGCTTGTCATTCAGGGCTGCCTAGCCCTCCCCCCAAGTCTGGGCTCAGCTCCTGGCTCTCAGGGGGGCTGGGTAGCTAGAGTTGAGCTGCCACCCCACCTTCTCATCCAGTCGAGCTGGGGGTCAGGTTTGGAGGGCGGAGCCTTCTCTATTGTAAGAAGAGGGGAGGAAAAATGAAGCAACCCAAGGATTACTGGATGATGATGGCGGAGGTATTGCTGGGATGGTATGGGAAAGGAATAAAAAAAATGGGGGCTGAGGAAATACAGGCTTCCATACCCCCATCAACCTTCTGCTTGTGTCAGGAAAATGGCATTTCTCTCCCCTTCTCTCTAGCCTTCCTTTGAAATTGCTGGGAGGTGTGCTGGATCCAGACACACACCTGCTTCCTAGTCTTCCTGCAAGCCAGTCGGTAGCCAACACCCCTGGAATCACCCTATGGTCTGGATACATAAGCAAGGGAACCCAGGAGCTCCAAGAGTGTGTTCAGGAGGAAAGGTCTAGAAACATTTCAGAAATCCGGATCCAAATACATTTCTATGCAATATCAGGTTCTATTACATTCTCTAAACTAGAATCTCAGCCTCCATCCCTGGCAAAAGCTCTTATGAACTTATAAATTCACATCTCAGTCAGAATAGGGAGGGGAATGGGCAAAGGGGTTAGAGGTACCAACCTTGCCAAAGCCAGGTACCAACAGGGGAGGTAGAGTGGGACAAGATGAATCTGGAGGAAGATGGCCTAGAAGGAGTAGAATATTATATTCACATGCACTTAAGAGACCTAAGTTCTGACTATGGCAGATTTAGCCAGTTTTACTAACTCATCTATGAGAAATGTCAGCAAGACTTGCTCAACTTTCTTACATGTAAAATGGGAGAGATTTGGTTAAGGTTCAGTTTTCTGCTAAAAACAAAATTTCTGGAAAGTTCTAAGCCTGCCTTTCTGATGATTTCATCCCTTAGAAGGTAGAAGGAAGTGATGAAAGGAAATCCTGGACTTGCTCCAACCAACAAGTAGTCATGTCATCTTAGAGTTCATAATAGATAATGAAAAGGATGTTAGTCACCATGGGCCATGTATCTGAGACTTTAGCGGAGTTCAGAGGAATGACAAGGAAGATGATTGTAGAGGAATGGCAAGTGTTCAAAGAGAAATCTGATGATATAATTGTGAACCATCTCAATGAAAGGGTTTAAAAGCATTAAAAGAGAAATCATACCAAAAAAACCCAAACCCAACAATGTAGATACTCAGGGAGCTCTCTCAAGCAGTAAGATTTTTAATGATCCTGTATAAAATATGAAAAAAGGAAGCCGGTAAGAGCTGAGAATCATCAAGGCTGGCTCTAGTTCCCCTGTTCTTTCCCCTTCCTAGCCTGACTACTGTTGTGTTTGTCCTTTGTTCTTGAAGAGCACCATGACATCAAGATGACGACATGACTTGCAGTTGACTTTGATTTGAGTGAGGGAGGGCTGTGCAAGGTCACCAGCCTCGCTTTAGCCTGACTATATATATATACAGTTTGTTCATAGTATCATAAGATTATAGAATTGAGAACTGGAAGAGATCTAAGGGATCATCTAGACCAACCCTTTCATTTTACAAATTAAGAACTGAGACCCAGAGGAATGAAGTGCTAGGCCACACAGGTATTAAGTAGCAGAGCTGGCATTCAGTGGAGAGAAAGCTGGACTTTTTCAAATGGGAATTTTTAAGGGGAAAGAAAATAAAATGAGAAAGTGTAAAAATGACAAGCTTACAGAGTTTTCATGCTGAAGTAATTAGAGCCTTGCCATAGGTTGGATTTGCTGACCCTGTTCTCAGGGCACTTCTGTTCAGATTATTTGCATCACCTCCATTTTCAGTGGATGGGCAGCTGGGTGGTAAAGTGGATAGAGAAATGGACTTGGAATCAGGAAGAGATTCATCTTCCTGAGTTCAAATCTGGACTCAGACCCTTACTAGCTGTGTGACCCTGGGTAAGTCACTTCACCCTGTTTGCCTTAGTTTCCTCATCTGTGAAATGAGCTGAAGGAAATAGCCAACCACTCCAGTATCTTTGAAAAAAAAACCAAGCCAAACCCACACAAGAATTGGACACAACTCAAAAACCAGAGCAACAACAATTTTCAGTGGATGCTAGACTGAGCTGCTCAACTTGATAACATTACCAGATCAGTTGGGATCCTCAGTTCCATCCAGAACCTGCCTCTAAGTCTTCTTTTATGATGTGCGTCCACAAGTCATAGAATCATAGCTTAACAGTGCGAAAAGACCTTTTTATGAAGTCCCTACTATGTTCCAGGCACTGTGCTAGGTATTAGAGATACAAAGTCAAAGGGGAAACAGCCTTTGCCTTAAATGTGCTTATATTCTATTGGGAGGTAGAGGTGTGAACCAACATGTACACAGGTAAATACATGCAAAACATGCACAGATAAGTACAAGGTAATTGAATGGCTGGGGGGAAGGGAGTGAGGAGAAGGAATATAATGAGCTTCCTTCATCTAAAGGATTTTTACTGCTTTACCTATATCATCATTCTGAAGATGAGGGTGACCTAGAGAGGAGAACATAACTTACCTAAAGTCATGCAGGGGGGTCTGTGGCAGAGCTAGAATTTTATTTATTTATTTATTTTTATTTTTTGGGTGTTCTACAATCACTTCCTTAGAATTAAGATTTTATCCCCCCACCCCCCCAGAGAGCTAGAATTTTAATCTGGGTCCTATGATTATGAATTCTGCCTTTTCCCCACAATATTTTGCTATCCACTAGGATGCAGAGGTCATCCTTTCTAGTCCTGGGTTTCTGTGTTAACATATTAAGGCACAAGACGGTTCCCATCCCTCTGGCTGAGGAAGGTGTTTATCCTCAAAGATTTCTCTTCTCAGGCTGTTCTGTACGGACCTTTATTGTTCTTATTTGATTGATTAGTCATGTCCAACTCTTTTTAGGGTTTGCTTGGCAAAGATATGAGAGTGGTTTGACATTTGCTTCCCCAGCTCATTTTACAGATGAGGAAACTGAGGTAAACAAGGTTAAGTGAATTGCCCAGGGTCATACAGCTAGTAGATGTCTGAGGTCTGATTTGAACTCATATCCTCTTGACTCTAGGCTCAGCACTCTCTCCACTGTGCCACCCAGTTTTCCCTAGCTGTATAGACCTAGCAAGTCTGTTATTCACCACCTATTATATACAAAGCACTTTGTGGGGGTGAGGGTGGTCTGGGCATTTAAGGATGACAAACCATAGCCTCTGCCCTCAAGAAACTTACAGTCTTCTAGGGATGATATGGTATATACACAGAGAAGCTTCATTTGGGCAAGAATATTATAGAAACAAAGGAAACATTTAGATGAAAAGTCATAGTCTTAGTGGAGGGTACCACCATTCTGGCCATCTTTATGTATTAACATCAGCTCCTTCCAGTGATTCTAATCAAAGACTTCCTCTCTCTGCTTTCTCATGTTCTGCATCGATTTCTCTCTCTATCTGAAGAACTGAGGGAGGACTCCAGCTCTTGAGTCACCAGCAAAATATATATGCCCAAGGAGCCCTGGGTTCAATAATCAGGCAAGTTCAGGTTACCAGCCCTACCCATTTTCCTACATTCCCTCTGGGGAGTGGTTCTCCAGAACTGCATCATTACAGGTTTGCAATATCAAAAGTACTCTCTTCATACAATGACAAAAATAACTTGTTGTTCTTCACTGAGCTAAGAGGACAAAAAGACACCTTTTTTGGAAAAAATGTCTAGAGCAGGAAGAAAATAAGACTAGACTTACTACTTGGGAAAGATGACAAGAAGACTGAACTACTGAGTTCCTGTGTTCTTTACCACGATAGATATTCAATCTGGAGAAAGTAGAATAAATATTGTAAGAAGGGATTTGCAGTCCATGACAGAGAAAGAAGATAAAGAATTGAGGTGCATGAATTCAAGTCTCTAGGCCCAGATGAATCATATACTGGAGTACTAAAAACAATGCAAATGTGATTGTGAAACTACTGCCATTTTGAAGGAATTTTAGATAAGAATAAGAGAGTCAACTCAAGACTAGAGATGAAGAACTGCCCTGAATTCCAGAAAGTGTTGTAGATGGATAAACTTGAGATTCATCTACAGCAAAATTCTAGGACAGATTTTCAAACATGGTTTGCAAACATTTAGAAAAGAATGCAGTGATCACTAAGAGCCAGCATGGATTCACTAACAAAAAAGAAGGTTAAATTAATCCCATCCCATTTTTGACAAGTTTAGATTGTGAAAAGTATAGGCAGAATGTATTGCACTCATTTGACAAAGCCATTCATGTCTTCTGAAGAGGAGAAATGCAGACTATGTCAAACTTGAAGGCTATCGGTTGCTGTCTGCAAAAATCCCAAGTGTACCCCCTCCCACCAGATTGAAATATAATTGGAAAATATTTACAAATACATAAAAATATAATACAACATAGATAATGTTAAAGTTTTCCAAGTCAATATGCATTTCTATTTGAGTTTGACATCACTAGATTAGATGATAAGTTAAGTGGATTTCAGGTGGCTGAATGACCATACCCAAAGAGTATTACTTATGGATCAGAAAAAGCTAGACTTTGTTGAATATTTTTACAAAAAAAAATTGTTAAAATAAAGTTGACCTTTGATGACAGGGAAGATGTGGTGGTCAGTTGTAATTTTGCCTTTATGAGGCAATGGTGGGGAGTGCTGAGGAAATGTACCTTCTTGAAATTTTATTCAAGCTCTAGATTTGACAGCTCTGTGTCTTGTTTTACGTTGCTTTTGATGCATTGTATTAGGTCTTCAAAAAGAATAAAAGTGTTTGCAACTTAAAAAAAAAGAATAAAGCTAGAGGGAGATTTCTAATGGTGAAGAACAGGGCACTCTCTGTTCTTGGTCCTTGTCCTACTCAACATTTTTATTACAGGTGCTGAAGACATGGAAGGAAATCTTACCAATTCTGAGTCAAAATTAAAAATAATTTCTATAAGCTAGAATATGGGCTAAAATTAACAAGAAGAAATTTAATATGAATAGAAGTAATGTCTTACACTTAGGTTTGAGAAATCAATTGCATGAATAAAGGATGGGGTGAAATCTGGCTTGACAAAAATTCATATGAAAAATAGATCTTGAAGGTTTAGTTGACCACAAACTCAAAGTGAACCAAATATCAACTCTGGAACAAGTTAGGAGACTTTGAGCAAGTCCCTTCTCTGAGTTTTGTCTGTAAAATGAAGAAAGTTGTATTACATGCTTGCTACAAGGTCTCTTCCAGTTCAAAAATTCTGTCATTATAGTGTTCCAGTCAAAAGGTGTTACAGTCTCAGCAGAATCTGTCTTGTCAAACCACATCTACAAGTATTTGGTTCTGGTGCCATATTGTAGATGCAAGAAGACTCATCTTCCCAAGTTCAAATCTGGCCTCAGAAACTCACTAGCTCTGTGACCCTGGGCAAGTTATTTAATCCTGTTTGCCTCAGTTTCCTCATCTCTAAAATGAGCTGGAGAAGGAAATGGTAAAACCACCCCAGTATCAATGGGGCCACGAAGAGTCAGACTCAATTGAAGTGACTGAGCAATAACAACTGCATTGAAGAGGAACACTCTCTACAATACATCCTTAGGAGAGCAACCAGGATAGAGTAGTGTGGGCTCCGAGGGGAGGGCCCCGGTCTGACACAACTTTATACTCCACATGCTGTCTGGATCCAGTAGATTCTCAACAGATGCTTTTAGAATGATCATATGGAGTCATGTTATGTAAATGAATCTGTCTTCAAATATATGAAGAAGGATTAGGTAGCCACCTGGGTTTGAACCCTTGGCACCTTTGGCTCTTTCTTCTCCTTTACCCTTCACCCCTCTCCTCCCCTCCCCTGCTAACTCCCACCCAATCAGTTGCAAAATTCTGTTGATTCTGTCTCTTTGGCATCTCTTGAATTGGTCTCCACTTTTCTATTCCCACTGCCATCAGTTTAAGTCCTCACTATGTCTCACCTGGACTATTAAAACACTTTCCTAATTGTCCTTCCTGCCACTAGTCTCTCCCCAACTCCAAATCATCCTACATAGGCTGGCAGATTAATCTTCCTTATACCCCTTTCTGCTGTCACTCCACACCTCAAAAACCTTCAGTGGCTCCCCAGAGCCTACCAAAAGAAATGAAATGCCTGTCGAATTAAATAGAATGTCCAAACTCCTTAGCCTGGCATCCAAGGCCCTGGACAGACTAGTTTCAGCCTATTTTTACAACCTTACTCCCCTTCACGAACTTTATTATCTCCTCAGAGTAGACTACTTACCGTTCCTTCATCTCATCCCTGCCCTTTTTTGTCTCTGTGCCTTTGTTCAGGAAATTCTTATCATACAAATATACTTTTTCACTGCCTCTCATCTTTTCCTGTTGCAATCTTTTCCTTATGTATAAATCTATCCCAGAAGCCATTTCCTTGATGAAGCCTTCCTTAACTCTCCCAAGTAGAAAGGATCTCTCCACCTTCAGATATCTCCTAACACTCTATCTGGACCTCTCCATTTCACTGATCATATCTTAATTTTCTATTATAGCTATTTGCATATATGTCTTATCTCCCCTACTATTAGAGACAGAAGCAATAGCATAAAGAACATTGTGACTCAAGTCACAATGGGCTGCACAATGCATTTGCTCAACCCCAGTTTCCTTTTCTGTAAAATGAAGACAATACTGTTTCTAGGACATTATGCCCTAGCCCATCTTCATTTTCCTACTGCCTAGCACATTGTCTGGAATTGGCCTTGTCCTATGTAACTTCAGGGAGCAGGAAAAGAACTAGAATTTGGGGGCAAAAGTTAAAGAGAGTCTATATTAGCAAAAACTTTAACAATTATGGCTGTTCAAAAAAGGATATAGATGAGCTCCCTGTCCCAAGAAACCAGATGCCGGAATAACAAGAAATCTCTGTTTTTGAGAGAGAGCTTGGACCAGATGACTTTGATACTCCCTTGCAACTTAAAGTGCCTCACATTTCATTTCCATCTAACATATCCCTCTTCTTGCTGTGCCTGAGCAGGTTCTAGGCTTACTTCCACTTTCTTGCTATGGCTCATACTCTTTCCCTCTCCTGTTTCTAGCCAAATCCAACCTAACATTGACATCTAGCTGGAGCTCTGCCTCTTCAACGAAGCCTTGCTCCACTTATCTGACCCAGTCCGACCTCCGCCTCCTCAGAGAGCCCATTGTCCTTGCACAACTGAGTTCATCATTTAATTATTCTCTGTTTTATGTGTCACATCTCTTTGACCATACCATGAATTCACTGAGGCTAGAAACCATATTGACTAACTACACATGTCTTGTTCCTTTCCAGAGCTGGCCTCCAGGAGACCTTTGTAGGTTGATGATAGGAATATAGGCGGGTCTTATGCTAGTGAAACAAAATTGAACAAAGATTCGGAGAGGGTTTTCTCAGTATCCCACCTGTTTTTCTTTGTCAAAAGCCAGAGACTCCCAAGTATTTGAGGGGATTTAAGGCCATCCTTCTTTCCCAACAGGAGGATGATTCATCAGGGTCCTTTCCTTTGGGATTTCTATGCAGCTGTACTCATGTTTGTGGGCTTGCCTGCACCCCAAGATACGGAAGAGATTCAGGCTTCTAGGGGCATGTGACTTACTGGGCTTCTTCCCCCGGTTTGAGATGAAGCAAGTGGACAAAAACATCCCCAGTTTTGAGGGGTACAGAATAGAAAGTAGGTATGGACATTTCCCAAAAAAGAAAAAAGACTAGAGGCTGAGTTGCGTATGTTCATGGTAACTGAGTCACATAATTAGGGAAGAATGGGGGTAGGAGGAGGAGATGGGAGCTCCTGGGAGTGGGAAAAGAGAAGGGACACAGGTATGGGGGCCAAGGAGCCTGCAGATGGTGAGGGGAGAAGGTGGAGAATACATGGATGAGGGGAGAAAGTGTTCTGAGTATGGCAATAGGATCCACCTGGCTGTGTCACTTGAGTGCTACTACTACCGTGTGGACAGAGGCTAACTGCCCCCTCAGTGCAAAGGGGAAGGTAGGCTGGTCCACTTTCTCTTAAGAGGGAAGGAGATAGGGAGAGCTCATAGCTGGGGACAGAGCTGGGCCTAGGTCCTCTCCCTCTCTCCTCCTCAGGCCCCTGTGGGGTAGTGGCCTTCTCTTTTCCAGAATGGATGCTGATAGAGTAGGAGCTAGAGGTGAGATCAGTTAGAAACCCCTCCTGAGCCTGGAAGGAATGGGGGCTTTGTTAGCTCAAAGGACATAGGCAAGGCGAAAAATTACATCCCATGCAGCCCTAAGTATGCTTGTTTAGAGAAACTGCTTGCATTTATGAAGTCTTTGGTGCGGAAAGCAGGGTTGCAAATGACTGCATCAGAGCGACAGTAAAGGCCATTAATTTCCTGTTATGTTTTCCTGTGTTGGGGGCTTTATTAATTTAATTTTACACTGTCGAACAACAGCGAGAGCTGACACTGCCACACTGCCAGGGCTGGGGTTTTCTTTCCTTTTGTGTGTGTAGCAAGGCTTTGCTTGACATGCAAATCAGCACCATTACCCGAACCAATAAAGATGTGGGAAGGGAAGGGGAGAGGGGAGGGGGAGGAGGGAAAGGGAGGAGGGGGAGAGAAGGAAGAGGGAGGAGAAGGAAAGGGGATAAAAGAGAGGAAAGGGAAAGCCATGCCCCGTCGTCGCCGGTCTTTCCCCTCTCTATGCCCATCTGTGCCTGTCTGCCATCTTATGAAACCAGCAGTTTGTCCTCTAGAATTCATTCCATTCATCTTGGCCTTCCCCCTTTGAACTTCTCTGTTTCTATGGATTGGATCTGTTCTCTTAGCCTTCCTTGATTTTTGCCCTTCTCGCTAGAGTTCCTGGGCTTGGTGACCAAATCTCAATCCAGAGCCCTGCTAGCACAGGGACCACTGGGGTCTCTACCACCTTGCTGGAGTGGGGGTGGGGTAATGGACAGTGGGATAAGGTAACCAAAGGAATGATATCCCCAAATCGCTCAGTGATGATGATGAAGATTATAGCTAATATTTCTATTGGGCTTGGAGATTTGCAAAATTATTTTCTTCCAAGATCTCATTTGAGTCATAACTATCCTAGGAGGTCATTCGTGGGAGTATTATTATCCCTATTGGATGGATTAAGAAGTCACAGTCTTGAGGAGATTATATGATTTACCCAAGGTCACCCTGTCAGTGAGTGGAAGATGAGATATGAACCCCAGTCTTCAAGACTCTGTGTCTATTGCTCTCCACACATGTTGCCTTCACACTCAAGCTATAGCAAAAGTGCTCTGCCAAGAGACCAATCTTTCCCATTGATTTCCCTTTCCTTCCAGGTCACTTCCCTGCTTTATATGCAAACTTTTGTTTGGTTTTGCAAACCTCAAGTCCCACTCCATCCTTACAGCATATATGTATACACATGCATTCTATGAAAGAAGAAACTTAAGAGTCAGAGATACTTGAAACACATCCAAGACTTCCCCAGGAAGCCCCTTGCACTACTTCTCAATATTTTGGTCCAACAATAACTCCTAAGAGGTAATAGCATGGCACAGGGATAGAGAGTTTATCTTAAAACCAGAAGCCCTGAGTTCAAGTCCCACCTTGGACATATACTAGCCATGTAACCCTAGGCAAATCATTTCCCTTTCAGTACTCTAAGGTTCCTTAACATGGTACAGCTGCAGGGAAGGTGCTGACCTGCCTTGGTAGAGGGAATTTTCTCACCTGGGCTTTCCCCACACCAGTGAAGTCACAGGACCAGTCTCTCTTCCTAGTCACCTCCTAAGAAACTACATTTACTGATCTTCCAATCTGCTGTCTTCTCCTACCCAAGTGGCTGGAGCAAAGAGGATCCTCAGCATCCGAAGACAAAGCAACTTTCTGGGAAAAAGCCCATCACCACATGAGCTCTCTGCCCCAGCTGGCCTACACAGACTTCTGCAGGTTGTCCACACTGATCTCCCTGAAGTTGTTCATACAACTTGACTGCCAGGATCTACACAGCCGGTCTGCATGGGTCAGTCAAGGTCAGTATGAATCAGCTTAACACATGACCCATTCAGAAAGGAAGCAAAGAGGGATTGGGGCTCCTGGAGTCAACCTTGCTAAACCCACTATCTCAACACCCCTGCTGGTCTCTCTTGCTTGCCAGGATCTGCAGTGCATAGGAGCCAGTGTGTGTTTGTGTGTGTGTGTGTGTATGCATTTCTCTCTCCCTCCCTCCCTGGCTGGTTGGCTGGCTTGCTGGCTTGCATGCCCACACTTTCTGCTTCAGGAGCTCTTTGGCAGGCACCGAGAGGCCTGTTGGATGAGATCCAGCGCTCCCTGAGAGAAGCATAAACTTCATAAACTGCATTGACTTTAATGCAGGTTCCTGGGGCTGCCATCCCTCAAGCTTGCCAGCCCTCCCCTCATCCTCTGTCTCCCTCACATTTTCTCCCTCCTTGCCCTTCCATGAGCCTGTCCTTCTCCCCCAGAGCTCCCATTCCCTTTACATCTACACAGGCACACACACACACACACACACACACACACACACACACACAACGAAGTCCAGCCAGCTCTGGAGAGGAGAAGGCTGGCAGTTGGAGCTCCTTGCCCTTCCCAACAAAGAGAGGAGGTTGGTGCTAGACCCCAGCCTCAGTCCTAAGGGAGAAAGCAACCACAGTCTCCACCCCAAGTAGCCACAAGATGACCCTCAGAATGCCTCTGTCCACTGCCAGGAAACAACAGTGGGTGCTTTGAGGGGAGGTAGGTTCCTTGGGTTAGGAGCTGCTGACATATATTGAGATGAGGTAGAGACCCAGCCAAACGAGGAGGCACCTGGAGGCCTGGGGCTATATGCCTCTAAGAAGGGAGGGGAAGAAATAGAGACAGAGCTCGAAGCTGGCTGGGAAGAGGCCTTCACCCAGGTTGGGGTTTCTGAAGCCTCCCTTGTCTGCTCCTGTCAAGGTCAGCAGGTTCGAGTTCACCGAAGGGTCAGGATGGTTTGAATTACTGGCTCGGCAGCAGCTCGGCCGATTGTGATCCATCTCCCAGTCGTTGAGCTGGGCCCAACCCTCCCCTCCCCTCTCTCCAGCATCCCCAGCTGGGCTAGAATGGGGGGGGGGGCTCCTCAAACCTCTGGAACCCAGAAGCCATGAAGGTTCTCTACCTCCAGGGCCCTATTCTCTATAAGAAATGACCACGCTACCAAAGGAATGCTGGGGAACTTGGGGTTTCTCTCCAATTGGTGAAAATCTGCTGCTCTCTTTCTCTTGCCTCCCTTCTCCCTAAATCCCTGGCATGGCTAAAGGGTGTCCCTTCCAGCCTGCCTGCCCACCCCTTGACCCTGGCCCACTGGTCTGAGGATAGGGACTTAGACAAAGAGGATGTCTCCTCTCCCTGGCAGTGCAGCAATGCCTAGGGGACAGCTTCAGCTCCCTGGGCTCCTCCTCCTCCAGTCCAGAGATGCATGGGGGAGAAAGGGCAGAGCTGAGGCAGCAGATTTCTAGATCCATGCCCTTGCAGGGTGGGGGAAGGGGAGCAGATGCCTATCTGCAAGGCTGGAAGGAAGCTTCTAGGTAAGGGTAGCCAGGACTAGACCCAGACCTGACAGCTTCTGCCTCGGCTGAGCTTCCCAGGGCACACTTTGGCATGTGGGGGATCTCTGAGGGTGTCCTCATCACACAAATGTCATGCCTAGAAGTCCTGGGAATTGTCCCCATTATTTTGGTTCTTTGTTCTAGATCTCAAAATGCTTTTTTCTCACTTCAGTCTCTCTCTTTTCTCTTTCCTTTTCACACAGACCGGTTGAAATGTAGAGATGGTTAGTGCTGTGGTCAAGATCCCTGGAAGAGGAAAGCTTGCCTGCCAGCATACAATTCCATGTATCGAGAGCCCTGTGTTGTCAAATATGGACAGGTAATGGAAGGAGGGAAGGAAGGGAAGAAGCATTTCTTAAGCACCTACTATGTGTCATACTATGCTAAGTGCTTTACAAATATCACTTCATTTATTCCTCACAACTCTGGGACATAAATGCCATTATCATCCCCATTTTACCATTGAAGAAACTAAGCCAGACAGAGATTAAGTGACCTTCCCAGAGTCCCAGAGCTAGCAAAAGTATGAGAACTCAGATCTTCCTGGCTCTAGGCCCAGCACTCTATCTACTGTGCCACTGGCTGTCTTCAGATAACTCGATTTGCATGTTTGTACTATGCCCACAGCAGGCCCTCAAGCAACATCATTTGTTAGGCTGATAAAGTGCAAGCACACATTCACACCAATTTATATATGTATGTGTGCCTATATAGCATAGTATAGTGAAAAGAACACTGGGTTTTTAATTCAAAGACTCCAAATTGGAATTTCAACTTTTGCTACTTATTACCTGTATGACCTTGGGCAAGTCATTTCCCTGTCTCTAGGCCCCAGCTTCTTCAACTGTAAGACGACAGGGTTAGTAGGATCATAATATTAGAGGGGAAGAAACCTAAAATATCAATCTAGTCCAACTCTCTAGTCTTACAGATTAAGAAACTGAAGCACAGTGATGTTGAAAAATGCACATATTGTAGAAGAGCTGGAATTCAAACCCAGGTCTTCCGACTCCAAATTCAGCACTCTTTCTGTAATACCCCTATGATCCTATTATGGTTAATGTTCAACAAGGGGCTAATGTTGAACATTTCCCAACCAATCTGCAAGAAAATTCTCCATACTGCCTCCTTTGAGTATGAGCAGCTTAATGTACCACATCACATAGGAAACATAGAATTAGGAAATTAAAGCTGGGTTCATACCTTGAGGTAGTACCATAGGTAGGATGGAATGCTGTATTTGGAAATTAGGTACACCTGGATTCAAATCCTGCCCCTACACTTACTAGTTGTGAAAGTCACTTTCCTTCTTTCTTTAGGCCTTAGTTTCCTCATATGTAAAAGGGGGTATTGGATCAGATGGTCTTCCAAGTCCCTTCTAGCTCTAAATCTATGATTTTATGAAAGTTTTCCTGTATCTTAATTGACACAAAGCATCAAACATTAACTTATCCCTCAGGTCAAAATTGGACCTTAGGCAGGTATTGAGCATTAAGAAGCCCAAAGACATAATTCTGTGAGCTCTACCTACATCAAAGGGAGAGATGTATCCTCGTTAATTTAGTTTCTGGATTGTCTTCTGACAATACTTTGTAGTATGGTAAGTTAGAGAGGATGGCACTCCAATAGTGATGAACTTTCTCTTACAGATGCTGAGAATAATATATCCCCTCCACTTCCATGCTCCAGATGCAGCTTATATTTCTTTGTGCCAGATACATGAAAGTAAATCCTTGCTTTGAATATCTGGGAGGAGGCTCCAAGCAAAGGGAAGGCTTTCAGGTCCTGGAATGCAAAGAACACCAGGTCTTCAGCTTTTCTTCCCTGCAGAGGTCAGAGGACTCGTCCCCAGGGCAAGACTGCGCTTCTTTTAAGGTTTGCTGGGAGAGGGATAAGACCTGGACATTTGGGCCTAGAAAGACTGGACAGTAGTCAGCCTGACTTTAGTCAGTCTTGCATGTTGGCTGGATAGCTTGTTTTGTTTATCCAATGTAGTACTTTATATATACTGCCCAGGCCATTGGCATTCTGGGACTTCTCTAGGCTTGCTCCCAAGGGAGGCAATGCGCTGTCTCCCTTGCATGGTATAGTGGAGAAAGTGCTGGAATTGAAGACCTGAGCTAGAACCCAGCCTCTTCTAATTACTAACTCTGACCTGGAGCAAATTATTTCACCTCTTTAGGCATCAGGTTTCTTATCTGAGCAAAGAGACTAGGGATTTACAAAGTCCCTTCCATCTTGAAATGCTGAGATCTTATGAGTTCAGCAGGACTTTCCATGCAAACAAAGACTTTGAGAAGTCTCTGACTTGTATATATGGTGCTACCATGAAACCCTCATGGGCTAAGCGGGGCTCTTTGGGGGTCGTTGTGGTTGTGTGACTCCAGATCATTCACATAGCTTGATATTTTAAATTCAATCTAACATAGAAGTAATTCCAGGCATTATCCTGTTCTTCAGGAGACTGTGCTAAAACCCTAAAAACACACACTTCTTATCCTAAGCTAGTCACGTACACAGACATTCATTTGAAACTAGGTGGTCCCAGATTACTGACCTCACCACTCCTGCCAATCCTTTCCTCATCTTTCATACCCAACAAGCAATTGTGCCCAATCCCACCCCCCAGGGGAAGAGGCTTCATCTCAACTTCCACCCACAGTCCCCAAAGTATGTTGATTTTCCCCAGCAGTCCAACTTCAAGATGGTGGGCTGTTGTTCTTGGTCCTAGTACCCAAGAGGTTTCGCTTAGGACCTTTTCCCCTGCCCCCTAGTAATGGAAATGTCCCCCTTTTCTTCTGACTTCTTCTGAATCCCCTCCTTCCACCAGAAAGTGAGGAGAAGTGTGTGTTTGTGGGGGCAGGTCAATCACCAGGGCTGGACTGGCTTCTTTTAATGAGCTACATGGAGTCTACTCCAGCCACTGAGTCAGCCTACAAAAAGAGGTGTGAGCGGGCGGCCAGAAGCCGAGCAAGAGCCTAGCGGAGCCTCTCAGGTAATTGGTTTATCTATCTGGAAGCAGAGGGAGCAATCTCCACACAGACAGACAAGCAGTAAAGTCTCTTCCTTAAGGCTATTTCCTTTGTCTTTTCAATTGCTTGCACATCCATGTGAGAGGAGAGGAGAGAGAGAGAGAGAGGAGAGAGAGGGAGAGAGAGAGAGAGAGAGAGAGAGAGAGAGAGAGAGAGAGAGAGAAAGGGAGAGAGAGGGAGAGAGGGGAGAGAGAGAGAGGAGAGAGAGAGAGAGAGAGGAGGAGAGAGAGAGAGAGAGAGAGAGGAGAGAGAGAGAGAGAGAGAGTGTTAAAGAGAGAGGGAGAGGGAGAAATGTTAATTTGTGAATTAATGGCTTTTCTCAGCGGAATTGTAAATTCAAATGTCACCTCACACGGTGACACCACCACCACCTCGCCGCCGGTCTGCTGAAGAAGCAATGATAAGATCCCCCACCTCCCTCAGCACCCCTCCCTCCCCAAAGATAGCTGTGGAGTGGAACATGCTACTTTTAATTTGCAATAACAACACAACAGAGGTATGCAGTAATGACTGCCTTTTCCCAACCCTCCTCCCAGCTCCCCCTCTCCCAGGTCAGTTGGCTCTCCCATTTTCTCCCACCCCCCCTTACTCCCCGCCCCCCCCCTTGCTGTTTCCAAACATAGCCTGCAGTTTAGGCCAGAACACTCAGCTAAGATGTCCCCACCCCAACTCCGGCAGGGCCTGACCACATTTGGGGTGAGAGCAAGCTCTTTGGAACTGAAGATGCTGCAACCCTCTCTTCTCCTTCAATAATCAGGGAATTAATGACCCTGAAGTTAAAGTGAGGCTGATAGTCAGGCCCTGCCCAGCTTTGGGGAAAAGGCTTCATTGTTTTCAAGCAGGAGGCGGGCAGCAGTGAGGGAGATTCATGGATGGAGATTGAATATGCAATTTTCTTTCACCTTGCCAAGAGCTGCCCCTGGGCTGTGCCTGGCCTAAATTTTTCCTTTTACCATCTCTGCCTTATCCGGCCCTCCCACCTCCCTTCCATTCTTTCCAGAAAATTACCTTCAAAATTGATTTCCACTTTTACAAACAAATATAATGGGAACACGGGAAAAAACTTGGGCCGTGATGAATTAGAGCTGTCAGGGGCTTCCAAGTCTCCTTTGCTTTTGTTTTACGGCCCGATCTGCTCTTTGTTTTTCCAAAGGCTGGCAGGAGTGCCCCCACCACCACCTTCACTGGCAGACCTGATAGTGGGCAGCACCTCATTCTCCTCAACCAGCCCACTACAGTGCTTCAAGATCCCCCCATCCTCTACCCATCTCACCAGTGATGACACCTGAGTTCTAGACCCTGCAAAATTCCTTGCTAGTCTAGGCAGTCCTGGGTCTCCTCCTTGACTCCCTGGCTGCTTAGAGAGTCTCTTAACTGCCCAAAGAATGTCCATCCCCAAGACCACCTTGCCCCAACCCCCATACCTCTTAAAGTCCAGACCAGATGCAAACCTCCACCTCCTCTAATGTGGGCAGGATCAGTGTATACTTTGACTAGAGCAAATGAAAGACAGACAGACACTGAGAGATCCTGAAGGGAAGGCAGACAGGCTGGCAGACAGACAGATAAATCCCATAAGATAGATTGAGATCCAGAAAGAGCAAACTCTACTTGAAAGGGCTGAATGGGGCTTGAATTTGGGAAAGGAAAAGGGGGAATAGGGAACCCCAATGTTGACTTCCACAATACTGTCCCATGAGGCTATACCTGGAGGGAGTCTCCAGAAGAGCCTATGGGTAAAGCAAAATGCTTGGCACATAGTAGATGCTTAGTAAATGCTCATTCATTCATTCTCAGAACACATTCCAGGATAAGTCTTCAGCAGATCCATACCCCTATATCCAGGACAAAGTCCTCTCCTCATATCCTATTTCCCCTACTAAACTCCTGTGTGCTTTGACAAGATCCTGTCTCATTGGCCAGGACCCTGGTTGACCTGGTCACTGCAGCTGGTCTTTCCAGGGCTCACAAATTAAGGTACCAGCTTGTGTCTAAGGCCTCCTCACAAGTAATATATTTTGACCAGTCCCTTCAGCACTCTGGCCCCTGGTCCTGTATCTTCCCTTAACAACTACTGCCACTATTATAATATCTTCTTGCCCTAATCTGATCCTCTCTTTTCCCCTACTAGACAGATTGAGATTTAAACAAGGATATTTATTTATAGGGACAAGAGAAAATTAGTTGATAATGCAGAGGATACAAGAAGTGATCATGCAAAAAAAATAGCTGGCCAGTGAACAACTGGGGCTTCTAATAATTCCATAGTAAATTACAAGCTAGATACTTCAAGCCTCATCTGAGATTCAAGTTTAGTAGCTGCTTGGCTTTATGCCTTCTAACTTGAAACTAGAGTTATCAGTTGTGTATTTCTCCTCTCCTCATCTCTGACCATTTCTTCCTGGTAGCCTCTATCTTAGACTTGACTCTGCCCAGCTTCTTCCAGGGTTTATTCTATTAGCAAGAGAAAAAATTCATGCCCCTTTCACTGCCAATCAGCAAGAGTCATAGACACCTATCTAGTCTCTGATGCTCGCCTCCACATTCTCACGTCACCTTTAACTGTATCAGTAACTATGCCACTGACCCCTCCCTCAGCTATGGCGTTTTCCTGAACCAGGTATACAATTATACAAGTTATTTTAAATTTAGTCCAACAAAACCTATCCCCAAATTCATAAGAACATCTCCTTTCTTCATAAGCTCACTGTTCAAAATATTTCCAGATATACATACCATTCAGAGAAATGACACTCTACCCTATCAAGTTATGATATTTCTGCAGACTTCTTCATCCAAAGATTCAAACATACACATATTCTCTCTCTTTCTGTCTGTTTGTCTCTCTCAAAATTATATATGGACTTCTGGACATAGACACATATTTCTTGAGTAAATACAGACCTCATCATGTGTGAGCTAGCATGTATATGAAGGGAGGCAGGGAGAGACAGAGAAATCTTAATTCAAAATCATTTACTAAGTGCCTACTATGTACAAAGTACCATGCTAAGTTCTGAGGGAACAAAGATAAAATAAAGCACAGCACCTGCCCTCAAGGAGTTTATAATCTAATGTGTAGAATAAAACATGGATGTAAATAACCTGATGTGTACACTGGAGAGATGAGAATATTGAGGATATTGTGGAGGCCAGGAAAGCCTTGGTGGAGGAGACAGCAGCAGACCCATGTTAATGCTAAGGAAAGGTTTTAAAGACAGTGCTAGGTATTTGGGGAGTGGGGAGTGGGGGGGGAGGGGAGGAGGTGAGGGAAAGTAGTCCATTCTAAGCATGTAGAGTAACTTGAATAAAGATTAGAGAGGAGAGGGCAGGATGTGAATGGGATGGTGACAGGACAATGAAGAATCCATTTTGGCTGGAACATAAAGTGCATTAAAGGAAATAATGCAAGATGCCGAGAAGGGAAATGTAGGCTGGAATCAGATCATGGAGGACCCTGAATGTCAGTAAGGAGCAGTTGGGTGGCACAATGGATAGAGCACAATGAATAGGCCTAGAGTCAGGATGACCTAGCTTTTGAGTTTTTCTTGGAATGTTTATTAACTGTGTGACCTTAAGCAAGTCACTTAAACACTCCGTGCCTCAGTTTTCCCATTCTAAAGTAGGGGTCCCAAGGTTGTTATGAAGATCAAGTGAGTTAAAATGTGTAAAGCACGATATAAAGCATACTTTTCCTGTTATTTGTCTGTATCTTATTTGCAGGCTCTAAGTTGCTGTTGAAGATTTTTGAGTGGATGAGTGATAGTAGGAGTAAGTGCATTAAGAAAATTATTTAGGAAGGAGAACAAAGGGATGGATTGGAGAGGGGAGAGATTGGAGCAAGAAGACCAGTGAGAAGGCTATATAACAGAGGGGAAAGAAAGGGAATAAAATTTACACAGTGCCTTCTGTGTGCCCAGCACTGTGCTAATATAATAATTACAATAAATTTACTATAGACAATTACAATAGTTAAAATAACAAAAAAAAAAATGAGATGACAAGACTTTGAGCTCAGATGGTTATCATGGGAGAGGAACAGAGGAAAAGTAAAGGAGTTGTAACTCATCAGAAAGGTAGGGAAGGAAATAAGCATTTACCAAGCACTTACCATGTGCCAAGGACTGAGCAAAGCACTTTATGAATATTCTGTACAACATAAATTGACAAATAAATGTAGAGAGTCATGTAAGAGATGACTTGGAAATTTTGAGCCTGAGTAAATAGGAGTCTAATGGATCCTCAGCAGAAGGGGGGCAGTCAGGAGAGGAAGGCTTTGGGAAGGAAGCTAATCCTTCTGGTCTATACCTGTTAAGCTGGGGATGCTAGTAGAACATCCATCAGGCAGTTGGAAATAGGGGGCTGAACTTGGAGGAGAGGCTGCAGCTAGAAATAGAAATTTGGGAGTCATTCACATACTGTCGATGTGTTAATTAGCTCCACAGAAGTAGATTAGAACAGTAAAGAGAAGATTGTAAAGAGAGGAAAAGGAGGGCTGAGGATAGACTTTGTGGGACACCTAAGTTTAAAAAATAAATGAAGTGAAGGAGTCAGGAAAGGAGACAGAGCAGAAAGGTTCAGAAAGGTGGAAGAGAACTCAGGATGCAGTGTCGCTGAAGTCAAAGGAACAGTATGGCAAGAAGGGGGAGGTATGGGAGTGAATGCCTGTAACCTCTGCTACCAGGGTGGGAGGCTGGGGCTGGTGGATCACTCGAGCTGAGGAGTTCTAAGCTGAGGGAAGGCCAAAGCCCATGGCTTTCCACACCAAGTTAGGCACCAATATAGTAAGCCCCAGGGGCTCCATTTGCTACCAGGCTGCCAAGAGAAGGGCAAACCAACATGGGTTAGGTAGGGAAGGAAATAAGCATTTACTAAGAACTTGAGCAGGTTAAAGCTTTTCGGCTCATCGGTAGAGTGGCCCAAATGGCCACTGAACTTCCAGTCTGTGAGATAGGGAGACCCATTCTCCGAGAGAGGATGAGACAGACAGACTGAGACAAACGTAGAGAGACAGAGGCAGGCAGAGCTAAAGAGAGACAAAGTAATAGCCAGATAAACAGAGAGAAGATAAATATTGCCAAGAGGTCAGAGATGGTGAGGACTGAGAAAAATCCTTTGACTTTGTTGATAAGCGAGAGGTCATAAATGACTCAGTAGAGTGGTGGAAATGGAAGCCAGACTGCCAGGAGCTGAGGAGTGAGGGGAGTAGCAAATATGGGCTACTCTTTCCAGAAATTTAAAGGTAAAGGAGAGAGACAGAGGGATAGCTTGAGAGAGGTGTCAGGGTCCAGGGTCAGGGTCATTCATAGAATAAAGGAAGGAGTGTATTTGAGTGTGCTTGTAGGTCAAGGAGAAGGAATCATAAGAGGGGTGAAATTTAAGATACATAATACAGGGAACGACTGATGAGTCAAAGTTAAAGGAACACAGGAACACAGATTCAGAGCCAGAAGGGACATCGGGAAGACCATTTTAGTCCAAACCCTCCATTTTAGAGATGGGGAAACTAAAGCCCAGGGAGGGGAAGTGATTTGCTTAAGGTCACCTAGATAATAAGTAGCAGAGTTCGGTTTTGAATTCAGGTCATTTGGCTTCAAACTCTCCTATCTTTCTACTACACCACCTTCTAGCAGTTCTGCACAAGATGGGAGGGGGATGAGATCAAGGGTACAGGGTAAGGGTTAACATCTAAAACTCCACTGAGACTGGAAGTGACAGGGAGGAAGACAGGAGGGGCATGAAGAAAATTTACAAATATGGAATAGAGAAGTTTAAGTCAGTTGGTTGTTTCAGCAAAGTATTTTGTCTACTTGTGTGGGATCATAGATGTTAATTAGAAGGGAAGGAGCAGGCCATCTTGTTCAATACCCTCATTTTAGGTGTAACCTGGCTCAGATGCGATAACTGGGGCTCATAGAGGTTAAATTACTTGCCACACAGGAAGTAAGCAGTCAGAGACAGGATCTGAAATCTAGTCTTCTAACTTGGGGACCAGGTGCTTTACATTATACCACTATCTATTTATTTACACCAAAAAATGTTTATGGTATACCAAGACACACAACCATGGCTTGATCAAACATTTATTAGCAGATACAGATGGACAAGGGCCAAACTTCCTGTGTCCAGGCCTTTACCACCCTCGTCCTGACTGCAGCAGCCTGCTCCAACAAAGGCCCTTGACGCAGAAGGGCTGTGTGAGTTATGTTCAAGGAAGTTCCTGTCTACTATGGCTTCACTTTCCCTCTTTTCAGTGGTTCTTCCCATTATGCCTTTGAAATTCATGGCCTCTCCTCACAAGCCTTCTCCCAGATACATTCATAACTGCCTGCCAATAAAAAAGCCTGCACAGGCCTCCAGCCACTTTCAGGAACTACTGGGCTCTAGAGACAGGGAGTGAGGCTGGTCCAGGACTACTGGACCTTATGGATACCCCCAGCTCTGCTCTGCAGGCCTCAACTGGGACCTTTTCCTTCTCCCCCTGCCTCCAACCACAGGCCCTGAGACAGAAGCCTCAGGTGTTACTCCTGTCCACATCCTGATCTCCCTGCGTGCTTTAAGTCAAATCAGCACAACACCCACAGGGATGTCTCTGTGGAAAGCTTGCTGAGAAAATAAATGACTTTTTCAGGCTACAGCTTCATCCAAATCAGAAGGGAGATATTAAAGAAACAAATAGGAAGCTACCATTTCCAGCCACACAAACCACCAAGCATAACTGTATTTGTTGGACACCACAATTCACTAGGTGTCTAATTAATTCAATGCAAACTTCTGGCCTCTGGCAACCTCACACTTGGAAGGATAACACACATATATATGAACAATTCATTCTTCCTCCCCTCCCTAGGCAACAGACATGTGACCTCATTAGGATCTTCTAGCAGATCTACTGGATCTACTCTGTGGCTCACTTTCCCTTTCTCAAGCTGCAACCAGCAACATTTAATGTACAGCAATGTTCCAAAACCCAGATGGAAGTTACCAGATAAAATGTAAGCAGAGGATTGGCCAATGTGGGCCCACTCCCCATCACAATGATAAAACACACATTCTTATATCTCTACTGCTGTTATAAAAACACATTTTTTGTCTGGTGCCACTGAAAGCCCCAGGAAGCCCCTCACCCATCCAACCGAGCCAGTATTAATTGGATGCTTAAAAATGAATGTTCCAGAGGCAGTAAATCAGGTACACTGCCTTCTCAGAGTCATGGATGGACACACAGACACACTCCAACTGACCCATTGCTTTTCCACCACCCTAGGCTTGCATTGGGCCACACCATCACGTCACCCTTTAGGAGTGAATTTTCCCCACCGATCTCCTGGATGGCTGTCACATTTCCCAAACCTCTACCTGGGCAACCTCCCCTATCCCACCCCACTGAAGGCCTGGTCAAGAGGCTTCTGACTCATGCTACAACACCACTTCTCTCCCCAGAGCCCAAGCTGATAGGTCCTATACTAATAACCCCACAGCTATGATTGCTGCAGATTCTAATAACACTGTCCATATTATGAGTGCCAATGCCAATAATGCTCTGGGTATTATCACCGTGAGCACCAATAACTCCTGCTGAGATTGTCTCCAATAATGCCAGCACATGCTGTAGCGATTGTCCTCACTAATGCCCATCCCTGTGACATTGTTAGAGCTGAAGAATGGGCTGCACTGTGCAGAGAAGCCGGGCTGGAACGGAGAATCCAGCTCCTTTTAGCCAAGAGTTAGGACTGGAAGTGACAGGGAGGAAGACAGGAGGGGCATGAAGAAAATTTACAAATATGGAATAGAGAAGTTTAAGTCAGTTGGTTGTTTCAGCAAAGTATTTTGTCTACTTGTGTGGGATCATAGATGTTAATTAGAAGGGAAGGAGCAGGCCATCTTGTTCAATACCCTCATTTTAGGTGTAGCTCCTTGAGGCCTGCGCCCAGGGGCTGGTGCTCCTGATCTCAATAATCTCCTGTCAGCCTAATAGGCCTGCCCAGGGTGGCCCCTCATGGAATATGCCAATCCTAGCCAATGCCAAATGGAGACGAAGGTGGTCAAAGCATCCCTGTTCTCCTAGTGGGCTCCTAGGAAGGGAATGTGATACTTAAGTCTTCCATGCCCCTCACCCCCATATTTCTGCCGGGTCCGGTTCACTTCTTGTCTCTGTCCTCCATCCCATCAGACCTGGTAGATGAAGCACTCACATACACCTGGGCATCTGAGTAGCCCACTCCCTTAGTCCCTTTGTACAGTCTGACTACAGGCTGCTTTGCTACCTTTGCTGGCTCCAGAGTTGGGCTACATCATCTTGACATATAATTATCTGCACTCTTCTTAATCATCTGTGTTGCTACCTAACACGGGGTAGAACTGGTTGCACATTGTAGGCCCTGAATGAGGACTGGGAGGGAGAAGTGCCCCCACTTTCTCCTCTCTAACCCTACTGGAATACTCCAGTGCTACTGAGCTCAGAGGAAATCCTGCAGAGCTGACTGGTTTGGGGGATAAGCAGCCTCCCCCATGGAAACTGTCTCCTCCACACAGGAAGGGAAACTATCTTAACATGTTCACTTCTTTTTGTTTTAAATCACACAACCCTTTGGCAGTCTGGGAATCCTATGAACTTCTCAAGATAATGTTTGTGGTCTACTTTCATAATTAAAGGAAACATCAAACTTCAGTTAGAGGTTAGTGAAAATAAAAATGTAATTTTTTTCCATCCAAATTCACAGACTTCCCTGAAATATATCCACCTAGTAGGTATCCCTGTTCTAAAGCAAGGGAAATCTGAGGGGGGTGGGGGGGAGAGTGAGAGAGAGAGAGAGAGAGAGAGAGAGAGAGAGAGAGAGAGAGAGAGAGAGGGAAGCTAAGCTTCTGACCTCCCTTCCCACTCATCAGGTCAGTCTCTACAGGTACCTTAGTTACAAGGATGTTAAAAACCATGGAAAACAAACATGCTCAGTTCTCCAGGGAGAAAAATAGTCTGCTCTAGCCAGGCCTAGCTACAGTGACTATACTCTCCTACCTTCCCCATACCCTGTTGCAAATTGATTCAGTCTACCAGGGCCTGAAGAGCCAAGAAAAGACCCACTCAAAATTCATCCTAGCAGTGTAATGAGTAAGAAGGGAAGAGAAAATGGCTCCATGACTTGCCCCCGTCTTCTTCTACACCTCCATACCCTCACAGCTCCCCTCCCCCCAAAAAAAAACCCCAGGTCTTAATATATGGAAGGTAGGTAGTGGAGAAAAGAGATGCTTTCCTGGATTCCTGGAATTGAAGGGGATGGGGGCGGGGCAAGATAGGCTAAACATAAAATATTTTTGAGGATTTGAAATAGACTTCAAAATCCCTCAGTTCCTCTAATGTACCAGGAATTGGAAGGAAACGAGAATCCTCCAGGCTGGGTGGAGGCCATGGATACACAGTCCTTTTCTTCTCTGATAAGACCCCTCCCTCCTCATAACTCAGCCCAGGTTAGATTTGGGGGTGGGAACCTTTTTCTCACCACCTCTAACCCTAATGCAGCACTGCGGCTGCCGCCAAAACAACCAAAATGAAATTTAGTGAGTGGTGTAGCCCGTGGCAGCCAAATGGGCTTGGATATTTCAGAAGAAGGCAAAATAGAGCCAGACAAGCTGTTTCCCTGTGAAACGAGGCCATTAGGGCTCCTGGAAGAAGTCCAGCACCAGGTCATCACTATCTTGCCAGGCCTGGGGCTCTCACATACTGTCCCCTCAGCCCGGGGTCCTCAAACACACTGTCCCCTCAGCATGAGGTCAGGAGGCCTCCCTCATACTGTCCTTCCAGACTGGGGGACCCCTCAGCCTGTGGCCTTTATACACAGTGTTCCTCACTGTTATATACAAAGTGCCCTCATATACTTTGAACCCTTAGCTTGAAGCCTGGGGCCTACACATATGCCTACATACTGTTCCCTTAGAGTAGGGCCTGGGGCCCTTACACAGACTGTCCCTGTAGCCTGGGGCTATCATACATACTGTGCTCATAGCTTAGAACCCTCACACACACTGTCTCTTCAGTTTGGGGTCTGGAATCCTGGAACATATTGTTCCATCAGCCTAGGGCCCTCACCTACTGCCTTCATATCCTGAGGCCCTCAAATGTATTATCCCCGAGATTGGAATCTGGGGGCTCTTACACACTGACCCCTCAACCTGGAATCCTCTCATAGAGCCCTCTCAGCTTGAGGCTTTCACATACGTTGCCCCCTCAGATCTGAGACACTTACATACAATGTACCCTCAATCTCAAACCCAGAGCTCTTATACACGTAGCCTCTCGACCTGGAGGCTCCAGATCCAATGGGGAATGTGGAGTCCCAGAACTTAGGGTCCCTGCGAAGACTAGGCCTCTAAGGCTACTATCCAAGTAGACCCAGAAAACCCAACTGTCCTCAAAGAGTCCACAATTTTCTAGTCTTTAAAGTATAAGTGGTTTTTCCAAAGGGAGGTTCTTAGAAAGAACTGAAATTTTTTTCGAACTTCCTTTCTTCCCTCCTTCTTATTCTCTGCTACCTTGACTTTGGGTTGGAATGTTCCAAGAAAAAGGAGGAAGCAATCCTTTCATATGGGGGTAAGAAAGATACCCACTGCCATTGTTTAAATAAAATAAAAATAAATAAAAATTGTTTAAATAGTTTTCAAGTATCACAGAGAAAGAACTCCCGAAACTTGTTTTGGATGACATCTTCCCCCATCTTGACAGTCTGGGGTCAAGTAAAAGGAATAGGACAAGCCTTTTTACTAACTCTTTGGCTTTATGTGCCTTCTGCCCTTCTAAACCTTCTTAAGGCAAGTGGTTCCTGCTCCACCCAGAATCAAATGGGGAGAAGGCGAGCCCCAATGGTAGGTGAGCAGATGGTGGAGCTGACGACAGAGCCTGTACCCTACCTCTGTCTGGGAGCCAGCAGGGCAGTGGGGGGACCAGGCTTCATTTCTAAAACTGATCTCACCAAAGAGCAGCTGCAAGGCCAGGCCAGAAACCGGAGCCCTGTGCCCAGGGACAAAGCACGCAAAGAGGAGGCCAAGCCTTTATCCTCTTCCCTACCTTCATCACGTTTCCTCTTCTCACCATTGGAGCGAGGAATCCCCAGGATCCCATTGATGGAGTACGAGCCCACGGGATCATTAGAGGCGCTGGAGACAGGAGGGGAGGCCGTGCTGGGAACTAGATAAGGCAAAGTGGAAAGGTTGTCAGGAGAGCAGTGTCCCAAGTCAGGGTGGGAGCCCACGAGCTCTTCCTCTTTCTGGTACTCAGTATGAACCACCCGCATGGCTACATTTCAACCCCATTTAATTCTCCCTCACCTCCACTGTTACCTCTGTGGTAACAACGTTCTGAAACAAGACCTTCCTTGTATCACAGAGACAAGACATTCCCTGGGATATTTCAGGGATCGCAGGAGGGGTCCAAGGCATGTCAAAATCAGTTCATCTAAGAATAGCAAGCTTAGCAAAGCCCATTCCACAAACATCTCTACCTACAGCCTGGTTCCATTTCCTAGGCCGGATGAAATCGCCTTGGAGCAGGCATCGTTTTCCTTAGTTCTTACCCTTCAAGACTGAACTCCACACCATGGACTTCAGATAGACAGAAAAGAAGAGGGAGAGGGAGAAATCCAAAATACCCAGAGAGAAAATGAGAAAGATAGGGACTAGGAAGAGGGAGGGTTAGACAATAAGTAAGAGAGAGACATAAGAATGGAGAAAGACAAGAAGGAGGAAAGAAGGGGAAAATAACTCCAAGGGGGCATAGATCCAGAGGAGGAAAGAAAAAGGGGAGTAAATAAGGCATGAAGAAGGAATAAAAGGGGAAAGGATAAATAAAGGTGAGACATACAGCAAAGGGATAGTATTAGATGGGAAAAAAAGAAAGGAAGGAAAGAGAAAAAGAAGCAAAGTGATGAGAAAGGAGGAGGGAGAGAAAAGGGTTTGGAAGAGGATGGTCTGATAGCTTTCCAAAGAGGAAATTCTAAGCTCCTTGGTGCCCTCTGAGAAAAGCAGGGAGTTAGAGCATGTCTGTTCTGTTTGTCTCTGTGCTGCTGGAGCGCAGCTCACAGGGACATCTCTCATTGCATTGCCTTGGGACTCTCCCAGGACCTATGATCTATGTCTCCAGCCCCTGCGTCTCCTTATCTTCTTACCTATGGTATGGCCAGGAGCTGTCACTCCTGTCCCTGTCCCATCTGGGGTTGGGTGGAAAGGCTGCTGAACTTTGGTCCGAATGATCCTGTAACAAACAGTGGGTCAAGTCAGAAACTTGGTTGATCTGAGCCCAGCCCAGCCCAGCCACTGGCTTGCATTTTTTTTCTGTTTGTTCTCCCTGGTGCCTTAGCTTCCCTTCATCCATCTGCTCCCAGTTGCCCAGCCTTGACTGCTGTAAGGAGCAAATTTTTTCTCCCGTTGGCTCTGCCAATCCAATCTAGTGAAGCTCAGTGAGGAAGCAATCTGCATTCTGTCCTACCCCTGGGCATCATCCAAATTGCAGCTTCATTTCAGCAGCAAGGATAGAAAAGGCAGACCAGGCAAAGGCCCTATACAGCACAGCATGACACAGTAGCCAGCATTTCCCATTCTGGGAGGTTGGGGAAGGGAGACCTGCACTCTTTACGGTAGAATCCCATTCTCTCCCTCTATCCCACCCCCAGCTTTTGAACCAACCACGGCACATAGGAATTGGGGGGCAGGGAGCCAGAGACAACACGCAGGCTTCTTCCCCATGAAAGTGCTCTGGTGCAAAGAGGAGGAAGAGGGAAAGGCACCCTAGCCAGAAAGGGAGATGCCAGGATGTTTCCAGGAGACCAGAAAGGGTTGCTTAGTGGAAAAGGAGAGGACAAAAGATGGTTCACAGGTATGAACCCCCCTCTTGGCCCTTTGTCTTGTCCCATTGTGAAGCCTTCATTGGAGGAGGTTGTTCTAGTCTTGCTCCTACCTCCTGCCTTAGACAGGCCAGAGCCCAGCCCAGATCCATGAGAGATCAGTCTCTACCTGGAGAAAACTTTTTCCCAGATAGCCATTCATATTAATTTGCTCGGCTCGAATGACCTCCCTGGGCCTATTTGTTCATCAGTAAAGCAAGCAATATCCAAATTAGATCTCAACATCCCTTCTAATCTGAAATTCCATGATCCCATGAATTCAGTTCAATTCAATTCAGTCAACATATACTGAGTGCCTACTACATACAAAGCTTTGGCTGGAGCTCCCCAGAGTAAAGGGAACAAGAGAGAAGTCTCAGGTTTGAGGGATGATTCAGTTTTCCAGAATGTCCCACCAGCAACCTAAAAGAGCCATCTAAGGACCAGTGCTTAAGGGAGGGTTCTTCAATACAGTTGACAAATCAGGTGTCCTGGGAAAGAAAACCTTTTTTAATGAAACTTCTACTTTTTCCTAGGACATTTTCAGGTGAATTCATCTTAACTAACTCAATAAACCAGGGCTATCAGTTGAATTAAAATTAGGATTATAGTGAATGCATACTCAACAAACAGTATACCTACTAGGTACAAGGCCCTGGAAATTAATATTAATTGAACACCTGAGATTTGTAGAGCACTGTGATAGGTGATGGGGAGAAACAAGTATGAGAAATCCCTTCAAGGGATTCATGATCTACTTTGGGAAGTAGGATAAAAAGATAATCCAAAATGCAAAACAGTTTATGATAAGGCCAAATGAATGAAATAGAGGAGAAGTGCTATAGGAGTTTATGGAAGAGGGAGAGCCCTGTAGGTTGATACATCTGAGAAATATCTGAAAAAGGAGGAGGTAAGAACTCAGCTGGGTCTTATAGGACTTAGATAAGAGGTTATGTGGGCATGATGGAAAAATGCACTGAAGGTCAAGCATAGTGGCATACACCTGTATCCTCTGCTATGGTGGGAGTCTGACACTGGAGCATCAACGGACTTCAGGAGTTTGGAGCTGCAGTAGGCCTAAGGCCCAGCGGGATGTCTGTGCTCTGTCTGGCACTAATAAGTAAAGCCCCCAGAATGGAGAAGGAAGGAAGGAAGGAAGGAAGGAAGGAAGGAAGGAAGGAAGGAAGGAAGGAAGGAAGGAAGGAAGGAAAGAAAGAAAGAAAGAAAGAAAGAAAGAAAGAAAGAAAGAAAGAAAGAAAGAAAGAAAGAAAGAAAGAAAGAAGAGAAAGAAAGAAAGAAAGAAAGAAAGAAAGAAAGAAAGAAAGAAAGAAAGAGGGAAGAAAGGAAGGAGGTAAGGAAGGAAGAGAAACAAAGAAAGAAAGGAAGGAAGGAGGGGAGAGAACGAAGAAAGGAGGAAGAAAGGCATAAAGAAAAAGAAAAAAGACAATTTCACTGATTTGGGAATCAGGAGTCTTGGGTTCTAGTTTCTGTTGTGCCATTAATTGGCTATGTAACCTTCAATTATTAATTTCTTTGGTTACCAGTTTCTTTATCTATAAAATATGGGATTATAGAATATCAAAAGTACCTTCCTACTCTAAAAGTACTTGTGTCTTTGATTCTAAAATGAGAAAGAGGAGGGGAAGGACAGTAGAAGTAGAAGGAATGGCAGGAACACAGATACATAGGCAGGAGGAATGTGCATGGGGCATTTTTCTCATATGGTCTGAATCTATTGTTTTCTGGGAGAAAAGGAGTATGGGTGTTCACTGTGTGGTGTTGCCAATGAAGAGCCTTTCAAAGGTTGGGGGTAAGGAGAAAATGAACAAAGCAGTGCTTTAGAAATATGAATGTGCCACCAAAGTGTAGGATAGATTGGAGAAGAAAGTCCAGGAGGAAGGAGATTAGTTAGGAGGCTGGAGTAATAGAACAGGCAAGTAGGTGACAAGGGTTTGGACTGAGGTGTTGGCAATGAGCACAGAAGAAGAGGGCAGATTGGAGAAACATTGCAAAAGAAGAATCAAAATGAAGCATCCACAGGACTTGCTTGGTCACTGATGAGATGTGGGGAGGGGAGAGGAAGAATCAAAGATAATTCTGAGGTTTCAAGCCTGGGTGACTAGGAGATTAGTGGCACTATTGACAGAAAGAGGGAAATCAGGAAGAGGGAAAGATGATGAGTTTGATTTTTAAACATGTTGTGTTTGAGGTTGGGTTGGGGTATTGAGGTGGAGCTATTCAGTGGGCCATTAAATATCTAGTACTGGACCTTCAGAAGACAGAGCAGAGCTAGAAATGTAAATTTAGAGATCGTTTGTATTCAAGTGAGAGATTCAGCCTGGCCTGTGGTGGAGAGAGGGATGGCCTTGGAGCCTCAAAGACATGAGGTCAAGGCATGCCTCTGACACCTACTCACTGTGTGATCCGGGGCAATTCACTTAACCTCTCAGGGCTCTAGGCCAGAAGTGTCAAACATGGCCAGCCAGCTGTATTCAGCCTGCAACACTCTCGAGTACAGCCGCAGATTGAAATGTAATGGGGAAATATTTTTTAAAATAAATAAGAATACACTGAAACATATATAATATTATATTTTAAAACTAAGTCAATACCTGGCCCTCAGGGATCCTTATATATAGATTAGAGGCCTCATTTCTATTTGAGTTTGACAACACTGCTGTAGGTAACTATTTAAGCCAATAAGTTGTGCTGGTAGGCGGAATTTACTCTTCTGGGAGGTGCTTATACCTAGGAAATCACAGTTGATGCAATGTCTATCCCTCTTCCTGTCCTTGCATTTCTTTAAATGGTAGCTGAAGTCATTGGAATGGATGACATCTCAGAAGCAGAGAACATAGCTAGAAGAGTAGAAGGGTGATATGTGAACCATTAGGGATATCCATATTGAGAGAGTAGAGTAAGGACATGGAATCAGGGAGAGACAGGTAAGGGAGAACCAAGGCAGTGTAGTATCATGGAAGTCAAGGGAGTATCAAGAAAGAGGAAGCAGTCTCCAATGTTAAATGCAACAAACAAGCAGGATAAGGAATGGAAAAAGGCCGAGGAATGAGATTGTTGATGACCTTGGAAAAAGCAGTGTAGGGAGCACCGTGGAAGAGGTGACACAAAGATGCTTTGGATGGCAAGGGATTAAGTATCTAATAGGTAGAGAGAGATTAGACTATCCTTGTGAAAAGTTTTGTAGTAAAAGGAAAGAGGTTTGGCTCTAGCAGAAGGCAGAGAGAAAGAAGTTGACTGGTTTTTTGTTTTTGTTTCTAGAATAAGAAGGGCATGATCATGTTATTGGGAGAATTAGGAGAGCCAGGTGAGAGAGGGAATGCATGCGAGAGAAGGAATCTTTGACAGGGTAAGGACTGAGAGAGGATGGAAGGGGATGGAGTCAAGATTGTCAGACAAGGGTTTCCATGCTGGAGAGAAAGGGAACATCTTCCTTCAGAGTGGAGGAAAGGGCTCAGGAATAGTAAAAACAGATATTTATCAATGCAAGGAGGCTAAATGAGGAAGCTTAAATGACCTTTCTCTGAAGGAGGCGGTAAGGTCATCTGCTAAGAAAAAGAAAGTTGGGTATAGGCTCCAGTGCCTAAAGAAGATAGGAAAGGGTGGGGAGTGTCCCAAGGAGTGAGCATGAGATAAATAAAAGGATTCCTGGACAGCTAAGGTAAGCTGCTCCCAAACCAGGAGCAGAAGGCTCTGCAGCCTGACACTGGGCATCCTAGGTGGCTTTGAAGTCCCTGGGTTTGGAATACAGATTCTAGTTGATAGGCTATGGGCCAAGGGTAGCAAAAGCTGAGACTATGAGAAGACAAGGCTGCAAAGCTTAGCACAGATAGGGCTTTCCTTGCTGGGCTGCTTGTCTTTGTTACCCAAAGCCTCTGACCCCCAGGGCACTAGTGCAGATTTAGCTGAGTCAGAAAGTGATGGAAAATCACTATTCTCCGACAGCAGTTTGGTGGTGCGTGGTAAAGGAGTTGGTAGGGGCTCCTGCTGTCAAGTTACTAATAGTCCTGGTGTCTCTGCCACCAACCCAGTGGGCACTCAGTCCCTGGGGCTGATCTCAGGATACTTGAGAGCTGGCAGTGTTGGGGAAAACAAACCCACCATTCTCCTAAGGGTCAAGCACTTCCATTTTGCATCCAGGATAAGAGCCCGACAACCAAGAGAAACATAAGGGATAAGTATAAGTCACAGGATCATAGACTGTGCTAAAAAGGAATTTAGGGGTCATCTAGTCCAACCCTCTCATTGTACTGATGAGAAAACTCGGAGATTAAATAACTTTCCCAAAGTCACAGATAGGAAGTAGCAATCTGGACTAGAATCTAGGACATCTGACTCCAAACCAAGTGTTCTTTCCACAGCATGGCATCCCTTTGAATGGCACAAGGGTGGAACAGCAGCAGACTAGTTTGTTTACTGCATGCTCCACCACCAGAGGCTCTCTGGTCCTCAGTTTCCTTATTTGTAAGATGAAAGAGTTTGGACTAGCAGACTTCTAAGATCCTTCCCAGTTTAAAATGCTATGAAACTGAAGGGGTGGTCCCCAACCAGGCTCACATGTATATATACACACATATGTATACACATACATATACACTTATACATACACATACACATACTCATTCATGGCCTCAGAAAGGTTAGATCTTCAGATATCTCTCCATTCCCACCCAGCAGGCCAAGTCCTAGATCTTAGGGCCTAGGGTACTCTGTTAAGTAGTTACTATAACCCCTCCCTCCCCCTGCACGCCTGGCATTGGAGGGCACACAGAAGAGGAGCTGGAGACTCATTATTTTCTCTGACTCCATCAAGGGAGGATTGAGTTAGCCCCTCCTTATTTATCAGCCTTTCTGCTCTTCCTTCCTTCTCTATGCAGGCTCAACTAAATACATGCTCTGTGTTCTTTTTCTCCCCTATACCCCCTTCACTTCAGACCTTCCCTCTAAGAAGGCTCTAGAATTCTGCTATGGACCCCAACTCAGGAGAGATTGCCAGCTATGGGTCTCAAGGCCTTCCACACAGCCAGACCCTTCCTGTAGGCACTCTAGAATGGGTGGGGAAACACAGCTCAGGCAGGGTGCTTCTCTTCCCCTACTGAGGCCTAGTCATAGCCACATCACATTGTCGACCCTACTGGAAGCCTTGACAAAGAGACAAGGGTGACGTACCTGGAGACAGATTCTCCACAAAGGATTTATGGAACACTGACCATGGCATAGGAGAATAGAGGCCTGAGAAGGAGAGGACAGGAGAGATGGCCTCCTGCTCTAGGCTCTGTCCTAGGGAGAAGACCTGTAGAGATCAGGAATTGGCTGTAGCCCCAGCTCTTGCTCAGGGGCAGCTGGTACTTCATCTAGGCCTGGAAGGCAGATGCAGCAGCTGGCGTTCAGGAAGGCACTAAGGCCTCATATTCAAGGGAGGTCTAGATGTTTGAATAGGGCAACCCCCTTCCTAGGAAGTGTCTAGGGGCCAAAGAGGGTGCACATGGGTAAAGAATACAGACAGGTAAATTCTTTAGTACTTCTAATGAATCTGTCTCATAATAAGTTTCTTAAACCAACACTGAAGAGTAAAATCTCAAGCTTCTAAGAATTTGCCTAGGATGTGATCTGGTCCCTCTTTTGTCTTTATCCTCTCTCTCTCTCTCTCTCTCTCTCTCTCTCTCTCTCTCTCTCTCTCTCTCTCTCTCTCTCTCTCTCTCCCCCCTCCCCCTCCCCCTCCCTTCTTCCCTCTCCCTCCCTCCTTCCCTCTTCTCTGTCTCTCTTATATGTAATATTTTTACATGTAATATATAATTCTTTCATTCCCTTTACTTTCTGTCTTTCTCAGCCTCCTTTTTTCTGTTTTTGGCCATTTATCTCTGCTCTCTGTCTGTGTCTCTCCCTTGGTCTCTCTTGGCCTGCACCCTCAAGTACCAGTGTGGCTATGTGAGTGTATTGATTCCCCAGAGCCGGAGGAAAGCAGGAGGTAGAGCTGGGGTGCAGGCATAGGGATGGAAATAGAAGGCTATAAATTATTTGTGACAGGAAAGCAATAGTGCCAGAGTGCTGAGCACAAGTCCTGTGTCACTATTAGATTCCTTTTAGCCTGATGACACTGTAAAAAAGGTTAAGTGTCTGCTGGAATCGTACACCTGGGGGGCCGGGGCAGCCCGGGAGCAGAACAAGCCACCGAGAGCAGGTATATCAATTCTCCAGGCCAATAATATTCCTCTCATTGATCGCCACGCAAAGTTCAAAAATCTCATTACAGCCAGGCAGACCAGGAACTTTTTACAAATCAATAGAGTGATATAATGTATGTATACTTAGTACAAATGTATCTATTCATCTATCCATCCATCCACAGTCCGCCTCAGGGTTTCCAAGTTAACCTACCCATCATATTATGTTATGTTATGTATGATATTATATTGCATGATGTTATATTATAATAAATGCCTTGTGAAAACTCTCCCTGAGGAGGGGACAAAAAGAGGTCCTGTTAGCATTGAAGCGACATCAGACATCTCACCTTAGACTGAGGTGGCATTCAGTAGCATCTTGTCTAGACCTAGATCTATCAGGGTTTTTAGGAGCAATGCTCCTGTGCCTCTTTGTGGAAGGCCAAAGGGGAAGAGGAGCAGCAGGACATATTGCTAGGCTCTCCTTCCAGTCTGTTAGTGACTGCCACATTCTCAGTCATTCAGAAGATTGTCTATCTTGAGCTAGAAGGGACCTTAGAGGCCAACTATGTTGTTCCCAACTATGAAATGAGGACCAAATGGAACCAGGTGATGGTGGAAAGAACATATCATTGCCAGTCTTGGCCACAGAAGTTTGATCAGTTAGACAACACAGGCTGTTGTCTTTCCATGAAAACTAACTTTCTGGCACTGGCTTGCTTAAGCTCTGGGACACAGTAGCAATTAGCACAGAACGCTGACCAGGAGGGGATGAAAGGGTCTTGGAAAAGGATGTTATATACTCTATATCTATAATTAACATCTACAGCTCCAACTATATCTATATATGCATGAATATGTGGAAGAAAGGATAGAAGGGGAAAGAGAGGAGACAGAGAGATAGAGAGAGAGAAAGGAGAAAAGGCAGAGAGAAAGGAAGATAGGGAGAGAGAAAGAGAGAGGAAGGGAGGGAGGAAAAGAAGAGAGAGAAAGGAAGAGAAAGAGGAGAAGAAAAGAAGAGAGGAGGGAGAAAGGAAAAGAGAAAGGAAAGAAAGAGGAAGAGAGGGAGAGAAAGAGAGGAAGTAAGAGAGTAGAAAGAGTGAGGAAGAGGAAGAGAGAAGGAAAGGGAGGGAGAGAGACAGAGGGAGAGAGAGAGAAAGGGAGGGAGAGAGAGAGAGAGACAGAGAGAGAGAGACAGAGAGACAGAGAGAGACAGAGAGACAGAGACAGAGAGAGAGACAGAGAGACAGAGAGAGAGACAGAGAGACAGAGAGAGAGAGAGAGAAAGGGAGGGAGAGAGAGAGAGACAGAGAGAGAGAGACAGAGACAGAGAGAGACAGAGACAGAGAGACAGAGAGAGAGAGAGAGAGAGATTCCGACTTGGCATATGCAAGGGCCTACCAAGCACACTGTTTCTGACCAGCTGGCCCCTTTGTTCGCTGATTCTGAAGTCTGGTTGTCTCAGTCAGGTGGACAGTAAGGCTTTTGTGCAGTGAATCCATGCTTTGGAGATTCATAGTCAAGTTCAACTCAGCCAACAAAACTTCTTATGATTCATGAAGCCAAGGGGAGTTTGACTAAAACCAATCCATGTAATTGCCTCCACTCCACCTGGGTCCACAAGTGCCTTTCCTAGGCAGCCCACTCTAGTCATGTCCCCCTAAGTCAAATCAGCTCAGAAACATCATGAGTCTTTTCCCAACAGGGTTTCAAACATGAACTATAGAAGATTATTTTTAAAAGATTCACTTCTACTAGAAATGACACCCACTTTTCTGCTCCTCAGAGCCATTACAATGCTCACCCCACACTGCCAACCTCAAGGTCACACCATTCACACCAGAATGCCTCCCTCCCAGTCACTAAAGTGTATCAATCACACCATTCTGTTCCCTGAAAACTCTAAGATCTGATATCCATCATCCCACGCTATCCTCCAGAGCCCCAAGGTACACCATGCAATGTGCTTCTTCCCCTCCACGTCTCAGCTCCGAACCTTAAGACTCTATGTAGGTATACAGTTGTAGTGTAGTGGAAAGGACACTAGACTTGAGATCAGAAAAACTGGGTTTGAATCCTGGTCCATAACTGTGGTCCTAGGCTTTCAGAGCTTCAATGTTCTCCTTGGTAATTTGGAGCTAATAATATTTGCATTATCTGCTTCTCAGGATTGTTGTGAGAATCAAAAGAGATAGCATTTTAAAAGTGCTTTCCAAACCATAAATTGCTATATAAATGGAACTTGTTATTTTGCGCTAAAATTCCACTCTGGTGCTTCATTGTGGCATGGAGATGACTGAGTTCTTGAACACAAGAACTCTGACAGGGCCTACAAAGCAGGGCAGACTTCAAGCCTTGCCCCTGCCACAGACAGGTGTACCGGGGCAGCCTCTCTGTGTTCTTAGAGGTCCAACACCAGAAGACGGATCACACCACATGATGACTGGGGGGAGGGGATGCAGCAATTCCCCAAATCATCTGATACAGATAAGGCTCTTCTGCCCAGGCTGCTTGGAGGGGTGACCCCCTAACTAGGTAGAGTATCCATATCAAGCAATCAAATAAATACATGAATAAATAAATAGATAAATAAATAAAATCATAGATCTTTTGAAAGATTATTATGAAAATAAGAACTGTTTTTATGAGACCCATAAGGAGTCTAGTGGCATTTTCCCCTAAGGAGTTAATGTGCTCTCTCTCTCTCTCTCTCTCTCTCTCTCTCTCTCACACACACACACACACACACACACACACACACACACACACACACACATAGCCCTAGTTTCTCTCCTGAGCTCAAACTCCTTTATCGCCAACTTACTATTGAATGTTTACATTTGGATGTCCGCAGACATCTCAAACTCAACATGTCCCAAATAGAATTCGTTATCTTTCCCCCACCAAACTCACTGCTCTTGCTAACTTCCTTCTTTTCTTAACTTTCCGTAGGTCTGATCATATCACCCCATTGTTCAGAAAGCTTCACTGGCTCCCTATGCCCCTAGAATAAAATGAAAAGCCCTCTGGTTAGCCTTTCAAGTCTTTCACAGCCTGGATCCTGTCTGTCATCCAAGGTTCCTCTCCACAAACATTGTGGTCTGGTCAAATAAAGCTACTTGCATTTGCTTATACGTGACAGTCAATCTATCACCTTTGGGCTTTTGCCCAGGCCATTCCCCATGCCTGTAAAACACTCTCTTCCCACTTATACTTATTAATATTTCAACTTCTGCCAAAGTTCAGCTCAAGTACCGCCTTCTATATAGGACCTTTCCTATATGTTTCCAGATACTAAGGTTTCTCTGATTGCCCTCCCCCATGTGTATGTATGTATTCAGGAATTGTATGTGTATGTATGGGTGTATATACATATATACACAAATAAATATATATATATACACATGTGTATATGTGTGTATAAAAATAGATATTATATTTATATATTTCTCTTTGTTTGCCAAATCCCAAACTTATCCTTCTAGATAAAAACTGTCACTAAAAATACAGGAATTCCTTTCAATTCCCTTTTTTAAAAAAAAAGTTGTAAGCATCTGTATTATTAAAGTAACATCTTTGTAGGACTGGACTACATTGTTAGGCTATTTAAAAATTTATTAGTGGGGTATCTAAGTCCCTTTCCTCCAGCCTCTTCATTTCCAAACTACATCTGGGCCTCCAGAATAACCCACTGTGTGTCACAGCTTAAGAAGAATGAAATTGAAATGCACATGTAGGAGTATGTGTGTGCACCTGGCAGGGGGAGGGTGTACTGCACAGCTATAAGACAGGTGTGCAACATGAAATGGTGTTCTATGAACAGCAAGAGAGAAGCTGGCACACAGCTTAGCACCCACTACACCTAAACACACACACACACACACACACACACACAATCATAGAACTAAAGCTAGAAAGCTAAAGCTAGAAAGGACTGCAGATGCCACCTCTCATTCTAAAATGAGGGGAAAAAAGCCCAGGGGAGTTAAATTCTGACTACCTATTGTCACACAGGTAAGTGTCAGAGGAAGTATCTGAACCCAAATTCTCTGACTCATGAGTCAGCACACTTTGGGTACTTCCTTCTCCAGACCACTCTTTCTTTGGTGATTCGAATAGGGTTTTTCAGGGGGGGAATTCGTTTGCAAATCAAGACATCACCCTCCTAATGCCACTGGTCCTTTTCCAGAATGAAGAACGAACCACAAAACAGCAACAATTCGGTGGGAAAGCCATTTGTTAGACATATTAGTTGGTTTGGAAAAAACATTTCTCTTTGGGCATGGTGAGGAAGATACATTTTAAAAAGCAAGGGCCAAAGTTTGTAAGCTAGGGGAAAGGAGGGGAGAGAAATTTATAATCCTAAAGTTTGGCCTTGGTCCCCTTTTTAGAGAGCTGATCATAATTAGCAAACTTGCCCCTATCTATAGTACCCCATAGGCAGTATTAGTCAGATATCATTATCTGAGAATCAAAACCAGAAATGTCACTGTCCTGAACGTGTCTTGAACCTCCAGACTCATGCTTCGGTTTATGTCTTTGTCTGCCCCTATGCCTGGAAAGCCTCGCTCCCTTTTCTTTGCTGAACTGAATCCTCCCCATCCTTCAAGCCCTGGTCTAATCCCTCATCTTTGAAATCTCCAGACTGCTCCATCCTATGGTGATCACTTCTTGATCTGAACTGCGATAACACTGGGTGTTTGGGTCACTCATTTGAGAATTAATGTCTTGTCCTATCATATCTCATATTGTACTGAACTGTTGTCTTTTTTCTAACATGAAAAATATGTTTTTGATGTGTTTCCACAGTTGCATGGTAAGTCACTTAAGAGAAGGCAGGGATCCTGTCAGCCTAGCACAATGCCTTATGTGAAATAGACACTTGATAAATATGTGGTCAAGTCCTTGAGAAAGGGAAAGCTAGGTGGCAGAGTGAGTAGAGGGCTAGGCTTGGAAACAGGAAGACTCATCTACCTGAGTTCAAATTTGGCCTCAGCTAATTATGATCAGCTATCTAAAAATTGGACTGACACTTACTAGCTATATGTTCCTGGGCAAGTCACTTAGCCCTGTTTGACTCAGTTTCCTCATCTGTAAAATGAGCTAGAGAAGGGAATGGCAAACCATTCCAGTATCTTTGACAAGAAGACCCTGAAATGGGGTCATGAAGAGTTTGAAATGACTGAACTACTAGAATAGCAATAAAACAAATTGAAAAAGTTAAGAAATTATGGCTGGGGGAGCTGGCCAGCCAAGATACATTTCTTTAGTGTGGCTATATTGCCCCTGGTCAAACGAAAATCATTAAAGTAGGTGCTAGTCAGTTACCTTGAAGCCAGGGCCCCTGAGCATCCTTCTGGTAGCCTCTTCTGGCCTAAAATTTCCATGACCTAGTCAAGATACAATATGCAGGTCCTACATCACTGGAAACCTGTAGACTCTGTCTACAATAGACTTTTATATTCTTACTTACATTTTCTCTCCTCCAGTTAAACTAAACTACTACCTGTTCCCTGATTTTATCTTGACTTTTCCTACCTCTGTGCATCGTCCCCCATTTCCTCTGCGTCCCTGCTTCCTGGAATCCTTCTCAGCTTCAGTGCCAAATGCTCTATAAATCCTCTCTGGATTCCCCAGCTAAATAGGACCCTTCCCTTCTCAGAGAAGTTCTCCTTCTTGTTTGGAACTCTCCTTTGTCTATATTATAGCCAATGTTTTATAATACTCATTTGCTTACATATTGTATATCACTTCTTAGAGTATAAGCTCCTTGAGGACAGGGACCATGTTGTTTTCCAATTCAAAGAACATTTATTAAGTGCCTATTTTTTTTAGGTTCTGGAGATACAAAGATGAAGAAAGATACAGTCTGCCTTCAAGGACTTTATAATCTATAATACTATATATATATATATATATATATATATATATATGTATAATATTCATAGCACAATGAGAGATCCAGGCAATTTTTAAGGAGGCAAACACCTACCCTTTCCCATCTCTATATGATTTGGTTTCACTGTTATATCATATCCAGTGCCTATCCCAACAGAGCAGGCACTCAACAAATGTTTGCTGTTAAAATCTCAGCCCTATAGAAGCCTATTGGGAGATCAAAGCCAAAGGACTTGGCCAAGCATATAGTATACATTAAGTTAATGGGCTAAGGATGCAGAAACTGAAACTAGATCCTTAGTGAAGGAGTTCCAGGGTTTCTTTCAGGAGAGTTGTAGAAGGTTGTTTCATTAGCCTTGCGCATGCACTGGTCCTATCCAACCCCAACTTTGAAGTCTTTCAGGTGGCCACTATTGCCACTCATCCAACTTAAAAAAGACAAGAAGGATCCCTCAGCTTTGAAAAAAAAAAACAACCAGCCTCTGCCCAGAGTCGGAGGCTGCATGGATAACTAGCTTTACAAATATTTTTGATCAGTTCCTGGACGATAGAGCCCTAACGGATGGTCCAGGAAGCTAGACTGTTTGGGTATATGCCTGGCCTTCTAAGACTGACATCAAGGAGAAGAGCCAGGCCCTCCCTCAATATGTCCCTTGGTGCCCGTGGCAGAAACAGAATTTTAGGCTGGGAAGACCATGGGGTTGACGGAGGGGGGACAGTTCAGATGGGCTTGTAAGAATGAATTGAAAGCATATGGATTAATTTGACTTTAAGATAGGCATAGGTTTAAAAATTAAGAGGAAATGTGTTTGACAAACCATTTGGAAACCAGTCTGAGGAGCTTGCCAAACCCAGAGCGTGACCAGATTAGTTCCACTTTCCACTGAGCCTGTTCTCCGATTCTGACAGGGCCCTCCAGGTTAGAGCGGGTCTGTCTGGTGACAGAGTGGGCTGGAGGAAGACCTGCTGCCTGGCTCAGCACTGTTCCTTGAAAGGTTCTAGCTCCAGAGGTTAGGAGAAGGGCTAGGGATCTCTGCTTACACAGTATTTTTGTGCCAAGCTTCCTTTCTCCAGAAGTGGCAAAGTCACACTTAGAATCATGGGACTGTAGCATCTTAGAGTTGAGAAAGGGACCTGAGGAGGTCATCTAGTCTGATTCCCTACCTGAGACTAAGTCCTCTCTACACTCCATAGGAAAAATTAGAGCCTACTCTTTCCTGTTGCTCCCTCTGCATGGAACCTTGTACAGAATTGTACCGTGTGGCAGGAAAGATGGTGGAGGGGGCTCCTGAGACATTCCTGATTCCAGGCTCTCCCCTTTCCAATCCAGCCTGTACACTTCTGGGAAAGAAAAAGAGTTCTGAATTTCATCTCTCACATTTATTCAGCATGTAATATTATACGCCTCAGCCTCCTCCTTCATTAAGTGGGGATAATGACACCTGCAGTGCCTACACAGGGTGCTTGAGGGGATCAGATAAAACAATGTATGGGATAGAGGCATTGAAAACCTTAAACATATAAATATATGTGCATATTTAGAATAAATTATCATAATTATTTAGTTTAAATATCTGTATGTTTATATTATGATTATTTAGATGTAACATTTATATTATAAATATTTAGTATTGATAATTAAAATTACTATTATTACTTCCCTTCTCGAGAAACTCCAGTGGTTTCCCACTCACTATTTATTAGCTCAAGTTCAAATTGTGGATCCCAGCATTCAAAGCTCTCCAAAGTACAGTCCTAAACCATTTTTCTACTGTATTTGTAAAGAAATGACCCCAGGTGGAAAGGGAATCTGCCCTCAGAGCCAAACTGCAGAAGAAATCCTGCCTGGAAATGCTTTATTTTCCTCTCTAATGAATCCTGCTCTAGGAGACAAAGAGTAAAGAAATCTTAAGTCCTGTTGTTGTTTGGAGGGTATGGAACTCAGCCTTAAGGGTTGGCATTTCTTTGGGTTTATCAACGGTTTGGAGACATACAAATTGGTCTCTCTGTTTTGGTATAGCTTGATATAGTCATGATTTAGCCAAGTGAGCAGGTGACCTGAATAAATCTAAGTGTAAGCAGTTTAGCAAAAACATATGAAGACAGGTAAATAGAAATATCTGTTTGTGTAGTGCACATATATACCTGTGATTTGTAAGCATGAACATTGGTCCTATAAATGAGATTGCGTTTTTCAATTAGATAATGATAAATTTCAGTATATTTCATGTGCTTGGGTAGTCTTCTTACATAGAGACTCCTGTATGTACAGGTATGCAGGATAGAATATACATCCAATTTTCTGAATATACCTCTACATTCAGGATATGTCTGTACCTATATCTTTTGGATTGAGGGATTATATTTGTAAACTTGTATTACATATGTATGTACATATACATACACATATATGTGAGTGTACATGTGAAATAGACCTGTCCTTGTTTACTTACCAGTGTGTTTTATATATATATACGTATATATATATATATACGTATATATGTATATATATGATCTGCATGCTTGCCTATGTACCCGTGTTGATGTGTGTATTTGTGAACTTGTGTATCTCTATCTTTGTCCAGGGTAAGGGAATGGGGAAATGAGAGAATTATTAAACACCAAGCAAATATGCAATAAATTCCATTGATTTTACAAACTCCAACTTGTCTTCAGTCTCCTTCTGTTCTTTATCCTGGGGGCATTGCAACAAAACCCTATTTTAAATACCTTTGCTTCCCCCTCCCCTCCCCAAAAAAGTGTCAATATTTTATTTGGATTTTTAACTTCGCTCCATAACAGTTGTTTGACCTCCTGACTCCTGTGAGTCACATAAATTCTGGGACTTTATTCAGGAGCCATGTTCCTGCTATTGAATAAGCAATTTGGGAGGGTGAATTAATGACTTGTGCTGTTGCTGGGAGTCCCTGAAGAAATATTAAAATTGCTTGCAGACTGAATCAATACTCAGTGAACACCCAGCAAGAAGACTTCAGCTCTAGAAGGGCCACAGGCTTTGGCTTGGGGGAGGAAGGGGATTCCTACACCCAGTTCGGCAAGCCCCTCCCCTTCTCCCCTTCCTTTCCCTGGAGCTCTGTCATTTCAAGTTATAGCAAAGCCTTGTTATGGCCCCAAATAGGGAGGAGCTGATCTGCCCTGTCTTGGGAACCCAGGGCGCAGGGGACAGTTTATTCTCCTAGTAATGAGAAGCTGGAGGCTTATTAGAGGTGAAGGCTCAGGCCCACCTTGGAGCCCCTCCTCAAGGTTTTGCCATTGCACTTGCTGCTGACTTGGAAGGCCACACTGAGATCCGGGAAGCCCAGATGGGGAGGGGTCTATTCGGGTCTACAGTTGTGTTCCTGCCTGCTGTCTATGCATTGGAAGGCTTTGCACAGCTGGTCGCTAATGAGAGAGCATTGGCGGTGTGTTCCTGATTCCATCTGGGTGATTTGACCAATGTTTGCTATTGCTGCAGAGGTCCTGTGCTCACTGCCTGAATTTTCCTTTGTGGAGGCATGGGTGTGACTGTGGGTTTGGAGTTTGTATTGTATAGTATTGTGCCATCAGCTTGTATTGTATTGTGTGGGTACATTCCAGCAGCTGGCTTAGCATTTGGGCTTTATGACATTATATGGGGGTAGGAGGAAAATAGGTGCACTTTGTATAGCATTGAGTTGGAAGAATTTGAGTATTGTTTGGAGGTAATGTCTATGTTGTTGTTTTGAATTGTGGCATGTGCCTTGATCCTATCTGTGTCTTTTTTTTTTGGTAATATGTGTCTCAAAGGTTAGGTTAATGGACGTCACGCCTTGGTGATATAGATGGAAAAATTATGGTGAGACTTGACCTCCCCTTCTGGCATTAATTCACCTTGCCTATTCCAGAAAGAAGGCTGCAGGACAAAACCTCTTCTTCAAATCCTCCAAACTACCAGGTGAAATAGAATCCAGAATCCTCTCAGTCGAGGACAAAGAGACATATCCCTGACGAATAGCCCTAGTCTCTGTACTACACTGGTAAAGAGAGACCAATCCTCCAAGACCAATTTCCCACTCCCACTCATGAGGCTGATTTGGACCATTTGGTCATGGAGCCAAACCCTGTACCTACAGAAGTCCCAGGATGCTGTAAAGAAAAGAAACTCATACTTCCACAATCCCCGTTTTCATTAGTACAACTGGCTGGAGTGAGAAAACTAACAATAGAAGTTCTCATTCCACCCCTAAGAATCCCCAACAAGGCCCAATCTAGTGACATTGCCCATAACACTTTCCTTCACATCTGTCATACCTGGCCAGCCAAGGACTGTATGACTCAGCAATGATCTGACACATGTAGAAAGTTCCTGGATCCTAAGGGAACATAGCCACTTGTATACCCTTGTCTGAGAGTGTTGCAAACACCTATGACTAGGAAAGAAAGTGAAGGCATATGTGTGGTGCTGTAGCCTCTAGATCTGGGTCAGGTACATATACACCATGGATGGAGTAGCCTGTGGACATATTTCACATGTGTGGAATAGGCCATGAGTCTACATATGGCATGGTGTTCTATACACTAAGCTTGTAGGTAAATGTATGAACTCACAGCTGTGCATGAACATAAAGAACATATGGTAGGATGGGGGGAGGAGAGGAGAAGTATGCATGTCAGCATTTTCTTTGGTTCACATATGTAAGTATGAACATAACAACTTCCTGGTCTAGACACCAAGAAGTATGAGTGGATATGTTTACATGTATACTTACAGAAGGACCCAATGTCATAACCTAATGTTGAACAAAGTATGTGCATTTTTAAAAAGTGGAAAAATGATGGAGTTGTAGTGAAAGATCATGAACTCTCCTTGGACTTCTGGCCTAGAAGAGCCAAGGGAACTTGAAAGGGTGGATGGCTAGAGTTTTCTCACTACAACTCTCTCTCTGTCTCTGTCTCTGTCTCTGTCTCTCTCTCCCTCCCTCCTTCTCTATCTTTCTGTCTCTGTCTCTTCTCCTCTCCTCTCCTCTCCTCTCCTCTCTTCTCTTCTCTCTCTCTGTCTCTGTCTCCCTCCCTCCTTCTCTGTCTATCTTTCTGTCTCTGTCTCTTCTCCTCTCCTCTCCTCTCCTCTCCTCTCCTCTCCTCTCCTCTCCTCTTCTCTCCTCTCCTCTTCTCTCCTCTCCTCTTCTCTTCTCTCTCTCTGTTTCTGTTTCTCTTTCTTCTTCGTCTCAATTTTCAAGGGCTGTCTCTCATGTTTAGAATGTTCTCCCTGTTCATCTCCGCCTCTTGACTTCTTTCAAGTCCAAGCTAAAATCTCATCTTCTACAGGAAACCTTTCCCATCACCTTTTATTCTAGTGTCTACTCTCTTTTGTTTACCTCCAATTTCTATTATCTATTATCTTGTTGTACATAGTAGTTTGCATGGTGTCTCTCTCATTAGATTGTGAGCTCCTTGAGGGGAGGGATTATCTTTTGCCTTTCTTTGCATCCCTAGTGTTTAGCATAGTGCCTACCACACAGTGGATGCTTAATAAATATTTATTGATCATTTACCATATTGTTTTAAAATCCTTTTTTGTTGTTTTAAGTTAAAGGAAAATTAACTGAGTTTCTAGAATGCAGACTTAGTTACTCAGCAGATTTAATGTTTATTTCCTACTTATTAAAGCTAGTTCTTCAATCAATAAATAGATAGGAATGAGCTTGACCTTCCCATATTAGGGAGAGTGTATAAATTCAGGTATGTAAGTTGTAAGGAATAAGAATTTGAGAAATAAAGGAATTTCTATGAGTTGCCCAAACCTACTGAGCTAAACTTCTCGGTGGCCCCTCAAAGAGTGAGTGGCAAAGACATTGTCAACTAAGCTGATGAAGAAGAAAGAGAACTCCAAGGTAAGGAGAGGAAGGAGACCTCAGCCACCTTTTCAGATTTCACCAAAGCTTTCCTTCAGAAAGATAGGGGATCTGGGAATAAGGTCTCCACATAACTGAAAGATAGAATTGCACAGTGGATAGGGTACTGGAGTCAGGAAGATTTCAGTTTGAATTCAACCTCTATCACTTACTAGGTATGTTGGGAAACCTCTGTAAAACAGAGATAATAATAGCATAGACCTTTAAGGCTGTTGTGAGAATCAAATGAGATGTATGTATGTATGCATGTTTGTATGTATGTATGTGTAAAGGCCAGTGGTGAGGAGAAGTTACAGTAGTAAGAAGATGATGTAGAGAAAATGGAGGGTGAAGAAGAAAGGGGGCAGGAGAGAAGAGAAAAAGGGATTTGTAAACTTTGTAAACACTAACCTATAGAAAGCCTGTATATAAATATAAGCAATTGTGGTGATTGACTACTTTGGAAAATTGGGGTTTCATTTTCATCTGGGTGGGCACAAAGTAAAAGTGAAAAGAATTACAATTATTCATTAATCTGAGAAATGGAAATAGTTGAATCTCACATTTCTGGTCCCAAATGGAGATTTTAAAATCTGGGTTATCTGGCAAAAAAATATTTTTGCCACCTCTAGCTAGGAAGAGTGTTTGAGTCTTATTAATTCTGATTGTGGCTTTGTCCCCACAAGCAAAGCCGTGTGAAAGAACCAAAGCCAGAAGCAAAACTCTTACCCATCTCACTCATATCCCATTTAGAAAATGGAGAGATTTGAATAATTTGGGCAAAAGTGACTCCAGTTTGAATTAAAAAGATAACTGCCAAGTTTTTCCTTTGGTTTGGGGATGCCTAAATGACTGAGCCCAAGAAACCATAACATTATGAAGTCTCGTCACAGCTTCCTATGGACCGAGCAGGGGAAGGTCACTGGTTTTTTGCACTGGGGTCTTAGGGTCAGAGCTGCTTCGGGCTCCTCAGGCTTCCAATAGATGTTGTCAGCATTTAGAAGGACCAGAAAGAGCCCAGTGAATTCTAAGTCACCATAACAGCAATGAGGATACAGGTATATGGTGAAAAACAATTACTCCTGCCCCTAGCTGCTCATATATTTTCTTTGCTGTTTAGCTTTCATTCACCTTTATTTCTCCATCTCTTCTCCCCTTCCTTTCCATTCTCTCCCTTTCTTTTCTTCTCCACCCTTTCTTCCTCTTCTCTTCTCTCAAGTTCTTACTCTTTCCGTTTCCTTTCATCTCCTTTTCCTGTTCCATAGCATACAAGAAGACATCCGCCAAGGGCTTTTCCCATACCGTTTCCTTTTATATTAGAAAGTACACCATCAAATATAAAGCACAACAATCCAGGAGATCTGGAAAATTCCAACCTTAAGATTCTCACTAGAGGAACAGCAAGTCGCATGTTACAGGAGGAGTGGGCACTCACTCACAGTTATACATTCTTGTTTAAAGACAGGCTACAGGTACAAAGTGAAATGGACACCCGGGTCATGTGGATCAATCAAAGTGCACAGAAAATCAGTTTTCCCTAGATCTTCTTGTAATTGAGACAAAGAATTGTCTTTCTTTAAACATATGGAAAGTATCCTCAGTTATCCACTTAACTTGGACAGTCCCAAACGAGCCTGCTATCCAGAAGGGATCATTGGAGGTCACACAACTCAATGTCATTTCATTTTAAATCCAATCTACAGCATTATTTGCTGCATTCCTTCAACTTATTACCAAGAAGACTTTCAAAGATTTAGAGGTAGAAGAGAATTCATGTGTATCGGTTTAGATCAACTTTCCCATTTTACAGATGAGGAAACTGAGAGCCATAGAGGAGAAGTGACTGACAGGTAAGGTTACAGGTGAGATTTAAACCAAGGTCCTTTGACTCCAAAGTGGTTTCTGTTCTGTGCCACATCAACTGTCTATGTACTTCATTATTTTGTACATTTAAATATGTCACATTACACCTATACACTCCCTTGTTTATAGTTAATTCTTGGTTAGTAACTTGTGACCAAAAAGAACATTTCTTTTTTTGTTTCATTTTGTTTTAAACACATAAGGTGTTTATCAATTCTGACTTAGGCTTTGTCCATTGATTGGCTGCCTAATTCCTGTTCTAGCTTCTTAGGACAAAACAATATACCCCTCCAAGCCACAAAAACTTCCTATTGGTTGCTGGTCCTCTTGGAAGGCTAGCCAAACTCGACCAGCTCCAAAGAAGCTTCCCTAACATGGCTTTCTGGCCAGCTCCAGCCTCCTATCGGGTCAGAGAATCAGGCTTGGTTATCAGTCACCTCAACTTCCTGTTTTCAAGGCTTTCTTTTCTGACTGTTGAAAGAGCCTATGAGTTTTGTTGTAGGGAAGTAGCTTCTCCTTGGCTAGGTCTCTAAATGGAAAATGATGTATAAAAACTGAGAAATTCAATTAACTGAATGTCTCTAAGATCCAAATACTCAGCATCATGTAGAAAAAACTTCTGGATGGCCGATCCTAAAGACTGTCCCAGTCACAGGCTAACATGGCTACTTTGGCTTTCTTTATAATCAGTTCAAATCACTTTACTGTAAAGCAGGCTGATCATGGTCTGATTGAGCTGAGATATCAAGCTAATGATGTTATAGCCATTTAGGTCTCGACACACAGATGCAACCTCATACATACCATGCCAATAGACATGTGTGTACTTGTGCATGCTTATGTCCCAGGTATATATTTTGGAAATTCATACATTATATAATTTTTCTTTTGTCATTTCCTCTCAACCTACCTTACCTACCTTGTTTCTGCTAGGTAATGCAGTAGATGGAGAGCTGGGCCTAGAGTCTAGAAGAGCTTACCTCAAATCCAACCTCAGACACTGATTAGCTGTGTGACCCTGGGCAAGCCATTGGGCCTCTGTCTGCCTCACTTTCCTCAACTGTAAAATGGGAATCATAATAGTTCCTACGTCCCAGGGTCGTAGTGAGGATCCAATGAGATGTTATTCGTCAAGTGCTTAGCACAGTACCTGGCACACAGTGGGTACTCATTAAGTGCTTACTCCCTTTCCTTTCCTTCCCAAATGTTGTCAATTTCATGAAATCCCTCCATAAGAGAGGTGACATCGCCAAAGGGAATTCCTTTCTTATCTTTGGTTTTGTCTCCATTTAAAAAAAAAAGACGTCTTTATATACAGAGGACAACACGGCTTACTAGAAGACAACTCATGGAGTCAAGTCAGTGTTCAAATCCTACTTCTGACAGATGTTGGCTATGTAACCATGGACACGTTGCCTGTCCTTACTCTTAATGAACCAGGCAAATCTCTAATATTAGAATTGCACAGAAGTTGCTGAAATATATTAATGAAGGGGATGCACAGAGGGATTTTAAAAAATCAACATTATATCATTCTATTCAAAAGCACTTAGTATTATAAATTTTCAAATGACCTACCTGCCTGCTGGTCAACCTGCTGGTTGCTAAGAGGAGTGAGCATGATGCTTCCTTCCAGTGTGCATGTGTATTTATTCTTATGTGAAGTCAGCTAGTCCTATATGGGTTTGCAGTATCTTTGGCTTGAATCTATGTGCCTCATTGCCCTGTGTGAATGTAGCTTCATATTGATAGGCATATCTTAGTGGAAAAGACAAGAACCCTAGACATATAGAGATCATTTCTAGTTCTGAGCCACTCCGATCAGGAAGCAGGACCATGGAGAAAGACTCCCAAGAACTGATCTTCTCCAAAGTCTCTCTGCCCTGCCTCAACTCTACAAACACCACCAACATTACTGTGAATGAGAGGGTGCCTCTAGTGGATTTTGGGTGGGTATTGGACTGAAAAAAACCCTTCTTTCTCTATTCTTTGGTGCTCTGATGTTGCTTTCCCCTTCTCCCTCTCTTCATCACTGACTTTTTAATCTCTCTCCCAATGAAAAAGGAAGATCTGCATTGACCTTGAAGCTAGCAGGTAGCTCTGGACTCTTCATTCTCACTGCAGCCTGAACTCCAAGGGTGGCAACCTCCCTGATCAAAGCGGTCACCTTCTCTGCTGGTCCCTGGAGGCTGGTAGTCGACCAGCCAGAGGGACTAACCCAACATTCCAGTCATGAAAATAAATCCCATTGTATTTGCATTTTAATTTTCCACATAAACAAAGGCCCAGAGTACATGGCTCCAGCAGCATCACTGGACTGAATTTAATTAGAAATGAAAAGTTTATAGGGCCCTCTTTAATGCGATTAATGCTCAGTTAACATTTATCACATACATATGCTGGATCGCCTTTTCTAAGCAGCCACGGGCCATGAAATGAATTTCTTCCTACTTTTCTGTGCCTGCCTCAGGGCTGTCTCCTGGGGAGGCTCCTGGGTTCACTAATCTGCCTCCCTGAGGAATAGGACCCACTAAGACTTCAGAAACTGGTTCAGGGTAGCTGGAAGGAATGGAGAGAGGGCACTTCACAGGAAGGAAGGTCTTGCCACTCATTGGGTCACAGCAGATTGGCTGGTTAACCCTCAAAAGTGAGACTCCTTCTGTCCTCTTGTCCTCCTCCATTCTGAGGGTCACACTGTGGGCTTTGGGGGTGGGAAGAGAGCCATCTCTGTACCCCACTGTGGCCCCCTTCCCCACTCTTCTTCCTTCTCCCTCCTCCTTTCTTAATCCAAAAGATAATTCTCACTCATTCAAGACTCTTGGAAGATTTTTTTTAAAAAATTCCTTATAATTCCAGAGTGATCAGGGAAAGGTAGAGAAAAAAAACCCAAACAATAAATAATTCCTCTCTTCTTTCTATTTGTTTTCTATTCCTGGTATAGACAGCCTGGACTAGGAAAGTGGCCTATGCCTGGCCCTCCCCTCCCCAGTGTCAGCTCGTTAGGGAAACAGCAGGGGAGTAGGGGAACATGAAACCTCTATTGGTCCCTAGAGGAAGGATGGCCCTTCCTTATCTTATCAAATTCTCCTCGCTCTTCAATTATAGTCTATTGAGATTGGCCTCTTAACCCAAACAAGCTAACTTGGTTAAGGAGTAGAAGGAAAAGGAGGAGGAAGGTGCAGAGAGACAGATGGGGAGAGGATCTGAAATATGTAACTCTGCAGATGATAAAAAGGAAATAAATATTTTGAATCTTGGAAATCCTTGTAAGCACTTTGGCAAGCATGAACTAAATGATTCTTTCTAAAACATGTTAGATCATATTACAGTCATATTACATATACTCTTACATGCACAACCATGAAAAATTAATCTTTTTTCAACATTTACACACCAAGACGTAAAAGTTAACATATAGAGCTAGGACATATATGTTCATATGCACATCATGATGCTTTACTTACATAACAAGACATATACATAGAAGACTCATGAAAACCCCTGTTTCTTATTCACCATTGGATATACCTGGGTGTGGATAAGCATTCAAAGCTATGGTAACAATGTATATTCTAAGCTCTGAGGAGACATTTCAACAGGAACCTTCTTGACATCACACAATGCCAGAGGTGCTGGGTTGGCACACAAACCTGTTTCCTATTAGACAAATATAAAAATCCAAATGTTTGGGGGACTCATACTCCATACGATATTACTAGTGCATAACTAAGAAGATGTTACCAAAGCGACCCCGTATGCTTTCCCTCCCCCCAGACTCCCAGCACACACTCAGCCAAGCTGGCCCAAGAGGAGCAACGCAGAAGAGGAAGGAAGAGGGCCACTGGATGTCATCAGAATGCAGGGGTTCTCTCCTTTCCATACTCAGTCTTTCTGACTGCTGCCTCTGGGGCTCTGAGGCTTCCCCTTGGATTCCTATGGTTCCCTCTAAGAAGGCTGGGCAAGTGTGCAGAGACCCTCCTTTCTTTTCTGCCTACCATATGACTCTAGAGGACAAAGTGAGGCTGGTGACTTTGCATAATCCTCCCTCGCTTAAATTCGATTCACTTGTATGTCATGGCATTAGCTCCATGATGTCATGATCCTCTTTGGAAACAAAAGACAAACAACAACCTTGTGTGAACCCTTCTCCCATGAGAGGTCTCTCCTTGGTCCCCTAAATACCTTCCACCCTGCTCTATCCTATCTGATCAGAGCAAAACCAAACCACACTAATGAGATGATGTCTATAAACAAGACACTCTATTCACTACCTGCATTCTCCCTTTCCTCCCAAGGTCCTCTACTCTGCTCCCACTCTTTTTCTCTGTCCCAATGATCTCCATTTTTTCTCTACCCCCACATCTTTGCCGTTCTCTTCCATGTTCTATTTCCAGACCTTCTGTTCTCTTATATAACCTTTTCTTCCTTTCGAGAACCCACTACTCCTTTCTTTTTCCCAAATCAAAGGAGGGAGCAATTCACTTCAATGAGATTCAGGCCAGGCTGAATGCTGCCTGGGGAAAGGAGTCCTTCCCAGGGCTACCATAGACTTCCAGAACAAGTAGTCTTTCTGAGGGAATGGAGGTCATCCACTCTCCTTTCCTCCCTCCATGTCTAGGATAAGGTTGGGGTAACTTCATTGCAGGCAACTAGACTGCAGGTTATTGAGGAAAATCTGTTGTGTCACTGGTACCCATGTCCCCCCATTGCAGGTTCACTGCCTGGCTGCCTGTCTATTGGACCATCAATGTCTATTGTGTGGCCACCATGCCTGGCACCACATGCTTTCCTGGATCTGCTCCCAGTACCTTCCAGTTTCCCTGGGGCTCTTCCACCTTCTGCTCTCAGGTCACTTCTTAGAAACTTCTCTAACTCTTTCCTGTTATAGACAAGAGTTTCTTTCTCTTTTCCCTTTCTCCTTTCAGGTTCTCTGGAGTAGTCTAAGCAGTCTAAAGCAGGTTTCCCAAGCCTCCAAGATGTTCAATGACCTCCTGATGATCTGGTTGCCTCCCAAAGGACCTGATCCCAATGGGATTTGTCCTTTGCAGACAATAGACATCCAAGAAGTCCTTACCTCCAACGAACACCTCCTCTGCCCCTTTTCCTAGCCTTCACAATCCCCATGCAGCTCCCTTTCCTGTACTCTCCATTACCTACTATATTGACATATAAACCTTCAAAGAGCAGTGTTAAATGCACAGAAGAAGCTATCTGGCCCTTTCTATGTAGCTTCTCTCTTTCTTTCTCAGCTTTCAGATTCACATTCTCCCTTTCTATTCCTCTTAGCTCATTCTCAACCCCCAAAAGAATACCCCAAACTTTCAGTCTCTTCTGCTAAGCCTTCACAGTCAAAAGGAGTCTTTTTTTTAAGTGATGTCTAATCCTATGGACTCTTAACATATTCCCAGCTTTAGTTCTCTCCAGGGAGAATTTCCTCAACCTCCCATTTATGGCTGCTCTTGTAGAATGATGGATTTATAGCTGGAAGGGATCTTAGAGGCTAACTAGGAAACTGAGGCCCATAGAAATGAAGTGACATGCCCAAGGTCACACAGGTCATAAGTATTAGAGGTGGTATTTGAATCCGATTACTCTAAATTCAATGCTCTCTCTTGTCTTCCAATACCCATAGTAAACCTTCCCTCTTTACTACTTCTTCAGATGCATACCTAGTTAAATGGTGATAGAAATATGCTTTGCTTCCCTACAAAGGTATACTAGTTATATCAAAAAGCAACCAAAAAGCCATGCAAATGGCTAATTAAGATTGTCAATGACAGATTCACAGTTATTAGTACAGTTGATCCATTTCCCAACCCTCCCTTGACCTTGTACTGTCTTGTCTTAAGGGGTCTGGGATAAGTGTTCCCTTTGGGACCCCCAGCTGTTTTCTGTCCTGGACCTCCACTTGTTTTCCTTTAATTATAGGCAGCTAGGTGGTGTGGTAGATTGAATTCTTGAAGGGCAGTTAGGGAGACATAAGTTCAAATCCAGCCCTAGATACTTCCTAGTTATGTGGCCCTGTTCAAGTCACAACCTCTGTATACCTCAGTTTCCTTACCTGTAATATGAGGATAATCCTAGCACCTAAAGACCTAACCTCTCAGAGTTATTGTATGGATAAAATGAGAAAGTATTTGCAAAATGCTTTGTAAATAATAATATATAGTAATAATAAAATAGCTTTACAAATGCTAACTATTGCTGCTGCTGCTATCATAACTCCCTCCCTCAGAGCTTCTGTGGTTTCTGTTGCTTCCCTGTCCTCATCATGACCTGCTTGACCTCTAGATCCCATCCAATTTCCAATCTAACATTTTCTTCCAAACCTTCCTGGTTTCCCTGGCATCTTGGCTCCCTGGGGAAAGATTCTGCTGCAGGTTGTAGGGCCTGTCCCTCGGGAGCACTCTGCCAATGAATACGCTGGAGTCAGTGGTGAGGTGATGGCTCCATCACCCCCCGCCTGTGTCTGGGCAGCCTGCCACACTGAGGTACTCTGGCTCTAGCTGGCTAGCTCTGGCTGTGGTTGTGGCTGTCACAGTGGGAGGAAAGAGAACACTCCACCAGAGCTTCTTCTCTGAATCAGTAAAGCTAGTTACTGACCAATACCGGGGATACTAGCTTAGTGTTCTCATGTCCTTACAAAAATGTTTGACTTTGCTGTCATGACTCAAGAGAAAACCCTATGATCTGAGGGTAGCTTGACTCTTGGATTTATACTCAGTAAAATGGTCACGTGACAATTTAGCCTACTTATATAAAATATGAGATTTCTTTTTGCATTTTCATGAATTAGAAAGCCCCTACTCAAGACCATCCATGTTGTATTTTGGAGGCACCAGATGATTCTCTATCATACATGGGACAGCCCCTTATCAACCACTGTCTATTTCAAAGTCCCTCCTCCCCTTTTATTTCTTGCCCTCAGCCCTCTCCTTTCCCCTTCCCCCTTGGAGTCCAAAAAGTCACCTGTGCAACAAATACACACACACACACACACACACACACACGCATTTAGCTATACATACGCCCACCAATATACTTCTCAGGCATATCCACACACTCACAGGCACACACATGAACATGCTACATGAAGAATTTTGTCCTATATCTGAAGTAAAACAGGCACAGTATTCAGACTTTCCCTCTGGCTGAGGATAATATTTCATTTATGAGGTCCTGAATTCTACTCTCCCAAGGTTGAAAACTCTGCATCTAAATGAAGTTTTCAGAGATGCCCACATCTCCACTCATCTCCACATCTTTCTATTACTACGTCCAAACCATCTAAAGTTTGTGAAATGATATTCATGTACCAGGGAAAATAATATAAACTGTAAAACACAAGAAATTTCATTACAAATAATCACTACAATTACAAAAGAAAATGATCCACCCTAGACTAGATGGTACCCAAGTTCATAAACTGTAAAATACAAGAAACTCATATTACAAATAATCACGACAGTTACAAAACAAAATGATCTATTCTAGACAAGATGGTACCCAAGTGTACTAAACTCTTCTAAACTAATTAAAAATTCCAGACCAAGTCCTCTGCCCTGTGACTGGGCCTGAATCCCCTAGAACTAAAAACTAGGCTCCAGTCTACCCCAATGTGCAAAACTATTCTTGATATTTCTGTAACTTTGTCTCTTCCCTGGTACTTAAAAAATCTAGAGAATGATAATATGATCTAGAACCTATGGCAGCAGAGGAAAGATAGGTGAGCAGCTATGGTTGCTAGAATCAAGAACCCATGGATGGTAGCAACAGCTGAAGAGGGTAGAGCTAATTAAGTATTGCCTAAAGTAGATTTCTGAGTCCAAAGGGCCAAGCAATCAGAGACCAAGAAGGCCAAGCACTCTGTCTCAACCGAAGGGATTACAGACAAGCAAGGTTTAAAATACAATAAAGGAGAAAGTCCTGAGTCAAGAGTAAGGGTCTCCTGGACTGCTTCCAAAAGGAAACTGGTGGTTCTGGAAGTTTCCAAGGTCAGTAAGGCCTATGCCCTGGGGCAGATCTATTACACAGTAGCCGCTAACCTCCATTCACATGAACATATGCATACAAGCATAGCTGGGGCTGACATGATGGCCAGAACACTATCACAGGTGTTTTCAACTTATATTCACTACATCAAAACAACCAGTCAGGTAAGTTAAAAAAAAAGAAAAAGCTGCTATTTAATTTGCCAGTCTAGTTATTCAGGGTTGGTTGGCAGAATGCAAGCTAGTTTTATTTATTTATGTATTTATTTTACTTTTCACCATATTGTTTTGGCATCAGGTGGACGGGTAAGGACTTGGATAAGCTGGACATGTCTAGCCTCTCCACATCTTTCTGTATAGATCCTACAGGGGCCCTGTCTCGGGCTCTGGACTTGATACCTGGACTGCTGGGGGTTGGGAATAGGGATGTGTTGGGAAAATATTTTGCCTTTTCACTTATATAACTTTTCACTGAGTTCTGGGGTCACAATCATGATTTAAAACTAAAAGGGATATTAGACGGCGTTCTAGTCCAACCCCTTCATTTTACAGATGACAAAACTGAGACTTGAGAAGCAAAATGACTTTTCCAAGACTACTCAGGCACTACTAAAGTCCCAATTCAAAGCCAGGTTCCCTGATTCATTCTAATATTTCTTCCTTTACACCATGTGTCTTTTTTTAAAACAGGAATTTCTCCCCCTATTCCTTGTTATCCCCATCTTCCACCTCTCTGCCTTTACAAAGGCTGTCCCTCATCCCTGGAAAGCACCCCCTTTTCACCTAGACTTCTTGGATTGTTTAGTTTCCTTCAAGGTTCAGATAAGGTGTCACCTCCTATGGGAAGCTTGATCTCAGACTCCTCAAATTATCTGGCATTTATTTATCTGGGTATCTATTATATCTCCCCTGAAAATATAAGCTCCTTGAGGTGCTTTTCATTTTTTTGTGTGTATCCCTAGAGATGCTTAACAAATGCTTGTCCAGATGAATGGAATCGAATGTTCAGACATATATGTGTTTGTGTCTTAATTCGAGGGCTGGTACAATAGGAAACAAAAGGGAAAGGAAGAATTATGAACAGTAGGAGTACAGGGAAAACATTTAGTGTGTATCAGGATTGGGAGAACCCAAGGGTAGATAGTGGGGGTCCCTCTTTCAGGGGTGGGGAAGGGAAAACTATCTTCTAGGTTTAAAAAGCCCCACTGAAAAACCTAGGGAGCATTAACTCCTGAGCATTGAACTAGAGCCTTCTTTTCTGTGCACAGTCTTGGAAGATTGCACCTTGGGGAGCTGACCAAGGGACAGCAAGGTCAAGGTCCATTTCCCCAGAAAGCCTTCCACCCCTAGTCACTGTGGCATAGTGGAAAGCCCAATGCCTTTGAAATAAGAAAACCTAGATTTAAATCCTGACTCTGTCACTTACCACATTTGCAACAATGAGCAAATTATTTAACTTTTTCAGGGCCTTGGTTAGTTCCCATATCTGTAAAATGAAAAGAGTTGGACTAGATAATCTTGAAAATCCTTTCCAGCTCTGAATCCCATGGTTTCTGGTTCAATCACACACAGACACATGCCACCTACAGTAACAGGAATGCTCCCATCTGTTCCTAAACACACACACACACACACACACACACACACACACACACGACATACACACTCTCTTTACCCCTTACCTCAATCTCCTATTTCTATTCTCTTTCCTCTCCCTCATGTTTATATACAAGAAGTCTATTTTGTGCACTCATGCACACACACACACACACACACACAGATGTAAATATGCTTCTTTCCCCAGAACATAAAACATAAACACAAATCCCCTAGTCCCCATATCTCCCTTCCTCCCTCCAGGGGCCATCTCCTGCCTGGCCCTGTCTCCACTTGGCTAATTCCCCCTGTGGCCCCTGTATTGAACTGTTGTGTTGTCCATTTCCCAGTGACAAGGGCTCTGGTTACAGAGTTATTGATTGGTTTTCATGCAGACAGATGGGCCCGTCCCAGTCTCCCATCGAAATCCCCGGCTGTATAGGCTGATTGTTGCCACTCCTGGTGTAGGATTGCACCAGAGACCACCCTCCACGCAGTCTCCTTCACCAAGGCTGCGGATGGTAATAAATGGAGTCAGCCTGAGCGATAATAAAAGCAATTGAGTGGGTTACCTGTGCAGACGTGAGATTTATACCTCCTCATATTTGATGTGATTGTTTTATTGAGTTCTCTGAGCAGTTAGGACACAATTTATTTATTTATTTAGGGGTTTTTCCTCTCTTTTTCTTTGTAGTTCTCTTGGGAGCCCACCTGGTGCTTTCACTGGGGACAACCCCTCCCACCTTCCCCTTCTCTGGAGTCAGATGGCTATATCCTGCCGGCTGGCCACCATGTTCCCCCTCCCCATTTTGGGAGCACTAAGCTTCACAATGTAGAGGTTTTCTCCTTACTCAGGGGCTATATGCACTGACATAGGAATCTGCACTAGGCCAGGAGGCAGAGAGACAAATGGAAGAGCCTGACCAATGACAAGGAAGCTAATAGTAGCAAACAGTTCCTAGAATCACTGAGAAAATTGAAAAAGGGACTCAAGAAAAGGAAGACCCAGCCTCTTCCAAACAATGAGAAAGCCAACTGTCTTGCCAACACTTCTCAATAGGGTTGAGGGAGTCAAGGTCACTGTAGTAGGGGAGTTTCCCACCAAAACCCAAGGACTGTGGGTCACCTCATGCTAGTTTGTACTTCAGTGGAATAACACTTTTTTTGCTAAATATGGCCCTGTCTAACTCTCTCAAAGTCAGAAAAGGCCAATTGTTAGCCTCAGAATTTCACTATACACACATTCATTCCTGCACCTACAAAGGAACAATCTTGGGGCCTCCAGCAGGCTAAGCACCCAGTCTTGAGGAGTCCTATGAAGCCAGGAGCCCTTTCACCAAATAGTTACAAGGGCATGATGACTTCAAGTATTCTACTATCACTCCGTGAGGCACATAACCCAATAAAAGTCAAGTTCCTTTCCATGGTTAACCTCTAAGCGTTGAGTAACAGAAGAAAAACCACAAATATCAACCCTAGTGGCCCATCTCTAATACTCTAATCAGTTAGAATGTCCATGCTTTCAATTACTGGATTTGGGAATATCTTTGACCTAGCAGCTTATGGACTGACATATCTCTCTGATGCCATAGCCTCTTCAAAAGACCCAAGACATTTGCCTTTTAAGGGACCATGAATGGTGTAAGATGAATTTTCTTAACTATAACAATCTCAGTGGCAGCCTGGGGAGTAGCCATCACTCAGAGCCCTAACCCAGTTCATTTATAGCTGGTGCAGAGGAAGAAGGACATTGGATTCACCTTGTAATGGGCAACAAAGGAAGAGCCTCATTCAGAAAGGCTGAGAAAACTAAATTCTGACCCTAAAGTGTGAATGGAGCTAGGAGGGTTGGAGGAGAATGGTCTCAGCCACAGCCAGTCCAATCAGAAATGGAAACTCCAAGGGATATGCATCTCCTTCCTCCTTGCAAGGAGTCTGAAAAAGTCTGGATTCCGCCTCTGGTTTTGTCCCCGTTCTGAAGAAGAAGCAGCATTCCCAACCCAAAGCAAAAGCTAAACCTGAGAACATTAGCCTTTTATGTGGAAAATCTTTCCCTTTCTAGTCAACTGCCCAGTGAAGTAGTTCAGGACTTCTTTGCTTCTCTGTAGCAAAGATCTCACCTCCCTGCTTCCTATTCCAGAATTCATCTAAAGTCATCAGACCGGAGAGCTCACAAGCTCACATTCCAACATTTACAACAATTCATATAAATTCCATGTGCTGTGCAAATAATGAAATGCCCCTACTTCCTAGCAGTGCCAATGGTCATCCCAACATACCATCTAGGAATCTGCCATATTCTCAACAGACTCCTTTAGACCTTTAGAAAAGGATGTGCTCCAGGAAGCTGTAGGTTGGGTGGGACAAGTCTTCATGGCAACAGGAGCAGAGATTGCCGAGACTGAAGACCCAATTTTTAAAGCATGAAAAGCAATTTGGTTTATAAGCACAACAGCATATTTCAAGTGCAGCGACAGCATCTGTTTTGGGGAGGGGAAGATAAAAACTGTGCAGTGTGGATCAGGTGGGCAAGCAACTGTGTAGCTTCTCTCCTTGCCAAATCTACATACACACACACACATCTCCCCACAAACTGTCACCATACGAGCAGTAACTACTGAGCTCCCCTGATGCTTATTACCCAAGTCTCCCATTCCTTCCCTAGCAGAAGAAGGCCTCCAGCTTCTCCCCTGCATTGAGGAGTTACTGCAACTCAGGACAAATGGGAAAGACAATGGCCCCAGCACAATTTATAAGATCTCAGGATCTAGAGCTGTATAGAACCTTAGAGATCACCTAAGTCAACCTCCTTGTTTTCCTGAAGAAGAAACTGAGGCCTAGAGAAGATAAATAACTTATCTAAAGCCACACAGGTAGTAAAGAGCAGAAACATTTGTCCAATACAAGTTATCTGACTCCAAAGCTATCTGCTCTTTTCATTATACCACAGTCTCTGCAATGAAGCCCTTACCCCATGTTTGACCAATGCAAGGGAAGTTTCTTGTTTTCATGGGGCTTTAAAGAGAATAGACTCATCTCAGAAAAACAAAAGGAAATTTTCCTTCTTGAATGACCAAAAGGAATAGGGCCTGTGGTGCTATGGTCAAGAAGTGCCCAGCAGCCGATCAGTCCTGGGCCACCAGTGGAGCCTTTTCTGAAATAAGAAACAGAAAGCAGCATCTGCCCATTGTTAGAAATAGGAACATTCTGGCCTCTCCTTATTTAAAAAGAAACAGCACCAATCTGTTCCCACCTGACTGATGGACTCAGTGGATCTTTTCACCTAAGCTGCCAGTGGCATCCGTATTCTTCCCCTTCCACTAGCTTTCTCTCTCGAACAATAAAATTCCCCACTGTGAACACTGCCACACCCTAAAGGAAGATGCCACTCCTAGACATCGGGTACGGAGCCTCACCTTGAGCTGTTCTTTCTCCCTCTCACTCTTTTCCCATTTCACTTTCCTAGGTGCTTTCTGACTCCACATTCTCTCATCTCCAGCAGGTAATAGGTACATTTCAGGGGTTCTGTCACTTGTTTGGAATCCCCAAGCTTCTAACCTGTGCCTTCTCATGACAGAGTAGCCCAGGACACTAAGCTTCAGTTTAAAAAAAAAAAAAAAAAAGCTTAGTCTAGCAATAAACAAAACTAGTTTCTTTACTCCTAGGTCCCAGCCAAAGAATCAAACCTCATTCCATTAAAAATCCCTTTAATGTCCCTACAGACAGCACTGTCCAGTCCTGGCAGTCTGTCTCCACAGCAGGGCTTATCCCCAGCTGCTCCCTTCCAATACCCAGTTCCTCTCTCCCTTGAAAAGCCCACAACCCAGACCCACACTCAGGAGGAACAGCCAGCAGAGGGAGGTTAGAACACAGCTTGGCTTTGAAAGCCAGGCCTCTTTCCCCAGGGCCTTAGCCATCCTTCTCCTGGACTGTGAGATATGACAATCTTATCCCTTTCAGGAACACCCCTGTGCCTTCCCTAGTTCCTTCCTAGGGTGTCTGAATGTCAAACAGCTATGCTTTCAATACCTGGCTGAGCTAGACCCAGGGAGCTGGAGGGGTTTAGGAGGGTGTATAATTAGCTGATCAGTATTATGTTACCCTGTTCATAACTGAATAACCATTTTAATACAGATGGCACACGCTGGGATAATTTCCGGGGTCGCCTTGCAGTACGTTACAGCCTGAGAGTGGCAGAGGGAATCTTCTTTAGCCAAGGTACATTCTACCAGCTAATTCTACCTGCTGTTTTCAAGATGATTTGGGATAATTCCATATCATTTGCAAAATATTAAAAACCCTTGATATGTGATGCCAGATTCAGAAATCAACACCATCTGAATTATTAGCCTTATTCTGATAACAGCCTGATGAAGAATGCATAGGAAAACAGGAGAGGGTCACACAACACACACACACACACACACACACACACACACACATTCCCTTGCCCCTCTGCATCTTTCATTGGAAGGCTTGGGCTTTTAATTTTTGTTCGTTTAGCTTTAAAATATGTTAACTAACCCTACTGTGGATTCTCCCTTAGCTGTATATGTGCACACTTGTATATATGATTTGTAACCACCTCAGGGCCCAGCCAGGCCTGGTTTCAGGCTGTACTTGTGGTTCACACCAGGGCCATCACAGAATAGGTAAGCCGTTCCCTAGTAGGTGCACATGAAGCCAGTGTATATGTGTTTTCCCAGTGGGATCCCTGTGGGGGTGGGGAGGGGATAGAGTAGCTTAGGGGAGAGAATCTCAATGTGTATTCTGCTGAGTGGCTAAATGAGTATCTCAGGGCAGGGCTGCAAGCATATATGTACTGGTAGGTACATTTTCTTGAGACATATGAGGATGATAGGGCTGCTTATAAACATGGGTAAAGCAGGGTATGAACCTTCAGTATCTAGACTAAGGGTCATGCCAATATCCAAATACAACTTGTTGGAGAGAATCTATGATAGGGATGGTCTGTGGGTGTTTATTTGCTGATGACTTTTAAAAATCCCATTAGGAAGATTAAAGTAGCAGGAAATATTTCAGAGTCACAGGGGAAACCTAACTTTCTCCCTCCTTGTTAACCGGTGATTTGTCCTGGGCTTAGGGTTGAAGCCAACTGTGTCTGGTAGGTCGGTGGTTTCTTTCTGCCAGTCACTGGGGAGGAAGAATATTTTCTCGACCTAGCTAGCAAAGCTAAAAAGCTTCTGGAAGCAGTTCTGATGGGGTTGAGATGAGGAAGAAGGGAGGAGGGAGCCGGAGCTAGGGCCTGGGCAGAGTAGGGGGGCTGATGCCCCTGGGGAAAGTGAACTCTCCTTTAGAAAGGAAAGTCTGTTTAGAGGCGATGAATAGACACTGGTCATTTTAACGGCTCGGGCTACGGGTTGTGATTGTCTCTAGATAGTGAGGCGCGTAATCTTGGAGTCTTAATTACCACAAACACTTGGATTCATTTCCAGGACACAGAGAGAGGCCGGGCAGGGACGCTGAGGCCAGGAAGCCAGAGAGAAGCCTTGTCCCTCCTAATCAGACATCACCACGGTGGCCTCTCCCGTACCACCTGGCCAGAGCCACCTGGTTGAAGGGGTCACAACTGAAATGAAATGGGAGGACAGGGCAGAGCAGACTGATCTGACTCAGAAAGGAGTGGAAATATTAGGAGGTGCCCTAGTCACCTGGCCCTGACCCCGGCCCCTAAGAAAGCACTATAACGACCTGGGACCCTGGTCTGTCGGCCGGGGGCGCTCTCTCACCTGTTGATGGAAGAGACGCTGGGCACTGTGTCGTTGTCGCAGATACCTTCAGCCAGCAGTCGGTCGCGAATCTCCCAGGCGAACATGGTCGGGTTCTGCCGCTTGTATTCAGCGATCTTATCCACTACCTTGGGTGTAGCCACCTTGGGCTTGGAGCCGCCGATCACCCCGGGCTTGATGCTACCGGTTTCGTAGTACCTGTGGTGGAGAAGTCCAGGAGGTTTAGGAGATACTGGGTAGTTTTCCCCTGGGACCACAGGTGAGCGCTCTAAGCTTCTCGACCTGTCCCCCGCCCCGCCGCCCCCAACCCTAAGCCCCTGGAGCACCCTAGTGCATTACAGCCTCAGTCGGCTATCAGAGGAATCAAGTTGAAAAGCATTTTGATTCTCCAGAATAGCATGAGTCCTCTAGAGTGGAAAGGGAGGGAGAATTTAGGAGGGCTCCCAAGAAGGGCCTGTTTGGTTGGGAAGAGGGTAGGCAAACGCTGGACCAGGGAATAGAAAAAGCTAATCTCCACTCCTTTTCTCTGGGGGAAACGACTGGAGGCAGAAATGCGGGAGGAGGCCAGAATATCTGCGCTCAGCGAAGGTGGGAAATGCCCATCTATTGCTCTTACTGAAGAGCGCGGAGCTAAAAGGCTTCACTCTTCAGTACCTTACCCTATACCCACTCTGAACCCCTGCAATCCAGTGCTGCAGCCAGGGCCCTTCTCCGGACTCCAAGGCTTTTGCCCCTTAGGGACCCGCTTTTGTCTCTTCCCTCTGTTCTTCCTAACCGTTAGCTAAGGGCGACACTCACTCAGGATAAGTACTCCAATTTTGGGAGGCTTGGGATCTGGCAGTAGCGTCTCTGAAGTGCAAACAAGGGCTTCCACTTTCCTCCCCTTCCCGGGCATGGAAGAAGAGAATGGAGGCCCCAGGGGCAGTTTTCACAAGAGTATCTTTCTTAAGTGGAATTTGTCCCGGGGCAGGATGGAGGGGTCTCCTAATCCCAGACCCTGTTTTCTCTGCGTATGGGGAAAATTTTCTATCCAGAAAACTCAGCCCTAAGGCAAGGAGGGGGAATAAGGGGACTTCCAAAGGATCGTTCTGAGCAGCTCGGGGCTCAAGGTAGCCCTTACCTGCCCAGAATCTTGCTGACGCAGCCGTGGCTGACCCGTAGCTGCCGAGAGATGTCACAAGGCCGGACTCCCTGGTGGGCGAGTTCCACAATACGCTGCCGCACCACATCTGGAAGGGGTCGACCGTTCACAAACACCCCCCCGAGCTGGTTGACACCCCCGTGCCCTGCTGGGAAGAGAGAAGAAAAAACACAACGCCCCACACACAGCAGAGACAGGCCGTTAGTCAGGGACAGCGGGCAGGCCAGACCCGACGGTGGGAGCGGGAGGAAAAGGGGTGCTGGGAGCCAGCGCGAGACCGAAGGGACTAGGTTCTGAACCCGGACTGAGAGAAAAGGCTGAGGGAAGGAGAGAGGGGGCGAGAGGAACTAAGAAAGGGGTGAGGAGATAGAGGAGGAAATGAATGAAAAGGGAAAGGGGAGAGAAGAATCAGACAAAAGACAACCAGAGAAGGAGAAAGAAAAATACAGAGGGCAAAGATACACAGGGAAATGTGGTTCCAAGAAAGGTAGGACAAGAAAAGAAGAGAAGAGGCTTGAAAGAGAGTAAGAAAAAGAAAAGATGAAGAGAAGGAAAAGGAGATAGAAGGAAAAGAATGAGAGGGTAAATAAAATAAATATGAAAGAAATGAAACAATTAAATGAAAGATTAAAATAAGCGGGACGGAGGGGACGAAAGGACAGGGAAAGGAGAAAGCGGGAAGGGATATAGGATGGGAAGGGGAAACAGAAGGGAAGAGGGGAAGCAAAGGGAGGAGGCGGATGAAAGAGAGGAAGGAAGGGAAGGAATAGAACAGGATGGTGTTCCTAGGACATCGAAGGAGAAGAGCACGAAAGAGAGAGGATGAGAAGAGTGATAGGAGGAGAAAGGGAGGGAGGAAATGGCACGAATAGGGAGATGCGAGAAAGGTAGGAAAGAGAAGGAAGGAATGAGGCAGCAGAGATGTATGTATTTGGGATCACAGTCGCGACAAGAAAGGGACTAATTTCTTCTGTGCCAAGAAGTTTTTTTTGGGGGGGGAGGTAGGGGGAGAAGAAGGCTAATCTTTCTGAGGTCAGACCCCAGATCTTATGGAATAGGGTCTGTGATCCAAGGCCACTTAGGTTCATGTGGGGAATAGTAGGAATATAGACTGAATAGTAGTGAGGCAGTCTCTTGCTAAATCCAACGCTTGCCCCCGGCTGTGTAGCTCTTATACTTTCCTCTTTTTCCATTTCCCTAATTTTTCTCCATCATTTTTCTTTCCTTTCTTTCCTCTCTTCTTTATTTCTTTTATTTTTTTCTTGTTTAGTGTTTCTTGGTCCTCTTTGTTTCAAGGGGAAATGAAGTGCAAGAAATCCAGGAAGGAAAAATCACAACAAAACAAAATAAAACCAGGGAGAGGAGATGCAAGCAGAGGCTCCGGGACTGTTAAACTCTGTCCGATCTGTCCCAGAGAGAGTAGCCTAGCCTTATTCTTCCACTCCAGGAAAAAAACAAAAAAACACAAAAACTATCTGCCCACGAACCCGGCTGCTCCCGCAAAAATAACAGTCTGGTCTGGGAAAGGGCAAAGGATCAGAGAAAACGCCCTGCGCGGCCCGCCGAGGCCTGGCTTACAAATCATTTGGCTCAAACAGAAGAGGAGAGAGGCCACGGGTCGGTGGCAGGGGGCATTAATATGAAGGAACTGTCCTTCCCTGGAAAGAGAGGAAGGGTGAAATTTCAGTCCCAGTTACCTACAGACACACATTCAAACAGCGGCCGGGGTACCTGCCCCAGACTGGAGGTTGGGGGAGGGGAGAAGGTAGCGGCCATAGGGGACACTGAGTCCTCCACTTCCATGCCCCTTCGCTGGCCTGCATCTCCTCCTGGAAATAAACAAATCAGAGCTAAGAAGCCAGCCGTGGGCAGACGGGCCTTGGCTCAGGATTCTTACAGCGGCAGCCCTAGACACTGGAGCCCAGGGCGGCTGACAACTTGAAGAACTTACTATCCTAAAATAGAGAAGTTTTTCGGGGAAGGCAGGCACATCTGTGCCTCCCAGTCTGTTTTCCGCCCCCACCTTCACCCTAATCCTCCAACTACTTCGGCGCTGCTCCATCCACCTGTCCAGATGAGCAAGGAAGGGCAGGAGCCCGGGCTTCTCCCAGGAGAGAGAAGGCCTCTCGCTCCTAACTCCCTAAAATAGAATAGAGAGGAAATGGGGCTCTCCCCTCTCGAACCTTCTCCATCTACAAGGGCCCAGCTCCGGTTCTGTCCCCACCACTACCACACCCACCCCAACCGAGACTATCAATAATTCAGGCCCCGAGAGAACTCGCGTTACTGGCTTGAAAAGGCGGCAGCTGCGGGCAGATTAGAGATGAATAATTCAGCCTGCCCGGGCTTTGGGCCCGGCCTGGTCCCTTAGCCCAATCTGAGAGTTTGATGGGGTGTGGGAAAGGAGAGAATGGGAGATCGGAGCTTGCTAGCTGCGACCTAGACTGGCTGTGAGCTCCCGGAGCCAGGCAGGAGGAGAACGGGGCCGCGGGCCGCGCCGGAACCCGAGCCCGAGCTCGAGCCTGCTCGCGCTTCCGCACAGGTTCCAGCTCCGACTCCGGCTGGCTAGCCCAGAGCTGCATTGCTTTATGCTCTCGCTTGTCCTTCTCTACCCTTACCCCACCTCGATCCCCAGTTCCTGCATCCCTTCCTCTGGTTTTCAAAGCCGCATCAGTGGTCACTGCCTGTCCCTTCGCGAGCAAGCCGTGGAACGCAAGAAACCGCAGCCTCCCGGGCGAGCCGGAGAGCAGGCAAGCGAGCGGCCAGCCGCAGAGGGTTAGGGGGCTAGACTTCTATGAGCTTCCCAAAGGGGTACAGTTTTACGGCCTGGGCTCAGAGAAAGCTAGGGCTGTCCACAGACTCGGAGCTCCGGACTTCGTTTAACTTGTAATTATTGGGAAGGAGGCAAGAAAATGCTTTATTTGGGAGGTTTTGTAGAAATTTGTTGTTAAATTCTAAATACCTATTTGAGAAATCGGCTATCCCTTCTGTTCAATTATCCTTGGTACAGAACCAAACCAGGTCTAAAAAGTTTCTCTGTGAAAAGCTGCAAATTATCCTTAATTATTAAGCTCCTGAGGCGATTAGTTTTCCATCTGAAATACTGCTTCTCTTAAAACACTCACCAAATTATTTCAATTGTTTTCCAAGCTGAAGACGAATAAGAAGAATTTAGATTTCATTAAAATAATTTTCTTCCCTCTTTTCTCTCCTTATTTCTTCATTTTTTATCTCTTATTTTCCTGGCCTTTCTTTTCTCATCTCCCTTCTCCTTTTCTAATTTTTTCGTTTCCTCACATACATTCGGTATTTCCTTCATTTGTCATTTGCTATTCTTTTGTTTTTTCCCCATAATTTTCTTTCCTTTCCTCTTTTCCTTCTCTCACTCCCTGCTTTACCCAGAGACTGCAGAAAGATTCGGTCAGAACTGCCCAGTTACCTGGGCTTTCAGCTTTGGCCCTCCTGGTCCACGGCCCGGAGAGGGCTCTGCTCTTTCTAGAACCGATCCGCAATTTCCCTCAGAAACTCCCTTTGTTTTTAGAACGGTTCCCAGGGGGATTAACAAGACATTTTACCCGCCCCCCCACCTCCATCCAAACGCGGACAGGACAGGAGAAAGGAAGGGAAGAGACAGTGAAGGGAAAAGAGGAATGAGGGAAAGGAAGAGAAGGAAAGGAAGAGAAAGGGAGGGAAGAGAAGGAAGGAGGAAGGAAAAGAATGAGAAAGGAAGAGAAAGCAAAGGAAAGGAAGAGAAAGGGAAGAACAGGAGAGGAAAGAAAATGAAGGAAAGGGAAGGGCAATGTTTAAAACAATCAAGAAAAGCTCAGGCTAGGGTTGGCGAGCCCTGAGCTGGTGGAAGCAATGATGGGAAGGGGCCACCCGCAGGCGGATTCACCTCGGATTAGGGCTCTGCCCTTTCACTGGTGTCCCCTGCGCCAGGGGTCCCTCCTGAGTCTCCCTGATGTCCCGGACTCCACAGAGAGAAAGAAAGAAACAGAAGGATGCCCTGCCCCAGTTCCCCTCCCTCGGCTACCAGAGCAGAAAGGGGTCGTCGAGGGAATGGTAGCAGCAGAAAGTCAGCCTAGATAAGGAAGGGAGGGCTGGGGCAGACCTATCTGCCTTCGAAAGGAGCAGGTGGAAGGGTTGGGGTGTAGCTGTAGAGGGGCGCAGGGGAGGGGAGGATGAAAAGAGTAGGGAGAGGTTAAAGGAGGAGAGAAACAAGAGGATGGATACAGAGGAAGATTTTTAAAAAGGGAGAAAGCGGCAAAGGGTCAAGGAAAAGGAAAGCGCGACCCGAGAGTCTCCAGAGGGGAAGGAAAAGGAGGGGGGGCCGGTAAAGGGAAACTCGTGGGGGTGGGGTGAGGTTGGGGGCGGGGGTGATTCCCGAGCCGCGGGGAGTGTGGAAGGGGAGCAGGAGCTGGGCGCCGGTACTCACGGTGCATCGCGGAGAAGGGGTCTGCTTTGCAGTGCATATCCATGGGGAGGCAGAGGAGCGGGAGCAGCGCGGCCGCCGCCGCCGTGTCGCCTCGCAAACTCAACTTCAGGACTTGAGGAAAAAAGGGAGGGACAGTGGAGAGGAGAGAACGGGCCGATCTGCCGCGGGTCAGCCAAGCGAAAGCGGGGGGGGGGGCACCCAGCGGGGGCGGGGGCTGGGGAGAGGGAGGGGGACTAGGGGCTGCTACACTCGAAAGAGAGGACGCCTCTGCCCCGACCTGCAGCAGCCACCGCCGCAGCACTAGCCACAACTTTCCGCCTCTGCGCGGACTGTCGTCGCAGGGGACTGACCGTTCAGCAGAGTGCCCCCGGGGCAGTGACGCCGGCCGGGGGGCACAGGAGTCTCATGGCCAGTACGGCGGCGGCGGCTGAGGCAGTTGGGGGGGGTTGCTGTGCTCAGATCCCCCGAAACCTAATCATTTGGAGAGACGGCAGTTGTAGAGGGCTCGGGGTGGGGGAGGCCAGGTGGCCCGAGTGCGCGGGCCAGGGAGTGGGGCAGCTTCAAGTCCCAGGAGTTGGTGAAGTTGGCAGAGAAGTAGCAATCCCCGGGATGTCCGAGCGCCTGAGGGAAGGGATGGAGGGAGAGCAGGGCCCCCGCCCCCAGAAAATAAAAGGCAGGCGCACGCTCGTAGGCTGCAAGCAAAGCTGGAGCTGGAGCCAGAGCCGGTGTCCGCAGCCCTGTCCCCAGGTGGGATGCGGCTGCGAAGAGGCTCGGCCCAAGTCTGGAGCCTCGGCTCCCGGTGTATGTCTCTCTAAAAGCTGCAAAGCCCCCTCCAGATCTCCCTCCCCCTCCCCACGCCGGGAGATGGATGACTTGTCAGACAAAGGCAATAGATTCCACCACTCTGTGATTCGCCAGCGCCGGAGCCCCGAGCCTGGGCGAGGAGGGCCCCGTGCCTGTCACTCCGGCGGCGGCGGCGGCGGCGGCGGTGAGGGGAGGCGAAGGGAGGGGAGGGGAGGGTAGAGAGAGCGGGAGGGAGGAAGGAGGGAGGGAGGAAGGGAGGGAGGGGTGCGGCGGGGGGGAGTAGTAGCAAGAACTGGGGGAGCCGAGGATTAAAACTACAGAGAGAAACGAAACTAGCCGATAAGATAAACGTTAGATAAGGATAAAGAAGGGACCCGGCTGATGAATATTCAGGCAACAGCGGAGGGGTTGTGGAGCGCACTGCGCTCAGCTCTTCCGGACCTACGTTCCCAACTCATCGAGTCCCGAGTCCCGGCCTCTCCAACAGGCAGTGAGTGTCGTTAGTGCGGCTGCTAGTTCTTTTCTCCTTAGGCTACAGCACCGCCAGTCCCTTCCTTACTTTCCTCCCTTCCTTTTCTCTTCGTATTTTTCTCTCTGCCTTGTTTTCTACCCCCTTCAACCTGCTTTCACAGCCTCCGGATTAGAAAGCCCAGTTGATGAACCTCTGGCCATTTGCTGAGACTCGTTCGGTCCCTTGCCTCCTTGGTCCCTGAGCTACCACCCTCAGAGCAGCGATCAGACGGTTCGAGATTCAACTACTCACAGCTGTGCTAGGGCTGCTTCCACGCTAGATTATTTCTCCCCCACCTCCCGGTCCCCGTGATTACTTCTCCCAGTCTCTGTCAGCCCAAAGACTTAGATCTGAGCAGGGGGGGCTACCTCTAGTAAACTGCCTCCTTGTGACCCAAATCAAAGACAAGAAAACACTAAGAGTTTCTTTCGACTCCGTTTGCATTTCTGTTTCAAAGGGAGCGGGTTTTGGAAGAATGTGGGCGACTGTGCGGAACTGGCAGCCAAGGAAGCCGGGCATAGCTAAGTCTCTCCCCGGGTGGAGTGAAGAGCCCGCCGTAAAGCAAAGCAAGCGGCGCTCAGTACAGCCTCTCTTCCGGAGCTCGGGAGCGGCCACTGCAGCAAAGCCCAGTACACCGGAGGAAAAACGGCACCTCCTTGGCTTCACAGCAATCTCTCCCCAGCCTCGCTTGCTTGGATCTACTTCAGCCGCGCTAGACGGTAGAGGCCCCTTTGTCTCCTAACTGGTTAAGTACAGAATATCTGAGAGATCTTTATGAAATATTTCCCTTCGTCTCATAAATCATCTTGGCACTTCAGCTGATGTTTTAACTCTCTCTCCTTCCCTCCTTCCCTCCCTCCCTCCATTCCTTTAGGTCTCCAAAAGGGCAGATTCTGCAGAGGTCTACTGTGGGATCTCCCTCTGCCTCTGAGTGGGGCTACAGGATTGGAGTGGGGCTACAGGATTGGGCAGTAGTCCTCACTACGTCTGCCTAAGAACATCTTGCCTAAGAAAGTTCTGGGCACTGGGGCAGTCACCCAGAAGACCCCACCCTGTTTCTCACGCAGGTACTGTGGTCGGTGGCAACTCCCATATCGCTGAGTGGGGAGACTGGACAGACTCAGGTCACAGGCCTGCTTTTTTGTTTCCCAAAGAGATTCCCAATATTTTTCTCTCTCTGGATCCCACACACAGCTTGATCCTCAGTCTTTCCTCTAAGTTGTCAATCTCCAGCCTCTGGGAAAGTTCTAGGATGAAAGTGTCTGCCCTCTCCAATACCCACTCAACTCTGGTCACCTCCTAAGGAATAGAAGGTTTATGTTGGGCCTGAGGTTTCAGGGGCAGAGTCCAGGGTCAGTCTCTTCCACAGAGAACCTGCAGATGGCGCTCCTGGGTTTACTTTGGCCTCACAACCCCCCAGAACACGCACCGGCTTGCGAGGGAGAAGGGAAGCAGTGAAGAGTTTAGGGGAACACTGGAAGATACTCTACCGCTTCCACCCTAAGATGGGAACTAGCTTTGACACCAAAGTTAGGTTGGTTAGAGGGAAATAGGATTATGAATAACTATTCAATTTGAATAGAGAAAACTGGCAGCAATCCTCTCATCTTTTCTTGGCACCCTCTCCAGTCATTCTGGACTTCTTTGCCACAAGGCTATTGGCCTACAGTGAAAGGGCAGTTTTTAGGGCTGTGTGTGCAGGCCCAACTTTAAGTCCAAGGTTCACTCACATTTCTTTAATTCTTATCCAGAAACTAGTTCTTGGAAGGTGTGTGGAGAACATTGGGCCCCTCCCCAGACACACATTTACACTTGCCTCCAGGCAGCCACATAAACAAACACATCCATGTGTTAGCACACATAGTGATGTAATTTTATATATATGTATGTATATAATGCAATTTGCACATAAAAAGACATAGTCACACACAGCACATGTGTTCAAAGGCTAAAAACACTAACAAACATACTCTGGATTTGTTAGGAACTTATAAAAATCCTGAGAGAAAACGCAGGCAGGCAGATATACTTGCTGGCCTGAGAGCCCTTCCCCTTCTTCAACTGTCCTTTGCAAACCCAATTTGCACACCCTCTTCAACTTTTTTCTAAAAGCTGGTGTCTTTCCCCATAGGCTCTGGTTTGTTCTTAGGCAGCCTAGAAAGGACCACTGAAAAAGCTTCAGAACAGTGAATCGAGGATAAATTTAGCATTCCTCATATAATCCAGAATCCTATGGTAAAGGGCTCTACTTAAAAAGTTTCTGTTTAGCTCTCCTCTTTTTTTCTTTCTTCTTTCTCCTGGTTAAGATGAATGAGGTGTAGCAAAAAAAAAAAAAAAACTAAAAGGAAGGAGGGAGAGAAAAAAGAAAAAAGAGGAAGGAAAGAAAGAAAAGATAAAATGAAGAAAGAAGGAAAGAAAGAAGAAAGAAAGAAGGAAAGAAAGAAAGAAAGAAAGAAAGAAAGAAAGAAAGAAAGAAAGAAAGAAAGAAAGAAAGAAAGAAAGAAAGAAAGAAAGAAAAAAAGAAAAAAAAAAAGAAAGAGAAAAACAACCCAACCCCAAACACCACCAGGGCTCCGACCTGTCAGGGTTGGTTGCTTTTCCCCTCCGCCTCTAAATGAACCTTTTCTCTCTGGTGTTTTCAAAGCGGCCCCTCCACCCCCCAACCTAGGGGCATTTACACTTCAAACAAGGCGCCCGCCTCCCTGCGGAAATTTAAAGGAAAATAAACTTTTGGGGAGTTGCTCTGATACCGATCTCGGGATTTGCTTCATTAGCCGCCTCTCTGCATCTGATCTGTCCAATAAATCTTCCTTGTGGATCTCAGCTCCAACTCTTTCCCCTCTCCTCGCTCCTTAGGCGCTCCTGACTTCTTCCTCCCTCTCAGAACAGGCAGTTTGACTAGATACGATCCAGGCCCCCTCCTACCTGCTCTTTTCCAATACCTGGTCTTCACCAGGAACATAGAGGCCTCAGAAGCTGCAACCCAGGGGTTCTCCTTTAGCTTGTGTGGCATGCTCTGCTTGTCTGCACTATCTTATTGCTGGGATTTAGACTGCAAGAGTATGTCCTTGGTTTGGGCTACAAAAGTGTCAATAGTACCACAGGGGATGCTACCAAAAGGCTGTGCATGTGTGTACATACATGAAGGGTACGAACCATAAGTGCGATTTGCATGCCCATAGATTCCAGACCAGAACCACTGCTGCATATACACATGCATTATAGTCTGCTATTTATATTTATACCTATATCTATATCTTCTCTTATGCTTTTGCGCGTGTCCTCCTGGGTGCCTGGGGAAGAACTTCAGAGGAGACTAAGGGTATCCCGTCCTGTTTGTGGCTAGAGCTCCAGTGCTCTCCACCCATCACTAGGGCCCTTTACTTCTCCCTTTGCCCTCTTTCAGAATTCCAGGCTGGGACTTCAATGGGGGAAGAAATGGAGGCCAGTGCCTTTGGAAATGGAGGTGGGGAGTTGAAAGCTTTCCCTTTCCCCTTGGATCTTATCACAGTGCACGGGCCTGAGGGTCGAGGGTTGTGTCTCGGGAGGCTGAGGGTGTCCGGATCCCACAGCTGTAGCCCCTGCATAATGCAAGAAAATCTCACCCTCGCCCCTCCCCCCGCAGTGGCCCTGCCGCCTCCTGCCTCCCTCCTTCCTTCCCTCCCTCTACCTCCCGGGGCGCAGCAAGGGGAGCTGGGGCTGGGGCTCTGAGGGAGGGGATTAGAAATTCCGAAATTAAATGTATCTCCCCAGGAAATGCTCCCCACAGCGCGGACCAAATTAAACGCATTAAAGTTCAGAAAAAGCTGTTTAGAACCAAGGGGGGAAAAACTAGTCCAAGGGGAAGAAAAAGAGAACGAGGAGGAGAAAAGGGAAGGAGAAATGAGGAGGGAAAGAGGGGGAGAGAGAGAGAGAGAGAGAGAGAGAGAGAGAGAGAGAGAGAGAGAGAGAGAGGTGGGAGGGGAGGGGGGAGGCTTTGCTCAATGGCGGATCCGCTTCTTCCCTAGTTAAGATGATTAGGAATGGGGCTCCCAAAGTTAGTATGAAAGCGCATACACACATTCATACAAACATAGACATTTGCACACGGAGACACACGAGGGCACACGCTCCTAAGTCCTCAGACATTCAAACACCTATTCAGGCACAGTTGATGCCACTGCAGCCCTTCCCCATCTCAGCCCAGCCCAGCCCCACTCTTCCTCCTTTTCTCCCCCTGCCCCTCCCCCTCCCCCTTCCCAGCCCTCTGGTCACGTTGGAGGATGGGTTTTTTTTGGAAGAGCTTCTGGTACAATATGGAGCACCATGGGCTGCAATTTCACACTCCACAGCACATTTCCCCTAAAGCTACTTTCTTTTTTTTTCATCTAAGACCCCCTAATTTCTGCTTCTCTCGCTCCCTCGCTCTCTCCCTCCCTCTCGTTCTCTCTCCTTTCTGCTTTTGTCCCTAATATTTGGGTTCCTTGTTGGAGGCCTAGGAGGCTGTCCCTGGCCCCTCTTTTCTTTCTACTTCTACCCCCGCCCCCCCACTGCTTTAAGCATTTCTCAGCCTGGTCTGTTTGTCCTGCTGAGTCTTGCGCACGTGCTTGGCCCTTTATCCTTCCCACCCCCCTTTAACCCTGAGTTTCTTTTCACTAGCAGCCTCTATGCAGCGGTGCGACCCGTCGATCCCTTCTCAGCCCCTTGGAGGGGGTAGAGACAATTTGAGATATCTGGCCACCAAAGCAGCCTCTCTGAGACTGGGCTGAAAGGGCCGAAGCCACTGTGTGCCGCTCTCCTGGGGGCTTGTGATGAATCCCAAAGTGGGCTGAGCCAAGTGTGCAGGCCAGCAGTGACCCCAAGGCCTGCCCACAAGAGGGTAAGTGAGCAGCACCTACTGGCTGGGACTGGCTGGGCTGAGGGCAGCCGTCGAGTAGAAATAGAAACCTTCTGCCTCTTGTGCTATGAAAAGTCAATTCCAACCGAGGTTAGGGTCTTGAAAGCTCAGTGAAGATGGCCCAAGCAAATCCCTCGAAGTAAATATATTGTGCCCATTCATTCATGTATATACAAATAGACAAAAATGAGTGCCCAGGGGGAAGGAGCCCACGGATCCCCAAATCACGTATGTGCGGGATATCGAGGCAGACCTCGGACACCCCTGTGGGGCCTCGGACACCCAGTTTAATCTGAAGAATACTTGGGCAAAGTTCATCTTTTCTGCATCTCACACTCACCCCAAGGGGTGAGGGAAGAGGCAGGAGCTGTGGCTGTTCTGTGGGACTGAGGCTGTAGGTTTTCACAAAGGCTACTACACTCTGAGGGCTTCTAGGAGTTTTTTCCTTCATCTTTTGCCTGCTATTTAATCTGCAGGTTTTCCCCCCTCTTTTCCCTACTAGCTACTTCCTGACACTATCCTGGTTGGTCAATTTTCTTTTACTGTGTTCTCACTGTTCCTCCCTTCTTGTCTCTCAGCGCTGATTTCCCTCTCAACAACGCAGCTGCTAGAGGAGCAGTCAACTCCTCGATGGCTCCCCCCCCCCAACTCTTTCCCTCCCCAACAGCAGGGTTAATTATGGCCTTTGGCGTTGTCCCCTCTCCGGGCCAGTTTGGTGAGACCGCCTGGAGAGCTAGATGGGGCGGGGATGGGGGAGAGTGGAATAAGAAAGGGGATGGAATGAGATTTGAGGAATAAGAGATCCTGTTCCTCCCGTCCCATCAGCTCCATCAGATCCCTTCTCCAAACAAAGGAGAAGAGGAGCACAAACCTCAAAGCCAGACGTGACCAGAGCATTGAGTTTGGTTGAGGTATTTCTAGGGGTGTACTACTGAGAAGCCAACTGGCCAGAAAGGAGGCCGGAAAGGAGAGGGAACGTGAGGGGGAGTGCAGGGAAGGTGAAGGAGAGGAGAGATATAATAGGAAAGTAGTAAGAGGGAAGAAAATTGGGTGTGAACTAGGGAAACCCAAAGTATGGAGAAGGCACCTGTCTCTTTGGAAGGGCTGAAGAGGTTGTTTTGAATAGGAAACAGCTTCCCAATCGGGCAGTTGCCGGTCAGGGAGAAAGCAGCAGAGCGAGGAGCTGGGACTAGGGATGTTGGTGGAGATATAATGATTAACCATCCCCCTCCCTAGTCAGCTTTGAGCCCTCAGTACAACTGAGTGGTAGCTGGGGTGTGGAGGGGGAGTGTGGTGATGGAATCAGGGATGTCTCCGACTCTGCTGCTCCTGGCCACCTCAGAGATCAGAGGGGTGAGAGGGAGGGAGTGCTAAGCAAAAGGGGAACACAGTCCTAGGAAGGGGAGGGGCTGAAGTGGGGTGTGTGTGTGTGTGTGTGTGTGTGTGCAACAACAGATGCAGAGTAGAAAAGAGTGAGGGAAATAGTGAGAGCCGGATTTACAGGCGAGGGAAGAAAAAGAAAGGAGACAAAAAGAGGGAGAGGAAAAGAGGGAGAGACACACAGAGGTGGAATTCCTAAAAAAGAAGACTGATGTTTGGAAAAGGGGGGAGGGGGGATAGAGGCAGGACAGGAAGTGAGTTTTCTGAGACTTATGATGAGGTACCAAATTTGCTCTCCTTCAACCAACCTCCTCCCCCTTTTCCTTCCTAAGGACTCTGAGGGAAGCAGAAGGAGGATGAGAGTCTGGGAGATGAGAAGGGTGGGATGAGCGTGGTGAGAGACAGGGACCGAGAGACTGGCAGAAACAAAGTGAAGCAGAGAGTGCGACAGAGACAGGAACCGAATAAAAAAGATTAACGTGGAAAGAAACAGACTCAAGGTACCAAAAAGGGGGGTGGGGGGAGAGAAATAAAGGTGAGACATAGAGTCAGAGAAAGAGAAAGAAATAAAGTGAGAAACATAAGGAAGAAAGTGAATTCTCTGTTGACCTTCGGAGGTCTGTATATCTTTCCTCCATCCCTTATTCCTTCTTCACTTCTTTCCCCTTCTCTGAGGTGGGAAAACAAACGTCTTTAGCCCCAACTGAGAGTGCATATTTATGTTGCTGGATCTCCTAATGCTTTATATGGTGTTTACCGATGATGGTGAGTGTATGGTTCAGAGGTGTATTTGTGCTAGTGAGTTATATATGTATTGGGGGTGAGAGGAAAGTATGGAGCAACATATACTCAATGAGAGAGAGAGAGAGAGAGAGAGAGAGAGAGAGAGAGAGAGAGAGAGAGAGAGAGAGAGAGAGAGAGATCTGATTGGGAAGGTTCTTAAGGGTCTTTAAATTGTATTGCCTCTTTCTTGGCCAGAATTCTGCCATCAAGTTCAAATCTTGGCCCCTAACATGAACTTGAAACAAAAAGAGTAAAATGAATCCATGCAGACATAGGTCAAGATCACTTAATATCCAATATTAAACTTTTTTACAAAAATTAACCATTCTTCAAGAATCATCCCCAATTTCTAACTTTGCTGCTCCTGGAAAAGAGAAGGTACAAAGTAAATGTAGGAGCAGTTTCTCTTGTCTTTGAACAAAGCAGCTTCTATCTCCCCTCATCCTCCAAATCTAGGAGAATAATATTCCTGAAAGCTAACTGCTAACAATAACATGCCTCATCTGCCATATCCAATTCAACTAGTATGAACTTTCAATGTTTTCAATGTATATATCTCTGTGGGATGTTTTTTGGGGAGTGAATAGGGGTGAGAAGCGAGGTGTGTGTTTGTTCAACTCAGACATTAGCCACCAAAAAAGGGACTCAGAGAAAACAGCACTCACTATATTTTCCCTTTGCCCCCTGACTTTTATAGGGAGGCTAACCACACAAGCAAGGGAGGAAAGAGACTGAATAAGTGTCTCCTCCAGCAATGATGCCAATCAATCCTTTTTGTCAGCATAGCAATTATACTATATAGCAAACCAAACTCCCATGCTGTTGAGGCCTTAGGGGATCAGGATGGTGCAGTTAGGCTGAATCCTAGTGCCCTTAGTCAAAGAGGCCGATCTTCCCTTTTCCTTCCCCACAGAAGAGGGAGAGAAGATGGACTTGAAGAAGATGAGGTGTCGAAAGAGGAAGAAAGATGAGCATGGGAGAAGTGGGAGAGCTGAAGGAAGAGAGTGAAGAAAAGTGAGAAGAAAAGGAAAAGGGGTGGGAAAGGGACACGTGAGAAGGAAGTGGAGGGAAAGGGGTGGGAGGGGCACTAGAATAAGAGTGGAGAGAAGAGTAGAGGGAGACAGAGAGGGAAATTCTCCAATTAATATTTTAATATTTAATTATTATGTGAAAATAAGCAGTGAGGCGCTGAGAATGCAACTGGCAAAAACGAAATCCTTTTCCCCTCCACCTCCCACCGCTTATTCACCCGCTCCCTCGTTTATTACAGTTGGCTTTCAGAAGGAGTAGGCTCGGTGAAACTCAAACAAAACCCGTATCCTTCGGAAATCCCGCTTGAACAGCAGCGCCCGGCCTCCGCAGGGCTTGTTCGGATGTGTCTTTATCATACTGAACTAGCAGGATCCGGAGGGGCACAGTCTAAGGCGGTGGGAAGTGGGGTTCAATTGGAGGAATGCCAAAGGTCTCCCAGACCTGGTGTGGCTCTGAGGCTGGCCCTACTGCACTGGAGGAAAAGAAGAAAGGAGAAAAGTATGTGTAGCGGGCGGGACAGGAGAGAAAGAGAAAAAGAGGGAGTGAAAAAAAGAGGGAGAAAGAAAGAGAGGAAGTCCGAATGGCTCTTCCCAGCAGGCGGGAGGGGAGCCGATTTCTTCTTTATAACCCTGGCCCTCCCTCCCTCCCTCCTCTACTCCCTCTCCCGTTCCCGCCTCTGTCCCTCCCCCCCTCCCCGAAGCCACAGGGCCGCCAGAGCACAGAGCGCCAAGTAGAGGGAGGGAAGGAGGGAGGAAGGGGAGCGGGCCCCGGCTCTCGGCCCAGCTGCCTTGGTGCCTGCATTCCCATCTCCTCCAACTAGCCCCGAGGAGCAGGGAGCCTGCTGGCAGAGCTGGGGCAGGTGCAGGTAGGCATGGGCACAGGAGGGTGGGGGAGATGTCTATGCCCCTTGGAAAGTCGGGACGAATCCCTGACTCTTTTCCACTCCTGTGTCTGTCTAGCCGCACCATCTATTTTTCCAACCCGGGAGGCAGGAGGTGGTGTCCGGAAACTTTGTGAAGACCAGGGGAGCTAAAGGGAGCTGCCTGTCTCCTGCCAAGCCAGTTGGGCAGCCTCCTCCGCTCCTGCAGGTTTCGTGATTATTTGTCCTTCCCAGCAAAACCCTGCAGGATCGGTAGAAGCTGCTTAGGGATGGGGGTTGCTTATCTGGAAGGAAAGTTGAAGCGAAATGAAGCAAGGTCTGTATATCACTTCCAGAAAGAACGGCAGGAGCTATGTTAACGTACCTGAAAGGGAACAAGATACATTGTACAAGAGAAGAGAAAAGGAGAAAGCTAGGTAGGAAGAATCCCAGAGGAAGGAAAGAGACGCGTGAGAAAAGGACAGAGACAGAGGGACAGAGCCCAAATCCTACACACGCAGAGAAAGGGGAGAGGTTCCCAGGAAGGCTGAGCTATTAACTCTGTCCTTGGGCTGCATATTTATACGGTCGAGGGGGTGCACAGATGGACTCTCAATTGAATTCCATCTTCAACACCATCAGAGATTGATTTTCTACTCGCTTTTAATTTTGCCATAATTAATTAGATCATTACAACTGTTTGCTATTGATCTCCCTACTTAAACCTTCGGTGCAGAGGGGTTTCTCTGGGTCCCGAAAACCCCAAGGGACGCCAGAGGAAGCTCAAGTCGGCAGCTCAGCATCCGAGGAGGAGGCCTAAATCTTAAGCTAGGCAGGCCTGAGAGAAGGCCGCCTTTGGGGCAAGAAGGCAGAAAAGTGAGCTAGCCTTCCCCACTGGTTTGGGCCGTTTCATTGTCAAAGGAAAAGAGATTTGAGCTGGCCCTTCAAAGAGGCGACGTGAGCAGGCAGGGTAGCAGCAAGGTGACAGTGTAACAATAAAAAAGAAAACTCGCAGGAGCTGGGATGGGTGGGAAGGGAAGACGTGAGGGTGTTGGGTCCCATTCTAGTTAAGAAGGAGACTCGGGACTTACTGCTTTGGGGAAGACTCAGAAGCCTTCACCCTCCAAATCCTAACATCCTCTCAGCCACCACCACCTCTCCCATCCCTAGTCAGAACATCCCAAGGAACTGAGGCGGCCTAAGGTTTTAACCACAAACTCAAACTGAGTTTTGAATCTGTGTTCCAGGGCAGACTGGAGCTTCAGGGCCCTGGGAAAGAGGGAAGGGAGTGGGAAAAGGCAACCACTATACTAACTGACCCACTCAAGCAGTAGAGCACTTCTGACCCTTCTCATTAGCACTCCCGGTTTCTCAGGACCCCCTTCACTCTTCCCACTGTTGGGCAACTTCCCAGGAAGGATAGTCCCCCAAATAGGGCAATCACTTCCGTGCCCAGCTTCTGGGGGGAGGGGTACTTCCAATGACTTCTCACACACACTTGCCCCCCCATCCCACGCACCAATGCACTATGCCCAAACTTTTAGTAACTTAGCGGCATATTTATATGAGAAATGAAATAATAAAAAAGGACGAGTAAGTAGAAAAGAGAAGGCAAAGAAAGAAGAAAAAAAGAACCAAGAAGATTTCTGCTGTAAGACCAAGGAGAATTTTGAAAACCCACTTTTTTCCGGAGAAAACTTTTTGGTGGTGGATTTAACAAACCCAAGCAAGGACACAAGGCTGGAGGCGACCCAAGTAGGTGGGAAAGGGCGAGCCTCTGAGCCACTGTCCCTATGCTCCGTGACCACCATACTCCTCACCTCCCCTTCCCCCGCCCTGCACTGGGCGACCCTTAGAGACTAAGGGCATGGAAACTCAGACTAGCTTCTCCCACCTACTGAAGTAGTTGCCCCTCCCCCCTCCTCCAAGCCTCAGGGGAGATCCGCCCTTGTAGATGGCCCGCCTGCAGTCCGGCTCCTCAAGCCAGCCATCTCCCACCTCTACCCCCCATCTCTAACTCCCCCTGTCAAAATAGCCCCCACCTGGGTGGGCACTCCGGGAAGACTGGAGACTACGAAGTTTAGGGGGGCAGATGTCGGGGACACCAGGCTGCGGCGGAGGCCCCAGTTTCACTCCCTCAAGCTGCTTTGGGTTTGATGCGGGTCCCCCACCCCACCCCCACCCCTTACCTGTACGCCCTGCGCCCTGAGCCATTCTCGAGTCCCCCTTGTCAGTGTGGCCGCAGCGGTGCAATCTGGCCTCCTGAGCTCTCACTTCCCCACTGCCGCTTTCCCAAGATCGGCGCAGCCACCCAAAACTGACCGGCTCAGATAACCTAGCTAACTCTCCTCTCGCGCTGGCGCTCTCTCGCTCTCGCTCTCGCTCTCTCACTCTCTCTCACACACACACAGCAACACTAAGACATAGCCATACTCCGAGGAACCACATACTCAGAACTCCACGCATTCATACAAAGTAAGCCTCGAGGACACACACCTACAGTTGCTCACCTAGACACCCCACCACCACCACCAATCTACGAGCTCAAAAGGCAGTCGATACCAGAGCGATAACCCTGGATACACAGTCACTGACTATTTTCATTCACCCACTTCCCAGTACGCTCACCCAGTCACACTCTCCTACACCCTCACAGGCACACACATTGTCTGATATATTCACACACTCTGGTATACTCAGTCATACACTTCACATTGCACACTCCCAGCATACTCACACATCCTCAGTCACACATTTCATGAAATAAACTCAGTCACACACTCCATTAATGCTCACAGTCACATCCACTCCCTGACATACACAATCACACACTCCCTGACACACACACAGCCACACTCTCCCCCACATCTTCACAAGTCACACACTCCCTGACACTTAGTCACACACTGACAACCTTAATCACACTCCCTGAAATACAATCACATATTCCCAGAGACATACCCCTCCACATTCTCACACTCATCCAGTCACAACTCAGCCTTCTCACACATTTCTGGACACCTTCACAGTCATAAATGCACTTCCAACTATCTATCACACTCATTAAAGAATGTAGTAGACTTGCAAACTTATAGGTAAGGATCTGGAAGCTTTTAACAAAAACAAAACAAAACAAAACTCAAAAAGAAAGGAGGATCCTAGTGGGAGGATACAGTTTGGGGCCTGGTGGAAAAGAGAGGAAAGCCAAACCAGGGCCCACTGTCCTCTAGTCAGACAACCATTGGATGCCAGGCCTCTTTTCTCTCTCTGAGTCACTTTTGGGAAATGGTACTGCCAGTCTGAGGTTGAGAAATTAACTTCAAGTGAGCGAAGCGCTCTCTCTCTGTCACACACACATACTGTCACATATACATATTACATATATTATATATAATATATAGGAATATATATACATGTATATGCGTGTGTGCGTGTATACTCTCACCCAGTGAACTCTCATACATATCGGCACTGTTATTGACATACATCTTATCAATAACTCATACCCTAGTACCCCTCTCACTTTTTCTCTTCTGCACTCTACAACTCTCACATCTACACATATCATTTTGTCACACCCCCACAATCTTGTACACCCTTCCCCATACCCATATGGGGTACACAGCTTAACAAAATCACCCACAGCCAAACAATGACTCCATGACCTTGCATTTCTTATGACACCTTTGCTTGCACACATAGAGAGGTGCAAAGCCTCTTGAGTTCTTCAGGCTTCTAGGGTAATCAGTCTGGAAAGCTCAAGGCTTGATCAGAGATGCCCTGCTTAGGCTCCACATTCCACTTCCCCTGTGTCTGGCCTGCCCCAGCTTGCCCCAGTAGAATCAATCCACCCCTGAAGCAGGTCCCCTCCTCTCTTCTTCCCATCCATACCATTTGTGAAAGGACACTTGAAGAAGATGAACATCAAATCCCTGTCTACAGATTTTAAATTACACATTTTTCTAAACGAAGATAAAAATTCTACTCTTAGGGCCAAATTCAGGTGCCAGAGTCATTGGTAAAACCTGAGTAAAGCTTTCCTTTTTTTTTTTTTATTAAGTGAAACGATAGAAACTCAAAGAATTTAAAACCTAGACATACTTGTATTATCCAGCCAGCATGATCCACTTCATTCTGCTCCAGCTTCCAGTTTGGCTTACCCAGAGTCCCTTCCTGGTTGGAGAAATAAAAGCCTGGACACACAGAAACAGAGAGTTTCGGGGACACACAAATCTTTTTAACTAACGCCACCCATCAGTCTGTCAATCACATTTTCCCACAAACACACAAATTCAAAGGTTTCTCCTCTCACAGATTCACAAAACGACACCATTATACACTTCCCCTCACAAGCAAATACTTATCTTGCACTTTTATAGGCATTACAGAATTACTTCCTAAAGTATATAATCAAGAATCTTTTATGGAGATTCAGTTGCACACAATGTATCTTCAAGTACAAGGTCATTCATAAATAAGCACCTAGAACTGAGAGACACTCAGATGGAAGTCCTTATTCCCTGGACTACTCCTAGCCCTGTAGACCTCCTTGGTGGAGAGTTACTTGGGCAGAGGGGACAAGGTAGCCAGAATAGTGTGTGTTGGGGGTGAGCTTCTATAAGAAAAGAGGAATGCTATCTAGATAGAACCCTAAGTAAGGCTGAGTGGGAGGGTGTTGCTTCTAGGGAAGTCTGGCAAACCTCTTCCGCACTGCTCAGCAACAGCCCAGGGTTTTGGGAAAACATTTAGTCTCAGAAAAAAAAGTGGCCTCAAGAAAAGAGTTTCTGATTCTTTGTCTTCAGATGCCTAGGCCCCAAACCTAGCTTTTTCTCTTGGACCTTTTTGCTTCCTCCCCCATTGATTGAAAGTCTCTCTCAGGTTCTCCAAGGAGTCCCAGGAAAAATGATCCACCATCCTATTGATTTTTCCTTAGTATTACATTTTCACATTTGTTAAATTGGTTTTAAAAGCTTCTCCCCCCATCCCCATTGTTATTGTCTTTTCAGATCCTGTGGTCTGGGGGCATAACAGAATTCTTAAAATCCCCCTCCCCACCTGGTGATGTTGCTGTGATTACAGTGCCCTTAACCCCTACCTACAGGAATATTACAGGCATCTTGGTAAGTGGGATTGTGTTTTGGTATCTTTTTTAGGAAAAGAAGGTGATTGGAGACCCAGGCACTGGGTAGAGGTGGAAAAGGGGATGTGGGAAAGGATCAGCTGGCCGAACCCTTCAGCTGGCTCAGCCCCATCCTAGAGATTCCAAAGAAGATACCCTAGGATCTTTTGCACGTAATCCAGCCCTCTAGGGTTCCTTTACTGAATTTTGGAGCAAGAAAAAGAGAGAAAGTTTCAAAGATCACTTTCTGTTTGTTCATGCCACCCCCCCCACCAAGAATAAAGAGGAAATAGGAAAAGTAGATATCCACCCCTCTTCTCTCCCCTTCAACCTAGAGGGAGAGCAGTATGCTTTTACCAGCTACAAAAACCCCAACACTCCACACAAGTTCTGGTAATCATTAACTGTTCACTGGAAGGGAGAAAAGAATTCAATTTAAGGAGAGGTGAGGGATAAAGGGAAAGACACGCAGGGAGAGAGAGAGAGAGAGAGAGAGAGAGAGAGAGAGAGAGAGAGAGAGAGAGAGAGAGAGAGAGAGAGAGAGAGAGAGAGAGAAGCAGTGAGACAAAGAGAGGGAAGAAAAAAGAATGAGGAAGAGAGAGAAAACTCAGAGAGAGGCAGAGATAAAGAAAGAAAAATAGAGGGAAAGAGGAAGAGACAGAGAGAATGGAAAGAAAGAGGAAAAGGTAGGGAGACAGTGGAGGCCAGCGTCTCTTCCAGAAAGCCTCAGACCTCAACTGTGACAAGCCCTGGGCCTTCGGTTCTGGGAGGAGCGACTTGTGCAAGAAGGTAGCAATGGGCAGATGTGAAGAAAGGCAGGGGCGGCGGAATGTGTCTCCCTGATGTGTTTATCCCCTAATCAGTTCATTAGTTATAAACAACATGACATTAGAAGTTAGGAGGCAGTTGATATTAATTTTTATTTAACTAGTTGATGTTTAATCCGTCACGCCAGGCTGGGGAGCAGCGAGAAAGATCTTCCTGACAGAAAACCAGTTAGAACTTCATAAGGCGCAATCAGTGTCCGGGCTTTGGAACAAACGAGAGAGACAGAGACAGAGAGACACAGCTAGAGACAGAGAGACAGGGACAAAGAGGCAGTCAAGCAGCAAGGGAGCAAGCGGCCCGCAGGTAGAAGGGTGGGTTTTTGTTTTCTGTTGTGCTTGTGGTTTTTAAGAAGCGGGAAGGCAGACCAAGAGCAGAGGGGAACGGGCCAGGAATTTAAAGCACCTCCTCCATCCCCCACCCGAAAGGATAAAACAAAAGAAGGAGAAAATCCGAGAAGGCGGGGTGAGGCCAGAAACACCACCCGCCAGTGGCTCCGGACTTTGCCGGAGGACTCCCCACCTGGTCACCGTCCAGGCACAGCCAGGCAGTGACGGACTGGAAAGTCCTGCTGCGGAGCTCCGAGGCCGGACAGAGTTCACCCAGGCCGAGAACAGCGAGGGCAGGCTGCCTGGGATTGCTTGTGGGGAAAGAGAGAGCATACTCCTCCGTCTTCCCGAGAAAGTGTCCTCTGTAATAAATGGGGCTGGGGCTGGGTAGGGAATAAGCGTGGAGCGAATGAGAACCGACTCTGAGGGGAAGTCACTGCCTCCTCAGGGGTCTAGGGAGGGTAGAGAACTTTGGGTCGCGAGGAGAAGGCAAGCAGAGGTTTTCGGGGATGGGCTGGACTAAGCTTAAGTTTGGTAAGTTTGGTAAATAACAGTAAATAGCTTAAGTCTGAGAAAGTTTGGAGCATACCTACTGAATAAAGTGTCTGAAAATGGGTGACTGTATTTGTGTGCGCATCTCTAGGTGTGAGTGGGTGTGTGCACAAGCCGTGCACACGCGGGTTCAGCACACATAAGCACGTGCAGTCGGCTTTTTCCACATACAATTGTAAGCTGCCCTGGTTTCGTCACGGTTTTCTGAGCCGGGCGCGGGGGCGGGAAGAGGGGGAGAGTGGGCTGTAGTTTTCCTACGCTAAGGGCCGGTTTGTTGGTTCAGGGGGATCCTTGTCGATTTGGGGACAGATCCAGAGAATCTCATTATTTGCATGTTAATCTGCCTCCGCCGCGCAAAGGAAATCGTTTAAATTCCGAAGAAAATTGCCTCTTGCCAAAGGTTAATAGTTAACTCCTACGGAAAAGTTCCCAGGGAAAGGAAAGAAAGACAGAAAGACAAAGAAAGAAAGAAAAAGAAAGAAAGAAAGAAAGAAAGAAAGAAAGAAAGAAAGAAAGAAAGAAAGAAAGAAAGAAAGAAAGAAAGAAAGGAAGGAAGGAAGGAAGGAAAGAAGGGGAAGGAAGGAAGGAAAGAAAAAAAGAAAGGAAAGAAAGAAGAAAAGGAAGGAAGGAAAGAAGAAAAGGAAGGAAGGAAAGAAGAAAGAAAGAAAAGAAAAGAGAAACCCGAGCGAAGGGCGAAGCACGGGGGTCGGTGGGCACTACGACACAGCGAGGGCTGCCTCAGATCTCTCCTCTTCCCGACACTTAGCTTGGTTCTATTTTCTTCGCAGCTCCCGGGCCTGTGGCCGCGGACAGCGAACCCGCGACCGGTCATTAGGGTAATTTAGTTCACCAGACCCTTTCTTTTGGAAATTTCTCCTTGTTTTGAAGCTCAGTTCAGCGCCTGACTTTTACTGGGGAAGAAAATCATCTCAAAGGGAGCTTTTGAAGGAGACAGACTGCAGGAGACGAAAAAGTCTGACAGGTGCTGGGAGACCAGTACAAAGAAACGCATGTATAGACAGACATTGCTAGTGGAGACAGATATAACAGGGGAAGAAACCCTAGCAAAAGTAGAAGGAGAAGGCGGGGAAAGGATAGATGAGAAGCAAAAGAAAAGGAAAGTCAGAGACAAGTAAGGAGAGGAGAAAGTGAAAGGGGAAAGGAAGGAGAAAGAGAAATAAAAAAGAAAAAGAGGAGAAGGAATAAACAGTAAATGACTTCTTGTTTGTAAGCATGAGTGCCCCAAGGGAGCTTTGGAAAGGAGCTAAAGCGCGCCCCGCAGAGGCCGGGCCTCAGGGACGCCCTACAGTAAAAGCTGGGGTTACTCTGGGCCTGGCTGCTGCAGACCTAGACTCCAGGTGCAGACCAGGTATTTGAAATGGGGATTTGGAGTTAGGAATTCGCTTGAGTGAAAAGAGACGCACTTGCGGCGGTGGGATGGGCCTGGGGGGTTGGGGGGTGGAGATAAGTCTCAGGACTGTGCATTCGAAATTGAAGGAAGGGGACCTGCACTTGACTAAGACCTGAGGACTTGAGGCAGAGGAGGAGTTCTAATTCCTCATCAATCACTGTTTTCTTGAATGCTCAGCATAAGCCAGGTGTTTTTTGCAGTATCGGACGAAAACTGGGGAGTTCTGGGACAGAACCGGGCAGAAGCTGTTTACCCAATTTGGGGAGGATTAAATCAGAGCTGCTCTGAAGTTCTGACTCCCACCTAGTCGATTCAGTTGTTCCCTGGGCTGGTTTGCACTCCACCATCACACACCCGGAGGTTCAGAATACTGGTTTCAGGGAAGCAGAGCCGAGAAGAAACTGCATCCACTGGCCAGCGGAGGGCGCATTTCCCAAGCAACCTCTTTCCTAAAGGGCAGAAAGAGGTATATAAATTGCAGAATCCGCAGAATCTTCCTGATTCTTTGAGATTAGGGAGAGAAGAAAAGAGGAGATACAGAGACAGAAAAAGAAAGAGAGAGACAAAGGCAGAAAGAGACAGAGGGTGAGGAAGGAAGAGGAGAGAGAGAGGATGTTCTTTGGTGGAACTTTCCCTAGACACTTTCTCTAAACCACCTCAAGATTAAGAGCTTGAGAGGACATACTTTAACAGAAAAGGAAACTGAGGCTGGGGGCGTGACTTGCTAAAGTCCAAGAGCTAATAAGTGTAGGAGGTGAGGCTAGAACTTTCCTGATCCCAGGGTCAGTGCCTGTTAAACCACTTTATCTTCTTTCTGATCTAACAAGTTTTTTTGGTGATGATCAGAATTGCCTCATCTGTACCACCCTGAGCTTATCTACAGGCTCTGCCCCTTCTCCCATATGCATATCATCTTTAGACTGGTCCTACACCCTGTCCCTTCTGAGAATTACAGGCTAGGAAGCTTGGATCTCTTATACTACACACAGAAAACAAAAGGCTATACAGAAATGTGTGTGTGTGTATGTGTGTGTGTGTGTGTGTGTGTATTGTGTGAAGGGCAGGGGGCAGACTTGCTTTGCACTGAGCCTATCACACTCTTAAGAATTCTCTTTGCACTATTCAGCTGTTTGTAATTAGAGGTTCACATCTGGAAAATGAATGGCTAGATTTGAGGGGTCATTCTGGTTGCACCCAACTTTTGCATTTGGCCCATAGGAGGTATTTAGCACTAGCAGTCTGCCCAAGCAGGAAGCAAGAGAACTATAGGGCATAGCAGGGAAGATGTGGTCTCCTGGAACTGCACTGCATCCACCTGGAGAAAAGAAAAGACAAGGGCTTTAAAAAAATTCCTTACCATTTTCTGCCCTCACTTCCCTCTACCCTCAGCCCTCCCTTGACTGGACTTAGCGTTTGTGGAACAAAGAAAGATGGTTGTCCTTGGGGGCGTCATGCCACCTTCACCCTTCTGTCAGCCTGCTGTGTGGAACAAGCACCTCGGCAGAACAGTTCTTAGGGTTATAGACTTTATAACTTAAGGGATTTTAAAGATTGTATAGTACATCTCCTTCTTTCTACAAATTAGTGAACTAGGGCTCTGAGTTTAAATGACTTATCCAAGGTCACATAGGTCTGCTACCTGCAGGCCAGAGCTCTTCAGAACACTGAACTTCTTGACAACTAACCTTAAATCAATCATTCATTAGTTATTGAGCCTCTAAATGTATAAAACCTCCTTCTAGGTTTGGGCAGATAGAGAGACTGTCACATTCCCTGCCCTTAGGGAGCTCAACAGTTCATTTCAATTCAGCAAACATTTATTAAACACCAAGTATGTGCAAGACTGGACACTCACTCAAAAAGTCAACTCAAAAAGCAGGCAATTTGTAGTAGGTATTAAAGCAGTAATCAGATGGTAATAGAGGAATCCTAAGGGGAAAGAGATCAGAGTAGGCTACGATAGTCAGGGAAGGTTTGGGGAGAAATTGATCTTTAGCTTGGCTTTCAAAAACAGGTAGGATTTGGAGAAGAGGAAGAGGCACCGTTGGGATAATCCTTCACCAATTTTGATGAGGCTTTCATGGTCCCTGCATGTAGATGACCCTCAAATCCTGGGAAGCAGAGAATTTGGCATCCTGAGCTGGGTCTCAGATGTTTGTGGATTAGAGAGAAGAAACTGAAATCAGCCAGTTAACCAGGGGTTTTCTCACTTGGTGAGAGTCACATTCTATTTTGACCTAATTCTATGGAATCAAAAACTACTCCAGACTATTTGAGTTCTCACAATTTGTTAATCCTTTTCTTTTCCAGACCAAACTTCAACTCTCCCTATGCTATAGTTTCCTCTGCTTCCTGCTTTCACCATCTTCAGTTTCCTCCTGTCTCTCTGAGGAGTGGAGGCCAGAGCCAGCTTGGATAAGGACAGTGGTTTGATTTCTGCTGGATCCAGTGGGAAAGCCACTCCCTACTTCTTCCTGCTCAGCCATATAGGAGCTCTAGTATTTGAGTGTGTGTGTTTGTGTGCGCACATGCTTGCAGAATAAGGGATTTTGGATCCACTTAGTTGCTACTTTAAGAACATAAGAACATTTCATCCAAAGTACATGGAGAACCCTAAATCTCTCCCCCTGCCACACACACACCTTTTGCAACTTATTCTGGTGAACCATAACTGTCTCCTCAATCCTTTCCACCCCAGACCCCCTACCTGCTCTCTGGGAGGACTGGCCTTTATTGGATTGTTCAGGAGTCCTGACCCTGGTCCAACAACTATAGACCAGGAGCAGGAATCAGCTTCCAGAACTGACCAAACAATTGGTGGCTCCTCTATACTAACCCTGCCGGTAAGCCAACCTGATCCTGCTCCAGGATTCCCTGAGCTTTTGAGAGGCAGATGCTACACTCCAAAGACCAAGCTGAAGGAGAAATGGCCCTTTATAAGGAGCCAGAGGTTTTAAAAAGGAAAAGAATAATTTCCAGGTCACTATTCCCTAGCTGATTATTGAGGGGGGCTGTTCCCCTGGTGTGTGTATATGTGTGTGTGTGTGTGTGTGCATAGAATCAATGAATTATACAATGTAATAACTGAATACCTGTTTAGACCCCTCCCCTTTTAACAAAGGAGGAAACTGAGACTTGGAAAAATTCTGTATGTTTGTCTGCATATACATATATATGTACATATATATATACACATGTCCTCATATGTATTCTACGTGTATGTATTTGTGCATGTCTATATATTGTGCATTTGTGTTTATCTCTGTGGGATTATGTATCTATCTGTATCTGTATATATGCTCTTATGTCTGGGTATGACCATGACTTTATATATGTATGTGTATATAAGGTGTGACTATAAAATTAGATGACAACCATCCAACCTGAACTTATGCACCCTTATGAGCATAGCACCCTCTTTAACCGGTTGCCTTGGGAGGGCAACCACTTGTTCCAACAAGCCTTCCATTGCAGGGAATGTTCGAGAAATTCACTCCTGTTTGTGAATTGCCTTTGGAAACCACTGTACATACTTCTGAATATCTTCCATGATTAAAAAAAACTTTGTCCTTTGAAAGATATATTTGATCTTCAAAAATTGTCCAAAGGGCTTCAGAGAAAAGTGTGAGGGAGATGGGTTTGGGCATCCTACTTTGGTCAAAAAAAGAAGAAAACTGATGAGACTACAAAAGGATGAAACAAACAGCTTTTCTCTCCTGTGCCCACTGCAGTTCCAAAAGAGGAGTTAGTTCCAGGAAGTGCTGGGAGAAAAGGAAGACTTGTCGGTATTTGTGAGCAGTTTCCTAAAAGTGCATGCTTTTGAATAGGACAGCCCTGATTTGGGTGGATAAGTTCTAGTCTTTCAGAAAAAAGTCTCACCACTTTAAAGACATTCCCTAGTGTATAGGTTATACTTGTATGTGAGCGGACGTAAGTGAATGCGTGTGTATGTGTAACCGTGACCGAATGTGGGTAGTTGTGTGAGTCGGGTCTGCAGGCATTGTTCTACTCACTCCTACCCCTACCCTCCCATTCCCTAGCTTGGCCTGAGGTAGAGGAAGAGTAGAAAACTGGCAGATGGGAACTGGGGGAAATTCCTGAGAACAGTCTCTCTCCTCTACTCCTCCCCCTCTCCCTTTTTTTCTTATACTAAGTATTTTATGCCAGTAGTTCTAGGGAAACCATCCTCTTTAGCTTCAGTGATCCGGGATCATGCCAGGGAGTAATGGTTGGACCCTTCCTGAAGCTTCAAAGAGAACTAAGCAAATCTACAAGAAACCCGGCTCCACGGCCGCACTCCCGGCCAATCCTCCGGATCTTTCTGGTTCCCAGAGCGGGACGCTAGGCATCACTCCCCGTCTCCCTGCCCAGACCCCGTCGCTCCTGGAGAGTGCACAGGCTCGATTAATAATCATAAACCCCCGCTCACCCTCCTCTTAAAATTAATAACTCTGTAATTAGAGTCATTTCACAAGTCTCCCGAGCTGCTGGAGAGGCCGCGGCCAGAGCCGGGCAGCGGTTCTCCCCATCCCCGCGCTACGGAGAGACAGCGTTATTAGCAGACATCTGCAGGTAGGGAATTAAAATTAAAATCGCTCTCAACAATCCAATACACTTTTTATCAGCCATCTCTCTGAGAGCCGGGCCCATTCATCATCGGAGGCATTCTCCCTGAAAACAGGACCCATTCAGATTTTATACAAATTATCATATTTATCATCGTCTCCAACTCCGGAGTCACATCTCCGCAAAGTGTCTGCCGTCTCCCTGGGGAGCCCAGCCCGCCGAGCTCCGGAGGCGCAGCAATTCTCCTGGCTCTCTCTCTCTTTCTCTCCCTCTCACTGTCTCTCTAGCTCAGTCTATCTGTCTGTCTTTGGTCTCCATCTATCTCAGTCTCTATATTCATCTTTGTCTCTTTATGTACATCTGTCTCCCTCTCTCCTGTTTCTGTTCATTTCTGTTCCTCTCTTTCTCTTCCATCTCTTTGTTTCTCTCAGTGTTCCCTCTGTTCTCTATCTTTATTTATCTTTATCTCTGTCACTTCTCTGTCTCTCTCCCATCTTTGTTTCTTTGCGTGGCTCCATTTTTGTTATCCTTGCTGTTTCCTCCTTCCTTGTGTTTCTTTCTCTTCAGTTCTCTCCATTTCCACTTTCTTTGATATGTTTTCTTCTGCCTCTCTGTTTCTCTCCCTCCAGTTCTTCTCATTTCTCTTTCCTTGTCTCTCTGGCTCTGTCTCCCTGCTCCTGCTTGTCTCCCTTTCTTTCTGCATGAGTCTGACCCATAGTAAAAGAGGCCTTGCACAAAGATCAAAGGACTAGGTACAGCAGAATGAAATAATCCTGTCCTTACAGGCTGAGGTCACTAGAGAATTCCACCTTGTCTTTGCTCTCTACAGCCCTGCAGACACAGTCTGACCCTCAGCTCCAAGCTCTTTCTTTAGTGGTGCAATAGTTATTCTGTGAGTAACTGAATAGAATCTGGGTGTCTGCGCAGGGTGCACATACACACACACATATACACACACAGAAAGAGACAAATGTACAGACATAGTAAAGCATGCAAATATGCACAAATATGCCTGGCCACTTTCAAGCTTGTACTGAGAATTGCTGAAATATACTAGAATAACTAGATAGTCCAGGCCAATTTGCTACAGCATCTAGAACTCCTCTACTTTCCCTTTCTCCTAGATCTCTTCCTATCCACAGCCTCCACTGGCTTTTCCAGGATCCCTAGAAGATGGGATCATAGACGCCATTCCCCTGCCCCTGGGTGCCCTGATTTGTCCTTAGTTGAGGACTACCACAGTCCTCACCACTGCCACTCCCCCCCCCCATCTCTCCCTGCTCAGCTCCTCTGAGGCAAGGTTGGAGGCTCTCTAGATGAACATTTCCTCAAAAGGGAAGGGAAATCACACCAGCAGGGGCAAATACATGGCACAGACACTGGAAGACTGAAGGGGGAAATTTCAGAATTCGGACTTTTAATTCAACCTTCATTAATGCCCACGTCGTGGCTATGTGGAATTGACCTACTTTTATCCTTTTCCCTTGCCTGAATCTGAGCCTGACCCAAGTACTCTGTGCTCCTGGGTCCCTCAGTCTTTCATCAATCCTCCCTGCCCTGACTTTCCTAACCAATTCCCTTCCTGCTTAGCTAATTCCAAAGGACTCTATCAAAATCCAGTAATTACTGTCAATCAAGGGGTTGCATGGCAAAGTCCTATCTTAGGCCTCCAGAACTTAATATTTATATTTGTCATCACTGGAAAGGAGAATATGTGGTAAATGATCCCTGGCCCTGAGAAAGAAAGACAGAAAGGCAAAAGGGGGATATGTTCTTGAGAGCTGTGGTCCATTCTACGCACCTTTCTTTACACTTAGATGCACTAGACTCAGACTTATACAAGCAAACACACAAAAGAAATTCACAGACTTACATAGGCTGACATATTTGGTCGAGAACATCATAGACACATTCTTGAGTCTCAAGTGTCCACATAAGTGTAAGTATTCATGACAAGGCAAAACAAACATACATTTGCCTTCTAATCTCTTTGCATCTGAGACAGAAAAGAGAATGTCATGTCAGAACAAAGATAATATGCATACTGTATTCACTCTTGTGGCCTCTGATGCACAGGGAAATAAACTTTCTATGATCCTGAGGTGCCTTGTGGGTCTCTATCATGAGAATTATGTCAGGGTCTTCCATGTACACAAATTGATTCATTTTGCATTTATTAAGCACTAACTATTGCAAGGGCCTGTACTAGGAATTTCAGCAAGACAAACAGTTCCAATCCTTAAGAAATTTGTATTCCATGGGCTTACACATATACATATGTGTGTCTGCATGCACAGTTATGTTTCTAGAGAACTCATAAAGATATGCATTAAGAGAAGCACCACTAAGGGGGACAGACGAGTTCTGGTGGAAAGAATTCATTGTCCACCTGTCAGTTTTTCTTTTAGTCTCTACTAGTCACTCATCCTTCCAATAGATACACTTACCCTGTCCCAGAACAATCCTAAAACCATAATTTAGGATCATAATATCATATACTGAGAGCTAGGTCTAGTTTCTTTATTTTATGGGTGAGAAAATAGAAACCCAGAGAGGGTAAGTGATTTGTGAAAGGTCACACAGTTGCCGAGCTGTTATTTGAATCCGGGTCCTTTAATTCCAAATTTATTTCTTTTTTGTTACCCCAAATTAAATTTGAATGCTTGGGGAGCACAACAACAATAATTTTAAAATAACATTAATAATACGTTACATGTGTATAGCACATTGGGCTTTCAAAGCAATCCCCACCCTCCCCACCCCCCATCATCTGATTTGCTTACCACAAAAATTCTGTGAGGGAAGTAGGGGAAGAAATATTGTTCTCATTTTTCAAAGGAAAAAGTTGAAAGGTTAAATGATTCACTAAACTATGAGCTTCGTAAGGTCAGGGACAAAATCTTAAACTTTGCGTTTCCTCCAAGTTCTTTGCATGCAGCAGAGCTTAACAAATATTGTCTTAAATCCTCCGAAGTCACACAGTGGCAGAGTCAACACTAGAACCCAAGTCTTCAGACTCATGACTTCAGGGATCATGCACCAGACAACCTTGTTTCTAAATACAGTCCCTATCCCAACAATTGCACCAGTATCTGATAGTCATTTTTCCTTCCCCCCTCCCCCCACTAAATCCTATAGTTGCTCGGGAAGAATAACCCAAAGGGCTGCCAACCCAGATAGAAGGAGGTAGAAGCAGAAACAAAACAATTCCCTGACCTTTCAGTAAGAGTTCCATCACTGATGACATAGGGGAAGGGAGTTGTAACCCAAGAATCATGTTAACAGAGACTTCACTCCATCTTGTAACCATGTCCTTTCCTCAAGGCCTGTTCTTTCTTTAGTTCTAGGCAGGAGAAGCCCACTGTCTCCTTACGTAATGGAGGAGATGAGAGGTGATAATTAGGAAATAATACAGAGAAATGTGTGAGACATTTTCCTTTCCTAACAATCTGTGGTCATATTGGTGTAGCAAAACTAAATCATAGCTCTTCTCTCAGATACCAGATAGGACACTATCTATCTAGCTGAGAAGTCTTTAGTAAATGCTTGAAACTGACTCATTGATCTCAAGGCACCAAGGAAGTGCTCCAGTAGAATGCAGGCCATTTGAAAGCAGGATTTTCTTGTTTTATCTCCATATCCCCAGTACCTAACCTCAGTGTCTGGCATGTAGTAAGTGCTTAATAAATGCTTGTATTAGAAGAGGGGTTACATCCTGAAAAATGGATAGAGGACTGTCAGATGTGCCTTTGCCACACACAATGAGCCCATAAGCTCATATACAAGCACTCTTCAAGCACACGTATATTTTTTGAGCACACACAAACACAAGAACACAACCTCTTCACCTAAGTCTGCACTGGATACTCTAGTCTTCTCCATTTCAGATTTTTAATTTACAGCTCAGGCAGTGGTCGTCATCATCATCACTCCTGGAGTGTTTCATCATACCTTCTCAGATATATAATCTGTATAAAGTGTTTTCACATCCATTGACTTATTTGATTTTCCCCAGGTGGCAGGGCAAGAGTTGTTACTCCCATTATACAGATGGGGAAACTGAGGCCCAGAGAAGGGAGTTTCTTGCTAGGGTCATGAGACTTGCCTTTGGTGGTAGATGAGTTAGGAAGCTGATTCACCCCCGCCTTGCTCCGTCCAGCCTGGCCCTCAGTGGAGACCGCTCAGTCCCTGGCTGGTGGACAGGTACCTCAGCCCGGACCCATATACCCTCAGCCCTTCTAGAAAAGTAGTTCCAATACCATGTTTGTTAACTAGGTTATCTAGGCTGTGGAAGATTTTAATGTTGAATTTTATAGCTTTACCACGCTCTGCCGTCCTTGTGAATATTGTAATATTGCATTTTTTACAAGTTACTCTTCTGTTAATGTTCCAGCTAGTAACTTTTATAATCCTCCTCAATGAAATTTTTTTGTATTCTTCCGCACCGTTAACCCCGATGGCGGCGCCTCGGCCCCTGGCAGGAGGCAGAGACGAGATGAATTCCTCTTTAATCAGAAATAATAATAATAAAAACACATGCGGCTCCGCTGTCTTGCTCTCTAGCTTCTTTCTGAAGCCCGCAGGATCCCCTAGGCTCAGGGGGTGCGTTTAGGAGGTCTGGGACCCGACCTCCGGAGGAAGAATCCGGAGCCCAGGAGACGGGGTTCAGGGTCTGGAGGTCTAGAACTCAGGATGAAGGGGTGGCTAGTCAGGTCCGGCCTTTGGCGGTGGGGTAAGAGATTCAGGGGTTGGGAACTAGGTTGGTGTCCATAGTCCGAGTAGGGGGCACTAGGGGCAGGTGTGGAAGGAGCGGATTCCAGGTCTGGTCGAAGGGTCCAGAAGTCCATGGTTCAAAAGTCAAGTCGGGAACTGGCTGCGGGATTTCGAAGGAAGGGGACGAGCCTGAAGTGCCTTAGAGTTCCCAGCTGTCTTCTTCCCGATCTTTACCACCCTGCCGCCTCCCCCCGCCCCCGTCTTTGGGGAGCCCAATCCAGAGGGAGCAGATACTTCTTTCCCTCTCTGCTCGCTGCTCTCCTCTTTCTGCTAGTCTCTTGTCTTATTTCGGTTTCTGCCTTTTCTCTTTCACTATATCCACCCTTTCTGTCACTGCTCCCTCAGAATCTCTCCCCCATCACACCCTTCCCTGCCCTTCTTTATCCTTAAAAAAACTGGGGTAATTGGAAGAGCTAGATGTGTTTTGGGGGGATGGGTTTGAGCTGGAGGGAGAGGAGAAAAGAGAAGACGATACATTTCTGTAAAGTGGGAGAAATCTGCTTGGATAGCAGTATGTCTGTGTCTTGTGTATGTCTCTTTTTATGACGTGTATTTCTGTAGTGCCTTGTTTGTTTCTCTGGTTGTGTATGTGATTTTCTCACTGCTCCAAGGTGTGTGTGTGTTGGAGATTGGGGGATGGCGGGAGTGGATAATGTTCCCTAGACTCCTAAGTCTCACAGCTCGGGGAAGGAAGGCTGGAAGTATCGTGGGTCTTAAGTGGCAAACTAGAAGGACTGAGGGCAGGGCCTGGAATCAGGAAGACCTGAGTTCAAATGCGGTCTCAGACACTAGTTGTGTGACCCTGGATGAGTCACTTAACCCTATTTGCCTCAGTTTCCTCATCTGTAAAATGAACTGGAGAGGGAAATGGCAAACTATTCTAGTATTTTTTGCCAAAAAACCCCCAAGTGATGTCATGAAGAGTCGGACTCGACTGATACCACCGAACAACAGCAAAGAAGGACCAATCAATCCCTTGGGTGCCTAGGACAGAAAAGGAGTTGTCCCTCAAACCTCAGGGTGAGGGGAAAGATATACTCCGCTGGGGCCACTCTCGTGTACTCTAAAGAGCTAGGCGGGTTTCCTAGGTCAAAGATGTTTCCCCGAGGGTAATCTTCATAGAGGGCGGGGCAAGAGGAAGTAACCTAGACGTAACCTAGACGGTTTTAGATGGGGTTGAGAGTGGATCGTAATTTCATAAAGAAGACTGTCATCAAGGTTTGTGAAACCCTAAGTAGTGACCCCACTACTAGATTTGAGGGATGCTACTGGAGACAGGGGATGGACTGGGTGGTTTGCAAAGGGCCCAAGGATTTAGGCTATGAGTTCCTTTAGGTGTCGGAAAAAGGAGGACTGGCATCATTTTAGTGGCAGAAAGACTGAGGTGCACAGGCTTTGTTTTGTGTGCAAGGAAGTTGAATGAAACTAGGGGGGAGGGGCGGGAGGAGGAGGATGGCTGACCCTTCTCTCTCCATGCTCCCTGTGTCCTCTTGGGCGGAAGAGGCTCAGTCAGACTCTATCTTGCTGTGGCGCCCACCATCTGGGACTTGGAGCAGGCGAACATCTGGAGAGAGCTGACGATGGTGAAGCCTCGGGCTTCGGCGCCGAGTAGGGTCGGGAAGTTCACTCAGCAGCGCCCTCCTTGATCTAGGCAGGTCAAGAAAGGGAGGACATGTGTCCTCTTCTCTCCTGTGGGGCGGGAAAAAGGTACCTGGAAATATCTCTCCCCTTCCCTTGTTCCCCCCCAAAGCAGTGTCTTGTGACCCCAGGTTCCCATTTGAGGGAGAAGGGTACAGGGGGAGAGGAGAAAGAAACCTGGAGCCCAGGGAAGGTAAAGAGAAAAGGGAAGGGGAGAGGTCATCAAGAAAAGGAGGTGGGGGGAAAGGTGGACTGTGAGAACTTGGGGAGGGCTGAGAGGAAGGGAGTTAATGAGGGTCTGGAGGAGAGGAGGCAGGGTTGGGGAGGGGGCCTGGGTGTTCTGGGAGTGACGGTGGGAAGCACGGAGGCCGGGAGCGCTGGAGACAGTAAAACATCTGTAATGCGCAATTCGCTGTTGCTCGCTGATTGCTCCTGGATTAAAGATTAAAATCTAGGCTTTGGCAGATGGGGAGAGAGAGGAAACTCTTACGAGCATGTTTTGCATCTGCATTTCATTCTGCTACTTCCCATGTTCCCGGCTTCTGGAATCAGCCTAACCCCTCCCAGTCCCACACCCCCTTGCTTTGTTCCCCCACCCGGCTTTCCCCACCTCAGTTCAGCCTCCCCTCCCTTGCTCTATCTTCTTCATTTTCCCAGACCCATTCCAATCTCTTTACTTTCTCCCTGCCTGAATTCGACCTCCCTTCCAGCTTGCTGCCTAGTTACTTTCTCACCGCACCCCAACCCAGTGCTTCCTCACTGTGTGTATGGAGGGGGGGAAACCCTCCCTTTCCAGCTCCAGGTTCTAGATTCCAGCATAGTTGTCCTTTTCTGTCACTCCTTCTGCTCTGGCTCATTCTGCAAAGTGAGAGGAGGGAGGGAGAAAGAAGCCTACCCTTTCCAGACCATAAGTATCCATTTTTCAACCATTGGAGGGATATTCTCTAGCCTTGGTCTTCTGTCTTCATCCTAGTTCTGAGGAGAAAAGAAAGCTATGTAAGGGTATGATGAGGAAGAGGGATGCAAAGGAAGAAGATAAAGAAAGCAGAGACTACTAAATCTAGGGCTCAGGATGGGGCCAACTCTTCTCCTCTTTTTCTCCTTTTGATAGTTGAAGGAGGGCAGAGAGTGAGAAGAGGTAGGAAATGGACAGAGGATGTGCCATAACCAAAGATCAATAACAGATCAGAATTTAAATGTTCTGCCAGAGATCGCTGTAGCTGCTATCTGAGGGCACTGTAGTGTGTGTGAGTCTTGGTGAGTATAAGTGACTAAGGGAATTCTGAATCCCAATGTGTATTCGTATTGTCAGGCTTCTAAAGAAAGAAGCATTCAGCAATCCTTTGTCAAATCATCTGGGACTGAATATTTGGAAGTCTGGGAATCCCAATATGAACATCTTAAATGACCCTGGATGGGAAGCAGAGTCCAGGGTAAGTAAAATGAGAACATATGTATATGATCCACTTGACACTGGACCTGCCCCTCTCAAGGAGCCCAGTGCTCTTGGCTCTATGAGTCCTTGGGCTTGAGACCTATGGATGGGAGTGGTAAATAGAAAGCTCTATGGAAGAAACTTGTGGGGGTAGTCGGGATAGTGATAGGGAGAGTCAGTCCTAGAGAGGTTCTTCTTTTGCTAGGACGGTGGGAGGGCCCCCAGAGCTTCCTATCTTTGCAAGCCTTAAGGAGCCTGAGGTACAATGCAAGAAAAGCTGAAGAAGGATCAATGGGAGGAGGGGTAGTGTGGCAGATGTAATTAATTACTGCATATTAAAATGTTTGTTTACAGAAATGAACAGCGACCGGAGGTCTGATGGTAATTAATTCTGAGCCATTTCCCAGCCCTGTTTGGAGCAGAACACCTCAGAGGGGGTTGCCTGTTGTTTGGGCAGGGGAGAAGATTTTGGTTGCCTCAGGGAGACTAGAATAGGATGCTTTACCTCCCTCAATATTCTCCCTCCACCTACCCCAGGTCCTGGAGATCATGACAGACTAGACCAGATCCCACTTCTTGATATTTAAGTCTTGGTGGAGTGGATTGCATTTGCTTCTAGAGAGGAGGCTCTCCCTACTCCCAAACCCTGGCCGAAGAGGGGATAGGAAGATGGGGAGATGGGAGATGAATGTAGGATGTTGGGAAATGAGGCCACATAAGAGCTCATTTCTCATGACATGTGGGGCACAGTCATTTCCATATCCCAGGAGGACCCAGAAAAGATGACAGACAAATACTTTCTCTTTGCCACTGACTGCTCCAAGGGCTGAGTCCTGGTTGTCTTTCCATGAGAACAGTAAGGAAGGGGTATTTGTCTTTGTACTATTCAAAGAATATTCATTTCTCTCCTACCCACCCCTACCCCTACCAACAAACACAGGCCTAACATTAGATAGAGTTAGGTCTGCAAGAGATGAGAAGGTCATTTGGTTCAACCTCTTTCCTCATTTATAGCTGAGGAAACTGAGGCAAGCAGGGTAATAGAACAGAACCTGGGTGAAATGACTCCAGACTCAGGATCCTGTTTACCTTAGTATATTATGTCCTTTTCTTAATTCATCCTGTCTTTATAGCTCTTGCACAATGATCCCAGCCTTGTGTTCTGCTATACTGAGAGAAGGAAGAGGTCTAATCCCTGTCATCTGAAAGCTTACAGTCTAAATGGGGGAAAGGAAAAAAACTCAGGACACTACAATGAACACAAAATCCTGTTCAAACCAAAGCCTAGATGACAGAGGGCAGACGGTACTATAGAAGTCCAGATAAAAGTGAGATCAGTATGGTCTGGAGTGGCCAAAGAAGACTTCATTGAAAAGGGGGAATTTGAGCTGAACACTTAAGGATGGATAGAAAATGGAGAGACAGAATATCAAATGAGAGTGCCTCCTTTCCCACTATCTTTTTTGAAGGGGAGGAAGGGAAAGGGAAGGAAAATAGCATTTCTATAATTCCCACTATGTGCCAAATTTACAAATGTTATCTCATTTGATCCTCACAGCAACCCTATGCTGTTTTTATTCTTATTTTGTAAACTGAGGCCTTTGCCTCTTTTTAGAGGTTAAGTGACTTAGTCAGGGTCAAACAGCTAGTAAGTATCTGAGGGCAAATTTGAGCTCAGATGGAAGGAGCAGAACCAGGAGAACTTTGTACATGGCAACAACCACAGTGTTAGAGGAATTTTTCTGGTAGACTTAACCCTTCACAGAAGTGCAAACACCTAAAAAATTCCCAATGGACTCGAGGCAAAATGCCTTCCACATTCAGAGAAAGAACTATGGAATTAGATCGCAGAATGAAGCAGACTATTTTCTCTTGTGTTATGTTTTGTTTTGTTTTCATGGTTTCTCCCATTCATTTTAATTCTTCTATGCAACAAGTCTAAGGTGAAAATGTATTTAATAAGAGTATATGTGTAGAACCTATATAAGATTGCACACCATCTCGGGGCGCGAGGGGGGAGGAAAGAGGGAAGGTGGGGGAAAAAAATCTAAGATAAATGTAAGTTATTGTAGAAAACTGAAAACAAATAAATAAATTTTAAAAAATTGAACTCAGACCTTCCTGACTCCATGCCCTGTGCTCTGTCCACCAAGCTGCATCAACAGTAATTGTCTGAGTGATTAGGCAGTGTCCCTCACCTGTACTTTCCAGGACTTCCTGACTTGGTCCTTTTTCTCTATCAATTTCACCAATAATATAATATTGTCTATCTGCTCCACTCTGGGGCCAAATTGATACCCTGGGCAAAAGAGAGGAGAATGAGGGGAGAAAGGGTGAGTAGAGAGGAATAAAACCTCATGGGGATGAACAAAACATTTGCTCAGGGAGAGAACTGATTAATTAGAAGGAATAAGAAACTGCATTCATGCCTGTGTTGTGAGAAAACCACTGTTCTGCTTTTGGTGGCAATTGTCTATTCACTTTGTGAGTATAAAGTTTTTCCTATTGCAAACCTTCCAAGACAGGCTTCTGGAAGACCACTTCTCCAGTGACATATCAAAAAGATACTGGGATTGGTCACCCGCACTGAGGAAGGTCTGATTTATCCTGTTCATAATCTGTCAGTCATCCCTGAATATACAACGGCCTGAGAGCTAAGGGCACCTTTCAGAAAAAGAAAGGAATTTAGTGGGAGTCTAAGTGAATCGTCACTACCCCTTACTACAAATTTTGGAAAAGAGATCAGTCTGTCTTCTGGTTGTTGGAGGATGCACATACACACATGTATATACATACATATACATACACACACACACACATATATATACACACACACACACGCACAAAAAGACAGGTTCCAGGAAAGGTCTAGGATCATAGGATTATAGATTTAGAGTTGAAAAAGAATGAGACACCTTATAAGAAATCATTTAGGCCCATCTCCTCATTTTATAAAGGAAGAAGTTGGAGCCCAAAGCAATTAAGAATCAAAATTTGAACCCAGGTTCCCTTGCTAAATTCATTGCTCTCTTTCACTGACCCTACCTAGAATCAGATCGCACTTAGACCTGTTTAATCAAAGGGAAAAGCTAGCCTGAACAATAGGTTGGTAAATGTACCTCAGGCAAACTGACCTCTGGAAGGGAGAAATTGGCCCAAAGTGATTGGATCCTCCAGGGTCCAGAGTTAGAAAAACCTTTAGAAGGGTAAAGGAGGTGACTGACAGGTCTTGGGACAGAAGGCCTGAGGATCTTTGGGGTCATATAGGAAAAAGTGACTTTTTTTCCATGGAGTTCAGAGAGCAGGGTAGAGCCTATGGGGGTGGCAAAGGATCTCAGAGTCAGAAGGGATCCAGAGCCCTAAGAGCTAAATCCATCCTTGAGGAATGAGAGCTGAGCCAGTCAAGGCAACTTGGGTCCAGAACTTTATTTCTTTTTTCCTCCCTTTACAAAAATGCATAATCTGTCAAAATACATTCCTGTGTTGGCCACATCTCAATACATACTTTAAGTCCATCACCTCTGTAACTAGAGATAGGGAGCATGTTTCAGTATGAGTCCTATGGAATTACAGCTGGTCATTATATTGATCAGAATCCCCAAGTCTTTCAGAGTTGTTTGTCTTTACAATATAATTGTTGTTGTGAAAATGGTCCTCCTTGTTCTGTTTCCTTCACTCAACATCAGTTCATATATCTTCCCAGGTTTTTCTGAAACCATCCCCTTCATAATTTCTGACAGCACAATAGTATTTCCTCACATTTATATACAGTAATTTTCTTTCTTTTTATTATTAATTTATTTTTTTCAGGTTTCTACAATCACTTCTTTAAGTCTTAGATTTTCTCCCCCTCATATACAGTAATTTTTGTAGCCATTCCCCAGTTGTTGGGTCCCTTTTCACTTTTTAATTCTTTGCCACCACAATAAGAGTTGCTATATTTTTGTATATATGGGTCATTTTCTATTTTCTTGAATCTTTTTAGGACATAGATTTTTGCTTCTCCCCTATCTCCTTTCCCCATTACAGACATAAATTACCAAGCAAAATGAATTCCTTTGTTGGCATGTAGTGTTGGTATCAGTTTAATAATTTAATGGAAATAGTTCCAAACTTCTTTCCAGAATGACTAGATGAAGATCCCCAGGTTTTAGGATGCTTTGTAATAAACCTTCTCCTACTCACCACAACCCACAATGGGCCCAGCCCCAGATCATTGACCTTCCTGGGGAAAGAAAGCACTTTTCCTATGTGACTACAGGATCCTGTTCTCGACTTCAGATATTGCATCCCAAAGCTGACAGTCACTGGGGCAAATGGGCAGCACTGTGGATAGAGCACTGGGTCTGGAGTCAGGAAGAAAGGATTTCAAATCTAGTCTCTGTCTGCCTCAGTTTCCTCATCTGTAAAATGGGAATAACAGCACTCACTTCCCAGGGTTGTTGGTAGGATCAAAGGAGATATTTACTTGTACAATTCTTAGCATAATACCTGGCAAAGAATAAGTGCTTAATATATGTTTGTTCTAAAGGAACAAAGACTAAAAGTCTTTCTAACTCTGAACCTTGGAGATCTGTTCATCTCTTGTTGGGGTCAGTTACTCAAAGCACGTAGACAAAACTGTTGTTCAGGTTGATTCTTCCCTTTGGTAAAAAACAACCCCTTTGCTCATAGTTCCAAGGACCCGCCAGATTCTGAATTGAATGCAGTTAATAGAGTGATACATTTAAATAGAAAGTTCCCGGATTCAAATCTTGTTTCAGAATTTTGGACATGGACTTTTTGCTCAAGAAAGCCATGTCTGGGCTTTTGTATTTGTTGTCTGTCTTCTTAGTTGTCTTAAGAAAGCCTCCGTTTTTGTTTGTTTTTTTTTTTTAATTCCCCAACCTTGGTTTAGCTGAATTGAGGGGAGAGTGGTTTTTCCCACCTGGCCCGGATGGGACAGGTGTCTAGAAGTAAAAGATTAGGTGTGGTGGTGGTCCCAATTTAGGATCCTGGGGCAATTAGGGGGAGATATATGGGAACAAACTGAGAGACGTTTGGCCTCTTTTCTCCAGATGAAAACAATTGACACTTATGGTGTCTTATGCTCTGCCAAGTATTTATTATATACATTATCTTTTTTTGATTTTTACAACAATCCCATGAGGTAAGTACTGTGAAAGGTTAAGTATTTTGCCTGTGGTCATTATAGCCACTTTTAGAGATAGGATTCAAATGTGGGACTTTAGATCAAACAAGTACATTCCTGTCAGTACACCACCCTATTCCCTGGTATTTTCCTACATGAGAATGTGTGAATCTTTGATAGCGTATTAGTACGTTATTCATCCCCAGCTATGTCTGTTGTGACGAGTATATGGATGTCACAGTCTACTTATGCATGAATCTCTGAATGTATTTTATATGAGTTAGCATCAGTATGTATATGTATTTGAGGAACATTTATTTATGTGTCTTCGTTAGGTTTTAGGTATGCACATGACTACTGTCATTGTATGACTATTAATATGTATGTGAATACGAGCCTTTTCCAGAATCGCACAACCCACACACACATCTCTCCTTATCCACAGCCCTATTGCCCTATTCTCCTCTTAGGTGCAGGGTGGTATGCGCTCTTTTCCTCCTTAAGGATATGCAAAATTTAATAGTTTTTGGAGAATAGTTCCAAATTGCAGATGTTTCAAACTGAAACAGTGACCCAACTGTTTCCCAACTTCAGCTCTTGGGGAATATGGCCGCCTCTGTCCTATAGCTCTCCCTTTGATCTCTTTTAGGGAGAAGACAAGTCGAGTTGGCTCCCCTAACTTTTGTCCCAGTCTGTACTAATCTCCTTTCTCAGTTCTGGGGCACTTTCTTTCTACTACACCATACCTCGTTCACTCAGCAAACTTCCACTTGTGCCTACTCCTATTTGCAGACCTGTGGAACCTGTCTGAGTTTTTTGAGGGCAGAACAAGACAGGAAGGAAGAGCTGTATAACCTATCAAGAATTTTCTGAGGCTAGGACTGTTTCTTTGTCTTCTCATGTTGTGGTAGAACAGGGGACTGTGCACTTTCATTGCAGGGTTCAGGAGGCTCAGCAAACATTTGGGGGATTGTGTTAGATTAAATCCAGGCTTTAGCATCCCCCATGAAAACTTGGAGCATGGAGACTAAGAGAGAAAAAGGGATCCAGGAGGGCCCCTCTCCTGTTGGTCCCTTCCTAGGTCTTTTGGCCTGGGCCTTGAAGGGGAGGGGAGGCATGAGCAGAGCTGTCGGTTCCCATCAGAGCAAGGGGATTGTTAGAGACACGAGGAGGCCCTGCCGGTGTTTCTGTGTCAGAGAGTTTTGCCGGCTCTGTGACCCATGCAAAGGGGGTTGGGCTGCTCATGGGGAGCGGCCAACAGTGACCAACATGTCGACTGCATCATCGCTGCCTGGTCGGGTCACTGGGTTCTGACTCTTGGAGCTCAGAGCTTGAGCAAGGGGGGAGGGGTGGGGATAAAGAAGGAGGGAAAGGAGGATGGAGAGTAGGAACAGAGAAGAGGGGAAGGGGGGGAGGATGGGGACTTTGGGGAGGAGATCTCTTTGGAGAGAAATATAGACTGAGGAGGTATATTATCCCTCCAGTGGTAAGAGGATCAGAGGTATGGGATGAGTAGGCAGAGGATACTGAGGGTTAAAATATTGTCTTAGTTTCCCCCTGTGGACTAAGGAAAAGGGACAGGAATGTGAAGTAAGTAGACAGAGAATATCAAGTATGTTATGGCTTTAGTTTCTCCCTCTGTAGGAGGGCCATGCAGCCCTGAGCCCACATTTCATGCCAGTTACCAGAGGCCTGGAAGCCAAAAGTGGCTGAATGACCCAGGTTTTAGGATCAGGTCCCCTGAGGTAAGTGGTGCCATCTGGGCTAGGTCACAGGGGCTCTTGGGTCCCTTTGAAAGATCAAAAATCTAGGATAGGGGATCGACAGGCATTGAGTCTGGACCCAGGCACATAAGGATGAGGAGGTTGTTGAGAAAGGGGCTTTGGGGCCCTAGGGGTAGGACTGGGGCTCCAGTTTTAGCTAATGAGATGATAATACGAGAAGTGAAGGGGGGGGCGGGCGCCCTGACCTCTCCTCAGCCCTGCCCAGTTCCATCTGAAGTCTGTCCGGACTGTCTCAGTACTTAATGATTCTGACGGACTGCGTGTGCCCACCATTGTCTGAGCAGAGTCAATGGCCTCCCTCCTGAGCCTGCCGATCATTCACCACAACCTCCAGCTGTTCCCATCCCTTTGGATAAACCTCCGAAGCCACCACTACAAATTGTCTCTGAACAGCCTCTCAGAGACCCCGACTCTGTCATTGTTTTGGGACAAACGATCCCTTCCCCCACAGGGCACCGCCCCTCCCCGCCCAGATCTGCTGCCGGCTGGAGAGCAGAAAAGGAAACAGAGCTCAGCTTCCATTCCCATCTTCCCCAAGAGGCTTTTCATAGCTCCCAGAAATAGCTGCTTTCTCTGAATTTCAACAGACCTCTAGCCCTTATCTAGCTCTTAACACTTCTCTGGGTGTTTTTTGGTGTATCCTTTTGTGTGCCACAGTTCACCAGCTGAGTGATGAGATCTGGAAAGCAAAGGCCTGGCTTATTCTCCCTTTGTCTCCCCTCCACAAGGCAGGGAATAGGTTAGCATGGGTATTGGGGGTGGAGTAGGGAAGGGGCCCCAGACAGAGAAATAAATGGATCCAAGAAACAGAATAGACACATTTTCAGACATGGTCAATGTGAGAGTTTTGTTTTGATTATGCATATATACATACGTTATACATATACATGTATGTATAACATATCTGTATCATATATATATATATATATATATATATATATATATATATATATATATATATATACACACACACACACACACACATGCATACATACTCAGCCTGGAAATGGAGGAGCAGATTCTCACAGACTCAGTCCCACTGATTTGCCCAAGAGTTTGACGTGCAATGTTTCTGACCTGGCTAATTCACCCCTCCTTAGGCGAGCTGGTGGACTCATCTACAACTCATTATGATGAACTTAGTGCAGATACCCAATCATCTTAACCCCCTGTAGTTCAGAGACCTAACCCAAGATATCTGAGAGCCTCAATCTTTCTATTAGCTGAAACAACAGCCATGTGCCTCCACACCAGACCAGTAAGCATATTTATTATAAAAGATTTGCTCACCTTTTTTTTTCCAGGGGGATGGGGTGTAGAGAAAAGAAGTGTTTATTAGTTGAAAAAAAATGAGACTTGTTGATTTGCACTGAATTGGAAAGCAAAAAATGACAATAGATTTGGATCTGGAAGAGACCCCCCCCCCCCCACCTCCCTTAGGTTACAGATAAGGAAACAGTAGCCCAGAGATATAAAGTGATTTGCCCAAGGTCAGGCAGGTGGCAAGTGGCAGAGACACCATTCAAACCCAGCCCCTCTGAGCTTCCCCGATGTGAGGGTCCTCTTCGGAAATGAAGGACAAACAACCACAGTGATTTCCAGTGTGGTATTCTTTCCAGTGCCCTAGATTGCAGAGGCAAGAGAGGGAGATCCAGATGCCTCAGGACCACTGGAGCTGTCCTGGCTATGCTGGGAGCCAAAGACAATTACATGCCTAGTTTTGCTGATTGCGCTAAAATCATTAGAATGAGGGATATGAAAAACCATACATTAGAGGGGAAATTAAAAGGAGCTTCAGAGACAGGACCCGGTATCCCCAGAGGGAGTAGGACAAGATTAGCTTAAATTGTATTATCCAAACATATACTGACAAACACATATGGACACTTGGGAAAATGCAACCTCTAAGAACTACCTTCACCCCAACACTCCCTACCCTTTCCCCTCCCCTTTTTCTTTCTTCCTTTTTTCTCTAGTTTTCCCCTCCTTCCACTCTGCTGTCCTTTTATCCATCACCACCACCACCCCCATCTTGAGACAACAGACTGAAAGCATCTTGTAGACTATAAATCACTCTATTGATGAGAGATGGCATTGTACTTCCGAAGATCCATGATTCATCAGTGTGGGGGCTCCTTGCTTTTTTATGAACTGTTGTGGTCAAAAATAAACAAAAAAAACACCATCTGACTTGACCTTACGGTGATGAGATGTTCATTGATTGTTGTTGCCATAGCTGGTCCAGGCTCTCCCTCCCTTCTGACTTCTCTCCCTTTCCACATACCTGGGCAGCATAGAAGGGATTTAGGGCTGAATGAATGGGGCCTGTAGTTTCTTTGAGGAAATATGATAATGATCTTCGATGCCCTGAATTCTCTGTCTTGAGGTTAGTATCCAGAGCAGAATAAAAGGTCAACGTACATACGTTTAAATAAATAAATACGTTTAAATAAAATAGTAAATACGGCTTGCTACCTTTATCACCTTTTGGTTGTATCTTACTATGCATTCCTTCAACAAATGTTTAATGTCCTTTTAAGGTGCTAAACTGTGTGTGAGTATCCAAAGATGAATAAGACCTGATCCCTGTATGCATATACATGTAATACAAGTTAGATTGTGAAAAGAGTATATATAGTGTTGTAAGCATAGGTAAAAGAGAAATCACCTTGCCCTTGAACATGGATCATGTTTTTCTGACTCTAGGCCACTCACTGTTCAAGGGATAGTGATGACTGAGTTTAGGGTAGTGAGCAGTAGGAAATAAGGTTGGAGGTAATGTAGATAAGTGTGGGATAAGGTAACTGACCTTAAATGCTAGGCTAATGCATGTGTTTGAGGTCGTGTGGCTTTTTGTGTTTTTGCGTGAGATTAATATTTGTATGATATATGTGAGATGTAGTATTTGTGAGAAGGGTAGTTACTGAGGGTGTGTAATATGCGCTGTGTGAGTGTCACTGGCCTCTTTCTGGATCCTGCAGAGTCCTCTCTGCTCTCCCACCCGTCTTCAGCCCCAACATGGCCTTTCAGGGTTGGGGGCTGGAGGTGAGGGGTAAGAGGGAGGGGAGGCTGGATGTGAACAGAGGGTCGGGAGCGGCGGGGGACAGGGCTGAGGTTAGGTCGGAGAAGTTTCAGTGGACAGCGACTGGGAGTGAGGCTGGAAGGGAGGGGATCGAAGAAAGGATGGGGCGTGAGTGGGGGTGGAAAATGGAATTGCCAGCGAGGGTGGAATGAATGGATGGCGGGTTCTCTTTTGTAACCGCGAATAATTAAGATGGATGTGCGGATGGATTAGCTGTCCTGCAAGGTCAGGAGCGGATTGCCGGATCACTCTATTATCCCGCTGCGCTGCAGCCATCGGGCTAACGCCTTTTTCATGATATTTTGAACATCCGCACGGAAAAAACCGAGGAGTGCGCGAGCGATACAAATGGATCGTGCAGTGGAGAAATCCGTCTTCGTCACCGCCGCCGGGGGCCGCCGGGATTAATGCGGCTGAAGGCTCCTCTGGGCTCCGCCAGGGAGACGGGCGGAAAAGCAAGAGAAATTGGTTTGTACCCCTGGGGCTGCGATTGATGGGCCGGGCTGGGCTCGGCCTGGCGGGGCTGGGGGCCTCAGTCGGGGGGAGGGAAGGCGGCCCACAAGGTAGAGAAAGAATAGGAGACTGGGCCAAGACCCCAGGGTCCCCCATCTCCAGCTCTGCCTGAGGCATAGCAATAGAGGATCCTTGCCCTCCCCCAAACCCCTTTTCCAACCCTACAGTGAACTACAATCCAATGTGAACCAACTCAACTCTTGGGCTAGGTCCTTGTTAAGGGGAAGGAATACTCTAGCGCCCAAGGGGCAATTGGCCAAGAGGAAGGGAGGAGTAAGTAGCAACACTGAATTCCCATTGGGATGGGTGACCCCACACTGATATGTCAGAGGTTAGGGCCCAGATGTGCAGGCCTAGCCAATTGTGAGACACATCCTGCTGAGATTCTGTGGGGATGGAGGTGGGGGGAGGGAAGGAAGAGGTGTTCCCAGTAAGTCCCCGAGGTCCTTCGGTTGAAGAGGAAGGTATGCATCTCTAGTACTGGAGGGTTAGCTGGAGTCCTCTAGTCCAGGGGGCTGTAAAGGAGGACGAAGAGGCAGGTGGGATTGATGAGGGAAAGCTTCCTGAAGGAAGTGAGCTTGGGGCTATTTTAAAGGACAGCAAAGCTCACCAGTTGGTGGAAGGGAGATAACTGTGAAAGGTACTAAAATAGAGGTAAGCAGTTCTAAGGGACAGCAATTGATTCCTGCCCTAGGTCCTCCACCTCTTTCCCTGTTATCTGGGGTCTTTTATAAGAAGAGCTGCTTTGGGATCATCAGCCGTCTGTTCTGGCGGTCTGCTTAGATCATTGGTAAAGATCACTGGGAGGTCTCAGAAGGGTTAGCTTTATTTAACAGTGGGAATCCTTAGAAGGGTTTCTCACTGGCTTAGGGCTATCAGAATGGCCTGTTGTCCTGTGCCTCTGGGGTTGATGGTCTGTTGCCTAATATCTATAGGAATTATCTGCTGCCTGACTCTACTCAGATGGCCTCTTGACTGAGGTCTGTAGGGGTGATCCGGTATTTCAGCTTTCTGTGGAGCCGTATTCTGAGAAGAGGTGTCGAAACTCGTGACAATTCTATCTCCTTAACAGCTTACATTTTGTTTCCTGCTCTCCACTTACTTGACCATCACTGGGCTGAGGACCCCCTTACCTCTCCCCTGGATTATTTCAGTATCCTCACGATTGGTCTGCTTGCTATCCTTCCCCCACACAAGCTCCACAAGTCTGACCATGTTATTTCTTTGCTCCAAGTGAATCTCTCTTGCATATTGGATAAAATATAGATTTTTAAAGTTTGTCATTAAAAGACTTTCATGATTACCACTTGTCTTCCCAGGGCAATTATACATTACTCTCCTTCATGAGTTCTGCATTCCATTTAAATTGACTTGCGTGCTCTATTCTGAACAGGACACTCAATCTTCTATTTTTGTGCCTTTGTGTAGGCTGGTACCTATGCCTGGAATGCATTCCCTCCACATGCTGCTCCTTAGAATCCCTAACTTCTTCAAGACTGACCTCAAATGCCTTCTCTACCTAAATGAGGCCTTTTCAGATCTCTTCAGTTGTTCCAACCCTCCCTACGCCCCAAATTCTTTTACATATATCTTGTATTGACTTATTTGTGCCCCAGTAGAATGTAAGGTCCTTGAGAGCAGGGACTAGCTTATGCTTGTCTATATATTTCCAGCTCCTATCAGACTTAATAGACACTTAATAAGTGATTGTTAAATAAGTGTGGAGTGGGAGATATAGAATGTAGACATATGTAGGCTCCAAGGAAGGAGAGCTCTTTATGGGTTCTGACTATTAGGGTGGTGAAAAAAGGCTTTGCAGAGTGGGTAGGACTTGAGGTAGGTCTTCAAGGATGAGAAAGATTTAGAAGAGAAGTGGAGGGTGAAATGAACGTCCTCATCCTGGCCCTCACCTCCTTCCAGAGGGAGCCAATTAGTCTTCTTCCAAAGGCTAAAGAGAGAGCCTGGAGAGATTTAGTGACATCCCAGCATGGTGGATACTGTTCTAGACTTGGAGTCAGGAAGGTTCAGGTCTGGATACTACCTGGTGACACCTACTAGCTATGTGATCTTAGTCAAGCCACTGAACCTCTCTGAGCCTCAGTTTTCTTATTGAAAATGGGAACAAATGTACAGGATACTACTGTGAAGCTCAAATGAGGTAACATATATAAAACTCAATATGGTCCTGTAACAGAGCTCCGCCATGTCTAACCTGTAAGACTCAGATAACTGCTTTGGTTCCTCTTAATTCATGTCTTGGTTCATAAATATCCTGTCCCATGGTCTTCAGGAAGCATTTTCCATGCCTCCTTTCTGCATGCCTCCCCACCACATACACACACACCACACACATATCTCATTTATACACGCACCACATACACACACTCACCACACACATATCTCATATACACATACCACACACACAACACACATATCTCATACACACACCCCATACATATCTCATACACATACACACCACACACACCATACATAATACACACATACCACACACACCACACACCATACATAACACACACACCACACACCATACATAACACACACATACCACACACACCACACACCACACACCATACATAACACACACACCACACACCATACATAACACACACATACCACACACACCACACACCACACACACACACCACACACATATCACACACACCACACACATCTCATACACATACACCACACACACACACACACACACACACACACACACACACACACTCAAACTGCCTTTCTCTGGGATTACCGTCCCTTTGCACCATATGTGTCTTGTTTGCGGGTGGTCTCCTCCATGGAGAGGTGAGGCCCTTAAGGGAAGGGACTAATTTTTGCCTTTCTTTATAGACCCATCTTTTAGCGTAGTGCCTGGCATATAGTAAATGTTTGCTGATCAATTGAATAGAAGGAGCTTTAGAGCCTTGGGAGAAACCCAGAAGTAAAGTGGAGTTGAGTGACTTGCCCGAAGTCACACAGGAAGTAAACATTGGAGGTGGACTGTGAACCTGGGGCCTCTGACTCTGGAGGCTGTGCTTTGCCATGAAGGTATTACTGAACATCAGCCTTGTCTGCCCTGCAAATGGAGACCTACTCTGAACCCCAGTCACTGAATCTCTATTACCTGGTGTCCCAATGTCCCCAACATTGTCAGACTCTCCTGATCATTCACCCATCCATCCAGATTTTTCCTGTCACTCTTTGCTAAGACTTTCTCAGGTTTCCTCTCCACCTTAGTGGATGTAACTCTAATGTCCAGATACTGATTCTGGTTGTGCACAATCTGAACTATCCCATGGCCTTTGGAATCTCTGCACTGATAGGGAGAATTACATAGGCAGATGGCATGCTATAATATAACACTTTAAAATATAGAAGCCAGTCAGGAGGTATCCATCAGCTATTTATTTGTATTTTCTTTTACTTACTTATCTACCTGTTTTTGTTTTTTTTCTTTGAGGGACAGCATTGATATGAGGTTAGCCTTGGAGTCAGGGAGATCTGGGTTTGAATCCTACTTCAGATACTTGTTATGTGTGGGACCCTGGGCAAGTCATTTAATGTGTCTGAGACTTATTTTTTTCCTCTTTCCAAGGATTTGATGATCCTTTGATTCTTTAATTAAATGTCCATTATGCTTTAGGCACCATACTAGATTTTGGGAATACAAAAAGTGTTGCCTTTAAGAAGCTTACATTCTATGAGGGAAGAGATGTTATTCATAAATAAGCATGTACAAAGTAGAAAAAAAAAATATATATATATATAAGATGAATTGAGGGGGTGAGGGAAGGGCTAGCAGCTAGGTGGGCTGGGAATAGCTTTATATGGAAGGGGACTCTTGAGCAGTTTGAAAGCAACAAGGTATTCTAAGAGGTGAAAGTACAGGTGAGGAGAGTGTGCTATCCAGATATGAGGGGCAGCCAGTACAAAGGTTCAGAGGACAGAGATGGAATGGCCTGTGTGAAACAAGAAGGCTACTTTTGCTGACCTGTAAAATTTGGGGAACATAACAAGACAGCTGGAGCCAGGCTTTTAAAAACCAGACCAAAGTTCATATTCTACAGAGGTGGGGAACCTGCAGCCCCAAGGCCACTTCTGGCCTTCTAGGTCCTTGGGTGCAGCCTTTTGGCTGAGTCCAAGTTTTATAGAACAAATCCTTTTCTTAAGGGGTTTTGTTCTGTGAAGTTTGGATTCACACAAAGGACCACATGTGACCTTGAAGTTAAAGGTTCCCTGTCCCAGTTCTAGAGCAATAGGGAACCCTTGAAGCTGATTGAGAAGGGAAACAACATGTTCATACCTTCACTTTAGGAAAAATCATTTTGGCAACTCTGTGGGGGAGTGGGAGGTGGGGGGTTATTCTTGAAAAAGGGAGAGCAATGATCAGACTATTACTATAGTCCAAAGGTATGAAGGCCTAAAATAGAATGGTAGTTGTGCGAATGGAGGGATGTTGAGGTTGGAACAAGTATTGGCAACTTGAGTGGACATGTGAGGTGAGTGAGAGTAAGGAGTCAAGTGCAATGCCAAAATTTCAACCCAGATGCCTGCAAGAAGAGTGGTACTTTTGACAGAAATAGAGACATTTGGAAAGGAGTGGGTGGGTTTGGGGGGAAATGATGAATTCTGTTTGAGATATGTTGCGATTGAAATGTCTATTTAACATCAAGTTTGGAATAGCCAGTAGGTAGTTGGAGATGCTTACCTGGACCTCAGGGAGAGAGTCTAGGTACCTAGGATGATAGACTCCAGAACTGGAAGAGACTTTGGAGACTTTAGACTAATCCCTTCATTGTACAAATGAAGAAACTGAGATCTAGATAAAGAAAGTGATTTACTCAAGGTCATATAGTGTACTAGAGCTCCAGTTCTTTGACTTCAAATCTAATGCTATTTCTACTACACCAAAAAGTTTCTAAGCTTGTAAAATCATAATGGGGGATAAGGTTGGAAAAGAAGATTGGTACCAGATTATTGAAGGCTTTGGATAGCTGAATGAGTAGATTTAATTTACTTCTCTAGGTACTGGTAAAGCAAGAGAAGTTTCTTGATTTGGACAGTGATATAATAAAAGCCAGGAACAGCTAGGTGGCCAAGTGGATAGAGCACTGGGCTTGGAATGAGGAAGCTTCATTTTCATGAGTTCAAATCTGGCCTCAGACTTACTAACTGTGTGACCCTGGGCAAGTCACTTAACCCTTTTTGTCTCAGTTTCCTCATCGGTAAAATGAGCTGAAGGAGCAAACCACTTTAGTATCTTTGCCAAGAAAACTGTAAAAAAAAAGGGATCATGAAGAGCTGGACATAACTGAAAGGACTGAACAAATGATGAAAACCCATGTTTTAGGGTAATTCATTCTAGAATAGGAGGAAAGACTGAAGGGGGTAATGAGGGTCCAGATTAGGCTAATGTCAGTGAAAGAGAGGATGGATTTTAGAATAAGACTTGGTAGATTCTGTGAATCATCAATTCTTTTTGAAAAAAAGTTATTGGCATTTTATATCAATCAAGCAATCAAAAAGTATTTATTAAGTGCATACTATGTGCCAGGTATTTGCTAAGCAATGGGGATATTAAAAAAGGTGAAAACAGTTCTTGCCCTCAAGAAACTCATACACTAATGAGGGAGACAACAGGTAAATAACTATGTATAAGATATATACAGATATATAGGAGGTAATATCAGAGGGGGAGGGATTTTATACATATGTATGTATAATATTTATGATAATTTCTATATCATTTATTCATGTTCAGGATATACATATATTCATATTCATATTATATATATGAACCCTTCCCCTATGATATTACCTCCCATATACTCTGTACACATATATGTGCATGTAAAATCCCTCCCCTCTCCCATACCAAGCAAGCCATCCCCTGTAACAAAGAATAAAAAAGAAAGAGAAAAAAATATTCTGCGACATGCACACACGTGCACGCACACACGCACACACACACCAAGTCCAACAATATAGTCAATGTTTTACACCCATTGTCCTCCTCTTATGCAAAGAAAGAAGGGAGCTGAATTTTCTTTTCTCTCTGCCTAAGCTTGGTTGTTTATAATTATAATGTACTTGATCTTTCCATTTGCATTGTGATAGTCATTGCTTTTTGGTACTATTTATTTCATTCTGCATCAGTTCATGGAAATCTTCCCAAGATTCCTTGAATTCCTGATTCTTTCTTTCATACTTTCTTGCAGTACAACGCTATTTCGTTACATCCAAGTACCACAATTTAGACTCATCAACTTCCCTTCTCCATTCCATCCTGCCCCCATACAGACACACCTAAAACTTGAGTTTTGCAGACTGTGTAAATGAGGGAATGGATGTGCCATGGGGTGGGTAGGGCAATCAGAAGGAGGAGAAATTTCTGAGAGAAAAAAAGATGTTTGTTTTGGGCATGTTAAGGTGGAGAAGTTTGTCAATGAAGAGGAAAAAAGATGAAATGTTTTAAAAAATGGATAGGATTTCAATTGGTGAAGAGAAGGAAAGGCATTATAAATACTGAGAACCTTGAAGATAGAAGAGCGTTATTCACATTTAGGAAGGGCAGAAAGTAGTCCAGTCTGACTGGAGCAGAGAATGCATGAAGGAGAGTCAGAAAAAAATGTCTGGAAAAGTGGGATGGTGCCAAGTTGTAGACAGTCTTAAATGTCAAGTAAAAAAAAAAATCTTCCAAAAGCATGGATAGCACCATGGTTTCTTGCTCAAGAAGTTTCAGTAGGTCCCTCTTGTCTCCAAATTCCTCCGTTTGGCAGGAATGCCTTCACAGCCTGGCTGTGATCTACATTAACAAATTTATTTCACATTATGCCTCTTCACAAATTATATATTTTAACTCAAATGGCCTGCTTACTCTTCCCTATAGATTCTATTCTTGCCTTTGTGTCTTTGTTTCTCCTCACATTCGTTCTTCAAATCAGCAGTAGAAATAATAGTGGTAGCTGAGGTTGGTGATGGTAATGGGGATGGTGGTGGCAATAAGCAGCTAAGTGCTTGGAGTCACAAAGACCTGAGTTCAAGAACACCTCATACATTTACTGAATGTATGACCTTGGGTAGGTCATTTAACCTCTTTCTGCCTCAGTTTCTTCATCTACAAAATAATAATAGTAATAACATCTAACTCCCAGGATTGCTCTGAGGATAAAATAAAATAATCTTTTTAAAGGGCTTTGTAAATCTTTAAATTCTTCTATAAATACTAGCTATTATTATCAATGGCAGTGGCACCTGACATTTATAAGTCCCTTTAAAGTTTGTAAAGTTTCTTAAATAAAATCTTTCCTGATTCTTCTAGTTGTGAATGTTTTCTCCTTCCTCCAGTTATTTTGTATTTATTTATCTGTATGTAGTGTGAGGAACAGAGTACTTGACTCAGCCATGGAAGCCTGATTTCAAGTCCACCTCAGGACTTGAACTAGTTGTGTCACCTTAGGTCAGTCCCTTTACCCCTCAATGCCTCAGACAGTCCCTCAGATTTCTATACTAACAAGAAGTGTTTCTACATTGGTGGAGGAAACTTACCTCTCCAGGACATCACAGATGCCTTCCCAGATTGATATTTTTCTTTGTAAATGTTTTATTCCTTTGTTTTTTGTTTTGTCTTTGCATGCCCAGTGACTTGAACATAAATTCTGGTTGGATTGAATTGAATTTGTGATTTCCCAGGGGGCATCATATCCCTCTTGCCTTAAGTCCACACTGTTCATATTCCAGGCTGATATGAAAAGGGCCTGAATAGCCCCTGCCTACCTACCTGGAAGTTCTTTCATCTCTCTAACCTATGTCCCTCTTGCTGCCACCTAGGCAGTTCTTCCTTCAATGGACATGAGTAGGAGTTGATTTCCTTCCTCTCTCTTACTAATGGAGCAGAGAGAATAGTCAATCAATCAAAAGACAGATCTCTCTTGACAATTGTCCCTATCTCACCCTGTGTCATGAGACAGAAGGAGAAATCATGGCTCCTGCCTTCCAGGAGTGCATAGTCTAATTGTGAACTCCTACTTTGAGACACAAACATAGAAAACGGAGACCAACACAAATGCCACCAAGTTGTGTTATAAGGGCTACCTGAGTAATACAAAAAGAAGTCAATTCTGTGGGAGCTCCAGAGGAGGGCCGGCTTGGAAAGTCAGGGAAGACTTCCTGGAAGTTCCTGGAAGAAACTTGAATTGAATCTTGAAAAATAGATGAGATTTGTTTAGGCCCCCAGAGGGAAACATTCCAAATGAGGAAACATCTTGAGTAAAGGCACAGTCAGGGACTAGCAGAAATAGGACAGGGAGCAGAAAAGAGTCAAAACAGAGTTGGAATTCGGGGCCCCTCTGGCCTTCAGAAGAACCAGAGAAGGGGGTGGGGAGGGAGGGAGGAAGCATTTACATAGTGGCCTCCTCTGTGCCAGGCACTGTGCTAAGAAGTTTTTACAAATATTATTTCATTCGAGATAGAGAAATCTCTGACATTTCACTGTCTCCTGAGAATCCTCCTTCATCCCAAGCTTGGGAGCGTGGGAAGGCTCAGGATCTTCCTCAGATGCTCCCTCTCTGGCCACCCCCAGACCAGGCTAGCCTCACTGTGCCCCCATGCTCCCCCAGCCAGAGACCCTGTGAACAAATCCCCATCCATCTGTCCTGGCTGCCCTGTGGGTCACCGCCTCCCCATTGCCGGGCAGCAGCAGCAGGCTCCTTCGATGATGGATGGCCCGCCCCAACGTACATATTATTATGAAATGGGTTTATTACACTCTAAATCTCCTGCTAATGTGCCGCTGTTTAATCCCCTTATCCAATTCTCAGTCTCTCAGGCTTGGCCGAAGCTCACTCCACCCAACTCTGGGCCTGAAGGGTTTATTGGACAGTTTTTGACAAGGAGGGGGGGAGTGAGAAGAGGAAAATGGGGGAGCAGGGAAACCAGTAAGGGTGGGTGAGTGGTTGCAGTGGTTCAAGACTGACATCCGCTGCATGGGGGTTGAGGCTGAAGCCAAAAAACTGAGGATCATTGTGAAAACGGGGGACTCCTTGGCCCTGGATCTCAGGAGCTCAAGGCCATTGTTTTGTTTTGTTTTTTCTCTCTTGGTCCCTTGCTTTTTGTCTCTGAGAATATACGTCTCAGTCTCTGTCTCTCACTATGTCTTTCTGACGGGTCCACCCACTGTCTTTTCCTCCCAAGAAACTCTCCCCTTGAGGGTTAGACTGTGGCCTGGGAGAAGGGGACTTAGTTTTGCTAACCTGGGGCAGGGGTAAGGATCAGTGACCCCTGATTCCCCCTCATCCTTAATCAAGATCCCCTCCCCCTGGGGGTCTTTTATCTGTAGATGCCTTATGGACACAACCTCCCCACATCCAATTACCAGCTTCCCCTACTTCCCCTACAAGTTCTCTTTTTCCAACTTCTGACTTCCTCCTCAGAGAGGTTTCCCTGACACCAGGTTTCCCTTTCCCTATTTCCTCTACTTCCCCATGCTACTTGTCTTATCCGGTCTCTTGCCTGTCTCTGGCCTCCTCTCTAGCGTCCTCCTCTTTGTCTCTTTCATCCTCCTTCCTTCCATCCTTCTCTCTAGCTTCTGCTGTCTTTTTTCTGTCTCTCCCTGGTTCTTTGCCGGAACAGTCCCTCTTGCTCTTTCTCCCTGGCCCTCCCTCTTTTCCTCTGGCCCTCCCTCCCTCTCTGGGTGTCTCTCTCCCTCTGTCTCTCCCCACGTCTCTCAGAGCAGTCCCTCTCCACTCTGACACACCAGCCTGTACCACATCCAAGGCTTCCTGCTGTCAGCTGGGGAATAGATAAAGATAAATGATATTATGTTAAATTCCACTTAATGACAAATTTTTAATTTTCTGAACATGGTCATTTTCTGGCTAGTGAATCAAGTGTAGGGAGCTAATTACATGAAGATCTGAACAAAAATAACTCCTAATTTTCAAGGATAATGGAAGAGAAATGTTGGAGATTAATGGCACTATTTATCTTTTTTAAATTTCTATCTTTCTCCGTGATAGCCGTGCTCCCCAAGGAAAATATTCATAAAATGAAATTGAAGTCGTAACTTAATAGGTTATTAAAATTTTTGAGTGCATATCACTTTCCTTCCGCAGCACTGTAAATTTAAATTGAAGTTTGCGGCTCCCCGAGTCACCAGCGGAGTTTTTTTTATGATGGCACAATAGAGGGAAACATGCATCTTTGTCAGGAGGTATTTGCTAGTCTAATTTTATGGCAGGCCGGATTATCAGACGGGAATGTCAGCGCCGGGGGAGGCTGACAAGCCCGCAGCCGCCAGCGATGTGTTTCCATTAGCGCCCGGAGCCGTCCGGGGTTTCTCCGGACTCTTATTTTCCATTTCAGTCTTTTATCTTGATTTAAAGTGAGGGCGCCCAATATTCAGGGCCTGTCATTTTTCTCCCTCTCCCTCTTCCTCACTTTCTCCCCTCCCACTCTCCTCTCTGCTTCCTTGCTCTCTGCCCCTCTCTCTTTCATCTCTGTCTCTCTCCTGTTATCTCTCTCTCTCTACCCCCTCAACCAATTCCTCCCGCCTTCTTTGGTAGATTCAGTGTGGGGACAGTGCCCCAGGGGGAAAGGGGATGAGAAAAAGGAAGGGGGGAAGGCGGGGGGGGGGGGGGTATGTGGGACCATGAGAGTTGAGTATAAATTTGAAAACTATGGCTCCCTCCCCCTGGGCCTATCAAATGGACACTCTAATGTGAGCCGCCTGTGTATTTGTTCGTGTGCCTGTGAGGGGCTCTGCAGACAAGAGGCCCATCAGGCCCCCTAATTGAGTGTTAATGGAGTTGGGGGGAGGGAGGGGAGCGCAGCTGGCGGCTCAGGGGACCTCAGGGCAGTGAGAATTATCACCACTCTCTGTCTCCATCTCTGTCTCTGTCTCCATTTCTGTCTCTGTCTATTTCCATCTCTTTCTCTTTTTCTGTCCCTTTACCTCCATTCCCATCTCCATAGGTCTTTATTTCTGCCTCCTTTTCTGTCTATGTCTCTCCATCTCTGTTACCATCTCTGCTTCCATCCATCTGTCTCCACCACCCTTTCTCACCACTTTCTGAGCTTGCTTGTGTTATTTATAGCCCACCTCCCACCCCATTCCAAACTTCCTTGTCTCTCTCAGTGGCATCATCTCCTAGTCACTCAGGCTCAAAGCTCTGAGGAGTCTCTGATTTTTATGGCTACTTCACCTCTCAAATCCAATCAGGCACCCAGGCCCATTGATTCTACCTTATTTCTCACACCTGTCTGTTACTTTCCTTGCTCAATGCCAGCCTAGTTCAGCAACCTATCAGGTCTATGGCAATAATCTAATAATGGATCTCCCCGATTCCAGTCCTTGTTTTTCCAATCAAAAGATCATAGATTTCTAATCATAAGACCGTAAGCTTGAAAGAATCTTATAACTTATTCAGGCCAATCCCCTGATTCTACATCTGAGGAAACTAAGGACTAGAGAGGAGAACTTACTCAATGTTACACAAGTAGCAAGCAGCAGAACCAAGAATTGAACTCAAGTCCTTTAACTCCAAATCTACCTCTCTTTTCTACATTAATATTCAGGTATTTCCTGAATATACTGCCAGATTAGCCTTCTTAGTAGAATTTTTGGTCAAATAATTTTTCTGCTTTAAAATATTCAATGACTGATTTCCTAGGAGTTTGGTTGCCAAGGGCCTCTTCAACCTGACTCCAGCTCACCTCTTCGGCTTTTTCTTCTCTGGCTCTTCTGTGTGCTCTCAGCTCCAGTCAGACTCATTTTCCCACCATTTCCACAGAACAGCGGGTTCATTACCATGAGTACCATACCTTCATTCATACTCCACTTCTCTCCAAACCCTACCTTTCCTTCTAGGTCCAGATGAAGTTTCACCTCTTCTATGAAGCCTTCCCTGACCATTCCAGCCCACACTGATCTCCCCCTCCTTGGATCTCATAAAACCCTGAGAATCTGTACCAATTACTCACACACACGTGGTTTGCCTTGCATTGTCGGATAAATGTTTTGTGGATGTTAGACTTTTCTCTCTAACTAGATAGATTGTGAGCTCCTTGGGGGCAGGGGTGAGGTGTTCATAAGGGACTGTTTCTTCCTCTTCTCTCCCACATCACAGCCAAAGCACAAGACTGGTCTTACAATAGGTATTAGAAAACATATGTTGAACTGATTCAGATTATGACCACTCCCTGTAGAAGTTTTCATAAACTCACTCATGTATGATACCCATTATCACATATCACAATAATAATTAATAATAGCTAGCCCTTACATAGCATTTTAGAATTTACATTATATATATGTTAACTTATTTGTATTTCACAGCCCCCCTGGTAGGTAGGTGCTATTCTTGCCTTTATTTTAGAGATGAGGAAACTGAGACTGAACAAAATTAAGTAGCTTTCCCAGGAACAACCAGTCAGTATTTGAGGCAGTGTCCAAGCTCATGTTTTCCTGACTCCTAGTCCAGTGCTGTATACACTGTACCATCTAGCTTCCACATGCTACTGCCATGTATGACTCAAACACAATGTCTGCATGTGGTCTTTTAGTAGAACCCTGGAGTGGACATCAGTGCTCCAAGAGACATAAAACCACAGATTGTGAGAGCTAGAAGTCACTTTATAGGTCAACAGTTGTTTTGTCTTGTCGGACTCTTCATTTATGACCCCATTTGGGGTTTTCTTGGCAAAGATATTGGTTTCCCATTTCCCTTTACAGACGAGGAAAGCGAGGCAAACAGGGTCAAGATCTTGTTCAGGTCACAAAACTAGTAAGTGTCTGAGGCCAGATTTGAACTCAGGTCCTCCTAATTCCAGGCCTGGTACTCTATCCACTGAGCCACCTAGCTGCTTCAACTTTAAAGAAAATCTAGATAGAGCCAAAAATAGGGAAATAACTTGCCCAAAGTCATGATGAGTCAGGGATGGTTTTGAGAGTAGAATCCAGGTCGTCTAACTTCCAATATGGTGCTCTTTCCACTATTCCACATTGCCTTCTAGGCCTTCTTTCTATTTCTGACTCCATATGTCACTTGGGGTTCATCACTTCCCAGTCTTGGCCTCAGTTTTCTCACATGTAAATTGAGGAAAGATGTCCTGAGCCTCTACGTTTGACTTTAGTTCTGAGCAACCTTCAGAGATTTCTTAAGGACTATCTAGGTCTCTTTTACTGCTAGCATCATAGGATCATGGATCATGGCATGGCACCTGGCACATAGTAGGTGCTTAATTAATGCTTGTGGAATAAAAAAAACACCACAGGCTTTGAAACTGCAGAGACTTTAGAAATAATTTCATCTACACTGATCATTTTACATATGAAGAAACTGAGGCCTAGAAGGGGAAGTAACTTGCTTATGGTCCCAGAGATCATAAATAAGAATTGAGATTTCAAGCCAGGTCCTCTGACTCCTTCCTGAGAACCTCACAGGCCTGCTGATTTCTGTCCATCTATTGAACTGGTCATGGGGGCCTCCCTAGGTGTGCCACCTCCACCATATTGCTGACCCACTGTGACATACTGGCTCCTGGGTGGCAGTCCCCATCATGCCCTGTGTTGTGGGCCTGTCGTTGGCTTATACCATTTCCACTTGACTGCACGTGCCATACAGGTCAGGTGGCTGTGGCCAAGACTGCCCCCACTCCGTGTTTAGCGGTGGAGCTGAGCGTAGTCTGCCTCTGGTTCCCCAGCCACAGTCTCTCGTTAGAAAGAAATTAAAAGCCACTCAATTTTGGCTAATATCCCTCTGAAGGCCTTTAACTCCACCTGTGACTAACCCATTCATAATCGCTCCCGTTTAGTGGCTCAGGCTGATGGAGCCGCAATTAATTTGGGAGGAGAGATAAACGGCCGTTCCTCTTTGTCTCCCTTTCCTTCCTCCCATCCCCTTCTTCCTCTGCACTGCAGCCAGTCCCTCTCACATTGGCTCCGTCTCAGTCTGCCTCTAACATACACTGTCTCTCCATCTCTCTTTGTCTCTGCCTGTCTATGTGTCTCTCTTCTCTACTCAGCGTCTCTTCCTTTCCCTCTCTTTGTCTCTTGTCTCTGATTCTCTCTCTCTGTCTTTCTGTTTATTCACTTGATAAATATTTATTAAGCTCTCACTTTGTACAGTGCACTGTGCTGGACTCTGTGGGGCAGTACAAAGATAAGAAAAGGAATGGTCCTTGTTTTGCACAAAACTCTCTCTCTCTCTTCTTTCTCTCTCTCTCTCCCTTTTCCCCCTTGTCTCTCTCTGTCTCTCTCTCTCTTCCTCTTTCTCTCCCTCTCCCCCACCCTCTGTCTCTCTCTCTCTGCCTAAGCTGTGCTCCTTCTCTGCCTTTCTACCCTCTTAAGTCTCCTTTTCTTTTCTTTTTTTAGTTACCCCCTTTTTCCTTCCCTTTATTCTACCTCTGTCTCTGTTTATCTCCTTTTGTTGATCTCTGTTCATCTCTGTCTGTCTTTCTCACTGTCAATTCCTGTTTCTCCCAGCTCTCTCTTCCCTTGTGACGGTCCTCTCTTCATCTCTTTTCTGGGTCCCTTGGGTACCTTCTTTTCCCAGACACATCTCCCCTCTTCTATATCCACCCCCACACCATCCCTCTGTGCCCCAGCAATGCAGGTCCCTTTGTCTCCCCCTCCCCCCGGATGATTATTAATGATAAAAGCTCAAACATCACATCAGTAATTTCTGAGTGAGTTTTGCAATGAAACTGGGGCCTCCTCAGCCCCTCCCGAGTCCCACAAATTCTACTTTTGCAATTTCACGCCTTTGGTTATCACCAGGCTGCTCCGTCCCTCTCTGCCTCCCCGCTCCCCGCCCCCCCTGGAGAGAGCACTTAAGCTTGTTTTCATTCCCTTCTTCTTTATTTTTTTAATGTCCACTCTCTCCGGAGTCAGTAATGTTCTCCCTCTCTTTCCTCTCCCATTTTCTGCTAATTCTGCGCCATCTGCCTCAGCATCTGTTAAAAATAAAATTTCACTCGCACACTGAGAAAGCCCTCCCTGCCCCTCTCCCCCGCCCAGCCCCCCAGCTTTGGTACTGGGTCGTCAGATGCTGCCTCCTCTCCTGGGATCCACCCTTCAGGTCCCTGGTCTGGACTGAAAAGAGGAGAGCACCACAGGGAGTGAGCTGGTGGGTGGACCAGTGGGTGGGGTCAGTTTGAGGGAGAAGAAATTGGACCAGGATCCATCCCTTCCAGTCTCCATCCCTTCCAGTCCCCACCCACTTACCTGTGCTTCATCTGATTAGGCAGGGCTCTGAATTGCAGCAACAGGATCACCTGGACAGGTGGGTGCCAACAGGTTGGTGTGGGAGGGATGACCCCACCCTCTCCAGGATTGTCTCTGATTGCACTTGTGAAGAGGTGGGGGGCATGGATATACTCGGACTTTTCTTTACAGTGGTTTGTCCCAGATATGGTCTCTATGACTTTAAGGAGGTTAAAGGTGAGTATATCATGGGGAGACAGTCATCAGACTCCTCTTCCTCTGTGTATTGGGTCGGTTGGGGCACCCTCTGTGTGTGACTATATAACTGGATATGTCCCCAGACTCCTCCCCACAGGGCCTTAGATGAGACTTTAGCAGGAGTGGTGGGCTCTCTGTGCCCAGCTGTTCCTCTCTAGCTCTGGTGCTATTTGAGGATCACATTTTATGTACAGGACCCATGAGGAAGAGGGAGAAAGGGCTTCTCATAACCCATGATTTTAGGAGGTGGGTGTGACAGAAAAGACTCCCGATTAGTTTGGGTGAAGTTGTGTGTGATGTTTTGGTGATTGTGTACATGCCTAAAATGATGCTGATTCCATGTGACTCTGTATGTGCCCAATGTCTTTTTATGACCATATGTATATTTGGAGAAGGTAAATGTATTTGTATGATAGTTATGTGTTATGATATTTTGGAACTATTTGTGTAACTGTCAGGATATTGCTGTGTGTATATAAGTTATGTATACATGTGTATGTAATGCCCTGTATGTCTGCATGTGTCTGCGGCTGTCATTTCCTGCATTACATATATGAGAAAGAACAGATCCAGATTGCTAGGTGGCACAATGGATAGAATGTTGGCCTTGGGGTCAGGCAGACATGAATTCAAACAGATACTTATTAGCTGTGTGACCCTGGGTAAGTCATTTAACCTTCATCAGCCTCAGTTTTTTTCATCTGTAAAATAGGGGAGGGCAGATCTGATGGCCCTCTGTGGTTTCATGATCCTATGTACTGTATGCTGTATTAAGTGAACATGGCTGTGTGCATAGTCTGTTAGTTATAGACAGCATCTTCAGTGTGCATAGCCAGGTTATGTATGTATAGGCATGTCAGGAGAATATGGAGAATATGACTTATTAGGTTTGTAGACACCTCTTGGGTGTTTACAAATATGATGGGTTTGCCCAAGCATGCTAGATATGTTTAGGGGGGTTGTTGGGTTGGGTTAAGACCAAATAAAAAATGTGAGTGAAAAGGCTTTGGGAAACTAGAACATTGCACTATGGGAGGAGTAACTATGTTATAACAGCCTTATTTGCTGTTAGATAGAGTTGACTCCACAATGCTTCCCGAGCCCCGAATCCCTCCTTTCAATTCCCTTCACCCAGCCATAAATTCTTTACTTTTGTCTTCTGTACTCAGACAAGAGAACTCTCAGTCCCTTACTTCAGCGCCCACACCATCCCCAGTAGCTTCTCTAAGCACCTTACCTCATCTTCCCAATACATCAGCACAGCTCCTGATCCCTCACAAGACATCAGTCTCCTGCTTCAGCCCTCAGTCTCTTATTTCAGTCCCCCAAATCCTGATTAGAAAAGTGCCCACCCTTTACTCCTCCAGGTCTATTTACTCCAACTATCCAATCCCTCATCTCGGTGTCTAGTCCTCCATTTTAGCCCCCAATCCCTCATATGCACCTGCATTTCCTTCCGTCACTAAAATCCCAGCATCCAAACTCAACCCCTCTCTACATCCTCACAATTCCTCATCTCTGCTTCATAATTCCTTCAACCACATCATCTCTTATCTCTGTCACCAGGCCTTTAAATTAACCCCCAAATTTCTCAGTCAAGACCCCTAATTAGAACGTACTCCACCTTTTGAGTTAGATTGAGGAAGTAAGTACCAAGGGAGAAGGGGCCCAAGGAGAAATATTTGATGATAGATTTAGATTCCGTGGAGATCACAGAAAGTCTTCCCCACTCCTGATCTCCTCATCCCTGGTTCTTAGAAAGTTTCAGAAATGTTTTATGTGGGATAAGGAAAAGAAACAGCTTTGCTTCTCTGCCATTTCTTCTTAGTCTTGTTTTTTAAAAGTACTGTTGAGGGTGATATCTTCTTAACCACACTAAGTGGGCTCTTGTCCATTCTCTCTCAGTTGGTCTGAATTTTTTATATCACTGCCACTCTTTGCCAGATTCTTCCATTGATCTAAGGGGGTTCCATGGTAGGGCAAAGGAAAGACAGCTGTTATTCTGACTTCCAGGCCAAAGAAGAATCAGCCATAAAGGGGACAATTCTTTTCCAAGAAGGACAGAAGCAGGCTAGTCTTTTGGATCCCACTAACCTGGGAACCTGTATGCCTGCCATTTGAGGCTATCAAATTATCCGCTTTTCATTCCTTCCTCTATCCACTTCCACAGTCTCTGCCCGTATATACTTGATGGACACAGAGGACACTGTAATCCCTCTATGCCCCGAGGGGAGCAGCCACATTTGTGAGACAGATTTTTACAAAACGTTTTGACCCTGTCTTTCTCCCCTGCGTCCCTCCCCGCCCCCACTCCACCCCTTCGCATCAGTGTCACGTAATTAAATAAGCCTCTGTGGGGCGCCGGCTAGGCTCCAGGCGAATGACTCAGATGCACAAGGAGTGGCCCCCAAGCCTACAGCCAAGCCATAAGAAGGGGCCCTTGTAGGACCACGAATCCTAGCTCTAGGGCTGCAGGAAACCACTAAAGCCTGGCTGGACCATAGCCAGGACAAACTCTCCACTTCTAGATGACCCATTTGACCCTCGATCTTCCCTGCCCCCTTCCCTCTCCCCCCTGACTATTTCTTTCCCCTCCGAGCACCTAACCCACTCCTCCCATCTCCTGGCCCATTCTTCAGTCTGGAAAACTAATACATAATTCTCTTTTCTCTCTTACCCTCAGTCCATCCTCCAAACTGGGGAACTGACGCTGACCCTTCAAACTTCTCAACTTCCTGCATGAAGCCGATCTGTAAAGGAAGCAGGAAGTTGGGATGGGGAGCGTGGTAGTGAGAGGAATGAGACAATCCTTGAGTTATCTCTCTGATTTAGGAGCGGAGCAAGTGCAGGTGTCACTGAAAGTTTGTCTTTTCCTTTCAGCGACTGTTCTGGGCGATCAGGAAGTAAGTAGTTGGGGTTGAGGGTGGAGTTCAGTGCGTCTTCCTGTCGCATAGTTGGCTGCACCCCCGCCTCTGTCCAAGGTGCTGAGAGCCTTTAGCAGTGCTGCTCTCTAATTGTGTGTATAACATAGACTTTTATAACTTTAAAGTTTACAAATGTTTTGCTCCCAACAACCCTGTGACTTTTTTCCTCTGCACAGAGGAAGTAACTTTGGTTCCTAGAAATGAAATCACTTGCCCACTGTTATACAGTGGGTGCGTGTGTTTGTGAGAGAGAGAGAGAGAGAGAGAGAGAGAGAGAGAGAGAGAGAGAGAGAGAGAGAGACAAAGAGACAGAGAGAGACAGAGAGAGACAGAGAGAGAGAGAGAGACAGAGACAGACAGACAGAGACAGAGAGAGGGAACTTAGCCCTCCTTAATCTAATTCTTCCCTTCTTTCCACTGAGCCATATTGGGTATATGTATTTGTTGCTATGGAGGATGGATGTTTTCCCCTCTTCCTTGTTCCTAGTCCACCCATTGGAGTCTCATTCATTGGAATCACACCTGAAAATACATGAATGTGGCCATGTATACCACCTCCCTCCAGATGACTGGACATTCTAAATCCAAAACAAACTCTTTCTATTGACTGTTGGTCTTATGTTGAAAATGGCTAAGCAATAAGTCAGTTGCAATACAGATCCAAAGGTAGGAATCTCAGCAATGGCTTCATGAAGGAAGGGAGCAGTTAATAACACTAGTAGTTTACATTTTGTGTGATGAACCTAGGAGTTAGAACTGGAAGGGATCTCAGACAATATCCAGTTCTGATGCCCTAAGCCTGCCTCATTTTACAGATGAAGAGAATGAGGTTTGGAAGGTATTAGGAGGATTAGAGCGTCAGTAAGTGATATCATTACTCTTATACATTTTTAAGTTTACAAAGCACTTAAGTTAACAAGGTCCAAGGTGAGGGATTAGGAGCCTCAGGTGTATGATTAGTCATTTAAATTGAAGGATTAGGACCGTTGGTGAGGGAACCGGTACTTCAGGTGAACAATCAAGGGTTGAGGTCTGACATTGAAGACTTTGGTTGAAAGATTGGGGATTGAGATAGAAGTTTTGAGGACTGAACAGATAATTCAAGTGTTATCACCATTTTACATATAAGAATACTGAAGTACTGAGAGGCTGAGTGACTTGCTCAATGTTACTTAGTTAATAAGTAGTAAAAACTGGAAATGAGGTTTTTTTCCCTGGTGATTCTGAGCCTGGGGCTGCTCCAGAAGCAGCACTGTGAAGGGAAAGAGAACTGAGCACTCTGAGGGAGGCACCATGGAACCAGTCCAGGACCCTTTTGCAGATGAGGAAACTGAGACAAATGTTCTTACCCAGGGTCACCAGGCTAGTAAATGTCTGAGGCTGGATTTGCCAATTACTCCACCTCCCCACCCCATTGTCCTGGGAGAGCTCCTTTGGGTAGATGTGTTCCTGACCAGCCAAAGATCTGTGAAGAGAATACCATGGCCAACCAAAGATCCTTCCTTTTCAGAATGACTCTCTTCTCCAAAGTGAGACCTCTTCCTTGGCATGCCAGCCAGCCCAAAGGTTGGCCTTGGACATCTCTGGGCACAGCATGTGAGGGAACTGTTACCGATGTGGTGACTGAGGGGAGGCAAAGAGAGAGAACAAACTGGAAGGAAGGATCAAGCCAAAATCTTGAGTTTTGGAGGAAAAGGTTGGCAGATCAGTTGTTGGCAAAAGGTTGGCACAACTCAGTGATGTTCTCGATGGATTTACTATAGGTCCTGCAGAAGACAGAAACCAATGTCTTGATGGCTTTGCAGTTTCGGATGTCCCAAACAACTCTGTTTCTCAGTCCATACTGGGATGGATCTACCAAAGCCATGAGTGACCAGCCATCCTCCTGGGACTCTAACACCTACAACAAAATCTCCTTCACATTGCCAGGGTGAGATTCCCAGTTGATGATACCATTGAAGGCTGCAGTCCCTTCCTTGTTGTTTTCCTTGTGGAGATTAAACTATGAGGAAAAACTGAAGGTGAAATTTGAAAGTCTGAAGAAAAGTCCACAAGATTAGTGCTGGTGACCCAGAGCCCATGGCAGCAAGGTCTGAGAGACTGTGTTCTCTTCTCCATCCTTTTACACCTTCTCCTGTCATTGATAGGTACAGAAATAAATCTTCCTTCTGTATTAACCAAGACCCAGATGGCAACGCAAAGACCATGGGCTACTACCTGAAATCCTGGGGAGGGTTGTATATTTTTTGCGTATATCCTAGCCATCTGAAAGATATCCCTAAAAAGCACAACCAGGTGGTGCAGTGCTTTGAGAATTTCTGTGGCAGTCCATGTGGGGTCCCTTTGATTCTCACAGAGGGGACCCTGGCATGAACTCATAGTACACACCACCTTTCTTGGGCATAGGATAGCCATTATCATCTTCAATCCCAGGAATAAAGTCAAGAGGAGCTCTGCGTTCAGAAGGAAGAAATAAAGGAGTTTTTCTCTATGGGGCCTAGAACTATGTGTGACTTGACCTCATTTTATGTGAAAGAAAAGACCCCTCACCACCAACAGCTAACCCCCTTCCAACTCCTTTCGGGAGAGCTGTGTCTCTTTGAAAAAATCCTGAGCTTGAAGGTTCAAATCTCTCCAGGAGTCTTTTCAGCTTAATACATCTGCAGCAGAAGTTCTCTACCAGAGAGTGGGAGAGCTGGGTAGAGTGGACCCCAGTACTGTAATCTTTGATTTTAGCCATGGAACTGGTGCCACTGCCTTCTCTCTGGCTTGGCAGCCATCCCAGATCTTTAGTATGGGCTTAGTAGGGCAGGCACTGGAGGACCCTAAATGGACTGCAGCCTTCAATGGTATCATCAACTGGGAATCTCACCCTGGCAATGTGAAGGAGATTTTGTTGTAGGTGTTAGAGTCCCAGGAGGATGGCTGGTCACTCATGGCTTTGGTAGATCCATCTCAGTATGGACTGAGAAACAGAGTTGTTTGGGACATCCGAAACTGCAAAGCCATCAAGACATTGGTTTTTGTCTTCTGCAGGCCCTATAGTAAATCCATCGAGAACATCACTGAGTTGTGCCAGCCCACAGATGCTGATGGGAACCTCCTTGGTAAGCCTTTTGTTCTGAGATGAACAGTGCCGGTGGACATGTTCCTGCACTCCCTCCAGTATGGGCTGGTGATGCTCTTCATCTAATGATGAGCTCTCCTAGAAGAACACAGGCTGTCCACTAAGGACTGAGTGTCATGTCAGGATGCACCAGGAGAGACTATTAGCTTCTTTGCTTGCCTTGAGCTTGGCTGTACCTTGAGAAGACAGTTGTTGGTTGCTCCTCTAAGAATAAAGGATAGAAAAGACTTCCTGATTGAGGTAGACTTTTCCCTTTCTCTTGCCTCTGGTGCATTGATGGTGGCCTAATTATTTTTGTATCTACCCTCACCCTGGGCCTAGCACAGTGATTTGTATATAGTAGGCCCTTAATAAATGATTGTCAATAAAAAAAAAAACTAGAAATAACATTTGAACTTAGGTCTCTGACCCCAAGATCTTCCCATTCACATAAGAGTGTGAAAAATATAAGGAATTATATTATATTAAAGGGTAACGTTGATTGTATGCTCCATCTTAAAGCACATTGTTTTTATTTATCAAAGAAACAAATGAAACTATATCTTAACTGAAATTATTTTAAAGTTAACAACTAAATTTCACTTAAAAATACAAATTGTGAAAAGAGCTCTTTTTAATCAAGCCCTTCTCCTTCCCCTAAAATATAGGGCCACTTTTTCTTTCTTATTTTCTTGTCTAAAAATGCATCTCTCCAAACTACTCCAGTAACCCTGCACTTTGCCATTATGGCTAATGGTGGGATTTAAGAACTAGTGACTAGATGTTCATTTTTTTAAACTTTTTAACTTTTTTGACTTTCTATCTTGAATAGACAAGAGCATTAGAGCTATATACAATCAGGTTAGGTGTGGTCAGGGAAGTCAAGGGGCAGGGACAGGGACTAGATTTGTGATTCTACTGATATAGGGAACTTACAGATGAGCAACTCCCTCTGCTGATATAGGTGGGCACCTTTTCTACAAATCTTAGGGAGTCTTAGGGAGTGTGAGCTCTGGATTTTAGCTTCATTTTTGGCAATAGGGCTTTTGGCACATTTGTGCATACCTGGACATTCTCAGCACACCCTGTTCTCATGCCTATGCCTATCCTGCACACTTTCTCTAATACAATATTTTGTCAAAAGGTATAAGGACTGGGTTATTATATTCAGACAGCACTCCTCTCTATTATCCTTATTTTGTAGAAATTTCAAAGGTTCTGTCCCTTCCTTAACACTCACTTTTCATCATACACATCCCCTCCCTCTTCTTCCACCCAACCTGGAGGATGACCCTCTCCTTCTCTTCTCCAGTGGTGCCCAGACCCATCTTGACAAAAGTACTTCATTGTCTGCTCTGTCCTCCAAGCCTGATCACCATGCTTCTCTTTAAGTCAGACCCATTCTCTCTCATCTCAGAATGGCCAACACAAAGAAGTTGTAAAAGCAATTTCTATTTAATCCATCTTGTCTTCCTGGTTGCTTTTACCACCCTATACTTCTGGTGGTCTAATTCCAAGGGGTCCTGGCATCTTCACTCTGTCATTTTCATCTGTCTAGGTCTTATCATCCTATTTTTAAAATGTTGGGGTGCTACTAAATTATTTCTGTGGCTTTCTAGTTCTGGTGCTCTGTGATTTTGTGACTATATGTATAAGGGTGTCTGTGTGGGATGCATCTTAAAGTACATCTTAACTAAACTTATTTTAAAGTTAACAACTAAATTTCACTTTAAAATACAAATGTTGAAAAGGGCTCTAACAGGATTGGTTTCAAAGACAGGCTTAAATTATTAGCTCTGACAGTACCTGTATGATAACCTTGGGTAATTCATTTAACTTCCCAGACTCTCCATGTCCAGATCTACAAAATTGAGATAATAATATTCGAACCTACAAACTTATCTTACAGGGTTCTTATAACAAAGTGTTTTATAAAGAAAATACAAATGTGAACTATTATGATTATGTTGTCCTATGGTGTTGTTACTGTTGCAAAGGATGAGTAACAGTGTCTCTGTGTGCCTGCTAAGGTGTATTATAGCAGTGTGTGTAACCATATATTGTGTAACCAATGCAGTACAAATGTCATTAGGTGTGACTAAGTGCTACAGTGTCCCTGCAGTAGTGCATGCATGTGACTTTTGTGGTATGTGACAGAGTGTATATGTGCACCTGAGTGGAATTCTGAATATGTGATTGGGTGTGACTGTGGTCACAGCACATGTATGCCTCAGATTGGAACAATGTATATGATGTTTATGTGAATGTGAGGTAGTATGTGTTTGTCCTTTGTTGCCAAAGAAGACTATGCCATCAGAGAAATAATGACATGACTTGCACTTGACTTTGTTTTGAGTGAGAGAGGGCTGTGCAGGTCACCAGCCTCACTTCTCCTCCAGAGCTATCTGAAACCTCATTCATGAGGATGACAGGAGATGACCCAGGATGAGGCAATTGGAGTTAAGTGACTTGCCCAAGGTCACACAGCTAGAATTAGTGTATTAATGTGTAAATGTATGTAAAATAGGGGAAGAGCTGATGTGAAAGTTCCCTTCTAAGAGGAAGGGTAAGTTGGTTTGAAACAAAGTGGTAGACAATAGATTGCCTTCATCCTCTGGGAACTTATCTTCTTCCTTCAGACCTTCCTCCAAGGCTAATTTGAAGGTGGAAGCATTCCATGGATTCCTTGTGCTTGTATAATAATATGCAAATATGCTGAAATGAAAGCCCATCTATGAGTGTTCACATGTGTATGAGTATATGCATATATGTGTGTATTTATAAACTTTTTGTGAGTGACGCTAAGGGGAACGAGAGGGAGAATTGTCTTGAAGAGGATAAGACCCAGGAGAGTCTCTCTTGGAGTGTATTTCTTTGTGTTAAAAAGAACCCAGAGTTGGGATGCAGGAGACTTGGGTTCTAGGACTTCTTCTATCACTTTGAGCAAGTAGACTCTTCTTTTCAGACCCCAACTTTGCCATTTGTAAAATGAGGGGGTTGTATGGTGATCTCTGAGGTCTCTTCCAGTTCTGTCAGTGTGAGTCTTAAGTCCCCATCAGGTTCTAGCTTGAAGCAGCTGCAGAATTAATAGGACTGATCCAAAGATGCCTCAGGGACTTTTAGTTCAAATCTATTCTTGACCCTTGTCAATCAAGGAATATCCCCCCCCACTGCCATCTCTGTCTCCTCCTGCTCTTCTTCCTCCTCCTCCTCCAACTCTGTCCTATCCTAGTCCTGAGCTCTGGCTCATCTGACACAAGAAGTGATACTAACTATATTAAGGAAATGGTGTGTGTTTGTGTTTGTATGTGTGTGTGTGTGTGTGAGTGTGTGTGTGTGTGTGTGTGAGAAAGAGAGAGAGAGAGAGAGAGAGAGAGATGAGAAAGTGCTCCAAAGTGACTGTGTGACTGATTAAACATGTGACAGACTGTGCTTATACATATAAAAGTATGGCTTCATTGTGACTGTGTAAAACTGTGAGTATATATGAGTGTATGAGTCTGTGTGGATGTATGGTATGCCTGAATGTTACTGGAAATATTGTGTGTGTCCTTGAGTGGGAAGTTAATATCAGTGAAGCTGAGAGGGAGGAGTGAGGACACTGAAGAAGAGGTCTGAAATTGGAGAACTTTTCCCTCTTTTCCCCATCTTTCTTTCCACAGAACAAATTCCCCTCATTTCAGACCTACTTGTGTGAGGGTTTGGTTTGTGGAGTATGACCTTTCCACAATTGCTTCACATTTAGCCCAGGCACACCAATCTCTAGGGGATGAAGTGGAAACAGACCCAATCCTCACTTGCTCTGTCTTGATAGAATATGAAGTAGGTGTGAGGATCCCACAGACTGCATGGGCTAGGGAAACACTTGAGTGGGGAGTGAGAAGAACTTGTGATTACAGTCGAAAATTGTTCCTTTTAGAGAGAAGGGGCTCCCATTTTATGTTTTACTCAGTATTAGTATGGAAAGTATGGACAAACAAAATCATATACATTGGCAGTCACAGACATATATTCACAATCACCACAATTGTATATTCATTTGACCACATGCAAAATCATACCATAATTCTACAGTCTAAATGTACACAAATAAAGAGAACTACACAATCACACACAAACACATACATAAACATATATACTTACATGTAGCTACATCATGATTACACAGTGACATATTCACACGTACATAAATACATGAACACAACCATACAATTATATAATTTATATGTATAAGACCATGCATATATACTTAGACACATTGTAGAGAAGCTACTTTTTTTTGCAGAAGTAGCTAAAGATTATATTAATAAATAAGAGTAGCTGATATTTACATGCCATTTTAACATTTGCAAAATGCTTGCTTGCATATTATTCTACTGGAAGGTCTCTCATGGAAAGTGTTGGAGGGAGACATTGAAGCTGAAGTTTGGAAACTGCAGGACTGAAGTGACAACTTGGCCATCCCCCTTACCAGAAATGACCTCCTTTCCACTCCCTCATCCCTGAGATCCTGATGGCTTCTAGCAAGTTGCCACAAAAGCCAGTGAGAAAATATTAGGAGCTTTGAAAGATTCTCTGGGCTCAGAAATGGAGATAGGAAGAAAAAGGGAAAAACTGAGAGCCCCAGCAAGGTGATAGGCTGGATTCTCAGGCAGAGGTGTCCTGACTTTCAAGGTAGCCCCAGAGCAAATTATCTTCCCCACAATCTTTGTCCTTCTCTTTGTTACATGGCCTGAAATCCTACTGATAAGCTTTGGTGGAGTTCACAGTCTCCTTTTTTGGAAAAGTTCAGATGCCTCTGGAAGACTTAAAAGGTGATACCAATTACCCATGCTGTAGTCAGGATTAGTTTAATCAGCTTTCTTCCTTCTGGCGCTAGCTGAGATCAGCTGTCCTGAGTACAGAGGTTTGAGAAGAAAGGGCAAGATTTGTTAAGCCTGGCAGCCTTTGAGAGTGCCAGTGGAAGGCTTAGGGCACCCCGACTGTACTGGGATTGAAAAGTCAGAGTAGAGGGAAACTGGAAATGGGAGAGAAGGGCAGAAAAGGAGATACGAGGGAGCCAAAATAACCTGTCCATTTAGGAATTTTGCCATTAGCTGCTTCAAATGCAACTCTTCCTGTCTTTCTTTTTCCCCCTACTTCTTTCTCTACTCTTCCTCATCCTTCTGCCCTCTCTTCCTCACCCCTTCTCTCCTCCTAGACAGGAGACTCCAAGTAAACGCTTCCTGCTCCTTTTCTCGTCTTCTCACCTTTCCTTTCTGTTTCAGTCCCTCTGTATGTGTGTCTGTCTCATTCACTGAGGGCGTCCTGAACACTTGGATTCTATTTCCTATGCAAGCCTCTTGGGGTTCAAGCCCATTCACAAACCTCAGCATCCTCCCCATTTAGGTGGGTGACCCACAAGTGTTCAGAGGAACTCAGTCACTAGGGGTGTGTGTGTGTGTGTGTGTGTGTGTGTGTGTGTGCGCGCGCGCTCCTGAAAGTCATAATCTCCTCAGGACGATTCAAAAAGTTGACCAAATCTCCATCTCTCTGGATCTCTGTTTCTCTCACCATTTCTCTGTGTGTCTCTGTCTTACAGCCTTGCCCCGGGCGGTCTCGTCAGGAATAAATAGAAGCTGACACAGTCATTTGCTTAAATCTTCTCCGCATTTTCACCGCATTTCCCTCCCGAGGATTCTCTAGAAACAGCCCGGGTCTGAAATGTCCCTTAGGGCGACCCAGACCACCACAGGAGCATCAAACCATTACCGGCCAAGAATCACGTGCTTACTCTGCGGAGAGATGATATGAGAGCTGGGGAGACTGAGACAGAGAGACAGTGTGAGTACTATGGATTTAGTTACCCCGAGTCCTGGGGAGACTGAGATTACAGAAAGGGAAAGACAGAAACAGTGTAAACAAGGGAGAAGCAGACAGACCTCCAGATACAGAAACAAGGAGCCTGAGGCAGAGAAAGTGAGAGAAAAAGAGAAAGATCAAATGAGAAATAAGGAGATTAGGAATAAGCAGGTGTCTTGGCAATCAAAAACAAAAAGCAATTTTCCCCCTTAGAGGTGGGTGGTAGTGGTGGTGATGGAAGGCACTGTTTCAACTCAATGACTTGCATCTTCCTTTCCAAAGCCAATCTTTAGAGGGACCCTACAGACTACACTTTTCAGTAAGGCACAAGAGAGCTCTTACTCCCAGGTTAAGGTGTCCGGAGTAAGGTGATATCATGGTGGAACAACAGTAGAAAGTCAGGGAAGGTGGTATTGGGGACTGCGCAGTTTCATTTACAGCCCAGGTTTATCCTTACTCTGGTTGATACCTTAGTTTCTCCATCCATATAATTAGGTATTAGACCAGCATTTGTTCTCCCTCCTCACCACAACTCTCTGCTTTATGGCTAGTTCAGAGTAGGTATGTGATGGGGCACTAGAATGAAGAGCTTGTATGGAAGCTTTGGGTACCAGCCCATGATTTGTCTGTGCTGCCGTAAACCTCAAGGAAACCAACTCCCTCTCTTGAGCTTGACTCTGTGTATATCTAAGTATATATGTATGTATGGTGTATGTATGCATGTTTATTGGAAAAGGACACTGTATCTTTACCAAGAAAACCCCAAATGGAGTCATGAAGAGTTGGACATAACTAGAAAATGACTGAACCACAACTTTGCATGCTTATGAGAGGCAGATTATGACGACTTTGGTCATGGGGCAGGGCGATACACCTGGCAGCTCTGTGATCATTTGATAAGGTTACTTTGTCCTCCATACATACATACATACTTTGTGGTCTCAGCCACAAATGTAGCCCCAATTAAAATCTGGTACTGAGAAGGCCACTGAGGAGAATAGAAAAAGATAAGACAGGGGGAGGAAAGTCATTGAGAAGACTGAATAAGAGGGGGTAACTGGGGGGGGGGTGAAAAGTGAAAGCTCTCTGTGAGAATGGAGGAAGGCCTCCAAGTGATCCACTTCACTGGTGGGGAGGGTCAGTGAAGATGGTCATTTACGGGGTCAATAGGGAGTGTGTAATAAAAAGCAGCATTTACTATAGTGGGAAAAACCCAGGACTTACTTAGCATAACAGGGTCTGAGAAGAAATTCCAGTCCTGTTACTTACTACCCAGGCTGGGTGATGTCAGGAGTGTTAACTCATCCTTGCTGAGCTTCAGTCCCTTCATCTGCAAAATGAGGAAGTAGGTGATCTTTAAGGTCGATCCCAGCTCTAAATCCCGTGATCTGGGAGGCGTGAATGAGGAGGAGACTGCAGCTGCAGACCAAGGTTGTACGTGCATCAGTGATCAGGGACCTGAAAGGAAGGGCTCACTGTGACACCCACTGGAGTGATGTAATGTACGTTTGATGGGCTCAGGGACTCACATACATGAGCACTGATGTTTTCTGAGGGTTGAGAAAGGGCTTTCCAGGTATACACACACACTCACATATAAATGCATACACATAGGGAACAGTGTCTGTGACATTGACTGTTACATGTATTATCTCCTCTGCTTCCATCCTGGTCCCCAAAGGCTTCAGGATTTGGTCACCATTGGGACCATCTCCTTCTCCTTCCTTGGTCCCCCTTCCCCTTCCCCTTACCCTCTGGCTCTGGATGAAGGAAGGGACAGGGTTGGCTCACATTTGCAGGGAAGGGTTTCCATGAGGAAGGGAACGCACCCTTGAGCATGCTGCTGAGCAAACATCTGGGTATGAGATCACATGCATGCACTTGTGAAAACACACATCAATCACACCAACACATACATACAAACATACCAGTCTTTAATATCTGCTCTCACTGTATTACTTTGCTTTTGGTATTAAAAAGATATGTTTAGACACAATATTCCATGCTCAGATACATATGATGGGGATTGATCCCCTAAAAGGCTGCCTCCTTTAAGAACAGAGTGGTGAGTGTATAGACTTTGTGAGGGACCCCACATTAGGATAGGGAATGACCATATAAATGTGTATGAATGGGTCTGCATTATGACATTGAGGTTGTATGGATTAGATTGGCAATATTTTTGAATCTCTGTGTTTTACCGTATGTCTGTGTGATTGTGAAGGGTGAATGTGGGCCTGTGGTGATGGGAAGAGGGAGGGGGACACTGCAGGTGTCTATGACCATGTGGAAAGAGATTTGCTTCTAAATGTGACTGTGTCAAGAGTATTTCCTGGAGTGTCTGTAGGGGTAACTCTGGGAGGATTGTATAGGTGACTCACTTTGTAAGATGGGAGGTTGGGTGGGAAGAGTGACTGTAACTGAACTCTTTGTGACTTTCTCTATGTGTGGCTGATAGTGTACCTGTTTGTTCCTGTGCTGAGAAGCGAGATAACTTGTAGGGCTTATCTAATTGTGTATGCTGGAGGGTAACATGTATGAGACTGTCTGAGAGGCTGGGGATATCTGGGTAGAGCTGAAAGAACCTGGGGTAGGGATAGGGGAACTGTATGATTCTATGGGAAAGGGAATGGCTATGCATATAGGTGTTGTCTGATTGCGTCTGCGTGCAACTATGTTTCGTACCAGTATCTTGGTACTGGGGAGGGGGCCTGTATGGTGGTGTCTGTTTGAATGTGGGGGATGTGTGACTGTGAAACTGACTCTAGAATTTGGAAAGACAGTCTTGTTGTGGGGGGCTAACTCTGTGTGTGTGTGTTTGGGGAAGCATTATGACCTTGTAATGATGTGTGGGGGCTATTTGAGAAAGGTAGAAACTGTGTCTGTTTTTGTGCTAAGGGCTGATAAAAGACTATCAGTATGTGTGTGGGGGTGACTACATATCTATACCTGACTATAAGTGGGAGCTGTGTCTTTGAGAGCCTGTGTAGCTTTAACTATGTATGGCTTCTTGACACGACTGAGGAGATTGTGTGATGGGGGTGGGGTTGCTATGTGACTTTGTGTGTGGCCACAGTGTAACTATGTTTTATGGGATTACTGTGTATCTGTGTGACTGTATTGGTGTGTGTGTGTGTGTGTGTGTGTGTGACAGTGAGGATGTGTATAGCTGTGGCTATGTGTGATGAGGGCCAAGGGGGTAGGTGGGGCTATGTGATGGTAAGTGTGGGATTATGTTTCTGTGTGTGACTGTTGTGGGGGCTGAGGGGACTGAGTCCGTGTAAATGGCTGTGTGTCTTATCTGTGTATGACTGGGGGGGGAGGCTGTGTGACTCTGTGTGTGTGAGGGGGGTGACAGTGTGTCTGCGAGTGACTGTGTCTTGGGGGGGGACTGTGCTATTTAAATAAAAAAGGAAGGAAGTGAATCAGGGTCGTTTCCATTTTAATTGTAAAACAGATAAGCACTAAACACTTTGAAAAAGTAAATGACTTGAGAATAATTACTCTCTATTACCCGGCGTCCCAGGGGGGCAGTTGGAGGAGCCCAGATGGCTACAAAAATGGGATTTAGCAGAAAATTGAAGACATTATTCACCGTAACACATTATCAATTACCTTCGTATCAATTACAATAACCTTACATTAGGGAGCGGCCTGGACCCTCCAGCCGAGGGAGGATTCTTCGGGGGCAGGAAAGGGGGGGCCTAGAGTAGGTGGAGAAGTCAGGAGAGAGAGGGGGGAGGGGACAGAAGGGGGGCTGGCAGGGTGGTGCTTTAGTCACTTAGACAAAGATGTGACCGGAGCAGTCACCTCTTCCCTCTCACCTCCACTCCCTCCGAATTCTGGCCCACTTTCCAAATTAGCTCTCTTGGACTTAAAGGGACTGAAGGCAATAGGAGAAGGCTGAGGGCGGAAGGACAGGAAGAAAGAGAGTCTGAGAGAATTGAGAGAATGAGGGACAGGGACTGAAGAAAAGATGGAGGGGAGATCTGAGGGCACTTAAGGGATGGAGAAGGGAGCGAGGGAGTGGTTGAGGGGTTTGAGGAGAATAAGGGGGCTGAGAGTCTGAGGGACTGTGGGGATTTTGCAGCTAGAGGAATAAGACAATAAGGGGCTGTTTGGGGACTGAATTAATGAATGGTGAAAAGAGAGATTCCAAGATGGGGCTCAGAGTCTCAAGGGAGAAGTGCCCCTGGACTTGGCGGGGTGAGGGCTAGGGGGAATCCTAAGGGCATGGGGCTCTCAGGATGCTTCTCAGACCCAAGGTTCTCCATGGGGGAAGGGAGGACCCAGGGAAGGGGGTGAAGGACACCCTTAGAGCTTGATATAATGAAGCAAGAGCCCCAAGAGGATGGCCAACACTCTCTTCTCCAGCCTGCCCCCTCCCCAGCAGGCCCTTGTGTTGGGGTCAGTGGATGAGTCCCAGCTGTGGGGGAAGCTGGTCAAAGGTTGCCATGGTGAGTTGTAGCTAGAGGAAGGGACTGTGAGTGATGAAGACAGGCTGACCAGGTTGAAGAGAGCAGAATGGGGTTATTCTTCATGTCCCCAGAGAGGGCAGCTAGGACCAGAAGGTAGAAAATAAGAAGAGAGCGATTTTGGCTCAATATAAGGAGGAATTTTTTAAAACTGTCCAATAATGTCACGAGTTCCACTCAAGCAGAGGCTAGACACAACTGTGTAGTGACTCTTACTATCCATAGATTTTTCTTCTGTCCTCCACCAACATCTACTCTGATGCCTCATTGTATTGATGAAGTAACCCTGGATTCTTGAGTCTACAACAGTGATGTGAAAACTCTCACAATTCCAGAAAGGCTCTGAGCACAGACTCATCAATAGTCTATTTATGTCTGTCATCCAAAGACTGACTCTGTTAAGTTCAGAGTAATTTGCCACCAGAAGGCTGACCATCAGGTCATAACTTTTTTTTCAGTTGCAACAACTGACAAAGACCATCTATTAATGCATAGAGGGCTGAAACAGAAAGGAGAACTGGGCACAGACACCTTTCCCCCTGCCCCAGTGTATTAGTCAAATTAGATTTAAGTGACAGGATAACATGATATTAGGATGAGATTTCTATGATCTATAAACCTATCAGTTTTGCATTTTTGTTTTTAATTTTGCCAATTCCTTAACAAAACTTCTTTTGAAAGCCCAGCTAGGTGAAGTGGGGGAAAGGGTTTGGCTCCTATCCAGCCCTAAAGGGTAGGAGGTTGTTTGCATGCAGGATTATTGAGCAGAGCCTCCTTGAGGCCAGAGGTGGTACTATGCTTGACAGTGATACAGACAGAGCCAGCCAGACATTGGCAGAGAGGGAAGGTTTTTAGAGGAGACCCTTTGTTAGGGTACACAAGGACTCTTATTTCAAATGCAATGCTATTCCCTCTTACCTGGAGCACTTCCTCTCATGCTATCGTTCCTACCACAGATGGTGGAGGGGGTATTCTGACATTGGGTGTGAAGTTGGTTCAGCACAAGAATCTGGGATTCTTTTGGAGAGTTTGGAGGCCCCAATCCCCAAAGGGAAGGTTTATTTAAGGTTAGGGATTGTTTTTTTCACTTTTAAGGCAGCTGGATATTTTTGAATATATGGAGGTACACATTTGTGTGTTTATATGTTTTGGGGGCAGCTATAGATTCCATAGCAAAGGGGTCCTCTGAGTTTGAGTGGGATCTGTGTCTTGGGGAAAGACCAAGGAAGAACTGTGAGCTCACTGGAACTAGGTAGCTCTGAATGAGCATATTCTTGTTCTGTCTGTAGTAAAGGAGATGTTAGGAGTATCCTGGGCTCCTGGAATAGTAGGAAAATGAAGAAAGTAGAGGTCTGCTCTCTTTATTGTTTCAAAGAGTTGGATCAGCTCTGGGAGCTCTCACCTCCACATCCTATCAACTTGACCCTTGTGATTCAGGGAGTAGTTAGAAGTGACAGGGATAGAGACAAGGGAAGGTAGAGAGACAGGTTGAGAATGAGGAAAAGAGAGGAACAGAGACAAAGTGGGGAGGGGGGGAGTGTGCTGACTCTGGGGCAGGTGGAGGGGCAGGGACTGAGGCAAAAGGAGGGGCAAGGGCAGGGGTGGGACCAAGAGGTTTCCAAACTGTTTATGATGCAAATATGTGTAAAAGCTGCACATTGGCTCCCCTGAGAAAAAGAGCTTAAAATTGAAGTCTAATGATAACAAATGATCGTTAATGAGTTGTCTAAACATAATAGATGGAAAGAATTAAAAGCCCAGAATAAACAGTGTTTCATTAACGCACAATAAAGAACCACACGTGTTCCAAAGCAGGGCAGACAGATACTCCATAAACCTCACCCCCACCCCCCAACTCCCCACTACTATGGGAGAATCAGACAAGCTATACAGGTTAGGTGTATGAGTTAGCGTGCATAGTTCATCTTGGGAACTACCTGTGGATGATATATGTTTCTTTTTACTTACATATGTGCATGTATCTATGGATTTCCTGTGCAGGGCCTCTTGGCTCTGGGTAGCTTGGCCAATAGAATCAGACATTCATGGAAATTAGAGCTAGAAGGAACCTTTATGAGATCACTCATCCACCCAACAAGTATTTATTAAATACTTACAGTGTGATAGGAGCAAGGCTGGATCTTAAGTACCAAAAGATAAAAATGAAAGACTCTGCCCTCAAGGAACTTCTATTGGGAGGGTACAATATGAGCACAGATAAGTACAAACATGATATGTACAAAGTAAATATGAAATAATTTCTAGGAGGGGTTCTAGCAACTGGAGGGAGGAGAGGGATTCTTTTAGAGGAGGTGGTACTGAAGCTGAACAATGAAGAAACCCAAGAATTCTAAGAGGTAGAATTGAGAAGGGAGGCATTCCAAGTATGGGGAACATACATGTTCAAAGATATGGAAATGGGAGATGGAATACTGTGAATGGAGAAGAGTAAGTAGCCTGGAAAGCCTACTTGCCTACTTTGAATGCCTGGAAAGTGAAATATATGAAGGACCTGGAAAAGTGGGTTGGAGCCAGATTGTGAGAAGTTTCAAAAGCCAAATGGAGTTTTTATTTCCTCTAAGGGCCATAAGGAGACACTGGAGCTTCTTGAGTGGGGAATGATATGGTTAGATCTTCTGTTTGGAAATATCAATTTGGCCACTGGATGGAGGATGGATTATAGAAAGGAAATATTGGAGGTAGGAAGGCAGATTAGAATTAATTCATAATAGTCTAGGATAGAAGTGATGAGGACTTGAATTGTAGGTGAAGAGAAGAAGACAGATTTGGTAGATGTGGAGCAATAAAAAAGACTTGGTAACTGAATATCAAGTGTGACTGAGGGAAGAAAGAAATATGAGTCCAAGAATGTGAATCTGGGTGACTGAAAGGATGATGGTTCTTTTTAAAAGAAATATGGAAATAAGGAACAGAGGGTTTTTTATTTGGGGATTGTTGGTGGGGAGGGGAAGTTCTGTTTTGGACACATAAAGTTTGTTATACTTGTGGACAATCCAACTGGAAATGCCCATTAGGCAGTTGGTGTTCAGAATTGAAACTCAGGTGAGAGTCTAGGGCTGAATATATGAATCTGGGAGTACTCTGCATGGAAATAGTGAATCTGCAGTGACTGGTGAGAGGAAAAGAAGAAAAAGGAGGAGGAGGAGGAAGAGGAGGAGAGAAAGCACAGAGTTCTGCCGTATAGCTGTGTATTCTCACGTAGGGGCCATGGTCCAATAAGGGATACGGAGAACATGGAGAATCAGAAGAGTGAAGTAGCACAAAAAAACCCTGGAGAAGAGAGTATCCAGGAAAGAGATGGTCAACAGTATCAGAGGCTGGAGAATGATCGAGAAGGATAAGAACTGAAAAAAAAGAACATTGAATGTGATGATTGAAAGTTCTCTGGTTACTTTGAAAAGAGCTGTTTCAATTGACAGTGAAGTTGGAAGCCAAACTGAAGGCATTGAAAAGTGACTAGTGAAAAAGCTGGAGGCAACCACTGAAGACAGTTTTTTCTAGATCATTTGGTCAAACTCCTTCATTTTACAAATTAAAAAACAAAACAACTGAGGCCAGAAGGGTGAATGACTTGCTTAAGGCAGTACATAGCAGAGACAGGTTGAGCTCTTGTGCTCCAACAAGAAGTCCAGGGAACCTTCCATTCGATTGAGATGTATGTGTGTGTGTGTGTGTGTGTGTGTGTGTGTGTGTGTGTGTGTGAGAGAGAGAGAGAGAGAGAGAGAGAGAGAGAGATTGTACTATATGACACTATATGAATCCAGTTTTCACATGTCTCAAATCTTGCATTACTCATATAGTGACTAGTCTAGTTCAAGCCTTCATGGCCTCTGGTCCAGACTTTTGCAACAACCCTTCTGCTAATTGGGCTTCCTCAATGTTGTCTCTTCCCTCTACAATACATAAATCTGCACAACTGCACAGGTCTAATCATGTCATTCAATGGTTTGCTGCTGCCTCTAGGATTTGCTCATTTTGTCCTTTAAAGCCTTTCAGAATCTATCAACCTACCCTTCCAGGCTTATTCCAAGTTAATCCCTTTCATGCACTCTACTTCCAGCCAAAATGGCTTACCAACTGTCCCCAACCTTAACGTGCTGTGTCCTGCCGGTGGGTCTTTAAGCTTTCCTCTTATGCCTCAGATATACTCTCTCCTCAACCCTACCCCCTTTTCGAATCCTTTCTTTCCCTCAAGGGACAACACAGTTTCCATATCCTAGTAGAAAGTTTTGTCTGGTCCTCTCTAATTGTTAGTGTTCGGTCTCCTCAAATTATCTACATGTTACATCTCCAATAGAGTGTAAGCTTCTTGAGGACAGGGACCAGTTTTCATTTATTTTTGTTGTTGTTTCCATTGCCTAGTATAATGCTTTGTGTACAATAGATAGCAAACAGATGCAAATTTATGTAGCATGCAGAAAATAGCACTAGACTGTTATCAGAAGACTTGGGTTCTAGTTATGTTAGATTCTGCCATTAATTTCCCTTCTCTGAATCTCTTTTCTCACCTACAAACTAAGGGAATTGTGTTAGATTGTCTTTAAAGTCTTTCCAGTTTTAAGATACTGAGTCTCAATGTGTGACTGTGGATCTTTGGCTCTGTGGATGTGAGTTGAATGTATGTGTATTAATGTATGGGGTGAGAAAGAGAGGGTCAGGTGCCCAAAATAGAAACTAGAGTCATTTGAGAACCCAAGGAAGTGAAATGTCACTGTGAGGGAGTCAATACAAGTGCTATTCTGCCCATTTTACAGCTGAGGAAACAAAGACTCAGAAAATTTAATAACTTGAATCCTGGATTTGAAGTCTAAGGACCTGGGTTTGAATTCTGGTGGCTTTGTGATCTTCAAATCCCTGGGTCTCAGTATTTGCATCTATGACTGGAGCGGGGTGGATAAGATGCTCTCCAAGATTTGTTCTAGCTCTTAATATATGGTTCTGTAACTTGTTCAAAATTAAATAGCTAGTAAGTGTCAGAGTCAATCCTCAAACACAGGTTTTTTATTCCAAGTTCTTTCCAGTATTTTACCTATATGAATACAGACTGTTGGAGGATCAAGAGGAGAGAGAACAGAAATGAGGGCTTTTGAGTGCTAGATTAATGAAGTCATTTATAAGACTAATAGAAGTAAGCAAGATGCCTGGACGCAGAGATACGCTGATGACATCTCACAAGCCACAACAGGAATGTTCCATGAAGTTAAATGATGACTATGTTAAGTTTAATACAATTCATTTAAAAAATTATTAGATTTCCACTATATACAAAAAAGCTGTGGTAGGTACAGTGGTAGACACAAAAGTAGATACAATACAGGCCCTAAGTGCAAAGAGTCTACAATCTGATAGAAAGGAAAAACTTACCCACAAATGCCTGTAATATAAGGGAAAAGTGAGGTAAATAGAAAGAATTCTAGGCAAAGTACTCACCAAAATGTGAGAAGGGAGAATTCACTTTTAGCTGAGGTAAGGATGAGGAACGTAAGGTTAAATGGAGAGGGTGGTACCTCATTTGGGTTTCTGAAGAAGCATCAGCATGGAAATGACAGAGATTACAGGTGTGGGAAAAGCATTCCAGGCAAAAAGGACATTATCAACAAATGCACAGAGAGGGAAGAAGGCAGGTACAAGGATAGGGAAGGACAAGAACCATGGACAGGGACAGTTTCCCTCAAATATGGTGAAGGGGAATAGTATGAGATAATACTAGAAGGGTAGGGTAGAGTCAAATTATGGAGGACTTTGAATGCCAAATCTGGAGTTTATACTTTATTCCATAAGCAAGGTGGGATGACTGATAGTTATTGAGTAGAGCAATGACAGAACAAAGATTTCTTTAGCATCAGTGAGGAAGGATTAGAAAGACTGGAGGATAGATTGGAGATAGAAAAAATATTAAAAAACTATTACAACAGTCAAGATAAGAATAAAAGATAGTATGAATTGGGGTGATTGCAACAGAAGGAAAAAAGAAAGAAATCAGAGGTAAAAAAAATCAATAGATTTGGTGACTGATAAGATGTGAGGGGTAAAAGAGAAAGAAATCAAAGACTTAAAAATTATTTTGTATTTTTTCATGATCACATGTAGAAACAATTTTTTAACATTCATTTTTAAAATTTTTTAGTTCCAAATTCTCTCCTTCCCTCCCTCCCCCTCCATGAGATAGATGACAATTTAAATCAGACTTTTAAAAGATTTGCAAAAATTACATAAAATGGAAATAGTCACAGAGGGATTGTGGGGAAATAAGTACACTATAACATTCAGTTTGAAGTATCAGTGGGATATCTAGGTACTTAGATGGTGTTGAAAGTAAGGAACTGGTACTCTGGATAGAGATTGGGTCAGGAGATAGATTTGTGGATGGTGCACGTAGAGGTCATAATTGATGCCACAGAAATAGATGATATTGACAAAGGAGTGTCTAGTGGTACAGAATATAAGGGAGTGATGGTATCAAGAGTGGGGGTGGTCAAAAGTTAGGCTGAGGACAAGGACTGAAAATAAAACCTACACATTTGGTGATTAGGACCTTGGAAAGAAAAGTTCTAGAAAACTAATGGGGACAGAAATTAGATTCCAAGGGACTGAGGAATGAGGTGATGATGAGGCAGTCTAACCATTAAGGGGAAGGAAGCCATAGCAAGGTCAAGGAAATTAACTTTTAGGGAAGGTAAAGTAGCATTGGGGAGCCCTAAGCATGTTTTTAGGCTGAGGGGGGAGGAGCCAGTAGAAGGGGAGATTGGAGACATATGATAGGAGATGATTTATGAGCAAGATGGTAGGGGATAAAGGAGGGAATGGGTCCAAGGTATTGATATTGGAGTTAATGTTGACAAGGAAAGTGGTAACCTTTTTTTCAGAGGAACCTTTTGCAGGGAAGGAAGAGAGCCTGGGTCAAAACTCTGAGAGATATAGAGGAGTTTTCAATTTTCTCTTACTGATTTTGCACCTACACAAATGTGTAGTTGTGTCTTGGAAATGTGCGTGCCCTGGAAAATGCACATCTATGATATAGTGATTGCAACTGAAAGTATTTTGTGCCCCTGCCCTGGACATCTGAGCTTCTCCATATTGCATTTATTGGGATGGGGAGACAGAGGACAATTTCTCTGAAGTAGCTGGATAATACCTCCTTCCCACCAAACAAATGCCTTGGAGAGGTTAGTTGTTGGGCCCAAACTCATCCTTGAAGCATGACAAACTGGATCTGGGGCCTGAGGACCTTCCTGCTCAGATTGGGGTGAAGAGATTCTGTGGAGAGAGGAGTTAGCTTAGGCAGCAGCCTTAGAATTATGAACTTCGGAACTTCTAGAGCTTGTGGTCCAAAGACCAGTTAAGGCATAGAGGGGCATACCATCACCAACGCACACCCTTGCGAAGTGCCCAACTTCCCTCACAGCGCCCTTCCTGTGACCCCTCCCTCCTGGAGCCCACCCTGATTGGCTGCAGCGCAAGCAGCTTTGGCCAACCAGCCCCCTCAGCGCCAAGAAAGTTAATTTGGAGTTCTGGTCTCCTCCCAGGATGCATTTGGGCGGACGCCCGTAATGAGATGCATAATTGCGGAGGCCTGCCAACAAAAGCAGGCTGGATGTAATTGAGTCAACGCGCGGCCATTAATAATCTGACAGTAACAGCCCCCCCCAGTGGAGGCGCCCCCTCCTATTAATGGTTCTCCCCCCCTTTTCCCTGCCTCTCCTTTTACGTCCCCTCCTACCTCTACCCAGCGGAGCATTGCCCTGCCCCCTCCCGCTATTCAACGTCCCTCCCCAGCACTGCCCACTGAATTGCCGTCCTAGCTCCACCTCAGTTATTCTCTCAAGGGAATTGGGATACGAAGACCCATATATTTGTCTAGGTCACCTGCCTCCTTATACCTGTCCCCATGTACTTCAATCATTCAGCGTGAGGAACTCCCGTGTGCCCCCATGCATCTGACGCCATGTACCTGTTCTCCCATCCTACTCTTGTCCAGTATACCTATCCCCCAAACACCTGTCTTTCACACCTGTCTGTACCCATATATCTAGTTCACCCCTCTTTTCACCCCATAAAGTATCCTCCAAAACCTACTCTCATACATTTGTCCGCATAATAATATACACCTGTCCAAACATATTTATCTGTATATCCCACATTTATGCCACCACCATCACCAGAAACAGCAACACTACCAGATTTTTTGTCAGTCCATACCCATCTTACCGTTTCCTCCTCCTCGCCCTGTTCCACCCTTCTCTCATTCCCCAAATGGACTGAGGATGATCCATGACAAAATCCTCAGGGCTGATCTCCTGATTTAGGCTGTAATGGTTGAATTTCAAGCTAGGATTCCCCTAGGTCTCCTTCCCCCCCCACACACATCCTGCCTAAAAGAAGTGTAGTGTATGGGGCAGTGGTAGGAGGCTTTTAGTCAAATGGTTTTATGTGGAGATAGTTCATACCTGTTTTCCCTCTCCATCTTTTGTTTCTAAGTTTGAGAATTTACTGTTTGGACACCTGACTTTTGGTGAAAAGGGAAGGAGGGAGGAGCAGAAGAGATTCCTTCTTTTTCTGGGCCCTTCGACCAAATCAGTTTCTTTATATCACTGATAGCAAAGGTGTGTTTAAGGACAAGAAGGGTCCTAGGTGAAACCTATCCCCCACCTCTCCTAGGGATCTCCAAAGGGACCTAGGAGAAAAAGGGGAGGGAACTTCCAATGAAGCCCAGGGGATTAGAGAAGCTGGTTTCCCAGGCAGGGGGAGAGCTTCTCTGAGGGGAAGAGATGGGCGGGAGAGGGGAGGGGAGACGCACCTTCCTCCCTTTTCCCAGCTCCAGGGTTCCCTCCAGGAAAGAGCTGCAACTTAAACCTGGAGGTAGGTGGAGCTGGAGTGTAGACTCTGCCCCTCCTCCATTCCTAAATGTCTCCCATGGGGGAAACATCTGAGGAGGTGAGGCGGGAAAGAGCTTCTCTTCCCTCCCTCCTCTACTACAAAGGTCTCCTCCAGGCCTGTGGGCTTCCTGGAGGAGGAGCTCTGCGCCCTCTCTCTCACTATGAAGAGGGAAGGCGGGCGCGCAGCTCCTTGGAGAATCCCCATCACCGCAGAAATCGCCGAAATTGGCTGCAGCCAGTGAAGACGCCAGGAATTTGCACCTTGCTCTGTGACCTAAAGCAGAAATGACATGAACATTGACAAATTTGACAAGGAAATTTGTGCAAAAAACAACTTCTGTTTGGCTGGCCAAGCGGCAAATATGTCGGATGATACGCTTTATTAAGCAATCCATTTCTCAGCAATAGCGGCGCCATCTGCAAAGGTTACCGCGCATCAGGCGCCGCACAGAATTTCATCTGCGTCTGCAGTCGGGGCCGCACGCGGACACATTTTTCATGTACATGCGATTCCGGATGCAAATAGAATTCGTGATGAAGGAGGTGACCTTCCAGGCCGAGCCTGGCGCACTAAAGTCACTAGTAGAGCCAAAGCCCACCCTTCTTGAGACTGGGAGGAGAGGGGGCCAGGAGAATTAGGTGGAGCACGGGGAAGGGCCAACTGGACAGTGTTCAAGAGGAGGGGAGGGGAGTGCAGGGGGAAGGGTCGGAAGTCACCTAACCTTCCTTACCTGTTCTCCCATCCCCTCCTTGGGGGCTGGGCGGAGGGGGAGAGGAAAGGACCTCTGGAATGAGAGAGGGGAGTGAGCTTTAGGGCTGATGTTTTCTGCCCCTTTTCTCCTAAGAGGGGCTCTCGAAGCTGCACCCACCTCTCCTACAGAAGTGACCGTTTCCCTTCCCTTCAACTTTTCCAATCACCCTACCGTCTCTACCTGTCTCTTAACCATACCTCCAAATACAAAAATCAATCACTTAAATAAGTATTTATTAAAAGTTTACCATGTGCCAGGCACAGGCACTGTGCTAAGGGCAACAGATACAAAACCAAAATAAAACCTTGTCCCCAATATAAAGATAAGTAAGTCTAAATATATAAGTATCAGCATGACTGTGGATAGAGAGGTGACCTCAAAACCAGAAGACCTGGGTTCAAGTCCTCTCTCTGACCCAAGGCAAGACCCAGCCCCTGAGCATTCCAGGAAAGTCTTTTAACACTGAGTTACAGAAAAAAATTGCATTAATTCAGGTAGCTTCCTCAACTATATCAATAAAATCACAGGTTCCATCTCTATCCCAAGTTCCTACATAGTGAATAAGGAAGAAGTGCATTTAGAAGAAGGAAGGGAGGGCTGGGAAGGGTGGGTTGGGGTAAAGAATCCAAAAGGGCTTCTTGTAGAAGGTTGTGATTCTAAGAGGCACAGCTGGAGAGGAGGAATTGCATTCTGGGCAGGAGGGACAAGTGCACAGGTAACAAGGAGATGGGAAATGGAATATCTTGGTCCGGGAACCATGCATAAGCCTGTGTGGCTGAATTGAAGATAGCAAGGAGGAATGTAACTTGTAAGTGAAGTAAAAAAGGGATAAGATTGGAAAGAGATTTAAATGAACAACAAGGGAGTTTATATGACAGCCATGGGAGTTTACTGGACAGAAAGGAGGAGATAATCAGACCTACATTTAGGAAAACCACTTTGACAGCTATTTGAAAGACGGATTGGCCTGGGGAAAGGATTAGAGTAAGGAAAGAAAGTTTGCTGTTGGAATAGTTCAGGTGAGAGTTGATGAAAGCCTGAACTAGAGCGATGGTTGTTAGAGTAGAGCAGTAGCAATGTGAATGAGATATTGTGGATATAGAAACAACAAGCTCTGGCAATTGATTGGATATGTGGTGGGGCATAGGCAGCTGGATGGCATAGTGGAGAGAACTCTGGGTCTGATATCAGGAAAACTCATCTTCCTGAGTTCAAATCTAGCCTCAGACATTCATTAGCTGTGTGACCCTGGGCAGGTCTGTTAACCCATTTACCTTGGTTTCCTCATCTGTAAAATGAGCTGGAGAAGAAAATGGCAAACTATACCAGTATCTTTGCCAAGAAAACCCCAAATGGAAGCAGAAGAGTCAGAAATGACCTAATTAAAGTGGTAGGGCATGAGTGTGAGAAGTCAAAGATGGTGACACAGGGTCTGTAAGGATAGTGGTATTCTCAACAGTTACAGAGAAGTCTGAAAGCATGGTGTTTGAAAGGAAAGATGAGTTTTGTTTTAGACTCATTGGGTTTAAGATCTACTTGAGACTCAGCTGGAAATGTCCAATAGGCAGGTTTTGATGTGGGATTGGAGCTCATGAGAGATACTAAGGTTGGATATATAGACCTATGAGTCCTCTGCGTAGAAGTGATAATTGAATCCCTGGGAGTTGATGAGTCTACCAAGAGTGAGAGGAAAGAGAAGAGGGCCCAGGACTCAGCCTTAAGGAGTAAACCTCTTGTTAGTAGGACTGATGAGGATAGTGAATCAACAAAGGAGACTGAGGAGTCCTTGAGAGAAAGCAGTGCCCCCAAAAACCGAGACCCCCCTCCCCAAAAAAGACACCGAAAGAGAAGAGTACATTCAAGAGAACAGGGTGGCCAACAGTGAGTGCTGAGAGGTCAGGGACAAAGAGAATTAAGAAAGAGCATCTACTTTGTGCCAGACAAGGTGGGCATTCCTAAAACAAAAGAGACAAACCATCCCTGTTTCATTTTGGACCTGGTCTTCTCTATCCTCCTTCTCAGGGCAGCTACTTAGGTGCTAGGTGCAGTCAGGAGGACTCCTCTTACTGAATTCAAATGTGGCCTCAGACACTTACTAGTTGTGGGACCCTGGACAAGTCACTTAACCCTGTTTGCCTCAGTTCCTCCTCTATAAAATGGACTAGAGAGGGAAATGGCAAACCACTATGATATCCTTGGAAAAAAACCCCAAAGGGGGTCAAGGAGACACTACTGAGCAATAACAGCATCCCCATTCTCTAATAATCTCTAATTTATCTACTTTTAAAAACACAATTCTTCGGGTTACTCCAATTCTGTTTGTGGTCCACTGGGAATTTGGAGTCTCTTGACAATTACTGTCTCTTCAGACCTTGTTCAAATTCTTTGAATCCCCGCTGCAGCCATTCAGGGTCTGTGTACTGCCTCTCCTGCTGTTCATTCTCCTCTGAAACTATGAGTGACCTCACCTTCATACCAAGGATAACTTCAGAGACTGGCCATAAGTAACCCTGCTCACGGTTTCAGTAGAAATCACCTATGATTAGTATTGTGTGACTATAAAATAGTTTTGATATTGTAAAATTATAATAGAAGCTATGTGAAAAATTCTGAAGTGAAGGGGGATACTTTAAGGGGACTTTGGAAGCCTGAGCCAGACAGAATGAGTTTAATCAATCATTGGACTAAAGACCCATCAGTCATATCTGCTCTGCAAAGAAGCTGATAACTAAAGGAGTGTTTCTCAAACAAGAAGTAGAAGTCCCCAGAAAGTGGGGTGGGAAGGAGGTGAGGTGGGAATTAATGTTTGAAAGGAGAAACAAAGCGCCACTAATGTGGTGTAGACAGACTCTGGGGATGATAAAACATAGTTCTTGGATCCCTATGTGAGCCTCAAACTAGAGGGGAGGGGATCTAAGTTTGTTGAGATAAAAGGATCTGCCCGAAGTGCAGGTTCCAGGCAGCATACAATCAGTAGGGAGAAAGTAAACCGAGAAAACCTCGACTCATACCAGTGTTATCCTAAGCAGAACCTAGGTCTGAAGGGACCGTAAGTCCAGCTCCAGTTTAACGTTTGTCTGGCTTAGCCTATGAGGTTCTAACCCTCTCCCTAATCCTGTTTTAGCAGTGCCTTAAAGTTTTCTACTCATGAAGAAAGTACTGTCTCTTTGCCCCTTGTTCTGGATTCACGGTTGGATTACTCTTACTCTTTGTCACGGGGTAAGAGTGCACCCCATCTCAGCATCTAGTGGGTCAATAAATCGAGTACTAGACCTGGAGTCAGGAAGACCTGGGTTTAAATTACCAACTGTGTGATCTAGACAAGTCATTTGATGTCTGCTTCAGTTTCACCATCTGTAAAATGGGAATAATAACTAACATAACACCTACCTCCTGGGGTAGTTATGAGGAGAAAATGAAATAATATTTGTAAAGTGTTTTGCAAACCTTAAAATACTATATTAATGTTGTCTTATTTCACTCCTCCATTCTTAATAATCTCCATCCTTAAAGGAGTAGACTTTCCAATGGCCACTTCCTCCTTCCATTCTCTGGAAACATTCTCCCTTTCAGAAGGAAGCCAGTTGTTCCCCTCTGTTTTCAAGATATTGGCCTTTCTACTAAGTTCCTGTTTCCTGTTTGACAGGTACCACCAGCTGTCAGCTAATTTGTAGAAAACAGATGATTGACAGGACAGCAAGCCAGTGACAGATGAGATTTTTCCTGGCTCAGTTGCCGGGTTCCACAGGTTCTCTTCGATAACTCAGGTATCCTCCAGCCCCTCCCCTCACCCCCACCCTTCAATGATCTTCCAGAACCTAATCACTGAATGTTTATAGTAGAAAAACAAATTACCCCAAGCGTAGTAATAACAGACAATTTCCACCTACATGATGAAGAGGTCTTCCTAAAGAGACAGTTAGTGAATGCAGTTTGGATGAAATCACTTAAGGAGAAATGAGTAGGACCTTCCAATAGCTGCAATCAGAGACCATCGATCAACAAGCATTTATTTGCCTACTATGTGCCAGGCACCGTACATTGGGGATTTTTTTAAAAAGAGACAGAAGGCAAGCCCTGCTCTCAAGGAGATTACAATCTAATGTGGGAGACAACTGCAAGTTATCGACAGGAAAAATAGGAAGTAATTAAGAGAGGAAAGGCACTAGAATTAAAAGGGGTTGGAAAAGACTTCCAGTAAAAGAAGGGATTTTAATTGGGATGTAAAGGAAGCTAGGGAGGTCAACAGATATAGCAGAGGAGGGAGAGCCAGACAGATAGAGTGTCTAGCTCCTGAAACCTTCCAGAGGTCAGTGTCACTTCCCAAAGTGGAAGAGGTATCATACAAAGTCAACTTAGCATTACAGTATCTTCATGGAGGGCTTTCCATTGGAATATAAATGTTCTTGACTGCTGACATTATTTTTGTTTCTGCATCCTCAACATGGTACTGGGCACATAGTAGGCACTTAATAAATGCTTGTTGATTGTCTCTGATTATAGCTATTGGAAGGTACTACTCACTGCTTTTTGTGCTGGGCACATAGGTAATCAATAAATGTTTGCTGAATTAAATTAGAAGAATCTTGGTTTTGGGGTTGGGAGGAAGAGACCTACCTTTTTCAAGCAGGATCCTTCTGTTTTCCCATAGTTCAGATGGTCTTTGTCCCTAAAGGGGGAGGGGCATCCCATTCTCTCCTTCCTCAAACACACTCATCTTAGAACCTCAGGTGTTGGCTCACCAGTCCCCCCCACCTTTTTTTTTTTTTTTACTACCACCACTGATAATATATATCAGGCCCCTAGAAAATTCGAAGTGCCATACAAAGTCAGTAAATATCATTACTATTCCTCCTAGGTCCTTTCCACATAGTACTTCTATGGAAGGAGGCACAGTATTCCAACTTGTTGGTCCTGATTTCTGTAAAATATCTAACTACACTGGCCTCTTTTAGGTCTCCTAAATTTTACCACTGGGAACTTCAAAGAAGCATCATGACATTTAAAGCAACTAACAGAAGGGGAAAATTGAATAAAGAAGTCTTCAAAGCAAACCCTGACCTTCCAAGCCAAAGAAGAGTGGTATAGACTATCTTTTTCTGTGGTTCTCCTAAGGAACTGCCAGCCTCATTCCTGACTAGGTTGGATGCTACTTTAAATTCCCAGCTTTCTCGACTGAGGTAAATTTAGAGTAGCAAGATTCCTAGATTTCTCAGCCTTTTTAGAACCTGCTTGCCAATCTTGCTTCCAGGTATGGGCCTCCTGGCTTTTCTAGCTAGTTCTTCTATTCCTGGGGTTTCAGGCAGACCATAGAAATCCTGCGCTCCACCCAAACCCATTCCTCTCTCTTCTAACTTATCCAAGGGCAGTTAGATGGGACAATAGGCAGAGTACTGGATTTAGAGTCAGCAGTTAATTTCTTGCCTCAGGCACTTATTAGCTATTTTACTTTGGTCAAGTCACTTAGCTTTCTTTCTCCAGCTTCATTTTCCTCATATGAAAAATGCCTCCAGGTATATTATCTCCAAGTAATAATAACCATACATGTGTCCCAAGACCAGTATGTGAGAATCAAATGAAATAATATACATAAAGCATTCTGCAAACCTTTAAGCAAAATATAAATACTAGCAATAATAATTTTCATTAAAGTATATTCCCCAGCCAAGTATTAGACCGGATTCCCTCTCCCTCCCCCATCCCTCCCCCGAGGCTTCTGACTTCAGGACCTAGTTCCTTTCTGCTGGCCTTGTACCCCAGAGACAGCACCTTTCCCACTGCTAAGTCTACCTAGAGATTAAATTCTTTGTGCTTTTAACTGGCCACTATGTCACACCTCCCACTGAGGGTTTATTTCCTGTCAGAAAGTCACTGGGACTCAATCTCTCAGCTCATTTCCAGAGCAGAAGTAATAGACAGGCCCTGAACCCAATGACTAATGGCCCAGGTAAATTGCTCCACCCACTTCCCAGGTTCTCTTTGATGACTCATTCCTCAGATGTACTCCCCCCATTTGCCAGGGAGTGGTCCTTTCTGGAATCTAGGTTCACAACAGAACAATACTTTACCCACAGTACTAACCACTGACAATTTCCACCAAAGGTAAGGGAGAGGTCAGTTTTCCATAGTTTCCTGGATAGGACCATGGTGAGAAGTAGAAACTGGAGTCCAACATACTTTTGGCAGCCCAACATGCCCAGGGCCTCTTCAAAACAGAAATCTGTTTTCCTTAAACTTCTTTCTAGGTTTTTAAATTTTGTTATCTCTTTCCCCTCCCTCTTCCTTCCCTTTCCACTTAGTAGTTGCTTAGCAAAGCTCTTCTGGAAAATTCCCAACTTTATCTCGGCTGAACAAGGATAAAAGTGTTTGGATCTCCCTGGGCCAAGACAGAGAGGATTAGAGCCCCCTAGAGGCTCCGTGTGGTGATGGCAGCACTCAGCCTATTTGGTGAACCAATCTTGGGGAGGCCAGGCTGATAGGAAAGCAAATAATGAGGATAAGATTTGGCAAGTGTGATTAGCTGTTTCCTATCTGGACCTTTCATGCAAACATCTCTTCACTGACCTTCCTCCCCAACCCTTCTCACGGACCCCTCCTACTGTACCCCGATTGACCCTCCCTTGCTGAGCCCCATTACACATCCTTTGACTAATCCTCCCCTAAGGTTCCCTCTCATGGATTCATTTCTCATTGATCTTCTCTCCCTGACACTAACCTCAATCACTAACTCCCCCAATTTCCCCTTCAACTCTCATAATAGATTTCCCCATTGACCCTTCTAATTTAATTCCCCTACCCCCTCTAATCTCCCTCATTGCTCCCCCTTTTAAGCCTTCCTGACTCACCCCTCAATTATTTCTCCCCACCTCTCCTTCCTGAAGAGGCAGGACTAACTGTGGGTAACTTTTAGGAATGCCTGTAAGAAATTGACTCTCTGGAGGTTGTTTCCCTATTGTTGTATAAACTAGGGAAGGAGGCAGAATAGTTCAGTGGAAATATACAAGTTCCATGCCTAGCTTCACTAATTACTACCTATGTGACTTAAAGCAAATCACTTAACTCCTCTGGACCTCAGTTTCCCCATCTGTAAAAGGAGAGTTGGACTAGACAGCCTCCAGTATGTGGCCATATGATCCTCTGATTCTTTGCATTTACAGAGGTCTCAGGCACACCCTCACACACACAGTTAGGTTAGAGATGCTACTTACTGGGCAGGACCTGGTTCCTTCTCCCTTTTGCTTATACCTTATTTTGGCACATCTTTCCTTTGCTTGAGGCCTAAAGAGTCTGGGCTCCCCTTCCCTCAAAGGAGGTCCCTCCAATCCCCAAAAAGATTGAGGTTTCAGAGCAAATGAAAATACTAACACTATTCCTATTCTGATTCACATCCAATGGGGAGAAGGCTATCTTAAGTACCCCTGTTCCAACCCCCACTGTGCCAGTATAGTCCCCAGTACTCAATGATCCCTGAGCCCCTCAGTCTTCCTTCTCCTCCATGTGTCCCTCTACCCTTCACTTCTTTTTCCCAGTTACCCCATGTGAACCCCTTCAGAGGCTTCTGGGTTCAGGCCTTGCCCGGCCTGCCACCTTCTGGCAGGATAAGAAGCGGCCACAAGGGGCTAAGTATGAAACTGCTCCAACTTTTCTGAGTCCTGGGGGGATGTGGAGGGGAGGGGAACAAGGACGGGGGTCTAAGGTAGAAGAGAGCGAAGAGGAGAGAAGGAAAGCACCACAAATAGTCGTCAGGGGTCACTCGCTTCCCCCTTTTTCCCCCTACAGGGGTGAGAATAGTTTCATTTATCTGGAGCCTCTACCTCCAAAGTGGGTCTTCGCTTTTGGATAGCTGTATTTGAGGTCCTGGGCCCAAATGATACTCAGATGGATGGATAGGGAACTATCCTATAGACAGTCTGCTCCCCGGGACCGGCCCCTGCCTTGGTAACTGGTTTTCCTTCGATCCTGCATAATTCCCTCCCCACCCTCCTCCTCCCGCTCCAGGCTTCCCGCAGCGCCTCGGGCAGGGCGGGGCCGAGGGCATTCCGGGGGGACCGTGATCCCTGACGGACTGAGGCCAGAGCTTCGTTGAGGCTTAGGGTGGGGGTGGTAACCAGGCTATAAGGGGGTGGGTTAGAGATGCCCCAAACCATACTGGGTGGCAGGGATTGCGGCCCAGTTTAAGGCGCTCCTTATACGTAGCACATGAGGATTCAGTGAGGTTCAAATCCTTTTCACTAAAGGAGGGACATAGAAGGAGGGTTGTCAGCAGAGGGGTACGGAAGACATTTTTTCATTCCGAGGTTGATGTAGCTGCTGGTGGGGGTGAGGGGAATGGGGGAAAGCAGCTGTTTCCGCCCTGGTCTCCCCGAAGATCATCGGAGAGGGAGAGAGGATGATGGAGCTCTTGGGGACCCCTCTTTCTAAGAACCTTGTCCCCACCAACCCATTGCTCTCCTTTCGGCTCACCAATCAGAGCACCCCTCTTCTTAGTCTTCTCAACTTGCCTTAACCCTCCTTCCATTCCCTCCTCCTCCGGCCAGGCGAACCCCTTCCCCCACCCCTGTGGCCGGGCGGGCGGGCACGCTCCGCTCCAGGAAGCCAGAATGTGTATTTCTGCAGATGATTAAATCAATGCGCCCTGACAGGACTTGTTGGAACACGCTTCTTTATTTTGCGCAATTCCTTCCCCGCGTCTCGGGCATTTATCACCCGCGCTGCTGTCAGCGGCGAGATTGTGCGGGCGGGGGCGGGGGTGCTGGGGGGCGCTGAGGGGGCGGGGGCAGGGGCACAGGGAGGCGGAGCAGAGACCGGGAGCAGAAGAGGGGGGCGAGGGTTAAGAAGTCTGGGATCTAGGGATGGAAGGGGACCTAGAGGTGGGCGTTGGGAGATGAGAACAGGGAGCTCTAGAGGTCGGGGTCTGTGAACTTGGGTGAAGTTACCCCGGCAAAGGGCATTAGGGGGATGACAGCTGGGAGTTCCGAGGATTAGGGAAGACGGGGCACATGGGCTGGGACAGAGTGGTGCATTCTAATGTACTGAGAGCTCAAGAGGAGGGGCAGAAACCTGAAGGGAGGGGCGATTCAGGGGCCCTAGGAGGTGGGAGGGGCACAGTGGAGGCCTGAGCCCAGGAGTTTTACACCTAGTCACTGGACGATTGGACTGAGAACACTTCCCCACCCCCCAGCCCCATCAACATTGTACAAATAGAGATAAATAAACACGGAGGACTCAGACTCCATCTCCAACCATTCCAGACTCTACTGGGAATGGAAGGGGGAGGGGAAAGCGGAAATGAAGGCTACCTCCAACATACAAAAATGAACATACATGCATATAGACACACAAACATACATATGTATATGCTATACACAAATGTATGTATACACACACATATCTACATACACACACCGAATGGGGGCACCCAGAGAGGCAGGGATCTGCCATACGAAAAGAGTTTATCCTGCCAACTGGAGATGGTCATCTAGTGACCTTCAGAGACCCTGGGGGGGAATCTTGTCTCTACATACAGTATGAAGCACTGGTTTCTCTGTGCATTTCCCCCTTCCTCGGGGAAGGGAATAGTAGGGGGGGGGGGCGAGGAAGAGGGACTGAGAAGAGAAGGAAAGGATCGAAGAGGAAAATGGAGCAGGAGGGGGGAGGAGGGAGATGAAGAAAAGGAGGAAGAAGGGGAGGGAAGAGGAAAGAAGGATGAAGAAGAAAAAGAGGAGGAGCAGTAGAAGACGATAGGGAGGGGAGGAGGAGGAGAATAGGAGGGGGACGAGGAGAAGGAAGGGGACCGGGAGGAGGAGGAGGAAGGGGCGGGGGCGGCGCCAGGAGGGAGGCCGGTGACAGGTGCGCAGTGCACGGTCTCTCCGAAGCGCCGTAGCCGCGGCGGCTCCGCCCGAGCGTGACTTTACAACTAATCCTGTTTGTAAGTTATTATTTATCTTCAGGAAAGTTTGTCAAACTTGGGCTTTGATTTTTCGCCCTGATTTCCCTCTTGTGGCGCGCTCTCGCACGCGCTCCCATATAATTTATGACTGCCTCTGGTCCTGATGACAGATTATTAAAAGTAGAATTAGTTTTTCGCGCAGAATTTTTCCACTGGGAATTGGGAAGGCAGCGCTCTCCGCGGAAGGTCTCCGGCGAGGTCTCCATTACTAATAGAAGTTTTTTGATGGGGTGAGGAGACTAATGATTTGAATTTACTGTGGCAGCAGTCACGTGGGCTGGAAGGCATCAGCCGAAGAGACAAGAGGTTAACTTTCTCCCTGTGGAGAGGTTTATTGGATTGTTTAGCACCAGAAGGATAATGTTTTTGTCATAGACTGCTGGTGCCGCGCGCGCTGCAGAGCTGTGGCCGCCAGCGCGGGGGAAAGAGAGGGGAAGGGGGTGGGGGGGGAGAGGAACTGGGGGAGAGAGGAGGAGAAGAAGGGCTGGGGAAACAGGAGGGAGGGAATGGGAGAAGGAGAGGAGAATGGGGGCATGGGAGGAGAGGCAGAAAGGAAGGATGATGGGGAGCGAGGAGGCATAGGGAGGGAGGACGGGGGCAAGAGAAAGGGAGAAAGAGAAGGAGACGGTAGGGGGGAGGTGCCCTGGAGGGGAGGAGGGAGAGAGGGAGAGGAAAAGAGACAGAAAGAGAGAAGCGAGGAGGGGGCAGGGTTGAAGGGGAGGAGGAAGGGGAATCTAAGAGAGCAAGAAAAGGGGACGGAAGGGAACCGAAAAGCCGGGAGAGGTGGGAGAGTGGAGGGCAGCAGAGGAAGAAGCCCTAAATCCAGTAACCCCGGCCCGGGGGTTGTGTGTGTTTTGTTTGTGTAAATCTGAGGCGGCCCCTCGCAGAGGGCAGCGAACGAGGGAGGGAGGGCCCAGGCGGGCGGATGGGGCTGGGCTAGGCAGGGGCCGCGGCGCCGGGCCTGGCCGAGCTGGACCGGGCCGGCCGAGGGGCGGGTGGGGAGGGCGGGGGGCACTCGGCGGCGGCGGCGAGTTCACCTGGCCGTCCGCTCGCTCGGAACTTGTACTCCCAGCAGCCTCTACAACATGGGAACCGGAGGGGAGTCGCTGCGCAGCTGAGAGTCTCGGCTTAATCTTATGCACCATTAAGCACTCAGCAGCAAGCCCGTCCTGTTCATATACATCATCCACGCTTAATAAACATAATGATGACATAAGATGTAATTCTAGATGAATTTTCATTTTATAGGGAAATGGAGAATTCCTGTAGAAGGGAAAAAAAGTAAATTATCTGGGAAGTGCAAAATAAATGATGTTGCTCCCAGAGATGAATAGAGGTGTTAGAGAGAGAGAGACAAGAGAGAGCAGAGAGACACAGAGACACTGAGAGACGCAGAGGCAGGGAGCAGAGCTGGGGAGCCGGGGTGTGGGGTGATAGCGAAGGAAGGGGCTCGTAGAGAACAGTGGGGCACAGGGCTGACGGAGGCTCTGCAGGGGGCCGCGCCAGGCCAGGCCCCAGGCTCAGTCATCCCGGGGAGGGATACAGAGCTTCAGAGACACTTGGGAGCGGAAATTGAATCTGATGGGAGCGGGGGTGGGGGAGGGGGGTGGGGAAGGTGGAGAGTGGAGAGGTCAGAAGGAGGGAATCGAAGCCAGTCGAGTTCCCATGCTTGTAGTGGGGTGGGGGTGGGGGGAATCGGGGGCTCGAGCCCTTCTTTTTCCTTCCCCTCCCTTCAAGCTGGGTCACCTAGGGAACTAGGTGTTTGGCTGAACTCCTAGATGGGGCAACATCTCAGGCTGACCCACCTCTTAATCCGGGGTCCTCCTCAACCCTCCTCCCCTGGGGGTGCTGTAGGGTATTTTGTCCATAGGGAGTCTGATCAGCCACCATAAGGCCTGTGCTGAGACAGGGAGAGAGAGAGACAGAGAGGGAGACAGAGAGATAGAGAGACAAAAAAAGACAGAGAGAGAGACAGACAGACAGACACAGAGAGACAGAGTCAGCAGGGGCAGTAAGTAGAGTCGGTGAGAGATCCATGAAGGAGAATTAGTGTTGGAAGGTCCATTTAGAGGGGTCAGTTTGGGTTAGTGGGTGGATCGGTGAAATGGGCCAATGGGGAGCATTGGGACATCAGTAAAGGAGGATTAGTAAGGTGTGGTTCATATGGAGGAATCAGTTTGAGGGTCAGTGGATATTGAGGTGGGTTAGAGGGGAGCCAATGAGTATGGAGGTGAAGCTCAGGAAAGATGGGGGATTACTAAAGGATTCAGAAAGAGGGGGTCAATGATTAAGAGTGAGTGAGTAGCCGATATGTGAGGGTTTGGTAGGGAGGTATCAGTGAGGAATGGATATAAAGTGCAAGAGGGAGGATGTTGAAGGGTACTGTTGCCATGTTAATCTTTTCACATCTCCCATGACTTAGAGGGTCTTCGTTCTGTGGGAAGTCTGGATAGGTAGGTTGCCTGGGAATAGAATGAGGGAAAGGCTAAATATTTCCCCCCAGTCCTACCCAGCATATATCTAGAAGACAGGAGTCTTCTGGAAAGATCAGAACATTCAGTTACATTATCCCCTTTAAGCTTGGGGTCCTGCCTTTCCCTCCAAGGCAAAGTTGGGAGGCTACTATCTTTAGGGGCCAAAAATGAGGGAGAAAGGGAGTAATGTCACAGAGGGACCATGGGAACCCTTAAGCTGTTTCTTCTTTGAGCTTTCCCAGTGATTTGTAGAGGTGGGTGACCATACATAGGCTATACACAACGCTGAGTTTACCACGTCACATTTACACCAAGTATCATGCCTACACATTCATCTATTCATTAAACAAGCATTGAGAAGATGCTAACTGCAGGGTCTAGTGCTGTACAAAATAAGAGCACTGAGGACTAGGAAGATGGTGACCCTAGGAAACTTCCACTTTAGTAATGATTATAAGACAAGTATACAGATTCTTTAAATGAACATCAGCATGTGATAAGACTATAAGAAAAGTGCCTGCCTACCTAATACTATGACTTTTCCTAGGAAGGAAAAATTAATTTCTGGGATTCAGGAAGCCTATAGACAAAGTGCCACTTGAACTGGGTCTTGAACTATGGTTAGGATTTATTGACTGGGAGGCTATTCTAGGCTCAAGGAATGGAATAAACAAAAGTCCAGCAGCAAAAAAGCATGGGAATTTATGAGAAGATGAACTTTCATTTTGGCTAAAGCAAAAAAAAAAAAAGGTAATCTGAGATAAGACTGGAAAAGGTAATAGGCAAATTGTGGAGGGCCTTGAATGCCAGACTAAGAAGTTTAGATTATTTTCATAGTGTGCCACTCTGTAAGTTTTGAGCTGTGCCGTAGGGAGAGAATTCTAGCACTTTGTGAAAAATGCATTGAGGGCAGGAGACAAAGCCTCAGCTACAGTGAAGAGTCCTGGAGTCAGAATACCTGGGTTTGAATCCGTCCTCTGAAACTTATTCATTGTGTAATGTTCCACAAGTCATTTAACTCTTTGAATCTGTTTTTTTAGTCCGTTTTGATCCTGACCTGTGATTTCATCAGTGTAGGCAACAAGCCCCATGTGGTAGATTGGCAACTCATCTGGTAGGATACTGAGTTTAAGGGACTTGCCTATATTTACATAGATAGAAGGCAGCAGATCTTCTTGCCAAAGGTAGCTAGTTAGACCAGAGGATGGAGTGCTGGACCAGGAGTCAGGAAGACCTGAATTCAAATCTGGCCTCAAACATGTATTAGCTGTGTTTACTTCTGTCTGCCTCAATTTACATAACTGCAAAATGGAGCTAATAATAGCAACTGCCTCACAGAGTTGTAAACATCAAATAAGGTAATACTTGTAAAATCTCTAATTTACTTCCTCTCTTCCTATAAGCTCAGATTTTTATGCAGACTCCCTTTCTTTATCTGTAAAATGGGGGTAATAATACTTGTACTACCTACCTCACAGGGTTGTTGTGAGGAAATACATGGAATTATTATACAATATTCAGTCTCTGACACCAAGGACAGGATGTGAGAGGTATAGGCTTCTCTGCTGATAGAACAGCCCTCTATCATACAACACATACAACACTACCCTCACACACAACTTCTTACACACATCACCCTGCTTCTGACTTTCTCATCCTGGGAATGACAACCTTGATTTATTGGTTGAAGGTGAAGGAGTATTCCTCCACCCTTAGATAAGCCACACGTATAAACCTTGGCCATTTCTGTCCATATCAAGCCACTAGATGGTTATAAAGCCTCCTTCTCTTTATGCATGTACACACATGGGTACATATGTGTGCCTATGTATAGGGAAATGTATTTATCATTCTATGCCCTCTATGGTATCCCTATTAAAAGGAAATATTACAAGTATGATCATTGTAGACATCCAAACACATGGAGGACACAAAGACACACACAAGGGATACTCAATCTCTCTCAGGAGAGAATACATAGGATTAGAACAATTACCCACAAAGTCACACCCTCACAACCACCGACAGCAGTCACGGGCATGCACACAAAACTGCTCTCACATACACCTATCTCCTCCAAATCCCATACTCACAATCAGAAGCTCGCTCACACTAACACCCTCCAATACGTTACCGCAGGATGCACTTCCAGGGTTGACCGCCCCGGAGAAGAGAGCAGAAGTTGGATCCAGGGGCTAGCCAACTACGAAACCTATTAGGGGCACTATAGTGAGATGAGGACAATCCCCATGTCCTGTAGTGGGGCAGAGATTGGGGTTAGGTCGGAGATCTAGAGGTGATGGGGGGCGGAGAGGGTGTCCCCAGATTTCTCCTTTAAGCAGGGGGCGGAGGCGGAGGGGGAGGAGAAGGGGGAAGACTCGCAGATATTGACTGCGCGGCTAATGGAAGTCAAAGGGCCTCCCGGCCAGGGCCCCCGCCGCGAGCATAAACGCACACACGTGCGCACACGCACACACTCGTACATGCAGGGGAGGAAAAAAGAGGGGAGGGTCTGTGCCCGCGGCCCCCGCGCCTCCCCCGGAGCCGGAGTTTTAATTTGGGGCGTAATTTCGGTGCGAACGGTCGGGCGCCTTTCGCTGGGAAATTGGGAGGAAGGCAAACAAGAGCTCACTTCATTAAACAGGGGCAAACAGCGGAGAAATTGCACTTACTTATGGAAATGAGTTTTAAACATGCAAAGCATTTGCTGGGGCCGCCCGCCCGCGCTCCCAGAGACTCTGAGCCTTCTTTCGATGCGGGAATAATTCACTGCGGGCCAATTAGGACAACGCCCTGCCCCGCCCCTCCCTCACTGACCTGGGGACCCACACAGTAGCACCCACACACTTACACGCAAAGGCACACTGATGGTGACAGGCAATGACACACACAAAGCGACCCGCAGACTCTGGAACACTCACTGATCCACCAGTGACAGACAAATGTGCATCCTGGCACCGGGTTGCACTGAACTACTCTGACGTACAGCACCTCGGACATTTTCTGCAGGGCCTAGACTTGGTTTAGGGCTCTGAGCCTGGCTGAGATGAAGACAGAGAATGGATGTTTTTACCCAAGTCCAAGTTCACCTGAAGGATAAGCCGTTTGAATGCCTCAGCCCTTGGAGTTCTGGGAGGCAAAGGACCCCTAGAGTGGGCTGTTCTCATTCCCCCTTCTCTTCTTTCTTCTGCCTAGGAGGTAAGGAAGTTTCTTCCTTCCCTTCCAGTCAGGTATCAGTTATCCCACTGAGGTTGACCAATCTCAGCCACTCAAGAGTTAAATCTGTGCCTAGGGGTTTTGGCCAGGTACTCCCCCATCTCCCCTCCCCCCCAACATACTACTAAGGATGGAAACTGACCACTCTCCAAATCTGAGCTCAAGAAACCTCCTCCCTACATCTCTGCCTTCATATTCTGCATCTGTCCAAGCAAGTCAGTCTATCTACCCTCACAACACCAATACCAATAGCCTCCCGAGGAAGCAGACCATTTTGGTTCTCCTAGGACCCAGAGACCCATTGGCTAGTGATAATAGGCAGAATAGAGGGCAGACTGAAAACAGTTTTATGAGGCCTAGTTCTTCCTGTCAGGAATTTTTAAAAGAGAAAACCCAGTGTCTGAGCTTGGGGGTGGGGGGTGGGATAGACTCAGACACAGGGTCTTATTCAGTTCTTTAAAATCCCAAGGAAAGATATTATGCCAGTATCCAATCTCTATCCTGGCCACAGGATGAAACCTGTTCAAGGTCATATGGAGGAATTTTGAAGCAGAACCCAGAAACCCAAGAGTTTTATCTCCCTGACCACAGGCTTCCAAGGACATGAAAACTAGGGTTGCATCAAACCTGACTTTCCCAGGGACTTTCTTCTGGGACACAAGTTCTAACTCCCACCCTTCCCCTACCTGGGTCTAAGTGCCACACCACCCCCTCCACCCCCAGTACACAGGATGATCTCTCTCCCTCTCTGTCTCTGTCCTTTTTCTGTCTGTCTTTCTGTCTGTGTCTTTCTGTGTCCCCCTCTCTCTAACGGGCACACGTCAGAGAACATTATGTGCTCTGCAGATTTGCATAATTCAAGAAGCATCAAATTAAATTTGCATAATTCCTTTGATTACACTTGTTATTAAATGTAAGTGACATTGATTTACAAAACGGCCACGGATAAGGTTAATAGGGAATGTCACCTTCCGAAGGGTGAGTGCAGGGTGAGGGGGGGCCAGCTGCAGGTCCCTCCTCCCTCCTCTGCCCTGCCCAGCACCTGCTGTGCATGGGGGGAGGGGTTGCCCACTAAAATGCCCTTCCCCAGATCATCCCCCAATATTCTCTCTTCCCTTTGGAGGTTCTGTGGGGTCAGGGGACTATGGATTTGGGGGAATGCTGTGGGATGTGGGGTTAGGGAAATGTATGGTTGGGGGGATATGTGGAAATGTAAGTGATGGGATCAGGAACTGTGGGATCATGGAGCTATGGTGTCAGTGGCTGTGGAATCTGGATCTATAGATCTGAGGATCATGGGATTCATACAGCCTGGAAAGAATCTAAGAGATCATCTAGTCCATATGGGGGCTGTGGAGACAGAGGACTATGGCCTTGGGAGTTGTTGAGGTCAAGAGCCTTGGCCTTAAGGGCTGGGGGATTACACAGGCCCTGGGTAGTAACAATGGGCTCATATGCACTTCCTATTTAGAGTATTCTCCTAACCTCAGAGGAGATGGAAAATTGGGAATGGACAGCATTGGGCAAAGAGAACTTGGGCCCGAGGCCCCAATAAGTAGTTGTTCTTGCATGGGAAAAGGGTAAGGACTGAATACTTCTCAGTTATCAGAGGCTCTATATGAATGTCTACAACATCAGATCATACTGCCCTCAGCCTTAGAACCTTAGAGGAGTTCAGAGAATACCTCGTCCAACCTCCTCATTTTACAGATGTTCTATAGTTACTCTCACGCATCATGTATTATGCTAAATGCAACCTATGGGCAAAGGGAAGGTCCAGAGCAGTCACTGAGGCTGGCACAGGAGATACTGCATCAATGTGAGATCCTGGACAGACAGTGAGGAAGTGCAGAGGGCATCTTCCAATCTACTTCCCCTATTGCAGGGCACCTAGGAAGAGTGGATAATCCATTGGAATTAACCCTTTCCAAGGGAAAGACAGGAAGCAAAATTCCTCTGGACAGTTTTGGAAGACATGGATACACATGTAGACATGGACACAGATATTCACCTGAAAATGGATACAGGTATGAACACAGAATACACATAATCACAGATTGATACAAGGAACTAGAATTAGAAACATACAACTGAGAAGCATGTAAGTCATGTATGAATATGGTTAAAATATCAATAGATACATGCATGAATATGGATACATAAATGGACAGAATGCAGGTACAGACAACATGTACTTTTACACAAATACATACATGGATACAGATATACATGTGAGTACATTCATATATGAGTACATACATATGAGTATATTCTTCATGTATGGATACGAATAACACAGTAGGCCGAGATACACAATGGACATGACATGGATACATATAAGTACAGATACCATGGACTTGACTATGCACATAGACACACGCACATATGCAGAGATACACTAGTGACTCTGGATACCTGTTGTCACATAGATCATAAAAACAGCTCCCTTTTACATAGTGCTTTAAGGTTTGCCATTGCTTTATATACATTATTCCATTTGATCCAATATCAGCCCTCTGAAGGAGGTAGTTATTATCCTAATTTTGAAGATGAGAAAAAAATGAGGCTCAAAGAGGCCCCAGGGTCACATATAGTAAGTATCAGGATTGCTAATATCAGGCCTAGTACTCTACTTCTTTATGCACATAGACACATAAACATAGAGACGTAGATAGCTACATGGACAAGGCAGGTTACCAAGAAGACCTGGGTGTAATCCCACTTACAAGTTCTCTGTCTCCACACCTATGTTGAGGTCAACAAAGCTGGGAGCATAAGCTAGAAAATGGGGCACGGAACAGGAACAGGATGAAAGGTTTTGAGGTTGGGGGATAGGGTTGGAGATTCCTGGTGGTACAAAATGGGGAAGCTGGGTCTAGTGAGGGTAGCAGTAGTCAAAAGCACTTGGCACAGTACCAGGCACATAGTAGGTGCTATATTAATGCTGGTTCCCTACCCTTCTTCCCCCTTCTCTCTTCCTCTACACCCTCTCCACACTGATCTTGGTCCCCAGTCCCTTTGCTCTCTGTATACCATCACTTTCCTCAGGAACAATATTGACAAGGCAGTAACTAGTCATTAAAGCCACTGGGCCCTTTAAAAAGGGAAGGAGAGTTATAGGCTGGCTGTGTGGGGGATGGGGACCCTGGCTTGATCTAATGTCAGAGTGAGAATTCAAGCCCTGGGCTCAGAAGGACTGACCCCACCCCAGAGCTTTGCAGACTGAGTGGGAGGGCAAATCTAGGAACCTAAACCATAGGTAGACACGTGATCATGAGACCAAAAAGATAAAGGCAGTGGCACAGATGCTGGCACGTGGAAACATATGTGGACACATACATTGACATGCACACACCTCTAAATGGACTCACAACATAACTGAACACTGAATTAGCCAGGAGAAGCTAAGGCTAGTAGAGAGCTGGGGTAGGGCTAGAGAAAGCATCCCCTGGATAGAATTGAGTAGACTATCCCCACAGGATGTCTAGTTAAAAAAAAAATCAAGTATTTATTAAATACTTACTACCTGCCAGGTACTGTGTTAAGTACTGGCAATACAAATAAAAAGGGCTGGAGAAATCTTTCCCCAAACCTCAGTCTGATGGTTTGTCCCCTGAAAGATCTCATTCCCTTTCTGACAACCCTAATCCCCAACCACATGAAAATATACTCCTGGTTCCTTTGTCTTTAGCAGGAGGAGCTCATGAACATTTATCTCTAGAATCTGAAGAGTCTGGTCTGGGCTGCCTGTTTGTTTCCCTCAGGAAGTCTTGGCAGATCCATTCATCCCAAAAGGATGAAGTGAGACCTTCATCCCACTCTGCTTGTGAGAGACAGGAATTGCTGAACTGGGGATTGTTGGGTTGAGAGGTTGTGAAGCAGACAGTCGTGGAGGGTGTGATAAAGATGGGGATCACAGAGCTGGGCTATAGAACTGGGGATAATGAGCCTGGGGTATCATAGGACTGTAGTGGGAACAGCTGGGTGACACAGAAATAGGAGACATGCAGTGAGGAGACCACGTATCTAGGAAGTAATAAATAGAGCCAAGGGTCCAGGAGAGATTAAACAGATTCAGGCCCAAGACATGGAAAACCCATTGATCATCTTTATCCGTGGCTCAGACACTCAGGTAGAGGGGTAGTTAGAAAATATTCCTATGAGTCATTTGGATAAGCAAATAAAAAACCAAAGCGTGTACTGATTGGTGAGCAGATGCCTCAGTGCCCATCACTGAAGCGCGGCAGAATGTCACAACTTATCCACACGTATACACTCACATAACACACAGACTGCACGTGGATACATTTACATTTATGCAATATGGATGGATTCATTATCATTTGTTCCCATTTGCATATCACATGCATGTATGCAACACACAGCACTCACACAGCCGTATATACAACATAGATGGTACCTATTTCTGTAATCCCTATCTGCTTTCCTGCCCTCCTACTCCCTCACCCCCACCCCAAAGGTACAGGATATGGCATATACTCAGCCCTGAGGGTTTTTAATTATTTGCCAGATCATGGGGTGGGAGTTGGAGGCAGGGCTGGTACATGGTATAGGTAGGGAAAGTGCCTTTAAGAAGAAGGTCAGTTCATTGATTGGAGAACAGCTAAATAAATTATGGTACATGAATGTAATTGAATATTACTGCACTATAAGAAAGGAGAAATATGAAAAATTCAGGGAAGCATGAGAAGATGCCTATGTACTGACACAGAAAGAAGTAAACAGAAGGGAAAATATATATATACAATGACTACAATAGAAAGGACAGCTAGGTGGCACCATAGTGCATAGAGTACCATCCTGAAGTCGGGAAGACTCATCTCCTTGGGTTCAAATCTGACCGTGGACACTTAGTAGCTGTGTGACCCTGGACAAGTCACTTAACCCTGTTTGCCTCAGTTTCATCATCTGTAAAATGAGTTGTGAAGGAAATGGTAAACCACTCCAGCATCTCTACCAAGAAAACCGCAAATGGGGTCACAAAGAGTCAGCAAGACTGAAAAATACAACAACAGAAATTAAAAGAACAAAATCTCAACTGAATGCTGTCTAACTGTAATGACCCAGCTTAGCGCCAGAGAAGAGTCAAGAAAATGTACCTCTCTCTCTTATTTGCAGAAGGGGGAACCTATGGGTATGAAATGTTGTGTATATTGTCAGACATAGTTGATGTGTTGGTTGGTTTTGTTAAACTGTTCCCCCCTTCCCATTGCTTTGTAATTCTTTATTCTCAAGAATGGTTAGATGGTTATAGGAGGAGGAGGTCTAGGGAATGTAAAAACAAAAGAGGAACAGTCATATATCTGGCATACTTTCAACTCATCACCACCCAACATATGTTTATGTGTGTGGCTAGATGTCTAGTGTGTCTGTTCTTATGTGTATCCATGTAGGTGTCTCCAAATCTATCTCTCAGTGACTCTGTTTCCCAATGTGTCTCATGTCCCTGAATGTGTTTCTGCATATGTCCATACATGTCTCTATATGAGTGTATCTCCATGTGTTCATTGTACTCTCTCCAAGTCTCTCAGTGTCTCTGGGAGGCACTTTCTTGTGAGATGCAGGGGACAACGGTCCTGCTCAAGGACCCTCAGGCACCTTCCTCACACCAGGAGACACTGCTCAGTTTCTGCCTCCTGCTTAGGAACAGGAGCCCCCAGGCGGTCACCTCTCTTTCCTGTCAGAGTTGCTGCCTAGAACAGCCCTGGCCAGCTAGATGGAAGGGGGCAGGTGGGGGCGGCTCCGTCTGCTCCCCATATGGGTACATTGTCTGTCCCTGCCTGAGGCACACGGACACACACAGACACACACGGCATCCGCCTCCCCATTCATTAGCCTCCACATGGGGGCTGATTGGGGAGGAGGGCAGCTGAGTTTCTTTCAGATTGAAGCCTCCAGGCCCCCTTCCCTCGTCCCCCATTCCTGTCTGAGTCTGCCAGCCTCAACCAAATGTGTGCACAAAGGGATGGCATGAGTGTGCATGTAAGCACGTGGAATCAGGTGTACTCATGAGGGTAAGTATATATAAGTAAATGTGAACTGTACAGTACATGTAAAGATACATGTGAACACGAGGATACATTTGAGCATGTTAGGCACTTGTGAGTGGAGGTACCTGTGATCATATCTATGTGAGTATGGGGACATGTGAATATGAGGATGGATGGCATGGTGCAGGATCAGAGCAGGGTAGAACAGCCCTATATGGAGATGAGGTAAGGAGAGCACAACTTATAACTTGCAAATAGGAGAGTGGACACCAGTGGCAGCTTTTCTAGGTCTTTAGAAACCTAAAAGGAGAGTTACCTTTCCCTTCCAGAGTATAATTATCACGGCCTCTTATGTGCCCCCATTCCAGATCTTTCCCATCTCATCTCCTTAGGATCCCCCTCAGCCAGCCTTTGTCACGTATCCCCCAACATACCAGTTCTGCCTGAGTCATCTTTCTTTCCACTCTTCCTAAGCCTCTTTGCTTGAAATTCTATTTCTCAAGGCCCCAGTAAGGAAGCTTCTTGATTATACTAAACCACAGAGGTCCCTTCTCCCCCAGACTGCTGCTACTGCACCATTTTTGGAAGTAGATGTCCCAAGGTGAGCCCAGATAGGGTTAGGGACCATCCTAAGTATAGGGAGAAAATCTGTTCATTATGGCCTATGTGTAGCCTGTGAGAAGGACAGATGGATTTTTATGGAACCTCTTCCATAAAAAAATAACCTTGAGGAAGAAAAGTTATCTCTTGATTAGCCCCTAAGAGAGAAAATCATGGTTCAGATAATCTCAAAAACCAACTCTTTTTGAGGATAAGGACCCTTTTTAATATTAAAAAAATTATCACCACATGATAGTATATATCTCATTAATATCTGTCTTATTTGTAAATAAATGAGGCCAATAAGCTACCATGAATTCAAGAGGGCTTTTAAGTGAATTTATATTTTATTAATCACAACGTCTACAGACATTTAAATAATAGCAATACATATATATGAGAGTCACGTGGCATACTGGATAGGGACTAGGCCTAAGAATCAGGAAGACCTGTGTTCAAGTCCTGATGCTGACATATACTGGCTGTGTGACCCTGGACAAGTCACTTAACCTCGAAGTGCTCTGATCATCTCTCTAAGACTAAATATGTTGCATTAGTGAGGGAGTTATCTCATCTAGAACTTTTCTATAGCATTGAAATAACTGGTCTTGTACCTATCCTCAATATTACATTTTTAAATATTATATATCTGTACATATGATGTAGATTACATATTACATATATGTTTATACTATGCAGCTAGCTGGCACAGTGGACAGAGTGCCAAGTCTGAAATCAGGAAGACTTCCTGATTTCAAATCTGGCTTCAGACACTTACTAGCTGTGTGACCCTGTGCAAGTCACTTAATCCTGTTTGCCTCAGTTTCCTCCTCTGTAAAGTGAGCTAGAGAAGGAAATGGCAAACCACTCCAGTATCATTGCCAAGAAACCCTTAAATGGAGTCATGGAGAGTCGAACATGATTGAAAATGACTGAACAATACCAACGATAATATACATATAGGTAATAGATATATGTATAGTTATGTATATATATATACATATATATGTATGAGACATTTTATTCAATCTATAGAAGATATATTTGCTTATTTATTATAGTGAGTCTTGCTGAATATCTTCTTGGAGCTAACTAAATATATGTGAAGATGTATGTGATCCTATGAGTTTGTGAGATCCCTTGTAATAATTCTTTGGACCCACCCCTAGGAAGCTATAGCCCACAGGGTTGGGAACTATTGGGCTAGAGTCATTTCTGCCAGACTCATAGGGTTGTAGAACAAGACCTGCATTGGGTAGCAGCCCATTTTACTTTAGCTAATAAAAGGAACCCATGAAAATAAAGCCCATTGGTGTGATGAAACTGAGGCTGTCCCTGGGCACAGAAAGGTGGGGCTCCTTTTCCTAGGGAGAGGGTAGATGGAGAACATTAGGGCAGAAGTCCATGTGTTTTTGTCCTTTGTTCTCGAAGAGGACCATGACTTCAAAATGATGACATGATGTGAAGTTGACTTTGACTTGAGTGAGAGAGTGCTCACTCTCAAGGTCACCAGCCTCACTTTCTCCTCCAGAGCCCAGACGTCCATGAAGTCAGAGTCCAGTAGGGGACATGATCAAATAAGACCCACTGGAAGCCGTCTAAAACCAATTGAAAGTGAGAAGATATAAAAGGAAGTTGGGCAGAGGGAATAATTGAAGTTTAGGAGCTCAAAAGAAATTTACAATAAGACATGAAAGAGACCATTCCTCATTCTATAACTCTCTTTTCTCCTAAACCCTGCCCTTCTCTGACTCCCTAGTCCCCACCCCCTTTTCTCAGACCCTCACCTTTCATCCTGGGCACCCTTAGCTTTTGTTCTCTCACTCTCAATCCCCGCTTCTTTCTCTGATCCTGTCTTCTGATTCTCACTTCTCCCATCTTCCAGTCCTATCTCTGTTTTCACATTTCTCACCCGTCCTTCACCATCCTATATTTCTACCAGTTTCTCTGCTCCCCATCCCTGCTTCTCAGCTCTCTGTTGCCCCTAATATCCACTTCTGCCCTGCATCCACCGCTCCTCCTCAACTTTCATCTTTTCTTCAATCAGACTTTCTCTGCAAGACCTCCCTTCCCCAACACTCTGAAATAGGTCATGAAATTTGGATGAGTTTTGAGGTGATGGTATTTGAATTAGTTTCGACTATGGTGCTTTCTTTTCTCCCCATGTGTAAGAAGGACAGCATCTTGGGTAGGTAATTAGTGTTCAGGTAGGAATACATGAAATGAAGCTTGTAGAGGGTAAGAGTGATTTCATTTTTCTCTTTTCACCTCCAGCATTTAGTGCCTAGCACAGTCCTTTGTACACACTAAACTGTTATTGAATATTTGTTCATTTTAATTGAATGTAATGAGAACCAACACACAGCCAAGAAGGGGAGGAGAAGCAGGGTAAATCCTGATTGGCTGACAGTTTGGTGGGATTCTTAAAAGCTAATAATAATATAATACTGACATTTATGTAACACTGTAAGAATTGCATTATTATCATACATTGTTATTTTATAATGTAGCAACACTTTTTATCATATTATATTAAATACTATAATAATTAATATCATTATTAAGATTTGATATTTATATAGCACTTTAAGATTTGCATTATTATGTATTACATTATAGTACAATGTATCAGCACATTTTATCATACCATATTATATTTTGTATTATAATTGTTATCATTATTGAGTTGACATTTATATAGCACTTTAAAATTTGCATTATTACTTAAGATTATATTATATAGTTATAAAATAATAATATTACCTTATATATAAGAATCATTATCATTATCATCTAAGATATGACATTTATACAGTACTTTAAGATGTGTAAAACTTACTTTGTCCTATATGAGTCTTACAATAACTAGATGAGACAATAACTACAGGCCTCAATATTTCTATTTTGCATGTGAGGAAACTGAAGTTCAAAGAGATAAATGACTTCCCATGGTCACACAACTAATCTCAGACATCATATTTGATCCCAAGTTCAGCACTATATACCCTGGTCTGAGTTGCTGTTCATAAAAGGGTATGACAACCTAAGAAGCTAGAAGTTGGGTGATCCCAACTCATCCTCAAAGGAGTCCTGGGCTCTCTCAGGAGGTATCAAGAAAAACCTGAATATTATATGTATATAAGCCATAACTTTTTCTTTCTACATCCCTATTTTCTTGTTGGTATGTGTTGTAACTTGATCCTATTTCATCAGGGAGCAGAGTGGGGTGTCCCAGTGTGATTTGCAAAGTCTTTATCAAATCTGGGAGTGGCCACGTATGTATGTATGTATGTGTGTGTATGTATGCATTTATATAAGAGTTCCAAGCACCATAATCAGAAAGGTCCTATGAAGGTAGACTACACCAAGGCATAAAATCAAAGAAATCAGTTAATACAGCGATATAACAGTGAGTATTCTCATTTCTAATAAAGGTCTGGATCAGGGGTGCCTGGTGTGGCCTCAAGGACACAGGCTCCCCACCCTTGGTCTAGAGTCATGGAAGAGAAGGGAAGGGAAAGGAATATAAAATAATGTATTGTTTTTCAAAAAAATCTATAATTAATAGAAATGTTAAATTTCAGTTAGATGTTAATGAAAATAAAGATGCAGTTTTTTCCCCCCATCTAAGTTCACAGACCTCTACTCTAGTTCAACTCCCTCATTTTACACATGAGAAAACTGAGGCTCATTGAGGCAATATGATTTCCCCAAGGTCACACAATTAGTGCTAGCTCCAAAACCAGAAGCCAGGTCTTCCATCTACTAGTCCCCTATTCTTTCTACTGGGGCAGCTAAGTGGTATAATGGATAGAGCACTCGGACTGGAGTAGGTAAGACCTGAGTTCAAATCCAACCTCAGAGACTTACTAGCTGTTTAACCTTGGATAAGTCACCTACCTCATCTGTAAAATGAGAACACTGGAGAAGGAAATGGCAAACTACTCCAGTATCTTTGTCAAGAAAAGCCCATAAACAGTACGGTCCACAGGGTCACAGAGAGTTGGGCATGAATGAACAATAATTCTTTCTACTAACATCAGTCAATAAGCATCTATTAAACATCTACTCTGTGCCAGGCACTGTTTTAAGCACTTGTGCACACCAAGACAAGATCAGGTATAACTCTGGTTTAGTGTCTAGTCTCATGAGTTCATGTCCAGCAGATGATCCTGAAATCAGATGGCAGGTTGACCTAAAAGTCTTGTTAACCAAGCACTCTAAATTAGCATCTACTCCACTAAGCATGTCTTCTAGGAGTGGATAGAGCATTGGACCTGAAGTCAGGAAGACCTCAGTTCAAGTCTGGTCTTGAATACTTAACAGGAAAGTCACTTAACTTCTATCTGCCTCAGTTTCCTCAACTGTAAAATTGAGATAGCAATTATATTTATCTCTCAGGCTTGTTGTTAAGGATCAAAGGAAATAATATTTGTAAAGGCATTAGCAGTGTGACTGGCACATAGGAGGTAGGCATTTAATAAATAAATAGGTGTTCACTTCCCCTCTTCCTTGGTGCTGAGTCACAGTTTTTCTCTGTGTTTTTTATGTATAAAGGGATGTTTTCTCAGGGTGATTTAATACCTCAAATCACAGAATCTTATAGCGGGAAGGGACCTTGCTGTCGTTTGGTTGGGTTTTTTTCAGTTGTGTCCAATTCTTCATGATCCCATTTCATTTGGGTTTTTCTTGGCAAAGATACTGGAGTGATTTGCCATTTGCTCCTCCAGCTCATTTTACAGATGAGGAAACTGAGGCAAATAGATAGGGTTGAGGAACTTGCCCAGGGTCACCCAGCTATTAAGTGTCTGAGGCCAGATTTAAATTCAGGAAGAGGAGAGTTCCTGACTTCAGGACACTCTATCTATTGCACCACCTCGGGACTTTAGAAGGCATTTATTTCAATCCGTCTTTGACTACTACACATCCCAGTGGTCATCCAGCCTTTACTTGAAGACCTCCAAAGAGAGAGGAAACTTTTTACTTCATAGTCCATTCCAATTTTTGATAACTCTGCTTGGGAATTTTTCTGTCTTTCTTCAACTGGCTTTGGATTTGAAGTACTTGGGTTCAGATTCTGCCTCTGAAATTTCCTATCTGTATAACCTTGAGTAAATTACTCAACCACCCTGGGCCTTGATTTCCATTAGGCATGGCACATGGAAAGGATGTTGGATTTGGTGTCAGACTTCTGTCCAAATCTCATCATTGCTACTGACCTTAGATAAGTCATTTAACCCACCTGAGCCTCAGTTGGACCATATGACCTCTGAACTTCCTTCCAGCTTTGAATCTGGGCTCCTGCTTTTATCCTTTGGGGTCAAGCACTAAAAGGGAAAAGCATTAGGGCATGGTAGAAAAAATGGAATGAAATGGAATGGAAAGAATGTCAGATTTAGAATCAGGGGATTTCTGTCTAAATCCCAATTGCCACTGACTAGTGTGTGACCTTGAACAAGACATTCAACCCATCTAAGCCTCAGTTTCTTCATCTTTAAATTGAAAACGTTGAACCAGATGACCTTTAGGGTTCCATTTAACCCATAATCTGTAATCTCATGATCCTGTGTAATCCCTATTCTACATGACAACCCTTCAAATACTTGAAGATAAGTACTTGACCCCAAGTCTTCTCTAAGCATAAAAGGCATCAGCTTGGCCAGGCCAAGACTAGGAGAAAAATAAACCCTTGAATGAAGGACCCTTAAGGAATCAAATGATGGCAAAGGGATTTGTGCCCAAAAAATGTGGTGAGTCAGTCAGACAACAGAGGTTTCTAAAAGTGGAGTGATCTGAAAACATTCTGGATTTAATCACAGGCACACCCCTAATGACTACTTTAGAATCAAAGAGGATCCTTTGAGGGGGAGAGGAAGGAGAAATAGAATGGGCGGATCTAAAGACCGCACCAAGGGATACAAGCAGAAAGAACCTGGTATGGTCTCAGTGACTAGGAAATGCGTTAGAACTAAGGACAAAGATGAAACAGTTGCTGCCTTTATTATCAGTGAAAACTGTTTGTTATGTTTTCCACCTTAATATATGACTAAAAACAAATCATAAAGTGGGCTCTGGACAGGCACTGCCCTGGGGCTCACTGACCTGTTCCTTGAGAACACAAGGGAGTGGGTGGGGCTGGCAGCTGGGTTGGGACAGGTGTGGATGTTAATTGGACCCAGCAGGTGTCAGTTTCTCCAAGCTCTGCAAATGGGTTGGGAAGTTAAGGTCCTTGGCAAGCACCCCCAGGCCCAAAGCAGGAGCTTGCTGGGAGGTACAACTGGCTGAGTTTTGGAGGCAGAAAGTAGGAGAATCAGTTCTCAGCACTGGCAGGGGGCTATCATGCTCAGCCCGAAGGAAGTGTGGTTCTGGGGCCTCATGGTGAGGCCTGGCCTAGACTGAGTAGGAAAGGGAAGTGAGCTAGCTGCTCTTTACTGGGTGAAGTGGGCTTTTCTTTCTTTTTCGTGGTGGGTAAAGGAGACTCAAGGCCAAAAGTAAAGGTCCAAGGAAGGAAATTAGGGAAAAGGTAAATATAAGATTTGTCAGACAAGTGGGATGAAAACTGTCCAATTTCATCATCCTGGAAGATTCCTACCACCTGTTTTTTGGTTTGTTTTTTTTCATGAGATCATAGACTTAGAAAGAACTTTAAAGATTATCTCGTTCAATGTCTTCATTTTACAGATGAAAAAGCTGAGGCCCAGAGAAAGTGCCTGATGTCACAGAAGTTGTTGATGTCACAGGAATCAATCTCAGTTCTTTGACCTCAAATCCTGTGCTCTTTCTACCCCAGAAGTATGGTATCATTGTTATGGGAAAGAAGGGAGAGAGGTCAGGACTGAATATTTGTTTCCCCTGTGACAACTCTATAGGCCAGAATCCACTCAAAAAGGGAACATTCCTGAATCTCCTTTTAGTCGAAGGAGGGATGATCTGTGGCTAGATCCAGTTATATTCATCTGGAATCTTCATGGTTTTTGTCTTTGTATTCTCTGCAAAGGATCTAGAACATAGCACGTGATAAATGCTCAGACTTGAACTGGATACCAGTTCTGCCACGACTAGTTCAGTGACCTTGTGTAATGATCATCACCATAAACAACATCCTTAATAAGCATCTAATGCACTGACTGACCATGTGATATTGTGCTAAGCACAAGGGATACAAAGAAAGGCAAAAACAGGAGCCCCGTCCTCAAGGCTCTTACATTCTGATGGTGGAGACAACATGTAAACTACATCCAAACACAATATATGCAGTGTAAATGAGAAGTAATCTCAGAGGAAAGGCACTGAACAGGAAAGGGAGAAGAAAAAAGAGAGACTGTTGATGAAGGTAGAATTTAAGCTGAATTTTCAAGGGCATCTAACTCAAAATCTAAGAATTTAGGTACCGTCCACATGGTTCTGTGCTCAAGAGAGGAAATCCTTATTCTACAGAATAAAGCTGTCCTGTCTCCTGCTTGGTATAGCTTTCTCATCCCAGAATTTGCTACTGGCTCAGGGCCTGGTATCTCTCCATCATCTCAAATACCAACCAGCCTTCCCAGAAAGACAGGCTGAGGTAGGGTTGAGTTTGGTTACAGCTAATTAGTTCCAGGAGTAATACTGGCCTCTGTGAATGGATAGATTGTGGAGATCTTAGGACAAAATACTTGGACACTTGTAAACTCATCAGTTCTACAGTTCATTTAGTAATGATGATGATGATGACAGATAGCATTTACATAATTCTTTAAGCATTTTGCAAAACTCTTTACAAGTGTGATCAAATTTTATCCTCACAACAACCCTGGAAGGTTAGTACCTGGAGGGTAGTACTATTATTTTCCCCATTTTACAGATGAGGAAACTGAGGTAGGCAGATTTTGACTTGCCCATAGTCACACAACTACTAAACGTCTAAGACAGGATCTGCACTCAAGACTTCCTCACTCCAGGTCCAGTATTGCCTTCCTGTCTCTCTAGTTTTCATTTTACCTTTTCCCCTTAGTTACCAGAAAAGCCATTTTTAAGACAGAATGGAATGAGCTAGAAAGGACCTTCAAGTGTTTTTATCTAGTACAGCCACTTTATTTTGCAGATGAAGAAACTGAGCACAGAAAGATCACAAATTTAGAGTCCAATATATTCATTTTATATTCTTCTGTAAAGAATATAAATATTCAAAAAATACAACACATTGTTTGGCCTCAGATCAGAGAGATTAAATAACTTTCCCAGGGTCACATAGAATTTTGCCCCAGGTTCTTGGATAATAAATCCAGTGCTCTGTCCATCATGCCATACTGTATTGCTGAAGATTGTACACTGCAATAAGTGGCAGAATTTAAGTTGAAGTCTTTAATAAGACTAATTCTTTTCCCTATGAGCAATTTTTTTTTAATTGAGTGATAAAGGAAGAAGGTATTTGTCCTTTCCCAGTCCAGTAGAATTGGAGGAGTCAAGTTCATTGAATTGAACTCTACTTCTATTAACTAGCTATGTGAACTTGGATAAGTCAGCTACCCTTTTCTGACTAAACAGAGACTAGTAGTAACTGGAGAGTGGCAGTACCAGTGTGTGTGGGGGGGCGGGGTTTGTCCTCTGAAAGTAAGAACTTGAGGAAGTAATTTCAAGAAATTGGTCACTTTCTTGCCTACTAAAGGGGTTCTAGGCTGGGCTGGGGGTAGAATCAGGGCAATGAACACGACTGTCATGTGGTAGAAAAAACATTGGATTTGCAGTTAGAGAGCCTGAGTTTAAACTTCAGCTCTGCTACTAATCACCTGTGTGATGTTGGACAAATTCGTTGACCTCTATGGGCTACAATGTCCTTATATATAAAGTGACAGTGTTGGCAAGCTGATTTTGAAAGTCTCTTCCAGCTCTGTTATTCCATGAGCTTATGATGACCTCTGCCAGGGTTGGGAGAGATGAGGAGGGAGGGGTTAGACAAGTTGAAAAAAGGTCTCTAAATGGACATAGTTATACTCTGTCTATTCTGAGAATGTTTGACTGGGACAGTTTGAGTTGCAACATGGGGAGATATCCAGACAGACACATAAATGTGAAGGGATTGGTGGATAAACGTGATGTAATTAGTGAATCCTTTACAAAAAAGAGATGGAACAGATCCAAGGTCAGGGCTGTGCACTCCATATGCAGGACAGCAAGAGGAGACAGAACTGTTTCATTTACATTAATTCCTTATGTGGAAATGCAGCTTTATAAAATAAATTAGAGGAGGAAGATTCCTTTTACAGAAGCATCCACTATAGGATGCTCAAACTCAATAGGACCAAGACAGTACTCATCATTGACCTGCTCTTGCAAGACCACCCTTCCCCCAAACTTCCTTATTTTGGCCAGAGAGTAGTGCCATCTCTTCAGTCACCTAGGATCACAACCTTATAATCATCTGTAAATCCCAAAGCCTGGGAAAGGCATTTATTTATAATTTATAAAGATCAAGGCCATCCGCCGCATCCTGGGCCATCACCAAGCATCTTGAATTTTGTCCTGCCACTGAGCTTCGATGACTCTGGAAGAGAGAGTGAGGCTGATGACTTTGTACAACTCTGCTTCACTTCAGTCCAGTTCACAAGTAAATCAAGCCATCCCCCTCATGATATCCTCTTTGAAAACAAAGGCGGAATGACAGCTCCTCACTCTCTTGCACTATGAGTGTCAATTCAGTTGCCAAGTCTTTTAGATACTACCTCCCCAATGTCTGTCTTGTCTGTCTTCTCTCCTCTCATACAGGCACCCCCCCCTAATTGGAGCCCTCATCATAACTTGCCTGGACTATGACAATAGCCTCCTAATTGCTCTCCTTGCTTTCATTCTCTACTCTCTCCAATTGACCTGCAACACAACTGATATTTTTAAAGCACAGAATTCACCATGTCGCTTCCCTGATCAATAAATTCCAGTGACTCCCTAGTTACTCAAGGACCAAATATAAACTCTTCTTCCATTGAAAGCTCTGCTCAGCTTGGGTCCAACTCACATGTCCAGGTTAGTTATTTGTAATTTTCCTTCATATACTCTATGGTACAGACAAACTGACCTTCTTGCTGTTCCTCATACATGAAATTCAAAGTCCCATTGTTTCACAACTTATTGCCCAAGCATGGAATGCTATTCTCTTCAGTTCTATCTTTTGGAATCCCTAGCTCCTTTCAAACATTCGCTCAAGAGCCTCCTCCAAAAGAAACCTTTCCTAGTCTTTCCACCCCTAATGCTAGTGCCTCCACTTCATGCTTTTGAAATAAAAAAATACTATGTGTATACATGTGTGTGTGTGCATGTGTGTAAGCTCTGTGGTGGCAGACACTGTTTAATTTTTGCCTCTTTATCCCCAGTAGTACCACAAAAGGATTACTATGATGTCTCATCAGGAAGTGACCTTGTATTTTCTATGACTATGCCAGTGGGAGCCAAGTTCTGACGGGTTCTACCATGTGAGTATGACCCAAGGAGAAGACCAAATATGTTTCTCAAGGGTGAGTCTAGTTAACCCCAGGAAGCTGATCACCAATAGTCTGGTCACCTGATGATATAATCTTTTATGCCGTGGAAGTCTATGAAGCAAAGAAAAATTTAAAATAGTTCTTAGTCCTGTGGGATCCTCTTCAGCTTCTGTAGGGATAGGGGCAGAATGATGGGAAAAGGAGGGAGTAAATTGTGGGAAGAATCGTTCAGTTAATCAACAAGCATTTACTATGAAGAAGATACTTATACTATATATAAGTTACTATGTGTATGGCATTGTGCTAAGTGCTGGAGATACAGAGAAAGGCAAAAAATAGTCCCTGACAACATATAAATAACTAGGTACATAGAAAGCATGCATGGATTAGATAAAGATAATCTGATAGAGGAAGGCTGAATTTTGAAGGAAGTCATGACAACCGAGGCAGAGGGAAAAGGACAAAGTATTTCAGGTACTGGGAACAGCTAGGATGAAGGTATAAAGATGGGAGATGTAGAGATTGTGAGCCTGGGTACCTGGGAGAATAATGGTACCCTCAACCATAACAGAAGAAGTTGGGAGGGGAGAGGGTTTGAGGGAAAAGCTAATGGTTTTATTTTAGACATGTTGAGTCTAAGATGCCATCCAGTTTGGTATACCCAAGAAATGGAAATATATCAGTATAGCTCAGCAGTGAGACTAGGACTGAATATATTGATCTGGAAATCATTATTGAACCCATGGGATTGATCAGATGACTAAGTAAATAGAGCAAAAGGAGGGCCAGGATAAAGCCATGGGGGCACCTAAGGTTATTGGGCATGATATGGAGAAAGAACTAGCAAAGGAGACTGAAAAGGAGTGGTTGAACAGATAGAAGGAGAGCCAGTATAGCTTAGTGTCACAAAAATCTAGAGAAACCTTGGGATACTTACTTTGTACAGTTTTTAGATATCAACAAACATTAATTTTATTCTTGGTACTCTAAATGTGAGATTCTTGTCTCATGATATATTACTAGATGAACTGAATATGTCTATTTTGATATTTTTGCTATAAACAAAACCAGAAGAAAGGAAGAAGTTATAGCTCAAGAGAAGGTTTACTCACAGGTATTCCTTGGGGAGGCAAAGGAAGGAATTGGTGGAATGGGTTTTGTTGTATGCCCAAAAGCTACAAGAAGCATTATCTCATGAGACATATGGTCTTCATGTAATCCAGTACTAAAGATAAGTATCTGCAAAAAAAGGCCACCATGTGAATAGATACACTTTGCATACTAATACTGGTTGCTGAGCATAAAAAGAGAAAATCTATGAAGAGCATATTAATATCCAACATGAATGCAAAAATAGGAAAAAGCAAAGATGAAGAGAAATATATGAGAAAACATGGTTCAGGAGACAGAAGACTACAGCAGTCTTATGCCTCCATATCATGAAAATTTCCTTCAATGAAAGAATTGGTAGATATTAGATGTGGCAAACAGCAAATAACATTACAAAGAAAAAAGCTGTCCATATTTTCATAGACAGGAAAAGAAACTTATTATGGACATTAGAGTTATTCCTTGTTTCGGCACAGTCAGATCATTGACTCAGACCAGAATTTATAATAAATAAGAAGAAAGAATAGTAATAAGGAAAAATATGTGGCATAAGATTTAGAAGATTAAACCCTTAGTTACTGATTGAAAATTAAAAATGAGAAAGGGATAACAAAGTGTCATGGGCATCAACAATAATAATTTCATCCAGAAGCTAAGTCGGTGGAAACCAGATGTTACAACAAGGCAATCAAAAGAGCCCATGAAGTGTATTGGTCAACAAACACCTGACTTACTTGACAAGCAGAGACAGATGGCTGCCAAAGGCAACACTGGGTTAAAAAATAAACTCATCTGTAGAATGTTTTGAAGAAGGATGATGGAAAATCATGAGTAGCATCCTCTCATAAAGCAGAGAGATGCAATGGAGAGTAAAACTAGTCTAAAGAAAACTTGGCACCACAGCCATCTAAGCAAAGCCATCTAAAGAGCATTCAAGGATGAAAATGGAAAGTGAGCTAGCTACACACAGAAGAGAAATGGAAAATATTTGCAAAAATTATCATGACAAACTCCATCAAGGATAATATAACCACCATACTTGAACTCTTAAGTCTCTGAGATGCTTACAGAAGAAGAAATGGCACTAAGAAGAACAAAGATGTGGAAAGCAACTGGACAAGATCAAATATAATGAAGAGGCTGTCTGGGTGGAAGTAATATGGTTGTAAGGGCATTGAGGGACAAATTTATTAGGTCTATCAGTTCAGAAGCATTCCTTAAATCCTTACTATGTATCAGAAACTAAGCCAAACCCTGAGGATGCCAAAAAAAAAGGGCAGAAACACTGCCACTTCTCTTGAGGGACTCACGTTAACATGTAAAGAACAACATTTATAAAAGATATACATGGAGTAGATGGAAAGTAATCTCAGAGAAGAAGCACCTACACCAACAGACATGGAGAGGGCAGGGTTAGAGGAGAGAGGGGGACTAGGGAATGTGGGATGTGAGCAGAGTTTTGAACCAACGAAGCTAAGGGGAAGAATTGAGGAGGGGGAGCACTCCAGACAAGGGTGAAAACCAATGCAAATGCATAGGGTTGTGTTTAAGGACCTCCTAGTCGGCCAGCATGGCTAGATCATAGAGTATATGTAGTACAGTAAAATATAAGAAGAGTAGATAGATAGGAAGAGACCAGGTTTTGAAGGGCTTTAAATGCCATAGGACTTCATATTTTATGCTAAAGGTAACAGGGAATCATTGGAGTTTATTGAATGGGGATATTAGACTAGGGAAAGAATTCATGTAGCTAGACCAATTAGAAAACTGTTGTAATAGTCCAGGTTAAAGGTGATGAGGGCCTTTAACTCTCTGGTAGAGATAACAGCTCTGTGGTGGCAGTGGTTAGAGTGCCAGGTCTGAAATCAGGAAAATTCAACTTCCTGAGTTCGAATCTGACCTCAGACACTTATTAGCTATGTGACCCTGAGCAAGTCACTTAACCCTATTTGCTTTAGTTTCCTCATCTGTAAAATGAGCTGGAGAAGGAAATGGCAAACCACTCCAGAATCTCTGCCAAGAAAACTCCAAATTCAGTGATGAAGAATGAAATACGGTGACTGGATAACAAAGAGATAACAAGATTTGGCAATGAAATAAATATGTAGCATGAGGGAGAGTGAGAAGTTGAAGATGACTCTGAGATTGCAAGCCTGGATGTCTCAGAGGATGATGATGCCTTCACAAGTAACAGGACAGTTGGAACAGTTTGGGGAAAGAAGGGGAAGAGAGAAGAGAAGGAGAAAGGGGATAAGCATTTACATAACATTTATTATATATCAGGCACCATGCCAAGTGCTTTACAAGTATTACTTCATTTGATCCTAATAATAACCTTGGAAGACGGGTGAGGTTATTATTTCCATTTGACAGTTGAGGAAACTGAGGCAAACAGAAGTTAAGTGATCTGCTCAGGGGGACACAGCTAGTAAGTATCTGAATCTGGGTTTGAACTCAGGTCTTCCAAGCTTGTGCTCCAGGCCCAGTGCTCTACCCACCGGACCACCTCACTACCTCTAGGTAGCAAGATGAGTTCTATTCTGGACATGTTGAGTTTGAGATGTATTAGGGGAATGTAGTTTGAGATGTTCAAGAGTGAGCTGGTGATGAGGGGCTGGAGCTGAGGAGAGAAACTACAGCTATGTTTAAAAACCACAGCATATTTAGATTTGAGGATCATCTTCACAGAAATAATCACTGAAGCCAAGAGAGCTGCTGAACTCACCCAGTAAGATAATACAGAGTAAGAAGAGAAGAGTGGGCATTTTGGAAGACACACGTTTAGTGCGTATGACTTGGATGAAAATCTAGCAAAGGACACTTAATGTGCGTCATCAGAACTAGGAAAGCACAGCATCATGAAAATCCAGGAAGGAGTATCCAGTCAAAGGAGATGGTAGTCAACAGGGTCAAAGGTAGCAGAGGTCCAGAAGGACAAAGATCTAAAAAAAGGCCGTTAGATTTGACAAGTTAGATCATTGGTGGTTTTAATTGAAGTGTGAGGTTAGAAGTCAAACTACAGAGAGTTTAGAATTAAGTGAGAGGCAAGGAAGCACACCTAGTGTAGAAGAAATCTAAAGGAAGTAAAGATACAAAGGTATGGAAAAAATTCCAGACCTCATTGATAAAAAAAAAAAAAACGATCTAAGAAAACATCAGCAACCAGTGACTTATATGCTACTCTCCCATCTATAAAAAATCTTTATATATGAATTGAAGGCATCCTGGATGATGATGTTGGTAAAGAATAAGCAAGTTTCACAACATATTCAGCATATTCTTTATAATATTCTTTATTATCTCACAATTGACTGGAAGATATAGAGACCATAAGAGCCTAGTGTGCTTTTTTGTTGATCATGAAAAAACCATTCAAATTCATACAATAAGATATTGCCTTACAGTCTTTTTTAAAAAATTACAACCAACTCTCTCGTCCATAAATCAAGATCTTTCAAGATTCTTGGAAGATGTAACAACAGAAATAACCCTGTTCAGTGAACCTCTGATATTAAACATCAGGTAAGGTATATAACAGAGAGATGTATGATTTTCCAAAAATATTTGTCACTATAATGGACATCCGACATAGAATCCAGGTTAAAAAAGGATTCCCAGTGGATTGTGAGGTCCTCCAGATGTTTCTGTTTGCTGATGACATCGTGTCATTACATCAAGCCCCAAGACATTGTAGGGCCTCCTGGAAGAGATCTGTAACTACTCAAAGGAGTTTAGCCTGTCCATCACTACAGAAAATACCAAATGAATGAAGAATGTCTACTGTGGAGATTCCGACATGTATCTGAATAAAAAAATCGAGTTTGTCTAATGGTATGTATATATGGGACAAACAATACATATGGACAGTGGGTTTGAGCTGAAAAGGAGGAAAGCCGGTTGGATTGCTTTTCACAAACTGCAAAACAGTTTACTAACTTCAAGCCTTCTATAATAGCAAATACATATCTTTTTGATATAAATATGTTACCAGTGTTTCTGTTTGGCAGCAAGACTTAGAATGCTACTGCCTTTGAAGAACTAAAGATAAGCATCACACAGAAAGCAATGGAAAAGTCCCTGGTAGATGTGATCATGCATATAACTATGAGGTGGGAGAGGAGAAGGGGAAGAAGAAGGAGGAGGAGGAGGAGGAGGGGAGGGGAAAGGAAAGAAGAGGAGGACAGATTAGTATTAAAGAACTGAATGACGGAAAGATATTATTATGGACTGGTCATATGGTGAGAGTGAGGGTGACAGGTGGATGACCATAGTATTTAGTACCCTCAGGATGTTGAGAGAAAGCAACAGAAGTCTCCAGCATGTTGAGTGCACCCTGTATGGCAAACTTTTGGGGGAACATGGACAAGAGTTGCATAATCTCCAGAATCAATAAGATCTTGGATTTAGTTGGGTATCTAACCCCTATCACAGTCCCTAACGTTGGTTCAATGATTTCTTTCACTAGTAGCCACTTTACTGTTTTGGAAATGTTGCCATTCGCCCACTCTTTTTTCAATATGGTTTTATCTTTCTTGTTCTTCAGAAACTAGTCAGAAGACCTGGGTTTATAGCCTGACTCATATAATTGTTATCTGTGAGATCATGGATGTCATTTAGCCTTTGAGCCTCAGGTTACCTCTCTGTAAAGTGGGAATAGTGAAAGTTGCACTCTTCATCATGCAAGATTGCTGTGAAAGTGGTTTATAAACCTTAAAGGCATGTATATGTGTGTATATATACATATATGGGGATATATGTATATGTGTGCGCATATGTATATGTGTGTATATACATATACACACATACACATGACCATATATGTAATGAGGGCTTTCCTGGGGTAGGAAGAATGCTGGCAGAGGACTCACAACTTGTTCCCATCTCTCCCCTCCTCTCTCTTCCTCTTCCATAAGTGACTCTTTGGACCAAGAACATATATGTATGACTGGGAACAATAAAGAGAATGCCCATGTTTACTCCCCTCCTCAGAAAACGGCTATAGGAGATACGGGCAGGTGTGGAGAGACACTCTACCTCCTGAGGTGGGGAAGAGGTAAGAGAAAGTCACTCGCCCTAACCCAAACTGGAGTCAGGGCGGGAGACCTTTGGTAGAAAAGAGCCAGAAAGTAACTCACTGGAGAAGCATTTTTGGAAACCACTTATGCAAAGCTGTGAGGGCAATTTTTTCACCACAGTTGTCTAAAGATTGTAAGGGGATCCTTTTGTCTGCCACCCACTGTGAGGCAGGTGTAAAAGAGATCCAAGAAAATGAACAGCTCCCCTGCTCACCCACCCACCAATGGAGGTGTGTAGTCTCTAAAAAAGGACTTACCAGAAACAGCAAAAAGGAGAAATGTCCTTCATCAGATGGCAGGGAAGACATGTGAGGTGAGCAGTGAGAACTAAGCAATGGATGCAGAGATGGAAACTAACTGGGACTGACAAAGGTGGAGGTGGAATGGAAGCAGCCAATGAGAAACAGAGACAGCTGTGACTGACAGCTAGACAGTAGAGCTTTTGCCCAGTGACAACTTAGGAGTCGAGAAGCTGCCTAGGGAAGATACTGTTTCCAGTATCATTTTCAAGGTAAGTCTTCCTTTAGTGTAGGAGTTCTTAGTTTGGAGTCCATGGTCCCACGGTCACCTTCACATTCATCTGGTAATCCTTGACATGAATCTTAATCTTTGGAGATTTTTTTACTTTTGTAAAGTAACTTGATGTGAAGAATAGAATTTGAGTTGCTTTCAAATTTTCGTCATTTTGAAATAAACACCTAATTTGATTTTTATGGTAGAGTTAACTCTGAAGAGTCTCTGGATATATTTCAGGGGGTCCATGACTTTGAAGGGGAAGAATGTGTCTTCATTTTCACTAACCTCTAACTGAAATTTAGGATTTCCTTCCATTAAGAATTTTTAAAAACCATCAATTACATTTTTCTGAGAAGGGGTCCATAAGCCTCACCAGACTGCCAAAAGGATCCTTGAAAAAATTGTTTAGAGCCCCTGTTTTAGTATCTTTGACGTATGAGCTTCTAGGATTTGTTCCCTTTTTCCCATTGGTCATTCAATCAATAAACATTTACTAAGCACCTACTATGTGCCAGGCATTGGTACTAAGCACTGTTACAAGAGCCTTGAGAGGAAATGTTCTCCATTGGTTGATTAGGAACTAAAAACAATTGTACCTGTGCAGATTGCCTACTGGTCTGTGGGTGCATCATGATGATGATGTTTGTGTGTGTGTGTGTGTGTATGTGTGTGTGTGTAACCAAGGTCACATAATAAGAGGTAGAACCTAAGCCCCGCTCTTGCTGGTTCCAAGACTGACCCTCTATTCAGGGCATTTATTTCCACCAATAAGGAGAGAGTTTCATAGTAATGGGTTTGGGATAAGGGTTATATTCATATACATGTATATGTGTGTGTACATAAATGTATGTATGTATATATATATGTACATATATATTCTTCTTGTAATTGTTTTCTAATGAAAAGGTCAAGTAGCTTGTCAGAACCTCAATTTCCTTATCTATACAATGAAGTGGGAGAGTGAGGGTGAATTCTCTTTTCTAAAGACTTTTCCTGCCATTCATGACAAGGAAAGGAGAAAGAAAACAAGCATTTATTAAGTACCTACTTTGTACACCTATTCTGTGCAGATACTGTACTAAAGTCTTTACAATTATTATCTCATTTGGTCCTCAGAACAACCCACTGAAGTGGATGCTGTCTTTATCCTCTGTTTTATAGATGAGGAAACTGAGGGCAGAGAGAGATTACATGACTAGTCCAGAGTCACAGAGTTAGTATCTTAGGCTGGATTTGAACTCAGGTCTTCCTGACTCTCGGTCCAGTGTTGTATAGTTCTTCACAGGAATAAATGAGCATCAGGACAGAGAGGAATCAAAGGATGTGATTTATTGATATTTTCAACAATTTCTGACAAGATTATATGGATGGTTGCATGTGTATCTACATATAGACAAATGGTATCATGGAGTCAGGACTGGGAAGGGGAGAAGGGAGGTTACTCTTTTTGAATAAGGAACTTGCAAATTAACAGGAAACAAAGTGCTTGGTAAGCAGGTTCATCGCTGGATGAAGTACAAATAGTGGGTTCCATAAGGATCCTTGCTAGGGTCATTCTTAATTATGATATTAATATAATACCTACTATATTAGGTACTATATTATATATGATATTTATACATATAATTATTAACATTACCTTTGTAATGCTCTCATGGTGATTTTCACATTCTGTATGTGGTATAATAGAAGCACTAGCTTTGGAACCAGAGGACCTGAGTTCCAGTTCTGGCTCTGCTACTTGTTAACTTTGTATATAACTTTGAACAACTTACTTTACCATTGAAGGCTTAATTTTATCGCCTTTAAAATGAAGGGAGTATATTCTCTTATCTCTAAGTGCTCAGCCTGGTGTCTGGCACATTGTTTATTGGTGTTCAGCCTTTTCAGTCGTGTCCAACTCTTCATTCATTTGGGGTTTTCTTGGCAAAGATAATGCAGTGGTTTGCCATTTTCTTCTCCAGTTCATTTTAGAGATAAGGAAACTGAGGCAAACAGGGTTAAGTGACTCGCCTAGGGTCACACAGTTAGAAAGTGTCTGACGCCAAATATGAACTGGGGAAGACGCATCTTGTTGACTCCAGGCCTACCAATCTATCTCTTAGCTGCCTCCAGCACTATATGGTATATAAGCTTAAATAGAAGAATAGGGAGTTTTTCTATTCATCCCAACATTCATTTGAACCTAACAAACAGGTTACCTCCTGAGCCCACAAGAGACACTCCCTATACTTGTAGTTAGCTCCTGCTTTGTAATTTGATATTGAATTTGTATGTGTTCGTCCTTTGTTGCCGAAGAAGACCATGCCATCAGAGAAATAATGACATGACTTGCACTTGACTTTGTTCATAAGATGAAGATCATTCATTCCACCATCTCATTTAATGGAGGAAGAAACCAAAGGCTAGAAAGTAAAATGGTTTGGTCCCAGTAGGAGAGCTGGAATTAGGACCCACGTCCTTTGACTCTAAATCTACACTCTGGTATCTTCCCCTTCTATTAGTTGTGTGTGTTTACTCCTCTCTTCCCAGCCCAACCCGGAGCTGCAGGGACTGCTTCCCTACCCTTCTGCCTCCCCACAGAACCACTGAACAGAGGACTGGATGGAAAACTGGCATTCAAGGTTTGTTCATTGTTGAATGGATGAGACCTAGCTGACCTACAGAAGGATGTGTCTCGTGTGTGAGCATGGGCCTTTGGTGAACGTCTGTGTGTGCAGATACAGTTGTGAACTTTGAGGGCGTGGGTCTGGTCTCTGAGGGGGTGGTGTTGAGTGGAGCTTGGAGAGGATTCTTCTGGGCAGTGACTGGGTATGGATCCAGCCCGGCGAGGCTCTTCTCAGCCTTCTGCTTGGAGTAGAGCTTCCAGGAGAGCTGCCTGGCCGGCAGCTACTGCAGAGGAAGGCCCTACGGTGGGCGGGCCGGGAGGGAGCTAGGGTGTCTGCGTCGCTCACATTACAAATCAATTCATTACTGGCATTCGCAGTGGCCGCCGATCTTCAAGGATCGGGGGTTTGATGAAGAGGATTCATTTCAAGAAATAAACCTTTTAAATTAACCACGAGACGAGGGAAATTTCTTTATTTAAAAAATGCACCGGCCCCTGCCTGCTTTGTTTTCTCTCTTATTAATGCCATTATTAATAACGCCCCCCCGCCGGCTCCTCTCCATTCCCATCTCCCACCCCCATCCCCTGCAGGAAGGAAGGGCAGTGACTTAGGGTGCCATGGGCACCTCCCCTGCACCTCCCCTGCCCAGTTGTTGCCTCTTACTGAATCCTTCTCACATCAGCACCCCTCTCCTATACCCTTCCTCTTCTTCTCAGAGGCCCACTCCCTCCAATCAAAGGCATTGTGATATAAAGGGTAGAACCCAAGACCTAAGGGTCAAGAGCTCTTCCTTCCAGTCCTGGATTGGCCAGCTTGTTCCCTTGGTCAAGTCACTTCCTCCTTAGGAGTCTCAGTTTTCCTCACCTTTGAAATGGGGATAGTAATCTCACGCCTGCCCCTTTATAGGGATATTGGGAGAATCAAATACTAGGATGTGCTGGTGTATGTTTGACAGTCTGCCTAGGGGAAAAATGTACGCAGGACACACTTTTAAGTTTAATCTTTACCATGAACATTTTCTTAAGTCTAATTATCAACAAACAAATAAATCAAGTCCTGGTTTGTAACATTTGCCAATTTCTGAGGTGTAAATGCCCCCAGTGAAAATGTGACCACTGGCTCTGTCCACATAGTTTGAGCTGGGGCCGACAAACTCTTGGGGAATGATGCATGTGGGAGTTCTTTGAAAAGTACAAGGGTCCAGGGCCCTGGCTGATCTTTCAGAGAGAACTGATGGTTAAATCCTATAATGAGGTTTTTATTATTTTATCCAGGTAACACATCTGCCCTAAAATAGGGGCCTTCTGGAGACAGAGCCTTAGTCCCTGACAAGAATGATAGAGATATTTCAGGACCTTTCAAAGGCCAAGGCGTAATATTATTGAATGGTTGGGTCTTCCCTTTTCCCCTCACATCCTACCCCTTAAGCAGCTACTTCCACCTATGACCCCTGGGGAAATCGTTTTGCAGACAGGGGAGTAGACAGATCAGATTCATTTATTCTCCCATGCCCTGTAGTAAAGGTCAGGAAGACCCAAAAACCACCCGAAGTGTCTGTTATTCATCAGCCACTCTGGGGTTAGTTCATGTACCTAAGAGAGGAGGAAACAAGGGACCCCCTAGAGACAACAAGATCACAATCTCCTGATTCCCCCTTGACTCTCAGATAGGCTGAGCTGGCAGAAGCAGGAACAAGGTTCCTGATAAGGTTGGAAGGAGGAGTGGGAGAGAGTCCTTGATCCAGGAGCATCAGTGGAATTTATTGAGGACCTAGAAAAATTGTAAGTGTGGGGAGCTGAGGACCCTGGAAAATACAAACCTCTGAAGATTCTAGAACTTCTCCTTGGGAGAGGAAAGAGGCGCCATAGTTTTTTACATCAAGGTATTTTGTACCCTGTTGACAGATTCATAGGAAATTGGAGGAATTCAATGGACAGAGCACTGGATTTGAAATCAGAGGGCCCAGGGCTCCATCCTGGCTCAGAGACGGTGGACCAGTCAGTAGTATCAAACTCAAAAAGAAATTAATCCCTGTGGGCTACATATTAGAAAATCACAAACTGACATTATCTATGATATGTTGTATATTTATTTACTTTGTTAAATATTTCCCACTTACATTTTAAGCTGGTTCAAGCAGCATTCAGGAGTCTGGGACAGTGAGTTTGATACCTCTGCACTCAATGACTTCCAAGGACTTCTAAGACTCCCTGAAATTCTATATCCATGATCCAGATGAGCCAGCCCAACACTTTCACTTTGCAGATGAGCAAACAGAAGTTCAGAGGGCAGGAGTAGCTGACTTCATGTCACTCCCCCTCATGTACTTAATGTCTTGGTCAGACTGGCCTGTCAGCTGTCGGCCCACATGCAGGATTTCATCTCCAACCTTCATGCCTTTGCATAGGCTAACCTCCATTCCTGACATACTCTTCCATTATATTGCCTTCTTTTGGCATTCTTAGCTCCTTTCGAAGGTCAGTTCGATGACCACCTATTACTTGGTGCTTCTCCTGAGCAGTGACCATCCCCTCATTTTAGAAATGAAGAAATCAAGACCCAGAGATCCTATAACACTTCCCCAAGGTCACTAAGGCAGTAAGTAGCAAAGTTGAGATTGGAACCACAGTTCTCTGGCTCTGGGCCACACTGCCTCCTCTAGCAGAGCTGGGACTCAGACCCAGGACACGTATAAGGTGGGTAGGGTGCTGGATTCAAAATCAATGGACTTCCGCTGAAATCACAGAATGGCCACTTTCTATCTAAGGGACCCCAGGCAAGTTACTTAGACCCCTTTGGGTTTCCATTCCTTATCTGTAAAATAAAGAGTTTGGACTGGACAGCCTCTCCTATCTTTTCCAAATCCATAAATTGCTTCTCATTGTCAGTTCCCTATTCCACCATGACAGTTGCTTTGTATGTACTGTATTCATTTATCTCTGTGCATACTGTTCTCCCTTCCTGCCTGCCTCAGTAGAATGTAAAACTCTTTTTGAGAACTGGAGATGTCTCCTTTTTGTCTTTGTACCCCTAACCCAGCATCTTGCATGTAGTAAGTGTTCAATAAATACTTATTGATGAAGTAACCCTCCCATAATCACACAATGAGTAACTAGAACATTGATTTAGAGCCAAAAGGGCCTTCAGGGATCATCCAGATTAACCTGTTTATTCTACAGATGGGGAAAATAAGGAATGATGTAAACTTGCCTGAGATCACACAGCATGAATGAACCAGAATTGGCTTTCCACACAGCCTTCAAACTAACCTAAGAAGGATGCTAGGATTCCAGGAACCTCAGGCATGGAGGTCAGCCTATGCAAAGGCTTGGAGGCTGGAGATGAAATCTGCATATACTGCCTCCTCTAGCAGAGCTGGAATTTGAACCCAAGTCAGCCAATTCCTAGTTAATCGAGGACTCTTCTACTAAGTGCGTACAGGAACAAAATTGATTTCTGTTCAAAGGGCAGGAAATCGACTGGGGGGACTGAGGCAGAGCAGGGAAAGAGAGGGTCAGGACAAAAGGGAAGGGCAGACTGGACAGCACGTGAAGGAATTAACAGGGGGAAAGTCAAGTAATCAGTGATTCAGGAAGAACTTGAGTTTTTATCCTGCAAGCTTTCCTCTGTTGTTTTCCCCCAGCAGTCTTTGTGGTGCTTGCTCCAGCTGTCTTCACTAAGCTCACTGACAGATCTGTGTGGCTCTCAGTGGGGTTGACTGATCATGGCTTCCTTTCCACAAATGGGAGAGAGAGAGAGACTGAAGGACAAGACACACAAAAAAGGAAAGAGAGCAAGGAACGTAGCCCATCCCTGGGAGAAGACCCTGAGAATGCTCATCCTGAGGGTTTGACTGCTGTCTGGCTCATCGTCTCCTTCTCCACATTATCCACTGAATGTGATGCACCCAATTCTCTGTCACCCAGTATCATTCCCCCTAAGGATCAGGTATTAGTCACAGACAGCCCAGACCCTGCTCCCACCCAAAGTACTGTCTGATCCAGGAGGGGCTCTCCCAGATAGTCAGTCTTAAGAGTCAGGAGCTTCTGTTACGAATACTGAATGAATTTGTTACTATTTTCAAGGCCGGTTCTGTCCTCCCGTTGGACCTAGGGGCTACCTGAGAGTCAGCACTATCTCTCCTTCTCAGACTAAGAATTATGAAATAATCACTTGGTCTTGCACATTCGGGCTGGGTCATCCCCCTCTACTTTCATTCTTGTAATTACCTTAGACCAGGAACTTTCACAAGGCCAGGGCTGTGTTGAAGTGAATTGAGAGCTTCCTTCCTCAGTTTCTCTCTTTTGCACCAGCCCACATCCCTGTCATGAGAGACTTTGGCAGACAGTTCTGTGATCTCCATGCCCACTTGCCTGAGCCTCACCCTAGAAGGGCTACACCCTTGGCTGTTCTTGTGAGGGGTTGGGGGGAAAGAGAGTCCTTCCCTTCCCCCTTCCTGATTGCTCTCCTTTCCCAGGGTTACCCTCCCCCATGCTGCCATGGGCAGGAAGGTAGAGGGGGTGTCCCGACCCAGGTGTGCCAGGCCACACGGCCATCACATAAATGGGGAATTGTTTTTAGGTTAATAATCCTGTGTTAATTTTCCCTTAAAATATTGTCTTTGACCGTTAAATGCTCACACTGTTATAAAAAGAACGTAATAAATGATCTTGAAGCAAATTCTCCTGCCAAATGTCATAATTTATTTGCATAATTAGCTCTTAATTTTAATTCAATATGCAAATCCACGCTTCCTTTCTACGGCAGCCGCCTGTTTCCCAGCCGGGCGGCCATGGATTTATTGTGACGCCAGCTCGTCTGTCAGAGCCAGGAGGCTGGGGAGGGGCCTTCTGGGGACAGCCTGGGGGCCAGGCAGACAGACAGACACAGACAGACACATTTAGATGCCCAGTGACATACAAAACTTTCAGATCCTTTTTCACATATACTCAGGGAGACTTCCAAAGGCATACTCACTCACCCAAGGATATGGTGATGCAAACCCCCACCCACCCACATGTACATACAACATATGAAAGCAGATGCTTGTACATAAGGATGAGCTCCAGAGGTCATGGCAAGATGAAAAGGCTACAACTATGGTGGGAAGGATTAAGGGTAAACTCAACAAGGGGAGATCTGCTATGAGAGAAGTTGGGGTATCTAAGGAGGCAGCATGGAGAGTAGGGAACATGAGGGAGAGGTGGAAATGTGGACAAAGAACATCACAAGACTACAGGGGAAAGGGGGACAGAGTCAAGTTTGGCTACCAGATGTTGACTTGCCCAAAGATTACAGAATAAGGGAATACATTTCTCACTTGCCCAGTCACAAGCTAGGCTTCCCACATCTGTAACTAGGCATATCCTGATGAAGAAATAATAATGAAATGAGACAAAGTGATTCTTTCCTGAATCAATGCCTTATGGCATCCCTGTATAAAGCTCTATCAGGTTTGTTCATCTAGGAACCTTAGAGATTAAATAGACCAATATCCTAATTTTACAGAGTAGAAAACTGAGGCCCAGAGAAAGGAAGGAAGGTGACGTAGTAAATCAGTGACTTTGCTTGAGCCAGTGACCAAGATGGAACTCTTTCCTCTGCACCCCAGAGACACAGTGAGATGAGGATGGAGGAAAAATTCTTGGTTTCATAAATCTCCTTCCATAAAAATTTGCCTTGAATTTCCCTTCTCCATTAGGGAGAAGGCAGGAGGGGGAGGTTTTCTAGTGGAAAAGGGGCTCTGGGCAGGGCCCGAACTGTGCCAAACTAAAGCTGTCTCCTGGGAAGTGTCGATGTATGTGTGTTGTCATGGGGGCTGGAGAGTGGGGAATGGTTTTAAGTATGCGAAACTGTATGCATAAGAGCATGTGTGTGAGTCAGTGTGGGATGAGATGAGAGCGCACCCCCACCCACCCCCAGGAGAGCGCGGGTGTGGTCTCAGCGGAGTTTCTAACCTGGAGTGATGGCTTTCCTGATTTGCCACTTTAGTACTCTTGTTAATGAATTTTTAATCTTCTTAATGACATTAAACACGGAAAGTAATTAAGGAAAACAAGTTTGAAACTGCTGACTTCAACCCTTTACTCACAACTATTTAATGTAGAATTAATTTGATTTTGCCCATTATTCAAATGAACGGGCTCCCTTCTCCCCAGGCCTGACCGTCCCCTGGACCCACGCATGCCCCTCCTTCCCCACCCTTCCCTGGCCCCTCCTCTCTCCTCCCCAGGCACCCACATCCCTCAGGCCTTGTCCTGTGCCCTGGGCCCTTGTCTACCTTTTCAATCACCTCATATCTTTGTCTCTAGTCTCAGTCCTGGCCTCTTGCCCATGTCCAAGGAGACATTGAGGCACAGTGGAAGGGGCACTGCATTTGTAATCAGAGGGCCTAGACTCGGTTTCAGATCTGCCTGGATGACCTTGGGCATATCACTTAACCCATTTGGGTCTCAGTTTCTTCGTCTGTAAAATGATGGGTTTATGTCAAGTTCAGTGACACACATCTACCAGGGAGCATGAGGCTGGCAGATCTCTCGAGCAGAGGAGCTCTGAACTGAAATCAGTTGCTATCAGTAGTGAAATTGGGCCTGTGAGAAGCCTCTGCAAGCCCTGTCTGGGCAAGACAATGAGGCCTAGTCTCACAAAAAGAAAAAGAAAAGGGTAAGATTGTATGAGACATCTGAGTTCCCTTCCAAGTTAGGGAAAAAGCCACCCTTCCCATCTCCCCTCCTATCCTCCAACCTATAGGAAAGAGCTCCCTGAGTGTGTGGGGATCACTGGGAATCACTCAGTCATGATGGAGGCAGAGCCTCTCTGGGTTTGGAGGACAGAGAAAATTTAGGCATCTCAGGTTAGGGATGAGATGGGGGCTGAGAAGAACAAGGGAAGAGTCAGGTGTGGGGCATTGGAGAGACACCTGCATCCCCAGGCCAGGTGAGGAGGTGCCGGCTCTACTTTCTCTTGTTTGACAAAATTTCCTGCTTCAGGACAGACTCCATCATGTAAGGATCCCACCCTAACGCACAGCAATGGACAGTTCCCAGATTCCTGTTGGGGCTGGTGGAAAGAAGTAGTTAGGGACAAGGATAAGGAGGCAGGCTGTGCCTTTAGAGTATGCTTATTGTCTCTGTGGGTCTTTTCATATATTTTGAGCCACTCAAATTCAGGTTAAGGATAACCCAACTCAGATTTGGTGAGATTCCTTTTCATCTGAAAGGGCTACCCTTCACATTTCAATATCTTTTGCCCCCAAATAGGCAACCCCCTTACATGGACATGTGATGTGATTTGGATGTATCTTATCTGTATCATGCATTCATGTGTGCAGCCTGGTACCTGCTGCTAGGTACATAGGGTCAGTGGGGAAGGTCCTTCCCTTACCACACACCTGCCTTTGTTTACTTCTTGATGTTCTGGGGAAACAGTCAACAATAATTTCTTCATTGCCTGCTACACATCAGGCAGCGTACTAAGCATTTGGGATACAAAGAAAGGGAAAAGACTTACTATTCTCAAGTCTAATGGGAGAGAAAACATATATAAAGATGTACCAACAAGATCCATACAGAATAAATTGGAGGTAGTCTCAGAGTGAAGGCATCAAGATTAAGGCGTGTTGTATTCAGGCACAGATTAAGAACAGTGAATGAGGAAGGCTGGAGATGAGTGATGGGGGAAATGTGAGAGGCTCAGGAGTTCTTGATGAGGTTGACCACTTCGAGAAGTTTCTTGTGAAGGCATTCGATTCTAGGCACAGTTGGATTCCATTCTCTCTGTCCATGATGCTGCCCCTGTATAGGACATAGGGACAAATACACTTCTGATCTAGGGGGAAAGATCTTCTGCACACCTGGACACTTGTCAGAGGGAGCATGGCCACAGAAACCTCTCTTCAAGGAGGGAAAAGGGATAAAAGGGGCAGAGAATCTGAGGATTGTTGTTCAGGACAGAATCTCTAGCTCTTGGGGGCCACCAGGAATAGGGTTAAGAGAGTTATACAAAAGGTCAATTAATCCATCAACCAGTATTTATTAAACACCTGGCTACTGAAGCTACAAAGACAAAAAAGGAAAGTCCTTGCCCTCAGGGACCTTACTTATTCTCAGCGGGGACAATATGTACATATATAAGTGTGTTTTCATCCTTCGTTGCTGAAGGAGACCATGTCATCAGAGAAATGATGACATGACTTGCACTTGACTTTGTTTTGAGTGAGGGAGGGCTGTGCAGGTCACCAGCCTCACTTCTCCTCCAGAGCCATCTGAATCCAGTGACCAGATATTCATCAGGATGACTGGAGATGAAGCAATTGGGGTTAAGTGACTTGCCCAAGGTCACACAGCTAGTGAGTGTCAAGTGTCTAAGCACATGGAAGACAAAAGATGCCTCTTTTAGCGCTTCCTTCAATGGTGCCCAGGTGGTATCTAATCCTAGGACAGGGTGAAGAAATCCTCAAAACAAAATTAGATCTGGGGGCAGGAAAAACCTAGAAAGAGTCTAAGAAGCAATTTGGGAAGAGAGTAGAGGGAGATGGGGTGTACGTTGGGGCATATTTAGGTTGCATTACGTGATATTTGATTTTATTGGAGTAGTGTGTCACCAGGTTCAAAAACAGGTGGGAGTCACCCGAGGGGCAGAAGAAAAGCGAGTCCTTCTGTCTTTTCCAGGGCCAGGCTTATAGCCACACCTCTGGAGGCCTCCTTCTCCCTACCTGTACCCAGCCCCTCCAGCTCCTTCTCCCTATGTGCATACAAACACACACACACACACACACACACACACTAACATTCACACTAATGTCAATGTGGGTATTTGTCACGCACACTGGAATCACATACACAGATGGACATTAACTTTCCTCTAGAGTCATTGCCCTGAGTAACAGTGGAAGACACTTCTGAAGGCCCCTGATTCAGTCTGTCTTCTAAAGGGAGGAAGTTAGGCCCTTCTATTAAAGTCAATATGTTTGCCATATTCGTTCATTATCACTTTGGGGAGGGGGTACTGTGAGCCAGGTCAAAGGAAGGACTCTAGGACTCAGGATCCAGCACCCAGGACCCAGGCTCGGCCAGAGGAAGGCCCAAGAAAAACAAAGAAATGACGGAGCACCACCAAGATTATGAGACAGAGGCTGTGAGAGAGATAGAGACAGAAAAGCATCCATACAGGATTCCTCCCAAGCTCCCCCAACACACACACACACACACACACACACACACACACACACACACACACACACACACACACACACCCTCAACCACATCACTCATCTTGGCTGTTGGAAGAATATCAGCCCCCACCCTCTCTGTCCCCCCCCACCATTCCCAATCCAGCCACTCTGCATTGAACTGTGACTTTGAACAGCACTGACACCAGAGTCTCTCTTGCCCCTTCCTCCCATTCCAGGGACTTTATGGGCTGAGACGCTTGCTTGCTGGCCTTCTTCTCTCTCTCTCTCTCTCTCTCTCTCTCTCTCTCTCTCTCTCTCTCTCTCTCTCTCTCTCTCTCTCTCTCTCTCTCTCTTTCTGTCTCTCTCTGCCTCTCTCTGTCTCTCTCTCTCTCCTCCATCTCTCTCCTTCCTATCCCTCCTCTGCACGGACTGTCTTTCTCTCCCTCCCTCCCTCTCTTCTCTCTATGTCTGTGTGTCTCTCCCCCCCTCTTCTGTCTCCCTTCTGTCAGTGTCTCTGTGTCTATCTCTCCCTCCCTCTCTCTTCTGTCTCTGTCTCTATATCTGTCTCTCTTTCTCTCCCTCTCTTCTCTGTCTCTTTGTCTGTCTATCTCCCTTCTGTCTGTGTCTCTGTGTCTGTCTCTCTTTCTCTCCCTTCCTCTCTTCTGTCTCTCCCTCCATCTATCTTTCGCTTTCTCTTTCCTTCCATTCTTCTCTTCCTTCTCTCTGTCTCTCCCATCACCTGCCCCATCTTTCCCTTAGAGTGCCTATACCTGTCTTTCCCTTCATGGCTGGGTATGTATCTATCTCTCTAGTTACCAGAATCAGCAGGGTCTTTGGATTATAGGACACTTCCAGGTACAGAGGAAGAACCAAAGCCAGTTGGATGTGTGTTGGGTAAATGAGTGGGTGAGACACAGGGAAGGAGAGAGCCAGAAGTGATGCTCTTGGGCTTGAGGGTGATCTCAGAAGCAGGAGAATCTGAACATGAGAATCCATAAGCAAGGGAGCCTGGAAGTGAAGATAGCTGAACTGCAAACTGGGTAGGAGTCAGGGAGATCACTTCCTTTGGATCTGTTCCCTCCATCCCTGCCTCCCTTCATCAAAGAGGCCTGGAAAGAGTCAGAGTGCCTGAATTGCAGATATGCACATGCCCTCTCACTGAAGCTGACACACTCATAAAATGTTAGAGCTAGAAGAGACCCTACACATCATCTAGGCTAAGTCCATTGTAAAGATAAGCAAAATAAGATAGAGCTGAGGTGACTGGCCAAGGGTCAAACACACAAGTTAGTGACAGCCAGGAAGAGCCTCCAGATTAATGCCTAGTTCTGCACTCTTTCCACTAGGCTCCTTCCCATGCTTACCTATGCCCACACATACATGCTTACACATGAACACATGTGCTCATATGCACCCACTCATAAATAGTCCCTCACTCACAGCTACACGGACACACATGCTCCCATACATGCCCGTGCTGCGCACGCATACACACACACATACAGATCCCACAGGCGCCCACAAGCACAGGGCAATGATTAATGTCCCCTCAGAAAAAGAAATTATATCGAATAAATTAAACTACTGTGGCAGCAAATTGAAAAATAAGGATGTAAATGAGGTTTGAATACTTAATATCTGAGACATGGGGGGACGACAAGAAATTGCTGGGTCCCCGAGAGGAGAGAGGATGCTCCCTTCCTCACTCTTTCAACCCCACCCTTTCACCATGAACCTGAAACTGGGAGGATCTGTACAAGGGGGGTCCCAGTGACCACTGACCCAATCTACTCTGACTTAGGTAAAAGCACCCAGAGCTGAAACCTCCAGGGAAAGTTACAGTTGAAGACCAACCGATACACCCCACACCCCATACGAGAACCCTCTGAACACAAATTCTAGGACCCAGCCCTGACACCCCTCCACACTCCCCAAGACCTAAATAACCTGACCCACCCAAATAGGGCTTGGGGCACACACACACAGGCACCTTGACCCACTCCATACAGAACTGTCTGCTTTCTGGGCTTGAGTCCCTCAGGAAAAATGTGTGTGTGTGTGTGTGTGTGTGTGTGTGTGTGTGTGTGTGTGTGTGTGTGTGTGTGTGTGTGTGTGTGTGTGTGTGTGTGTGTTTGGCCTGTTGGGGCAAAAGAGGCTAGCTCTCTTACTCCAGGATTTGGATCATGGCAGCCCTTTCTGGGTGGGGTCCTGAGATTCTGACTCTGGTCCTTAATCTGCTTTTTTCTAAGTTGATCTCCCTTTTCCAGCTTTGTCTTTTGCTCCCCAATATTCCTCCTCTCAGTCACCCTTCCTGGCCTGTTCCTCTTTTCTTTCCCACCCCCATCCATTCCCCTCTTCCTCTTCTCCCTCCTCCTTCTCCCCTTTCTCTTCTCACCCCCCCCCCCCTCGTTCATATATATTTAGTATTTATTTACAAGGCCGGTTTTTCCCTGGGCGGGAAGCCAGCCGTGCACAGAAATCCTTAAGATGCTATAAAGCCGCTGAGGTATAAAATGGAAAGTGGTTAGCGCGCTGTTCAGAGATTTCTCACCGGCCTGGGCTCTCCTCGCTCTGCCCGCCCCTGTTGTAAATCTCCCCGAGTTTAGCCTGATGGTTTGTGCTGTTTGTGCCAGGCCCCTGTATGGGGCGGGCCAGGGGCTAGCCTATGTCCCCCTCCCTTGTGGTCCTTTTTAGAGCTGGGGTAAATCTGAGGGGGCCCTTTCCTGGGGGCAAGGTCAGATCTGATCATCTCTCCTTTAGGGGGATTGAGGTCACACAGCTGAGCCTCTCCTAACACCCTAGTGGATTGGGGAGATAGATGGAGCTCAATGCATGGGGAGGGGGATGGTGCAGAAGGAGAAAGAGATAGAAAGCCATAGTCAGAGTCTCTCTTGCCATCTCGGACACTATCTCTATTTGCTATATATTGCTATCTCTCTATCTTTTTGAGCCCAGGTCCCCAAACCCATATCCCTAGCCCTTATCTCTGTTTCCCATCCAATAGTTCCCATTTCTGACTTTCCCATCCTTGATTCCCTATATTTGACCCCCGTCTCTGATGCTCATCTGTGTTCCCCATCTATGGTTCCTATTTCTGACACAAATCATTGCCACTCTTGACCTACATCCATAACCCTAGTCTCTAACCTCCAGCTCTGATTTTCATTTCCAAGCCTCTCTCTGACTTCCAAATTCCTGTCCCTGAGTCCCATCCCTAATGCCCATATGTCAATCCCATTTCTGACCCTCACCTCTGTAACTGTCTTTGGCTCCCACCACGCTCAACCTCCTAACTCCAATCCTGAACCCCAAGCTCCATCTTTAACTTCTATCTATGTACAAATCCGTGATCCACTCAATCCCCATACGTGATCCTACATTCTTTTTCCTCATTTCTAACCCCTCATCTCTAATTCCTCATATCTGACCCTTTTATTTCTGATTCCTATATCTGACTCCCACCCCTGGCAAACATCTCTGATGCCCTCCCTGGAGGAGATGCCTTACCATGATCCCATTGTCTGACCGCTCCATCCCTGATTTCATTTCTGACGTATCTGACTCCTCTCTGTAACCCCTCCTTTCTGATCCCATCCTCATCCCCATTTCCGAGCTACCTTCTGATCCTCATTACCTGACTGCAACCTTTGATTCTCCACTCTTTACTCTTCCCTCTGACCTCATTACTGGCCCCTGCTTTGAGTTCTCATCTCTAGCTTCCCTCTATGCCCTTCATTTCAGACCCATATGTTTAGTTCCTCCTTCCCTAACCCCTTATCCCTATCACAGTTTCAAGGCTCTATCTTCAGCTATCTCTGGACCTTCACTTCTTTTTTCTCTTCCACAGTGCTCTAATTCTGATTTAGTCTGAACCTGTTCCTATTTCCATGTTTTACCCTCTTCTCCAATTCCAATCTCTGACTCCTATCTCGAATTCCCATTCCTGACCTGAACGCAGAAGTACATTCCTGGTTGCTCATCTTTGATTTGTCATCTTAAACCTATCCTTGGTCCTAAAAATGGAGGCATTTTTAACCTTTTCCATCATTAATCACCATTCTTGGTTCCTATTTCTGGTCTAAATCTCTGTTTTTCATCTCTGGAATCCATCTAACCCTTCACACCTGAGCCCCATCCCTAGCCTGTCATCTGTGACCTCCCCATCTCTGATTCCTGTACCTGATCCCATCCTTGACTCATATTCCTTTTTTCATCCCTGACCCCATCCCTGAACCTCAGTTTCGAGTTCCATTTCTCATTCTCTATTCTTGACCCTCCCATTTTTGACCTTTATCCTTTTCTTTCTATCTCTAGCACATCTTGACCTCATTTCCTTATGCTATCTCTGATATTCATCCTTGATTGACATCTCTTGTTTCCTGCCAGTCTCCCACATAGTGTCATATCCCTGACTCCACACAAGTCCCCAGCTTCAGTTCTTATCCCTGGTCCCATCTTTGATCTCTATCCCTGATCCACCATCTCTAAGTCCCATCTGTGACCATCATGTCTCCAGCCTCTATCCCTTTCTCCCATCTCTTCTCCCCATCCTTGAGTCTCCTTTCTAACACCCACCTTTGACTCCATCTCTCACTCTATGGTAGCCAACAAACAAACAAATACAATTCATGCAAGGAAGGCAAAGAGGGACCAGGACTAGGGAAGTGATAGGTTATGCTGAAAGAAACATACATTTTAGGCAGGATAGCGAGCAGCTACAGAGCATCCAGAAGAGATCAATCAGGATGCTAAAGGGCTCTGAAGTCACTCTATATAAGGACCAATTATGAAACTTCTGGAGAAGAGAAAATTCAGAGGGGACATGAAATTTATCTTAAATTATCTGAAGGATTGTTGTGTGGAAGCAGATTAGATGTTTTCTGTGTGACCCCAGAAAGCAGAACCAGGAGCACTATTGGAAGCTGCAAAGATGGGAAATTTAGGTTTGATATAAGGAGAACTCCTTAATAATTAAAACCATTCAAAAGCAGAAGGAGTTGCCTCCAGAGGTGATGGATTTTCTCCTCAATGTCTAGTGATCAAACTTATCCCCAAAGAAGAAGTACAGATGCACCTCCTTCCTTTCTTTGCAGAGGTGGAAGACTCTGGGTCTAGACACCAATAAGGATGTTGGATGAGGCAGTTGATTTATTGGTTACTTTTACTGAAATGGATTTTTCCTTTTTGTTCTTATTTGTTATAAGAGATAGCTCTCTGGGAGAGCTATATTGGGCACTGTAGATGTTACAAGAGTTCCTCATTACATAGATAATATAAAAACAAAGATATTAGTGAAAACAATTAAAAATAAAGGTATTCAAACAAAGGATAGATGGACACTTACTTGGTGATGTTGCAGAGGGAATTCTTGTATAGATAAAGGATGGATTAGGTGTTCATTGAGGTTCCTTCTTAGTCTGAGATCTTTGACTCCCATCTCTCCTCTTCATCCCAGACACTGATCTTATTTCTAGCTCCCATCTTTCACTTTCCTCTCTAACCTTCACCAACCCTTGGTTTCTAAACACCATTCTATCTATCCTTCTACCACCTGCCAATTTGTACCTTTCATTTCTAATTCCTATCCTTAGACACCAAATCTTACCCTCATCATGCCCACCTCAGACCTCTATCTTTATTTCCATCCATTTACTCTTGTCTCTGACTTTCATCCTTCATTCTCCTCTCTGACACCCATTTTTGACCCCCACCCCTTATTTTACTACTTCCGTCTCTAATTCTAACCTTAATCCCATCTCTCTATTCTATATCTGTGGTTCAACCCTGACCTTGCTCTGCCCCATCTATTTCTGACTTCTAGTACTGATTCTCAGTTCTGAACATCAACTTCTACCTTCATCTCTGATTCCCATTCCCACCCATCCCCATCTCCAGTCCTGAATTTCTTTATCATTATCCATAGCACATGCGTGTGCACATGTATGCATGCACGCATGCACACACACACACATTCCTTACTCCCCATCTCTTGTCCCCCTTCCTATTTCCTCATTCTTGACCTTCATCTCTGGCTCTTATTGCTGACCACATGGATGATCTCTATTTCTGACACCATCTCACTCTGATTCCAGATTCCAGTCTCTGACCATTTCTGACCTCCTCTCTGATTCCCCCAATTACTGACCCCCCATTCCTGGCTGATATCATTTATTCCCATATCTAGACCTTAAACCCACTACCATCTCTGAAACTCATTCCTTATTTCTGTCTTTGACACTTATTCTCCACTTCTTTCCTTGATCTAATTTGTGGCCCATCTTTAAAGTCCAATTCTGATTTATCTTTTGTCCCCAGTCCTGGACCTCCATCTCTAACCTCTATCACTGATTACTTTCTCTATAAATCCCATCTTTTACTGCATTCCCAGCCCCCCAGCTCTAACTCTCAATGCCGATTTTCTTCTCTGATCTCTCCCTCTCTGGCTCCTATAATTGAACCTCATCTCTTACTCCCATCACAGACCCCTCTTATTGATCCTATCTCTTGCCACTATCCCTTACTCTCTTGTTTAATACCAAACTTTGAAGTCCATTGCTTACTCTCGTCTTTAACCCCTGATCCCGACCCCATCCCTAACTTTCCCACACCTGCCTTCATTCTTGAATTCTAATCTTGATACTCATCTTTACACTCCTATTTCTAATCATCTACGTTGCTCATTTCTGAACCTAATCACTAACTCTCATCAGTGATCCCCCATTCCTAAACCCTATATCTGACTTTTATGATTCATTCACCATCTTTGACTCATCTATTCCTAACATCCATCCATAATCCTCAACCTGAGCCCCATTTCTGAGTTGGGCTTCCTGACCCTATCCTGACCACATCCCTTATCTCTAACCTTCACATCTGGTCTTGATATCTGACTCTGCCATATGTAATGTTCATCCCTAGCTTCTCATCTCTAATGCCCTCCACCCTGCAATTCACTGTTGATCCCCCTAAGTCCTCCATACTCTATTTCTGACTCCCATCTCTGACCACTATCATTGACCCCCACATTGATCCTATTCCATATTCCCTTCTCCGATGTCTATTCTTGATCTCATCTTCTACCCCAGGATTATTCTCCAAACTTTATATTTTACTCCCGTCGCAGACCTCAGTCCCTAATTCTCATCACTGATCTCTAACACATCTCTAACTCATTCTATTGCTAGGTTTCATCCCCAGATCAGACCCTTACCTGTCAACCTTTATTGTTGATCTCTGACTTTCATCCCTGACCTTACTCTTGGACCCTTATTTTTAGCTCCTAACTCTGACATCTCATCTCTGACCTGATACCTTTGACCTGAATCCTCATATCTCACCTATTCTCCCTTACCTCCCTTAACTTTGCCTGAATCCCTAATCTCATCTTTCTTGACCTGTCATTGCTGACTCCCCATCTTGACCCTTATCTCTGAATCCCCTGCTTCTATTTATGAACTATGACTTCCCTGATCTCCTCTACTACCTCACCCTCTGATCCCCTCCTCAAGAGTCCATCTCTGACCTTTACACTGGATCTTCCTCTCAAACTCCCATTTTGATGCCCTGTTCCTGATCAACTTCATGCCTGATCTCATATTGTTTTAGCACTACCCCAATTCACCATCTGGTACCCTCATTTCTAACCCTCCCATTGTTGACCTCTCTTTCCTGTTCTGATGCCTCTGTTCCAACTCCTGGCCCCCAACTCTATGACTCCTCCTCCCCATCTCTGTTATCTCTTCCTGGACTTTCCCATCCCTGACAGTCCATGTTTGATTCCTACTCCCATCATTATTCTTCCAAAACTACAAAATTTCCTTTCTATCCCCTGGGGTGACCCTGAAAGAGAATGATTATTGTCCTTATCATTAGTTCTGTGTATACCTGTGTCCATTCATTATTCACTCATTCACTTACTCTTTGGTTCATTTATTTACTTTAATTAATTCACTAAATCACAGAATTATAGGTTTAGCACTAGATTAGATGTCACTGAGTCTAACTCATCCATTTTACAGATGAGAAAACTGAGACTTAGAAAAATTAAATGACTTGCCCAAGGTCCCCTCTCAGGGGAGTGTGAGAGTGTGAGGACAGCAGTGTCCCTTTTTTCATTTTCTACTGTCAGTGGGAAAACAGTGCCTTTTGTGTAGTAGGCTATTGATAAATGTTGAATTAGATTAAGCTAACCAACAACCATTTATTAAGTGCTTACTACATGCACTGGGGAAACCAAAGAATGAAACAATCCCTCCCTAAAAGAAGCTTACCTTCTAATGGGGGAGATGACAAGGACATATTTTGACATCTGAGTCAGGGTTTGAGCTCAGGCCTTCCTGATTCCAAGTCCAGAACTTTATTCATTACACTCTCTACTTGCTGCCCATTAGCTGCTGCATGTCCAGCCCAATATCCAGCTAGAATATGGAAGAGACTAGAGGAGATCTCTCCTCTCTCCTGCTCTCAGGAAGGAAAGGTTCATACAAAAGAAAAGCTAAATAACAATTTAAGAGTTAAATGGAAACAGAAGAAATAACTTTGAGAGTCCATCAACAAACACTTACTCCAGTGGCTTATAGGGAGATGAGAGGAAGAGTTCAGGTGAATCTGGTCCCTGGAGCCAGACTATAAGCTCAAGGACTCTTGATTGTCCCCTCATCCAGTCCCTTCTCTCCAGCTGGTTGGATTGTACTCCTCCCTCTCAGAGTCTTTGCCTTGCCTTAAGGTTCAAGTTCAGGTGCCACCTATCCCCCCTTCCTAGTTGTTAATGCCGTCTGTCTTATTAAATTACTATTTTCTGAAATGCGCACACCTTCTATCCCTCTCAGGGGAGTGTGAGAGTGTGAGGACAGCAGTGTCCCTTTTTTCATTTTCTACTGTCAGTGGGAAAACAGTGCCTTTTGTGTAGTAGGCTATTGATAAATGTTGAATTAAATTAATATTCTAACTCTATACAATTAGTTGAGAAGACTGTGCAGTGTAGATTGAAGAAGACATTGGAGATGAGAATAGTTACTAATAGTAATAGTTCACCTCTTTTTGTGGTGGCCAAGAATTGGAAATTGAGGGGAATGTCATCATCAATTGGGAAATGGAATGATACACAAATTGTGATACACAAATGGAATACTATTGTCCCATAAGAAATGATGAGCAGGCAGACGTCAGAGAAATCTGGAAAGATTTGCATGAACTGAGGCTGAGTGAGATGAGCAGAACCAGGAAAACACTGTACACAGTAACAGCAACACTGTTCAGTTACCAGCTTGGAAAGACAATGCAATGATCTAAGACAATTCCAAAAGACTCTCGATGCTTTCCACATCCAAAGAAATAACTGTGGAGTGTGAATGCAGATTGAAGCACACTATTCTCTCTCTCTTTTTTCCCTTTCTCATGGTTTTTCCCTTTGGTTCTAATTCTTCTTTACAACATGACTAATATGGAAATATGTTTAATATGAATGTACATGTATAGTCTATATCAGATTGTACACTGTCTTGGAGAGAATGGAGGGGAAGGAGGGGCAGAAAATTTAAAACTCAAAATCTTATAAAAGTAAATGTTGAAAACTAGAAATAAATATTTTTAAATGGTAATAGCTCACACTCACACAGTGTGTACAAACACACACACATATATACAATATATATGTATATATACAAAAAACTTTAAGGTTTGCAAAGCATTTTGCATATATTATAGCATTTGGTTCTTATAACCCATGAAGTAGAAACCCCCCACTTTACAGATGAGGAAACTGAGGCTGAGAGAGGTTAAGTAACTTGCCTAGGGTCACATAGCCATTAAATGTTTGAGATGGAATTTGAACTCATGGTCTTCCTCACTCCAAATCCAGAACTCTATCGACTGTGCCACCTACGAGTCTGGGATGGAAGGAATGAAAATGAATAGCATTAGTTAGTTATATAGAATTGGCAGGCCCTTGACCACTGATGCAAGGTGAATGATGTGGAAGGTGGAAGAGTCAAAATTGGGAAGTGTGGATCCCGGAAGATCGGGAGAATTGTGGTGCCGTTGACAGAGATGGGAGAAGTCAGGAAAAGGACCAGCAAGAAGTTGGAAGAAATCCTGGGGCTTGGAAATACTAAGCTCGGAATGTGGGTGCAGCTGTCCAGTAGGCATTTTGGCAAGACTTCTCTGATGTTTCAGAGAAAGGGGTCAGGGCTAGAATTTCTATTTGAGAGTCAGCCACGTGGAAGCAATTACTGAAGCTGTAGGGTTAGTTAAGGTGGTGGAGACTGTAGAGAGTGAAGAGGGCCAAGGATAGAGGTATGGATGATGCCCAAAGTTGGGTCAAAAAGGGAATAATAATGAGAATGTTTTGCTGTCTGCAGTGGGCACTATGCCATCAATAAGCTCACCAACAACCATTTTTTAAGTGCTTACTACATGCACTGGGGAAACCAAAGAATGAAACAATCCCTCCCTAAAAGAAGCTTACCTTCTAATGGGGGAGATGATAAGGACATATTTTGACATGTATGCAGAATAAAGAGAATAAATGCAAGATACTCTGGGTGGGGAGACAGGACATGAACAGCAGCATGACTAGGATCATAGATTTGGGGTTGAAGGGGACCCTGGAGGTCATATACTCCAATCCTTCATTTTACAGATGAGAAAACTTAGGGATTTGCCCAAGGTCAGTAAGCAGCAGAGCTGAGATTCCAACACAGCTCTTCTAACTCCAAACTGGCATCTTTTTCGCCGCCTCTTAGTGGGTACAAGGTGCCCACTCTGCAGATGCAGGTGTCCCAATGTGGAATGTCATCTTGTCTAGCTCTCTGCTTCTTTCTATTCACCTAGTTCTGGATAGAAGGTAGGATCTCATGGAGGTTTATCCTCAGGTCTCCAACTTTCTTTTTCTTCCTTCCTTTCTTCCTTCCTTCCTTCCTTCCTTCCTTCCTTCCTTCCTTCCTTCCTTCCTTCCTTCCTTCCTTCTTTCCTTTCTTTTTTCTTTCTTCCTTTCTTTTTCTACAAATTATTTATTTTTAGTTTTCAGCATTCACTTCCATAAGATTTTGAGCTTCAAATTTTCTCCCCCTCTCTCCCCTTCTCCTTGCCCAGAAGGCATTCAATATGATATACATTCATATTAAATATATTTTCACTTTAGTCATGTTGTAGAGAGGAATTAGAACCAATGGGACGAACCATGAGAAAGAAGAAGCAAAAGAAAACAACCACAAAAAAGAGAGCAAATAGTCTGCTTCCATCTGCATTCAGACTCCAGAGTTCTTTCTCTGGATGTGGACAAAGGACTTTGGAGATGTCTTGGATCCTTGTACTACTGAGAAGAGCTGTGTATCAAAACCAGTCATCGTGCAATGTGGCTGTTACTGTGTACAGTCTTCTCCTGGTTCTGCTCACTTCACTCAGCATCAGTTCATATAAGTCTTTCCAGGTTTTTCTGAAATCAGCCTGCTCATCATTTCTTATAGCACAATAGTATTCCATTACCTTCATATGCCACAACTTGTTCAGCCATTCCCCAATCAATGGGTATCCCCTCAGTTTTCAATTCTTCACCACCACAAAAAGAGTTGCCTATAAATATTTTTGTATATGTGGATCCTTTTCCCATTTTTTTGATTTCTTTGGGTACAGACCTAGAAGTGGTATTGCTGGGTCAAAGGGTATGCACAGTTTCATAGCCCTTTGGGCATAGTTCCAAATTGCTCTCCAGAATGGTTGGTTCAATTTACAACTCCACCAACAATGCATTAGTGTTCCAATTTTCCCACATCTCCAGCATTTATCATTTTCCTGTTTTGTCATGTTAGTCAATCTGATAGGTATGATGTGATACTTCAGAGTTGTTTTGATTTGCATTTCTCTAATCAATAGTGATTTGGAGCATTTTTATATGACCATAGATAGCTTTAATTTCTTCATCTGAAAACTACTTGTCCATATTCTTTGACCATTTATCAGTTGGGGAATGACTTGTGTTCTTATAAATTTGACTCAGTTCTCTATATCTCTTAGAAATGCGATTTTTATCAGAGACCCTGACTTCCCAGCCCTTTCTCTTCATCCTCAAGTCCCTCTTGGTCAGAAGGGAGGAGTGGAGTGATTGAGCACCAGATCTAAGCTTGGAGGGTAGGGAACAATGTGGTAGCATTCTGTGCTAGTGCTTGGGTTGGGGTTGACAGTGAGCAGATAATGGGCAATGGGGTTTTTGCTTCCATCTATGACTCCCCATGGCCCGTATGACTAACTCCTATCGGTTTGCAGTCCCCTAATGTCCTCAAATATTAGCCACGGTCTGCCAAAGGGTGGGCTGTTTATCTGTTTTTTTGGCTTCAACCTCCACACACGTGTCACTCTCCATGTTTTTGCTTCCTACGCACAATCCCATTCCTTCAGCCTTCTGTCTCCTGTGGACTCAGCCCTCAGCCCTTCTGCAGGGGGGCCGGGAGAGAGAGAGAGAGCCTCCCTGCGGGGGGACAGCAAGGTCCCTGATGTCGTGGGGTGGGGGTTATGGGGTGGGACCCAGGGCCAAGATCCCTGTGTAAGAAGTCAGCAGCGCAGGGAGGGAGCCCCGCCCCTCCCAGGGGCCTGCAGCCCTAAATGCCCCCGCACCTTCTCCATATTGTGGGGAAGTCGCTGCATCCATCAATGTCAGCCGCCGAGTTTGAATAAATTTGAATGCACTGAGCCGTGGGCGGCAGTTTCCATAATATCACTTTCCAGTTTGAATATTTCACTTTTTTTTCAAATTTCTTTTTATCCAACAGTTTCTCCCCCTTTTCATCTCCTCTCCAGCTCCCAAGCGGAGCCCCAGAGGTGGAGGACACCACTCTGGCATGCCCTTGGGGGGCTGTAGGCTGGAACATCCACTAGCTTTTGGCCCAATCTACTGTGCACATAGTCCCTAGGCAGAGGCTCAATAAGGAAACTGAGGCCTGAGAAGGCAGAGGCCTCGTGGCCCCTATGGCACATGGAATATGTCTGCGTGCACACAAGAAGGCTTCTCCGTAACTGGGAGGGACGTGATCCCATGCTCCTTTCACAATAACTCCCTTTCTCTAGTACCGAGCATCTCTGACAACTACACACCACTGGGGCTGACTAGACCTCCAGAATTTTCCCCAACCCGCAACATCTTATTGTCTTATTTGCAGCCATCTTGCACCTCGCTGCCAAGACTGAGGCTGATCCCAACCCACTCTTGATTCTGGACTCTATCTCTGGGCCACCTTATCTTTCCTGGAGCTGGGTCTCCATGAAACTCCCATGCTGTCTCAACAACCTTGCCCCGCAGCCCGACATTCTTAATGCCTCACCCCCACATTCCAGCACCCCTTCATGTGACTCTCTCCTCCCCCCATTAAAACGTAATTTTTTTGAGGGAAGGAATTGTCAGGAATTGCTCAGTTGTTTTTGTATCTTCAGCACTTAATACAGTGCCTGGAATATGATAAGCCCTTGATAAACGCTTTGTTTATAACTATCCATTTATCTCATTTCACTGAGGTGCAAATAGAGGGGGGAAGAGAAGAAAGGAAACAAGCATTATTAAGTACCTACTATGTGCCCTTCATGGTGCTAGGTAAAGGCTTTACAAATATTATCTCAGCTGGTCGTTACTAGAAACTTGGGAGATAAAGGCCATTATTATTCCCATTTTACAGTTGGAGAAACTGAGGCTGATCAAGGTTAAGTAACACAGCTAGTATCTGAGGACAGATTTGAGCTCAAGTCTTCCTAACTCTAGGCCTAGGACTCTATCTACTAATGGTTGGTGATTTCCCTACCAGGAACAAAGGAGAGAGGGAGGGAGCCTTTGCCCCTTCCTCTGTAACTCCATCAAGCTAGGACAGTCCTGCCCTTTCATGTTCAGCCCTCCAAGACTTGTCTTTTAGCAGTGATATAGACATATTCCCATCAAGACTAGGGGAGAAGAAAGGGAAAAGTACTCGAGGTTTCCCAAGTCTCACAGTTCCTGTAGCATAGCAGGGGGAAAACTGAGGCATGGTATAAGGCACAGGGATAGGACCTAGTGGTCATAGGGGAGTCCAGAATGAGAAGCTCTAGTAAGGAAAGAAATAAAGCAGACAGGATTTCTCAATGCCCATTCATGGGACACTGACCATCCCTGGCAACATTGATCACTTTGGCTACACATACACACACTAACCTACTGACCATCCATTTGGATGTCCCCATAGTTCAGGCGACACTGACCACATTTGGGGGGCAATGACAACCTATGGGGTGAAGTGATCTCCCATAGGAACACTGACCATCTCTGGGGAATACACCATCCATAGGGAAATTGACCATCCATTGCCCTATCCATCATCAGGTCCCTGCAAGAAGCAGGGGGTCACACCCCTACTATCCCCTTTATTTATGAGAACTCTGACCCACTGACCATGCACAGAAGATGCTGACCATTCATGGGGACACTGAACCATAGACCAGCCTCCTCTCAGGATGGGTGACCTTTTCACACACAATTCTTTATTGATTTAGTCCTGGTATACAACTTATCCTCACACCTAGAGATTATCCACATGCATATTTCAAGTTTTTCTTAGGCCATTTCTGGATAGTCAAAGGTGAGAAATGTCCCTTCTTCCAGTACTCCTACTCTTCTAACCAGTTTGTGGAGAAGAGTTATCTTTAGAGACACAGTCGCAGGGTTTCCTAAAGCCTCAACACATAATAAACTCCTCCTCCCCAGCTCCCACACCCCCATTATGACACACTTACATGAGTATCATGGGGAAATAGATGGAAGAGGGAAATTCTCCTTTCTCAATCGAGAGAGAAAAGGAGAGCGAGAGAGAGACCAAGGACCAGAGGAGAGATTCAGATTTTGTGATACAGACATATACAATGCCAGTACCACTCTCTTCCTCCATCCACCAAATTAATTGACCAATTCATTTGGGTTTCCAGGTCTTTGTCAGATCACACAGGGGTGGGACATGGGACAAAGAAGTGACTTCTATCCTTAGGGAGTTTATAGTCTGGTTGGGATAGAAATAGGAAGATGAGACGAAAGCAGTGGGGTCAAAATTCACCCAGAAATAGCAAGAAGATGAGACAAAATCAGGTTCTTGTTGCTCTGCCACGTGATCTTGGGCAAGTTATTTGAGGTCTTCTCTAGACCTCAGCATTCTCTTGTGTAAAATGAGGGAGTTGGTCTAACCAGCTTCAGCATTCTATGGTCCTAGGATTCTATGTGGGAGTATCTGAGACAGTAGTTGCTATGAGAGCTCAGAGGAGGGCAGATGGCTTCAGCTGGGGGTGGTCAAGGAAGGCTCCTGAGATGAGATGGAATTTGAGCTGAATCTTGAAGATGGTAGCAGTTGATTTAAATAAGCAACGAGGAGGAAGAAGAGTATTTCAGGCAGCAGGAATCATTTGAGCAAAGCAAGGAGACAGAAATGAGCTTGACGTGGGTCAGATTGAGAAAATGAGAGACAGGAATTATGTGGGAAATATGTGGCATTGTAGCATGGGGGGGAGGAGTGCCTTGGGACAGTGAACTGGGACTTGGGAGGGAGCAGCAAGGAGGTGGAGATGAATATACCCTATCTCTCCAAATTTCAGCATTGGTCCCATGATCACCACCCCAATTATTTTACCCTTACAAACCCTTTCCCTTCTCCAGTCTCAGATCCGGGACCCCCAGATATTGACATGGAAGTAAATAATGTCAAGAAGATAGACCCTCCCTGCTCCCTTACAAGAGGTAAGGGGATTTCTGAGCTCAGAGAAGTTGATCTCTGAACTGAGTGTGGGAATTGAGAAGGGTTTTCTGATCAACATTTGGGGACAGGGTAGATCTTTGAGCCCTGGAGGGGAGTAGGGGTATTCTCTGAGGGCGGAGTTCTCTCTTTGAGCTTATGGGGGCATGGGAGGAGGTGGAGAGGTGGAGAGCTGTCTCCCTAGGGTGCCAGTGTCAGCATGCCAACCCCCCTACCCCCACCCCTGGCCAGGCCTACAGCGGGAGGGAGTGTCGTGTGAAGGGAGAGGCCTCCGCCTGCCGCACTATGACAGATGATTGACTCGAAACAATATCTAAGGCGATCAGGATAAAGTGCCGGCCATTTCAAGGCTCAGCAGAATTCAGATTCTAATTAGACTTCTCACCACATTCCAAATAAAAATGGTTCCCCTGGTATCCTCTTTGCCTATCAGGTGTCTCTCCCTGATCGCTGGAACAAAACGCATAAAGAAAGTGATTAAAGCCATAACAAAGGCATAAAATTGGAATTATCGCTGCCACCACATCTGGGAGCACGGAGTGTCACCACACCGCCCCCTCCCTCCCCTCCTCCCCTCCCCTTCCTAAATACGCACATGCTCAAGAACACGCATACCACCCCATCACCATTTACCCCTTCAAACCACCCCACGAGCAAACTCCCTATGGTTGAACTGATGGGAGGGGCAAGGGGACTGGGGGCTGAGGTCTTTGGAACAGGGAGGTATGGAGCAGGGGTGGGGGGGATGAGAACCAGAGAGAGGCATGAGGGCCAGTGATGGGTGGTAAGGAGGTGAAAGCCTGGGGTTGAGAAGGCTGGAGGCAAGGGAGAGAGAAGTGAGACGGGAGGTGAAGGGGTAGCAAGCTGCGGGATGAGGGGTTGGGATGAAAGAAAAGGAGATGAAAAGCTAGGGACTGAGACAGTTAAGGGTGAGAGTAAGGGAGGTGAGAAGTAGGTGAAGGCTGGGGTCTGAAAGGTTGGAGATTAAGGCGTTGGGTAAGGAAGGAGGAGGGAGGGGGCAAGTTCTACCAAATAATCCCCAAACATTTTTTAGCCACCTACGCTGCAACAAGCACTTTGCTAGGCACTGGGGATACAAATACAAAAAAATAAAACAATCCCTAACATCTACAGGAACTAGACCTTTTTTTAAAAAAATAAAGGTGGAACTGAGGGACTTTGGTCTCAGTTTCTCACATTCCTCCCACTACACATGAGCACACATATTCACATGTAGCTAGAACCATAGAATTTAAGGGGTGGAAGGGATCTTCCAGTCTAGTCCAATTCTCTCATTTATGGATGAGACAGACCTAAAACAGGATAATGACTTTTCCAAGGTCAAATGCTGAGTTTTTGACAGAGCCAGAATTCGAAACCAGATCTACTTGATTAAAATTCAATGTTCTTTTCTTTATGTTTCTGTAAACCTATGTGAGTACAAACACACAATATGTATCATCAGTGTACAAGACATGCAGAACACATGAGCCACCATCTTGGTGTTGTTATCCCCAGCTGACCAGGGCTGACCCCTTCAAACAGAATCATGTAGTCATTCCTCCATATCCTAATTAGCCAAACAGACCAACAGCCTACTCATGCACCTTAATTATGAACTTCATATACCTGTCATACCCTCAATAGGGCATACCCATAGAGACCATGTTTCCACCAAACATGTGCACACAAACCTTCCACTAACATACACTCAGCTGAGTATGCCTCTAACCATATACACAAAGATACATCTGGATCTCTTTCTGGGTCTTATGAAGGTTGCCCCTACCCCCACTCCCAACAACCCTTCCCAGTGAGATACCCTGTGGCAGTTTTTCTGGATCTGTCAGGTTGTCCCTCCAAAACTTCCTGCCCTCCAATAGAAGTCATTGACTCCTAGCCCTGATCCTTACCTACCCCCCCAACAGGCCTAAGGCTCTACTCTAGCACCTCCCCACCCCCTTACCTGAGACCCCAACAGCTAGCCTTGATCCCCTGATTAGACACCCTGCCCTCCCACTCAGCCTTGATTCTTTGGTGCCTTCTTCGTCCCCCCAGCCTCACTGGACTCAACCCTCGGTCTCCCCCCAAGTTCTGATCCCCAGTTCCCCTGGTATTCTGAATCTCTTAGCCCCCCAGCCCCTGATGCAGGGCAGGCTGGTGGGAGGCAGGTCCAGAGGAGGGTGAAAGGGAGTGGGAGCGGGATCAGGAGCGGGGACGATATAAAATTAAAAGGTAAAAAGCAGGAACGCAAATGGAGGGTGCTTTCAGCTTTCACATTATTAATGACTCTTCAAAAAATCGGCGAGTTTTCCAATCTTCTCCGAGAAGCGCTTGAAGGAGCTCACAGATGAAACTGACCTTCAAAATGTTCTTTGGTCTTTAGTTAAGAAATTCGCTCGCCATTATGGCATCATTAGGGAAACAAGGATAAAATTACTCCATGGTTAATGACCTATAGTATCTCCCCACCAAAATTTGTTTCAGATCTAATAAAACTGTGCTTAACACACTCGGATGAGTTATGAGGACTGTTCTGCAGGGTATTAAAATGTGGAAAATAGATTTTCCGAAGCTGGGGGGACTGGACTTTTTGAATCAGATAGCAGAATGGAATTTTCTGGGCAATAAATTCTTCCATGTCTCAATTTCATCTCGCTCTCTCTCCTGCCTGCCTCTGCCTCTCTCTCTCTCTCTCTCTCTCTCTCTCTCTCTCTCTCTCTCTCTCTCTCTCTCTCTCTCTCTCTGTCTCTCTCTCTCTCTTTCTGTTTTACTATCTCTTTCTGTCTCTCTCACTGTCTTCCTCTTTTTCTCTCTGTTTTCTGTATTTTTTGACTCTCCTTCTCTCTTTTCATCTCTTCCTGAAATATTGAACCAACAAGAAAATCTTGATAGCCCAGAACTCCTGTATTAAACTTTGCCAAACCTAGACAAAGAGGGTACTTTGTGTCCTCATGTTTCATGGAGAGACCTGAGGAAGGGGTGACATACTCTGGCTCTCTGTCTATAAGTATTACAAAGCAGTTGGGTGAGGAGGGGGGCGGAACATCGAGGAAGGGTTCTATGCTCTGGTCAAGCTATGGCTCAAGAAATAGGGAGGGCACAGGAGTGCTAACTGCCCCCCACCCCCACACACCCACACACCCACACATATCCACACATGATGGTCTATGAGTGAATACCCAAGGATGCCAAGCTCCATGTTGTGGTGATAGGACATGAACCCCACAGAGCACTATGGTCATCCTGCCTTGCACATACATGTGTGCACATAGAGCAGAGCACACACAGCTGTCCGGCCCCAGACAGAGCCGAGGCCAGGGGTCTGCGAGGGCCGGATGCTGCCGCTGCCGCGGAGAGAGGTGGCTCTGGAGGTAATGGCATTTTGCTCTCTTTAAACTTTAATCTTTCCTATTAATTCCCTGCAACTGGAGAATGTGTGAGAGTTAATGTTCCGTGAACGTGTTCCGCACTCCGCAGTCTCTTCGAGCTAATTACCTTCAGGTGCTAAATGGAGGGAAATTGCAATCCATTTGGATGTGAAAAAATTTCGCCTTGGCGTCCCCTGTGAGACATCCTTTTTCCTGAGTGCTGCAGAAAGAATGCTCTCTGGGCGGGAGGTTTTTCCTAATGTTTTTGTTCCCCCCCACCTTCTCCAAGAGACCAGGTTGTGCAGGATGGAGGTAAGCGTGTGTAGTCTGAGAAAGGCCCAGAGTATCAAGCCTGGGGCCTGGAGACAGAGATGGGGATGGCAGTGGAGAGGAGGACACATGGACTCTGAGTTTGGGGGATATTGGGTCAGGGAACCTGCCACATACCCTCTTCTTCTCCCTCAGCCCCTCAGAGGCTCCAGAGTGGAAGTGTATTGACACGCTTAATAACACGCTTATTACCAGCATTTCTCAGCTGCTAGGCTTTGAATACAGATATAATAGAATTTTACAAGCCACATAAATGCTATCCTCTTCCTAGACCCCAAGCTGGAGCATCCTAGAGAATGGGGATGAAGATGGAACTGAAACATGGAAAGAACAAGATAGGGGTAGGGATAAGGATAGACATGAAGATGGGGAATGGAAAATGAAGACAGCCATGGGGATACAGATGGGATGAAGAGGTGGGTGGGGAAGAGGGATAGAAATAAAGATGGGATGAAAATGGGAATTGGGATGGAGACAGAGGATATGAAATAGAGTAGGAATGGGATCAGATAGGGATGGGAGATGGATAGCATTGATATCAATTAATCAATAATTATGTATTAAGTGCCTACTACATGCCAAGTATTTTTGTAAGTATTGGAAATACAAAAACAAAGTTCAAGAATGTATTAGTTATTGGGAAGACAATATATACATATATACATACATAACCCGAGTCCCTGGTCTGGGATCCTTCTCATGGGTAGAGTTCAATGTCCTATGCCTGCATAAAGGGTGGGATGGAATTGGTAGCTTTAGTCTCCTTGGGTCTCTTGATTCTACTCAGGTTCTACAGGTACTTTGGACGTTTCTAGCTTCCATCTTCAAAATAGAAGATGGAAGGTACCGACCTCACTTCAGGTTGCTGAAGTCATCATTTGAGAAGCTGGCAGTCTCTATCATGTCCCTATCCCCAACTTGCTACTCTAAAGATTTGGGGGAATTTTATCCACAATTCTCTCTCATAGTTGAGCTGAGTTACCTTATTCCCAGTGGGAGGCTCCCTCCCTTTGTATTTTCTGGTATTTATTCTCCTATGTATACTTTCTCTGATTTCTGTTTTCCTATCAACTTGAATGGGTTTCTTTTCAACTTGCTATGTGTGTTCATTGTAGAACTGATATTTGGTAGGAAGGAAGTCAACCTTTAGATATAAAACTAGGCCCTCCTTTCCCCATTAATGAACAATAATCAGAAGGTTAGCTTGAACTTGAAAACTGCTTCCCCTAGGCTACTAATATTCAAGACAGCAGATAGGTATCATGCTAGTTCAATCTCCTCTCTCTCTCTCCCTCTGAGGAGAGCAGAGTGACCAAGCTTCTGCTCCAACCCTCTACTCTTCTTGGCATAAAGTCTCCCTTGGAGAAGGGTGGAGGAAAAGAAGCTAGAGATGTCTCAGAGCCTCTCCATATCCCCATGCTACATATCTGAAGGATATCCTTATTATAGAGATAACTACAACTAGAAGCTGTGGAATCAATAAAGAAGGTGTAGAAGGTGTGATTGAGCTGGCTTGAAGGAAGCTAGGGATTCCAAGAGGCAGAGGAGAGGGGAGAGGAGAGGTAGTGCATTCTAGGCATGGGGATGGTCAATATAAAAGCATAGACATGGGAAAGAGACTGCTTGTATAAGAGACAAGAAGACTCGATTGCCTCAACCTTAGGAAGCATGATATGGTGGGGATCATGCAATCTTGGAATCTGAGAGAATTTAAGAGTCATCTAAGCCATCCCCTATCCATAACACATGGTCCCCCAAGCCCTATTTGAAGAACAGGGAACTTTCTATCTCATGAGATGGTTCATTCCATTTTTGGAGAAGCTCAAATTGCCACAAAGTTCTTCCCTATATTGAGTTTATATCTGTCTCTCTATAACTTTCCCCTCTGGTTCTGCTCTCTGGAGCCAAATCTAATTCTTCCAGAATTAAATCTATGTGAAAGCCTTTTTACATGTCAATTTTGCACACATAAATGCATATCTGCAAATATCTACACATATGTATAAGTGTCCATATATGCATTTCATTTATGTGTACATACATACATATATACATATTATAATGGATAGCTAGGTGGTGCAATGGATAGAGTTAGAATAAAGTTCAAATCAGACACTCACTAGCTGAGTGACCCTGGGCAAGTCACTTCACCGTTTGCCTCAATTTCCTCATCTATAAAATGAACTAGAGAAGGAAATGGCAAAACTGCTCCAGTATCTGCCAAGAAAACCCTAAATGAGGTCACAGAAAGTCGAACATGACTGAACAACTGAACATATTCATGTACATACTGTTTTATTATATATCATTTTATTATAATTTCCACATAGGTAATGAGTGTTTCACTTTTGTCTTTGTGTCTCTAACACCCAACATATTTTTCAATGGAATGGAATAGAATTTTACAGATAGAGAAGTCAAGATCTAGAAAGTGTAAATGATTTCCCATAGCATCATAGATTTAAAACTGAAAGGAGACTAAAAGATCATCAAGAATTGATGCAAAGTAAAATAAGCAGAACCAAGAGAACACTGTATACAGTAACAGCAATACTGTACTATGATTAACTGTGAATTAGCTCTTCTCAGTAATACAAAGATTCAAGATAATTCTGAAGGACTCATGATGAAAAATGTTACCCATCTCCAGAGAAAGAACTGATGGAGTCTGAGTACAGATTGGGATTAAGTGACTTTCTCAGAGTCACGCAGCCAATAGTGTCTGAGGCCAAATTTGAGTCAGTCAAGTCCTCCTGACTCCAGTGCCAGTGCTCTATCCATTGCACTATCTAGCTGCCCTGGAACCCAAATTTTTTTAAATTAATAACAAAAAAAATTTGTTTAAGTGTAATTAAGAAAAAATAAAAGCTAAATGTAAAAAATGAAGTTTTCAAAGGACTTTATACAAAAAAGGTCAAGTCCAATTCCCTCATTTCACAGATGAAGCAACCCAGATATATAAAGTTCAAGTGTCTTGTCCGGAGTCACACAGCTGGTAAACGTCCAAGGGAGAATTAGAACCCAAGTCTTCCTTATTCCAAGTCTAACACTTTATGTCAGTGATGAGGCTTAGGCATGAAGGCCCATCTTCTGACTTCAACTCCAGGGTTATCTCTAGAAGGCCACATTTACTTTCAAGTGAGTTATTCTCTTCTACAACGTAGTTTTCAGACTCCTGGGCATCCCAGGCTTGTTTTTCTATAGAAACTCTGGCAGGCCAGTATGCCTACTAACATAGAGTGCCCAGAATTAATGGAAGAATGTAGCCTGACCAAAGCAGAGTACAGCAGAACTGTCACCTCCTTTATTCTGGACACTGTATTTCTATTAATAGATCCCAACTTCAAATCTGCTCTTTGACTACTACATCATGCTGTTGATTCATAGAGAATTTTCTGTCCTCAAAGATAACCAGGACTTCTTCACAAGCTCTTCCATCTAGTCAATACCCTTCCACCCTTCCCTATCCCATCCCCATCCTTGAAACACACTCAGGCACCCTCTTGGTCTGAGACATTGAATTTTTGAATCCATATGCAAGACATTGTTTTGATCCCCATTACATTGTAACTTATCAGAGGGGGCCTATCATTTCAGGCAGAGAATGTCTTTTTGGATTCTGTCATCCAACATTATTAGCTATGCCTCCCTATTTTAAGCCATCTGCATATTTGATGGGCATGCCACCCATCCCTTGATAAAGAGGCTGAACAGAACAGAGTGAAGCACAGAGCCTTGTAGCATGCAATGAGATAATTCTTTCCAGGTTGAGATTGGAACCTGGGATCATCGATTTAGATCTGAGGCCATTGACTCCAACCACCTCATATTTTTTTCAGATGAAACTGAGATACAGAGAGGTAAGTGTCTGAGAGGGGATTTGAACTCAGGTCTTCCAGATTTCAAACCTAGGGTCATATCCACTACACCACACTGCTTCTCTAATTAATTCGCTAATCATTATTCTAAGTAAACCAGCCCTGAGTCTATCTTACTATTCTTGGATCTTACTCTCCTGGTAGATCAGCAGAATGCAGTAGAGTCTATCTTGACTTAAGCCAAGCATTTGACAAACTCTTTCATGCTGTCCTTGTGAGAGAGGGTAGATATCTAGATGAAGATGGGAATGTAATTGAAGGGTTACAGATCTGAAAGAGTAAATGGAGGAACAAGAGAGCTGACAAAGTAGCAGTGAGAAGGCTGAGAGAGTAGTCTTTGAAATGGCTCTAAGTCACAGATGACATGCTCTCTGAGGGCACCCCAGGACAGACTGAGGTCAGATATGAGGAGAACTTCTGAAGAGATGATGGGGAATAAGGCTTCTTGGGAGAGCAGCAGGTGGAGACACTCAGAGTCTCTTTCTCTGGACGCCTATAAGAACGGATGAGATTGAATAAAAAACCAATAAAGGCGTCAATTCCCTCAACAATGATATTGGAAGGTTAGGAACTCAAGCACTACAGTGTCCTGGGCATCGCCCAGGACCAAGGAGGATAACTGCTCTCAGCCACAATTACTGACCAGGTGCCTATGGGGAAAAATAAATGGCACTCCTACTACAAGAAGGGGGGACAGAGCCTTACAAATAAATCTACATAGTATAATACACACACACATATATATATAGTTTAATATATACATACAATACAATGTACAAACACTTGCACACTCACATAAATATATAATGTACTACTCTTTCTTCTTCCTTGTGTCTCTACCACTTGATAACTACACACATACATACATATGGACATTCATAAATATACATATATGTAACACACAATTCCTTACTCCAACTGGTGAGTCTATCATTTGACTGAATTTGCTTTCTCTAAGGGTACTGATAGCCAAATCCAGCATTTTTTTCCTTTGTTGTTAAATTCAATGATATAAAAAGTACATAGCAGAGAACAAAAGAAAACCCAGAAGGAAGCAGAGAAAAGCTGAGTTGCTTTGAAAACAATGTGTAGGATTTATTATAAGGGTTTTTGTGAAATGGAAATTTATTGTTTTATATTGAATTCTTTCCTATGTTCTGCTGTGTACATGGAAATGTTCTTTTTTCTTTTCTTGTTTTGTATTTAACAATCAATTAAAAAGTAAATTCAGTAATCTTTCTCATTCTTCTGTTCCGTGACCTCTCTGTAGCACTTGACACTCTTGACCATCTGCGCCTTTTCCATACTCTCACTTCCCTTTGCCTCTCAGATATTATATTCTTCTGGTCCCCCTCCTATGGCAGAGAAAGAAGAGGAAACCTTAAGGGTATTATAGGAATAACTAAGGTCCTTTTTCTCTGACTTCTTTTCAGTCTCCTTCGTTGGTTCTTCTTTTTATCCCCTACCCGTACGTCTCCCTCAGTATTCTTTCCTCAGTCCTGAATATCTCTTCCATCTTGAATATTATCCATCCATAAAGACATAATTATCACCTCTATATCTGTGACTCCTAAATCTATATCTCCAGCCCTGACCTCTCCCTTATATCTCCAGGTACCTATGAAGCATCTCCATCTGAGTCCTACCCCACTCCCAGTCCCTCAAATTCAATGTGTCCAAAGAAGCACATTATTTTCCCTGTCAATGGAACTATCTTCTCCCACTTCAAAACTATATGTCATTTATCTCTCTATTTCAGAGGAGTAAAACACAAAACACTCTCATGTGCAGCCAGAACCAAACAAAAATGTAATTGGGAAATATTTAACAAAATAAAGATATGATCAAACATAGATAATGTTAATAGGTGATTTTCTAATCAATATGCTACCTGAGGGATCCTTATGTATATGGTTTAGTTTTCTATTTGAATTAGCACTGGTTTTCTGGACTACATGCTTCTTGAGGGAAGGGGTTGCATCTCATCTTTCATTTCATTTTTCCCAATCATCTAGCACAATGCTTCTCATATTGTAGGCATTTTATAAATGTCTGTTGAATTCAACTGCAATGAAGTTCATCACACAGGCACACACATACCATCTATGATGAAATCTCCTTAAATATGTTTTAAAACTTTGTTTGCATTTTCTGTTTGGATTTTTTTTAAAACTGGATTTGTGATTTCATTGGTAGTGAAAATTCCTGGTGAGGAACTCTCTCTACAAATGCAGATTAGCACCTATCCTAGGAGTATACAGTTTGAACTGCACTGGAAATGACAAAACAAAATGGCTTTTAGAGAACTGATACCCAAGACAAGAATGGAGACCCCCCCAAAAAGTTACCTCCCCTACAAATGGCAGGCATGACTGATGAGCCTCTATGAAATGAGATAATTATAAAGCATGTAGCACAGTATCCAGCACATAGTAGGTGCTTAATACCTTTCCTATTTCCTTTCTCCTATTTGAAAGATGGTGGAGAATGAGAGACAGGCTACAGGACTGAAGAAAGGCAAATGTTTCTATTACTTTAAAAGGGAAGAGAATATAGAAACTAGGCTAATGAGTTTGGTTGATTCTTGAGAAATTTAATTCACTAAATGGATGATTGGTCAAAATCTAGAAAAGGAAGCAGCAATTATAAAGATCCAGAATAGCATCACCAAGAATGAGAAACCTACTATTTCCTTACCAGACGTACTATTTCTTTTTTTTTTTAAAGCAAGGTTGACTGCTATCTAAATAGTTTGCTAGATTTTAGCAAAGCCTTTGATAAAGTATCTCATTGTATTCTCCTGGGGAAGAAGAAGAGGTGGAGGCTAGAGGGTAGTACAATTAGATAGAGTCTGCACTGGTTGATTGGCCACACTCAAGGAGTTAATGGCTTCATGTCAACTTGGTAGGAGTTCTCCAAAGGATTGCCTCAAGGCTTTATGCTTGGCCTTGTGCTAGCTAATATTTTTATTAATGTTTTGGATAAAAGTATGCATTTTCTGCTTATCAAATTTCAAAATGACAAAAGTTGAAAGGGATGGTTAACACACTAGGATGAAAGATAGGATTCAAAAACATCTTAGGCTAGAGCATTGGACTTACTCTAGTAAGATAAAATTCAATAGGGATAAATGTAAAGACCTATACTGAGGTTCAAAAAATCAGCTTCACAAATACAAGATGGAATAGGCATGGTTATAGAGAAATGTGTCTGAAAAAAATTCTGAGGGTTTCATTGGACCACAAGTTCCAAAGGATTCAACAATATGATAGGGGAGATGAAAAAGCTCATTTGATCTTGGATTGCATGAAGATTGTAGGATGATAGATTTAGAGCTAGAAGAGATCTTTGAGGCAACTGACTCCAGCCCCTTCATTTTACAGATGCGGAAGCTGAGGAAAAGAGAGCTTAAATGATTTGCCCAGGTTCATACAACTAGCAAATATATATGGTAGGATTTGAACTCAGATCTTCCTGACTCCTGACATCCTGACTGGAGATACAGCTTCCAGAATTAGGGAGGTGATACCCTCTGTACTCTGCCCTGGTCAAACCACATCTGTAATACTGTCTTTGCTACTGGGCACCAAAATTTAGGGAAAATTTTGAGAAGTTGGAGTGTCAAGAGTAAGACATTTAAGATGATAAAGAACTTTGAGTCCATTCTCAAGAAAACTGATGAAAATACCCAGTCTAGCAAATAGAAGAACATGAGAAAAAACATAGCTATCTTCAAGTACTTAAAGTATGGTCACACAGAAAAGGGCTTAAGAGTTATTTTTTGGTTCCATAGGCAGAACCAGGAACAATGGATAGAAGTTGCAAAAAGGAAAATTTAGGCTTAATTTCCATGTAATGGGGACAAACTGAGGACCCCAACCCCACCCTCAATCTGTGGGACCCAGAGTCAATTCCAAAAAATTCATCTCTCATGATTATGGTTTGATCTCCTGTGCTCAGAGAAAGAAATACAAAACAGAAGAGGCAGCCAGGGGCCCAAGGCCTGGAATCAGACTCACCTGGACAGCATATACCCTAGCTGCTATGGCTTCTGCTGGTGGGGGTAGGGTTGGAGGGATGGGGAGAGGAGCACTCTCCCTTTCACCATGAGGAGTCTCAGAGAGAGAAATCCATGCCAAAGGACCCAGAGAAAGGAGGAAGAGAGAGCAAATGTTCTTCCTCCTTTTAAAAAGTAAGATAGCTCTATCTGCCTTAGTGGTCAATAAGAGGATTATTTTGTCATCCCAAAAGCTAAAACTTTCACCACTAAGGCAGGGACCACATGGCCCACCAGAAGTGGCCCAGGGACTTATAGCTCAGGGATACTCCCCTATTTACCTCTATTGCACTGTCCCCCAGGGAAATATTTGCTGTCCTCAGCAAATAAACATTTATCCATAACAGCAGTTCTGGAAAGTTCTTGAGGGACTTGGAGAGGTTCAAGTATTGTCCTTTCAAGTGTATTCCCCAATGGCTATCAGTAAAGAGGTTCAATAAACTCCATATGGCACAATCCTTAATGACCCCCTAAGTGCCATACAAAGAATCCCAATCAGTCCATTCAACACAATTTTTAGACAGTTCCAAAACCAACAGTTGTTTGTGAGAACCCAGATGACTATAGTTAGTTCAATAGCCAACAAGTATTTTTAAAGTGCCTACTGTGTGCCTGATACCTACGTTCCTAAAATACCAAGAATGAGCAAAAAACAGTCTCTGTCCTCAAGAAGCTCTTATTCTAATGGGAAAGATAATGTGAAAACAATTATGTACATTTAAGATATAGACACGGTAAATTAGAGGAAATCTCAGAGGGAAGCCACTAGTATTGGGGAGACTGGGGAAAGTCTTCCCCAATGGGAAGATTGGTTGGATTTTTACCTTGGGTTCAAAGGAAGCCAAGAAGTCAGGAGGCTGAAGTGACACAACAAAGAATTCCAGGCATGGGAGATAATCAGTGAAAATACACCAAACTGGGAGGTGCTGTGTCTTGTGCAAGGAACAGCAAGGAGATGGGTGTCATTGGATCATAGAAGATATGGGTGGTAGTAAAGTATGAGAAGACTGAAAATATAGGAAGGGCCTAGATCTTGCAAGGCTTTAAAAACCAGAGTATTTTATATTTAATTCTGGAGATAATAGGGAGTCATTGAAGTTTATTAAAGTCAGAACGGACACTAATACAGTCAAACCTGTGGTTCAGGAAGATCACTTTGTTAGCCAATGGAGGATGGACTTGAATAAGGGACCTGAGGAAAGGAAACCAACCAAAAGGCTATTGTGATAGGCCAGGTATGAGGTGATGATAATCTGTATCAAGGTGGTGGATGTTTTACAGGAGAAAAGGGGACCTATATGAAAGATGTTTCAAAGGTAAAAATACCAGGACTTAGCAACAGACTGAATATGTAGTGAGAGAGTGAGGACTCAGGAAGGATATGTAGGTTGTGAACTTGTTCTACTAGAAGGATGATGGTATCCTTAATAAAGAAGTTTGGAAGAAGAGAGAGTTGGGAAAGGGTAAAGACAATGAGTTCAGTTTGGGACATGCTGACTTTTAAGATATCTATAAGACCTCTATTGTGAGATATCTAATAAGCAGTTGGAGATTCCAGAATGGAGGTCAGACAGAGGCTAGCTTTGGCTAGATAGATCTGGAAATTATTTACATGGAGATGATAATTGAATTCATGTGGGTTGATGAAATTACTAAGCGCAATCATGTAGAACAGGGTCCACTGAGAGCCTTGAGGGACACCCAAGGGTAACTTGGATGAAGATCCAGCAAAAGAGCCAGAGAAGGAGAAATCAGTATGGTGGGAGAAAAAATAGAAGATAGCAATGTCATGAAAATATAGAGAGAAGAAAATATCAAGGAGAAGAGGGTGATAAATCCTCCTCTATGAGGATGATCCTCAGATCTATGTTTCAGTCACACTGCTCTTGTTCTTCCTCACAAAGCACACTCCATGGATTTTTACTGGCTGCTCCCATTTCTAGAATGCTCTCCTTGTCTCTGCCTTTTTTTAGTTCTCAGCTAAAATCCCACCTTCTACAAGAAGGCTTTCCCCAGTCACCCTCCCATGCTAGTAGTTTCCCTTTGAGATCACCTCCTGTAGATAGCTGTATATCCCTTATACATATGTATTTTTTGCATTCTGTCTTCCCCATTATAATGTGTGTGTGTTCATCCTTCATTGCCGAAGAAGACCATGCCATCAGAGAAATGATGACATGACTTGCACTTGATTTTGTTTTGAGTGAGGGAGGGCTGTGCAGGTCTCCAGCCTCACTTCTCCTCCAGAACCATCTGAATCCAGTCACCAGATATTCATCAGGATGACTTAAGATGACCCAGGATGAGGCGATTGGGGTTAAGTGACTTGCCCAAGATCACATAGCTAGTGAGTGTCTGAGGTGAGATTTGAATTCAGGTCCTCCTGACTCCTGTACTGGTGCTCTATCCACTGCACCACCATGTGAGCTCCTTAGGGGAAGCAAATGTATTTTTTTTCTTTCTTTGTTAAGTTCCTAGAACTTAATACAGGGGCTGGCACATTGTAAACACTTAATAAATGCTTGTTGACTTCACTCCATAAAGTATTAACCTACCCTAGTTATAGGGGCAGCTGGGTGGCACAGTGAATAGAGCACTGGCCCTGGAATCAGGAAAACCTGAATTCAAATCCAGCCTCAGTCACATATTAGATGTGTGACCTTGGGCGAGTCACTTAACCCTGTTTACCTCAGTTTGCTCATCTGCAAAATGAGCTAGAGAAGGAAACGGAAAACCTCTCCAGTACCTCTGCCAAGAAAACCCAGCCGTATGACTGAAAAGATTAAACAACAATTGTGGGGGTACCATATCATTTTGAGGGCTGCACTTCTAATATAAACATAACACACACATAGTAGGCAATCAATAAATGACGATTTATTTTAATTAGTTTAAAAAATACACATAACTCACTGTAACTATATATGTGGTATTGGCCCCCTTTACAAGTGCCCTCCCCACTGGAACTTAATTTACAGCTAGTTTGTGTATGTTTTGTATTTTTTTTCAGTTTACATTTTGCTTCCCAAGTCCCTCGCCCAATAGAATGTAAGCGCCTTGAGGTCAGGGAATGTTTTGGTTTGGGTTTTATATTCCCAATACTAGCACAGCATGGTATGTATTGGCAGGCACTCAACAAAAGCTTGTTGATTTATTTTCTAACAGACTAGAACAGCACGCTGCTCTGAATACCCCTCCTTCAAAGGAATGTCCATTGTGAGACACATATTTATTTCATCAAGGGTCTCATTCACTACTTGGAACATTTCTGGAATTAAGTCATTCTTTGGGAACTCTTTGGAACACTCTCTCTTTTAAACGTCCTTGATGGTGGCCAATCTTTGTCTTCTGAAAATAGGTTAAACAGGCACATGAATGCACTGCTGCTAGAGCTGTGAATTTGTGTAGCTATTCAAGAAAGCTATTTTTAACTATGCTCCAGAAGTCACTAAACTATGCATACCCACTGAGTTAGTGATCCCTTTATTAGGCCTATCCCCCAAAGGGATCACAGAAAGAGAAAAACATGCATATGCACAAAAATCTTTACAGTGGCCCTTTTGTGGCGGCAAAGTAGAAGCTAAGGGAGTACCTACTAGTCACTCCAGGTATGACTGAACAAATATAGAGGAATACAATGGAATTCTATTGTGCTGTAAGAAATAATAAAAAAGATAGGTTCAAAGAAACATGGGAAGACTTGTATGAACTGATACAGAGTAGAATAAGCAGAAATAGGAGAACAATTTATACAAGGGCAACAATACTGTAAAGAAAAACAATTTTGAAAGACTTAAGAACTCTGATCAATGCAATGACCAACCATAATTCCAGAAGACTAATTTATTTATCTCCTGTTAGAGAGGTGATAAATTTAAGATACAAAATAAAATTCTTCTTTTTTTAATTAAAATTTGTTTTAATTTCACAAAGATCTGCCTTCATCCTCCTCCTCCCAAGAAACAAGAAAAACAAAATCACTGTTACAAACATATATAGTTAAGCAAAACAAATTCCTATATTGTCCATGAAGAGATAAAGACAGAGAGACAGAGAGAGAAACATAGAGACAGAGATTTGAATATAGACAATGTGGAGATGTAGATAAGAGAGAAAACAAATGTTATTAATTGAAACATTAAATGAAATAAAAATAAATCACCCAAAAGGTTTTGGAACCAAGGATAGGATATGAAATGAGAAATACATTTGGGCAATGCTGCTTTGGTCAAGAATGGGTTGTGGTTATAAAATGATGAGACTACTTTTTCCATCATGATTCCAGAGGTAGTTCCCAATAAGGAGTTAGCCTTTGGAAGTACTCTAGGCTGAGGCAGCTTCATTGAAAAGATTGCAACTTCCCAAGGTTTCTCCTTCAAAGGACACAGCAGTCATTTGGGTCATGGGATTGTAGATTTTGAGTTGGAAGGGACCGTAGAGATTATTTAGTTCAATTCCTTTATTTTTACAGAAGAGGAAACTGAGGCCCAAAGTGAGAAGTGACTTGCCCAAGTGTATGAATTATGATCTAGTCATTAGACCAATCTCTTTGCTTCATAGTCGTACTTCAATACTTCATAGATCTGTGCTTCTAACCATTTGGGTAAGCCTTCTATTGACATAGATGGTAACCCTTCCATACCTTAGGAGATCTCAACTCTTCTAGAGTTGATATAGCTGAAAAATTAATTACTATGCAATCAACCTGGTTACAAGCATCTCCAAACCCAGTTTGAATTCAAAGTCTTTCCAACTTGACAGGACCTGCCAGAATTTGTGTTTTATTCACACAGCCTTTGAGGACTCCAGACCACCTCCATGGTATTATGAGATATTGAAATAAGACTTTAATGGAGACTTCTAATGGAGAATTTTACAGTCATCCCTAGGGGGAAAAAAGTCATGAGAGAAATAAATGTCACACGTGACATCTGGCCAAAATCGCTCCCACTACCTAGTTCCCACAAGTCTATTCCAGCAAAATCTGAAAGTCACACAAAACAAAATAATGATCAAGAAATTCAATGAGGAACTTCTTTGACCCTAGAACTGAGCAAAGAGTCGGCCAGAAATCCAGAAGCAATAAGAAAGGGGATCACCAGAAAAACTGGCATCAGCCCAGGCAGAAAGCTAGTAGCCTCCCAGAACAATCAGACATGGCCAGAGATATGAGTAGCTTTAGATCTCTGTCTAGAGGCAGCAAGAGTGGACATTTCCCTTGAGAATACCCCAGGATGGTCAGAAAGCCCCAAGATAATGAGAAACCCATAGTAAAGAAGATGGTAGGAACCTGGAATGGCAATGACCAGTACCAGTGCAGCAGATTGGGGAATCCCAAGATTCTGAGGTCTCTTGCATTCTGTCCTTAGATGCCAACAGGGACCCCCTGAAGATTAAGCATTCTGAACCTCAAAGATACGAGGTTTAACCCAAAGAGGTGTAGGTCACCACAGGAACCCAGGGGACCCAAGGTGAGACCAAGTAGGGGTGACAACACCATGGAAAAGCAGAGTGGGAGGAGCAGAGGAAGGGCTTGGCCCTAGCATAAAGCCTCAATTCAAGAAGTAAAGCTGGATGTGAATCTATATGACCACTTTGGAAAACATTTTGAAATTTTCCAGATTGAGTAACTAATATCCATTTCCTTTGACTCAGAGATTGTATTACTAGACTTATACCCCAAAGAGAAAGTTGCAAAATTATAACGAACAAGCCAAAAGAAGAGATATGGGAATAATTCTCCTATCCTCCCTCTTTGCAGAGGTGGGAGGTCTACAAGGGTTGTATATTTAACATGTTTTCAGATTTTTTTGATGTGTAAAAATACAATAAATGTAATAATAAAAATATTAATAAAAATTATAATATAATAAAAATAAAAGTCAGTTTTACCTATGTTCTTTTGGTTTCTAATTTTTTCTTTTGTTTTTAATTGTTACTTGATTGGTTCTCTAGGTAGGGGAGGGAGGGATACTGGGGGAAATGATAGTAATATAAAAATTATTTTAAAAAGTAACTAAAACTGTAAATATGAATAAACCAAAGAAGATAGAGACTAGTATAAAGAATTATTGTAGATCTAGAAATGTCCCCTGAAAAAAAATCTAGCCTAGAAGAGAGAAACTCCATAATAACTGCAAGCAGAGACTCAAAGGAAAAAAATGAATTTTCCACAAAGATTACATAAACCTAGGAGAAATGAAGCAAGAGATAAAAAGTGAAATAAAAGTCCTTGGCAAAAAAATTGGAAGGAGAATAAATAGCTTAGAAGAAAATAGGATAAACTTTATCCATTTAACAGATTCCTTGACAAGTAGAGTAAACCAAAAAGAAATCAATGATTCTCTGAGACATCAAGAAATATTTCAACAAAGTCAAAAGAATAAAAATAAAATAAAGGAATAAAATGTAAAACTACTGACTTGGGACATAAGTAAGGAATAGATAAATTAAGAATCACTGGACTCCCTAAAAACATGATTTTGAAAAAAAGTCTGATCTATGATTTTAATAAATCATAAATGAAAACTACCCAGATCCATGAGAACCAAAAGGAAAAGGGAAGGCTTTAAGTATCCATGGTCCACCTCCTGAAACATCCAAGGGAAAAATTCCAGGAATGTCATCGAATCCAGAATTCCACATCAAAGAAAAAATACTGTAAGCATCAAGAAAGAAGCACTTCATATACTAAGGAATGAAAGTTGGGATCACATAAGATCTGGCAACTTTTGCTATAAAAAAAGAAAAGTTTGGGATAAAATTTTAAAAATATAGACATGCTACCAACAATAGCTTACCCTGCAAAGCTAAAAATAATCCTTCAGGGGAAATTGCCATTTAAAGAAATAGAGGACTTACAAGTATTTATGAAAAAACCCAATAACTTTGAAATAAAGATAAATTCATTCAAGCCTTTGAATTTGTATGAGGGGTTGTATGATGATATAGTGCTAATATTATAATAGAGGAAGAAGATACAATTATCCCTTGAGAGCCTTAATGTCTTCAAATGATATTAAAGAAATTAAGAAAAGCAGAGGACCCTGGGTTGTGTAGGTTCTGTTCTGAGGGTTTTAAGAAGGAAAAGAAAAGGATGGGTAAGAGGAATATACTAGCGGCAGAAAAGGAACAGAACTTTATACTTCTCACAACTGAGGTGTGTGAAAATGTGAACCTCACTCTTATCTAAAATTGACAAAGGAGAGTTGAATACAAATGCACTCACACAAAGAGTCTGGTGAACAGGAAAATAAGCAGGGATGGGACTAAGGAAGAAATAGTCACACATGGATGTACCCTCACCCATTTCCACACCCTTTCTCACATATGCATGTACTTATCACTGCATTGTGAGAACACTGGACTTGGAATCAGTAGATTTAAGTTGGGGTCCTTGACCTTGACTTGGGTGTGGCTATAGAAATGCAGAACAAATGTCATAAATACTATTCTGATGCCTCCAAGGTCTTCACTAATCTGCCTGGACCTAGTGATAGCTGCCAAATGCATGATGGGATTCTGAAGGAATTTTAGTCATCTTAACTCAAACAACAGGTAGGTCAGAGGAAGTTGATAAGGTGACAAAAAACATAGTAGTTCAAAAGGCAGGTTTTATGTGAGGGGATTTCTGGTGTAGAAAAGTCACCGCACCACCACCACCACCACACCACCAAAAAACCAAAACAAAACTGAAATGGTCCTGAAACTATGGATTAGACTCACAAAAAGAAGCTGTCACTACACACTTACTGAGAAGAGATCCAAGAGCTAGTACAATTCAACAGAGAACCAGCAGGGGAGACAGTGCAACAAAGAAGGTACTGGCTATTGTTTGTCCTTTGTTCCAGCAGAGGACCATGGCATCAGGAAGGAGATGCCATGGCTTGCAAGTGAATTGGATTTAAGTGAGGGAGGGCTGTGCAAAGTCACCAGCCTCATTTTCTCCTTAGCATCACTCTTTAGAGAAAGAGCAAAGGGTTCTTTAAAAGCAAGGGGAATGTCAGCTGAGACATAGCACTAAGAATGTGAGTCACCTGGATTTAGCTGTGCCCCCACACTTGTATTCTCCCTCATGGTCATTCTCCCCTTCTCAGTGTTGATATGAAAATCTGTGGAGAGAATCCCCCTGCATTCAAGGAAGAGATTTTCCTTGCTATCCTGTTTAATTAAATGCCTTTGCTTTGAGTTAAATGTGTTTTCTGGTCTGATTTTGTTTAAAGAAAAAAAAAAGGAATCACTGGACAGGGGGTTGTGAGCCATGGTTTCAAATAGTTGCTTACTAAAGCATTCCTTGAATATGGGTGGATCCATATTTAAGGGGTTCCAGGATGATATATATAAATATATTAATAACATATGAATTACCTACCACAGTGGGAATGTTGAGAGAATCAAATGAAACAACATATGTAGATTGTTTTATGATCATGAAATTATTATTCTTTTTATCCACAGGCATATCCCAGGTAAGGGTATAGGGGGGGCAGAAGAGGTCAGCACACAAGGCACTTTGATATGGGTCTTTTGCATGTATCCAGGGCTCCATTGATCCAGACCATGGAAAAATGAGGCATTTTTCTGGAGATAGCAAATAATGATGTGGATGATTTCTCCATTTTGGGGCTGCTCAGTTTTCTTAATATATAACTTCTATTCCTAAAACTGAGACTTTGAGAGAGTGCAATGAACAGAGCAGTTACCAGCATTTCCACAATGTTCCAACTTGAGCTCTTGGCTTCCCCTAGTACTTCAATGTGATTTTTTTCTCCTCCCAGTCTTCAAGGAACAACTTTCCTCTTCACTAAGTGAAAATTTTCAGTTATTACTGACGTGTCTTTGAGGTATCTTTTTCTTACTTCAAACTTATAGTGACAGGATTCCAGTAACTCATTTCCCTTGGGATAACACCTGAGTGATTCATCAGAGAAAGTCTGTGGAAGTGAATAATGCTGATAACCTAGTTTAGGAAAGTCTTAGATAGACTCAGAACCTGTAGGTCATCTCTGTTCTACCCATGAGCTGAGAGCTGGAGAGGTCTTTTAGATCACAAATAGAGACATAATGGGAGGTGTGACAGAGGGCTTGGACTTTGAGACAAGAAGAGACAACAGTATCCAGTAACTGGAATGGAGTATGTTCACATGAATCAGAAAATAATACCTGCAATATCTGCCTCAAAGGATTATTGTGAGAAAGGCATTTTGTAAATTGTTATGGGTGACACAAGCATGAGTTATTATTGTCCTTTACAAATGATTATCCAGAATCTACTTGAAGACCTCCAATGATGAGAAACCCATTGCTTCTTTGATCCACTGTTGGACATATCTAATTGCTAGCAAATATTTCCTTATATTGAGTTGTAATCTGCTTTCTTGAAACTTCTATCCACTGCTCTTGCCTCTGGCTTCAGGCCCTTCAGTGGCCAAGAAGAACAAGTCTAATCCCCCTTCCATGTGAAAGTCCTTCAATTACTTGAAGAAAGTTAGCATAGCTCCAACTAAATATTCTCTTCTCCAAGCCAAATATGTCTTGTAAATTCATTCAATAAGCATTTAAGGACCAACTATGTGCTGAGGACTATTGTTCTAGGTCCTGGGGGTATAAAGGCAAAATGAAACAGTCCCTCAAGGACCTTACATTCTTTTCAGGGAAACAATAATTTACAGAGAAGTTCCTCTAATTTGTTGTTGTCTAGTATAGTTCCTAGTCTTTGCTGTTTTTCTCTTAATGTATTAGAGCCTGTGTATATCCTTTTTTAAATGTAGTGTCCAGAACTAGAGTATTACAAATATGAATTGTTTATGGCAGTGTACAGTGAAGGAATGAGCGCTCTTGGGCTGATATGATGTTACATGATTGTCTTATTCTAAAACTTATTCTAAAACTTCCACATGGTTTCCACATGAAATCTTGTCTAGTCTGCCCCATCTTGTACTTATGAAATTAACTTTTTGATCCCAAATAATGAGTTTTCTTTAATTCCTGATAAACTCCATGTTATTAGATCTAACCTATCATTCTAGCCTATCCAAATCTTTGCATCCTGACCTTATTATCCAGTATGTCAGCTATCTCTCCTGATTTGGTTTCATCTACAAATTTCATAAACATGCATTCTATTCTTTTTACCAAAGTGACTGATAAAAATGTTGAACAGCTCAGGACCAAGGACAGATCTCCGGAGCATTCTGCTGCCAAATTCACCCAACACTACCATTCATATACTAATGACTGGCTACTCTTTGGGTTCACTTATTCTCCCAGTTACAAATCAACCTAACTGTACTATCAACTGGCACATAGTTCTCAATCCTATCTGAAAGGGCAACATGAGAGACTTTTGTCAAATGTTTTGCTGAAATCCAGCAATGCTAGGTCTCCAATACTTCCTTGATCTACCAATCTAGTGGTCCTCTCAACTAGGAAATGAGGTTAGTCTGACATGACCTACCCTTGATGCTAGTTCATATTGATCACCGAGTTGCCTCTGAATGCTCATAAACCACCATTTTAATAATACATTCTAGAATTTTTCCAGGAATTAATGTCCAGCTCACTAGCTCCTGATTCAAAAACTGTACTCTCTTCCCTTATTTGAAAATCTACTTACCTCCAGTTTTTTGCACCCCTCCTATTCTCCATGATTTTTCACAGATCACTGATAGTGTATCAGTAATAACTTCCATCCATTCTTTCAGGCTACACTTTTGTATATTTATCCCTAGTAGTTAACACAGTGCTTGGCACATAATAAACCCTTAATAAATCCCTTTCCATTCATTCATATTCTGAGACATAGTTCATTTGGGCCTGGTCATCTGAACTCATATAGGACAACTAGGTCAGTATAGGATGGCCTAAAGCCTCAGGTAGGGTGCCAAATAGGGGGAAGTGGCCTTTTTCTGAGTGCTGGATTTAGAATCATAGAATTTGAGTTCAAATTCTAGCTCTGTTGATTATTACCTTTGTGACCTTGGGTAAGTCATTCACTGATGGATCTCAGTTTCCTCATCTGTAAAATGAGGGCTTTGGGCTATAATCCTGTGATCCTCCAAGAAACCATGATAGGAATGAGACGAGGAAGGAGAGTGATGTTTGGGGTCCATCAATTGAGCTAGCCAAGCCCACTTGGGGCCAGGGTTGCAGAAGTACACTTTGTGCTCAATAACCTTTTCTGATGCTTAGGCTTTCATGGTTGTTTTCTCTTACCTTAGTTCTTAGAAAGGCAATAATGGTATAGCCAAGCAGATAGAGGGCTGACCTCAGAGAGAAAATGAGCTGATTTCAAGTTCTTCCTCCAGCTCATACTGGCTCTGTGACCCTGGACAAGTCAGTCAGCCCCACAGTACTCTCAACCATTCTTTGTAATGAGATGATATCAGCTTTCAATGGCAGAGTTTCCTGTTTCAGTGAAATCATAGCTCTTTTTAATAAACTGCCTTTAAAAAAAAAGCCTTTGTTCAGCTGAAATAGAGAACCAGCATGACACATCAGGTTGAGTGCTGGACTTGGAGTTAGGAAGACCAAGGTTCTAGTCTCATCTCTGACACTTACTCTCTGTGTGACCCTGGCCAGATCACTTACCCATTCTGAACCTCACTGTCCTCATATATCAAATGGTGACAATAATAGTGCCTCCCTCAAAGGGTTGTTTTAAGGATCGAATGAGATAATGTTTGTAAAGCATTTTGAAAACCTTAAAGCAATATATAAATAACTAGATAATTTAAATAATAACTAAGTAGTAATATTAAAGTTATTAATAACTAATGTGTGAAGTTTATCTCATACTTCAAACAGGATGGATAAATGGGGCAAGGGTCCAGAGAGACAGGTGTTGGGGTGTTGGTAGAATTGGTACAGAAAAGGAAAGACCAAAAAGGTAAGAGCCAGAGATCGATACCTGTGATCACTGGCCTCTTCCTGCCTGAGATTTTCTCCCATTTCAACCAAAAGGACATTCACTCTTCCTGTATGGCACTAGTCCGGAGACTGGAGATGAAACATGATACTTACCTCCCGTGAGGGTAATGGTGGACTTAGCCAAAGAATATGACAAGCATTTGGGATATGCCAGTGAGGGGCTTGTTTTCCTGGATTATGCATATATGTTGTGAGGGTTTTGTTTTTTCTTTTTTTTTCTTTTTAAATTGGGGGGGCAATGGGAGGGAGGGATAATAAATATTTGCAAAAAAATAAATAAATAGGAGGAGGCACAAAAAAAGAAAAAACAAAGTCATATGATAACTTTATTATATATTTAAACCGAATAGCAAGTTATACATAATAGATTTGCAATTCATATACAATTATCTTTCTTCCTAATCTACCATGTTATGGAAATGCTTGTTTTATTTCTTAGGTTCAGAATAAAATAAAGATTTTAAAAAATAAAGAAAAGGGTTTTTGTTTGGAAATGTGAAGAAAACAAAACAAACAACTGAAAAAGGACAACCATTCTAGACGCTCTCTGCCCAAGAGCAACACGCCTCAACCAAGTCATAGCTCCCAGGGAAACTGTTCTTCTCTAGGACAAACACTTGCCTCAAACACCTTTGCCACCCTTGGTAGGAAAAACTCTTACCCTTCTCCCCAACATGCATCTGATCACAACTGTTCCCACATCTGTCTCTAACTTTCACTCCTGCTCCACCTCCCTCTACTTCTGTCCCCAACATTGCAACATTTCCAAGGCTCCCCACATCTAACTCCCATCACATTTGATTATCACATTAGAACCTGAGAATCTACCCTGCCTTTATTTTTAGCCCTGGATCAATGATCTGACTGGAACTCCTGAGGAGTCATTGGTGAACTACATTATGTTTAGGGAGTAATCTTAGGGCCACTGTACTCACATAGCTGCAAGAAAAGGCAGTCCCATATCTTGGGGGAAGATCAGTGAGATGGCCCCCAAGGACCCTAAAATCTCCTTATCAATCATCTCCAATTGTCAGTCTAGAGCTTTGGGATTTATCTTTCTAGATATGGATTCTTGTTCTCTTAGCATGAATCTTTCAAGACTAAAGGGGCCTCATGGATTTTATCCATCCTCACAACTCCTCCACTCTCCTACCTCCCTCTCCTTGGTTATCAGGGTTATATGAGCTCCAGTCAGGGAGTTTTCACTTGAGGTGTGGTACTAGTAGAATCTGACAGGCTGGATTCCAGGTGCTTAAAAGGAACAGAAGTCTTTCTGTTTTGTTTTCTGTCATTTTCCTACTGGTGGAGCCCACTAGGAAGGTCTTTGGCTGAAGAATTCCCACCCTCTTACTGTTAGGGTGACAAGGCATTCCTCCCATTGACCCTTCTCCCCCTCCAATCACTGAGAGCTTGAAGTCAATCACTTCTAAGGATAGGTCCAATTATTTTTCCCTAAGTGCATCCCCTCATACTTCCCCCTCACTGCTGTGCATCTAACATGCTGCTCCCCACGCATAGGGCCTCTCCCTGCAGCTCATCTCCTGAATTTCACCACCTGGAACAGCTTAGCGTTGGCTGATTGATTAATCTGCAAACCTGGAGATCTTCCCACTCTTCCTCCTCCACATCAGGCATTCATTCCTTCACTCATCAGACATTTCTTGGGCACTTCATACATGGAAAGGCCTTATGCTCAGCCTGGGGTGAGGGGAGGATAGGGGTAAAGAGCAGGATACAAGGTCCTTGCCCTTGAGAAGCTTACAATTTAGTAGGAGGACTAAGTCAGCTGGGAAATAAATAAGATTTTAAGAATTAGGATGAAAAGATACTTTAGAGATAATCTATTTCCACCTCTGCATATTACAGATAAAAAAATGGAGGTCCAGAAAAGGAGAGGGATTTGCCCAGAATTGCTTGGGTAGTTCTATGTAGCAGAATAAAGCAAGATGTGATAATCGCTACTGTATTAGGAAGGAACATAGGTATTTTCTAAATATATCAATTAAGATGGAGCCCATAGAGGATCCTTGAGGAATCCTGCTGTTTATACTTTTTCACCCAGAGAAGTGATCATTTATCCTCACGTTCCACTCAAGGTCACTAGGTCAGTTTCTCACAGAATGACAGAGTTAGAAGAGACCTCAGAGGTCACCTACCATCTCCCAAATGTTTGGGGAAGAAGAGGAAAGTAGTGTAAGGAGGGGAGGAAAGAGGAAGAAGACAGCATCCAGAACAAGTCCCCTCTTCTCCACAAGGCAATTGCCTTAGATATTCCTGTCAGTGGCTCCTAGTTACATACCCAGACATGCATGCAAATTCACCCACAGACACATGAACATATGCAACAGATGGGTGCAGACACATGCCTGAACACATGTTCTCATCTAAAGATATGCTCTCATACTCAAACTTTCACTTCTGGACCTGGGAGGCCAGGGTGCAGGCAAGTCATTTTCCCATTCAGGATCTTGGTGATGTCAGAATTGAGATTCTTAGAGGGATCATCCAATGTTAGGAGGTACTACTAGAGAAAGACATGCCACCCCCTAAGAGCCTGCATGCATCTTTTTTTAAATGGAGAGGGGGAAAAATACATTATAACACCAACCCCTCTCCTTTCATTCATTGATCTGGTCACAGCTTCTTAACCAGATAATTAATCTCAGAGTGGTCACAGACCCCACCACAGGGTCGTTAATATGGTGACTCTTGATCTCCTCTGCTACTTGCGTGACACCCTCCCACCTCCATCACCCCGAAAACTGACTCCTTAAGGCTGTAACATTGATTTCCAATGGCAGGGGGCTGGGGGAGTGGTATTGACTGGGCATCAGACACCATAACCATATTTATTCTGTAAAAGGAATTGACTTGCCCTCAGAACATAAAAGGATTTAGAGCTGGAAGAGACCTTAAAGGTCATCTCATCTGAACTGTACATTTTATACATTGAAAACTGAGGTCCAGAGAGGTTAAGTGACTTACTCACAAAGGTCTTAAGTGGCAATGTCAGGATTTGAATGCAGATCTTAGAGTTCCAAATTCAGTGTTGCTTCACTACCTCTCAGAGACAGACTTTGGCTCTTAAGACTTCCAAATCACGAAATTCAAGTTTTTTTTACTTTAGACCCTAAATTCTTGAATCCCAGGCAATGAGCCTTAAGTTCTCAAACCTTAAATTCCTGAACCCCAATCTCAAAGTCTCAAATTCAGATTCCCAAATTCCAAATGTCTAGGCCCTCAGAATTAAACAGCAAATTATAAACTTCTGAACCCCTAGACTCCAAATTCCTAAATCCCAGAAATGTAAACCCTCAAATTCCAAGCCCAGTACCTTGAATCTCCAAACCCTAAGCCCTGAAGATCTAAATCCCACATTCTAGAATTCATAAATTCCAGATCTAGAATCCTCACAGTACTTTAAGTTTCATGTGCCTTTGAGTATATGTGAATGCCTGTGTATCCTAGGGAAGGGGGCCAGTAAGGAAGGCATCCTGAACATAGCAGGACTCCGTGCTAGAAGGGCTCCATTTTTTAAATGTGGAGAAGTATGTGAGAAAGTGAGAACAGTAATATTAGCTCCCATTTAGACAGCTCTTTACAGCTGGATATTACCTTGTTTGACATCAGATCATGTGAGGTAGGCACTATTATCGACCCATTTTACATATGGAGAAAATAAGGTTTAGAGAAGTTAAGTTACAGCAAGGAAGTATTTGAGGTAGGATTTGAATTTAGGTCTTCGTGACTCCAAATTCAGTGCTCTAAACATGATGCCAGGATGGCTTAGACAAGGAAGAAGAGATATCTGGGGAGAGGCAGGAGCATGGAATCTATGGCAGCCTCAGACCTAAATAAGGAAGAGATAGGTGACAGACAGACACAAGGTTGTTTGTACCACATTATCCTGAATGACTTTGGAAACATCTTTCAGTCATTTCCTATATCTGTCCTTGTCTTCCACCTTAGATCCAGTCTCAGAACTTTCCATGGGCTAAAACTGCAACACTCCTGCTGCAATTCACAGACTCATCTCAGACCAAGAGCTTCTTCACAGTGGGAATATGGGTTTCATTGTTTCCTCCCTTCCTACCTCCTCCTTGGTGCCCCCCCCCAAAAGCCCCAAAACTTACAAAGAAAACTCAATTCTGAATATTTAAATTGCGGACAAAGAATGAGAATTACTGCAGCACAGAAGTTCTTGAGCTTTTTAGTCTCAAAACCCTTTTACACTCTCAAAAAGTATTGAGGACCCTCATATATATTTTGTTTGTGTGAGTTATATCTATTAAAAGTTAAAACAACTTAGTATTATTATGAAAATCATTTTTGCCTTGTGGCAGGGACCACCAATAAGGGGCCCCAGACCACACTTTGAAAATCACTGCTGAGATACACCACCTACCCTGGTCCTGTTTCTCATGCAATTCTTCTGTTTGTTTCACAGGATTAAGAGCTAAATGCCTAGGGATGGTCATATCAAAATGCTCTCATTTCATAGATGAAAAAATCAAGATCTCAAAAAGTAAAGTGAGTAGCCCAAGATCAAAGAAATTGGTAAGTAGTAGAATTAGCATTTGACTCCTTTCTCCATCTCCAAGTCTAGAGCTCTTCCCATGACTCCTCTGGTATAGAACCATAGAATCTCGGGGGAAGAAGGAACCATTGCATTCCAATGGTTATGTCATTGAACCTAACCCCTACCTGAAGAGGAAACCCCTTCACTGACAAGTGATTATCCGACTTCTCCTTGAAGACCTTGAGTAAGGGAGCATCCACTGTCTCCTGGAGAAGGAAGGTCACTGCACTTTTGGAGAGTTCTATTTGTTAGGGAGGTTTTCCTTATTAAGCCAAAATCTGCCTCTGAAATTTCTGCTTTCTGTAGAGGGCTTCATTCCTCTTATAAAGGCAATCAATCCTTCAACACTTAGAGACATTCATTAGGTTCTCCCTCAATTTGATCTGTGCTAAATGCTGGTATACAGAGAGGCAAAATACAGTCCCTGCCTATAAGGAGGTCACAATCTAGTGGAGGAGACAAAAAGCAAACAAATCCATACAAACAAGCTATACACAGGGAAAAAAACTGGAAATAATTAAAAGAGGGAAAAACATGAGAACTAAGAGATGGGGGAAAGGTTTCCTAAAGAAGATGGAATTTTAGTTAAGCTCATATAGTAAGCATCAGGAAATGTATATCGAATTGAAATATCTTTGTGCATATAGATGTGTCTGTCTCTCTGTGTGGGTGTCTACATTTGTGTTCATTCATTCAATAAGCATTGATTAAACACCAACTAGGTGCAGATCTCAGCCTTGAGAACTAGGGGGCAGGACTGATTGTTGAGAACCCAGATGAGTAAGGTTCAGTGTGGTCCTGCTTATCACCCAGTTAGGAGGGCTGAGGCAGAGGCAGAGGCAGAAAGAGCTAGACAACAAAGGGACCCGAGGAGGGACGTGCAGAAGGGGCACAGAGAGCGCTCTGAGATCCGAGGGCTGCCTTTGACTATGGACGCGTCTGTGCATGAATGTGTAGGATGGATCTCTGTGGTTATGTGTTTCTGTCTCCCTGTCTGTGCAGATGTGCTCCTGTATCTTTGTGTGTGGCTGGGCCCCTCTGTGTACATGAGACTGTGTCCCTCTGTGTGTGTGTGTGAGAGAGAGAGAGAGAGAGACTGTGGGTGCCTGTGAAAGAGGCTCCCCTAATATGCTGAACGGGCCATTACCCCACTGCAGGCGGGACTGGGGGAGGGGGAGGCAGCAGGATTCTGTAAGAACATTAAATCCCAAATAAAGTAGAAAATATTTTTTAAAATTACCGACTTCCCGTTTTCTCCGAAATGGAGTGAAACGAGGCTGGTCCCGAGGCGGGCGGGAGGGGGGGGGGTGCTCCGGGGCCAGCCACTGGAAAGGGGCAGCAGAGCTTTATTTTTTATTTTTGTAATAAGAGGAACTGAATTAGAAAAAACGGGGAAGGGAGAGCGGAGTCGGATTGTTAAAGGATTCAATGAGGTGTGGCCAATGTATTCCAAAGGTGCTTAAGGCAGCAGAGCCGCTCACCGAGCAGGGGCGCGCGCGCGCACACACTCACACACACACACACACTCAGACACACACACACTCACACACGCACACACACACACTCAGACACACTCACACACACACACACACACAGATGCACGGACAGACAGACGCATGCATAAACAGTCACAGAAACACACAAAAGCTCAGAGATACACAATATATGTAGCTACAGGAAAATACAGATAAAAACACAGCCAAAAAAAATCCAAACAGAAACATAGGCACATATATAAATACACACCATACGAAGACACAGATACATATACACTCCTACACAAACAACACAGGTGGAAACACACAACCTGGAAACATACAGACACAAACTATAAAGTACTCAGAGAAATACAGAGGCACTTGTACCACTTAAAGAGAGACCCATCAAGATCACCCAGAAACACACAAGAGGCGTGTCTACCGACCCATATACACACAAACAGAAACACAGACACACCCCAACAGAACTACACAAACAGGCCATACATTAACACTGATACCCTGACACACCTATTCAAACACTCATCGAGATAAAATATACTCACTTACTCCAGAGATTCACAAAGACTCAGTCACCACCCAAACCCTCAGAAGCACACAGGCCTACGCAACTGCCTCGACTCTTTGTTGGGTCCCGAGGTGCCCATAGGCGATCACCTCTCTACTGCCGCGCTAAACACAAGGCCTGTCTTACCCCTGGGAAAGATGATCTCCCCTTACCCTAGACATCCCCCGCTCTCGGGTAACCAAAGGGACATTGCAAAGTGCTGACAGGGCACCCCAAGGGGCCCGGTTGGCCACCTGCCCCCAGCCGGGCCCCGCCCCACCAGCCCCTTTCATCTCTAGTTGCCTCCCCTAGGTAGGAACCTTTTGATTAACTCTGACTCGGCCTTGCTGGCCTCCCTCCCCCAGCCCCAACCACCCGCTCCTCCCCAAGCCATCCTGCTCCGCCCGCCCCAGGTCCCCTGTCCCTCCCGGAACGCAGCCTGCGGGGGAGACCGCAGCTCCCCAACATCAAGGAGCCGGCGGCGTCTCCACTCCTGGCATCAATCATCCTTTTGGCTGAAAGCAAAGTTCAGAAAAGTCCAGAGAAACTCGTTCTCCTCTGATTTACTACGGAGACAGAGAAGCTGATCAACCTTCACCCCCACCACCATGCCCAGGCACACAATGACTCAGAGAACAATCCTGGTAGGTAGAGCCGTGATGAGCCCTGAATGAAGTTGGCCAGTTAAGCTACCCCTACCCCTTGCAACTGAAAAATACCCTTCCTTGAGCCTCCCAGTTGACTGTCAGTTTTGAATGTTTACTGTAACACATGCAACTTAGCTTATCACGAAATAAACAGCCAGCAGCCTTTGAAAAGAAGAATTTTCTGGGATCCAAATCTGTGCCCTCCCACCCCCTGGTGCCCTACGCAGCTTCCTAACTTGCCTACTCCTCGTTCAGGACTGGAGTCAAAAACTGCACTAGGAGGGACAGTTATTACACACAGCCACACAGATACAGACACACCCTGGAGCCCAAATGGATAGACCACAAAAAAAAGTGGAAAACTAGACGAGCTGTGATTAAAATCTGTAATTCAGACAAGCCCAGATGGGAAATGTGTGCAGCCTTAAATAAAATAGGGAAGAAATCATTCTTTCTGTTGTCCTCCATCAATGTTCATGGAGCCCCCTGATCCCACGCCTGGGCAAGAGTTGAGGGGAGGGCACAGGTCAAGAAGGGGCATGGAATGACCCTGGGAACCCGTGATCAAGCTGGGGAGAGAAGATTCAACTGCACACCAGGAAGCACCCTGAGAGTTCTGATAGAAGTATGGCAGCTCAGGAGGTCAATGTGACCTCCTGATTCCAGTATGAAACTGGGACTTGGGAGACCTGGGTTCCAGTCCTGGTTCAGCCTCTCTCACCAACTCAATATATGTCATTGGGCAAGTAAGTCCCTTTTCTTCTTTATGCCTGTTTGCTCATCAATAAAATGAGTGCGTTGGCCATAGATCCCATCCAGGCTCTCTTCTAGCTCCATAAGCATAATAAGATATGAAAGAATGAATACAAATGAACAGAATGGAGCGAGTGGTACATGTGTCCTTCACAAAGAGGATACTTCATCTGCACATGTACAGAAATGGCAGAGGCATAAGTTCCAAAGAGGTAAAAGACAAAGAGAAGTTTCATGTGGATCAAAATATTCATGGCCACCGTGTGTGTGTGTGATAATGGAGAACCGGAAATGAAGAATCCATTGATTGTTGAACGATTAAACAAATTGTGGTGCATGAACATAATGTGATATTTCTTTGCTATAAGAAATTAGGAATGTGAAGAATGCTTTAAAAAATGGAAAGACATATGAACTGATGCAGACGGAAGTCAGCAGAACCAGGAAAACAATGGGTGCAGCATCTTGCACATGCTCAGACAAGAGCGATGTGTCTGCTTTGCTGACCTGATTCTGTGTGTGTCTTTTAATCTTTGTTACAAGGGAAGTCTCACTGGATGGGAAAAGGAGGAATACATTTGGAAATGAACGTGATATAAAAACAAAAGGCATCAATAAAAAAATTTAAACACTAGTAAATGCTATTCGCATTATCTCCAGTGCAGCATTCTTTCAATTGGCTTTTAGAATTTAAACACCAATAAAAAAAATGTTTAAATGAACAAAAAGTGGCAAAGATAAAAGGAATAATAAGAATTGGGAGGGATGGAGAGGAGATACTTAGAGCATCAGAGAGAGAATTTACAGGAGCCACAAAATAGGACAAGGCTAGGAACTAGACCTGTAATGTATTAATGAAATACATTAATATAGAGAATTCTCCGGAAATTATCCCTATGAGGCACAGGTTTCCCACCCTATACCAATGTGGGTTGGCAAATTCTCTGCGATTTAACGTCTAAAAGAGTTACCTAGAACACAGAAAAATTATGATTTGCCTAGGGTCACACAATGTGTTAAGTGTGGAACTAAAATCTAAGTTTTACTGGTCTTGAGGGCATCTCTCTATGTACTAAATACACCAACCATGCTGCTTCTCAAAAATCAAAAGTAAGAACCATTAGGATACATGGAGTTGAAAAAGACCTTGTGATCACAGTGGTGCACAAATTTGTTTTGGAACCCAACATATTTGAAGTTGATAAACAGGGGAGATCCCAAAGGACTGGTTAATGACTCTGGGTCTAAAGAGTGATGCTCTGCAGAAGGATGCTTGGTTTTTTTCTTGAACAAAGGAGGGATTGGGATGGAGAGGATAGTTCTGTCCTTGAGGGATTGAGGTGAGAAAGAGGAACAGGAAGAGAGCTTAAAGAGACCCTTGACTGTCTACCTTGGAGAGGGAGAATCTGTGGGAACTCCTGCTAAGAGGTGCCCTGAGACCAACTCCCCTTCTTTGGGATCATGTCATTCATCTATTGGCTACGTTCTCAGTTCTCCCTTTCTTGCGGGGGTCAGGGGAAGGGGGAGAAGTAGTTCTCTTGATTTTGCAGTCCCACTGAGTTACTGTTTCATATATCTTTCAACCTGTTAGCAGCAAACTGTTAGAATCATCTGCCCCAGCCAACCATTCTCTCCATCCACTGACTCCTCAACCCCTTGTAATCTGGCTCCCTTTGCCAATTCCATCATGTGCTCCTTGAGGGTAAGGGACTGTCTTTGGCTTTCTTTGTATTCTCAAAGCTTAGCACAGTCCATAATAGGCATTAATACTTGTTGACTTGACCTCTCTACTAAAATTCATCTCTGAGACCAATAATGACATCTTCCTCTTTGATCTCACTGTGACATTTTTACACTGCTGGTCACTCTCCCTCCCTGCTCTCCTTTCCTCCCCCTTCACCCCTATCCCTCTTCCTGGGTATGCTTTTATCTCTTGGCTTCTGTGTCTTCAGGTTCCCTTAGCTCTCCATCTCTCTATCACCCATGCTTTACCTCCTCCTTTCTCCTACTCGCTAAACATGGAAGACCCAGGGACTCAGTTCTCAGACCTCTTCTCTCTACATTCCTCCTCAGTCATCTCATTCAGTCCCATCACTTGCATTGATCTCTTTACCAATGATTTGACTATGTCTCCCACCCTGACCTCTTTCCCCAGCATCCATCTGCCTGCCACGCATTTCCCTACCTTATTGCAGCCAGGCCAGCCTGCTTGATATTTCTAAACACAGGTCAGGCTCACTCTTCTTTCTTTCATTCACCTTAACCACCACCAGCTAGATGATACAGTGAACAGAGTGCTAGGCCTGGACTCAGGAAGACCGAAGCTCAAATCCAGTCTCAGATTCTTAGTAGTAATGTGTCCCTGGACTAGTCATTTAACCACTGTCTGCCTCAGTTTCCTCAACTGTAAATGGAAATAATAATAGCAACTACCTCCATAGTTAAATGAGACAATATTTATAAACGGCTTAGCCTGGCACATAGTAAGCATTACATAAATGTGTTTCCTTTCCCCACCCTTCCTTCCCCAGGGTTATTGTAAGGATCATACACTTAGCCTGGCACATAGTAGGTGCTTAATTAATGCTTCTTCCCTTCCCTTCTGTTGATCTTCTACCTGAAATGCCTCCTTAACTCCCTTCCCTCAGGCTAACCAAATTCTAACCATCTTTCAAGCTCCACTTCAAATTCCTCTTCCTCCATGAGCCTTTCCCTCGTTCCCCCAGCCCACACCACTTGTTCCAGCTTATGGTTTTCTTCAATACTTAGCCTAATAGCTAATATTTATATATGACTTTAAGGTTTACAAAGTGCTTTCCTCACAACTCTGAGGGAGGTAGCAAAAGTAATGATGATGATGATGATGATAGCACTCCTTGATAAAGTGCTTACTCTGTGCTAGGCACTGCGCTAAGTGCCTGTACAAATATAACAACCCTGGTGCTGTTATTATCACCAATTTACAGATAAGGAAACTGAGGCAAAGAGAGACTAAGTGACTTGCCTAGGGTCACACAACTAGTAAGCGTCTGAGGTAAAATCTGAACTCAGGTCTTCCTAATGCCAGGCCTGACACTATCCACAGCACCACCTAGCTGCCATATTATCTCCAATTCACAGATTAGGAAATTTAGCAGTTAGGTGGCAAAGTTGATAGAATGCCAGGCCTGGAGTCAGGAAGACTCATCATCCTATGTTCAAATCAGGCCCCAGACACTTCCTACCTGTGTGACCCTAGGTAAATCACTTAACCTTTTTTACCTCAGTTTGCTCATCTGTAAAATGAACTGGAAAAAGAAATGGCAAATCACTCCAGCATCTTTGCCAAGAAAACCCCAAATGGGATCACATCAGACACTACAGGAAGCAACTGAACAAGAAACAGGCTCAGAAAGGTTAAGTGATTTGCCCAAAAATCCTGCAGAGAGCAAATGAGAATCAGGTCTCCAAGATATGTCCTCTGATTCCAAGTCCAGCATTCTTTTTTCCCTTCTACCAAATTTCTAAGCCCCTCAGGACCCTATCTTGTTCTCTAAGCAAGTGTGAATTCCAAACCTCCAATCCCTGGAAATGGGTTTCTCAGAAGCTGTCTCCTTCACAGCACAGGCCAGTATCTGACTAATGGGATGTGGTGAGATGAAAATTACGGAGAGTTCACCCAGAGAACCCTGATGGCGCTTCTAGTTCTAAAGGTCTAGGGTTTTAGTACTTTTCTTTGAGTCTGTGGAAGGGATTATCTTTGAACCATTTCTGGGATTCTCTGAAGGGTCTCATTGAAAAAGGGAAAGTTTCATAACTTCTCTTCCCAATTCAAATCAATAAAAATTGATGTGTAGGGAAACAGGAATGCAAAGACAAAAAGGAGAGATACCTAGTCCCTAGTCCTATTCAAGGAGCTTACATTCTACTAATTTGCATTTTACTCTTTTCCCTTTTCAACTGACCCCTAGGACCTAGTAAAGGTGATGGTGGAGAGACAATCCCAGATTTTCACCAGGAAATCAGGCCATAGCCTTTGGGAATGCTACAGTGAGGCTACATTGCCTCCCACCTCCCTAGGAGAGAATTCTGCCAATACCTCTCAAAGCACAACCACCCCCCCCCCCCACAACTGCCCATTTCTTCTAGAAGAGGGACCTGGATGAAGGCCTTCTTCCACAATGGAAAACAGAGCTGTCCTCACAGGGCCCCACAGAGAACAGTGGGCTGTCAACTATTACTAACATAAGACCATCACCCCATTTTCCACAAGTACATTGTCCCTCCCATCCAAAAATTAGGAAAGCATGGGTCCCAATGAAAACATGAGTAGTGCCAGGCTATTGTCCATCTCCACTTATGGAAACCCAGCTCAGAGTCTGGGATGTTCAAGGGCCACAGGAGTATCTAGAAGAAACACCAGACATAGCCCTTATTGTAGAGGATATGTAACCCCCATGACTCTGGGCTCCACATGTGCCTAGAGAGTCACATAATTTCTCCTCCCTTCCAACATGTGGCCAGTTCACTGGGGCCATTAAAAGTGACGATTGCTTCATTCTTTGCATTCTCAGTGTCTAGCACATATAGGGATAAGGACAGGACCCGAAATTTCATGGGTACAGAAGACTCCCAGGTAAGGAAACTCCTTTTAATAATGCAGATTGCAGCATGTAGTGTTAGAGAGCCGAATAGTGCACTGAGGTTAATTGCTTGGGTCAAATAGTGTGTTACAAGTGAGACTCGAACCTAGGTCTCCTTCACTGTAAGACTGGCTTGGTTTCCAGTATTTCACTGCTGCCTCTCACCAGGCACATAGTAGGAGTAGGCACTTAATAAATGTTAGCTGATTAATTAGCTTCTCTGTATGGGCATCTTTTGCGAGTCTAGCCTCTAGGGTGTTTCTCTCAATTTTACAAGTTGAACTCTCTATGGCCATTTTTATCCCGTATATTTGGGTGTTTGCTTGAATCCACTCCTTTACCTACTGTGGTTTATTCTTGGCTGGACCCAATGGTAGCCTCAGGTTCTGTGCATGGAGCTACGGCGCCATAATGTGGCCATTATGAGAACAGCAAATCCCTCTGGTAGCGCTTTGAAAACTAGGGTCTTCAGCTGTGTTCCACCTATCCCTTATTAACCTGAAATCTTAAAGCTAGAAGGACCTCAGCTTTCAGGTATCTCCTCTTTTATGGCTAAGCAAGTAAGTCCTGACTTGCCCAAAGTCCCACAGGTGTAACAAAAGTGGAAGCCGCTGGGCAACTCTGATGGCCAAAAAGTTTTCCCTTAGTCATTGGAATATCCAACAAACCTTTATAAAGCACCTACTGTGAGCAGACCGCTTCTAGGTGCTGAAGGACACGAGATTTAGATAATAAAACACAATCTGTCTCCCCAGAGGAGCCCCTCCCCCTTGCTTTTGGTTTTGCCCTACGGCACCAATCTAAATAAACAAATATGGCTTCCCCATGAGAGCCCTTCAAATTGTTGAAAGCCTTGTGCGTGGGCCACCTCCGGAGGCTCTTCTTCTCCTGGCTAAATATTGCCAGGTCCTTCAGGACACAGTTCTGAGTGTCCTCTCCATTCCAGTGTGCTACTTAGAACTGAGCATCATACTCCACATGAGGTCTGACCAGTAGAGAACACAGAGAGGCTTTATCTTGGATATAGGAGATACTTTTGTTCTATACCTCTATTGAGGCACCTGAGATTGTGTTACTTTCTCCATTTTACAGAATGAGGTTCAGAGAGATCACGAGGTGGTTGTAAACAATGGGATTCAGATTCAAGTTTCTCCAGATTCCAACTACAATGTATTTCTACTATGTTCACCACTCTGCTTCAGAGTGCCTCAAATTTCATCGGTTAACTAACATATTTATCAAGTGCTTTCTGTGTCACTGGTTGTGTCCCAGGTAGTATTCTAGCCCTCAAGGATACAAAAACAAAAAAAAGGCCCACCTCATCATGGCTCTAGAAGGTTTTATCTCATTGGGAAGACTTCAAGCACGGGATTAACCAAAAAACACGTGCTCTCTGAAGAGCAATCCATGAAGCAAAGAAAAATACCAAAAAAAAAAAAAAATGGGTCTCAGTCCTGGCAGCTCCTTCCCCACTTCTGCAATGATGGGGACAAAGTAGCAAAAAGAGAGCAGAAGGTGCTAAGAATCAAACCGTTTTTGGAAAGAGCTTTGGACTTGAAATTAAGAAATGAGTTCAAATGCTACTTTAGATGACACAGTCACTGTGTGATCCTACACAAGTCACCACTACTGGGAGGCTCAGTTTCTTATTTGTAGAATTGGGGGCACTAATAGCACTTATCTTATAGTGAGAATCTAATAAAAATGTATGCATAGACTGAAAAACTTCAAATCACTATATGAATGAGTTATTACCATTGCTGTTATGGCTGTAAGATGGTGTGCTATGAAGAGCTGGCCTCTACAAACAGAAAGACCTGGATTGAAGCCCTGCCTCTGGCACATATTATTGGGAGGGTTCTAGGCAAATTCCTTAGCTTCTCAGGGAGCTTGGAGGTTTCTGAAGATCACAAGTTGCAGAGAAAGTACCAACCTAGATTTGTAGAAAGAGCTTCCTCTTCTAGGAGTTCCCAAGTTCCCCCATAGATCCAGCCCACATCCTCTCATTCTTGCTATTAGAAGCATTAATTTGGTACTCTAAATGTTAGACCCTTATCCAGTGACCAACCTGATGACATATTGCTGGGGAACCTGGATCATATAAACCTTAGCATTAGACCCACTTAAGCAAGATCATTTGAGGACAAAACTGGAAGGACAGCAAAAAGACCAAAAAATGACAAAGATCTGCCAACATTTCTAAAACTATTTTCTTTATCAATGATTCTGAAGCCATCATCAGACTCTGACCTCATAGGCCCAGATGTGTTGCAGGTAATGGAGGGGTGGAGAAGGGGCACTACACGAATACAAGCAAAAACAGGAAGAGCAGCCAGACTAGGCCGAGTTATATACAGAGGAGTTCTGTATTGAAGGCAATATGGTTTTAAGGACAATAAAAGACTAAAGGTCTCAAGGTATTTGAAAAAAAAGAGAAAAGAGATAACACTGAATAATTTGGGGGAAAATCATAGATAGAATTACTACTGTAAAAAAAATGTTCAAGAAAATATCTAACTACAGATTTATATGCCTACACATTCTCATCTCTGCAAAATCTTTATGAGGTTGACATGCATGCCTATAAAGAACATTGTTGATGAGACTATAAGAAAGAAAAAGTTTTTACAATGGACAGTCTACAGCAGAGCATCTTTACCGTAGTATAAATGATTGAAAGGTGCTGAGAATAAAAGATCTCTTTGTGATTGTTTAAGAAAAGCACTGACTGAGTCATTAACACAAAAGCTGCCTTCCAAGGAGGTGCTTCCCATGCAGATGTGAAGATAATATAAGATCCATTGATTGACACAACAACAGAGATCACTTTAATAGCACTATGCAATAGTGAATTATTTCCTTGATGATTGCCTGATTATTAATGTCAATAAAAGTATAAAACTGGGAAATATATTCTACCCAAAGGTGCTTGTCACTGTCATGGAGAATGTCTGAGGAGTGAACATTACACCTGGAAAAAGGATTTATAGAGAATGAGGTCTTCCAGATGCACCTGTTTCCTGATGAGACAGATTGTACTGATTGCATCAAACCTTGGAATACTACAGTACCTTCTAAACGAGGTTGACAACTATCTAAGAGAGATCAGCCTGATAATTCATATATAAAAACCAAGTGAATGAAGAATGAGCATTGTACAGGCTATGATAAGCTGTTGAATAACTAGCTCATTGAGCTCATCTTTTGCTTTTCTGGTATCTATATTCATCTATATCTATACAGACATATCAGAAACAGTAAGGTGAACAATGAGATGAACTTGGAATTAAATAAAAGAGTAGGCTAGAATAAAAAAACTCAACTTTTTTTTAAACTGTGTTTCCCTGTATCTCATGTATCAGTCATTCCTATGGTCCCCAAATCCTCTGAATGGCAAGAAGTCTGACCAGCTCTTTTACAGAATGGGTCAGTTCATCCCTCCTTAGGCAGGCTGGTGAACCCTGGAACTGGAGTGGAGCTCATCATATTGGTACTAGATTTAGCCTTACAGTAGCTCAGACTCCAGAGCTCAAGCAACCCACTAGCTTCAGAGAATGTAGCAAAAACTCCCCTTTTTAACACTAATATTCTTCTGATAATGCAAGTCATGATATCACAGTCTCCAAAGAATTGCAATTGTGGGCTATTCAAAGGGCAACAGGGAAACATAGGCTAGATGTGAATAGGCTGCAGGCATATTGCCAACAATAACATACCTGCAAAAAGGGGCATCAAATTATATCCAAGAGGTGTATGCTAAGAAAAGGAGGTGGGTTGTTCCTATATCGAGATCAATGGGTAACAGATGGACAACTCAGGTGTTGTATCAGTACCTACAAGATGTTAAAAGACTTAGGGAGCCTGAGGCATGTTAGGTTGACAGCCACTGGAGCATTCAGGACTCTGACAAGTCACAGAAGTACCAAAGGTGGTTGAACTGCGATCTTTGTTCTTGTAAGGAGTCCTCATAGCAATGAGATCACAGATCTCTTTAAGTCATGAAACACTAAATCACAGTTTGCTGGTTGTCACATAGCTCATGGTTGACTCATTTTAAGATGATGCCTAACGCTAGCCAAGGTCCTTTGTACACAAACTACTCTCAAGCCACATCCCTCCTGTTCCGTATCTAGGCAATGACTTGCTTTTAAACTCAGAGCAGGTTTCTATAGCTATTCCTGTAAAACTACATCCTTGTAGCTTGTCAAGATCTTTTTGAATTCTGTCATCCAGCTCTGCTTCCTAGCTTCGTATCATCTTTGGATTTGATAAGTATACTTTTTATGTTGAATGCATTCATCTAAATCATTGACAAAAACGTTGACTGAAACATGGAATATAATGTGAACAGAAAAGAATACTGGACTTGGAGCCTGTTTTCTTATTGGAAAAATGGGTTCCAGGGGTGGGTAGGTGGGTGATGGCTCTTGTCCTGTCATTATGCTCAACCCCCAGGATTCTTAGGAGCAAGACTTCCTAAACTCAAATGCCACATAATTATAAAAACCAGGTTTGGCCCCAGGGAAGAGTTAAAACACCCTCCCTTGTTAAAGATGCAAGAGATTACTGGTATGGGATATTGTATATATTCTCAGACATAGGGTGATGTGCTGGTTTGCTGAATTGCTTTTCTCCTTTCTTTTTAAACCTTTATTACTAGGGATGGGGAGAAGCATATTTTTGGAAGTGTAAGTGATGTGAAAGCAAAATATATCGATTAAACAAGGAAAAAATTAAATGTTTTATATGAGCTGTTATTGAGAGTTGAGGCAGTTTTGTGATATGCCACTAGGAAAACCTCCTTCTAGACTAGCATATATTCATTAATCAACACTTTGGCTAAGGTCATTCAGGTAACTGAATTCATTTCCCTTACCCAGTTTAAGCCTCCTACAAGAACACAAAACTCTGTCAAGTCAAATGTAATACCACATGCTACTAGGGGAAGCTAAAGCTGGTGATCTCTTGAACTCAGTAGTTCTGAGCTGTAGTTAGGGTTAAAGTGCATCTGGTGTCTGCAACTGAGACCAGTATCAATGGCAAGTCCCTGGGAAATAGGGAAGGGCACACCAGCCTGCCTAAGGAGTGAATTGGCCCAGTCTCGAGTAGAAAATGGAGTATATCAAGCTTTTCATGCTGATCAGCAATGGGACTAAGCCTATGAGTGGCCACTGAACTTTCAATCTGGGCAAGACAGGGAGCAGTTATTCTCATAAAAACAATTTAAAAAAAAAAACAAAACTTCAAATCCTGTGTGTTTCAGGCAGTGACCTTTAAATGTTTCCTTTTGCCAGAGCTGGGATTACGGAGGTAGTAGAAGGGACAAAAGTGGCCCCAGGTCTCAGAATTTTGGGAAAAAGGCATGCGTAAGAGTAGTTGCCCTTGGAAGCCAAGAATCAGGAGCCAGGTGAGAAATCCTACATAAAAGAGTAGCCAGATAGGTGGTCATCACAGCCCATGGGCCCCAAGTTATATCTGGCTACTGACACAGGGGTCCAATAGAAAGAAGACTAACACTAAGGCCATCCTCTGACTCATCCAGGAAGTTCTACTATGCTTTGTTCGAGAATCAGTCTTACATCAACCCAGAATCAGCAGGTGAGAGTAAGCGAGGTGGGATAGGGAATCCATAAGGAGGTAGCCTGGAGAAGGGTGGAGAAAGACAAAGGTAAGAAAAGATCTTGCAAGTTCTCTAGGAATGAAAGGGGTCTGTTCAGGAATTTTGGTGGGACAGGACCTGCATGTAGTAGCTATATGGTCTTTGTGATCCCACAGAAATTCACTTGTCAGGTGATAGGTCAGTGGTGTGTCTGTGTTTTCAAACAGGCAGAGACAATCTACAGTTGAAAAAGATTTCTACCTTCTTCTATTTCAACCTGAACAGGGATAATCTCCACGGTAGGGTCATTCCACATCAGGTCTCGACATGTGCAGCTATCAAGTACATTCTCTGCTCATGTTTCATGCATAATCTCTCCCCTACCTACAGTTTGGGAACATGTAGGAAAATGTTCGGGGTTGGGGGGGAGGCTGCTAGTATCTTTCTTGTCACTTACCTTTATATTCTATTTGATTCAATGTGTTCCACTTTTCTAAACAAAACAAGTCAGGGAATTCACTACCTCTTGAGTCAATCTACCCATATCAAGCCTAAGTCTGCTTCTCCACCACTCCACTCTATAATCATGTAGCAGACTAATCCCGAAAAGACACATCGTCCTTTTATTGGCCAAAAAAATTTTATTTAAAAGGTCAACTCTGTACTTCCCTTCCTGAGAAAGTGTGACTAACTGGCAAATCAACCTTGTAGCCCCAGACTAGAAGAGGGATGACTCAGAGGGAGTCTTGCATTTCACAGGATTTATAACAAGCAACCAGGTGCAGTACTTTGAATTCCAGGATGGAGCATGAGCACAGCCTGTAAGAGCTGCAAAGAGCCTCCCCAACCTCTCAACTGCTGGGGAAAGCTTTGATGATATGGCTGTGGATGGCAGAGCTAGTATGACTTTGCTTGGCTCATCAACTAGTGGAAATGGAGAACTGGCTAATTTCAAGGTGACAATAGGGCTGGGAGGATAAGCCAGGTCACTAACTGGCAGTCAAAGGAACAGAGGTGAGATGGTATCCAGTTATCCTGAGGACAAGTGGTACCTTTTCCTCCAGATGTCACCCAACTTTTGAGAGGTCTATCTGTAGAAAGAGCAATAAGGTCCTTAAGGGCAGAGATGAACTAGCTCCTTTATGTCTATCTCTGGAATAAATGTTTGTTGAAGAGAGGGAATAAGCAGAACAATTTCCAGAGATTTCCCCCACCAGATCTGTCCAAATATATAGCACGTGATGCCACTTCTGAGAAGGCAGGTACCACATGTGCACTCTCTGAACATGTGACTAAAGTATATCCTGGGTCATATTTGCCAAAGTGCTCAACAAAAATGTCATACTACAAAGTGATCAACAAAGGCCTTTCAAGGACCAAAGAAACAGCCTGGCTCTGTGATAATGTAAACTCTTGGAATGACTTCGTTCAAGACTATTTTGGTTTTTATCTTCATATATCCAGCACCAACATGATACTTATAACAAGGACAGAGCCTGGACCTGTGATTTCACAGGTAGAGGGCACTCCTAGAGGAGCACTATGTCTGCAACTTACAGTTGCTTGGAGCACTGAGGGGACCTACCCAGGGTAACATAGCCTCTGTCTCAAGAGGTGGAGCTTGGACCCTTATCTTCCTGAAGCTACCTCTCTTACAGCATATACTCTCAAAAATTTATTGAAGATCAGAGACTGAAGAAACTGAGGCCAGCCTGTATTTAGCCATTGTTACATTATTAGTGCATGAACAAAGGGTTGGTGGAACACGAATTAATTTATAAGGCAGTGGAAGAGTGGAGGTGAGAGGCATACATTCGGATGAGTTTATAAACTATAACACTTCTCAGAGATCCTCCAATTTCAGATGAGGAGACAGCTCTCCATCTGCCTGAGACCAAGTAGGTACTTTAGCAGTCAAGACCTCTAGCAAATCCAAAGGAATGAGCAGCTGGGCAAGATGGGTCAAGGCTCCTGTACCTGGAATGCCTCCAATGTTTTTTGTCTCAAGTAGAATTGAAGATGGCGAATTCTATTTGTGGAAGGTCTACACAACTTTGAGTCCTTGAACTCCAAATCCAGCACCCTTTAAATTTTACCTTGTCTCCTCCAACTTGTGTGACTTTGGGTCTGTCATGTTACCTCATTCAATTTCCCATTTTTCTCTTACCTATGAGGTTGTTTTTACACACTCTCTAGTCCCCTCTGGTTCTAAATCTTTTGATTATTAGTTACTGAAACCTTTAAATTTATAAGTCGAGCCTCCCTCCCAAGTCCCCAAGGACTCAAACCCAGTCTGAACTGGATCTCTGATACTACCTATTTGTGACACCAGGGAAAAGTCCTTTTAACCTTTCTGGGTCTCACTTTTCTCAACTGTAAAATGAAGCTGGATGGCCCTTAAGGTCCCTCCAAGATCTATCAAAGTTACACTAGACAAAAATGACCTCAATTGCCAATTCTCCATGAGAGAATAATCATAACCACATTGTTCTTGGTGCCATTTAAACAGTATTCATACAGCACTTTAAAGGTGTGCAAGGTGCCTGTACAAATATCTAATTTGATCCTCTGTTGTAAACAAGTGATCACCCAGGGTTACATTGCTGGTACCTAAAGCCAGGTTTGACCTCAGGTCATTCTGGACTCCAGGCACAAAGCACTATCTACTGCACCACCTGGCTGCTTCTTATTACACCAAAGAAATAATATGGTCATAACTATGGACTGAGAGGAAACCTAGGTACAAAGTTTCAGCACCACCACTGACTACAGTTGTGATCTAAGGCAAATTACTTCACCGCTGTCACTGTTTTAAAAAAAAAAAAAAGTGCTTGCATTTGATTTCAAAGGTACCTTCTGGATTATTGGAGTAAATCCCCAAGATACTTAGATTACAGATATGCAGTTCTAGGCTATTTCTCTAATATGCAGGTCCAAATATAAATTGCTTTTTAGAACAAGACATTTGGAAAGAAATATATTCTGCAAAAAACTAACATTCAGGTTTTCTATAAGCCAGATTTGGGCTATAATTAAATCATTGGTAAAGCCCCATCATCTGTGAGCTTTTTTTTTCCCCTTTAGTTTAATATTTTTTCAAGCAGTTACTGCATAAAACATAAAGATACATCAATGAAAACAGAAGCACAAGTGTCCCACTTGATATGGATCCAAAAACTGTTTTGTGCTTGAAGGAATACTTAATTATTGAGGATAGGTACAGTTAAGTCTGAAAACAGATTCTTTCCTTAAGTACTTTAGAAAGGAGATACTTCATTGACATTTTCATTCCTTGTGGAAAGGGTGTTATTACTCTTCATTTTTCTATAATGAACTTACAGGCAAAGAATTCTGGAAACCTACTGCCCTAAGGCACCTAGGATAGCCTTTAAAGGTCTGATGAGTTCTTGGATTCAGGAGCTGTTAGATACATATAGTCTGCCACTGAACTGAAAGCTAGAAGGATCCAGGAACTTGGCAATTCTTAAAAGGGGGTATCAGTTTTGAAAAAAGGAGTAAGAACTCAGTTGAGAGATGTGAGAACTACTGCATTGCAGGCAGAGGTTAAGATGTAATTGTAGGGAAGTCTGAGTGCACCACCAAGATCATATGGTTATTAGGCACAAATATAAGCTTAGAAAGAAGTCGAGCTTCTCAGAGGCAAAGAACTAGCTGGCTTGGCAATGCTTCAGGCAAACTACTCCATATAGTCAGGGGAGAGGGTAGTATCTTTGGAACCAGAATCAGGACATCCAGGATAACAGAGGATAGTGTAGTACCAGTAAAAACCAGGAAAATCTCCTTGGGAGTAGAACAGGAAAGCATCTTCCTCATTTGAATTCTATATTTAGCTTAAGGTGAGAAACAGAAACAGGTTAGGTATCCTAAAAGCTGTACTAATCTGGGCAAGATTAGGATAAAAATTATAAACTTCTATCTCTGTATTTATCTTTTGTTTCCTTCCAAGGAAAGAAAAGTTTGTGCACCTTCAGTCAGGACAACTCAGGCATACTTAAACCTAGGAGTAACCACACTTAGGAGTAACACACATTTAGTCCAACATGCTCCCTTTACAGGTAAGAAAATTGAGTCAAAAAAGGCTGACTTGCCCAAAGTTACTGTCAATGATGAGAGGTGCATCTAGATGTGGGTATGACCCAAGATAACTTCTAGGATGCAGCTTCTACAACACAGCTGAGTCCTACAGAATGGCTGGAGATCCCAGCACAAATAAAAGGGAAATGGTACATATAGAAAGAGGCAAATTATATACTCCTGGGGTTTATGCCCTATGACCCATTACTGATCCTTTTATGTCTATGCCTCCTAGCCAGTAATCATAGAGAGCACTGAGAACACTCTCACCAGACCACAGATGGCCACTACAATGAACAGACCTGTTCCCAGTCTGAAGAGACAGCATGTCTAAAATGGCCATGCCAACAACCACAAATTGGGTAGATATAATGGAGAAAGAAGAGGTAAAGACTTGAAGGGGAACCGAATTCCTTAACCTAGAAAAGGTCTTAATCACTACCTACAGAGCTTCACACTTCTCATTTGACTTCTATGTAATCATGTGTCAGGAATCCTAACCTGAACACCTACCTCATACTAGGGCTGGACCCATGCCCACCTCCTTTGCTCACTTAAATACAAGGACCCAGATCATACTTTGAAGGTGTATTAAGCACAGGGGGACAAGGCATGCACCTGGGTCAGTCTTGCTTATCGATGATATCCTTCCCCTCTGTCTCCTAACAGATTCAGATTAATGATCGCTCATTCCTAATTGTCAAATTTCTTTTCCTTCATCCTGTGTCTAATCACCAGTGACAGAAACCATTACGCAAATGAGCAGACGACTTTCCCCAACTGTTCCCGTTGGTAAAAACCTTGTAATTTAGAGCTCTGATTTGTAGGGGAAGCTGCATCTCCCCAAGGCGTCCTGGGCATCTGCTCCACTTTTGTGAAGTCACCCACCCCCAATGCAGAGCCCCCAACAAATATTTGACTTTGCATAATTAATCATAACTTTTTTTATATCTGTAGTGGAAGGGGAGACATAAGAGTTCCCACCTGCTGGCCTAGCAAGTGATATTTATACTGGCCAAGAACCCTTCCTTATGTGACCAGTTAGCAACATCATGAAGAGTATTGCTTTATGTCAAGTAAGGAGTTTAGATAGTGGCATCCACAGCACATGTTTCATCCAGGAAACAAAAGGGGATCTGCCCAGATTCAAACTCTTTGAAGCTAAATAGCCTGACAATGTCAAGGCATCAGAGAAGAGCAAGCCAGGACATGGCAAGAAGAGTACAACACTCAGATCCCAACCCAGATGCATTTTATAAAATGCCCTCACAGCTGGATCCTCAAATCCAAACTGAGCAGCCCTGACAACCAGTTATTTGTCCTTCCTGTTCTGAGGCTTGTGAGAGGTCAGCCATAGGTTGCTGCTGATTCACTACTGAGGGTCTGAAAGAGTGAGTTAACCCACCAGGCTTGGCTTTTCTTGTCCTTTTTCTCACCACAGTCCCTCATGTCAGGTGAAAGACCAAAAAGGGACACAGACCATTACACTCAGGTCATTTCCCAACATTGGTTGTTATTGAAAGAACTACACTAGAGAAGGTACCGTGTCTTCCACACTCACACACACCCTGTTCCCATGAGAGAGAACACCAGGGCAGGCATAGAAAGCACAGGGATTTACAAAAGTAAACACCCCCTCCCCTACACACACCAGTCTATCAGTGCATTATAAGCTGAGCTTCTGGGGACAAGAACCACTGCTCAGACACTGAAATTAAACCTTTGGCAAAAAGGAAAAAAATAAAACACATTTCCTCCCACACTCCTTCCAGGGAGACTTCTTGCAGGAGGGCAGTCCTCAAGTCACTCAAGAAGACCAAGGAAAGGCCCATCCCTGGTGGCTGCAGCTACCTTGACTGGGGGGGGTGAGAGGGAGGGTGGGGGGGCAGCACTTTTCAGAGGTCTGGAGCATATGTACATTCAGAACTAGGGATGATGGCAAGGGCTCTGGCTCATCTCCCCAAGTGATGAAACAAGGGAGCAGCCCCAGTTTACCTCTTGGGCACCAGTTGACAGCTCCCATCACTGATCCCACTGTCGGTGGGAATGGGCAGTTGGCTTGGACCAAGAAAGCCAGGAAGCTCAATCCCAAAGGAAGGGGGGTAGAAAGGGGCATTCCTAAGCCCCAGAAGCTCTACTTAATAAACCTCAAGCTTGTTGCAGCACAGCCCAACCAATATAAATAAGCTAAAAACCAAATTAAAAATCATCTCGGTGGGCCAGGTGTCAACTTCCCTGCAGTAGTACCCAGTGGAAGTGGACCAAGTCAGCACGTGGAGTGTTGATAGGCAGACTTCAGCCACAGTGTGGCCATCAGAAGAGTCACACTCAGGCCAGGAAGCTCCTCCTGTAGCAGTCTTGGCAGTCAAATCATGGAGAGTGTTGGTAGACAAATCCTGGCCAGAGTATGGGGACAAAGATGTATACACACAAGCCAGACAGCTCCTTCCTTCTTGTGGTACCCAAGATACACCCATGCTGTACAAAAATCAAACCGGACTGTTGGTGTACAGGCAGAATATCTAGCCAGAATGGGGACAAGAAAGGCTGAAAAACCTCAGGAGTTCCAAGAGCCTGGGAGACTAGTCATCAGGTCAACAAACTCCCTTCAAAAATGCTAACATGATCCAGGTAGACGTGGCTCCTTCCCTTACCCAGACAATGGCAGTGAGGCTGTAGGATATCATGCCAATGACAAGAGCACCATCGCAGCCTCAGGGGCCTGGGAGGAAAGACACAAAGACAGACAGACAAACACACACATACAATGACACAAGGCTGGAACTCCACACTGAATGCAGGACTTGTGGGCAAAGAGGGAAGGTGAGTTGGAACAGAAGTGGAGAAGAAATCACTCAATATGGGAGCAAAGGAGGGTGGGTTGCTTAACTGCCCCACCTGACCTCACACTCCTGCCCTGGGAGGCTGGGGCAGGAACCCAGTCTGTTAAGTGCTGCGTGCAATTAGTATCACTCTGGTTCTTCCAGTCCTCATCAACGAAGCAGCGTGGACCAGACGAGATGGGATGGGATGGGATGGAAGGGTTGGCAGTCACCCAGAAGGAGGCCTCAGCCTCCAGGCAGGTTAGTTGTATCGACCCTTGATCATCGTGTTCAACAAGGGGCCCACCTGTGCAGAGACAGGAGGATCCAGTCACAGAGTTACCTGCAATAATCCCATTACCACCTCCCTGGCCTCTATGCTAGGAAAGAAGAAATGTAAGACAAAAGGCAGCTCTAGAAGACCTTGGACAGGCATGGGATGGGAAATGGGCTTTTAGACAAAACTGAAGTTTTATTTACCCTCTATTCCCTCCCCTCTCCACTGGAAGGATAGTGGTAGAGACCACCTAATATAGCAGGGAATGGCTAACACCCTCTGGAGTCTATTTTGCATCAACTCTCTCCCACAATGCCCTGAAGCATTGTACTGTGCTGAGCTGATAAACAGATGCCATGTTCTTCCCCAGGGGACAAAAGAGCTGATCCCTAAACAGACAACTGACACACATGTGCATATTTCTGCAGCCTCCGCAAAGAACTCCGGATGTCATGTATCCCTATCAGATCATGTGCAATTAAGGCCAACATAAACCTAACACCCACCAAGTGTTCCTGAATATGGCAGTGCCCCCCTCCACAGGGAAGAGACAAGAGTTTCACAACTACCACGTTCCCCTATGCTCTGACTGAGTCACTAAAGCACCTCTGTGAGAATCAGCTCCCAATAATTTCCAAAGCTGCCTTGGCACAGATGTGAGCATGCTGGGAAATGCTTTACTGCTCTCTCCCCAATCTTCAAAATATCCCCTGGAGGATCCCCCAGCCAGCACACGAGCCCCACAGGGAACATTACTGCCAACACAGAACAGGTTCCATAGATCTGTCGGCCAAGTCTGGCATTCATTAGGTAACAAGGGTTTTCTAAAGATGCCTGTAACCTTCGTGGAAAATACAGTTTTTAAAATAAGAGAAACTAGGGTTGACAACAAATTCTGTCTTTGCCCATCAAAACCCTTCCCCACCCAATGGCTAGAGCCTCAACCCAGGGCTAGCCATACCTCTTGTGGGTTCCCTAGGGCCTCTCCCAGCATCTTCTCAATGTTTCTCATTATGGCCACTTTTTGATGAGCCTTGAGAGGATATTCAATCCTCTTAGGGGTAGGCGCCCCCTGTAAAAGAAGCAGCAGTTCAGGAAGTCATCCTTATTGGCTAACCTCCAAGTTACCCTAAATCCTTGGACAGAGAACAGGCAAAAACAAATGGATACTGGGAAATACCTACATTATCAAAGCTACTCATTGTGATGGAAACTTAGGATCCTATGAGCACAGATTTGGAGGCAGAAGGGACCTTAGAAGTCATCTAGTCCAAATCACTCAATTTGTACTTGAGGAAACCTAGGTCCTTAGAAGTGAAATGGTTTGCCAACATCACAGAGTTACTAAGCAGCAGCCTGGATTTAAGAGCACAGAGGTTCTTGGACTCAAAATCTAGTGCTCTCTCTATCTAACCACGAGGGGATTTTTGTACTTGGAGAGCTGTGCTGTATTTGATTTTTTAAAGAAAATGTATTTTACTTGTATTTCCTTTTGAAAAAGATAAAAGGATGGGAGTGAACACAGGTAAAGGAGGTTTTCTGAGGCACGACACTTAGGCAGGTCTGAGTCAGTGACTGCTCCGGAACATTCAGGCTGACAAATCCCCAGTGAAATACAAGGTGCTTTGTGAGTAAAAACATCATTCTCTTGCAGAAGTGAGGAGGGAGCTCAAAGTTCTACACCTAAAAACAAAACCAAACAAAACCAGGCCAAATCAGGCACAAGGAACTATACAGCACAGTAGGAAATGCACTGGACCTGGAGCAAGAAAACTTGGAGTCAAATCTAAGCTGTTACTTACTACCTGTGTGACCCTGGGCTTACAGTAACTTCATCTTTGGGCTGCACTTTCCTCATCTGTAAAATGAGGACATTAGATGAGATGATCTCTTAAGACAGATCTAAATCCCTTCTGCCTCGAAATCTTATGGTTCCATGAACTATAAAGAGAAGCTTAGAAAGTGTAGGTACCACTCCTTCTAGGACTGGATAGTTTGAAGGTTAATTTGGGGTGTGTGTGTGTGTGTGGGGGTGTGTGTGTGTGTGTGTGTATGTTCCTATTTCTAATTACCTTATTCTGGCACGATATTCCTGAACTTTTCCCTCTTGAAAATAAAAACCCCGGAAAATATACACTGCAAAATAAGACTAAAAAAAAAAAATGACCAACATGGGAATTTGTTTGATTATGAATATTTTTGAATTTGTTTTCCTTTTTTTGCCCAATGCAAGCAAGGTATGAAGGAGAGAAAACATGTTACTAACTGAAAAAAAAAATTAAAAGAATTTTTTTTTAAATGAACTCTTACAGAAAAGAGTATATGGTGGCAGAAAAAAGAAAAACAGAAGCAGATAGTGAACCTGACAATGAGTCAGGAGAGGTCTAGGATAAATGTTGTCTTGGATACTAGTATGTGACCTTGAGCAAAGTCTTATCTTCTAAGTCTCAAGTTTCCTCATCCCTAGATAAATGGGAAAAATATTAGAGTACTTCACAGTATTGTTGTGAAGTTCCACATTTTATTTTGTAAATCTTAAGGCACTATATAAAAAAGCTGTTGGTACCTTATATAAACCACTGGACCTGAAATCACAAAGACTTGAATTCAAATCTGGCCTCAAACACCAGAGTCTGGGCAAGTCATTTAACCTCTGTGCCTCAGTTTTCTCAACTGTCAAAAGGGGGTAACAATAGCACCTAACTTTCAGGGCTGTTGGGAGAATCAAATAAGATGTTTACAAAGCATTTTGCAAACCTTAGATCATTATATAAATGTCAGCTATTATTATTTATAAATGTTAACTATGAATATAGTGGCAGCAGCAGAGAAAATGGGAAAGATAATTAGGAAGCAAGAAGACTTGGGCATCAACAAGGTCTAGGAGGCTTAGGGTTTGGTCCTCAGTGAAGATTTAGGAAGCCACAAAAGAAGGGCAAGATTCTCTGTACCTCTTCTAAGAAACAACTAGTACCTAGGGAACCTCCCTGCGCTCAGCAAAGTCTAAGTTATTCCTTGCCAGGACACTTGAATCCCCCTCAAACTTGTGCTATTTCACCTCCCTCTGCCCACAAGGAGACCTGAACCATGAAGTTATCTTTTCAAGAGTGGAAACCCTTCACTTCATCAAGGAAACTAAGCCCCAAAATAAGCACACTAATGCCTGACTTCCTCCCATCACCACCCTTACCCCAGAAAGATAATATTCACCTTGTACCAGAAGTTCACAGTGATGGTGGTTCCCCCATTCAGTAATGATTCTATGTGATGCCACCTGCAACAAAATAAACTAACATGCTCCAGTTCTGCCATGGGTATTTTTCAGAGTGAAGTGAGAACTACACAGTGTACAGGACAAAAATATAAAGAAAGAGCTAAGTGACTGGTCATCACCTAAAACCACTGAGGTCAAGAGCACTGAGATTCTTAAGATATGACTTATATTCAGTTTCCAAATGTCAAAGAAATAAGATCAACAAGCCTTCTGCGGTTTTTATTAAGTGGAATGAACATTCCATTGTCTTTGTCAGAAGAGAGAACTGTCATTCACCTGCCAGGCTTAGTGAGTATCCATTGAGGATTTGCTAGCAAAACTGAGGTTTCAGCACCTCCCACAGGACACAGGTAGTTCTCACCGGGTAATACAAGAGATACCACACCAAGTTACAATATGAGGCTACTTTCCTCATCACCCATCTCCTATCCCTTCTTACCAGTACATAGGGATGTAAAGAACATCACCAGGGCCAACCACTGTCTCATAGCCAACCACATTCTGGAAGTTCGGGAACTTCTCATAGTCAGGATTGTCAAAATCCACCTGGCAGATCCAGTGAGAGAAGAAATTAATCAGTCAACGTGTATTTACTAATATCTAAGTTAGCTGTTATCTGCATCGGTAGAAAAAATTTCCTTAACTAGGAGTTCCCCACACCAATGAAATTCTAGGTCTAATCGCTATCCTCATGCTAGATGCTGGGTTAAAAGAAGGCAAACAGTAACAGGAATGAATAGCCTACTTGGGAGGCAAAACTAAACTTAAGAAACAATCAGATAATAACAGACAGGACAAATCTAACTGTGAAGGATCCTAAGACCTGGTACTCTGGGAAATGACTGACAAAACCTAAAGGTTTGAGAGTTTATCCCAAAAGTTTGAATGCTGGGAAATGTGGAATATGTTGTCAGAGCACAAATAAAAGTATTCTAGTGAGACAAGAATCCTACATGTAATAGGTCAGAAACCACTTTTGGTAGAAAGCATACATAGAAAGTAATACCTCCCTAGCTACTCACAGTCAGTCATGCCCTACTATGCCTAGGATTTCCTAAGATAATATAGACAAGTTATCCTGTGCTATACTTGGCACACTTCAGTGGCTTAACAGAACAATCTCAAAACCCAGGGAACATGGGAAGGTCTGGATCTGAGCCTAAACCTTTTAAGGGACTGTAAAGCACACCAGCCTAGTCCAAGACAATATGAGCCATAGTTAAAAAAAAAAAAAGGGTGGGTAACAAAATAGAGGGACTTCAATGAAATGAAATGAAATTAAATGGAGGTGGACCTATACAGGGCACTATTAATATAGGTCTTGGGAACTAGTAACAAGTGAGAAGAATTACAGAATTTTATACACTAAAATATATTTCTGATTCATCTCCAAAATAAGCTACCTTTATTTAAATTTTCAACATAACAGTGCTCAGTCACCCATGAAAGAGGAATGTTATGAATGAGTCTGGATTGCCTTCCTCCATACCTTGTTAACTCACCTGACTCTGCCTATCACAGGGATGGTGCACAGGGTAAGGATAGAGGCACTCAAACTGATCTGGAGGAAACAGGATGCATCGCTTATAGCCCTTGATCTGAGCAAAGAAGTTCTGTTGTTCATCATAGTGAGCTGGTGTCACATTTCCTGGAAGAATGAAGATATTGTCATCCACAGCAAAGTTATACTGAACAGGCCAGAAAAGGAGTCTGAAAAACTATGGCCCATGGTCCAGATCTGACCTGTTTTTGTATATCCCCATGATCTAAGAATGGTTTTTACATCTTTAAATACAATAAAATTTTATTTAAAATGTAAAAATCACTCTTCACTCAGTCTGTAGAAAAATAGACATCAAATACAGATGTCTGTAGTTTGCCACCTCCTCAGCTAGAGTATAGAATACAGGAGAGGCTGCATGAAAGTACTGAAGGGCCAAACATCTTTGATGTTTCCACCTACCTATGACCCAAAGTCATGAAAACTCCAAAAATATTTATGAACTAATTCTAAGCATGTACAATCACAAGCTTCAGCAAATTATCTAAGTGACAGATGTTTAATGTGCCAGTCGTTCATTAACCATCAAGTGCTAAAAAGTTTGCCAATCATAAAATAATGGATTGTGCTAACAGCTGCTATCTCTTTAAGAGTAAGCTAATATGTACCAAAATAGTACTTGCAATTTTGACAAAAATGGCAGATTACACCAATTTTTTTTTGTTTCCAAGGCTAAGATATCTTTTGGACATGCTAAAAAGTCTACCTGAAGACCTTTAAATAAATCCATTACGAAACACTGAAAATGAAGGAGCAACACAGGTTCATTCCACTCTTGGATGAAGCCAGACAGTCTGAGCTGTACGAATTGGCACAAGCTCTGCAAAGTTCTTTCGAATAGCTTTTAAATTTCTTACAGTATGTGCCCAATCCCATCCCAATCTTTACCAACTCCACTCAAGCCAGTTGCTCTAACTTTTCCAGAATCTATATGAAGTATTACATAGAAGACATTTAATACACTTTCCTGAGTGACAGAAATGAAATCTCTGTAGCCCAGAACTGTTTCCTCAGTGGTATCGGTTTATAAATACCCTTGAAGATGAGATATTCTCTACTGCCCACCAACGGCAGGCAATCAGAAAAAGAAGAGTCTATATTAACTCAATGATGAATTTGTTAGGTTAGCAAAGAGCAAGTGTGTGTCAGCTTAAGAAAGAAACTGTTTCAACTAAAACTGACCTGTAACATTAAGTCAGATCATAAGAAATCAGAATTTGCTAAAAAGAAATACCCAGAAGGGCGGAAAATGTTTCAGAACTCAAATCTAAGAGACCTAAACACTCACTAAATGACTGAAAAGACTCTCTATCCTGATAGAAACCAAACATCTTGTCTTAGATTAACACTCTTATGAGCATGATAAAAACCTGCTAAAGATTAATGGTGCTTCAGAGAAGCTCCTAAAGTCCTGCTTGGCATAGCCCACAATCAACCGAGGAGATTATTCTAGCAGTGATCAGTGAAACCTACAACCACTTCTAGATTTTTGCTTAGTTTCTTACCTTCCATGCCAATGAGCAGCAGGTTGGAGGTCAGCTGCCCCCAGCCACGCTTTCCCTGCTGTTTATTAATCCAGTTCCAGTTAAAACCCAAGAAGTCCATGACAATCTTCCTGCCTACTGTGTCATTGAGAGTCTGCTGCAGATACAACCTGTATTTCCCAGTAAAAAAGTCTCATTAGCATACATTCCAGCCACAACCTCCCCACATCCTGAAATATAAACCCATACCCAAAGCTGGCACAAACCCACAGGGAACATCTGCTAACAGTCAATACTAATCTGGGAAATTTAAATCCTTTCCCCCACATCTCAGGACTCTAACATCAAACCTATGCTTTCAGGAATTTCTGAGACTGAAGAATTCCTATTATGCCTTTCAAAGCCTCCCCTCATAGCAATTTTCTAAAATAAAGCTGAAGGCTTAAGGAGATTCTCTCTCCCAAACTGTCAAGTGTTACAGGATATGGGAGCTCAGACAAACTTGGCCAAATCACATACAATGCCAAATATGGCAGTAAGGTCCTAAGAGGAGCCTAGAAGATTATCAATCTCCTTAAAGAGGTGGCAGTAATATATGAACTGTCTCAAAAGTAGAATCAAACAACAAAACTCATAGAATATACTTTGTAAACAAAGTGTGTGTCAGCTATGACTGTCACCAAAAGAATAAGAACAGGATAAAATAGCAAAAAAATTTTTAGGAAACAATTCAATCCTTCAAGGGCCTGAAAGGGATACTTACTCCCATCAGGAAGGCAGCCATATCTCCTGGGCCTGTCTCAACAATCATAAAATTTAAAGCTCAAAGGGACTTGAGAAATCAGTCTAGTTTAGTCCCCACACTTTACAGATCTGAAAAAACTGAGACTGAAAAAGGTTACGTGACTTAGCCAAGACGAAATTAAGGATCTGAGCCAGAACTTTAACTCAGGTATTCTGGCTCCGAAATCCAGAGTTTTTTCCATTATACCACATTGCCCTTAATGATGGGACACTACCAAATTCAAACTAAACACAGAAATTCTAGGAAGGTGCTGGGAGCTCTGGATCCTGGGCCTCCTACATGGCTCCAGCTACATCTGAGCTCAGAGGAAAGAGAAACCTGCTTTATCCTAAAACCACAGCACAATTACTGGACAGATCTCCAGAAGACACTCAAAATAACACCAAACAAAGCACAAATTATGGTAATATTCTATCAAATCCAACCATCTTCTACTCACAAAAAGAAATTTAAGCTCCCCTGGCAATGTGATTCCTAAGAGGTCAGAATCCAAAGGCAACAAGGTACCACGAAGAAGAAAATATCCCAGGTCCATGGAACACGAGGTTGGGAAGACCAGGAAAGGATGAGGTTGGTGGTGAAGTGCCCAAAGAAAGATAATCTAATTGTGATGAATGATAATTTTCATGAGACAAGAATTTCTGGGCAATTAATTTATTAATTAATCAGGCTAGCACATAATAAATTGATGGTCACTGGTCTCTCTTAGTAACCAAGAGATCCCACCTTAGAGAACACTGAATACCTAAAAACCTTTGGAAAACTGGGTACCCCTGAAAGGTAGAGATCAACCCAGATTGCTGAAAAATTAATGAAGGGGTGGAAGATGAGGTGGGCTGAAAATCTCAGCTCCTCAATCTGAGGGCTTGACTAGATCAAGAGACTCAGCTGCCTCCAGATGGTGGGACGCAAGTATCCATCTCTACCCAGACCAGCTAAACTGAGCACAATGGGCCGGGAATTCACTTTGATTACATTCTCTTTATATTTTAATCAGAAATAAGCTCTCCTAGTCCGGTAGAGTCTGGCCAAGCTCATGCGCAGCCGAGGCCTTCAGAGACTAGTCTCAGAGTCTTCAAAGACTAGTCTCTGAACAAGAAAATAGGGAAAAAAAACTTGGATACCCCCTTATTAGACATTCCTGCATGGGCGTTACCTCCCTCTAAATAAGTACCTGAAAAAGTCAGCCTAAAAAGGTCAAGGTTTCCCATTGCATCCAGGGCCATCTCCAATCATCCTGATGCACTGATCAATATCTGGTCTCTGGACCCAGATGGCTCAGGAGGAGAAAGTGAGGCTGATGACCTTGCACAGCCCTCCCTCACTCAAAACAAAGTCAAATACAAGTCATATCATCATTTCTCTGATGTCATGGTCTTCTTTGAAAATGAAGGTTCACACTGACAGAATTGGCTATTACTAATCATTTCTCTCAATCACACATCCACGTGCAAAACTATTCAAAGAAAAGATCAATCCTAGGTCACACCCTAGGAGGAGCTGCTTTAGGAAGAAAAGTGAGTCCTGCAAGCCAAAAGCACTAATAAATGGACAGACCCACACTAGATAATGATTAAGAGAGAGATATAAGTGAAGGGACAAATTCCCACACATGTGCATGCACATGACCTTGAGGTATATGACAACTCAGTGTATGCACAATAATGGCATTCTCCTCTGGACCAATGTTGACTGTGGGGCAGCTAGGTGGTGCAGTGGATAGAGCACCAGTGCAGGAGTCAGGAGGACCTGAGTTCAAATCTCACCTCAGACACATGACAATCACTAGCTGTGTGACCTTGGGCAATTCACTTAACCCCAACTGCCCCCCCTGGCTCATCTCCAGTCATCCTGATGAATATCTGGCCAATGGATTCAGATGACTCTGGAGGAGAAGTGAGGCTGGTGACCTGCACAGCCCTCCCTCACTCAAAACAAAGTCAAGCGTCATGTCATTATTTCTCTTCTGACATGTCTTCGTCAGCAGGAAGGACAAACACATGCAATGTTGACTGTCCAAAAGGTTGCATCTACAATTCATTCTTCCCTTCTAGAGAGAAAAACCATGAATCACAATTAAAAAGCAACCAGGTACCTACCCATCAGTCACTTCTCAGATCCCAAGTTAACTGGCCTGGTGGCCAGGGCTTGCTACAGGACAGACCACTAGCAAATTTAAAAATCTAAAGTCACAGGAGTCCTGAGGACTGAGCCAGGGGAGTTCTAAGTCGGTGCTTCCTGCACTGTGGTGGTTGACAGGGTTTCCCAAAGAATAAGTGATGAAGTCTCTTTTTACTGCTACCCTCACCCCAGTACAGCTCCTACCGGGCTCACCTCTCCTCACTGCCCCGCTGCTGTATATCCTGTAGCTTCTCCACAAACTCATGGAATTTCATCTCTTCCCGGTTGGACCTTGGTTTAAAAGTCTGGAAGTTAGCCATCTTTTTCTCATCATAGTACAGGAATTTGTGGGTGCTGGCACTATACACGGAGAAGTCTCCGTTGCCAATATTCTCCTGGAGATAATCGAGGTCCCATTTCAGGGCTGGAAACACCAAGTTTGTGTCAGTCAACACCACAGGCTCCTGAGGAAAGAGCACCAGGCAAGAATAAAGGCGGTGATCGGTCCTTCCTGCTCCCCTTCTTCCCAGGGGCGCTCCCCCGTCCTCACGCCTCCTTAGACAGCTCACCCCCCCGAACCTCCTCCCCGTCCCTGAGGGGCCCCGCTGCTCCTCAGAGCCGCCGCCCCACTCCCCTCACAACACCGCCCCTTAGCTCAGGAATCCCCCCTCCTCCAAAGCCCGGGGCAGACAGCGCCGCCACCTTCAGCCAGCTCGGACACCCCGGACTTCCTCCCTCGCCCCTGCCCCTCTCCGCGCTCCCCTCGGACGCCCCCCAGGGCCCGTCAGACCTCCCGGCCTCGGTCTTCCCCTGCCCCCGCCTCCACCTCACTCTCGATGAGCTCCTCCGCCCGAGGGTCGCTCTGGCTCAAGCGCGGGATGGGCTGGGTCCGGAAGCTGTAGCTACGGAGCTGGGACTCGTCCCAAGCCAGGCTCGGGGCCTCGGGCTCCTCTCGAGGGCCCCCGGACCCTGAGGCCGAGGAGGCCGCCGCTGCCGGCGCCGCCGCCGCCGCCATCTCCGCCGCCAAGCCCGGCACTTCCGGAAGCGGAAGCAAGCCTCCGCCTCTTCCGGAAGAAGCCACAAATGATACCATAGCGATGGGCAGAAAAGCCAGAGGGCGCGACGGCGAAGCTGAAGGAGCAGCGCCCCCTGGCCGGAGGGGGTGGAATCGCTTCTGGAAGGGCTTTGGGGAATCATGTAGGCCCGATCGCTCTACACGCGATGTAGGGGAGCGGTGGAAAAAGACTCGGTTTCCCACAAAGCCATCGTCCCAAGGTACGGGCGCCCTTTGGAGACAAGGGAGCCGAGGCTGCTGAACGGAGAAGGAGCGGCCGGGGCTGGTGGGGCCTTTAACAATAAAGGAGCAGCGGGCCTAGAGGCTCCGGGCCGAGCCTGGAGCTGGAGGTGGGCCGCCGACGGGCGGCGGGGGAGAGCGAGCCGAGGGGGCGCTGAGGGGGCGAGACCCCGAGGGGGGCGCTCCGTGGCACAGCCCGGCGTCCTGTCCAGCTGCCGCCGCCAGTAACCAGCCCGCGTCGGACACGGAAGTGCACTGCAGCGTTCTCGTACCCCCCCCCAGCAGCTGCGGCGGCTCGCGAGTGCGGGGCCCGTAATTGGGCACAGGACGTTACGTCATATTCTCCCTCTGCGAAGCTCCGCGAGCTGCCCTTGGTGCTGGGCGCCCGGGCTTAGTATAACAAAAGAAGGCGCTTCATTTGTTACGGAGGAAAGAGTACCCCCGGGGTGGCAGATCCGCTTTAGACCCAAGGAGGTCCTCTTCGGTTGTTTTATCTGAGGTGTGTTCGTCCTTCGTGGCCAAAGAAGACCATGCCAACAGAGAAATAATGACACGACTTGCACTTGACTTTGTTTTGAGTGAGGGAGGGCTGTGCAGGTCACCAGCCTCACTTCTCCTCCAGAGCCATCTGGATCCATCAGGATGAGGCAGTTGGGGTTAAGTGACTTCTCCAAGGTCACACAGCTAGTGAGTGTCAAGTGTCTGCGGTGAGATTTGAACTCAGGTCCTCCTGACTCCTGCTCTATCCACTGCACCACCTAGCTGCCCCTTTTATCTGATAGGATAAAGAGAACCTCTCCAATCCGGAGGCTTCTCTTTTGTAGTGATGAAGAGGGAGATTTTGAAGGACGGTGACGTTTTGTTTTCCTGAGACATCACGTAGCAAAAAGCAGTTACCTTTATCAAGGTACCCAGCTCTACCGAGGTTTGTCACGTCATGTATTTGGCAAGTATTTATTAACTGTGTGCCAGGCCATAGGTTACGTGTTGGGCATAAAAAGGAAAGGAGAAACAGTTCCAGTTCTCAATGGAGGAGACATGACGTACTGTAAACAACTACGTACAGACATGAAATTGTGGAACGTTACCTTGACTCAGCATGCCATGGTTCTCAGCCCTGCTTATCAACCAGCGTCGGGGAGCCCAAGAGTGGGGAAGGAGATAGCCAGCAGCTCTCTGCATCACCTGCTTTTTGTCACGTACCCCTCCCTGCAAATTCTCACGTACTTGGTATCTTAGGGAGGGAGGGAACTGGAAGGACCCAACCTTTTTGCTGAGGTGGACCTACGTGAATTAATGTCTTAACATTACCTATAAAAATCAGCCTATCCAGGTTGTGTTACCTTGACATACTTGTAATAAAGTCCTTTTAATTCTCTTTATCCTAAGTTTTGCCTTGTTAATCAGGGTGAAAGCCTTATATGAATAATTTTCATTTCAACAAGATATGCAGAATTGGAGATGGGGTCAGAGAGAAGGCCCTAGCATTAAGGAGTGCCAGAAAAGGCTTCTGGCAGAAAATGGTATTTTTAGCTGAGACCTCAAAAGAAGTCTGAAGGTGGAAAGGCAGAAGGTACTAGGGATAGCCAGGGAAAATGCACAGATGATTAACTGTCTTGTGGGAGGAACAACCGGTAGGCCAGTCCCTCTTGGATCCCAGAGGACATGACGCAGGGAAAGTAAGGTATAAGAACACTGGAAAGGCAAGAAGAAGTCTGAATGCTAGAGGATTTTATATTTGATCTTGCTGATAATAAAGAGTTTTGAGTTGGGGGTGTAATATTTTCAGACCTGTAGTTTAAGAAGATCAGCTTGACAATGGAGTGGAGAATAGACTGGAATAGGGAGAGACTTGAGGAATGGAGAACCAGAAGGCTACTTCAGTAGTTCAAGTGTGAGGTGATAACAGCTTGTATCAGGGTGGTGGTAGTGTCAGAAAAGAGAGGGTAGAACCAAATTGGCAACCAAGTTAATATTCGGGGTAAGAGTGAGGAGTCAAGCATGACACCTGTGGTATCCTCAACAGTAATAGGGACTTTTGGGAAAGGAGAGGATTTGGGCTAAAGGATAATGAGTTCAGTTTTATGTTAAATTTGAGATATCCAGCAGGCAGGTGGAGATGCAAGACTGGAGATCTGAAGAGAGGTTAGGATAAATATATGAGAATCAACTGAATAGAGAAGATAATTGCATCCTTGGAAACTGATGAGATTAGCCAGCAAAAGAGCATAAAAGAAGAGAGCCCAGAACAGGGCCTTAGAGGACACCCCTGGATGAAGATCCTCCAGCAACTACTAAAAAGAAGTCAAACAGCTATGAGGAAAACCAGGAGAGAGCAGTATCTTGGAAAAACCTGGAAAGAAGAGAGCAGCATGTGGTGGCTCCAAACTGCGCAATTTCATGATTCTTTCCAGCTTCCTTCATCAGCACAAGAATAGGAGTGAACTCAGTGATGGTTAGAATAATCCAAGGCTGAGAATAGGCAGGGAAGATCTTTGATATGGCAAGGGGGAAAGGAATTTGAGAGGAGAGACCAGTGCAGTTGAACTGATTCACTAAGGAGTTAAAATGGGGAAGGGAGGAGTATCATTAGGACAAGGGTAAAGGGATTTCTCCTATTGGTGATAAATTCATTTATATCAGAGATTGACCTACAGGCCTGGGGAAGGATAAAAACCCTAATTCCTTTGCCACTAGGGCTTGGAGATGGGTCCCCTTTTTAGCCCTTGGAGCCTTTATGTAATATGTGGCCTCATATTCTAGAAGGATTTGGTTCAAATTCTGCTTTTGATACATACTGGCTATGTGACCCCCATAAATGACTTAACCTTTTAGTTGTCCTAGGCTATAAATTGCAAGGCAGGTGTAAGTCTACATTTTCTCAAGGAGTTCTCCATATCAATGAAATCACAAGTCCTGTGAAAAAATATTTGTATGTATACATGTATGTATAATATAATCTACACTGAAATATTTACTAGGAGCTTCTTTTTTTGTTTTAGCTTTTAGAATTTTTCCCCAGTTACATGTAAAAACAGTTTTTAACATTCATTTTTTAAATCTGGAGTTCCAAATTCTCTCCTTTCTTTCTTCCCCACCTTGACCTCATTGAGAAGGCAAGCAATCAAATATAGGTTATACATGTATGGTAATGCAAAACAAATATATAATAGTCATGCTGTGAAGGAAAAGGCAAGAAAAATAAGTTTAAAAAGTATCAGTATTCTGACACCATCAGTTCTTTTTCTGGGGATGGAAAGCATTTTTCATCATAAATCCTTCAGAGTTATCTTGGATCATTGCATTGCTGAGTACAGCTAAGTCATTCACAGCTGAACATCTTACAATATTGCTGTTACTTTGCACATAATACATTTCACTTTGCATCAGCCCATGCAAGTCTTTCAGGTTGTTTTGTTTTTTTTTTTTTTTTTTGACAGCATCTGTATCAGGAATGATACCAGCAGCTGCTGTGGAGGGGTAAGGCCAATAACACCAGCACACAGGAGGGCAACTAACACAGATTCTTGATCTGCTTTTTGAAAGGAAAGACTGCTTCGAAGGGGCTAATATTCTTACTTTCAACAATGCAGAAAGACATGAATATCCAAGAAAGAATTCAGTAGATAGGGGTCCAATTGTCTAAACAAAATAATAGAACAATTTACATCACCAGACCAGGGAGCACCAACATGGGGGGAGGGCCTTAATAACGGCTACCCAGAGTCTCCCCTGGCCAAATCACAAAGAAACATTCTTCCCATGAGTGAGCCCCACAGCAAAACACCAACCTCCCAGGCTATATGACAAAGACTCTGCCTTATTTGGCTCAGAGCCAGAAGGTACATCAGCCCTCTTCCCCATGTGACTCAGCACAACTGTGAATTATCAGGGTTCAAAGGAGATTAATCTTTCAGATGTTTATAATTTATTCTGAGCCTGGGAAACTGAATGCCAAAAACGAAACAACAAAAATCTCACCTTGCTTACACTTACAGCATCCTGCTCATCATTTCCTATAGTACAATAGTATTCCATCATTATCACATACCACAACTTGTTCAGCTGTTCACCAACTGATGGGCATCTCCTCAACTTCTAATTCTTTACCCCAGAAAAGAGCTGCTATAAATACTTTTGTATATATAGGTCTTTTCCCTTTTTGTTTTTATCTCTCTTGGGATAGAGACCTAGCAGTAGTATTGCTAGGTCAAAGAGTATGCATGGTTTTATAGCCTTTTGGGTATAGTTCCAAATTGTAGGAGCTTGTTTCTTGTAGGTTAACTGGAATGCCCCAGGGGAAGTACAAAAAATAAGCCAAATCCAACTGTTCCTGAACTGTTCTGAACTGTTTATCTGGGGGATAGCTACTCCATAATGCCAGGTCCCTGATTGGAGAGGGGAGAGCAGAAGATTCTTACCTCTCTCCTAAATTATTGCAAAGGCCTATATATTACTGCCAACTAATTTTTCTGATGAGTACATCACTCAGGGGAGTGACAAATTATCCTCTTGTCTCTAGGATAAAAGATAAACTCCTCTATTTGACTTTTAAAATCTTTCAAAACTTAGCCCAGATTTATCTTTCCGGACTTTCTCTCCATTCTCGCATTACTCTCCATCCTACACTCTTCAGACTAGCCACACTGACCTTCTCTCTGATCCTCACTCAAAATACTCTATTTCCATCCCCATGCCTCTCCACCAGCTATTCCTTATGCCTATAATGTATTCACTCCTCACTTCCACCTTATAGAAGCTCTCACTTCATGATGTAGCTCAAGCATCATCACCTTATATATGGAAGGTGTCAAATAAAGACCACTGAAATACTTCAGAGTGTAGTGGGAACCAGATTAAAATGTAATTGGAAAATATTTTACAAAATATATAAAAATACAGTAGATCATAGATAATAATAATATTGGTTTTCTAAGTCAATGTACCCTAGCAAGGATCCTTATGTATGGGTTTAGTGGCTCTGTTTGTATTTGAGTTTGACACCACTGTTCTTCATGATTTTTCTCCCGATCTCAACTGTTAGTGCCATCTCCACTGAATTACCTGGTATGACTATTGATAGCTTTGATTTCTTCTTCTGAATGGTTCTTATTTTTATAAATTTAGCTCATTTTCCTACAACTTTGAGAAATGAGGCTTTCATCAAAGAAACTTTCTATAAATTTTTTTCCAGTTTCCTGCTTTCCTTCTATTTTTGGCTGCATTGGATGTTTGTGCAAAACCTTTTTAATTTCATGTAAATCAAAATCATACATTTTACTTCCCATGATCTTCTCTTGTTTGATCACAAAATCTTCTTTTATCAATAGATCTGAAAGGTAATTTTTTCTGGCCTCCCTTAATTTGCTTGAAGATACTATACTAAATCACATACCCATTTTGACCTTATCATGGCATATGATGTGAGTTTTTGGTCTGTGTTTAGTTTCTGCCAGACTACTTTCCTGTTTTCCTATTAATTTTTGTTAAATAATGAGTTCTTGACCCCGAACTTGGATCCTTAGGTTTATCAAACGCTAGATTACTATGATTATTTACTTCTGTATATTATGTACCTAATCTGTTAAACTGATCAATCACTCTATTTCTTTGCCAGTATTAGATTGTTTTGGTGATTACCACTTTGTAACATACTTTGAAATCTACTGCTAGGTAACCTTCATGTTTTTTGATTCCCTTGATATTCATTACTTTTTGTTCTTCCAGATGAAGTTTGTTATTTTTTCTAGCTCTACAAAATAATTCTTTGGTAATATGATTGGTATGGAACTAAATAAGTTAATTTAGGTTAAATTGTCATTTTTATTATATTGGCCCCAGCTACCCATGAACAAAGAATATATTTCCAATTATTTCGATGTCTTTATTTATTTGAAAGGTATTTTGTAATAGTAAATACCATTGTCATATATCATGACATCTCAAAGACAAGAACTCACTATTTCACCAAAACTGCTGGGAAAACTGGAAAACAGTATGGTAGAAATAAACCAATATCTTATACCCTTATATCAAGAAATGATCAAAATAGGTATGTGATTTAGACATAAAGGGCGATACCATAAGCAAACTAGGAAAACAAGGAATAGTTTACCTATTAGATCTATGAAGAAGGGGACAATTTATGACTAAATAAAAGAGAGCATTGAGATGTTAAATTTTTTATAAAGTTTAAAAGTTTAGCACAAACAAAACCAATGCAACTAAGATTAAAAGGAAAGCAGAAAGCTGGAGAAAAATTTTTATTGCAAGTATCTCTGATAAAGGCCATTCTCAATTAATAAATGATCAAAGGATATGAACAGGAGAAGAAGAAATCAAAGCCATCTATAGTCATATTAAAAATATGCTAAATCATTATTGATTAGAGAAATGCAATTGAAAACAACTCTTTGGTACCACATCATACCTACCAGATTGGCTAATAAGATGGAAAAGGGTAAATGATGGAGGGGGGATGTGAAAAAGTGGGACATTAATGGACTATTATTAGTGGAATTGTACAACTTTTCTGAAGAGCAATTTGGAACTAGACACAAAAGGCTATAAAACTATGTATATTCTTTGATTCAGCAATACCACTACTAGGTCTGTATCCCAAAGAGATCAAAGAAAAAGGAGAAGGGATCTATTTGTACAAAGATATTTATAGCACCTCTTTTTGTGGTGGTAAAGAATTGGCAATTGAGGTGATGTCCATTAATTACAGAATGTCTGAACAAGTTGTGGTATATGATTGTAATGGAATATTATGTGCATTAAGAAATGGCAAGCAGAATGATTTCAGAAAAATCTAGAAAGACACACATGAACTGTTGTAAAGTGAAGTGAGCAGAACCAGGAGAATATTGTACACAATATTAGCAATATTGTATGATGAACAACTGTGAATGACTTAGCTATTCTCAGCACCACAATGATCCAAGACAATTCCAAAGGACTCATGATTTTAAAAAATGCTATCCACCTCTAGATAAAGAACTTATGGAGTCTGAGTGCAGATCAAAGCATACTATTTTTCACTTTTTTTTGTCTGTCTCATAACATGACTCATGAAAATGTTTCGCATGTTTGCACATGTATAACCTATATCAAATTGCTTACCATCTTTTGGAGGGGTGAGGGAAAGGAAGGAAAGAATTTGGAACTCAAGTTTCTCTTTTTTTAATGATGTTAAATTTTTCTACATGTAATTGGGGAAGAATTTTTCAAAAAATTGTTTTCATGTATTTATATTAATATAATTCCTAGGCTGATTTATAAGTATGTTATACTCTCTGCAGTATCCCATCCTGCTGGGTTTTGTTGTTAATATATAGAAATGCTGGCCATTTATGTGAGTTTATTTTATATCCTAAAACTTTGCTAAAGTTGTTAATTGTTCAACTAGTTTTTCAGCTGATTAAGGGTTTTGTAGATATAGCATCACATGATCTGCAAAGTGGTAGTTTTGTTTCCCATTCCTTTCCCATTCTTACTCAATTTCTTCTTCTTCTTTTTTTTTTTTGGTGTCATTGAACATTGAATAATAATGGTAATAATAGTCATCCTTACTTCACCTCTGATCTTAAGAAGGCTTCTAATAAAGATACAAATTACCTTGTAATTATCTATTTTGGATTTGCAGTATCATCTTTATACTGATTCTGTATATAGTTTTGGATTTGTCGTCTTTATGAGAATGTAAACCCTTTTCGAGTGGGGATTACTTTATTCACTTATTTGTGTCCCCTAGCACCGAGAACAGTGCCAGGCACCTAACAGGGACATAATAAATAATTGATTTATCAATGTGATTACAAGTTCCCTTGCTAAAACTGATCCTACCCCTACTACCATGTATCTAAATATCCCCACTTAACACAGGTTACATACGGATAAAGAAGCAGAACCTGAGAGGGGAAATGAGACTCTGACTCACCCTGACTTTCAGTCCAGGGATCTTTCATAGATCTCATACAGTGGCAAGTCTCCCTGGTAGTCTAACACTCCCAAGGTGACCTGAACCACATTAAAATGTGACTGGGAAATATTTAGCAAACTAAAAAACCAATACAATAGAACATCGATAATGTCATTGTGGTTTTTTTTAAGTCATTATGGGGCCAACAGGGATCATCAGGGTGGTGGCCCTGTTTCTATTTGACACCGCTATACAGTGTGCTGCTTCTCTGATTTCTCACTTTGCAAAGATGAGGTGTCTTATTTCCTCTTCCAGTATACAACAGCTAGGGACAGGAATCATTTAACTCAAAGATGTTTGCTAAGCCTCCCAGGAAGAGATGGCTTGCTCTTAGGAACTCACAGTCCGGTTAGGAAAAGAGATTAACTGTATATATGAGAAGGTAATCTGGTGAAGAGGGAGGGAAAACAAGAAATTGGGCGTGACTACAATGTATCTAACCTTAGCAACTGACAAGATGTTAGTGCTGCTGAGGGAGGCAGAGGGGCAGGAGGGGAAGAAGGGGCATCGTGAGTTTTTTCTTGGACAACTTTAGCTGGAAAGGGCTTATGCAACCCCAGGAGAAAAGACAACTAGAAATGCGTTTCTGGTCCAGCTCGAGAAAGAGGTCAGCTGGGGCCGGCCAGATGCGGCTGTTCCCTGTAGAGGCGATAACACAAGCAGGGAGACGGGCTGAGAGGGCAGACGGGGCAAGGGGTGGAGACAGACGCTACCCTCGGGTTTTAGGGGCACGGGAGGAGGAGCAGGACCGCAGCAGGTAGCCTGGAGCGACGAGGAGAAGCCCTAGGGCGGCGTGCCCGGCGAGAGTTTGGGGGCGGCCAGCTTCATCCGCCCCAAACAGCACCTCCGTCAGGGGCCTACAGGAGCCAGGGCGTCGAGCCCGCCTCGGGCTGGCATCGGAGTCCCTGCCTCACAACGTCTTCCCACACGTGGCCTCCTTCGAGGACGCAGAGAGTTCCGTAAGCCCGGCCAGCCCGTGCTCGGGTGGCCGAACGCCGCGCTCCGCGCTCTGGCCCCTGCCCCACGTGAGCGCGGCGCCGCTCCGCTCTTTGGCCTCCGCTCTTTGGCCTCTGCTCGGCCGCCGTAGAACTGGCCTGCGCCTGCGCGGGCGCATCTTGGAGAAGGTCAGGATGGCGGCCTCCATGGCCGTGTCCCGCGGAATCCGATGGCTGGGGACGGCGGCCCGGGGGGTGACCCCTCTGGGGGCCCGGGCAGGTGAGAGGGGACTTGGGGTGTGAGGTCCTGGAGGAAGAGCGGGGGCTCAGCGGGGTGGGGAGGGGTGGGGAGGGCTGGAGCGGGGGTGGGGGCGGCAGCCCCGGCGCTGGGCTCTGATTCCCCGCGTCCGTCCTGCCCAGCCTCGGGCCTCAGCAAGGACATGCTCCCGGGACCGTACCCCCGCACGCCGGAGGAGCGCGCCGCCGCCGCCAAGAAGTACAACATGCGCGTGGAGGACTACGAGCCCTACCCGGACGAGGGCTTCGGGTGAGGAGGCCTGCGTCCCCTCCCGGCCCGGGCTGACCGGCACTCAGTAGATGTTGGTCCCGAGTGCTGGGTTCGGGGCTGTGGTAAAGACCGTTTGAACTGTTCCAAGCCCCCTGGGGGGAGGCCTAGTGTTTATAAGCTGGATCCCTAGAATCGTAGAGCTAGAGTTAGGAAGATCCTTAGACGTCCTTCTCTTTTTACAGGTTAGAAAACTAGAGCCCAAAGACTAGGTTTGCTCCAGGTCACACAAGTTAGTAGGAGAGCAGGAATTTAAACCCAGATTTTCACATTTTAAGTTCAGTGATATCTCTTAAATGCCCCATTGCTTCCTGTACATAGGTGTACATAGGACTTACGCCTCACTTTATGTGACTTTTGTTCTTTGATTTTTCCATGATTTTCCAGGCTGGGTGGTCTTTCTGTAGTCACCGTAAGAAAGATTGACATCCAGACCCGTAATCATTGCTAGAGATCCAAAAACAAAGCAGTCCCTTCCTCCAAGGCACTTACAGTCTAATGGGGTGGGGGAGGGGAGAAGAGAGACACCTAATGTGGGGTGGAACAGCTAACTCTATTTTGTCACTTGCCTTATTTCTCCTGTTTTGTCCTGTTAGTAATGGCATTAGTTATACGTACTGCATTCTTTTTTCCCATTTTGTCCTTAGCAGTTTGATGCTAGTATCGTTTCCCAGTTCATTTTGTATTGTGGCATATCTGTAGGATCTGTTATCTCCTGATTTAATTAGAATTTCTGGCCAGCAATAACCCTGGCAGCTCCTCTGTAAGGATAACATTATCTTTGAAGTCTATGGGATGCACAGATATGTTCCCACATGCTGGTTGGAAAATACAGCTTTCTTGGACTCCAAGGTAGAAAGAATCTCAGAAGCTGTTTAGTGCAAATTAGCTATTTTCCCAAACAGGAACCCCTTTGGCATTGCTGACCAGTCATCAAGCCTCTTGGAAGGTTCTTAGTTAAAAACTAAGTTAGTAAAACCTCAGGAAGGTTCTTAGTTAAAAATCCAAAACAGTAATAACAGTTGAAACTTTTGTAGCACTTTAAGATTTGCAGAGCGCTTAATTCACATCATCCCACTGAACAGATTGTTCCATAGAAACTAGAAGCATTCAACATCAGTGGTTATAATGAGAAAGAGGAACCTGTCTCTCATGTTTTCTTCTATTTTTGGATTTGACACTACTGTTGAAAAATTACTTTGTGCCTCCATTTCTCATGCATAAAATTAGGGAATCAGATTTGATGGTCTCTGTGGTCCCTTCCAACTTGTTTCTTCTATCATCCTATGATTCTTCCCATGAACTGAAACAAAGGAGAGATTATACATTTTTGGCATTTTCACGTGAATGAAGTTAAACTGTAATTTGAGCTTACGTAGCAGTCTCGCTTAGTATCTAGAATTTGGGCTCTGGGTCTGGGTCTTTGTTCAGCCATACCAGCTCAATCAGCAAGTATGGTGCCTACTACGTACCAGGCCCTGGGGATACAAATACAAAGAATGAAGCCATCCCTACTCAATTCGCTTACAATTCTGATGAGTGAAACAATAAGTAAATGTGAAAACAAATGCAGCAAAATTATAAAGTTAGTAAATACCAATACATACAAAAAAGTAATTAATTAAATTCAAGGTAGTTTGGAAGGGAGAGCACTAACAGGGGAAATTAGGAAAGGTATCATGCAGAAGTTGGTGTTTGAGTTGTGTCTTAAAGAAAAAGAGGCACTCTGAGATGGAGATGAGGAGAGAATGCACTCCAGGCATGTGGGATGACCAGTCCAAAGTCATGGAGGTGGAAGATGGAACATCATAATGGGTGAGGAACAGAAAAGGCAGCTTGACTGGATTACAGTGTGGGAGGAGGAGTAATGTCGAATGAAGCAAGAATGATAGGCTGGGGGGAGATTCTGTAGGGCTCTCAGAGCTAAGCAGAGAAGTTTTGTATTTGTCCTAAAGGCACTAGTAAACCACTGAGGTTAACTGAGTAGGGAAAGCTCAGGACTGGATCTGTACTTAAGGAACGTCACTGTAGCAAGTATGTAGGATGGCCTGGAGTAGGTCACTGAGATTCTTTGTGACTTCATTTCCCTAATTCTCAGGTGAGGCATCTCCAGTTCCCCTGGGGTGTGTGGGCCTCCACTCAAGACTTGCTGTTATTTTCTAGATATGGTGACTATCCCAAGCTTCCAGAACGCTCTCAGCATGAACGAGACCCGTGGTATGACTGGGACCATTCAGAACTGAGGCTGAATTGGGGAGAACCGGTGAGGAAACAATACTGTTATGACCCCTCCTTTTCTCTTTAAATATTTCAGTCATTCACAGGGTTCTCCATGATACTTACGGCATCCTTATTTCCCTACTTGGTGAATCTTTGTTTGTACCCAGGTGGTAATCTAACCCTGTAATGGAGAAGCAAGGTATCTAGTTAGGAGTAAACTTTTCTGCCTCCCAAGGAATGGGGTACTGCCAGAGTAATACATGGGTCAAATGTTCAGGGATCCCCAAAACTTTGTAATATTAGCAATTGAGTTGCCTTCTCTAAGTAGCAGGCTAAGTTAGCAGGTACTAACCCCACCTCTTAGTTTCCCCTTGGTGTCTCCCCATCCCCTCCCCCCAATTCTTGGGTTGTCAGTGTCATTTAAGAAAGGTCTGGTGTCTAAGAACAGCCTTCAGGAGTACTAGACCCTCTGCCAGGCAGTTTCTTCAGAGCTCTGTTCTATGCTGCCTTCCTGTTGCTAAGCTAATGACATAGTACTCAGATCTCTATATTTGTTGTAGATGCATTTTGACTTTGATATGTACACTCGCAATCGTGTGGATACGTCCCCCTCACCTATTTCCTGGAATACTATGTGCAAGCATTTCTTTGGCTTCTTTGGTTTCATGATGTTCATGTTCTGGTTAGGAGAGGTGTACCCCTCCTATCGGCCTGTGGTGAGTATCCAGGGCAGGTATTCTTAACTTGGGGTCCACCGGTAAATTTCAGGGGGATCTGTGAACTTGGATGGGAAAATAATTATACTTTATTTCAGCTAAATTTCTGATTGAAATTTAATATTTCCTTCAGTTATTTAAAAACATTACTCTGAGAAGGGGTCTATAGGCTTCACCAGATTGCCAAAGGGATGGGATCTGTGACACATAAAAGGATTGGACCCCCTGATCTAGAGGAAATACTTTTTCACTGCATGATGCTCAGCCTGGTTTCCTATGGAAATGAGGCATCTGAAACACAAGAATCCAGCTTTGATCTGAATAAGTGCCACCAGTGGCTTTTTTGAGGATTCTCTGCCCAGGATGCTGAATAGTAGCAACAGGATGATATATAGGCTTCTTTCTTACCCTGACACAGGAACCCTTCAATCAACTCAGGAAGCCCTATTAAACATGTATGTATGCTTATGTATAGTGCACTGTGATGGGTGCTGAGGATACAAATTTAAGTTAAACAGTCTTTGTCCTCTAAATACTCACATTCTATTGAAAGAAAAAACTATGCACAGGGAAGTAAATAGAAACTGATTCTCCCCCTCCCCTCCAGGGCACTAAACAGCTGGAGAAATCAGGACAGAGAGACAGGGGTGTCAGGAGGGTGAGCATTTCAGATATTGAGGGGTAGAGAGAGGGGACAGCCTATGCAAGGGCACAGAGATGGGAGAAGGAATGAACTGTATAGGGAGTTACCTGCCAGTGGGATACTTAGCCAGGAACTTAAAATATTTGAGGGAGAATGAAAAAAATAAGGGGAAGCCATATTGTGAAGAGCACGAAATGTCAAACAGAAGAGTTTGTATTTTATCCTCGGAACTCTCTGGAATGAGCAGGGAAGTGACAAGGTCAGAACTGCCCTTTTAGAAGAACACATGGGTCAACTGTTCTTCCAGTCACTAGAAATCAGAAAGGGGTCTAATATGCCCCAAAATGGGATTGCCCTGGATGGTGTGAAGCCATTATTGTGACTAGTCAAGGACTGAGAAGGCAAAGCTGTATGTAGTCTTCAGAGACTGAAATACAAAGGGCTTCCCAGGTGCTAGGCTGCATCTCTGAAAAGACCCTTCTACTCACTAGGCATTTATCAAGGGACACCAAGGTGCTGGCCTTTTGGGATACAAAGACTAAAGTGAAAATATCTCCAGGCAGCTTACATTCTACTCATCTGTAGGAGGGGACCACATGGATCGTATGTTGTATTTGATGAGCAATTAAATTCATACATAGTCTTGTATTCTAGACATAGAGTGAAAAACAGCCTCTACCTGTAGGTAATTTATAGCTAGGTTGGAAAGACTGTGTACTTGAAAAATGTGGAAGAGATCTCTAAGGTAAGAAGGAAGGAAGTGTCTAGTGGTTTAGCAGAGGATTATACATCATTTGGGCATCTGTTGTTAGGAAATGGCACTCAAGCTGGGCCTTGAAGGCAGTATGGGATTTAGATTGGAAGCAGAGGGAGGCCATAAAGGCAGAATGTGCAGGGGACCCTGAGCAAACTGGATGAAGTGGAAGGCATGTGTTGAAGAAAAGGGCCTTCAATGCCAGGCAGATCTTGTAGGCAATGACAGGTCCTGTAACTTTTGGGTCTAGTGAGTCATATGATGAAAATGGTGTTTTAAGAAGATTAATCTGACAGCCCATGCAGAATGGATTGGAGGAGACAGGAGACCTATAGTTGTTGCAGTCAGATGCCCTGTGCTACCTCTGCAGAGATAATCCATGTCTCCATGGTAGCTGGTGTGTCTGTGTGCACTGACACGAGCCTTGATCTTGAGCCCTAGGGGCTCCTGGCTGGAGTGTGTGTACGGGGCTGATGTGAGCACTAACTTCACTTCAGGAAACCAGGAAGCATAGTGTAGCTTTTGCATTTTTCAGTTCTGTAAGCACATCACCCTTTTCTCCTCCCCTTGAGCTGCGAGCTCTGACAGCTGGTTGTTGGTAAAGCCAGCAGCCCTTAAAGCACGTCCCAGCCGTGCCTCCTCTGTGCTTCCCCCACTGCTGCTTCTGCACGCCTCATTTGCTAGGCCACTTTAGCAGGGGAACCATTAGAGACTGAGTGACTTAAAGGAGATTGAGTCTGCCTCGACCCGAGAGAGTGGGATGGATGGATGCGCCGTCTCATTTAGAAAGCTTTGATTCTCTTACAATCAGTGCAAGCAGCACTTCGTTTACAATCTAGGCTTTTTCTCTGCCTTGGGCTCAGCATGAAAGAAGGATGTTTCTCCTGCCATTGCAGCTCAGCTGGGTCTGACAGGGAGGGTGGTGTTTGGTGGGTGTTAGTGTTGGGTAGGGTCACTGCAGATGGGGCATTTATCTGCTTTTTCTTATGTGCTTCCTTCCTCAGGCTCCGAAACAATATCCTTATAACAACTTGTACCTGGAGAAAGGAGGTGATCCCAACGTAGAGCCAGAGCCAGTGATACACTATGAAATCTGAAGGACCTAGCCTGCAGGGCCACTGACTTTTTCCTGTGCAAGCCTACTCGATCGGGAAGATTTAACCTTAATGAAATACCTAATGAAACTCGGTGGCCTGCTGTCTGTGCCTCATTTCTCTTAACACAGGACATCCCTGCTCCTAAACCAAGATTAGTCTAGCCTCCTGCCTCTTGCATGGCCCTCTCTACCCCAGGGTTTCCTGCCTGTATCTGGGATCATCCTAGAGCTCAGATCCTGTTCTCACTGAACATTGTGTTTGACCCTTGAGGCAGAATGATTTAGTCCACAAGTATTTAGTGAGCACAGGCCCTTTTGTGTCTGCCAGGACAGTGAGAAACAACAGATGACTAAAGCCCAAGGCTCTTAGTACACATTCTCTGACCATTCATTTCACTGATATTTCTGGATGTTCCCCAAAGTCTTCAACTGATCGTTTACTAATGAACAAACCACCCATTCCTATTCCTGGTGTCCATTGTCTACCGCCCTGCTCCCCTCCCTAGATGAACTAGCATCCCCCTTTCCTCTCTTAAGGAGTTCAGAACCTGGCTTTTAGTCCTTCCTTATAACACCAACTGCCATTATTCTAGAGGACTTTAGCATCTCTGCTGATCTCTCATGTACCTTAACTTCCCAGGTCCTCAACTCCTGTGATCCATTCCTTTACCACAGAACAACTGCCACTCACAGGGTGATTATACCCCTGATCTCACCATGTCATGAGTATTCCATTTCCATGCCTGTTCACCTTGAAATCATCTTGTCCAATCATAACCTATCATGCCATCTTTCTAAGTGTATTAATTTTAAATCTATTATTTGTCTTCACTGTCACTTCTAATCTCTCAGTCCCTCAGTACTTCTCTGACTTCATCCCTGCTCTGACTTCACTTCCCTCTCCAGTCTTGACCCTGTGATTAGTCAGTTAAACTCTACACTGTCCTCTACTTCAGAATCCCTTTCCACCTTGTCCTCTCACTTCAAATGTCTTGGCAAATCCCAACTCTATATTACTTCCACCACCAACTTCCACTTCATACAAGCTGCTGAAACTGGAGACCATACGGAAGAAGTCATATTCACTAGGTCCATTACAAACAATTATTTGATCTTAAGTGTATCCTTGTTGCAGCAAGTAAATGTTTTTCCTCTTTTCTAAGGGATGATCCTACAAAAGCTGCTCTAAGCCTCCTATAATACACCTTTCTGTTTCACATCCCTTTGATGTCCTTTACTCTCTCATGCACTCCAGGCTCTGAGTCCTTTTTGCCAAAGCCAGCTTCCACATATATGTTTGACATGCCCTTCCATTTTATCCAAAAGCTTGCCCCCACAATCCTGTTATCTTTAATCTCACTCCACTTTGCTGCCTAGAAACCTGCCCAAGTCTCTTTCAGGGGAATAAAACAACGGAAGACCCTGCTATCCCCTCAAGCTGTCATCCTGTATTTCTCTTCCCTTTCATAACTAGAACACACTGTTTGTTGCTTCTCCTTCCTCTCACTTTACAACTCTTTGCAGCTTAGTGTATAGCCTGCCTGCTGGACCAAAACTGCTCTTTCCATAGTTACTAATGATCACTTAATTGCCAAAATCATTTTCTCAGTCATCCTTGATTGCTTTTCCAGCATCTGACACTGTTGATTATCTGAATAGTTTTTTCAGATTTTTGGAACTCCTCTTGGTTCTCTTCCTAGATACCTATCAAGTCTCCTTTGCTAGTTCATCATACATATGCTGCCTAACTAGATGTATCTCAAGAGTCTGTCCTTCAGCCTTCTTTACACTCATTGCTTGGTGGCCTTAGCAACTCCCAGGGTTCTGTTATCACTGTGGAAGTGACTCCCAGATCTGCATACCCAGGCCTAGTCTCTCTTGGTCTTGGGTCCAGATTATCAACTGACTGGGGATATTTCAAACTGGGTGATCCACAGGTATCTCAAGACTCGGACTCAGTCTTGCCTAATTTACCTACATTTGTCCATGGTACCACCAGGTACCCCACTCTGTGTCATCCAAGCACAGTACCTGGTCCATATAGCTACTAAATAAATGTTGAATTGAACCTTTAAATCCACATTCTCCCTCACCCTGCATAATCAGCTGCCACACACATCATGGTTCTTTTCCTCCAGAACCTCTTCCATCCATAATCCTTTCCTTTACTCACATTGTCACTGTTCTAGTTCAGGCCCTCATCAGAGCCCCTGTCTCCAATTTGCCTCACTCCATTACAAAGCCACCAAAGTGATTCTCTTAAAGAGCAGTCTGATACCACTTGGATCAATTTACTCCAGTGGCTTTCCATTGCTCCTGGGATCCAATAGATTTGTCATTTGAAGTCCTCAACCCTCTGGCCTAATCTAGTTCTTCAACTTTGTTATGTAGCACTATCTCCAGCTCTCTGATCCAGAAAAACAACTTTTTGGTCTTCCTTACGCAAGGTTCTGTCTTCCATTTCTTTGCCTTTGCATTGGCTATTTGGCAGATAACCAGCTCTAACTCCACCTCTTAGAATCCCTTGTTTCCTTGGGTGGGGGAGGAGGTGTTAAATGGTAGGCTGAAAAATTGTAGGGGTCAAGTCAGGAAGCACTAAATACCTACTGTGTGCCAGGTAGGTGTACTCCGATGACACAGATAGTGAATCTCATTCACTAAAGGTGATGATGCCCTTTACCAAAGTATAAGGAAGTCGTTTATAGAATTTTAAACTTTGAACCTAACAGCTGCTAGTGCTGTCCGTCCAAAAAATCATTACCTTTCATTCTTAAGAAATGTGTATGGATACATTTCCCCTTTAAAATATCAGCCTCTTGATGGGAAGAACTCAGAACTCTGCACCTGGTACGTTCTGGGTGTTAAATGAGCTTGGTATGTTAATAGGCGTTTGATGACTGCTGAAGCCCCTGTGTGCTAAGGATAAAGACAAAAATCAGACAAGCCTTGCTTCAGGGAATTTATTACCTCCGCCAAAAGTATACAACGTGTACCCAAAAAAGTAAATACAAAGTCATCTCGTGAGAGAAAGCGCTGGGCATGGAGGAGGGGGATCAGGAAAGGGCTTTGGGAAGTGGCACGTGGCCTTGCTTGGAAGGAAGCTGGGGATCCTATCAGGTCGGAGGTGCAGAAAGATGCATTCCTGACGTAGGGGAGCGCTTGTGCACGCGGAGCAGATCCTGGGGTGCTTCGGAACAGGCGTGGTGTCAGAGTCACAAAAACCACCCAGGAGAGGCAGCCACACTGGGAGGGAAGAGCGGGTGTGAAGGGCAGGCTGACAAGCCGGGGATCCTTCAGTGCAGGAGGGCCGGGCTTGGCTGGGGGGCACGGGGCGTGCCGCCCCCCTCACACACCACCCTTCCGACCGCTCATCGGCTGACCAGCCCTCCGTCCTGCCCCTGGGGAGGTCCAGGGCTCGGGTCGGGGGCTCCGCCTCCTCCAGGTCTCCACGTGGAGCTTTCACCGGAGAATGCTTCCGACGCTGGAGGCGCTGCCTACCGGACCTGTCCGGGGATCTCACCTCAAACTCGCTACGTCAGAGAAACGGCCGGCCACCCACCCACCCCGACCCCAGCATCGGCTCTGTGCCCCCTCCCACCCCCACCTGGGCTCCTCGGGAGCCTCCGGCAGCTCCCCGCGCTCCCCAGCATGGCCTGCCCCCCAATGCCGAGCGCCAGCCGCGCTCCTTCTCCGCCCTTCTTCGCCCAGATTTCCTCTGCCTCCGTTTCCCACACGTGGAAATGGGGGTGCGCCCGGCCGGAAAGCAAAGCCCAGCTGGCGGGCGAGTGCCCCCTCTCAGGAACTCCGAGGCGGCCCGAGGAGCTCTACCACGTAAACCGACGTGGCTTCCGTTTCTGCGAGGGCACTCACGGAGGAGGGAGGGGATGCTCGGGTCCGGGCGCGGAAGGGTTAACGGCGCGCCTGGGTTCTCTACGCATGCGCGAAGGGAAGGGCCCGCTCTTAGCTCTGGGAACGTTTTTGGTTCCCAGCGGCTTCCGTCGCTCGGGCCCTGCTGACCCCCGAAGGAAATTGTGGTGGTCGAGTGGACAGTTCGCACTTGACCTCTGACCCGGTTCCGCCACTATCTGACCTATGACCCGGTACAGTCGGACACCGGTGGGTTTAGGGGCTGAGGGCCCCTGAGCCTGTCCGCCAGCCCTCCCTCCCTCCCTTTCCCAGTCATGCCCTCTCCCCGTCTTGCCCAGTCCGGGCCATGAGCACCCCCCGCTGCCACCCCGACCCTCCCCACACCCCTGTCACCCTGAGGATCCCCGTCAGCCCCGCCCTGCGCCCTCAGCTGCCACCCCCACCCTCCCCACACCCCTGTCACCCTGAGGATCCCCGTCAGCCCCGCCCTGCGCCCTCAGCTGCCACCCCGACCCTCCCCACACCCCTGTCACCCTGAGGATCCCCGTCAGCCCCGCCCTGCGCCCTCAGCTGCCACCCCCGACCCTCCCCACACCCCTGTCACCCTGAGGATCCCCGTCAGCCCCGCCCTGCGCCCTCAGCTGCCACCCCCGACCCTCCCCACACCCCTGTCACCCTGAGGATCCCCGTCAGCCCCGCCCTGCACCCTCAGCTGCCACCCCGACCCTCCCCACACCCCTGTCACCCTGAGGATCCCCGTCAGCCCCGCCCTGCGCCCTCAGCTGCCACCCCGACCCTCCCCACACCCCTGTCACCCTGAGGATCCCCGTCAGCCCCGCCCTGCGCCCTCAGCTGCCACCCCGACCCTCCCCACACCCCTGTCACCCTGAGGATCCCCGTCAGCCCCGCCCTGCACCCTCAGCTGCCACCCCGACCCTCCCCACACCCCTGTCACCCTGAGGATCCCCGTCAGCCCCGCCCTGCGCCCTCAGCTGCCACCCCGACCCTCCCCACACCCCTGTCACCCTGAGGATCCCCGTCAGCCCCGCCCTGCGCCCTCAGCTGCCACCCCGACCCTCCCCACACCCCTGTCACCCTGAGGATCCCCGTCAGCCCCGCCCTGCACCCTCAGCTGCCACCCCGACCCTCCCCACACCCCTGTCACCCTGAGGATCCCCGTCAGCCCCGCCCTGCGCCCTCAGCTGCCACCCCGACCCTCCCCACACCCCTGTCACCCTGAGGATCCCCGTCAGCCCCGCCCTGCGCCCTCAGCTGCCACCCCGACCCTCCCCACACCCCTGTCACCCTGAGGATCCCCGTCAGCCCCGCCCTGCGCCCTCAGCTGCCACCCCGACCCTCCCCACACCCCTGTCACCCTGGGGATCCCCGTCAGCCCCGCCCTGCGCCCTCAGCTGCCACCCCGACCCTCCCCACACCCCTGTCACCCTGAGGATCCCCGTCAGCCCCGCCCTGCGCCCTCAGCTGCCACCCCGACCCTCCCCACACCCCTGTCACCCTGAGGATCCCCGTCAGCCCCGCCCTGCGCCCTCAGCTGCCACCCCCGACCCTCCCCACACCCCTGTCACCCTGGGGATCCCCGTCAGCCCCGCCCTGCGCCCTCAGCTGCCACCCCGACCCTCCCCACACCCCTGCCACCCCGACCCTCCCCACACCCCTGCCACCCCGACCCTCCCCCCACACCCCTATCACTCTGAGGATCCCCGTCAGCCCCGCCCTGCGCCCTCAGCTGCCACGCCAATGCCCCCCTTCTGTCCAGCTCGGGCCCAGAGCTGATTCCCTCCCCTACCCCAGCAACCTCCTCCTCCAGTCCTGCCCAGCATCAGCCCTCAACATCCTCCTCCTCTACCACCGTAGCCTGAGCTCTGCCCAGCATCGTCCCTGAGGAGCCCCCTCACCCCCACCTTAATGAGCCTCCTTCCTATTCTGCCCAGCTCTGGCCCTTAGTCCCCAGGATCCCTCTATCCTACGTCTTTAGCGCCTCAGCGTCACTTCCAGCCTCCCCTCCTTTACCGTCCATTCTTAGCCCCCAGTGACCCAGCCTAGGAGCTCCTCCTCCTGTACTGCCCAGCTCCAGCGATGAGCACTGACACCCCCCCAAAACTCCCCCACCCAAGAAGATTCTCCTGCTCTCCTGTCTAGCTCGTGCTCTGCCCTTTGCCTCCCCACCCTGCAACCCCAAAGATAGCCCCGAGCCCATCTGGAACCTGTTTGCCTCTTCTGTCCCATCCCACATCTCCCTCTGTCCTGAGAGCCTTGATCCCTGTAGTCTGAGTCCTGCCCCTGGTCCTCTGAGGGAGAGGGAGCCCCCTGAGGGCTGCTGAGCCGGGAGGGGAGGGCTCTGGTTCTCAAGGTAACTCAGTGATGCTGACTTAGCACTCTCTGCAAGTTTAGGAGCTACTGCTGCATCATGGTCCTGGTTTTCCTATGTTGAATCCCCACTGAGGGTGGTATAGGTGCACTTCAGGTCTGCTCCCCAGTCCCTCCAGTGTAGGCTCTCAGGAATCTTGAAGGGTCTTGTTATTCATCTTGTACAGGACATAGCATGAAGCTAAAGGAACTTGAGAGGCCTGCGGTCCAGGTGTGGAGTCCAACCAGCCTGCACCCTATCTATCTGGCAACAGGTGATTCCTTCAGGAACAGGTAGCTGGGTGTTTGTTTATTTTATAAGGATTCCTAGCATCTCAAACTGATAGACTCTTTATTGATGTGTTGCACTGGAGTACCCTTTTTCAGTGATGTAGGTCTCTTTTTCTCTCCTTCCAGTTATGTCAAAGTGCATTATGCTGTACAGACCTAGCTTTGCGGGAAGTTGCCTTCAGCTCTCCCTTAATCCTTCCTTCCTTAATTTCTTCTACTTCTCCTTGTGCTTGGTGCCTAGGAACATCTGCCCAGCAGCTGGATGCAACCTTCAGCACAAATGCTACCTTGGAAATCTTTGAGGTTGATTTCAGAGACCCTTCCCTGGACCTGAAGCATAAAGGAGTCCTTTCTGCTTCTAACAGGTATACTACCAGTTGGTTGGCATGTTGTTGGAGTGGCTCTGTGTGCAGAGGAATAATTCTTGAAGTGTGTGTACGTATGCATGGGTGTGCATGTGCATGCATGTGTGTGTGTGTGTGTGTGTGAGAGAGAGAGAGAGAGAGAGAGAGAGAGAGAGAGAGAGAGAGAGAGAGAGAGAGATCTGGTGGAATGGGAAGAAAAGGCCAAGAAGTGGAGATGAGGACTTAGAATATCGAAGGCCTGGGGAACAGCCAGGCATGAAGATAAAGCCTTATTTGAGGAACTGCAAGTAATCCAGTGTCCCTGGGCCACAGAGTTTGTGAGATTAAAATGTTAGGAGGTTGGAGAGGTAGGAAGGAGCCAAGTTATGAAGTATAAAATGCCAAACTGAGGATTTGATCTTTGATCCTAGAGGTAATAGGCAGCCACTGGAGTTCATTGAGTAGGAAGTGCAACAAGGAGTGAAATTGTCATGCTTTAGAAAGGTCACCTCATGGAAGAAGGGGAAGTAATAGAAGAGAGGACAAACTGGAGGAAGGGGTGGATGGGTGCATGCTGCCCTGGGGTGGAGGGTGGGGAGAGATGGGGAGAAAATTTTGAGTTCAAATTCTTATGGAAGTGAATATGAGAACTGAAACATAAATAAATTATATATTTTAAAAAAAAGTCACCTTTGCAGCTAATGGAATGAGGCTCACCTGGAATGGGAAAGATTCAAGGAGACCAGTCAAAAGACTGCTGAGGTAATCTGGGTATGAGATGAGGAGGGCCTGACCTGGGCTTGTAATGAAGTAGAGAAAAGGAGGTGAGTGTAAGGGACATAGTAAAGATAAAAATGACAAGATTTGGCAGTGGATTGAATTTGTTGGATAAGTGTGAATTAAGCTTTGAGGATGACACATTGAGTGTGAAGCTGAATTAGAAGATGATGGTGTCCTTGACAGTAATAGGTAAATTCAGGAGAAAGGTTTTTTGGAGGTGAAGATAATAAGTTTTATTTTGGGCATAATGAGTTCGAGATGCCAGTATGACATCCAATTAAAGATGTCCAAAAAATAATTACTGATCATATGACTAGCTCAAGCGATAGAGACCAAACGCAAATATAAAAATCTGGGTATCATCTGCGTAGAGATGATGATTGACTTCATGGAAGCTTATCAGATCATCAAGGGAGATAGTATAGAGCAAAAAGAGAAGAAGGAAGTCCTAGGAAGAACCTTGGTTAGAGGGTGTGCCATGGGTGATGAACCAGCAGAGAAAACTGAGATGAGGGGCTAGGCAGATAGGAGGAGGAAAATCAGGGGAAGGAGGGGAAGAAAAGGAGCAGTGTCACAAAAACTTATCCATCTAATTTCCCATCTGTAGAAAATTTTTATAAGATTGTATCAAGGGTATCCTCAGTGAGAATATTCATATGAAATCAGTCAATCTTTTTGCAAGTGATAAGTTTACCATCACACAATTGACTGAAAAAATGTACAGAATACAAGGTTCCACTGTACATATTGTGTATCTATTATTTTTTTAAAGTGTTTGGTTTGGTCAAATAAAAATGCTACCTTAAAGGTTGTCTTCAAACCAAGTGTCTCCTATCCACCCATTAAAATTATTCAAGATTCCTTGAAAGATAGGACCATAGAGGGATATCCTTGTTCTATAACCCTCAGATCTCAAATATCAAGTGAGACTTATGTCAAGAAGACAGAAGAGCCTTGCCACAAGTGTTTGCCACTATCATGGGGAAGGAAAGGAGAGGCAATAAGCATTTATTTCTATAGCATCTCCTATGTGCCAGGCACTATGCTAAGTGCTTTACAAAGATGATCTCATTGGCGCCTCGAAGCAACCTTGGGAAGTAAATATTTGTTGTGATTATCCCCATTTTACAGTTGAGGAAACTGAGGCAAACAGGTTAAGTGATTTGTGCAGAGACACACAACTGGGAAATGTCTGAGATGATGCAGCAGTCTTGAGTTGAAGAGGGATTCAGTGAGGTTCTACAGATATTGCTCTGTTGATTGTCGACTTAAAACAGGAAACATTAATAATGCAGATTAGCCTCAAAGTGTATTGGGTGTACAGTTTTTCCTCAGAGAGCTGGTTGTTAAATATTTGCCAGCACACTAAGTCAAAATGTGGCCCACGGGGATCTTGATATAGGTGGTTTAGAGGCCTCATTTTTCTTTGAGTTTGACACCACGGTTGTAGAGATTCCTAGAAGAGATCTTAACCACTCAAGCATCTGCCCTAACCATGTACATAGGAAAAACCAAGTGCATGAAGAATGTCTGCTGACTAGATTACGACATGCAGGTAGGTTTATGGCCTACAGAACTTGTCCATCTGGAACAGACAGTACAAGTGGATGATGAATTGGACCCGGAATTGAACGGAGGACGGGGAGAATAGCCTCCGTTGCCTTTCGCATAACAGGCCCTTGATAAGTTTCTGTTCGTTGATTGATTGATTGTCTTCAGGAAATGGCAATGCTCCTTTAATCACTTCGTATTTCTGCAGTAACAAAGGTCTATCTTTTTTAACATCTATATTCTTCCGCATGAACCCCATATAGTCTCTGAAAAATTCAAAATGAGTATCACACGGAGGGCAATGGAAAAGGTACATAGTGAATATGAGCAGATTATAATGTATAACAAATAAGAAATTTGAGAATTATAGTAAAGGATGTCATCAGGGAAGTGTACCATCAGAAAAAAAGATGAGCTGGTTCCATAGGAACAGTAGGTGGGTAGCCACAGTGTGCCAATGGGAATTTGTGATATCAGGACAAAGAAAGGAAAGCCCCTCAGCATGCTGACACCCAGCAAGGAGGGGCTCTTTTTTGTCCCCTGTGATCCAAGCTGAAAGTGCTGCTGTCCCTAAGGCTAAAAGTCATTTAGAAATATGGTTAGTGGTTGTTTAGTGTCTTATATAAGCCCTTTGAGGGCAGGACCTGAGCACTTTTAAAAAGTTTGTATTTTCAGCTCCTAGTTGCCTGGCATGTAATGTAGATCAAATAAGTAAAAAACAGAATTTTGCCTTAATATAAGGTTCAGTCCTGTATTTCCTTTCCAGTGATCCTTGACTGAACTGCTTCTTTCATTATTTCTGGCTTTTCCTTGTGTTTAGCTTCCATGCTGATTTTCTTTTCTTTTTTTTTCTTTTTTTGTGGTTGCTGGGTTCTTCTCTCATCCTTGGTGTGAAATCCAGGGTCATATAGCTCATTCATGTGCCTGATGAAGCCTCCTTAAAAGATTTCTGTGATTCAGCATGGGCTTCCTAGGGCTAAGGCCTCTGGGCCTCTCTCCTCTTGATTGGGAGAACTATACCATGCTGGTTCCTTATGAAGCTTAGGTACAATTTAATTCAATTCAGTGAACATTTATTAAGTGTCTGTTAAATTCAGGATACCATGCTGGGTGTTGAGGATACAAAAATGAAAACAAAACATCCCTGTCAAGGAGGATGCTTTCTAGTAGAGGGCTGTGGCAAATATACAAGTAAATCAGTAAAATCAATTAAAAAAAAACATTTTCAAAGGGAAGAAAATGCTAATAGCTGAGGGGATCCCGGAAGGCTTTGTGGTCAGTGTAGGGCTTGAGTTATGCTTTGAAGGATTCTGTGAGGTAGAGAGGGAGTATATTTCTTCTGTGAAGGGCCATGTGTATAAAGATGTGAAAGAGAGAGATGAAATATAGCGTGTGGGAACAAGGAAACCAGTTTGCCTAAAAGAGCCAGTGTAATATGAGATAAACAGGGAAGGTTGGTGGGAGTCAGCTTATGAAGGGTTAAAGGCCAGCTGACTGTTTTCTGTTTTATCTTGTGGCAATGGGAAACTCTTGAAGATATTTTTATTAGGATAATGTTTTAGGAATATCATCCATCTGACCATTTTGGATTCCCTGATCTCTGCTGTGATCAGCTCCTGATCCTAGATATGGTATCTTAGGAACCATTTAGAGTCATTCACAGTCTGGTTTCTGCCTCCTAGGAGCTGTTAGGAAACGGTGACTTTGGTTCTCTTTATTCAGAACTTCCCTGTAGCTCTCTTTTTTGTGGAAACTTGAAAATATAAATGGCATAATGGGTCAGACATGGATCCAACCTTTTCTGTCTTATGCTATTTATGAGAAAATGTTATTCTCCATGTCACAGAACTCAGAAGGGATGAGATATATTCCAGATGAAATCAGTTTTTTAATGACTTAGGACTGACTTTTTTGTGTAGTATTTTATTTCTTTTATTCTTTTATTTCTTTTCCCAGTTACATGTAAACACAATTCTTAATCATTTTTTTAAGTGTTGAGGTTAGGATACATTTTTGTTCCATGAATTTCCCTTAACACTATCATGCCTCCTCTTGGGATACGTGGATGCCTTTAGATCATGAGTCACATTAATATGAGGACTCCTTCCAGTAGTATAGGTAGCAGCCCATCTCTGCCTCATTTACACAGTCTTTCACCACATTTCCCCTTTAATCCTTCCTAGGGGCTCCATACGTTCCATACATTCAAGGCCTCTTGTCTGGAGAGTGAAGGTTGATGTTCTAGCTGCTTGTGTCTTTCCCCTCAAGATTATCTTGTATCCGTTTTGTATTCATTTTCTGCAGACCTGTGTACACATGTCGTCTCTCCTGAATGGTTTCTAAACTTCTTAGGAGCAGGAGTCATTTCCCTGGAGTCTTTGTACTCTGCTGCCTAGCATGGAGTCTCTTATACAATGGCTACTTGATAAATGCTGGCTGATTAATTGATAAAAGTACTATGTCGTAGTTTTAGAGGATGACCAGGTTAAGTGAAGACTTCTTAAGAATAAGAAAACCATGTTTGTAGACAGCTAAAGAAGACGCCAGTAGATAAGGAGGCTTTAGGTGACTCTCGTGAATTCTTAACTGTTACGGATTGGTACTTAATCTAACCCAGGCCTTAGATTTGGAATAGAAATGAATGGAACAGTTCGTTAGACCTGAAAAGGACCTCAAAGGCAATCTATGTAGTCCAGGCTCCTCATTTTATGGATGTGGAACCTGAGGCCCTGATATATGAAATATTTTTCTCAAGGTCGCTCAGTGAGTGAGGTATTGGCAGAGCCAGGAATAGAACCCACATAAGCATGCTGTTTAGTTTTTGCACTGGTCTTTTGGAAAATGGAACATACATTAGGGTATCTTACTAAAGAGTACTGGAAATTCTTTTTTACTTGTACAGGTTCTGGGAACTCAGATCAGAAGGGTCCTTGGAAGCCAGGATTCTTTTCAGAAAGTGTTGTATGTTGCCATGTGGCTTTGTCTCTGAGGCTTTCTCAGAAAAAAACATATGGGCTGGCTTTGGGGGGCACATAGCGTAGCAGCTTCTCTCCCATAGATGGGACCTTCCTCCGACAGAAGTATTTTCACACAGACTGGGATTTGCTCCTGTGTCCCAGGGTACTGGGAAGAGCTCTGATTTTGGATCTAGAAGACTAGGGTTTGAAGCTCAGCACTGATAATTCTAGGGTCATCAGACTGAGAGTTGGAAGGGACCTTAAAGATCATCTCGTCCAATGCCCTTCTTTTTACAGGTGAGGAAACTGAAGCCCCTAGGGTTAAATTGTCTTGCCTAGGGTTACACAGCTAGTATTTACCTGTGTCCCCAAGACAATCACATAATCTCTCAGGACTCAGTTTCTTTATTTACAAAATGTGTATAATAATTTTGCTACCTTCTCTTGGAGGATTATTGTGGGGAAAGTACTTTACAAATCTCAAAGTACTACATAAATGTAGATGATGATGATGTTGATGATGTCCTTGGACAGGAAAGGAAAGAAGAACTTGGTTGTCCTTGAAGGGAACTAGCCCTTCCTTTTCAGTGAATTTCAGTGAAAAGCATTTATTATACACTTACTGTGTCCCAGGCTATCTTCTAAGCAGTGGAGAAAAGCTGGCATCTTCTTCTGGCCCAGAGGCCATGACCTTCTACTTCCTTCAATGGTAAGAAGGTAGGCTAAGCATCTCTTTGTTGCCTGAGAAAGGACTGATCATATTGGTAGGACTGGGCAGAGGGTAGAACCACTCCTTATGATTGAAGTACAAGAATATAAAGATGCCCTTGAATGGTGAAAGATGGTTGCTTTATTCTGACTGCTGCTTACTGGACCTTGTAGCTCTGAATTTGTGCCATAACCAAGCTCTCTCGTTGTAGGTTTCACAAACTGATTTGGGGGAATTTTAGCAGTGGATCTCCTGAAGGTTCAGGAGTCATCGCAGGTGGAGGGGACAACGGTGTGCTCACTCTGTACAGTGTCTCCCAAATCCTGACTTCTGGGAAGGAACCTCTCATTGCTCAGAAGGAGAAGCATACAGGTGCTGTCAGAGCCCTTGACTTTAATCCTTTCCAGGTATGTCTGTAGCCATTTGCTGTTAAAAACCCATTAGGTTAGGTGAGGTTAAAAAGAGGTTAAAAACCTCACCTTTCAACTCATCCTCTTGTATCTGACCAAGAAGGGCATCTTGTGTTCTCAGACAGGCCTTGGCCACCACTCAGTATAAGTACCTTCTATGCTGAGAGCCTAGATTTGTCTTTCCTGGGAATGGGGAAGTCACTGTCTTCCTGTTTTTTATATAGAGCAACCTCCTGGCCTCAGGAGCAAACAATTCTGAAATCTACATTTGGGATTTGAATAATTTCAGTGTGCCAATGACTCCAGGATCCAAGTCCCAGGTGAGGTTGCAGCATATCCAATGTGTGGGAGTATCCCTGGGGGAAGCTGGGAGCCAGGTTTCTCCTGATTATACCACTGGGGGGTGCTGAGGTGCCATAAACTAATGGCAGCTGGGTGGGGATTCAGGGGTTTCAGGACAGGGCGAATCTGCCTGCCAGATGGTGTTCCCTAGAAGGAAGCAGGGAGCCTTCTTCCTTGGGGGCCTTTCTTAACTATCTAGGAGAGAAGGTAGAGAACCAGGGAAAAGTGTGAAAGAGGGAAGAGGATGGCGTTAGGAAGGTAGTCAAAGGTTAGGGGGTTATCTGTCCATCCCAGGACTTTTTTCAAGGGTCTTATGAGCTAGGAGGTAGGCACATTACCCTGCATCAGGTAAGGAGGGAATATGCATATTCCTGGTATGAGTTTATGGCTTCTCTGGGAAGTGGGGGTTCCAGCTTTTCCATTCCTAAGTACACTTTTGCCTGCTTGTCTGTGAATGTTTGAGTCTGCCTGTCAGTCTATAATTGTCTTCTCTTTGCTTTTCTGTCCCCTCCCTGCCATGTGCTTACAGTATCGTGAGGTAAGTTGGGTTTAAATTCATCAGTGCTTTTTAGCTTGAGTTTCTCCTTGAATGTTTCCCATGGGTTTCTCTCATTCTCTGTCTGTAGTGTCAAGATTGATTCTGTGATCCTTATCCACCCTTACCCTTCAGACATGGTTAGCAGGGCCGTAACTACTGAAGAAGGCTTTTGGTCTGCGGCCCTTGGCTTTCCCTGACTTATTGTCATTGCGAAGTTAATTAATGGTAATGACATATTGAGATGGAACCAGGATGGCCAAATGGTAAAAACCTTACATAGCCCCTTCCCAGGAGCCCCACAGTTCCCAAAGGGCTCATCTAGAGCAACAGACTGAGGGGAAGAGTACTGGGCTCTAGAGTTGTGAATCTCTGCCTCAGCAGCCTCCAGAGGATGTCAGCGCACTGTCTTGGAATCAGCAAGTCCAGCACATCCTGTCCTCTGCTCACCCCAGTGGCAAGGCTGTGGTGTGGGACCTCAGGAAAAATGAGCCCATCATCAAGGTCAGCGACCACAGCAACAGGGTGAGTAATGAAGGTCTCTTTTCACCCCCCTGAAGGCCCTCTCTCTGTCCCCTTTATTGGCCTTTTTTCTTCCTTAACCTGAAACGTAAAATGGATGGCCCCTAAGGTTCTGTCCTTGGCCCTTTTCTGTATGTACACCTTTCCCTTAACAACCTCATTGACTCTCGTGACTTCAGTTATCATAAGTGAGGAAACTGAGGCTCGAAGAGCTTGAGGGATTTACCCATAGACAAGGCCTGGGCAGATGACTCCTGAACTTCTCACTTTCTGCCTGCTAGATATCTCCTGAACACCTCCTAGCACCTCAGACAGCATGTCCAAAACTAAGTCTTCATCTCAGAAAATTTACCCTTTACCTTTCCTTCTCTGTTTCTGCTGATGTAGCTTACCCATCCCTAAGACTCAAATTTTGAATAATTGTATTGTAATATTGGTTTCCTGTTACCGCCCAAATCCAACTACTTGTCAGGCAAGTCAGTCAGTGAGTATTTATGAAGTGCTTACTCTGTGCCAGGCACTGGGATGCAAAGACAAAAAGAATATTACCCTCTCAGCTGGGTCCCTTCCTGCCCACACCCTTGTCACCCTTCTTCTCTGCTGTTATAATGGTGTCTAAGCGGTCTTTCTTCTCCTTATCTTTTTCCCTTGCTAGACTGCCTTCACACACTGCTGCCCACATAATCTTCCTGCTTCATTCCTATCATTTCTCTACTCAAAAGTTACTCCCCATTGTTTTTCAAAAAAAGTTTGAGTTCCCAGGGCTGTCATTTGAGGCCCTCCACAATCTGGCTCTATCCTTTCCCTTTCTATCACACGACACTTGCCAGCCAAACTGGAGGACTTACTGTTGCTCAGTCCTGCTGATGAAGTTTAGGGGTGCTGGGGGCCCCAAAATACCAACATGCTGGGTCCTGCTCAAATGAATTCAACCGAAGCCTTCTTAAAGCCAAAGAAAGACAAAGTTTATTAAAGATTCGCCACCTTGGGTTGGCTCTTAAGGAGTCTAAGCATTTGTAGTGTTTGTCTTGCAAAGCGGGCCAGATAGAATCTCAGCTAGACAGAGTCTCTGCTGGATGCCACCTGAGCACCTTCATGGAGGCAAGATGGAAGTTAAATACAGAAAATGACTGTAGGAGAGAATCTAGGGGCAGTCTGGTAATCTAGGGTGATGGGAGGAGTGAGTTAAGGAGGATCTGACAATGGAGGGCCTGGGCCAGAAGCAGGTGTCACCAGGTAGTCTAGGGTCCCAGGGAGGGTCTCCATAGACCAAACCCAGGGAGAATCCTGATGGGAGTGGCTGGTAATAGGATCAAAGGGAGGAATATCAAAAGAATGCTAAATAGAAGATCGGGAGTATCTGGCCTGGGAGAAATGGAAGGGGAATCCAAGGAGTCCTCCACAAAGGCCAGACTTTCCAGGGGCCCTTCAAACTAATGGGACAAAAGCCCTCCCAATCTAAAGGGAAAAGATCTTGGCTTGGGCCCATACCCCATCACTGCCTTCCCCCTTCTCCATGCCTTGGTCCACACTGTCCTCCATATCTGGATCAATCACTTACTCCTTATTCTCAGCCTATTAAAATCCCTTCCTTCCTCCTTTTCTTCAAGGCTCAACTCAGAAGTCCCATGAAGCCTTCCCTGAATTCCCCCACTAAAAGTGATGTCTTCCTTCTCAAATTGATTCTAACCCCTTGTGTGGACCTCTCCTTCACATTTTCCACATTCTGTCCCATTGCAGGCTTCTTTCTGCCCTTCCCCACTCACTGTTACATTGGAAGCTTCTTGGGTGCTAGCAGGTTCTTGAATTAGTTAACCTTTGTTACTCCTTTGGCACTACCGGCTTTTCTTTCGTTCTCTTTCTGTGTCCCTTACATATCTCTCTCACTCCTGAAGCTCTTCTCTGTGTGAGGCCTTTGGCTTCCTCTGACCGATGTTATAACAGGATTCATTAATTGTCCGTGTGCAGTGAAATGGATCCAGAGTGGCAGAAGCCTAACATGCTCCCTCCCCCAGAGGACTCTCCCCGAAGGATATCAATGCTCTCTTCCTGTCTTTCTTCTAGGGACTAGTCTCCCAACTCACACCCGCTTTTGCACGTTTTAGGCATTTAATAAATATTTGAATCAAATGTCCTGGTTCCTGCAGCCCCTTTTCCATCCTTTATTTCTGCTCTCTCTTCTTCCCATCACACCCTCTTGTTTTATTCTCTGGGATTGTGGGCCTGCCAGTATCTTCAGCTTACTTAATAAGAGCTCAGAGCTGAGTAAGATTGAGCCAAATACCTGGGCATGGGCATCCCCCTGGTGGGCCACTTCTCTGCTTGTTACTCAACCTGTGCCTTCCTTCAGCATGAGCCAGCAAAGGCTTTACTGATGCCTAGCATATGGTTGGCACCAGGTGTGTCTCTGTGGAGGAGACAAAAGAAGTCGTGCATTCGCTTTAGAGAGCTCCCAGCCTGTCTGGGGGTAAGCAAGGTTCTCACGTGGAATGGTTGGACACAGTGTAAGGTGGGACCTGTTTGGCCCACAGATGCACTGCTCAGGCCTGGCTTGGCATCCAGAAGTGGCTACCCAGCTGGTGCTGTGCTCTGAGGATGATCGCCTCCCAGTGATCCAAATGTGGGACCTACGGTTTGCCTCTTCCCCGCTCAAAGTGCTGGACAGCCACAGCAGGTAGTGCCAGACTTTCCATCTTTGGTCCCCAATAAGAGCCCACCTCCTGCATCTCTGAGACCTTAGGACCGTGAGGGATTGCTGCAGACATTTGGGTTATGGAAAACAGCCTTGAGGCTCCAGCCCTTCACATCTGTCCTCATGGGTTTTCTGAGTTTCACAGGGTATGATTAGAACTGACAGTGAAAGCCTTAGCTGTTAGCCTGGCCTGGCCTCCAAGGGCCGGCAGAGCTCCTTGGAAGATTCCCTCAGGCTTCATCTATGCCAATACTCTAGACATCAGGACTATGTGAACCAAGATCTTTAGGTATTTTAGATTCCAACACCCCTCACTCAACAGCAACTGGTACCTCCCTAATAGCTGTTCTTCCAATTGGCAGTTGAGCCTTCTTACATGGGGTGAAGGTCCTTCCTTCCTGGTGATAGAAAGTAGCCTGGGACCTCATTCTAAGTAGATGCCACTTGCTTAGACAGGTTTAATTGGTGCTTTTTACACTGGCATTACTCCTTCGGGATGGAAACAGATAACTTCCTAGAGTGACTTCTGCCTTTTGGACTTTTTAGGGGAGTGCTATCAGTGTCATGGAGCCAGGCTGACCCCGAGCTGCTGCTCAGTAGTGCCAAAGACAACCAGATCCTGTGCTGGAACCTAGGAAGTGGAGAGGTAGGCAGGGGCTGCCCCCTCTGGAGCAGGTAGTGAGGGGCAGAAGAGGGAAATGGGGAGGAGGAGAAAGAGGGTGATGCCTTAGGAAGCTAAAGCTTTGGAGCATTGTAAGACCTTGTCTTTGGAGAGTAAGGGCAATCTGTAGGGGGAGAACGAGTATTTCTGATTTTAGTCATGTGCTCAGGATTGTGGGGGGCCAGGCCCTGATGACCATGTCTCCGTGGATTAGGTGGTGTACAAGCTGTCCACGCAGAACCGATGGTGCTTTGATGTCCAGTGGTGCCCTCGGAATCCCCCCGTATTCTCAGCCGCCTCCTTCAACGGCTGGATCAGTTTGTACTCAGTAATGGGAGGGAATTGGGAAGCTCAGCGGAAGACCCAGGCTGATAAGGTAAAGGTGGAGGGTGGGGGGAGCTGGGACTAGAGCAGTCAGACAGGGCGCAGGAGACAGCACGATTGTCCTGTGTCTGTGACCTGAGCTTGATGCAGCAGTGCTTTGAGGGCAGGCTGAGTGAGCTGGTAGCCTAAGAAGAGTACAGACAAGAGCTGGGGTTCAGGCTCATCTGCGAAATAGAGAAAAGAATAATATTTCTAATGCCCTTCCTTGTGATTGCCGTTATTATTCCTTACCTAGAAGGCTGTTTTATACTTGGTGCACGTGAGCTGCTGCTGTGATTGTTTATAGAGAGCCTAGAAGATTCTGATCCTTTCTTGAGGCCTCTCAGAGAGGTGAAGACTGTAGCCTAGCACCTCTGTTCTCACACCTTCTTAGCCTCATTTGGGTCAGCTCCCAGCGTGTCTCTGACATGCAGTGTGCTCCCTCCCTCTTAGCTGCCCATTAGAGAAGCTAGAACTCTTACGGGCAGCTCAGGGCAGCCATGGGTTTGCATTTAGACCTGAGGCTTTGCCTGGGTCCTCTACTTCATGCTAATGACACATCCACACTTCTGCCTTCAGATCTCATCTTCTTTCAGTAACCTTGATCCATTTGGCACTGGTCATCCTCTTCCTCCACTGGAGGTACCAGAGCAGGTGGCCCACACTAACTTAATCCCACCACTGAAGAAACCTCCAAAATGGATTCGCAGGCCAACAGGTGCCTCCTTTGCAGTAAGTTCTGTTCCCCTCTTGCCAGCAAAGAGTGCGTGTGTCTTTGTGTATCTGTGTGTATATAGAAATAAAAATAAGCCACACTCAATTAACATGAATAGATAAGGTATCTTACATGTGATTTTATGCTAATCGCTTCTTTGGGTCTCAGTTTCCTCATTGGTAAAATGAATGAGTTTAACTAACTTTTCCTTTCAGTCTGATGTTCCTATGAAACCTGTGCTGGGGGCTTTGGAGGAAGCAGAGAAGCCTACGTGGTTATTCCACCTTGCATTGTAGACGACATAGTGTAGTGGGTGGAATGCTATTTTGGGAGTCTGGAGACCTTCCGTGTACTAACTGTGTGACCATAGGCAGGTTACCTCACCTTGCTAGTTTCCACATCTGTAAAATGGGAATGGTAATACCTGTTCTGCCTATTTCAGAGTCACAGGATCATAGATTTCAAGCTGGAATGGACTAGAGAGATCTTTCAGTTCAGCTTTCTTATTTTGCACAGAAGGAAATGTTAATATTGAGTGACTTGTTTAACACCCCTCAGGTGGCATAGGATAGATCCAGTGTTTGAACCTATGCCCTCTGACTTCATTTACGCCCGTTCCACTGTACTACATGGTGGCATATGAAGATAAAATGAAATCTTTCTTTTTAATTAGTTTATTTATGAATAATGTCTTTTAAAACACTTTGTAATCTGTAAAGAGTAACATAAATGTATTCCTTTTTAGTCTGTGCTGGAATACAAATATAATGGCCAAGTGTCCAAACTTTGATTCGAACTAAGGACCTGTAGGAGTTCAGAGAGAGGGGTTCATTATGGGCTAGATAGTCAAGGGAGACTTCATGATGAAGATGGCCCTTAATCTGGACTTTCAAAAGTGGGTGAGGTGTGAATGGTCAAAGAGAAGAGCAGGGAGCATTCTTTGTGGGAAAAGTCAGTCTGGAGTAAATTTCATGAGTGAAGGGAACAGGAGGCCTGGCAAGCTGAAGCCAAGGGTACCCATGAGAGGCTGAAAAAAGAGGTGGCACAAAAGTATGGAGGATTTGATTGGTGGGCAGAGGAACTTGGCCTTTGTTCTGGAGGTAGTGAGGAAGGCTTGTAAGTAGCGCCATGTCAGATCTGTGTATACTTTAGGGATGTTGATTTGACACTGATGTGGCCTAGGAAGAAACTGGAGGCAGAACAGCCAGTTAGGAGGCTATTGCAAGGAACAGGAGTGGGGTGATGAGGGACCAAAAATAATGGTGGCATTGAAGATCAAGAGGTGGGAAAAGGTGCCAAAGATCTGAAAGAAGAAGGAACAGAACTTCATCCATGACAGCTTGGAGAGTGGGTAGAGAAGAGTCAAAGGTGACACCAACGTTTCCCACCAGTTTGTGTTCACAAACACAAATGTCTATAGCAAAGTCTGGGCACAATTTAGAAGTACCAGCTGCCTTAGTCCTGTCTGGCAAATTGGTTGAGGAAGGCATGTGCCCTAGGGCTCTATCAGCAGCCTGAAGCTGGAGGAAACTCTTCGGGTCAGTTTGTCCAAACATGTTAGCCAGTATATCACTCTGTCTGGCATGCGATTCCTTCTCTGATGGTCCCAGGTTCCCATTTGTGCCTGGTCTCTCTGACTGGGGTGAGTGAGCCTCACTGATGCCTCTTACTTAGGAGGTCATGGGATTTCAGAGAGGGAAGCAAACTTAAAGACTCTCCAATCCAGTTCTTCATTTTAAAGGTGTGGAAACTCAGGCCTAGAAAGCTAAAGTGGCTTGTCTAGAGTCACCCAAGGGGCAGAGCTGGAATTCAAGTCCAGGATCTCACTGATAGTGGTCTGTCCATTCTGTCTGTCTCTGCTGCTTTCTTTGGTGGCCATGGGAAGGAGAAAGGAAGACACAGGCCATGTTCCTGCCTTTGGCACATAGCTAGAATATGTGTGATCTTTCTTCTTTTTACAGTTTGGGGGGAAGCTGGTTACCTTTGGTCTGCCCAGCCCCCCAACCCAGCAAATGCCACAACCTGGCTCCTATCTCATCTTCATCAGTCAAGTTACCACAGAGTCTGAGCTGTTGGCACGCTCCAAGGAACTGCAGGAGGCCTTAGGGTCAGGTAGTCTTCTGAACTACTGTCAAAGCCAGATCCAACGAGCTTCATCACCCTCTGAGAGGGACATCTGGCAGTTCCTGAAGGTATGTGACTCAGTGGATCCTATGCCTCCTCAGAGGCTTTGTCCCATGCCTAGTCTCCTAGTCATGTACTAGGCACACAGTGGTAAGGGAAGCCTTTGCTGAAGGCTTGAGCACAGGGAGGATAAAGGAAGGAAGGAAGGAAGAAGAGGAGAGGTGAGCTGTAAAGGACTTGTCTAGCTTGTAGGGTGTAAAGGAAGATCACAGAAAGGTATCTGGAAATGAGAACCTGCTAGACTGACTGAAGATAAGGTACTAAGGGAGATGGTGTGGCGTCAGGGAGAGTCTGAAAAGGTAAATGGCAAGGCAGGGGACCTGAAAAGAACTCCAGGATTTTCCTTCAGACAGAATATTTTTTTTTAACACAACATTTTGATGATGGAAAGATTTAAAAGAGACCCGAAATAAATAGTTATAAGGGATGACTAATGTTAAATAGAGACTGAGAGGGGATGAATTCTGAGGAAGAAACATAGGGTGAAGAGATTAATCAGTAGGCTTTTATTAAGTGCCTACTATGTGCAAAGCATTAGAAATTAAAAAACGGTAAAAGTTTCTGGCCTTAAGAGCAACAGTCTAATGGGGGAGGCAGAAACACACCAATCTGTATAAAGTAATCTGTGTACATAGAATTAATTAGAAAATTATTAACAGAAGGAAGACACTAGAATTAAGAGGGGTTGGAGAAGGATTCCAATAAAAGAAGGAATTTTAGTTGGGAGCTAAAGGAAATGAGAGAAGTCATTAGTCAAAACAGAGGAGGGAGAGTGTTCCAGTTATGGAAAAGAACCAGAAAAAAACCCAGAGCCAGGAGATAGTCTAATTTGTGAAACAGTCAGGAAGCTAAGGTATAAGAAGACTGAAATGGTAGGAAGAGCCTAGGTTGTGAAGAGCTTTGAATGCCAAACAGAGCATTTTATGTTTGTTCCTGGAGGCAATAGAAAGCCAGTGGAGTTTGTTGAGTAGGGGGTGACATGACTGGATCACATTAGAATGAAGGATGGATTGGAGAAGGGAGAGACTTGAGATGGCTGATCCATCAGTAGGCTGTTGCAATATTCCAGGCATGAGAGGATGAAGGGACAGGGTCAAAGGTGAGAAGGAGGCTTATTCAGGTGAAATCTTCAAGTCTTGATAACATATTGGTTATGGAAGATGAGAGATAGCAAGGAATCAGGGATGGCTCCTAGGTTATGAACCTGAGGGACTAGGAGGATAGTGTTGCTCTCTACAGTATTAGGAAAGGTGGGAGGTGGGGAAGGTTTAGGGAGAAAAATAATGAGGTATATTTCAGAAAATTTGAATTTAAAATGTATATTAGATATCCCTTTTGAGATGTCTCCAAGACAGTTGGAGATGTGAGATTGGAGGTCAGTAGAGAATTTGAGTCATATTAGGTAGATTTGAGAGTCATCAGCATAGAGATAGATGGTAATTAAATCCATGGAAGCTGATATGATCACCAAGTACCTTAGTATAGAGGGAGTAGACAAGAGGACAGTACCCTGAGGGACACTTATGGTTGGAGAGCACAGTTTGGAAGAGGATACAAAGAAGGATTGGTCAGAGAGGTGGGATGAGAACCAGGAGGGAGAGGTGTCTTGAAAACCTGGAGGTCAGAGAGTATGAAGGGGAGAAAGTGATCAGCGGGGTTACAGGCTGCAGAGAGGTCAAGAAGAGTGCCATTGAAATTTGGCAACTGCAGTGAGAGAGACGGCTGGCTGGAGGAGGGGAGCGGAGTGTCTCCGTGACTCGGGGCCCCCTCGGGAGGAAGCGGCGGCGGCAGAGACGGGGGCAGGAAGCGGTGGAGGCAGAGGCGTGGGTGGCAGCGGAGGCAGTAGCGGCGGCGGCCGCCCGGACTCCCTCAGCAGCAGGCAGGATCTTCATTACGGAAGGTCTCTGCATAAACAACCTGAGGGAGCCGAGCCTGCGAGACGGCCCTGCCCCACTCCGCTCTATTACTCAAGGCCTCTGCATAAAGCCCCTGAGGGAACTGAGCCTGGGAGGCAGCCCCCTCCCTCCGTTCCTGAAGGTCTCTGCATAAAGCCCCTGAGGAGGCCGAGCCTGGGAGGCGGCCCTGCCCCCACCCCAGCACCAGAACTAAAGCTTGTTGCAGAAAGCCCATTTGAACCTCAGACCCCAAGCACTAGCTGGGCAGATCTAGGCGGGGGTGGACAGGAATCTCAGAAGTCAAGTAACTGGCTGGGAAAATGCCTAGAAAAGGGAAGAAAAATAAGACTATAGAGAGTTTTTTCCAACAAATGCAAATGATCCCAACATCCAGATCTGATGACGAGGACGTATTCTTGCCATCGGGGAAAGATGTGGAGGGCGGGGCCTCAGTACCCCAGACACCCCAGGGGGATGTCAGGTGGGCTCAGGCCTTGGAAGAGCTAAAAAAGGATTTTGAAAAGCAAGTTAGACAGGTGGAGGAAAAGCTGGGAAGAGAAATGAGAGAGATGCAAGAAAAGTATGAAAAACAGGTCAATACCCTGCTAAAGGAGACCCAAAAAAATGCTGAAGAAAATAACACCTTGAAGACTAGGCTCACTCAATTGGCAAAAGAGGTTCAAAAAGCCAATGAGGAGAAAAATGCTTTCAAAAGCAGAATTAGCCAAATGGAAAAAGAGGTTCAAAAGCTCACTGAATGTAATAGTTCTCTCAAAATTAGAATGGAACAGATGGAGTCTAATGACTTTACGAGAAACCAAGAAATCACCAAACAAAACCAAAAGAATGAAAAAATGGAAGAGAATGTGAAATATCTCATGGGAAAAACAACTGACCTGGAAAATAGATCCAGGAGAGACAATTTAAAAATTATGGGACTACCTGAAAGTCATGATCAAAAAAGGAGCCTAGACATCATCTTCCATGAAATTATCAAGGAAAACTGCCCTGACATTCTAGAACCAGAGGGCAAAATAAGTATTGAAAGAATCCATTGATCACCACCTGAAAGAGATCCAAAAAGAGAAACTCCTAGGAAAATTGTGGCCAAATTCCAGAACTCCCAGCTCAAGGAGAAAATCTTGCAAGCAGCTAGAAAGAAACAATTTCAGTACTGTGGAAATACAATCAGGATAACTCAAGATCTAGCAGCTTCTACATTAAGAGATCAAAGGGCGTGGAATAGGATATTCCAGAAGTCAAAGGAACTAGGACTCAAACCAAGAATCACCTACCCAGCAAAACTGAGTATAATACTTCAGGGGAAAATATGGTCTTTCAATGAAACAGAGGACTTTCAATCATTCTTAATGAAAAGACCAGAGCTGAAAAGAAAATTTGACTTCCAAACACAAGAATGAGAAGAAGCATGAAAAAGTAAACAGCAAAGAGAAGTCTTAAGGGACTTACCAGAAGTGAACTGTTTACATTTCTACATGGAAAGACAATATTTGTAACTCTTAAAACTTTTCAGTATCTGGGTAGTTGGTGGGACCACACACACACATGTACACGCATGCACGCACACACAAATACACACATGCACACACACAGAGAGACAGAGAGCACAGAGTGAATTGAATAGGATGGGACCATAGCTTAAAAGAAATTAAGGTAAATGGTGAGAGAGAAATGTAGTGGGAGGAAAGAGGGTGAAATGGAATGGGGTAATTATATGTCATTTAAGAGGCAAGTAGGAGACTTTTTAGTGGAGGGATAAAGAGGAGAGCTGAGAAAAAAAAAAAAACAAGAAGTTTACCCTCATCACATTTGACTAAAGGAAGGAATAAAATGCACACTCATTTTAGTATGAAAACCTATCTTACAGTATAGGAAAGCAGGGGAGAAGGAGATAAGCAAGGGGGGGGATGATGGAAGGGAGGGCAAAGGGAGGAGGGAGCAATTTGAAGTCAACACTTGGGGAGGGACAGGATCAAAAGACAGAAGAGAAACAATGAGGGGCAGGTTAGGATGGAGGGTAATTCAGTTAGTCTTACACAACACGACTATCAGGGAAGTCATTTGCAAAATTACACAGATATGGCCTATATTGAATTGCCTGCCTTCCCAAAGGGAATGGGTGGGGAGGGAGGGATGGGGAGAATTTGGAACTCAAAGTTTTAGGAACAACTGTCTAGTATTGCTGTTGCTACTAGGAAAGAAGACATACAGTTAATGAGGAATAGAAAGTCATCTGGCCCTACAGGAGAAAAGAGAAGATGGAGACAAGAGAAGGGAGGGATGACAGAAGAGAGGGCAGATTGGAGATAGGGAAAATTAGATTGCTTGGGGTATTGGGGTGGGGGGAGGGGATTAAAGGGGAGAAAATTTGAAACCCAAAATTTTGTGAAAATGAATGTAAAAAGTTAAATAAAAAAAAAGAAATTTGGCAACTAAAAGATCACTGGTAACTGGAGAGAGCAGTTTCTGTGGAATGATAAGGTCCAAAGTCAGATTGTAAGGGTTAAGAAAAGAATGAGGTGAGAAAAGTATCTCTCAGAGCTTTTTTGAGGAGTTTAGCTACAAAGAACAGAAGAGATACAGGACAATAGTTAGCAGGGATGGAAGGATCAAGTGAGGGTCCTTTCCAGACGGGGTTGACGTGGGTATGTTTGTAGGCAGGAGGAAAGGAGCCAGTAGACAAGGAGATTGAAAATAAGTAAAAGAAGGAATGACAGGACGATGTTTTGGAGGAGACAGGATGGAATGGGGCTATTTAACATGTAAAGGGGTTAACCTTGGTAAGAAGTAATGCCACTTCATCATGTGAAACAGAAGTGAAGGAAGAGAAAATAGCAGAAGATACCAGAGTGATAGGAGACAAGGAGGAGGGAAAAAGGAACTCATGGTCAGTGGCCTCAGTTTTTTGATATGTTAGGACTCTGCCACTCGATTTCACCTGAGACAGCAGAGATTGGTTTGGGTGATGACTGATCACTAGCCAACAATCTAGATTGTAATTAAAGCTTTGTTAGCATTTCTAGGGAAAGGAGACACAGGAGGGGGTGGAGTGGGATTCAGGTCATGGCCCTGATACAAAGAGCAAAACCACCAAACAAGGTGCAGAGAACCAAGTTAGAAAGGTTGGAGTGCACCTAAGTTGGAAAGAGTGCAAGGAAGTTTGACTTCTGCGTTAGAGCAGTGGAAAGGGGGAGAAGTTAGTCTTCTCCTGTGTGTGGAGTATTAGGTTCAAAGGAACAGGGAAAGTTTGGCTCTTGAGTACCTGGGCAGAACAAAATGGGCTCTGTGCATTTGGGGTGTAAAGCAGAGTGCAGAAAGAGTTCAGGCCCTCGGCTGTTAGAAGGAAGTCAGCTCCCATGAATTCAGAGCAGAACACTTAAGTTGGAGGAGAGACAGTCTTTGCCTTTGCTCACCTGAGACCTCAGCCCAAATCATTTCAGTAACATGAAGAAATGGGACATTTGGGAACAACCTCTGCTTAGAGTGGGTCATGAGAGGTGCATTCACTGACTGACTTTCCCTCTGTAGGTGGCCTTGGAACAGGAATCTAGGACCAGGTTCCTCAAGCTGTTAGGCTATAGTAAAGAGGAGCTTCACGAGAAGGTGAGCTGTTGTCCAGCTCAGATGCACGTCCATTTCAGAGAGCAGGAGTGTCTGTTGGGAAAGACACAGAAATGGGTCCCGTCCTTGCCAGTGGGCCTGTAGCCCCGGTCCTCTGGGCTGCAGCGCTTTTCCTCTCTAAGACTCCAGAAGGAGCTGGCCAAAGGTTACCAGACAGGACCCTTGGTGGGCAAGCAGAGGGAGCAAGGCCTCAAGGCAGTGGAGAGTAAACCCATCTGAGAACACAGCCTGAGCCCCATTGTCCCCCGGCACACACACCCCCAGTGCGCACCATGATCCTGCTTGTTCCGTGCCCTTGTGTGAAGTCTAGACCCATGCCAGCCCAGACTCAGGGAGGGTGGGCAGGGGGTCATTCTGAGAGGACATTCACAGCTCTCTTCCTGCAGATGGTCACATGTTTGGGGAGTGGTTCAGAAGCAGGTGAGAGTCCTCACGCCAAAGGAGACGACCTCCGCTGGGACAGACAAGCCTTCTGCAGGCAGGTGTGGTGGGAGCCCTTTCCTGGACATTCTCAAAGCCTATGGGAGGGCAGTCTCGGGGCCTCAGGCTACCTTCCCTGTCCTAGTACTCAGCTCCCACGGCAGCTCCCCCGGTGGGATTGGGCCTTAGCTCATTTAACCTTCCTGCCCCTTTGCTTTATCTTCACCCTCACCCTTAAAGGGAGAGACAAGGGAATGGACTCCCTCGGGCTCCCCTAGCTGGCCAATAGGCTGCCCCTGAGTGCAGATCCTCAGTTGTCACCTTTCTCCACCCTTCCCCTCCTGGTGCAGGGCTCCAGATGCTCTTCGGAGGAATCGGCTACATCCTCTGCCTTCTTTGATGAGCTTGTCCCTCAGAACATGACCCCATTGGAGATCCCTGTCACAGAAGGTACCCCTACCTCAGGGAGAACTGTGTCCAGGCTTGTACAAATCCAGGCAGTGAGCCCCATGCTCCCATATGGAGCAGAGGCCATGTGAGGGGTGTTTCCTGGGTACAAATGGCATCTTTCCACTTCTCAGCAATTTCACTTTTTCTCCTGCTTTGTCTCATTGTCTGAGCTTTTCCTTTGACGTGGTTTTCAGGGGCTGCTTTATCCTGTTGGCCTGTTGGGAAAGGTTTCATAGGAGATGCAATGTAGCAGCACTACTTAGTGTCTCCTTTCCCAGTCCTGCCTTTCTGCCTGAGGGACAAAGATGCAACATCAGCTAAATGCTCGCCTCCACCAATACACAGTTTTAGTGGTTTCTAGGACCCTCCCCAGGCTGCAATAGTCCTGGGCAAACTGCAGGGGAGGGAGACCTGAGTCCTTTATGTATATTGGGCAGAGGGCCAAGTAAGGGAAATTTTGAGGGCTACCATATCTGGAGTTGGGTACGGGGAGAGGGGCTATGAGTCTGTCTGTCTGTCTGTATATATATATGTATATACATATATATGCACACATATACACACACACACATATATATATACACACATAAATACACACACACATACATACACATATGGAAATGATGGGAGACTCAGGTCTGGGAGGGGGTGCATGTCCTGTACATTGTTGTTGAAGGTGTGGGTTACAGGTTCTGGTGGGGAAGGGCGCAAAGTCCTATGCTTGTGAAGGGGTTCTTGGGGAAGAAACCAAGGTCAAGGTCTTTGATTTGCCTGATGGAGGGCGGGGGCCCCATCTCCTTGCAGACACTGATGGCCTGCTAAGCCAAGCCCTGCTGCTGGGAGAACTAGACCATGCTGTGGAACTGTGCCTCAAGGAAGAGAGGTTTGCAGATGCCATCATCCTGGCCGGAGCTGGTGGAGAACAGTTGTTGCAGAAGACTCAGCAGCGCTACTTTGCCCAGAAGAAATCCAGGATTGCCTCAGTACGTGCCAGCCGCTGAGGAGGAGAGGACTTACTGCTTCAAACACAGACCTGGGGCTTGTGTGTCATGCAGTGAACGGTTAGAACATGACTGTACAATGTGGGCATTACACAAGTGTGTGAATGTGTTGCCTGCACTCTGTACATGATCTTTCCCAGCCACTGTATTGGTAGGGAACCCTTTTTCCTAGCACCCACCCCCAGTGCCCTCAGACCGCTGTACTGACAGCCTTTCTCTCCACTTGGCAGCTTCTGGCCTGCGTGGTGGAGCAGAAATGGAGGAACATAGCCTGTTCATGCAGCCTGAAGAGCTGGAAAGAGGCTCTGGCCCTGCTGCTGACACACTGTGGCCCCCAAGACTTCCCTGTGCTCTGTGGTGGGTGTGCCCAGCCTCCCTCCTCCCTGAGCCTCTTCCTTCTCACCTCCTCTCTGTGGTCATAGGAGGCAAACCATCATCATTGTCTGACTGCCATCGCCACTGAATGGAGCCAGCTTCCTCATGTCACCAGCCACGGAACCCATGTTTCCCTGGGGCTGGCTGTCCTTCTGGAAGAGAGACACAGGGAGGGAGCTTGGATTTCCAATGTCAGCTAAGCTTGCTTTTCCCTGCAGATATGCTGGGGACCCGCTTAGAGCAGGAAGGTGGAGGAACACTGTCTACAGAAGCCTGCCTTTGTTACATCTGCTCAGGAAACGTGGAGCGGCTGGTGGAATGCTGGGCAAAAATCCACCAAACTTCTTCGCCTATAGCTCTGCAGGTATGGAACCATGTGGATACTGAGATAGTCACTGATGGCTGTGCTCCAAGGTCTGCTGCTATAGCATCAAAAAAGCTAGGACCGGAGACTTTTGGGACTAGTGAAGTCCCTCAGAGTTAGGGGCCTTCTTTGAGGCAGCTGGGGTTGGAATGAGGGAGAGGTTGACCTTGTTTGGGTGGATCTGAGTCAGTTGGGGATCAGGGACAGAGAATAAACCACCTTTCTGTGTGGGGTAACCCCCTTAGTGGTTTAGTCAGAAGACTTCCCCTCACCCATTCTCCCTGGGAAATCTGTTGATGTTGAAGCTCGTCAGACCCAAAAGACTTCTCACCCTTGACCTTTTCCTTTTCCTTGTCATCAAAGGACTTGATGGAGAAGGTGATGGTTCTTAGTAGGAGTCCAGAGCTGCTCCAGCACTCTGAGGGGGACGTCCCCGGCCCTGCTGTGGCCCACAGAGTTACTCAGTATGCCAGCCTCCTGGCAGCCCAGGGCAGCCTTGCCACAGCCATGAGCTATCTCCCCAAGTCCTGTGCTCAAGTGAGTAAGCCCCTGGCAGAAGGAGGTGGGGTCAGGCCAGCTTGGGTCCTTGGCCTCATCTCTCCATGTTGTTGCTATTGCAGCCCTCTGTCCAGCAGCTGAGAGATCGCCTCTTCCATGCCCAAGGGTCCAGGCTCCTGGACCAGCAGCCTCCTCCTTTCCCTTTTCCCCGGGTCCCAGTGGGGTCCTCTCCTCAGCCTAGAGGCCTTGGAGCCCAGCCCTATGCTGCAGGATTCCAGCCTCTTCACCAGGTGAGGCCCACCATGCAGTGGGATGGGAAGAGTGGGGAGGCATGCCTGGCATGTTCACATATGTGGAAAGGACATTGCATTTTGGGACCGAAGAGCAGTTTTACTGTCTCCTATCCTTTTGTAACCTTAGGAAAATCATTTCAATTCTCCAGGCCTTAGTTTTCTCATTTGTGAAATAAGAATTAGACGAGATCAGTCTGACAGTCATTTTGAGCTCTAAATCCAGCAAATGGTGGGTCTCAGATCTTGAGGTTGAGGGTATCGGGATGTGCTGAGAATACCTCCATGAACTGGCCCTTTCTCTTTTGCTCCTTGAGAAAACCTTTCCCCTCGCAAGGCCCGGATTAGATTCATAACCACAGCCAACTCCTGGCTGGCCTTGCCTTGGAACAGCAATTAGATCATTTCTACCAATAGAAAACAGGAAGTTATTTCCTTCTGTATCCCCTCCTTAACCTCCTGGTCTCTGTTACACTCCTGGATTCCCCTCCTCTCCACAGATCTCAACTCCAGCAGGGGTCTTCATGCCTCAGCCCTCAGCGACAATGGCCTTCACCCACTCAAGCCCCTATCCAGGCCCCAGAACCCAGAGCACAAGGGACTCTAGGGCAGCAGGTGCTCAGCTGGTTGCGGCTCCCCGTCCCAGTCCTAGAGGAGGGCCAGGTGAGTGAGTTGCTGAGAGTAAGTAACCAGGAAAGATTTCCTCAGTTCTGGCCTGATCATGCCAGGCGCCTTTCTTCCATTCCTCCCTCTGATCAGTTCCTGGGCTTGTGTGCTAGTTATCCTTTTTCTGAGTCACATAGGGTCACCACCTCTTTCCCATTTACATTTCAGCTCTGCCTCAACCACAGCTGCTGGGAGCACAGAAGACCCAAGCCCCTGGTCCTGCGGGCTTCCCAGGCACCCAGCCTTTCCCTGGGCCACCTCCATCATTGGCTCCCCAGGCAGTATCATTTCCTGGCTCCACTTTTGTAGGAGGGCCCCCCGGCTTGTCTCCTTCACTTCCAGCCTGGGCCCCTGGGCCTGGCCTGTCACCCACCACTGGCTCCCAGCCTCTAGTTCCTGCTGTCAGTTTCCCTATGACATACTGCCCTCCCGGAGGGCCTGGTGCTCCAGTTTCTAGAACTTTGCCAGCCACTGGCACGAAGGATCCCCACTCAGGTCAGTTGCTTCCTTCTTCCTCCCTTCTGTCTCCTTCTCTCCTCCTTCCCCCAACAATCAGTCTCCCTCTGAAAGCTCCCTTTTGATTTCTAGTCTTGTCTCCTCCCATCACTCTGGGCCCTCAGAGGGTTGGAAAATGTCAAGGAAAATGGTTGAGGATGAATAGCAACATGCATTTGCTTCAGCTGGTGGGGAGCAGGAGGCAGGGTGAGGTTCCTGTTCCCCTGTTCCACTGACTTGGGGACCATCGTCCCTTATGTTTTTGTCCATCCCTCTGTGCCTCACAGGACCCCGAGAACCCTACAGAGATACCTCAGCTTCCAAGGGAGGCCTCCAAAGAACAAAGGTGAACCTCCACAAACATTCTCCCCTCCCACAACCCCACTTACCCACCTCTCCCTCAAATGCACCCCTTCCCCCAGTCCTTCAGGAAAGCCCCCAGCTGGGCCTGTGACCCTTCATATTCCTTATTTTAGCTGCCTGAGACGTTTACTCCACCAGCCCCCATCACTGCTCCTACTGGGAACCTGCCTCTTAATCCTCGAGAAGCCTACTCGCCTGTCCCTCCCATCTCTGGTGTGGGTCAGGCTCCCCCAGGAGCTCCAGGAGAGCTCACTCTGCAAGTAAGATGAATGGAGGGGTGGGGGGTGTTGCTTCTTCCCTCAATCCCCCTGTACTCAGAGACTCTATGTTTTAACTTCCCTCTCTGGTGTGCTCTACAGAGTGAGAGTTAGCTCAGAGCCCAGGGGCCTTTTCCCAGAAAGGAGCATGGTGATGCTTTTGGGACCATGGAGTCAGTCTGTAGTGAATGCAAGAGAAAAATAGCTTACCTGTTTATCCATTCTGCTCTGTGCATCTTGCTGTTCTCTCTGGATGGACCTAACCATCTGACTGGCCTGTCTACCCTTTATTAGCAGCTTCAGCAGCTGCCTCCTGAGCACATGAAGAAGAAGGAGATGCCCCTGGAGCACCAGCCTCTGAAGACCAGTTTTGAAGCCCTTCTCCAGCGCTGCGCCTTGTCAGCCTCTGACCCTGTGCGTATGACTTTGGTGGGGATAGAACCTCCCCCTCCACTCTCTCCCCAAAGGGCAGACAGCAAGTTATACCCTCAGCAGGGGTCCCTGCTCAGCCACCCTGGCTTCTGTTGTCCCCGCCTGTGTTAACTGTGTCTGGATTTGATGCTCTGGAAGTGTTAATCCCTGAGGGTGAGAAAGGGAGGGTTGTTCATGGCAGGGAGGCCTTCCTCCTCCTTCTGATCTTTGGGGAGCATATGGAATGGGACAGCAGGGATGACTTCCAGCTCAGGCCCTTGGGCTAGCTTATACCCCTCTGACTGACCGTGGCGGGGTGGAGGAAGGTGCTGTCCAAAACTGGTCCCTGGCCTAGCTCATACCCACATATCTTTTCCCCTTACTTTTAGAAAACAAAACGGAAAGTAGAGGAGGTAGCCCTAAGACTTGAATATCTCTATGAGAAGCTGCAGGAGGGAATGGTGGGTACATCTCCTTTTTCCCTTTTTGAGCTGCATCCTCTGGCCACAGTGGTGTTATATGGGTCTTTTCCTAAAAAAATCCACTGACCTGGACATATTCTTGCCTTCTGTACCCTCATAGCTCTCTCCCAATGTCCTGGCTGGGCTCCATGAGGTCTCCCGATGTGTGGATGCTGGCAGCTATGAGCAGGCCCTGGCAGTACACACCCAGGTGGTGGGCAGCAGCAGCTTCAGTGAGGTATCTGGCTTCATGCCTGCCCTGAAGACCATCCTCACTATTGCCCACAGGCTTCAAGGAGGACGTTGAAATGGGTCATCTTGTCCTTCTGTCCCTCTATCTAGGTCTCTCACCCACAGACTCTGGGAGTGGGAGACTGACAAGGCAATGAGATAGATGAGAATGGATGGTTAGATGGCATATCTCCCATCTCCCCCAGAATTAAGGCCCAGGAAGGAGGACAGGAAAAATGTCTTCACTGACCCCCTTCCCAGTCCTAGATCTGCTTCTTTCGACTCACCTTGGCTCCCGCCGAGCTCTACCCTTTCCCCCAGCCTGTGTGGGAGCTAACCTGACTTGGCTATGTGTTGCAAAGGTGGATCTTCATCCCATCCTTTATCTTCTCCTTTAGCCCATCCCGGGTTCCTTTAGACTCCACTGTCTCCTGCCTTCTTCCCCTCAGCAGTCTTCAAAGAGGGTGAAAGAGAAAGAATTCTGCACCCCCTCCCTATTTCCACCAGCATTCTGGGTACCCACAATAAGCATTTTTTTTCCCTTCTCTTTTTTGTTACCCTGTTCTTTTCCTCATCCCTCCTTAGGTCTGTCTCCAACTTCAACTCTCCATTAGAGTTGGACAGGATCTGGCTAGTGCTCAGCAAGATCCCTGGTCAGTTGGGGTGGGGGTGAGAATTGGGAGAGGCACCAGGCTATGGAGAAGAATGGAGAGTAGGGCCTCCTCTATTAAGTCTGCTCAGCAGTTGGGCTGGCCAAGTTACCTTTTCCTTTTTCCTTCTGTGGATTGGGTGGGTGCATATGTGTGTGCCCAGGAATCCAAGAGTTCAGTCTACAATGCCTCCTTTCCCCACTCTGGGGGGATGGTTTGTGATGTAGTCCTAAGTGATCATCACAATGTGTGTCCTGTGTTCCCAAATGGCTATTCCATATTGTGGTCACAGGTGCTCTAGGATGGGGGAGTGAGTGAGGTTAGGGAAGCGCTCCCCTTGCTCTGTCCTCCATAGGTTGGCCCCCAGGATGTTGGAGCAGGCATGAGCAGCTCTTAAGGCCCTCTGGCTCCTCTTCCTCTAAGCTCCTCACCATGTGCCTCAGGCCCCCTTCTTTGGCTGCCTCTTACCTTTTGGATTCTGCCGTTTGATGCACTGAAATACTTGAGGATAAAATAAAATGCTTTGATTGTAATTCCTCAGTTGTCAAAGAGTGTCTGTATGTGTGTGTGTTATTCTAGAGTCTCCCTTGTCTCTTCTCCTACCAGTAGTGAGCCCATCCAGTAGTGCTTGCCACAGGTCCCACATGGTCTCTGCTGTCCTTTAAGCTGTATCACTAGGGTCATAGGATGGACATAAGATGTAAATGATGGTGCACATAGGGCACAGTAGATGCTATTGGAACAGCAGAGGCTCAGGTTGTCAGGGAGGCCTTTCTGGAAGAGGCTAGACCCATTTTTTTGGAAAGGAGGAAGATGCCCTGCCCCACAAGAAGAAAGCCAGGGGCTGCAAAGGCAAAGTTTTCTGCAATTTCTTGTGGGAGCCACTGCCACCAAGGAGAGACCCATGTCAGGGCCCTGATGGATCCCCAGAAGCAACCACTCCCCAAAACCCTGGATCCTGCTCATTCTTCCAGATACAGAGATAGATGTCCTTAGGAAACTTAGCCACTGATGCAGGCAAGTGTCCATGACAGGAATCTGAGAGGGTTTCAGGCTGGTGATGACCTTCAGTGATGTCTGCTCCAACTCCTGGAGCATTTTAAAGCCCATAAGTCACACTCCCTGCAATGCCAGGTGGGAATGAATACAAGTGTTAAACCGTTCTATTTGATAAACAAGGAAACTGGAACTTAGAGAATTGAAATCCTTTGACCATGGTTACACAAGTACTAAAAGTGGCAAATGGCAATCTTCTCTGGCTTTGTCCTATGTCTTATCTCCTATGTGACAGGTGTGATTTCAAAAAGCAAGGGAGTGGGGAGAGGGAAGACTGCAGAATTTGATGTATAGCCAACAGTTGGACAGCCCTACCTCAGGCCTCAAGTTTAGAATAGCTCACTACTCTAGACGTCCAGGTTGTATTCCTTCATACTTAAGAATGAACAAGCCATTTAGACAGGCTTTTCTCAGCTAATCTTGAGAAGCAAGGCCCAGGCAGTTTTTCCATATCCATAGTTATCTACCTCTTTAAGGAAGAGGGTAGTATACTTTCTCATCTCTGAGGCCAAGCTTTTTTATTATAATACAGTTGTCAGCTTCAGGTTTTTTGTTCTTTCCATTCACATTATTATAATCACTGGACACAAGATTTTGATTTCCAAATTTTCTCCCCAATGCTCCCCTCTGCCCATCCCAAGACAACATGCATTCTGATTACCCTTTCCCCCAACCTACGCTTCCTTCTACCGCACACCTCCCTTCCCTTATCCCCAGTTTCTCTATTTTCTTGCAGGGCAAGACAAATTTCTGTACCCCATTGCCTGTATTTCTTATTTCCCAGTTGCATGAAAAACATTTTTTACCATTCGTTTTCAACACTTTGAGTTCCAACTTTTCTCCCTTCCTCCCTCCCCACCCATCCCCACTGAGAAGGTAAGCAACTTGATATATGTTATACATGTGTAGTTATGCAAACGACTTCCATAATAGCCATGTTGTGAAAGACTAGCTATATTTCCCTCCATCCTATCCTGCCCCCCTTTTATTTTATTCTCTCTTTTGACCGTATCCCTCCTCAAAAGTGTTTACTTCTAATTATCCCCTTGTCCCATTTGCTTGGCCTTCTATCTTCCCCCACCCCATATCTCTCTTATCCCCCTCTACTCTACTTTCCTGTAGTGTAAGATAGATTTTTCATAGCAAATTGAGTGTGCATGTTATTCCTTTCTTAAGACAAATGTAATGAGAGTAAGGTTCACTTTTTTCCTCTCACTGCCCTCCCTTCCCCTCTATTGAAAAAGTTTTTTCTCACCTCTTTTATATGAGAGATAATTTGTCTGTTTCTCCCTTTCTCCTCCCAATATATTCCTCTCACCCCTTAATTTTATTTTTTTAGATATCATCTCTTCCTATCTAACACACCCTGTGCCTTCTGTCTATATGTATATAATCCCTGCTCCTGCCCCTCCTAGAGTGATTCATTTATTTATTTTTTTCTTTTCCATTAAAGGGGCCATCCCCCTGACTACCTTTTAAAGAGGTCTATTTACTGAATGGGCATTACCTCACTTCAAGTGAGTACCTAAAAAGGCCTTAGCCTAAAAGACCAAGGTCTCCCATTGCATCCTGGGCCATCTCCAGTCTTCCTGATGAATATTTGGATCCAGATGTTTCAGGAGGGGAAATTGAGACTGGTGACACAGCCCTCCCTCACTCAAAACAAAGTCAAGTGCAAGTCATGTCATCATTTCTCTGATGTCATGGTCTTGTTTGAAAATGAAGGATGAACACAGTTATGATCACTGAATACATAGTTTTCCTGGTTTTGTTTGCTGTTCCCTGCATCAATTCATACATCTTCCCATGCTTCTCTGAATTCTTCATAACTATTATTTCTTAAACTATAGTTATGTTTCACTACGTTAACGTACTGAAATTTGTTCAGCTTTTCCTCAATTGATGGTATTCTTTTTTTGTTTCCAGTTCCTTGATACCACAAAAAGTTCTGCTATTAATATGGTGATGCATATAAGATATTTCTCTCTGTTAGCCTTTGTTCTCCTTGGGGTATATGCCTAACAGTGGGATCTCCAAAAGGAAGGGAAAGAGGAAGGAAGGAAGGAAGGAAGGGAGGGAGGGAGGGAGGGAGGGAGGGAGGGAGGGAGGGAGGGAGGCGGGCAGGGAGGAAGTCTGATTTCGAAGTCAAGAAGCAAAGATTAGAGCTGGGAGGGAAACGAAAGCTGGCCTGGGCCACTCCACAAAGTGGATGCTCCAGGAGGAACTCATCAATGGGAGAAGGGGTGGGTCTCACTAAGGGGTATTGTTACCAAAATAAAATGATGAAAAGAGTATCAGTGAAGTAGTATGGTTGTGAGTTTGTCATCACTATATATTTTCCTTTTTTCTAAAGTTTTTATTGATATTTTCTCTATTTCATATCACCATAATTATCCCAAGTACTGCTTCTTCTCTTCTTTCTTCTCCCCAAGAGCCATCCCATAGAACAAATAGTATTTTTTTAGAGAAGAAAAAAAAGTCAGCCCAACCGATCAATACATTGGAAGTCTGAAAGCATGTATTATGTGTAATACCTATGAATCTCCTACCTCCATCATGGGGTGGGTATTTCTTCTCATATCTCAATTTGAGTTCTGCTTAATATTTACAATTTTATTACATTCACTTTTGATTTTGTGTCATTCTTTCCATTTACATTGTTGTAGTTACTGTGTATATTGTTTTCTTGGCTCTGCTTATCTCATTCTGCTTCAATTCCTATAGATCTTTCCATTTTTCCCTGGATTTATATCATTTCTTACAGCACAGTAATATTCCATTATATTCATGTGCCGTAATTCGTTTAGCCATTCCCAATTAATGGGCATATACTTTGTTTCCAATTTCTAACTATCACAAAAAAATGCTGCTATAAATATTTTGGAGTATATGGGGATTTTCTTCTTATTGATAACTTCTTTGATGACTAGTAAGGGAGTCTCTAGTTCGAAGGTTCTGGACATTTTAGGCTCTTTATTTGCGTAATTCAAATTGCTTTCCAAAATGGATGTACCACCACTCCCAAAATAAGGAGGAAATCCATTAAAGAAGGAACTTTCCATAAGCCAAAATGTAATGAAGCTCGAGGAAGATAATTTATTTATCTCCATTTAGCAGATGAAAAATTATAATCCACAGCAAACCTGAGGAAAACAAGTTATGTGGAATCAGGTGAAAAGTGGGGAGAATACAATGAATTTGGAGCAAAGGATGAGGGTAGTTCCATCCAATAGTGCAATTCTTCTCCAGGTCTCAGTGAATTCCTTCTTTCCTTTTTCGACATGGGAGAGAAATCCAAAGTCTTTAACCTGAAGCACTCAGAGTTTCACACTTCTTAGCAGGGTTGGACTTCTTCACAATGTGAAAAATACAGAACTTCGGGTCAAAAATATCTATACAGTTTTCCTTGTCAAATGCAATGGGAATTAGGTAGCTTTGGGAAAGAAAAAGCAAGAAAGAAAAGAAAAGAAACTGGTTAGACTATTCTTTGAGCCATGAAGCCCTCCCTGACTACCCCATTTTATGGAGACTAATTTTCCTTCTCACCTTGTAAATTAGCAGGCACTTCCATAATAAACTAGCAAGGGTGACCTCCACTGGATTCTTTGAGCTTGGGGATTTGCTTTGTAATATTTCCTAACACTGCTTCCTGACTGATAGGTGCTGTAATGGAAGAGGCTTTGGATCCTCTACCTCTGAGGCCAATAAGTGGCCCTTGAATATGGGTCTTGGTTCTTTGCCTCGGCATTTGTTCTTTCATTTTAGGTGAAGAAAGTTGGACAGTAACCTTGTAAGTTTAGAAGGATCATAACACTCAAAGTCCAGGTGAATGGAAGTAGAATCTCTGCCAGATTTTACAGCCAACCCAGCATTGATCTATTAGATTGTAAGCTCTTGGAGCTGTCTTTTTGGTTTTTGTTTATTTTTCACATCCCTAGGGCATAGCACATTGCCCAGGTACTTAATAAATGTTGATTGATTGATTGATAGCTAAGTAACAACCTTTGGGATCCAGTACAGCAGGAGCTGAAACAGGAACTCATATAGCAGCAATGCCACATTGGAATAGGAACTTGGTGGGAGCCATACTAAGTTGAAAGTGAAGTCTGAGTCCACTGCCCCTCAAGATCAAGGTGTGGTATAAAGGAAGGTGTGCCCCTGAGGTATAGAGGAAAAGTTTTGTGTTTTTGTTCTTGCTAAATATTTGAAGCAAATATCCCTTTATCAAAGGTAATTGAAGTTAAATAGTTAAGTAGACCTGGGATGCTAGACAAGGGTAGTCAACAGTGAGGCTAACCTACCTGGAATGGGGGCCAGAGCTGGTAGCATCTAACCCTTCAGGGATTCCCCTAGAATCCCAAAAGGAAGAAGTAGCTCTCTTTGTTCAAAGAAGGTAAGGCCATAGAGTACACACTGCGTGTAGAAAGACCAAAATATTCACAGCAACCCTTCTGTGTGGTTAGGAGCAACCTAGAAATAAATGGGTTGCTTGGGGAGTGACTGAACAAGTTGTGTTACATAAATGTAATAGAATATTATGGCACCGTAAGAAAACAATGCATATGAGGAATTCAGAGAAACATTGGAAGACCTTTATGAATTAATGCACAGTGAAGTAAGCAGAACCAGGAGAACAGTGTAGACTAAGTCAGATCAACTCAGATTGATTGTAATAACCAATCTTGGCTCTGGAGAACAGATAATGAAACAGACTTCTCTCCTCGGGAGAGGTAGTGGGATGGACATACAGATGCAGAATGTTCTATTCACTGTCAGTAATGAACTGACAAAAATGTCAGTAATTATTTTTGAATGTTACAAGAAGGGTTCAATATATGTATGTGTGTAATATGGTGGATATTGGAATATGTCTGTGATATAAAAAGAAAGGCGTCAGTGAAACTTTGTAAGAAAAATATAGTAAATTTTGGTCCCAGAATAGGCTAATATATAGAGATGGGCATCTGTAAGCCAGACTGTCTAAAGCAGACACAGTTCCTCATACGAAATGTTCCATACATTGTGCTCTTGGTCATTGCATTTGGTTGACAATGTTTTCCAGTCAAGACATTACCATCACGATGTCATTGGTCCTACTGGAGAGTAAAAGATGAACAATTTCATATGAGTAGGAGAGGGATAGTCTTCCTGCTCCTAACTTTCTCTTCTCCTTTTATAGACTGCAGAGTGGGTGTTTCTTCTTGGTTTAATCACCAATCATCTTTGGTTTATAATGCCTCCCCCCACCCCCCTCAATACACACAGTGATCAGTAAGGGATTGTTTTGATATCCTGAAGTGCAAGTCCTAAGCTAAGCCAGAACACAGGAGTCAGTGCCCATACCACCAGTTCCACGGAAAGTTCCCCAGTCCAACAGACCAGGAAGTTCTCCTGATTATCCCTGTTATATCTGTGTGACCCTGCATCACAGTTACCATGGAGATCAAGATACTTACCCAGAACCACCAGCACCATGGTTGTGGACCTGAGGGAGAGTTTTCCCAAAGAATTTGAGAAGAACCACTCAGAAAGTGGAAGCTGGACTGAGGATGAGAGTATGGAATTCACTTTCTATTTTGGGAACCTGCATTTTAAGCTTCCTGCATTTTAAACTCCAGTATGACAAAGAGAGAGAGAGAGAGAGAGACGGAGAGAGACAGAGAGACAGAGAGACAGAGACAGAGAGAGACAGAGAGACAGAGACAGAAAAAGAGACAGAGACAAGGTGCTGAGACTGACCACAATTCTGTGGACTGTGCTGATTAGATAAGGTTTAGGTGAGATGACTGATGCTGTCCCTTAGAGATAATATCCTTCTGTGTTTCTGAGTGGGGAAAAGGTAGACTTAGAGGAAGTGAGCAATTGCTATTTGTTGCCCCTTCCCCTCCAAGGTTTTTGCCTCAGCAATTTTCTGTGAGCAGAAGGAGTTAAAAGCAGGAAAGCTTCAGTTTCTATGAAACCTGAACTGGCTGTGCCTAGTCAGCACGCATCCACAGCTGTTGACCATACCCCAGAGCCTCCTATTTTTGCCCTTGCTACCTTTTATTCTCATTGTTATATAAATAAATTATTGGCTGTTGTATCTTGTGTATTTAATGTTATCCTAACTAGTATGGATTTGGGGGAAAGAGAAGTCTGGATAAAAGTACTAAGACACATCCAGAACCTCGCATGAGGCAAGGGATAGGACAGGGCAATAATAGTTAATAATAGCTAGCATCTATATGGCATATAAGTGTCAGATGCTGTGCTAAATGCTTTACAATTATTATCCCATTTGATCTTGTGAGGTAAGTGCTGTTATTATCCCCATTTTGTAGTTGAGGAAACTAAGGCAAACAAGGTAAAGTGATTTGTCCAGGGTCACACAGCTAGTGTCTGAGGCCAGATTGAACTCAGAAAGATATCTTGTTAACATCCAGGCCCAGCACTCTGTGCATTATGGTGCCACCTAGTAGGTAGATACCGAAGTCCTGTGGGCTACCTTGAAGAAAGACACTTGTGCCATTGTTTGAGTTGAGAGCTGAGGTTGCTGCTTTTTTTTTAATTAGTGAAATATAATTTTTACTTGAAAGAATGGCAAACTATGGTTATTCAGATTTATTATTTGTTAGGCATTTTCTCAAAAATGAAACAAGCAAATCTATCGCTTCAAGGAAAATACTTGATGTTATTTGTTGCCAATGATAAAATACAAGTTTTCAAACAAAAATTAGAATTTTGAAAAACTGCCACTGTAGCTTGATAGTTTTTCAAAACTTAACATCTTTTCTAATGAGATTGGTGGTGATACTAATGCATGTAATTTTTTGATATTGTAGAATGAAAGACCTGCATTGGTTTCACTTAGCGAACCCACATTTTCCAAAGGATCAATGCATGATATTAATACCAAATCATGCATGAGTAAAAGATCCATTCAAAGGTAGACCAATGGATTTTAATGTGACAGGTCATGAAAAGGTGGGTTCAGATTTCACATTGCAACAAACCTTTAAGCAGTTACCATTGGTTGAGTTTGGGTTCAGAGTCAAAGAGAAATATTCACAATTTTCTGAGGTCATTAAAATACAGTTTCCTTCCCTAACTACAAATCTATAGTAGGCCAGATGTTCTTTATATACTTCAACCAAAACAAAATATCTCAATAGATTCAATGAAGAAGCAGATAGGAGAATCTAGCTCTTTTCTACTAAGCTAGATATTAAAGACAGTTGCAAAAATATGTAAAACAATGTCACTCATTAATTTTTGTTTTGGAAAATAGTTATTTTCATAAAAATATGTTATATATGTTAACTTATAATGGATTTATCCTTCTTGGGTTTAAGTTTTTTTTTTTATCATTTTTATTTAAAGCTTTGAGTTCCCTCCTTCCTCTTCCCTCTCTCTAAGAAGATATGCAATCATATATAGGTTATACATGTACACTTATGTAAAGCATTTCCATATTAGTCATTTTGTACTAGAAGACTCAAAAGCAAAATGAACGAAAGTAAAAACTAGCATGTTTCAGTGTGCATTCAATCTATACCAATTTTTTCTCTGAAGATGGATAGTATGCTTCATCATTGCTGTTACTGTGCATAGTGTTCTCCTGGTTCTGTTCACTTTACTATGCATCAGTTCATGAAAGTCTTTCCAGGTTTCGCTGAAATCATCCTGCTTTGTCATTTCTTTTTTTTTAAATTTAATTAATTTATTGTTTTCAATTTTCCACAGTCACTTCTCTAAGTCTCTACTCTCTGTCCTTGAGATGGCTTGAAATCTTATATGGGTTCTACATGTAAATTCTTATTAAACATATTTTCATATTAGTCATGTTGGATAGAAGAATTAAAATGAATGGGAGAAACCATGAGAAAAAACAAAACAAAACATAACACAAGAGAAAATAGTCTGCTTCATTCTGCCTTCCGATTCCATAGTTCTTTCTCTGAATGTGGATGGTATTTTGCCTTGAGTCCTTTGGAAATGTTTTGGGTCCTTGCATTGCTTTGAAGGGCTTGGTCTATCAGAAACAGTCCTTAAACACTGTGGCTATTACTGTGTATTATGTTTTCTTGGTTCTGCTCATTTCTCTCAGCATCAGTTCATAAAAGTCTTTCCAGGTTTTTCTGAAGTCCGAGTGTTCATCATTTCTTATAGCACGATAGTATTCCATCACATTCATATACCACAATTTGTTCAGCCATTCTCCAATTGATGGGAATTCCCTCGATTTCCAGTTCTTGGCCACCAGAAAAAGAGCTGCTATCAATATTTTTGTAGATGTGGGACCTTTTCCAATTTTTATGATCGCTTTGGGATACAGCCCTAGAAGTGATATTGCTGGGTCAAAGGAAGGGTATGCAACATTTTTGTAGTCCTTTGGGCATAGTTCCAAATTGCTCTCCGGAATGGTTGGATCAGTTCACTACTCCACCAACAGTGCATTAGTGTCCCAGTTTTCCCTCATCCCCTCCAACATCCAATATTTTCCTTTTTAAGTTATATGAATCACTCTGTATATAAATGCATATTTTAAAATTATTCATTTTGATATCTCATATGGTAAATATTAATAGATATAACCCACACTAAAGGTCTTGGAGTCTTCAATAATTTTAAAGATATAAAGGGATCCTGAGACCAAAAAGTTTAAAAATCACTATTGGATCCTCTTATTTTTTTACTCTCCTGCAATTATTATAAATATCTCCAAAAGAAACCAATCTGTGAGAAACTTACATGCAGGAGACTGGGGTTAAACACATCTCCCTCCAATCTTCTTTATAATTCATATTAGAGGTCAGCTTTTTTCTTATTACATGTAACATTCCTTATGTTTTTCTTTTCCTGTCCAGCAAGATTGCAAGTTCTTTGAGAGCAAAGTTTTCCATTTTTTTCTTTGTTTCTCCAATTACTAGCACAGGGAATGATATATAAAAAGTGTTTAATAAATACTGATTGATTCATCCATTTTATACATGAGAAATTTAGACATTGAAAAGTTAAGTTACTTATCCAAGAATATTTAGCTTTATATGTAGTGGTTGGCATGACTTTTTTTTCTCTCTGGGAGCCTGGGGGGTCTCCCAAAGGCTGCAGAGGAAATAGTCCATGGAACATCAAAAGTAGGACTAGCCAAACCTAGTTTCCAGATAAAGATGAAAGTATGCAAGGAGATAATGAGAAATTTTGCATGTGATTACACAATTCAGCTCTTCCCCTTTGTTTGACCATAGGTTTCACCATGGCAAGTGACTGGTTATTCCTAACTATATTTTCCAGGTTACTGATGGGATAGGTAGCCATTCCTGACTGCTTGCAGTCACCACTGGTTACTAGCTATGGCTATAGATGGAGTAACAGATGAGCTTCAACAGATCCTAGACAGCTATGGTGACAATAGCAGAGACCTTGAGTGCAGACAGGGCCAAGGAACAGGGCAAGGTTGACCAACGGTCAAAGAGGCAAAACTAGAACATGATTGAACTGATTTGGAACTTTTGAAAATATCAGTGGAAGGTAAGATGGAGACTAGGATCACTTTGTTTCATTCTAACATTTTCCCCACTTAGAGAGTCCAGAATCACAGCCTCTCTTTTTAATATACCATGACTTTTAGATATTAGAAGAATATGAAACTATCCCCCTGACCCTCCTTCCACTCACTAAAAGTGATGAGGGTGAATTGAGCAGAAGCAATCAACTGAGCACTCCAGAGTAGCTCTAGAGATGAGTTTTTAATTTTATTATACAAGATATTGCATATGACTACAGCATAGGTTGCCTATGTAATGAATATAGAAAATTATTCATAAGAAGGGGAGATCCAGAAATCAAGGATGGTTGCTTGAAAGCAGAGATAGAAGACTTTCTTATTTTAGTAAGATTGTAGCACATTTTATGTTTTACTTTCTAGATGTATTCAGTCAACTCACTCACAGTTTGTCAGTGAGAAGAAGAGTTGTCTTAGAGTTTGTTGTCTGAACACCTTCTGGTGAACAGTGAGCAATATTACAGGTTAACTCTTTCTTCCCCTAGGAGACCACAAAACTTTCTGGTTACTTTGCTATAGTATTTCTTAGTCAACTTAGGGTTATAAGCAGAAAGCCACCCAGTGTGAACTGAATCCCTTCTGATGAAACCACTTAGGTGGTAGTTTGTGGCCTTAGAATAGCATTGCCTTATGACAGGGACTATCTTCACATTTGCACCTGTATTCCCAGTGCTTAACACAATGTCTGGCACATAGTAGGTGCGTAATAAATGGTTATTGAATAATTATTGCTGTTTAACCACATAATTGATTAAGGGGTAGACAGGTTTTCTGTAGTTGTAGAAATCAGGGTAATGAACCAGGTATAGGTAGCTGTCATTACTGTAGCCAAGGGATGTCCAGCAAAGTCTATCTATCCCATGCCAATTGTCACATATAATGATCATGTAAAGATTTAAGACTATAGCAATATAAAGGCATTTATCTCCTTTTATCTCCTCAATCAAGGAAATATTCTTTTCTTCTCTATTTCTGTCTAGTCCCCTAATGTTTTTCAGTTTGCAATTGTAAACATATATGAAAAACTTCCTTTTTTAGTTTCTCTAGAAATATTAAGAAATAATATTTCTTGGCTCTAAAACACCTTCTAAAATTCCTGGAAAAGCCCCTTAGAAAGGTAGGTAATAGGTCAAGGACAAAATATCTTTTCTTATTAATAAATTAAGGGGTAGTATACAATCTTTTTCTATAACAAAATTATTCATTTGAATCACTGCCTCATTACAGATATAGAGCTGATGGGAGCCATGACATCATTCTCTATTAAAAAATGATATGTACATATATATGCATATACATATATGCACACACATATATACATATATCCACACAAATATCACCTGTGGCAGCTCCAAGAAGCTGTAGCATGCACAGCAGCTACACCCCAGTAAACCATTTTGGCAGACAAGCTAAACTAGGTTGAGGGTAACGTAGGGGTCTCAAGACGGTTAGTTGAATTAGGGGGTGCCTACCTCAAAAGGCTTCCCTTGATGGAGTGAGCGAATGAGAACAATTTGTTCCCATGGCTATGAAGGCAGCTGAAGCAGGCACTGTGGAGTGCTTAGAGCTTGGTTAGACATCAAAGATGCCAAGTTCATCCCCTCCATCTCAAGCCGTCACCAGTCAGTTTTGACAGCGTCCTGCCACTAGACTGTGATGACTCTGGAAGAGAGTGAAGCTGATGACTTTGTGAAACTCTGCCTCACTTAAATCCAATTTATGCATGAATCAAAAGTCATCACCCATACCATTTTACCATTTTTGCCTCTCTTAAAGTCCTGTGGTGACAGGCAAGTGATGAAACAGTAGATATGTATACATTGTGAACTGTAGTCACAACCCTGTACACAAGGAGCCCAGGCCATAGGGTTGTCTTCTCACTGGAAGCAGCAGTAGATTCGGCAGCCCCCTGGGTGTATGAATGGCCTTTTAAAGATCACACTGCTCACCTCCTGGTGTAGGGAAGAGAGTAGAAAAGGTGCTCTAAAAATTGTTTGCTTATCCAACTCTGGTCTGACTACCACTGCAGACAGGGATCCTACCTTGTAGTCAAAACACACACCAAAAAAAATGTACAAAAATTTCTGAAAAGATGCTTCCACCCAACATTGGTACATGAAACATGCGCAAACTTATAGACAAAATCCAGTAGACTTGAAAAATGATCAGCTCTTGTTGTGAGAGAAAATAGCAGCCCTAAGTAAAATAAGGCTAACAAATGAAGGCCAGCTTAATGAAGTCAGGGCTGGATACATGTTTTTGGGTAATTTTGTCAGCAAGCTTATATGTCTATCAAAAAGAATGAATGACTTGTGACAATGCAATTGCCACTTCCACAAAAATGCCATGCCACCATCATCAGTGTCCATGATCCCACCATGATGAACTCTGATGAGGTCAAAGAAAAATTTTATGAAGACTTGGAGACCCTTTTCATCAATGTGCCAAAAGAGGACAAACTTATAATTCTGGGTGACTTTAATTCTGGAATAGAATAGTCTGAACTAGCCAGCATAACAGGGAGTCCTTGGGAGGAATGGAGTTGGAAACAGCAACCACAATGGTCACTTACTACTGAAGATTTGTGCATCTTATGACCTTTTCATCATCAACATTGTCTTCTGTTCACCTAAATGCAATAAAATTTCATGGATACACCTTGCAGCAAACATTGGCATTTAATAGACTATGTGATTATAAGGAGAAGAGACAGACAGGATGTGAGAGTGATGAAGGCAACATGTGGCACAGAGTGCTGGACTGATCATACACTTATCCTCCCCAAGCTAAATATTCACATTAAATAAAAATGGTGTCCCCAAGGCAAAATGACTACCAGAAGAATTAGAGTGCTTCTTATAGCAGGAAGAGTTTGTTGCTAACTTAGAGAGAAAGTTGAGCCAACACACAGCTAGCAATACTGGAGCAGAAAAAAATGGGGAACTTTCAGAGATTTGGTGTACAGCATTGCATTTGCTTATCTGGGCCAGAACACTCGCAAATACCAAGACTAGTTTGATGAAAATGATGGGGAAATTCAGATGCTGCTAACAGTAGGATAGTTCATCCATCTCCAAGAAGGCTGCATCTGATTTCATCAGTGTAAGTGAAGCTTAGAGAGATGTAGGATTCTTAGCTGAGTAAGAAGGCAGATAAAATTCAGTTTTGTGCTGATATTAACAAATAAAAGCACTTTTATGATGCCCTGAAGTCTATTTATGGACTGAGAACCTATGGTGCATCTCAACTACTCAGTGGAGCCACATTTAGTGATAAGGATTTGATCCTGGAGAGATAGAATGAATACTTCAATAGTGTTCTCAATAGACCATCAATCAATGCTAAAGCCACTGACCCCTTACCTCAGATTCAAGTCAATCCCTCCCTAGCTGAAGTTCCAATGGAAGAAGAGGTTTTGAATGTTATTAGGCTCCTTTCATGGGGCAAAGCAACTGGTGCTAATTCTATTCCAGCTTAGATTTACAAGGTGGGGAGTCCCTTGCTCATACAAAAGCTGGATGAAATTTTCCAGGTTATATGGCAAGAGGAGGTTATCCCCCAGGAATTCAAGGAAATCTCCATTGTCCATCTCTACAAAGGTAAAAGAAATAGATTGTCTCATGACAAAGGAGAGTCCGTCTCTTAGTCATTGCTAGCAAGATTCTTATCAGAGTCCTCCTTAATAGGCTTATCCTTCACATGGAAGGTGGTCATCTACCTGAGAGCCTGTGTGGCTTCAGAAAGTGCCAAGGAGCAGTCAATGTGATCCATAAATGCCTAGAGTAGAACAGAGGTCTGTACACATTTGTAGACCTGATCAAGGTCTTTGATACTGTCAGTCACGAGGGATTAAGGAAAATTATGTCAAAATTTTGTTGTCCAGAGAAATTCATCAGTATTATGCATCAGTTTCACAACAGCATGGTTTTCTGGGTTCTAGACAACGGATGATTCTCTAGAGCTTTCCCAGGCATCAATGGAGTGAAACAAGGCTGTGTGCTTGCTCCCTTGCTTGTTATGTTTTCAGCCGTGTTGTCAAATGCCAATTTGTCCTCAATGAGGACAAACACGACATCAAAGTCAGCTACCGCACTGAAGGGAAATTCTTCAACTTGAAAAGACTACAAGCTGAGACCAAAGTGAAGGGAGTTGGTACATGATTTTCTGTTTGCAGGTTATTGTGCCCTCAATGCAGCCTCTGAAGTTGAATTGCAACAAAGAATGGATCTACTGCTTGTGCTAATTTTGGCCTAATAATTAACACCAAGAAAACATTGGTACTCCGTCAGCCACCACCATAACATCCACATGTGGAACCATCAGTTACAGCAAATGGAGAAGTTTTGAATGCTGTGGATAAATTCACTTACCTTAGCAGTATGCTTTTCTGGGATGTACACGGTGATAATGAGGTTGACGCACACATTGCCAGAGCTAGCTTAATATTTGGGAGGCTCTGAAGGAATGTGTGGGAAAGAAGAGGTATTAGACAGACTACCAAACTGAACGTCTGTAGAACCCTTGTTGCTGACCTCATTGTTATATGTCTGTGAAACTTGGACAGCCTACCAGCAACATGCCAGAAAACTGAATCACTCCATTTGAATTTTCTTAGATTCTGAAGATTACCTGGCAGGATAAGACACCAGACCCTGAGGTCCTTTCTCAAATTAAACTGCCAAACATTCAAACTCTACTGCAGAGAGCACAACTGCAATGAGCTGGCCACATTGTTCAAGTTCCAAGCATATGTTTGCCAAAAAGACTATTTATGGAGAACTCACACAGGGCAAGTGCTCATATAGTGGTCAGAAAAAGTCATACAAGGACACTCACAAAGTCTCTCTTATGAACTTTGGAATTGATTGTGTGACATGGGAGATAGTGGCACAGGACAATTCAGTGTGACTTGCCCACATCAGAGAAGATGCTGTGCTCTATAAGCAAAGCAGAATTGAGATAGCTAAAAAGAAAAGTGAGATGTGCCAATTTAGAGAATCCATCCCAGATGTTCACATGGACTATTTGTACCCAATCTTGGTAGAGCATTCCAAGCTTGTGTTGGTCTGATAAGCCACAATAGCACACACTGTAACTTGACTCTAACATAGTGATGCATTTTGGTCCTCTTTGAGAATGAAGGGCAAACGTGTGTGTGTGTGTGTGTGTGTGTGTACGTATGTGTGTATTGGGGAGGAGTCCTTTTGTTTACTTCAGGAGTGAGGGGAATAGTCCAGGAAAAAAATGTGATTCTTGCACAACTGTTCTCAACTGTTCTAGAATATTAACTCAAACTGTATATTACATACTAGGATCTTTTCCTTTTTCCCAATTCTGCCCTGAAATTATCTTGAGAGGGAAAATTATGTCGGAGGGAGTGGGGAAAACTATATACATCTTTATCTCTCTTAAAGTCAGAAATAGTTTGGATAAAAGTTCAATGGTAAATTGAGCAAAATAATTTCTGGCAGATTTTTGCTTCTAAATGCAGATTGCATTATGATTATTAATATTTTTCTTTGACATTACCTAAGACTTCATAATTTTTGCAATGCTTTTTAGATCCCCTCTAGAGGTTCCATTTATTCTCAAGTAAATCCCTAGAAGTTCATAGTGGACATTTGGCTTGAGAAGTCTTAGGAGATTTTCTATCAGACATTGGATATATGCACCAGGAGGACAAAAGATCTCTCTCTGGTTGTTATGAGGTCAACATATTGTTTGCCATAGCATCCCCTCAGGAAGTAGTCATCATCCATTACTTGATTCTTCCTCAATTCTCACTGGATACATTGTCACCTAATAGCACCTATGGATCAAAGCCATAGTTCCTTGGAAGACAAGCAGTTATCTATTCTTCAGAGGGTGCAACTTCTTTCTCTTCAGGAAGAGCTTCATATCTATTACTTAACTCCAAATGTTTAATGGTTCTCTTCCTTCTGTACGTCATGTTCTGCCATACTTGAACCTCTTCAAATATGCTTGCATACTTCTGTCTCTTCAGGTTTTTTTTTCCCTTCGGGTAGCTACATGGCACAATGGATAGAGTGCTGGGCCTGGAGTCAAGAAGACATGAATTCAAATTCAGCCTCAAACACTTACAAGCTGTATGACCCTGACCAGGTCACTTCACTCTGCCTCAATTTTCTCAACCATAAAATGGAGTTGATAATAGCAACTACCTGATAGGTTGTTGGGAGGACCAAATGCTTAGCATACTATCTGACACATATCAGGCATTTAGTAAATGCTTGTTTCTTTCCTTCTTCTTTACTTTCATATTGAAGTCTTTCAATATTTTAGAGGAAAATTTGAAAATATTAACAGGTGCTTTTTAAGATTCTTTTCTTCTCTTCTAAGAAAGGAACCATTCTGCATACACTTTGGGCATAGATAACAATCCCCTGGCCACAGTGGAAATATAAACATGACACACCATAAAAAAGATCATTGTAAAATTCTTCCTTGGTCTCCATATTTGCTGGGAATGACATCCTTATTCCTTTGAAGTTATCTCAAGGTACTCCATCATCTTCAAGAATCATAAACATGCCATCTCTGCCTTCATCAAGTCACTGCTAAGTACGTTAAATACTAGCCAAGAACAGATCCTTGTGGCACTCTGTTAGAGATCTCCCATGAAATTGATGTTGAGCTGTTAATTTGGGTGGTCTAATCATTCAATTAACTTTGAAGGCACCTAACAGTACAATCCTGTAGCCCATTTTTTTCTGTCTTGTCCACAAGGATGGTATGAGTGAATTCATCAAATGTTTTATGAAGTCTAGGTGAACCATAGGTGATATGTATATAGGAACATTGATTCAATGCTGAAAAGGGCCTTAGAAATCATCTGATCCATCTTTTTCATTATACAGATATGGGAACTGATTTGCTTAAGGTCCCATAGGTAGTAAGAGAAAGAACAGGAATTTGAATATAAGACCTCAAATTCTATTTCCATTGGAGCAAGTAACCTCTGTCAACCTGATCTAACTAGGTGGATAGATGGAATGAAAGCGAGATTCTTCCTTCTTCAAAGGAAGAACTGATAGCAGATGGATTTGGTGGGGAGGGAACGAGTTAAAGATATCACTAAGGTTCAGAGTCTAATTGTCTAGGAGAATGATAGTACTATGAATAGAAGTTGGGAGAGGGGGCAAGTTTGGTTGGTGGAGCACAGAAGGTGATGAGTTCAGTTATGGACTTGTTGAGTTTAAAAGCCTGTAACTTCTTTACTCTTTGACTTCCTCAGAACATGGCTAAAACAATCCTTTTTGTGATCATTAGCATTTTCTTCAAGCCTCAAATTATTTTGGATTTTAGTCTTTGTTACACCCCCCTAATTATATTTTTATATATGTCCTTACAAAATCTGAGTTTATTGGAGAGTTCCCTGTGGGACCACATCAGACCCTTTAGATACTTTCTTCTTTTTTTTCCTCATCAGGATCATTTGCAAATGTGTCATCAGAATTGTGTTTTCTAGAATTTCCCATACTTCTTAAACCATCTTCCCTTTGAATTCCTCAAGTCAATTCTTACTATTAGTTTTACCTCTGCTTTAAAACCTTTTTATTCTGGACTTTTCAAAATCTACTTCCTTAATAATTAAGGTTATCTTTACAAAGTGTGAAAAGGTCTTTTTAACTACTCAGATCCAAATAGGTAGTAGTCACTTTGGGGAACATTCATTTGTGCATACAAAGGACAATATTATAAAAAAAGATGGTGTACAATAAAAAGAGCACTAGACTTGGAGTTAGAAGATCTGAGTTCATACAGAAAGGGTGGAGCCAAGATGTCAGAGTGAGAGCAACTACTTGCCTAAGCTCTTAGACAAACTCCTTCAGATACCTCTAAAAAGAGAATCTGACCAAATTTTGGAGGTGCAGAAAGCAATAGGAGACAGACTGTGGCAGATTCACAGACCAGGACAGATAGGAAGGATCTATTTCATGAGGGTGGAGTAGCATACGGCACACAGTGCAGTGTGTCCCCATTGCCGCAGGCCAAGCAGGAAAGACTCAGGTGGTCTGAGGCAGTGGCAGCACAGTGGAAAGCCCAGGGTGGTAGTCCAGCAGAACTGAACAAATGAGAGTTGCAGAGCCTGAGGTATCAGCAGCAGCCACTCCTGAGACTATCAGCCTGAAGATTGAATGCCTGTAAGTCACCTATTTGAACTTCCGGGAGCCAAAATGGCAGAGTGATTGGTAAATGCTCCCTCCCTCTCCCCTTGTTGACCTTGAAAGAATCATAGAATATTTCCCCAGAAAAATCCTGAATCAGTAGGATCAGCAGAAGGGGCAAACAGGCTCACAGCACTTGAGGCTAGGAAAATCACTAAGGAGTATTCCTCCATACTGTGGCAAAGGACCGGAACTGTCCTGGACAGCCCCACCTCAGCAAACCAGGAGGAGATCCTTAACCCCAGGGGTGGAGCCTCACAACCACCAACACCAGGACCTCAGGCATGCCTCAGCACTCCAGGGGAAAAAGAAAGACATGAGGGCAGCCAGGATCACCAAGCACTAAGCTTGCCTTTGCTCTAGCTCAACTGAGGAGATCTCCCTTGACCAGATGACCTCGCTCCCACACTTAGCACACTAGCTCCAGGGCAAATCCATGGAAACACAAAAAGACTTCACTTGACCTCTGCTTTCTCACACCAGCCAGCTCAGCACCAGATTCTTTAGCTTCTAACTGAAAGAACCAGAGGTCACAATACACAAAGTGTCATCATCATGAATAAGAAGCAAAGCAGGATGGAAAAGACCACAGAATCTTTCTATGGGGACAAGGAACAAAACATGAATACCAAAAGAGGTCAGTATTGAGACTGTACCCACATCTGAAACTTTAGAAGGGACTATCAACTGGTCACATGTATAAAGAGCACTATTGGAAGAGTAGAAGAAGGAAATAGAAGAAAAACTGGCCAATGATTTTTAAAAGAATTCACTGAAGAGAACAGTTCTTTAAAAAGGAAAATTGAACAAATGGAAAAGGAAGTACAAAAACTAACTGGAGAAAACAATTCCTTAAAAGGAATAATTGGACAGATGAAAATGGAGATGCAAAAATTAACTGAAGAAAACAATTTAATGAAAATTAGAGGTAAGTAAAAGCTAATGACTCTATGAGACATCAAGAATCAGTTAAACAAAATCTGAAGAATGAAAGGATAGAAGAAAATGTAAAATGCCTAATTGGAAAAAACAATTGACCTGGAAAATAGATCCAGGAGAGAAAATTTAAGAATTATTGGTTTACAAGAAAACCATGATGAAAAAAAGAACCTGGACAATATCTTCCAAGAAGTCTTCAAGGAAAACTGCCCAGAAGTCCTAGATCCAGAGGGCAAAATAGTCATTGAAAGAATCCACTGTTCACCTCCTGAAAGGAATCCCAAACTAAAAACACCAGAGAATTTTGTTGACAAATCCCAGATCAAGTGAAAGAGAAAATACTACAGGCAGCCAGAAAGAAACCATTCAAATATTTAGGAGCAACAGTCAGGATCACATAGGACCTTGCAGCTTCTACATTAAAAGATCGGAGGGAGTGGAATATGAAATTGTGTAAGGAAAAGGAGCTGAGACTACAACCAAGGATCAATTACCTAGCAAAGTTCAGCATAACATTTCAGGCAAGGAGATGGACATTCAATGAAATAAGGGATTTCTAGACCTTCCTGACAAAAAGGCCAGAACTCAACAGAAAATTTGATCTTCAAACACAGGTCTCAAGAGAGGCATAAAAAGGTAAACAGGGGAAAAGAAAAACTTGTTACTCAATATGGTCAAACTGTTTACTTCCCTGTAAGAGAAGATGATGCTTGTTAATCTTGAGAATTATATATCTATTATGAAATATAAAAGGGATATACATAGATAGAGGGAGTGGGTATAAAGTAAATGATGTGATGATAAAAATGTGATTTAAGCATGTAAAGGGATCGTAACAGGAGATGTGAAAAGGTGGAACCAGAAAATGGTAAATCACATCACAGGAAGAAGCACAAAATTATATTACAGTAGAGGGAAAGAGAGGAGGGAGATGAGCATATTATTTGAGAGCACTCTCATCTGATTTGGTTCAAGGAGGGAACAAAAAAATTAGTTAAGTATATAAATCTAACTAGCTCTATAGGTAGTAGGAGGGGAAGGGGGAAAGAAAGAGGAGGAGAGGCTAAAAGGGAGGGAAGAAGTATTAACTGTAAAGGGGAGTAAAAGGGAGGGGGGCTGAAAGAAGGAAGTGAAGACTGTGGGAGGTGTTGGTCAAAAATTAAAACTCTATTGTGAAGGGGAAGGGACAAGGGAGAACAGAAGCACAAACGGTGGAAAAGAGGATGGAGGGAAAGACACAGATAGTAATCATAACTGTGAATGTGAATGGGATGAACGCTCCCATAAAACAGAGATGGATAGCAGAATGGATTAAAAACCATAATCCAAGAACATGGTGTTCACAGGAAACACATTTGAAACAGGGAACTACACTCAGGGTAAAGGTAAAAGGTTGGAGCAGAATATATTGTACTTCAGCTGATGCAGAAAAAGCAGAGGAAGCAATTCTAATCTCAGACAAAACAAAAGCATAAATAGATCTAATCAAAAGAGGTGAGGAAGGAAACTATATCCTGCTAAAATGTACCATAAACAAGAAAGCAATATCATTACTAAACATATATGCTCCAAGTGGTATAGCATCCAAATTCTTAGAGAAGCTAAGGGAGTTACAGGAAGAAATAAACAGTGAAACTATATTAGTGGGGGACCTCAACTTCCCCCTCTCTGAACTTGATAAATCTAACCTTAAAATAAATAAGAAAGAAGTTAAGGAGGTGACTAAAACTCTGAATGAGGTAGATATGATAGATCTCTGGAGAAAACTGAATAGGGATAGAAAGGAATATACCTTTTTCTCACAGGTACATGGCACATATACAAAAATTGACCATGTACTAGGGCATAAAAACTTCATAATCCAGTGCAGAAAGGCAGAGATAGTCAATGTATCCTTCTCATATCATAATGCAGTAAAAATTACATGTAAAAAAAGTCATGGAAAGATAGACCAAAAATTAATTGGAAACTAAATATTCTAATCCTAAAGAAAGAGTGGGTTAAGCAACAAATCATAGAAACAATCAACAACTTCATTCAAGAGAATGATAATAATGAGACAATGTACCAAATCTTATGGGATACTGAAAAAGTAGTTCTTAGGGGAAGTTTTGTATCTTTGAATACCTACATGAATAAAAGAGAAAGAGGAGATCAATGAATTGGGCATGTAGCTGAAAAAGCTAGAAAAAGAACAAATTGAAAATCCCCAAGTAAACACCAAATTAGAAATACTGAAAACCAAAGGAGAGATAATAAAAGTGAAATTAAGAAAACTATTGAACTAATAAATAAGACTAGGAGTTGGTTTTATGAAAAAAAACCCAATAAAATTGATAAACTTTTGGCCAATTTGATTAAAAAAAAAAGAAAGAAGAAAACCAAATTACCAATGTCAAAAATGAAAGGGGTGAACTCACCTCCAATAAGAAAGAAATTAAAACAACTTTATGCCCATAAATTCACCAATCTAAATGAAGTGGATGATTATTTTAAAAGATATAAATTGCCCAGATTAACACAAGAAGAAGTTGAATACTTAAATAACCCCATCTCAGAAAAAGGAATTGAACAAGCCATCAATGAACTCCCTAGGAAAAAATCTCTAGGACCAGATGGATGTATAAGGGAATTCTATCAAACATTTAAAGAGCAGTTAATTCCTATACTATATAGACTATTTTTGAAAATTGAGGAAAGAGTTCTCCCAAATTCTTTTTATGATACAAATATGGTTTTGATACCTAAACCAGGAAGAGCCAAAACAGAGAAAGAAAATTATAGGCCAATTTCTCTAATGAATATAGAAGTAAAAATTTTAAATAAGATTTTAGCAAAAAGAATACAGCACCTTATCACCAGAATAATACATTATGAGCAGGAAGGATTCATACCAGGAATGCAGGGCTGGTTCAATATTAGGAAAACTATTAGCATTATTGATCATATCAACAACAAACCTAACGGAAGCCACATGATTATCTCAATAGATGCAGAAAAAGCTTTTTGACAAAATACAACACCCATTCCTATTAAAAACACTGAAGAGCATAGGAAGAAATGGAACTTTCCATAAAAAAATAAGTAGTATCTACCTAAAACCATCAGCAAGCATTATATGCAATAGAGATAAGCTAGTGCATTTACAATAAGATCAGGGGTGAAAGAAGGATGTCCATTATCACCACTATTATTCAACATGGTAGTAGAAATGTTAGCTGTAGCAATAAGAGAAGAAAAAGAAATTTAAGGAATTAAAATAGGGAAAGAAAAACTAAGTTATCACTCTTTGCAGACGATATGATGATATACTTAGAGAATCCCAGAGATTCAAGTAAAAAACTACTTGAAATAATAAACAACTTTGGGAAAGTTACAGGTTACAAAATAAACCCACACAAATCTTCTGCATTTCTATATATTACTAACAAAGCCCAACAGCAAGAAATAGAAAGAGAAATCCCATTTAAAGCTAGAGTAGACACTATAAAATATCCGGGAGTATACCTGCCAAAGCAAATCAAGGGACTATATGAACACAATTACAAAACACTTTTCACACAAATAAAGTCAAATCTAAGTAAGTGGAAAAGCATCAGTTGCTCATGGGTAGGCCAAGCTAATATAATAAAAATGACAATTCTACCTAAATTCATTTACTTACTCAGTGCCATACCAATCAAACTATCAGATAATTATTTTCTAGAGCTAGAAAAAAATAATATCAAAATTCATGTGGAAGAACAAAAGGTCCAGGATATCAAGGGAACTAATGGAAAGAAATGCTAGGGAAGGTGGCCTAGCTCTACGAGATCTCAAATTGTATTATAAAGCAGTAATCATCAAAACCACTTAGTCCTAGCTAAGAAACAGAAGGGTAGACCAGTGAAATATCTAGGTACTCAAGACACAGTAGTCAATGAACATAGCAATCTACTGTTTGATAAACTCAACTCCTGGGATAAGAACCCACTGTTTGACAAAAATTGCTGGGAAAACTAGATAACAGTGTGGTGGAAACTAGGCATAGACCAATGTCTGACACCATACACAAGAATAAAGTCCAAATGGGTACATGATCTAGGCAGAAAGATTGATACTATGAACAAATTAGTGGATCAAGGAATAGTGTATTTATCAGATTTATGGAGAAGGGAAGAATTTTTGACTAAACAAGAGATAGAAAGCATTATGAAGTGCAAAATGAATAATTTTGATTACATTAAACTGAAAAGTTTTTGCACAACCAAACCTAAAGCAACTAAGATTAGGAGGGAAGCAGAAAACTGGGAAAGAATTTTTGCAACTTTTGTCTGTGATAAAGGCCTCATTTCTAAAATATATAGAGAATTGAGTTAAGTGTACAAGAATACAAGTCATCCCCCAATTGATAAATGGTCAAAAGATATGAACAGACAGTTTTCAGAGGAAGAAATTAAAGCTATCTATAGTCATATGAAAAAATGCTCTAAATCACTATTGATTAGAGAGATGCAAATCAAAACAACTCTGAAGTACCACATCATATCTATCAGATTGGCTAACGTGACAAAACAGGACAATGATATATGTTGGAGAAGATGTGGGAGAGTAGGAACACTAATTTATTGGTGGTGGATCTGTGAGCTGATCCAACCATTCTGGAGAGCAATTTGGAACTATACTGAAAGGGCTACAAAAATATGCATACCCTTTAACCCAGCAATGCCGCTTCTAGGACTATATTCCCAAGAGATCATAAAAATGGGAAAGGATCCCACATGTACCAAAATATTTATAGCAGCACTCTTTGTGGTGGCCAAAAACTGGAAGTCAAGGGGATGCCCATCAACTGAGGAATGACTGAATAAATTGTGGTATATCAATGTAATGGAATACTATTGTGCTATAAGAAATGTTGAACCAGAAGACTCCAGAGAAGCCTGGAAAAACTTATATGATCTGATGCTGAGTGAAAGGAGCAGAACCAGGAGAACTTTGTACACAGCAGCAACCACAGTGTGCAAGGATTTTTTCTGGTAGACTTAGAACTTCATTGCAATGCAAAGACTTAAAAAATTTCCAATGGTCTTTTAAGGTAAAATACTTTCCACATCCAGAGAAAGAACTATGGAATTCAATCGCAGAATGTAGCAGATCATTTTCTGTTGTATTACGTTTTGTTTTGTTTTATGATTTCACCCATTCATTTTAATTCTTCTATGCAACATGACTACGGTGAAAGTGTATGTAATAATAATGTATGTGTAGAACCCATATAAAATTGTATGCCATCTTGGGGAGGGAGGGAGAGGGAAAAACATCTAAGTTATATGGTAATGATTGTAGAAAACTGAAAATAAATAAAATAATAATAATTTTAAAAAGATCTGAGTTCAAGTTCTCATTCACCTACTTACAAGCCACATGACCTTGGACAAGTCGATTACCAGTTTCCTCATCTGAAAAATGAAGATAATAATCCCTGTATCTTTCACTTCCTGGGGTTTTTTGTGAATGCCAAATAAGACACTGGATATGACTCTAAGTAGCTACATAAATGGTAGTTATTAATACATAATATATAACCTTTGATTCTTCACTCTATTGCAGAGCAATGGCCTGGGATATGTATAAAAGTAGACTATCCACAAGTAATTCTAATTCAGTCTTGAGATATATTCTGTGGTACTTTCAGCAACAGTACACCTTCTTAATTCTGCTTTGTTTCAGTTGATATTAAAACACTTTCATATTCCTTAAGAAAATATCAGGAAGTATATCAAATTGCTTATTGTCTCAAGGTAGGGGTAAGTGAGTGAAAGGGAAGTGAAAGAGGTAATGAGGGAGAAAATTTGGAACTCAAAAAATTTTTTAAATGAATGTTAAAAAATGTTTTTACATGTAATTGAGAAAAAAATAAATGTTATTTTTTAAAAAAGAAAAAAAACAGGAAGACAGACAAGAAACATGTCAGATACCTGGAGGAAATCAGCCTGGGATTTCTTATTTGCTACCACTGATCATCACAATGACTGGTGCACACATGGCTATCCTAGAGAGGCAACATGTTGTGGTGAAAATAACTTAGAATTCTTCAGTTCTAGTTTTGTCCCTGTTGGCTATTTGAACCCGAGCAAGCTAGTTGACCTCTCTGAGACTCAGAGTTAAAGTGTGATAGAAATTTGGGCTATAATTGACTCATGGGAAAATTGTCAATGAAAGAAAATACATTGAATTGAGGACTTCTTTTATTATTTTGCCATACAAGCAGAAGGCAAATTATCATCAATAACTGAGATCATTCTGCTCAGAGTAGTTCTGATGACCTGGAACTTACCTGAGGCAGCAAGTCATATGGTTCTCAAAACATAAACAGTCTTGACAGTCTTTAGTCTTCCACTTTCTTCCATGCTCATATAAAATGTCATCCATAATGCAGCCTAAACACACAAATGTCAAACAGCTTTCAATGAAAAGATGGAGAAACATTACCTTAACACCAAGAGGATCAGCTACTCAGCTACTTACCAAAATGGATTTTGCTCTCTCTAAATGGCACTTTGGCCACATCTGTGATAAGAAATGGACTGAAGTAGCAAGCTAAAGCAAGAAAATGAACAATCTATTTTTTTATTATGGTATATGCCAAGCTTACTGTTTTAATTATGCAAACAAAGTCATGGTTACTAGGAGTTCTGGCATCTGAGGCAAGAATGGGTGAAATGAGGACAAATCTGGGGCAAGACTATAAGACTAGGCATGAAAAGACAGCATGGAGAGGCCCTGCTAGAGGTGGGGAAGAATTCATCTGGGGACCTGGAAGTTCTTGAAATTTTATCTTATTGGTTTTTTTAAGTTTATAATTTTTAAAATTTTTAGTTCTAAATTTTCTTTCTCCCTGAGGCCCCTCCATCATCCATTGAGAAGACAATGTGATGCCCATTCTGCATGTGAAGTAATGCAAAACATATTTCTATATTAGCCATGTTGCAAAAAAAAAACAACAAAGGCAAGAAAATATTTAAAAAGTTAAAAATAATGTTTCAATTTGCATTCAGGGGTCATCAGTTATCTCTCTAAAGTTGGATATCATGCTTCCATTATGAGCCCTTTAGAATTGTCTTGGATCATTGTCAAAGGAGCTGCTTTCGCAGATGATCATTGTTATAATATTACTGTTATGTATACAATATTTCCCTGGTCACTTTACCTTGCATCAGTTCATAAAAGTCTTGCCAGGTTGTTGTTTTTTTACACAGAATATAGCCAGTACATATTTTATTTTTTTTCTTTTTTATGTTTATTTATTTTTACTCTCAAAATTCATTTCCACAAAATTTTGAGTTCCAAATTTTCTCCCTTCCTCCTTCCCCACCCATCCCCACTGAGAAGGCAAGCAATTCAATATAGGCTCTATATGTGTAGTTTTGCAAACAACTTCCATAATAGTCATGTTGTGTAATACTAACTATATTGTCCTCCATCCTATCCTGCCCCCCATTTATTCTGTTCTCTCTTGACCCTGTTCCTCCCCAAAGGTGTTTGCTTCTAATTGCTCCCTCCTCTCATTTTCCCTCCCTTCTATCATCCCCCCCCACCTCACTTATCCCCTTCTCCCCTACTTTCCTGTAGTGTGAGATAGATTTTTCATACCAAATTGAGTGTGCACATTATTCTCTCCTTAAGCCATATGTGAAGAGAGTAAGCTTCACCTCTCACCTCCCTACTTTTCCCCTCCATTGAAAAAGTTTTTTCTGGTCTCTTTAATGAGAGATAATTTGCCCAATTCCATTTCTCCCTTTCTCCTCCCAAAATATTCCTCTCTGATGTTATGCATTGTTCTTCCTTATCCGAAAGGATGGAAGAAAATACTTGTTCACTAAGAAAGCTGCCTTCTATAGTCTATTTTTCCCCCCTTTTTGGGACATTTTTCCAGCCAGTTACTTGACTTTTGAGTCCTTTGTCAAGAGGAGGGTGTACTCTGGGGACCTGTAAGTTCTCAGTTCCTCCAAGGTGGCACAATCAAGGGACCTGGCCTATGTTCTTGTCTGTGAGCAACCACAAGCACTCTGTTCTCTCCAGGATCTGCCAATAGGATTCATTCTCCAGAGCCTCCACCAGCTCCACCACCAGCACTCTTCCTCACCCCAGGGCCATCACTCAGGGCAGAGATTCAGATCAGTGACTCAATTTCCCCAGGGTCTTTAGGCCAAGGGCTCCAAAAATGGACACTGCCACTGCAGTTGCTGCCACCTACTGGGCCAGACTATGTTCCCTTCTCCCCCAGGTGAGAGAGCTTTCTCACTGACCATTGAAGCTTTCTTTGGTGTTTGTGGGTTGAGCAATCTGGGAACTGCAGCTGCTGCTGGGGATTCCATCTCCTGATGCCTGCTCTGGTCCCATTCCTACTGATGCCATACTGCCAAGGTGGGCTGGGCTCTACAACCTGCGCTCTGCTCCACATCCAGTGTGATAGACCTTTCCTGTCAATCTTCCAGGCAGTCTTGGGTTGGAAATCTCTTTCACTCTGTCATTTTGTGGCTTCTGCTGCTCTAGAATTTGTTTAGAGTCATTTTTTTACAGGTATTTTATGGGCTATGGGTGGGGTGCTTCTGCAGGTCTGTCTTTCTACTCTGCCATCTTGGCTCCACCTCCTTTCCAGGTTTTTCTTGAGAGGTTATTATTTTCTATGATATTAATAATCCATTATTAATTAGGATCCAGGCTTTTTATTTCCTCATTCAGGGACCAGCCCTTTGTAGATATCCGAACAGTCTCTGAAGGGCTTGGTTGATAGAGGAGATTGCCCCAATCCTCATTATTTGGCAGGACCCTACCCAACTAGGAGAACTTACTTCTGTTTGGAGTGTAAACAGAATCCAATCTAGGTGAATTTTTGCCCTGAAAGAACAAGCCTCTGTCCTTGCATCCCTCTATTAGAATTTAGAGTGACCTAATTCATGAAGAAAACCAACCAGAGAGGTCTGGGTGGAGATGGACTAGATTGCTCCCTGTCTAGATTGCTGGAGGTTGTTGAGTCTCAGGTCAAGCCACATTCTCAGCAGAAGGAGTTGAAGACTCCTAACCCTACCTCACCAATTGTTCACCAGTCAGGGTTGATTTTCACATGTTAGGGGTATCCCCTTTTCCAAAGTTACTTAAAGTATTCAGTTTCTCCATGGTTTTGTCTTTGGTTACTGAGGGAAACCACTGGCTATCAATTTATTGGTTGTTCACTAGGCTAAATAACAAATTAATTATTAATTACTCAGAAACTCTGTCTCTTGGATTTTTCACTTTTAACATTCTGAACCTATCCCCCTCATTATTTCTTATGGCACAATAGTATTCCTTCATAATCATATACCACAATTTGTTCAGCCATTCCCCAAGTGATGGGCATCCCTTCAACTTCCAATATCATAAATATTTTTTCTTCATACAGATTCTTTTTCTTGGTCTTTACTCTCTTTAGAACACTTATGTATTCTTATTGCATAATCAGGTATGTTTGAAAGAGTGACTCATCTCCTGGGGAAATTTAAGACTATTTCTCCTAGCTCAACTGATGATGCATGTATCTTGGAATGCACAGAGACCATACAGCTGATACAGAAACTGATGGGCAGATGGATCACCAGGATCCAAAGAAGGTCCTGAACATCAGTTTTGGGCAGGCCCAGGGAAGGGAATAGGGAGGGATAATTGCTGCAGATTCAGGACCATTGGTGGCACAACTGGTAGAATATGGAAGAATGGATCCTCAGCACCTCACTTTTCCCTTCCGAAACCTTAGAGTGCTTTGAATGCTCTCCCCTTCAGGTCTTATATGGTATCTATACTCTTCCTAAGGAGCTCTTGGACAAGTTGTCAATTCTGAAGTTTTTGAAACTGTTCTGGAAATCATTCCTTGTACTTGTTTTGCTTTGGTATTTTTGTGGCCAAGAGAACTGTTATTTTTTAAATTATTGATATCTTTTGTTTTTACATCACATTAATTTCCACCACATTTTACACTTTACATCACACTTGTTGTATATCTCTATAAATGTAAAGGAAATAGGTTGTCCTATGACAATCACAGGGAAGGTACTCTCTTAGTCATTGTGGGCAAGATTCCTTTTTAAAAAATCATTTTATTTGTTTTTGGTGCTCTCCAATCACTTCTATATATCTTAGGATTTTTCCCCTCCCTCCCCCTCCTTCCTTCCTACCTTCCCACTCCCTGAGACAGCATACAATTTTTTATAGGTTCTATACATACATTCCTATTAAATGCATTTTCACCTTAGTCATGTTGGGTAGAAGAATTAAAAGAATGGGAGAAATCATAAAACAAAACAAAAGTAAAACATAATACAAAAGAAAATGGTCTGCTTCATTCTGCGATCAAATTCCATAGTTCTTCTCTGGATATGGAAGGCATTTTGCCTTAAGAGTCCATTGGGAAGTTTTTAAGTCCTTGCATTGCAATGAAGTACTAAGTCTACCAGAAAAACTTCTTGCACACTGTGGTTGTTGCTGTGTACAAAGTTCTCCTGGTTCTGCTTCTTTCATTCAGCATCAAATCATATAAGTCTTTCTAGGCCTCTCTGAAGTCTTCCAGTTCATCATTTCTTATAGCACAATAGTATATTATTACATTCATATACCACAATTTGTTCAGCCATTCCCTAATTGATGGGCACGACCTTGCTTTCCAGTTTTGGGTGTGAGTAAGATTTTTGCCAAAGTCTTCCTTAATAGGCTGATCCTTCTCCTTGAAGATGGTTATTCAGTTGAGAGCCAGTGTGACTTCAGTAAGGGCTGATGAACAGTCAACATTGTATTTGTTCCCTGACAACTCCAAGAGAAATGCCAAGAACAGAACAGAGATCCGTATACAATATTTGTTGATCTGTCCAAGGCCACTGTCAGTCATGAGGGCTTTTAGAAAAATATAGCAAAATTTGGGTGCCTGGAGAAGTTTATTGGTATCATATGTCATTTTCATGATGGCATGCTTACATGGGTTCTGGATAATGGACAATGTTCTTGCATTTTCCCAGTCACCAATGGAGTGAAGCAGGGCCCTTTAGAGCTCCCATGCTTTTTAGCATGATGTTTTCAGCAACTTTGTCAACTGCCTTCAACAAGGAGGAAAATGGCTTCAAAGTTAGCTGATGTAAATTATTTAACTTCAAAAGGCTACAAACCAAGACTAAAGTGGAGGGAGAATTGATGCATGATTTTTTGTTCACAGATGATTATGCACTCAGTGATGTCTCTGAGGTTGAGGTGGAACAAAGTATGGATTGATTCTCTGCTGCTTGTGCTAATTATGGCCTAACAACACCAAGAAAACACAGGTTCTCCACCAGCCAGCACCACATCATATACATGTGGAACCATCAGTTACAACAAAAGGAGAAATATTGTATGCTGTTGATAAGTTCACTTACATTGGCAATATACTTTCCTGAGATGTACACATTAATGATGAGTTAGACACATCGCCAGAGCTAGCTCAGTGTTTGGGAGTCTCCAAAAGAACGTGTGGGGGAGAAGAGGTATTGGACAACTTACCAAACTGAAGATGTACAGAGCCATTGTGCTGACCTCATTGTTATATGCCTATAAAACCTGGATAGTGTACTGGTCCCATACTGGAAACTGAATCACTTCCCTTGGGATTGTCTTAGGAAGATTCTGAAGATCACCTGGCCTGAGCTAAACTTCCAAGCATTCAGACTTTACCACAGAGAGCACAACTCTGATGGGCTGGCCAGATTGTTTGAATGCCAAATGTATGTTTGCCTAAAAGAACATTTCATGGAGAGTTCATACAAGACAAGCACTTATATGGAGGTTAGAAGAAGCCATACAAGAACACTTTCAAGATATCTATGAAGAACATTGGAATAGATTGCATGACATGTCAGACATTGGCAAAGGACCACCTTGCATGGTATGCTCTCATCAAAGAAGGTGCCATGTTCTACAAGCAAAGTAGGATTATAGTAGCTCAAAAGAAATGTGAGATTTACTAGAGACATCTCCACTCCAAATGGTCATGTGGTCTATCTGTACCCAACCTGTGACGGAACCTTCCGAGCTTGTATTGGTCTGATCAACCACCCTCAGACACACTGTACCTTGATTCCAACATAGTGATGTCATCTTGATCCTCTTTGAGAATGAAAAACAGCAAACAACATTCATTCCCAAATATATCCTTCTCCCCTTCCCTCTCCGGGGAGCTATTCCTAGTAACAATGAATTTTTAAAATTCTGTAAAATTAAACAAAAAACCAAAGGAATTTGACACTATATGCAATGTTGCTCACCCATAGGACCCCCTGCCTCCACCAACTCTGCAAAGAAGGGAGAGATATATTTTCTCTGCGGTCAAGTTTGGTCGTTATAATTATATAATAGAGTTTTCAATTTTGTTTTTGCCGTTCATTCCATGTCTGCTGGTTCTTTTTATTTCGCTGCATCAATTTGTAGGAATATAAGATTTAGAGCTGGAAACAACATTAGAAGCGAATCTCATCCACTCTCCCCATTTTACAAATGAGAGACCCAGAGGGATTAAGTGATGTGTCCAAGGTCACACAGATCACAAGCAGCAGAACTGGGATCTGAACCCGGGTTCTGTGACTCAAAATGCATCTCTGCTTCCATTGCATCATACTGACTCCTGAAAGTTTTCTCATGCTTATAGGAATTCTTCACATTCATTGTTTCTTACAGTAATATTACTCTACCTACACCCATGCCCCACAATTTGTGTAGGCATCCCCCAATCAACAGGTATCTTCTTTGTTTTCAGTGCTTTGCTACTATAAGAAGTGCTATTATGTTATGAATATTTGGGAGGTATATAGGACTTTCATTCCTGCCTTTTACCTCTTCAATGTATACTCGTAGCAGTAGAATCACTGAGTCAAAGACATGATATTTTAGTCACTTTTCTAGCAAAATTCCAAATCATTTTTCAGAATGACCAGACCCAATTCATAGCTTCACCAATAGGATGTTAATGTGCCTATCTTTCCAAAGCTGCTCCAACATTGGCTATTTACAAATTTTATCATCTTTGCTAATTTTCTGGGCATAAAGTATAATTTCAGTGTTGACTCTGATTTGTATCTTTCTTACTACTACTGATTTGGAGCAGTCTTTCATATATTTGTTAATAGTTTGCAATTCTTTTTTGAGAACCTTTGATATTTTCTGACTATCCATTGGAGAATGACTGTTGGTCTTACATATTATATTCTAATTTAATTCATGCTGATCTATTCTCTAGGCAAATTGGAATATTCCATCTCCAACATATATGAGCATATGACCTGTACTTTCCTGCCTCCAAGTGTTTATTCACAGTTTTCTGTGCCTGGTGTGCCCTCCCCTACCTATTATTACCCCTTGAATTCCTATCTAACCTTTAAAATACAACATAAATGACTCCTCTTCCATGAAGCTTTTCTTGATCCCTACCTCCTTTAGAACTCGCATAGCATTTTGTTTACATTTGCCTTGTTGTTGCCGTGTACATTTATCATATACTATTCTACACTATAATTATGTGTTCATATTAAAATAATTTACATTTATATAATTCAAGTTTACAGAGCTATTAGATTCTATGCTACATGAGTGCTTCACTTATTTCCTCAACAGAATCTAGCAAAAAACTATTTTTTTTGTTCCAGACTTGATTTCATCACTGTAGGGAACTCCAGTTGTCAAAACACCCTCCCCTAAAGCAACTCAGCAACTCCTTTGTAATTTATAATCCTAAATAATTGCCCAGGCCCCTGAGAGGTTATGACATTTGACCATGGTAACACAACCAGCATGTAGCAGAGTCATGGCTTGAATCTGGCTTCTTCTGGCTCCAAGGTTGGCCTAGTAGCCATTCCTCTCCTCCACACGATAAATACTAATAAATTTTTGTAGAACTGCTGTATTTTGAACCCTAGTAGAGTTGTAACAAACATGGTAGGCCAAGGCTTTATCTTTGGAACCAACATTCAGAAAAGCATCCTCAGGATGGGCCCACCTGCCCATTCCCTAACCCCCACCCTGGGCTACTGTATCCCCCAGGGTCATGAAACCATCACACTCCACTCTCAGTCCTGACTATCCACCTGGGACCATAACCCCAGATATACCACCTGGCTTGGGATCCTATACAGAAGGGACCCTTAGATTTAGTGTAGGATCAACCAAGCAACAGATCTGGAGTCAGGAAGACCTGAATTCCAATCTGGCCTCAGACACTTACTAGCTACGTGACCATGGGCAAGTCAGTTAACCCTGTGTGCCTTGGTTTTCTCATCTGTAAAATGAGTTGGAGAAGGAAATTGTAAACTACTCCAATATCTTTGCCAAGAAAAACCCAAATGGAGTCCCAAAGAATCAGACACAATGGGTATGACTGAACAACAAAAACTTCCCTAGTTCCAATAGTGGATTGTGCATATTCAACCTAAGTCTACCCAGCCAGTCATGGTTATACCCTGTTCACAGAATTCGCTTTATTGCTCTTACCTTTAACATCGAGTGCAAAGTCTACTTGAAAACAGCTTGTATCTCCCAGGTCAGCTGTGAGAAGGAAGACAAGCAGGAGGACTGGAGGAATCTTCAAAATAAACCAGTCATAATTGTCAAAGTCCATTAGAAAGGCATTTGGAGAAAGTTAACTTGGAAATACAGAAAGAAAATCAAATATCTACAAAGAAACTAAATAAAAAGTTCATTTTTGTTGTAGGGTCATGTCAAGTACAAATGCAAAAAAGATATCTCTCCCAAATTATATTTGGAAAATGGAAGAAATTCCTGCCACATTAAATAATAATGGTAACTGATCACTTTCCTGCCTACCTCAAGGCAATTATTCAGTTGAATTCAACTATCAAGTACCTGTTGTATGCAAGACCTGTGCTGTGATTAAAAAAAAGATATAACTTTTGCCTTCAAGAGGCTTACAGTCTCTCTCCTTTTTAAAAATAAGTTTTCACTGAATCTTAAAAATTGTTTTTACATGGAATTGGAGGAAAATAAAATATGATTAAATTTGCAGCAAAATTTTCATTGATGTCTTTTTTTAACATCACCAAAATTTCCCCCAAATCCCTTTCCCCTTCCAGACAGTCATCCCACACAATAATATTTTTAAAGAAAAATTTAAAAGTTAGAAAATTTATCAGTACAGCAAAAAAGTCTAAAAATATGTACAATATGCCTCAGCTGAAAATCTCCCACCTCTGAAAATGGATGGGTTGGAATTGTCTTCTCATATCTCCTCCTTGGAGCCACATTGTTCATCATTTTGCAACATTTACATTTAATTTTTTTTTGGTGATTGATTTTTTTCTGCTCTTATTATTATAGTCATTACATATTTTTACTGTTTTCTTGTTTTTGCTTATTCTGCATCACTTCCCATAGATCTTTCCATTCTTCTCTGTAGTCATCACATTCATAATTTTTAAAATTTAATTTAGTTTTTTTGTTACATTTTAAGTTCCAAACCATCTCCCTCCTCTCCCCACTGCACTCTAGAGAAGGTCTCCATTTGACACAGATACAACACATACTTGTATGTAGATATATATATATATATATATATGTAAAACCATACTATACATACTTCTATTTATCAATTCTTTCTCTAGAGGTGGGTAGCATCTTCCTTCCTGGGTCCTTTGTAGTTGATTTGAGTAACTTGGTCATTCACAGTTCTTCAAACATTACTTTATATAATGTTTTCTTGGTTCAGATTCATAATTTTTTACAGTACAAAAGTATTCCATTATCTTTATCAATCAAGCAACTAAAAAATATTTGTTAAGCACCCACTTTGTGGCAGGCAGTGCTAAGCACTTCATGTACCACAATTTGTTTCGCCATTTCCTAGTTGATGGGAATCTGCTTTGTCTCCTGTTCTTGCTATCACAAAACTGCTATGTGGGTACTTTCCTATCAATGACCAAGAAGCTTGTAGCCTAATAAGCTATTGTTGGAAGGATCAGATATATGAAATGTGCAAAATACTCTACAATGATACTTCAAGGATAGATGAGTTTATTAATGTGAGTACTCTTTTCACCAGTGAAGATTATATAATAACCTTCATGCCTTGTTAGATAATAATACTTTTTTTTGTTGTCTTATAACTTCATTGATGCCTGGAGCTCCCAGTGAGAAAATTCCCTCTGCCAACACAGATCTACATTTATTCTACAATTTATAATCTTGGAGAGATGCCTGAGGCACTGAGAAGTGATATCCTTTGTGTAGGACCATATAGAAAGTATCCAAAACTTTGAACTCAGGCTTCCCTCTCTCTGAGACCAGGTCTTTCCCTAAATTAGTCTGCCACTAATAGAAACAATAGTAACTAACAGTTATATAATGCTTTATAATTTGTAAAATACTTCGTATATGTCTTCCCGTTTGAAATATATGTTCTCCTAGAGTTGCTATGACCAAAAAAGTTAATCACTTGGAAACTAGCCTTCTGTTACTGAGATGCACCAAAGCGGGAAGGAAACTAGCATTAGGTAACCACTATGAGACAGGCATTGTGCAAATATTATCTCATTTGGCCCTTACCTCCACCTTCTGAGTTAGGTGCTATTACTGTCCTCACTTTACAGTTAAGGAAAACAAGGTAGATAGAGGTCAAGTGACTTGTGTAGGGTCAGTTTTTTAACCTCAGATCTTCCTGATTCTATCTCTTGTGCTATGTAGCTGCCAATTAAAATTCTATGATAATGTGTCATCATGGTTTGGAGTGACCTTTGGTTCTCAAAGGTTATGCAAAAGTTGACCACCAAGTGATAAATTTTCCCAATCATAGCAACTCACAAAGGATTATGGGAATGGAGATCAGGAGAATTTGCTTTACATCTCTTTTAATTTCTTCCTTTGTTCTGCCTTTCTCCCATTAGTTTCATAGATTTAGAGTTAGAAGGTACCTTAGAAACAGTGGTATTTCTAGTAAATATTTAATAACCAGCTCTCCCCAAAACACAACACACTTTAAAGTCTAATCTACATCATTAACATTTCCTCCATCATTTTCTTAAGCCTAAATAGTCAACAAAAACAATATATCAAGTTGTGTTATGTAGTGTTTGCTGATCGTAGAGGTGCAAGTGTTCACACTGAAAATTTAACAATCAGCTCTTCAATATGCTGACTCCAGCGCACCCCTTCTTAGAGATCAAAAGTCAGTCTAGGAAAGGCAGCTAGTGGTGGAGTGAATAAAGCAATAGAGTGCTGGCCCTGGAGTCAAGGAGTTCAAATTCGACCTCAGGCACTTGACAAGACTAGCTGAAAGAAAGAAAGAAGGAAAGAAAGAGAAAGAAAGAAAGAAAGAGAGAGAGAGAGAGAGAAAGAAAGAAAGAAAGAAAGAAAGAAAGAAAGAAAGAAAGAAAGAAAGAAAGAAAGAAAGAAAGAAAGAAAGAAAGAAAGAAAGAAAGAAAGAAAGAAAGAAAGAAAGAAAGAAAGAAAGAAAGAAAGAAAGAAAGAAAGACATCAGTCTAGGGTTTCTTAACCTGGTATCCACCAACCATGGATGAATTTAAAGAGGTCTGTGAACTTGGGTGAGAAAGCAATAACATGTTTATTTTCACTAATCTTTAACTGAAATTTAGCGTTTACTCCAATTATTTAAAAACATTTTTAGGAGAAAGAGACCACAGATTTCACTAAACTGCCAAAAGGGTCCATGACACACATAGCTATTAAGAGCCCTGCTATAGTCTAATCCCTCTCATTTCGTGAACAGAGAGTTTAAGAGACTTGTCCAAGCTCACATAGCTAGCAGGTATTTGAGGAATTAAATCCAGATCTTTCTGTCTAAAGTTCAACACTCTGTCCTCAACGGCCTGGTCTTTTATGACGCCCTGTTTTGTAATAGGACAGGATGAGAATCACTGCAAAGGAATAAAAGGACAATCTCTGTTTTACATCCTCCCTCTTTTCACTCTTCCCTTCCTCTCTCCTCTCAGACATGACTGCATAGGAGGCTGAGACAGAGACAGCAACCTTATGAGCAATGAGTATAATTATCGACAACTCCCCCAACTCCTTATAGTCTGATCTCCTTTTCCTAACCAAGACCCATTCCCAACTCATCCTGGAACTACATTCCCTTCCCAGCCCCCTCCCCCTGTCATTTCTGTCATTTAGCAAATGGCAATTGAAACAATCAGATTGATTCTATATCATCTTTTAATTGATCCTATTTATAGTTCATTGATTTTGTCCAGTAACTGCCTAACTCATGGTTCTTTGTCTCAGAACTCAATTCTCTTCTTGGCAATTCAATGATCTGAAACAATTCCAAAATACTTATGATGAAAAATGCTGTCCAAATCCAGAGAAAGAACCATGGAGTCTGAATGAAGACTGAAGTACATTATTTTCACTTTCTCTGGGGTCTTATGTGTGTGTGTGTGTTTCCTTTTGATCTGTTTCTTCTTTAACAAATGACTAATGTTGAAATATGTTTAACACGATTGCACTTGTACAACTAACCTATGTCAGATTGTGTACCACCACCTCTGGGGAGAGGAGAGGGAGAAAAATTTGGAACTCAAAAATCTTTCAAAAAATAAATGTTGAAAACTATCTTTACATATAATTGGAAAAATAGAATGATAATCACATTAAAAAGAGCTTATTTCAAAAGTCCAGTTGGCCTAAAATGAGATGAGTTTTTAAATCTAGTTTTCCTGCTAATCACGGTTCTATTCTTGCCTCAAGGAAAGCTGTTAACCTTGAGGGATACAGATGGACGCCAGGGCGTTTGGTCTAGTATCTCTACACCACCAACCTATCCTGGAAGGACGCCTGCTATGTTCTCCAAAGAAATCTGGTCCACTATGTCTGACCTTGCAGGTGGACTCAAACAACTAATGTTCTTGGTCCCAGAAAGGAAGGAGGGGGTTGTTACTAGCCCCTTATTCTCACTTTCCCACCAATCGTATTGTCCCCCATACCTCAGCTCTGTAACCAATCATATTGATTTTGCCATTCATGATATCAAGCTGTTTTAACCAACCATAAGTTGGTGGCACAGGGGCAGCTAGAGGGTGCGGTGGATAGAATGCCTGAAGTCAGGAAGACTAGAGTTCAAATCCAGCCTCAGACACTTACTAGCTGTGTGACCCTAGGCAATCACTTAACCCCGTTTGCCTCAGTTTCTTCATCTGTAAAATGAACTGGAGGAAAAAATGACAAACCATTCCAATAACTTCACCAAGAAAACCCTAAATGGGGTCACAAAGAGTTGGACAGAACTGAAAATTACTAAATAACAACTTGTTCCCCACCCCAAAGTCCTGTTCTTTGTTTTGTACTCCCTAAAACTATAAAAAAGAGTTATCCTCCTCACATGTGGGTCTTAGCTTTGGTGAGGAAGTTGAGATCCTATTTACTGGTAAATTTACACTTTACTAATAAATTGATCAGGCTCAGAATTTTGTGCCTTAGTTTACCTTATTTGAACTGTTACACAAAATTATGGATGAGATCGGATTTGATCTGAGGTAAGTCTACTAGCATTTTAGAATACTTCAAAGCAAATATTTTTTTTTAAAAATATTTTTGAACATAGTGTTCCAGAGGGTATAAGATATTTTTCCACTCCTAACCCTTCATTTTATAGATATGAAAACTGAGACCAAAAGCATTGAAATGATTTGCCCAGGGTCAGACAGTTACTTTTTTTTAAGTTAATGTATAATTTATAATCACCCAATGAAAAAGTAATTATGTATATATAAAGGGAGTACCAATGCAGAAGGCACAGAAGGAGTTGGTTGGTGGGCATAATGTACGTACGTAGTTTTCATGATTTTTTTCATGATAGATGATTCAGTAGATAGAGAATCAAGTCTGAAGTCAGGAAGAACTATTTGGACTCAGACAATGCTTAGCAAGTTAGTTCACTTTTATGTGCCTCAGTTTCCTTAACTATAAAATGAGGATAATAACAGCAGCCACCTCTCAGGATTGCTGCGAGGATCAAATGGGCTTCTCAGCACAGTACCTAGTACATAGCAAGCATTATGTAAATAAATAATGTTATTACTATTTGGAAAAGACCCCTGGGGGAAAATCACTGTGTACTAATATTTGTATTGCCTACTACAAGAGGTTGTTACAAAAGCACTCTGTAGACTTTAAAGTGCTATGTAAAAATCAACTAATACTAAAACTGTGGAGCACTTTACAGGTGTTTTTGTTTTCTTTTTGGACTGCTATGAGAGACAGCTTGGGATCTTTGAGGCCAAATTCAGATAAGAAAAAAATATTTTTATACAAAGAGAGAGACACAACTAAATGGCAGAGTGGATGGACTGCTAGGCTTGGAGTCATGAAGATTCATCTTCCTGAATTCAAATCTGGCCTCAGACACTTACTAGACACTTCTCTTGAGCAAATTATTTAACCCTGTTTGCCTCAGTTTCTGTAAAACGAATTGGGAGAAGGAAATGACAAACCATTCCAGTATCTTTGCCAAGAAAACTCATGAACATGACTACTCATCATCATCATCATCATTGACAGCAACAGAGAGACATACAAAAGGGAAAGGAAGGGAGCACAGGGAAGGGATATGTGTTTTTTATGTAATTCTTACTATGTGCTAGGCACCAGGCTAAGAGCGTTTTACAAATATTATCTCATTTCACCTTCACAACAACTGCCGAGATAGGTGATGTTATTATCCTCATTTTATGGTTGAAGAAACTAAGGCAAACAGAGGTTAAGAGGCTCGCCCAGGGTCACACAGCTAGATTTGAACTCAGGTCTTTCTGACTCCAGGCCACTGTGTTATCTCCCTGCCTCAGCTGTCACAGGACAAACAGAAGAATTAGAGAAGTAGGTAATGAAGAAGGTAGTTACAGGAATTTTCTCTGATAACATTAACTAGATGGTGGAGGGCTTTGGGATCTTTCTCTTATCTGTAAATTAAGGAAATGAACCAGGTAACTGTTAGGATCTCTTCCTTCTCTATGACTTTGTGATACCCTGTGGTCAGGTTCAAGTCCAAAAGTGGTCTCACATCTGGAGTAAGCAGAAATAGTGAGCCAGTAGGAACTTAGGGACAGGTAAAATCCTACAGGGTTCTTTAATGACATATGTCGGAATCAGACCTTGGGCTCTTGACACCAATTTAGTCAGTTTTCTTTTACACTAAGCTGTCTCTCCAAATTAGAAAATCCTGACAATGATATTTTTTTTCTGCGCAAGATAGATCTCTTTTCTGCACAAGATATGTCGAAAGATAGGGAGAGGAGTCACTGGAATGCATGGCAAAACTTTTAACCCCTCCCTTTTAATGACCTTTCCAAAGATCCTGGTGCCTGGGACCTAGACAAGAAAGCATCTGCCTGTGTAGCATGCTTCCAAGACTTATTTTGCCCACAATGCTATTTTCCTTATCATCAAAAACATATCTGTTACATATGAAAAGGAGCCTCTAAAATTTCTACTCACAACTATTTTCCAGATTCCCATGGTGGGATGGAAAAATGATCCTCTTCCAATTTCAAGAGACAGTTGGGAAAACTCAACTGCGTTTTCCCAGCACAATTTGAATCTTATGATTTAATCTATTCTCCAGAGAGACCACCTGTGTCCACAAATCTCTCCAGGCCCAATCTACCTCTAATTCATTTGCAGTTGGGAACTCTTAAAAAAATTAATTTCATCTCTTTTCTGAAGTTTTACTGCTGTCTTTTGTTTTCTCATCATAGTTATTTATGAATCTACTCCCTCTGTTCCCACTCCAAACCAGTAAAACTTCCCGTGAAACAAAGAAAAGCAGTCAATTAAAAAATAGGAGACTTTTAAAAACACAATCAAATCCTAATACCCTTTGCTAGTAAAGGGACTCAGTAGTAGAAACATCCAGAACTTCAATATGTGCTCTTGAAGTTTTCAATGAGGCTACAACATATTAATCTTAATTTCCTTAGTACTTTAGCTTATATTCAAATGAGTTGGCATCCCAACTATGATTTCAGAAAGAATACTGGCAAGTTACTATGTCTACTTCAGAATAGTAAAGGGATAGATCAAAGGAACTAGGTCAGGAGAAGGGAAAGCTGTCTGCTGCATTTTCTTGCCAAAGATACTAGAGTGGTTTGTCATTTTTTTCTCCGGCTCATTTTACAGATTAGGAAAGTGAGGCAAACAGGGTTAAGTGACTTGCCCAAGAAACATAGCCAGTAAGTGTCTGAGGATGGATTTGAACTTATGAAGATGAGTCATCCTAATTCTCAGTCTAGTCCTCTATCCACTGCACCTCTGAAGGGAATAACTGCCTTTCAGTATTTTAAGAGGGTGCCATGTGGAAGAGGATTTAGATATTTTTGTTTCATAGAAATCCATTTAATCTTGATGTTAGGGAAATGGGGATTGACTGCCTCTGGAGGTACCAAAATCTCCATTGGAGGAGGCATTCCAACAGAAACTGGTGAAGTGATAAAGGGGATTCCTATTGTTAGAGGGGCTGGACTAAATGACCTCTGAGACCACTTCTCACTCTGAGATTCCATGAACCCATGAGAGCAATGGCAAAGGCACATTAAAAGGAACAGTGATGATGAAAATTTTGCTGTGGCTACTCAGGAATCAATGCTACATCCAAAACAGAATATGGTTCCCTGTCTACAGCTTTTCCCTGTTGATTGACACCATCACCCTGATCAGGTCTACTTAAGTCAGGGACAGTTTCAGTTGAGGTCAAGCACAAGAGCATTTAATAACTACAGAACTAGTAAATGGATAGAATCTCAAAGACACTCACCATTTTGAAGTGCTTGGTGACTCTACCAGAGAATGAATGCTGGGAAATTTGGTGCTGGGGAAATTTATGGGTCATGAACTTCAGGGCAGCTGGACAACACTGCTAAGAGAAAGCCACGTCAGAGGGAGATCCAATCCCAAAGAAAGCTGGAGGGTATAGGGGCCAAAACTCCTCTCAGGGGCACTGTAACTAATTAGCATTTTCCACACATTCTGGTCAGGGCTTGTGAAGACAGAAAAGAACTAGAAGCAAACCATCACATCCTTTTAGCCTAGAGGATCTTAGAAATTTTTCTAATCCAACCCTTCATTTAATTGATGATGAAAGAGAGGTAGGGTGACTTGTCCAAAGTCGCACACCTTGTGAGAGTATATAACCAGTGTTTCTGACTCCCAACCCAGTGAACATTCCACCTCTTCATCCTCACCCTCTCTGATTGTCATTGCTTTTCCTTCTCCTTTCAGACACTAGGTATACAAGGGGGATAGAAAATGGGGAAAACCAAAATAGAAGGTGTGCCAACCAGAGATGAGAAAGAAGAAAGAAATGAATCCATTTATCCTAGGGTTTCTTTGTGTGTGTCCAAGTCACTCATAGGCTACTTTTGATAGTCTGGTAATTTTATTAGTAATGTTATTGATACTACTATTTAGAAGAAACTTGGCATAGTGGAAAGGACATTGCATTTTCAATCAAAAGACACATGCTATTATTGTCTTGGGTCAGGGATGAAAAGGATTAAGGGGAAAGGAATGAGGACTTTGTGTCAGAGTCTATGTTGTCAAGGAAACTAAACCATTTATTTTGTTGGTGGTGTAAACAAAAAGAGGTACTACTTATAAATAATGATGTAATGTGATTGTTTTATACTAAAACCACTTTGCTTTGTGGCTCTCTAATACACTTAGCAGGGCAGCTAGGCAGTACAGTGGATGGGACCTGGAGTCAGGAAGATTCACTTTCATGAGTTCAAATCTGGCCTCAGACACTTACTAGCTGTGTGACCTGGGCAAGTCACTTAAGCCTGTTTGCTTCAGTTTCCTCATCTATAAAAAGAGTCAGAGAAGGAAATGGCAAACCACTCTAGTATCTTTGCCCAGAAAACCCCCAATGGGGTCAAGAAGAGTTAGATCCCACTGAACAACAATATGCTTATTATGTACTAGTGGGCATTAGTTATCTGTCTGTGATTTGTTCCACCCATCCTATGGCTAGACTATAGGCTCTGCGAGAACAGGGGCCAAATCTAAAACTTTGTCTGTCCCTCAGCAGCTAGTACTATGCTCTTAAGCACTGCAAGTGCTTAATAAACATTTATTTATTGACATTTTTGACTATTACACTACTGGCAAAATGTTTGCTTTCAACTATTTCTCAGTAGTAGTCATGGATTTGCAGAGCCATATGTACATATTCTGAGATGATGTATAGAGAAAAACATTGGATTTGGACTCATAAGGACCTGAGTTCAAATCTATTGACTACCTATTTGTAACTGGGCAAATCATTTTAACTCTGCGTCTGGTAACTTCATGTATCAAGGAAGGAGTTAGAGCAGATGTTTTCTGAGGTCTCTTTCAACTCCTAAATCCTATGATCTATGAATGTGATTTTGAGTATTTGTGAGCTGGGATGACAGGTATTGATTGTTTATGGGCAGCAGAGTTTTCTTTGTGAAGAGCTAACTAATTTCTTTAGGAGTTGAGCTTATGCTTTCACAAGCACAGCAGCCCTAAGTAAGCTAACAATCCAAAATGAAGGATGAGAAACTGCAGAACTAAGTTCTAAAAGGGAAGAGGGGAGGGAGTATTGGATTATCAGAGCCTAGGAACATTGGACCCAAAGAAAAAGCCTAAAACAAGGGTTTGGGAAGGGAGGTCAGCAGGGAAAAGGAGGAAGAAAGATTCTAAACTTGTTGGCTTTTCTGTTGAAATATGTTTAAATAATGTTGTTTTACTATTCTCCCCCCTGATCAAACCAGCTCTGGTATGCTGTGTTCAGTGAGCAAACACATTGATGAACTGGTTTAAATCCAGAGAAGGATAATGGAGGATGGTGAAGGGAACTTAACAAGGATTGTATCTGACCTTTGTATCTCTTCTTTCTCCCCTCAGGCCACCACCCACACACCCAGAACAGAACTCTGTATATGCTGGCCTTTAATAAGTGTTCATCAATTTAAATTATGGTAGATGTTATTCATGCAATATTTTAGATGGCCTTTGAGTTCACTTCTAACTTTGAAAGTCTAGGGATTCTATCAATATTCTTGACAAGAAAAGCTGGGGTTGTCCTTAGTGTTTAATCTGACCTTTGGGCATAATTTCCTGACCTCTCTTGGAAATTTTCTATGTACAGTACTCTGTGTTCCATATCTGATCAGTCATGGGAGGCCATATGGTCCAGTAGTCCTGTTCCTCACTTCTCATAAATCTATTCTTCACTCTTAGCATGACCTCCAGGGGCCCCTTCACCCTTCAGTGCTCTACTAGCCCATCACCCATGTTCCCTTCCCAAACTTGAGCCTGTAGTTAATCAGTTCAACTCTACCATGTCTTCTACTCTTTAATACTCTGCCCCCTTGACCTTTCTCCCTTCTCACGTTTTGTTAAACCTCAACCATGGATTATCCCTACCATTTGCTGTTCTTACCTTTACCCACATGCTACTAAATGTCACTAGAGGAAGCTACAAAGACATAGTGACTGGGTATACTGTAAATTGGAGCTATATAATATTAATTGGACCTTAACTGATACAAATTGACCTTCTAGCACATTTTTCCCATTAACTTTTCCAAAGCTCTTTTCTCCTTAACCCTCCCATATCATCCTTGTCCCTCTTCTCACAGAAGAGAACCTTATTTCATACTCTTCTCAGTGACCATTCCTATTAAATTTCCTCTTTTCTTTCTATTCTATATCTTAAAACCCCTTAACACTACTCCATTGCTTCAGTCTCTGATAAAGAGATGGTGCTTCTCTTCACCCAGGTCAATTCTTTTACATGTACCCTACAATCCTTGCTTATGGGTTGATACTATAATCTTTGTGTGGATAAGTGGCATATGTATCATTTGGGTTACTGCAGTAATGGCAGTGCCTTACAAGCAACCCAAATCCACCATCTTACATAAGGCTAGAGAAAGACAGTGTGTCCCTGTATTAATTATCCAGCCAGGGAGTGTAAATTCTGAGTTGTCCATTTGGTAGTACTTTCTTTGAGTCACCAACCAAGTGGTCTCATCACAGGACTGAGTGTTCCAGTTCCCTGTGTGGAGACTCAAATTCATCTCAAAGTCTGCTATTCTCCTGACTCAGGAAACATCAGCAGCCAGAATAATCAGCAACCACTACCACCATCCCATAAAATAGGAACCCAACCCAAGGTCAAAAAACTGGAAAGGAGAACTCCAGATCTGTGTTCATGTCTAGATTTTGTCCCTCTATAATCTTTCATGATATCTCCTGTTCTAGAGAAGATTCTGAGTTTCCCAGTGAGGGAAAATGGCAGTCATTAGAAATGATCTGTCAGTTGCCAGTCTCTTACTTCTTCTGCCCTCAATTCATCATAATACCAGGCACTAAAGCAAACAATACTTTGGAGCAAAGAAGTGACTGCTAGAACAGCATAAGGCACTGAATAGGCAGAAACTACCTACCCATCTCCCCTAGTGGCTTACTGCCTCAATTGTTCCTATATGCACACCCCACCAAGCTTCAATCTCTGACTATCTGCTTGTTCCTTCCATACTACTCACAGGCATGCCCAGGGCTCTCACTTCTTGAAAACTTTCCCTTATTCTTACTAGTTCCTCAAAATATTTTCCCATATCTCCCCTCCCTTCAATAAGTGAACTCTTAGAAAAAATTATGTTTATTCATTACATCTTTTTCCTCTTCTCTCATTCATATCTCAGCCCCTTGAAATCTGACTTCTGAACTCATCACATAATTGAGATTGCCCTCTTCAAGGCTAACAATGATTTCTTATTTGCGAAAGCATTTTCCCTCTTCAATTCTTTCTTGACATCTCTGATAACATTTGTCTCTGTTGAGCACTCCCTCATCCAGAGTACTCTGTCTTCTCTGAGTTTTCTTGATACTTTTCGGTCTTGATTCCCTTTCCAACTATTTAGCTGCTCTGTCTATATCTCCTTTGCATTTCTATCCCCAGTGCCTGGCACATATTAGGGGCTTAACAAATGCTTTTTCAGTGATTGCTTGATTCAACTGCTAAATCATCATCCATATCCCCCCCACTATGCTCAGGCGCCTCCCTCTGCCTCCGTATTGGTTCCTCTTTTTTCTCCCTTTACCCTCTTACTCAGTACTCTCCAGTTCTCCTGAATACCAGGCCACTGGACCCAGATGGCTCAGGAGAAGAAAGTGAGGTTGATGACTTTGCACAGCCCTCCCTTATTCAAATCAAAGTCAACTGCAAGTCATGTCATCATCTTAATGTCATGATCCTCTTTGAGAACAAAGGACAAACACAACCTGTGAGTAAGTAGCAGCTCTTCTCTTCTCTCCTCCCCTTCCCTCCCCTCCCCTCCCCTCCTCTCCTCTTCTTTGCTCTCCTCTCCTCTCCTCTGGTGTTCTAGCCAGGGGAAGATACACTCCATGGTCAAAAGCTGCCTTTTTTTCCTTTAGGTTTGCTAGCTACATTTCTTGCTCCCAGATCAAACCTTAAACCCAATTCACTCTGGAGCTCATTGACTGGACAAGTACCCACCCACCTAGCACAGAGTGAATGTAATTACTAAATAGTAATTGTTTTTGTTTTACCCAGGAGTCCTGAGAGTCTTCCCCTCCCAGTTTGATTTTTTTTATTAAAGGGGCCATCCCTTGAGTAACTTAAAGAAGACTATTCATTGAATGGGTTTATCTCACTCAAAGTAAAAATGTGATAAGACCCTAGGCTGAAAGGGCCAGGATCTCACATTGCATCCTGGGCCACCTCCAGTCATCCTGAGGAATATCAGGCTACTGGACCCAGATGGCTCAGGAGAAAAGAGTGAGGTTGGTGACCTTTCACAGCCCTCCCTCACTCAAATCAAAGTCAGCTGCAAGTCATGTCATCATCTTGATGTCATGGTCCTCTTTGAGAATTAAGGACAAACACAACAACAATAGTTCTCTCACCAGTTTCCATGGATTCATATATCATTTATATGCAGATGAAGTCTAGATCTACATATCCAGGCCTCACCAACTTTCTATTGCACATTTCCAACTACATGTCTTGTAGGCATCTCAAATTCAGCATGTCCCAAGGATCCTCATTATCTTTCCCACAATACCAGTCCTCTTTAGTCAAGTCAACAAATATTTATTAAGCACCTGTCACATGCTAGCCACTCTGCTGTACACTGGGGATACAAAGGCAAAAACAAGCAAACAAAAAACAGTCCCTGATCTCAAGGAGCTCACAATTTAATGGAAGAGATAACATGCAAGTAACTATGGAAAACAAGATATATACAGCATAAAATGGGACAATCTTAAAGGGAAGACACTAATGTGATACTGTGACCCTCTCTGTATTAGGGAAGGTATATTATATTTCATCCCTCCCTCAGGGTTCTCCACCATGATGCCAAGGTCACCATCTGTAGAGCCAACTCAAGTGAAAACCTCCATCAGCACCTGAAACTGAGAAGGACAAACAAAGCAGAGGGGAAACAAAAATCTCCAGCCCCATTTCTTGGAGCTGGGGTAAAAGAGAGAGAGAGTTGGGGAAGGAAGTCCTTCCTCTTTCACTCATTCAGTTCATGGCACCCATGATGTGGATGAACTGGGATCTTTACCCTCTGAACACAGAAGGAAAGAGTACACAGGCTAGAAAGTACAACTATCTCAGTCCCACCAGTTTTTAAAATGCAGCCTGCTTTAGTTAGGCAGCTGGTCAAAAATGCATGCCCTGGTCCATGTGGTGGGAAACTAAGAATGATTCCATCTTAGGATATCTATGCATTTCCAGAGAAGCCGCCTTAGGAGTTCCTCAATTGTAGGCAAACTGAGCATGTTCCAAACCTACCATTATACTAAAATTAAAGAACACTGGGAATGACTTCTTGAAGAAGGTGGGGTTTTAGCTAAGACCTGAAGGAAGCCATGGAAGCCAAAGGAGATGAGAAGACATTCCAGACATAGGAGACAGCTGGTGAAAATGCCTAGTCTGTAGATGGAGTGTCATGTGTATGAGGGACAGAAAGGATACCAGTGACACTGGATCATGGAAGGGTCAGCAGATGACTAGAAAGATAGAAAGGGATCAGTTTATGAAGGGCTTTAAAAACTAAACAGAAGATTTTCTATTTGATCCTGGAAATTATAGGGACTTACTTCAGTTCATTGAATAGGGTGGTGACATAGTCAGACCTACAGTTTAGGAAGGTCAATTTGGCAGCTAAACAGAAGGTGAACTAGAATGGGGAAATATTGGAGGCAGGAAAGCTAAGCAGAAAGCTATCGTAAAAGTCCAGGCATGAAGTGATACAATCCTGGACCAAGGTGGTGGCAGTGTCAGAGGAAAAGAGGGGACATATACAAGAGATATTATGAAGGTAGAGATGCCAAGTCTTGGCAACAGATTGGATATGAGAGAGAGACAGAGAGAGAGAGAGAGAGAGAGAGAGAGAGAGAGAGAGAGAGAGAGAGACAGAAACAGACAGAGAGAGACAGAAAGACAGACAGAGAGACAGAGACAGACAGAGACAGAGAGACAGAGACAGTGAGACACATGGAGGGAGAGGCAGGGAGAGACAGACAGACAGACAGACAGACAGGCAGAGGAGAAGAAGGAGGAGAAGGAGGAGCCAAAAATGACACCTAGACTGTGATCTTGGGTGACTGGGACAATAATAGTAGTTAGGAAGAGGGAAAGGTTTGGGGGAAAGATAATGAGCTCAGTTTTGGACATGTTGAGTTTAAGATGTGTACAGGACATCCAAATCAAGATATTCACTAGGTAATTGAGGATACAAGGCTGCAGGTCAGGAGAAAGGTTAAATCTGTTCAAATAGATACAAAAATTATTTGTTTAGATCTGTATAGATCTCTCTTTCTGGGAGAGAGAGAGATAGAAGAGGACACAGGACAGAGCCATGCAGGACACCCATGGTTAGTGACTGTGACCTAGATGAGTATATGGCGAAGGAGGCTAAGAAAGACTGGTCAAGTAGGAGAACAAGGAGAATGGTTCACTGGTTCTCACAGGAGAATTAGTGTCACTACAACCTAGAGAGAAAAGAGTTTCAAAAAAGAGAAGGATGAACAATTTCAAAGACAGTAGAGAGAGGTCAAGAGGGATAAGGATGGAGAATAATTTCCCTATTTTTGTCAAGGGCACTTCTATCTTTCCAGTAACCCAGATTCATCACCTTGTCATACCTTCCAAATCTGACATTATTTGATTTTTTGATAATATTGTCCTAGGAAGGGGCAGCCTAGTATAGTGGGTAGAGGACTGGCCTTGGAATAAGGAACACTTTGGTTCAAATTCTGCATATGATATAAACTGTGTGATTGTGGCAAATCTAGAACTGAGCAATTGCTCAGGGCCTTTAGGTACCTCTCTAAGACTCTGAAGAGTTCTATCTCAGTGGTGTCAAACTCAACTAGAAAGGGATCCTGCTGTGTATACATTGACTTAGAAAACCACAAATTAACATTAACTAGGTTGTATTGTATTCGTACTTATTTTGCTAAACAGGTTCTGTGTTGTATTTTCTTTTTATTTATTTTGTTAAATAGTTTCTGACATTGGGCATTTCCCATCTTCCAGAGTTTGATATCTTTGGTCTTAAATTAACTGGAGTTAATTCTCACACTGAGATTCCCCTACATTAATAGAATCACAAGCTGAAGCCAAAATTTTTTTATATGATTTATTTTTACTTTTCAGTATTCACTTCCATAAGATTTTGAGTTTTAAATTTTTTCCTCCTCCATTTCCTCCCCTCCCCAAGATGGCATGCAATCTGATTTAGGCTCTGCACACATATTCATATTAAACATTTTCACATTAGTCATGTTGTAAAGAAGAATTAGAAACAATGGGAGGAACCATAAGAAAGAAGAAACAAAACAAAATAACGAAAGAAAAGGAAAGCAAATAATATGGTTCCATCTGCATTCAGACTCCAAAGTTCTTTCTCTGAATGTGGACAACGTTTTCCAAAGTGAGTCTCTTGGAATTATCTTATACCCTTGCATTGCTGAGAAGAGCTAAGTCTACCAAAGTGAGTCATGGTACAATGTGGCTGTTACTGTGTACAATGTTCTCCTGGTTCTGCTCATTTCACTCAGCATCAGTTCATATAAGTCTTTCCAAGTTTGTCTGAAGTTCACCTCATCGTTTCATTGCATTCATATGCCACAACTTGTTCAGCCATTCCCCAATTGATGGACGTTCCTTCAATTTCCAATTCTTTGTTACCACAAAAAAGAGCTGCTATAAATATTTTTGTACAGGTAGGTCCTTTTCCCATTTTTATGATCTCTTTGGGATACAGACCTAGAAGTGGTATTTCTGGGTCAAAGGGTATACATAGTTTTATGGCCCTTTGGGTATAATTTCCAATTGCTCTCCAGAATGGTTGGATCACAACCCTACTAACAAGGCATTATTGTTACAATTTTCTCCAACATTTATCACTTTCCTCAGGCCAAAAATAAGAGCCATCTCCTGGGATATCTTGTTCATAATGATAAGTTGAGGCCCATGAATATAATTGAGTGTTAAATGTATATTACAGTATTATAATTGTGGAAGGCACTGACTGAATAAAGCAATTGAGTCCCACGAATTCACTTGAAGAAAGACCCAGGTATAAGTATCAGGTAAAAGGGACAATGAAATGTAACAACACCCACTTTCAGATTTTGAGTGGTTGGATTTGCTTGTTGTAAAGATGTTTCCCTTTTATACCCTGAGAGGTCCATATAGTTTCACATGTAAAGTTCAGGAAACTGACCTGAGAGTTGGCAAAGACAATGGATTTGTTCCAATGCCCTTTTCTCCGCCTTATTGTTTGTCATGAGGGACTATGAGAGCTACAGAGAGAGTCAAAAAAAAGTCATCTCTTAGGAATATTTCAGGAAGAGTACAGCAGGATGAGAAAGGGGATCTTCCTGTCTTCTCTTCTGTATAGCAGTAATTTTTCATGATTTGTGAGCATGAATGACTCAGAAACTTTCCTCACCCCTCTGAGGTGCTACAAGGACAAGCCAGAGATGTTCTGAGGAGATGTTTGGAAGTGTAAAATTTCGTGCAAACGTCCTTAATCTTTTTCCTTTTCCTTTTGTCATATTTAGCAAACAATGTGAGATCATTAAAGTTCATGAGTTTGTGGAGTTAGGAAGAAACAGAATTGACAATAAGTCTGAGTGCTTGTCTTCTGCGAATGTAGATTCCATATGTGGAATGGGGACCCTAGGACTACACATTTCCTATATTTAATAGTTTTAAGCAATATTTTACATCATCTCCTGGTTAAATTCCAAATCCAGGAATCCTGAGTTTAAATTGTTTCCTATGAATGACCATTTGGAGCTCTGGGCTCCATGATGAGGGAATCTCAATGGTATGTGCAGGTTTAGTGCCCTCTGGTGGCCAGTAGTGATGCTATAGCTTTGGGGAGTCCACTCCTTGATTAGCCAGAGAGAAGCAGGAGTGGCATTTATACTGGTGGGTGGTTCAAGGATAGCATCCCCTGACAGACAACTTTAAAAATGCACTCCTTTACAGGATAAATCATGGTGACACAATGCCTTTCTGTAGGCTTAAGGAAAATAATGCATGAGCCAAATTGGACTGCTATTACTACTTACACTGCCTGTTTCATTGTGTACACAAAAAATCCACAATTACTTATAAAGATAGGATGGTGATGTGATTGGAGTTCTGGTTATGAAATTTGGAAGATCTGGTTCAAATTTCACCTCTAACACTGGTTATGTGATCCTGGACTAGTTACTTCATCTCTCTGCTTCAGGCAACTAAGTCTTTGGAAACCAAGAGTTCCTTATATTGACAAAATTCTAGATTCTGCAAATATCTAAGAATATACTGACATAAAGGGGATTGATTCAACTGATATCTCTCAGATATTTCTTGCAAAAACACATGGAGGAATCAAACATGTACATGCCCACTTAGCCTGAGAGGGTAATTTATGGACATTGTTTTTCAAAACCAAACTCCTACATGGAGATAAGGGAATTTGATTTCCCTGGTCATTGGGGTGCTGGAATCTAGTCTAGTAGAGAAAAGAAAGGATCAGTGTTGGCAGTGGTGACTTTGTCTGGATTTTCTAGAGAGAAAAAATGGCTTTCTGATGTAACATGCTCCTTGGGCTGGGTGCAAGGGCAAGGGAGGACATCTTCCACATATTTCCTGGAACAGCATTATGCTTAGAGTATAAAACCAGTGAATTGACAGTTTAGGTCTGATAGGGGAAAAATAGTTCATTCAGCAGCCTCAAAGTATTTGCACCCTCTGGAGGCAATCCACATCAAAAGATAACACTATGAGGCTGGGGAAGGATTGTGTAGAATGTAATAATTTTGGGAAGGAAACAAACAATTATTAAGCATCCTCTAAATGTCTGGATCACTGTCTTGTCATAATGAGCTATGCTGTGCAGAGATGGGTAGGTCCTAATAGAGAGTTCTGACAAAAGGTGATCCCCTGAAGTAAGAAATGGCAAATTACTCCAGTATTTTTGCCAAGAAAATCTCATCAACAGTATTAAAATGGTAAAAGATATGACACCCAAAGATAAGCCTCTCAGGTTAGGAGGTGTCCAATGCACTACTGGGGATGAGTGGAATTACAAATACCTCCAGTACTGATGGAGCAACTGGGCCCAAGCAAAAGGAAGCTCAGCTGTGGGTGTGTCTGGTGATGAAAGGAAAGTCTGATGTTATAAAGAATGATATTGCATAGGAACTTGAAATGTAAGATCTAGGATCCAAGGTAAGCTGGATGTGGCTAAGTAAGACATGGAAAAATTAACCATCAACATCTTGGATGTCAATGGAAGGGAATGGTGAAATTTAACTCAGATGGTCACTACCTCTATTACTGTGGGTAAGAATCCCTTAGAAGAAATGAAGCAGTCCTTACAGTCAATAAAAGGGTGAGAAAAGTAGTGCTGGGCTATAATCTCAAAAATGACAAAACGAGAATCTGTTCAAATCCAAGGAAAACCATTTAACATCACAATAACTCAAGTCTATGCTACAACCACTACAGCTGAACGTTGCTCAGTTCTGTGAAGACCTATAACATCTTCTAGAAACAACAGCAAAAAAGATGTCACAGGAGATTGCAGTGCTACAGTAGGCAATTAAAAATAATAGGTAACTGTAAGTTTGGCCATAGAATACAAAATAAAGGAGGGCAGAGGCTAACTCATTGTTCATGGCAAATCCGCTTTAAAAAAAAAATTATTTCATTTTAGTTTTAAATATTCACTTCCACAAGATTTTGAATTTTTAATTTCTCCCCCTCCCAAAACAGCATGCAATCTGATATAGACTTTACTGATATATTCATATCAAACATATTTTCACATTAGTCATGATGTAAAGAAGAATTGGAACCAATAGGAGGAACCACACACACAAAAATGAAATAAAACAAAATAACAAAAGAAAAGGAGAGCAAATAGTAAGTTTCCATCTGCATTCAGATTCCAAAGTTCTTTCTCTGGATGTGGATAGCATTTTCCATCATGAATCTTTTGGAGTTGTCTTAGATCCTTGCATTGCTAAGAAGGGCTAAGTCTACCAAAACGAGTCATTGCACAATGTGGCTGTTACTGTGTACAGTGTTCTCCTGGTTCTGCTTATTTCACTCAGCATCAGTTTATATGTCTTTTTTTTTTAAATATAAATTTATTTATTTAACTTTTTACATTCATTTTCACAAAATTTGGGGTTCCAAATTTCCTCCCCATTTGTCCCCTCCCCCACCTCAATACACCGAGCATTCTAATTTCCTCTATCACCAATCTGCCCTCTCTTCTATCATCCCTCCCTTCCCTTGTCCCCATCTTCTCTTTTGTCCTGTAGGGCCAGATAGCTTTCTATTCCCCATTACCTGTATTTCTTATTTCCTAGTAGCAAGAACAATACTAGACAGTTGTTCCTAAAACTTTGAGTTCCAAATTCTCCCCATCCCTCCCTCCCCCACCCATTCCCTTTGGGAAGGCAGGCAATTCAATATAGGCCATATCTGTGTAATTTTGCAAATGACTTCCCTGATAGTCGTGTTGTGTAAGACTAACTGAATTACCATCCCTCCTAACCTGCCCCCCATTGTTTCTAATCTCTCTTTTGATCCTGTCCCTCCCTGAGTGTTGACTTCCAATTGCTCCCTCCTCCCATTGCCCTCCCTTTCATCATCCTTCCCACCCTGCTTATCTCCTTCTCCCCCACTTTCCTGTAAGATAGGTTTTCATACCAAAAAGAGTGTGCATTTTATTCCTTCCTTTAGTCAAATGTGATGAGGGTAATCGTCTCGTTTTTTTCTCAGCTCTCCTTTTTTTCCCTCCACTAAAAAGTCTCCTGCTTGCCTCTTTAATGAGAGATAATTTGCCCCATTCCATTTCACCCTCTCTCCTCCCAATACATTTCTCTTATACATTTACCTTAATTTTTCTTAAGGTATGATCCCATCCTATTCAATTCACTCTGTGCTCTCTGTCTCTGTGTGTGCATGTGCATGTGTGTGTGTGTGTGTATGTGTGTGGTCCCACCAACTACCCAGATACTGAAAAGTTTTAAGAGTTTTAAATTAAAATTAACTTAAATTAATTTAAGTTTTAAATATTGTCTTTCCATGTAGGAATGTAAACAGTTCACCTTTGGTAAGTCCCTTATGACTTCCCTTTACTGTTTACTTTTTCATGCTTCTTCTCATTCTTGTGTTTGAAAGTCAAATTTTCTTTTCAGCTCTGGTCTTTTCATCAAGAATGCTTGAAAGTCCTCTATTTCATTGAAAGATCATTTTTTCCCCTGAAGTATTATACTCAGTTTAGCTGGGTAGGTGATTCTTGGTTTGAGTCCTAGTTCTTTTGACTTCTGGAAGATCCTATTCCATGCCCTTCGATCCCTTAATGTAGAAGCTGCTAGATCTTGTGTTATCCTGATTGTATTTCCATAATACTGGAATTGTTTCTCTCTAGCTGCTTGCAATATTTTCTCCTTGACCTGGGAGTTCTGGAATTTGGCCACAATGTTCCTAGGAGTTTCTCTTTTTGGATCTCTTTCAGGTGGTGATCGATGGATTCCTTCAATACTTATTTTGCCCTCTGGTTCTAGAATATCAGGGCAGTTTTCCTTGATAATTTCATGAAAGATGATGTCTAGGCTCTTTTTTTGATCATGGCTTTCAGGTAGTCCCATAATTTTTAAATTGTCTCCCTTGGATCTATTTTCCAGGTCAGTTGTTTTTCCAATGAGATATTTCACATTCTCTTCCATTTTTTCATTCTTTTGGTTTTGTTTGGTGATTTCTTGGTTTCTCAGAAAGTCATTAGCCTCCATCTGTTCCATTCTAATTTTGAGAGAACTATTTTCTTCAGTGAGCTTTTGAATCTCTTTTTCCATTTGGCTAATTCTGCTTTTGAAAACATTCTTCTCCTCATTGACTTTTTGAACCTCTTTTGCCAATTGAGTGAGCCTATTTTTCAAGGTGTTATTTTCTTCAGCATTTTTTTGGGTCTCCTTTAGCAAAGTATTGACCCATTTTTCATGCTTTTCTTGCATCTCTCTCATTTCTCTTCCCAGTTTCCTCCACCTGTCTAACTTGATTTTCAAAATCCTTTTTGAGTTCTTCCATGGCCTGAGCCCACTGGATATCTATTTCAGATGTTTGGGATACAGAGGCCTTGACTTCTATGTCTTTACCTGATGGTAAGTATTGTTCTTCCTCATCAGAAAGGAAAGGAGGAAACATCTTTTCACCAAGAAAGCAATCTTCTATGGTCTTACTTTTTTTCCCTTTTCTGGGCATTTTCCCAGCCAGTTACTTGACTTCTGAGATTCCTCTCCACCCCTGCCTCACCTCTAGATCCGCCCAGCTAGTGCTTGGGGTCTGAGATTCAAATGCTGCTTGCTCCCCAGCCTCAGGGATTTCAGAGGCAGGCTGGCTGCTATTCAGGGTAAGATTAAATTCAGGTTCTCAGGTGGGGGCAGGGCCACCTCTTAGGCTCAGTTCCCTCAGGGGGTTTATGCGGAGACCTTCAGTAATAGATCCAAGCTCCTGCCTGCTTTGGGAACTCCTGTCAGCTGCTTTTCCCCCCATCCCCCCCCGCTGCTGCCTCCTGAGGGGGCAGTTATGGAGACACCCCACTCCCCTCTTGGCCAGTCCAGAAGGCTCTCTCACTGACCTGTGTGCCTGTGGGTGGAGGGACCTTCGTGGCCACCTGAGATTCTGTCCCTGAAGCCTGCTCCAATCTGCTCCTCTCGGTGTCACGCAGCCAAGGCAGGACTGGGCTCCGCTCCGGGTCCGGTGCACGACAAACTTTTGGTGCCAGTTTTTCAGGGCTCTCTGGAGCAGAAATCTCCTCCACTCTGTTGTTGTGTGGCTTACACTGCTCCAGAATTTGTTGGGAGTTCCTCTTTACAGGTAACTATGGGCTGTGGGTTCAGAGCTAGCATATGTGAATCTTTCTACTCCACCATCTTGGCTCCTCCCCCCAGTTTATATAAACCTTTCCAGGTTTTTCTGAAGTCTACCTGCTCATCATTTCTTATAGTATAATAGTATTCTATTATATTCATATACCACAACTTGTTCAGCCATTCCCCAGTTGATAGACATCCCCTTAATTTCCAGTTCTTCATTACCACATAAAAGAGCTGCTATAAATATTTTTGTACAGTAGGTTCTTTTCCCCATTTTTATGATCTCTTTGGGATACAGGCCTAGAAGTGGTATTTCTGAGTTAAAGGCTATGCACAGTTTTATAGCACTTTGGGCGTAGTTCCCAATTGCTCTCCAGAATGGTTGGATCAGTTCACAACTCCACCAACAAGGTATTAGTGTTCCAATTTTCCCACATCTTCTCCAACATGTCATGTTAACCAATATGATAGGCATGATATAGTACCTCAGAATTGGCAAATGCTCTTTTTTTCCTTCTCCAGCTCGTTTTATTTATTTTTAATATATAATTTATTTTTCAGTTCTCAACATTCATTTGCACAAGAATTTAAATTAAAAATTTTCTCCCCATCTCTCCCCACCCCCACCTCAGGACAGTATGCATCCCATCCACCCCTTCCTCCAGTCTGTCCTTCCTTTCATTACTCCCCCTTCTTGTATTCCTCTCCCCTCTATTTTCCTACAGGGCAAAATAATTTTCTATACCCCATTGTCTGTACATCTTATTTTCCAGTTGCATGCTAAAACAATTTTTAATATTCATTATTAAAGCTTTGAGTTACATATTCTCTCCTTTCTTCCCTCCCCACCCACCCTCATTGAGAAATCAAGACATTCAATATATATCATATATGTGTAACCATGCAAAACACTTCCATAACAGTTATGTCCATTTATTCCATTCTCTCCCTTGACCTGTCCTCCCACAACAATGTTTGCTTCTGATTACCCCTTTCTCCAATTTGTGGTCCTTTCTATTATCTTCCCTCTCCTATCCCCTTCACCCCTGCCTTCCTGCTGGGTAAAATAGATTTCCATATCTATTGAGAAATACTCTTTTTTAAAAACAATCTGAAACGCGATTCTATACATGGACATCCTTAGATTTTCAATATCAAAATCAGATTGATTATATATTTTGCAGCCAAAGGTGGAGAAGCCCTATACTGTCAGTTACAACAAGATCTAGAGGTGACTGTGGGGCAGCTAGGTGGTGCAGTGGATAGAGCACCAGTGCAGGAGTCAGGAGGACCTGAGTTCAAATCTCACCTCAGACACTTGACACTCACTAGCTGTGTGACACTTAACCCTAATTGCCTCATCCTGGGTCATCTCCAATCATCCTGATGAATATCTGGTCACCAGATTCAGTTGGTTCTGGGGGAGAAGTGAGGCTAGTGACCTGCACAGCCCTCCCTCACTCAAAACAAAGTCAAGTGCAAGTCATGTCATTATTTCTCTGATGGCATGGTCTTCTTCAGCAAGGAAGGACGAATACACACAGAGGTGACTGTGGCTCAAATCATAAATTTCTTTTTGCAAAATTCAGACTTAAATTGAAGAAAATAGGGACAACCATCTGACTATGTAAGTATGACCTAAATAACATCCCTTGTGAATATGAAGTACAAGTGATGAATAGATTTAAAGGATTACATCTGGTAGAGAGAGTGCCTGAAGAACTATGGACAGAGGTTCATAATATTGTACAGGAGGCAACAAACAAAAACATCTCAAAGAAAAATAAGAGTAAGAAAGCAAAATGGCTAGTTGATGAGACTTTACAAATAGCTGAGGAAAGAAAGAAAGGGAAAAGGAAAGATACACCCAACTCAATGGAGAATTTCAGAGAATAGAAGGGAGAGATAAGAAGGTATTTTTAAATGAACAATGCAAAGAAATAGACAAAAGCAATAGAATGGGAAAGACAATAGACCTCCTCAAGTAAATTAGAGATGTCAAGGAAGCATTTCATGCATAAATGGGCAAGATAGAGGACCAAAATGGTATGGAATTAACAAAAGTGGAAGAGAATAAAATGTGGTGGTAAAAAAAATATACAGAAGAACTATACAAGAAAAATCTTAACATCATTCATAATCATGATGGTATGGTTACTGATCCTGACATCCTGGAGAATGAGCCACTTGATGTGGGTGAAAAAGAGAGTTTAGAAGCTAACTTAAAGCTTAACATAAAAAAACTAAGATCTTGGCAATTAGCCTCATCACTCTCTGGCTAATGGAGAAGAAATGGAGGCAGTGTCAGATTGTATCTTCTTGGACTCGAAAATTATGACAGATAGTGACTACAGCCATGAAATTAAAAGACATTTGCACCTTGGAAGGAAAGCTATGGCAAATATGGACAACATACTAAAAAGTAGAGGCATCACCTTGCTGACAGAAGTTCATATGGCCAAACCTATGCTTTTTCCAGTTGTAATGTATGACTGTGAGAATTGGACTATAAGAAGAACCAAAAGCTGTAGAATTGATACTTTTAAATTGGAGTACTAGAGAAGATGTTTGAGAATCCCTTGGACAGCAAAGGAGACCAAATCAGGCAACACTTAGATAAATTAATTCAGACTGTTCACTGAAAGGTCAAATTCTGAAGCTGAAGCTTCAGACCACAAAATGGAAGACAAGACTCATAGGAAAAGATGTTGATGTTGTGAAAGATTAAAGGCAAAAGGAGAGGATGGTAGAGGATGAGATAGACTGTGTCATGGAAGTAATGAACATGAGCTTGGTCAGACTTTGGGAGGTAGTGGAGAATAGAAGGGCCTGGCATGCTATAGTCCGTGGCATCATGAAGAGTTGGACATATTCGATCAGCTGAACAACAACAACAAATATGTCAGGCACTGGTATTATTATTTCATTTGATCTTCAGGGTGCTATAATGATCCTCCATTTTGAAGTGGCAGACAAAGTTTAAGTGACTTGCCCAGGGTAACACAGCTAGTAAATGTCTGAGTCCAGATTTGAATCTAGGTCTTCCCAATTCTAGCCCAGTGCTCTGTACCAGCAGCATGTCCAAGAGATACACAGAGGGTAGCTCTAAGTTCAGTTTTGTTTTGAAGGTAGATGATGGGTTGAGTCCTTTATGTGCTCCTGGATCTATTTATACACCCTGTGAGGTCTTTGCATTTTCTGCATGGTGAAATAAAGGCGAGGCTACCCATATACATTACTTGCTGGAGTGACTGTAGAGGGGCTAGGACCCTGGGGGCCATTCTGAGTAGTGGAACAAATGGAACAAATGTAAGCTATATTTAGAAATTTTCCTGGAGTACCTCCAGGTGGAGGAAACCAGCCAAAGAAAGAAAATTATTCTTGTTGTCCAACCTCTGGGTTTAGACCTAGTCTGTAAGAGTTTATAATCTTAAAATGGGGGTGGGGTGCAGTGCTGGGAGTGATACAAAGGAAGAAATTTATCAATCTCAGTGCCATGGATTATGGGTTTTACTCATATGGGAATGTGCAGTTGACCAGAACATTCAATTAATCGGAACATTCTATTCTTCCATTCCTCATTAGATAAAGTGGAATTAATTGTAATACCATTTCCTTCAAAGACCCTCTACCTTCTGTTGACTTCTTGGACCAGTGTTACCCCAAATATCAACATAGAATTTCAACAAGAATTCATTTTTCTTTCCTGATATATGAGTCTTTGTTCTTCTCTTATATTGCCATTCCTCCAGTTCCTTCTGATTTGGTTAATTTATTCCTCAAAAAGATTCCATACCTTGCATGACTTGGCTTATGGTCTATAAAGTGCTTTAAGCAAGAGAGCCTTAAGTCCAAAATATTGTTTGGGAAAGCTGTCATTGGAGAAGAAACACAGTAAAACTCTTGAAATAGTGACCTTGGTTGAAATCATTGGTCACTTTTATCAGTCATTTGAACACACAGAAAACTGGCTTTTCATGTTTATGGACACTACAAAAACAGGAAGAAAAAAAAATATGTAACATGACAGAATCAAGATCTAAAATAATCTTGACAGGCTGTAATGATGGGGCATCGCTAATCAGAAGAAACTAAGTAAAGCTAAAAAATGAAGTCTTACATTTGAGTTGTTAATAATCTATTGTAAAAATATGGAAGGGACCTATGATTTGATCAGTGGAAGGAATTCTCAGTATGGAGATCACCTTAAGTGATACTAATCAACAACTCCTCTGTCACTCATAATCTTAGAAAGTTATAGGGGGCACAAAGTTGTTTAATGATTTATCCAGAGTAAGATAGATAGGTTTTCACCTCCATGGAATGAAACATTCTTCTAGGATAAGCTCATAACTCCTATTCTTATCACTATGCTGATAACTCAAGCCTTGATTGACATCATCGCTCTCAGCCTCTTCTCCCCACTGATCAGAAGGTTGGAGGGGAGAGTACCGAATTCCTGCCAATGCCTTCCTTTATACAGGGCAGAAATTAAATGGAGCTCAATCCACTCAGGATCTGATGCTCCGCCTGGTTTCAACTGCATAGAATGAGAGTCCTCCACTTGGATTCCCACTGGTGCCCCATTCCCTCTGCTTCCTTTCTTACTTCCTTTTGCATGTTGTCTCTTCCTTTGGATTGCAGTCTCCTTGAGTGCAGGAACTGTCTTGCTTTTTGTTCATTATATTCCTAGTACTTAGCCTTATATTCCTTAGTATAGTGCCTGGCATACAGTAGATGTTTAATAAATGTTTATTGGATTGGATAAAATGGGCACTCAGTATGACCAGCATGAACTCTCAGTTAGAAAGTTATTCTAATATACTATATAATAATTAACATAAGTAATATTAATATAACAATATAGTACTTTATATTATCTAATATCTTAGCTGAAAGGTGGGACCTGAAGTTCTATGGCATCCAGTGATATTTAAACAAGTTTATAGGATGGCAGGAGGAAGGAAATTTATACTTCCTTTCCCTGGCTTAAGGATCAACATTCCCTGTCTGCTTCAGCCATAACTGAGCTTTCATCTGGCCACAAACCCCTCAGTTAAAGGACAAAAAAAAGTATCTAGAGAAGTGGGATATGCCCAATTTCTTCAGGACCAGGACAGTCTTCTTATTCACATTAGACCTGTGGCTTAGTTTCTCTATGAAGATTCTTGCATACAACTCTATGAACCTCCCAGAATCCCAGGACTGTAAGAGACCTTAGGAATCTTCCACTGGAATATAAATTACCTAAGGGCAGGAATTTTCTCACTGATGTCTTTCAGTCCTCAAGACAGAGTGTAGCTCCTAATACAGGTCCATAGGAGGCACTTAATAAAATGTTGCTTGACGGATTCATCTAACCCAACCCCATCTTTTTGTTGATAAGAAAAGCAAAGGTCCAGAGAACAAAAGAGTTTTACCCAAGGTTTCATATGTAGTAGTAAACAGGGCAAGATTCCAACACATGTCTTCATATTCCAAGTTTATTGCATCTCATTACCTTCAGATGGGCCCTTGCACTTGCCAACTTTAAACCTGTGTGCTGACTTCCTTTAGAGCTTTACCTTTGTGTGTTTACATTCAGGTAACTGTGCCTCCATATGCATGACTCTATGAAAGTTACAGAATTCTAGAGCCAGGAGGGACCTTTGAGATCCTTCAGTCAATCCTTTCATTGTAGTAATGAAAATAAAGGACTTAACTTTCAGAAGGTGATGTGTTATGGTCTGCCCTAACTCACTCCATCACTGCCTTATTGTGGCAGAGGGACTAGGTAACTCTATGAAACTATGAGCTATGCCATGCAGGTTACCCAAGATGAGTAGGTCATATTAGAGAGTTCTGACAAAAGGTGATCGACTAAATAAGGAAATGAAAAACTACTCCAGTACCTTTGCCAAGAAAGTCCTATGGACAGTATTAAAATGCTGAAAGATATGACTTTGGAAGATGAATCACAAGTGTCCAACACTCTACTGGGGAAGAGTATAATTACAAATAACTCTATAAAGAGTGAAGTAGCTGGGCCAAAGTCAAAACAAAGCTCAGCTGTGGATGTGTTTGGTGACAAAAAGAAAGTCCGAAGCTATAAAGAGCAATATTGCATAGGAACCTGGAATATAAAGTCTAAGAACCAAAGTAAGCTGGATATGGCCAAACAAGAGATTGAATGATTAACTATTAACATCTTGGGTGTCAGTAATCTTAAATGGAAAGGAATTTAACTCAGGTGATCACTACATCTACTGCTGTGGTTAAGAATCCCTTATAGGAAATGGAGTAGCCCTCATAATCCATAAAAAGATGAGAAAAGCAGTACTGAGCTATAATCTTGCAAATGATCGAATAGCAATCTGTTCAAATCTAAGGCAAACGATTTAACATCACAGTAATACAAGTCTATGCCCTGATGCTGAATATACTGATGCTGAAGAGGCTACTCAGTTCTATAAAGACCTTCCAGAAATAACAGCATAAAAGATGTCACATTCATCATATGGGATTGAAATGCTAAAGTAGGCAATCAAAAGTAATTGGAATAACATGCAAGTCTGTCCTTGGAGTACAAAATGAAGGAGGGAAGTGACTAATAGAGCTTTATTAAGATGACTCAGTGGTCATAGTAAACACCTTTTCAACAACCCAAAAGGTAACTATGAACATTACCAGATGTTCAATATTGAAATCAGATTGATTATATACCTTGAAACCAAAGGTTAAGAAATTCTATACTGTCAGCTACAACAAGACCTGGAGGTGACTGTGGCTCAAATCATGAACTTCTTTTTGTGAAATTTAGACTTAAATTGAAGAAAGTAGGGAAAATCATCAGAACATACAAGTATGACCTAAATAACATCCTTTATGAATATGAAATAGAAGTGATGAATAGATTTAAGGTATTAGATTTGGTAGAGTGCCTGAAGAACTATGGACAGAGGTTCACAATACCGTATGGGAGGCAACAAGTAAAAATATCCCAAAGAGAAAGAAGAGCAAGAAAGAAAATGGCTATCTGATGAGGCTTTACAAATAGCCGAGAAAAGAAAGAAAGGGAAAAAGAAAACATACCCAATTGAATGGAGAATTCCAGAGAATAGCAAGGAGAGATAAGAAAGTGTTCTTAAATGGGTGATGCAAAGAAATAGAAGAAAACAGTAAAAAGTGAAAGACAAGAAATCTCTTCAGGAAAATCAGAGATGTCAAGGGAACATTTCATGCAAAAATGGGCATCATAAGAGACAAAAATGGTAGGAACTTAACAGAGGTACAGGAGATTAAGAAGAAGTGGTAAGAATATACAGAAGAACTATGCAAGAAAGATCTTACCATCACTGATAACCATGATCCTGGCATCCTGGAGAATGAAGTCAGGTGGGCATTAGGAAGCATTGCTAACAATAACACCAACAGATGTGACTGAGTTCCAGCTGAGCTATTTAAAATCCTAAAAGATGATGCTGTTAAAGTGCTGGATTAAATGCGCTAGCAATTTTGGAAAACTTAATAGTGGCTACTGAATTAGAAAATTAGAAATTACATCCTAATCTTAAAGAAGGGTGATGCCAAAGAATATTCAAGTTACCGAACAATTGCACTCACTTCACATGCCAGCAAAATTATGATTAAGATTCTATAAGCTAGGTTTCAGTAATATATGAAACAAGAATTACCAAAAGAGCAGGCTGGTTTTCAAAGAGGCAGAGGAACTAGAGACCAAATTGCCAACATTCAATAGATTATGGAGAAAGGAAGGGAGTTCCAAAAAAAAAATCTACTTCTGCTTCATTGACTACAATAAAGCCTTTGACTGTGAGGATCACAACAAAATGTGGTAAATCCTCAAAGAGTTGGGAGTGACAGATCATCTTATTTGTCTTCTGAGGAATCTGTGGATCAAAGAGCAACAATTAGAACCAAACATAAAACAACTGATTGGCTCAAAATTGGGAAAGAATTATGACAAGGCTTATATATTGTCATATTTTTTACTTAACTTATATGAGGAATACATCATGCAAAATGCCAAGCTGGATGAATCAAAAGCCATAATTAAGGTTCCCAGGAGAAATATCAATAATCTCAGATATGCAGACAATACCATTCTGATGGCAGAAAGTGAAGAAGAATTAGGAAACCTCTTGATGAAGGTGAAAGACAAGAGTCTGAAAGCTGGCTTGAAGATTAAATTTTAAAAAACATGAAGATTTTAACAACTAGTCCCATCACTTTCTGGCTAATAGAGGGAAAAGAAATGGAAGCAATGTCAGATTGTATATTCTTGGACTCAAAGATCATGGCAGACAGTGACTACAGCCATGAAATTGAAAAATGCTTGCACCTTGGAAGGAAAGCTATACCAAATATGGATGACATACTTAAAAGCAGAGATATCACCTTGTCAGCAAAGTTTCACATAGTCAAAACTATGGTTCTTCTAGTAGCTGTGAAAATTGGATTTAAAGAAAGCCGAATGCTATAGAATCAATGTTTTTGAACTGTGGTGCTAGAGAAGACTTCTGAGAGTCCCTTGGACAGCAAGGAGATTAAATCAGTCAATATTTAAAAGAAATTAACTCTGACTATTCATTGAAAGGACAAATACTGAAGATGAAGATCAAATGCTTTGGCCACAAAATGAGAAGACACAACTCACTGGAAAAGATCCTGATGTTGTGAAATTTTGAAGGCAAAAGGGGAAGGGCATGGCAGAGAATGAGACAGATATTGTCACGGAAGCAAAGAACATGGACAGACTTTGGGCGATAGCAGAGGGCAGAAGTGCCTGGCATACTATGGTCCCATGGAGTAACAAACACTCAGGTATGACCAAATGACCGAACAACAATGATTACAGTCTAGGGAAGGGAAAAGTGTTAAACTTACAGTGAGAAAACATGGATTCAAACCTCATTTCTAGCACTTTTTAATTATGTGATCATAGGCACTCAAACTTTCTGAGTTTCTGTTTTCATGTCTATAAAATGGCAATGATAACACTTCTTTGAGGATTATTGTGAGGCACAAATGGAAATGTTTGTTAAATGCTTTGCAAACTTGAAATGTTATATAAATGTCAGTTTTCATTATTAATGACCAAGGTCAGTCAACTAGTTAGGACAAGAAGAATTTCTTTCAGCCCTTGTGGCCATGGACATAATTATATGTTTCTTCCCTTGGCTGAACTAAGCATGGCTCAGTGAGTCAAGCTTCAAGTCAAACACCAGAGTATGTCTAAGATATCATTCTGGTCCTGGACCAGACTGGACAATACCCAGTCACAGAACTTGCTGTTCCTCAATTCATGATTCTCTGAATAGCTCTTGTGTCATGTAGTAGGCTTGACTAGTCAGACTCACTGGGCAGAAGAAGACAAGCAGGAAGGAGTAGGAATAGTTCTGCATATATGAGAGATAGATAGACAAACAGAGAGAAAGAAAGAAAAAAGAGAGAGAGAAAAAAAGGTATGTCTTCTTCCAAGAGGTCTACCTGAGATCATTAGGATCCAGGGAGGAGGAAAGAAAGATCTCATGGTCTTAGCAAAACCAGAAATAGAGACTTTTTCAATTTCAGTTAAATTCAATAAATATTTATTGAGAATTTGTAAGTCTTTTAAAGCACTATGCAAGTGGAAGAATCCTGTGGGAGGACATGGATGATAATCAGCCAAAAAACATTTAAGTATCTTCACTGTGTTCAGTTCTGGATAAGAAAAGAGTGTCCCAGATCTTAAGGATGTTACAATCCATTAGTGAAAATGACAGATTGCTAATAAGAATAATGTAAAATTATAAGAAATGACATTTCTATAGCACCTTAGTTTGCAAAGCATTTCACAAACATCTTACTTGAGCCTCACAAAAAACCTGTGAAGCTGGTACTACTTGTTTTTGGATTTGTATTTGTAGATAGGTCTTTATTGATATCTTTTGTTTTTACATCATCTAGATTTCTCCGTGTCCTTCTCTTGCCATTTCCCAGAGAAACATCTTGTACCACAAATTATTTTTTTAAAAGAAAAAACAGCAAAAAGCAAAACAAGCCAACAAAATGAAGAATATCTGATATTATATACAATGTTTTGAACCAGCTATGCAAACAGATGGAAGGGGACATGGTAACTTCTCATATCTCTTCTTCAGAACCAAGCTAATTCATTTTTAATGATTTTGTGGTGTTGGCTCTCTCCATTTACATTGTTGTAGTAATTGTGCATATTGTTTTCTTGACTTTGCTTACTTAATTTTGTATCAGTTCATGTATATCTTTCCCATACTTCTTTAAACTTGTCATCATTGTTTCTCATTACACAATGATATTTGTACCATAAATTGTTTAGCCATTCCTCAATTTGTGGTTATCTACTTTGTTTATAATTCTTTGATAGCATAAAAATTGGTATGACAAACATTCTGGTCTATATGTGACCTTTCTTTTTTGTCAACGACCCTGGTACAGCATGTGCCTAGCAGTGATACTCTGAGCCAAAATATATAAATATTTTAGTCCCTTTATTTGCGTAATTTCAAATTGTTTTCCAAAATGTATATACCAATTCACAGCTCTACCAACAATGCATTAGTGTGTCTGCCTTTCTACAATACCTCCAACATTGACCAGTTCCTTTTTTTGCCATCTTTTTCAGTTTGCTAAGTATAGTGTTCAGGGTTATGATTTGCATTTTTCTTAATATTAGTGATTTGGAAAAATCTTTTATGTGGTGGTCAATAGGTTGTACTTCTTTTGAGAACTGTTTGTTCTTATACTTTGATTACTGTCTATTAAGGAACAGTTTTTGATTAATTGTCTATCAAACCCCTATTTGGTGGAAAGATTTTTTCAAAATCAAGCACTTCCCTTTTTATCCTGGATGCATTCATTTTGTTTGTGCAAAACCTTTTCAATTTCATGTAATCAAAAAAATTTATTGCATTAATCAAAAAAATTTATTGCATTTTTGTAATTGCTTTTTCCATTGTTTGGTTAAGAATTTATCTTCCATCCGTAGCTATGAAAAGTATATGATATATTTCTTTTTTTGCAGTGCTTGATATTTATATCATATACACAATCTGAATTTATTATGGCACAAGATGTTGCTTAGTCTAATCTCTGAGCAAGGTACTTTTGTCCCCATATTACAAATTAAGAGACTGAGAGTCATGGAGTTTAAGTGATCCATCCATAGGCACATAACTAGTAAGTATCAGATTTGAGTTGTGAACCTGATTTCTGATTCCAAACCTAGGTTTATAGGTTTAGATTAGATCAGATCCCTCTGTGCCCTGTTGCCTCTCAATGGAGAGTGTGGTGAATGAATAAGATTGTTAGACTTTGGGAAGTACAGTGCTCTTATTCATATACCATATAGGAATTTGGTTTCTTCTTCCTCAACTTGGATGAATGGGTTCATAAGTATCCTCTAGGGGACCTTATCTTTGATTCTAGGCACATAATTCCCCCTGGAAAGAGTAGGGGCTGTGGAGAAAGAAACAATCCACAAGCATTTATGAAGTATCTGCTATGTTCCAGGCACTATGGTAGGCATTGTAGATAGAAAGACAGTCTCTCCCCTTTAGGAACTTACATTCTAATGGAGGAAAGGGGGCAAATATTCAAATCCATATGTATACACAAAATAGATACCGACTGATTTTGTGGTAAAGGTGCCAAAAGTTGGGGGATTAGGAAAGCCTTATGTTAAAGGTAGTATTGAGACTGAGTCTTCACGGAAAGTAGGAATTTTAAGAAGTAAAGGTCAGGGGACAGTGCATTCCAGGGACAGGGAACAACCAGGGCAAAGGTACAGAGATGGGAAATAGAATATCATTTATGAAAAATAGTAAGAAGGCCAGTTTAACTGGCCATAGGGAGTCATTGAAGATTTTCTAAGGAAAGAATGACGAAACTAGATCTATACTAAAAGAAGATTTGTCTGGTGGTGGCATTAAGTATTGATTGGGGTAGAGAGAGAGTGGAGGTGCCTTCTGCTGTAATCTTATCACTAGAACCCTTCTCCGAGGCAAAGTCAGTCTCAGGGCTGGGGTGAGAGTCAGGTAGCAGAGCTCCCAATAATAATTTGGCTTGAAATATTGTGAATTCCCATCCAGAGAAAGAACTATGAAATTCGATCGCAAGATGTAGCAGACAATTTTCTTTTGTATTATGTTTTGGTTTGTTTTTATGATTTCTCCCATTCATTTTAATTCTTCTATGCAACATGACTAACATGAAAATGTATCCCATGGGAATGCATGTGTAGAACCCATATAAAATTGTATGCCATCTCAGGGAGGGAGGGGGAGGAAGGGTTTAAAAGAGAAGGAGGGAGGGAAAAATCTAAGTTATATGGAAGTGATTGTAGAACACTGAAAACAAATAAAATAACTAGAAAAGTAAAAAAAATAAAAAAAAAAAACACCTTCCTATGTAATATGGAAAGTGACCAAGTAACCCTGGCTACATGAACTCTAATAGCTTACTACCACAAAGGGAATAATATGTTTCATTTAGAGTGTGTAAAAAAAAAAAAAAAGAAAGAAAAATATTGTGAATTCCCCAAAGTATACACTTACAAGAGGACAAAAGAAAAGGCACTTTTCTTTCATCTTTGTAACAGTAAGGGACTATGGAGAGGACTGCATACAACATCAAACACAGTTGTAATATTATTGCTACTATGGTGGCATACATATGGAAGACAATAGGAGAATCATGAGTTGGATCTATATGAACACTGGATCATGTGCAGCTGTTCTGTATCAGACTACCATATAGTTAGACTACCATTAGCTTTGTGGCATCATCGAAAGTGCTTGTGTCAACTTTTGTGGCATTCATGTCTGAGGAATCAAAGTGACTCCTCCATTTACAGCTTCCTGTGAGAAAACCCTTCTGTAAGGAGATTTGCAAACCCTTGCCTCTTACTCTCTCGAGGCCATTTGCCCCACAAGAAATAGGCTTAAAGATCTAAGAATCCCTAGGAATTTAGAAACAGAACCCTAGGGATCCAGGAATCCATGAATTCAGGCTGAATGATACAGTCAGCCCAGTAGTGATGCCCTGAAGAGCAAGGGTTTGGGGCTCTCTGCAAGCAAAGTATGTCATCCAAGCTGGCTTTGGATGTGAACTTGGAAGAAACAATGCTATACGTTAGCGTTGAACTGAATGCAATTGTGAAGCTAATCCCACCCACTCACCCAGAAACCAAAGTGATGTAGGAAGGAATTTTGCTCCTACAGTCCTGGGGGAAATGTTTGTTCCTTTGTTCTTGTCATATCTTTACAGTGAATATTCCTTTTGAAAGAACCTATGTGTTCTAAAATATTTATAGCAATTCTCTCTGTGGTGGCAAAGAACTGGACACTATGGGAATGTCCACCAATTGGGAAATGGCTAGAAGAATTGTGATGGAATTTTACTGTGCCATAAGAAATTATGAGCTTGATGTTCCTAGAAAAACCTAGATAGACTTGCACAAAATAGTGAAGAGAGAAATGATTGTAAGGAAAAGAATATTGTATAGAGTAACAGCAATATTGCTTTAAGAACAACTTTGAGTGACTAAGTCATTTTGACTATTATAAATACTAAAATTAACTGCAAAGAACCCATGAAGGAAGATACATCCAGAGAAAGAACTGACAAATACATGTATAGAATGGTTTTACATATATATATATATATATATATATATATATATATATATATACATATTTGTGTCTAATGGTAGCCATCACTAGGATGGTATGGGGAAGAAGGAAGAAAAAAGGGAAAAAAGCGGGGGAAAGGATAACTTTATCATATATTTAAAAGGAATAGCAAGTTGTGCATAACAGATCTGCAGTTTCATGTACAATCATCTTTTTTCTATTCTGGAAATGTTTGTTTTATTTTTAAGTTCAGAATAAAGTAAAAATTTTAAAAGCAAATATTCCTTTGTAAAAACTGTCCAATGTCAGTCAAGTGGCCAAATGGAATTGGGGTGTTAGTCACTGAATCCTCAATAATGCAATGGAATACAGTTAGTGAGGGGGTTGAGCCAACAACAGATGAAAGGGACATCTATAACCCTTCTCCAAATACCTGAGAACCTTGTGTTTGAGATATAACTGACCAGATCATTAGCAAGTAGGGCTGTAGTCAAGCATATTGAATAGCTAATGTGTCAATTGATTATAATGAACTGCTTTTCTCTCTCTCCCTGTCCCCTCTTTTGTTACAAGAGATTACTCTGGTGGTGGGCTAGAGGGAGGAATATGATTGAAAATGAAGGCAATTTAAAAACAATAGATAACAATAATTTTTTAAAAAGATATACTTGGGGTAAAGGATATGAACAAACAGTTCTCAAAAAAAGGAATTGCAAACTATTAACAACCGTATGGAAGAATGTTACAAATTACTAATAAAAAGAGAGTATAAATCAAAACAACTATGAGCTTTTACCTCATGCTCAGAAAATTGGCAAAGACAAAAGAAGGGAATAGTAAATGTTGGAGAGGTTTTCGGAAGACACTTGGTGCATTATTGCTGGAATCGTCAATTGGTTTGATCATTTTGGGATATGCCAGGCATATATACTCCAAGGAGATTAATGGACAAAAAAAAGGCCCCATATACTCCTAAATATTTATAGCAGCACTTTTTGTAGTAGTAAAGAACTGGAAACAACACAAAGACCCCCATTGATTGAGGAGTCAAAGCAATAACCATTTATTACATTTATTGGCAATAACTAAAGAAGATGTGGTACGTATGACCACAGCTCCCCAGGATGCACTCTGGACTTTCTCTACCATACTCCAGATAGCTCTTCTTCCTGGAAGCTCACACTAGCTCTGGAATTCACACATTGGAAGTATCCTCCACCCCTGCAGTATCCAACAAGTATGCCTCACCCTAAGACCAGTCATTTCCTTTTTCTTTCATTCCTTTCTTGGATAGCATCAATATTGTCATAATTATCATCTTGTTCTTCTCATCTTTTTCGAATGTAAATATTCTTGGGACAATTTGTTATCCTATTATTATTTTCTAATTAATGGTCTCTAAACTCTTCCACAGGTAGATAAAATGTTGCTTTTTGCATTTGGGATAAAAAAGCATTCAAAGATAAACTCATCCTCTATAGGTTTACTTTGAGCATCCACAGTACAATTCTAGTAGCAGAACAGACAATAGGAATGATAGATTTCCACATAATTTTGGTCTTTTCTAGGCCTCTATATTTTGAAAGCTTTTTGTTCTGTGTACCTTGGAAATTATGAATATTTGGCATAGAAACATCTATTAAAAACAATGTTCTTAAGATATATGGATCAATGTTATGTTCAAATGATTTGGGATAATAGTAATTATTACTGGCAGATCTACTATTACTATAACTGTTGTCATTATTAATGGCAGATCCCTAAGTCCCATTAGTTTGCCACCCACCGTGTGAAGGAATATTTCATTTTAATTTGGCTTGACACTGCGTCCTTCAAAATATGGGACTTATGTGTGGTGCTACTAGGCCATCCCCACTAATCCAAATAATTGACTCAATTATTTAATTGCTTGCCCAATATTTGATCATGTAGAAACAGTCTACAAGCTAAGTAGTAATTATTACTGAAGCCTCATGCAACTTTGCTTTTTCTATCTCCTCTCTCCATAAGAGTCTCAGAAATTATTAAATATGAAGAGAAGGGAAATTGCCATGGGGTTTTATCTTTTCAATTAATAATGTCTGACCTCTTCACTTTCCATCCTCCTGCCCCTCCTCTTCCTTTCTACCAAACCTATAGGAAAAAAAAAATCACTTACCCTCTACTCTCAACTTTTTGTCAGCTCTAATTAGAAGCTACATTTTGTTAAGCAAATTAGGAGTTAAAATGAAGTGGAAGGACCATGTGAAATGAATAATTAACATTGTATAGACTTCAGCATCATAATTAAGATTATACACTACGTGTGTTCAAACTAAATTAAGGCAACCATCAAGAACTACACTGTGCTCAGAGGAGTCTGTGCATTTGTTAAATAATGTTTCATGAAGAATGTTCTAGAAGCATCAAACATAAGGTTGTCATATATACAGAGATTAAAGTTTATACAAAGATGCTTTAATTCCAGCAAATGACATTCTCTGTATGTCTTCACCTTTAGAAATATACTGTAAATGGAAAGTGGTTCAGTGTGAATTGCTTATTAAAGAGGATGTGGAAAAAAATAAACAGTACCTCCTTCACACTTCAAGAAGCAGCTCTATTCTAGGATTGTTGAAAAAGTTTAAGTTCAACATTCCTTTAGGATAGAAATATTTCAGTCAGTTTCACAGACTCACAAAATGTTAGAGCTGAAAGTACCCTGAGGCAATCATGTAGTCCAGCCCCTTCATTTTACAAACAAGAGACCAGAGATCCAGAAATGTTCATTGACTTTTCCAAGGACACACTCCCACTTAGTAATGGAGCCAGGATTTGAAGCCAATCTGAATTCATCTTAGTTGATGTTCACTCTGTGGGTGGTTTCCAGCTGTTTTATCTTTCTGCAGGTTTATCAAGCAAGATGGCAAGCACAAGGTACGAATAATTATCTTCAGAAAGTGTGCTTCTGTCAACGACAAGTAATGGATACATTTAAACTGTGGATTGCTATCCTTCATAGAAAAGAAGATGGGGCATGTTTCTGCTCTTTAGGTTATCCCAGGGATTGAAATGGAAGTGTTTCTTGAAAGAATTGATGAAGGACTTCAACAGATGTAGTAAAGGAGCCTTCTCTGCTACACCCAGGGCATTGGTACTACTAGGCTGTTTGTCTATTGACATCCATAGTTCATTAGCCTCCATTGATACTTCTCATATTACTGGACAACCAGGGATTCAAAGCAAAGATTTTTAATGAAACAGAATAACCCAATAACAGGGAAGTGAACCAGGTACTAATCACTCTCAACATCCATTCCCAAGTGGCTGCAGTTCCAAAAGATGTCTACCAGTGCTATTCTTGGCTTCTAATTAGCTGCTCTCTCTTTCTTGCCAACCCAAAGAGAAAGGTGTAAATCAGTCATTCATTTAAAGACTCCAAAGGAATACCACTCAGCTCCAGGGTACTCTGACCTTTTCAGAAAAACCCCAAGGCATACTAGCCATCTAGTGATAGAAATAGCAGGCTAGGAAAAATTGAACTTCAGATTTTGAGTCCCAGGCTCAAATCCTACTCTGTCATGCACTATTTGTGTGACCTTGCATTAGTTAATTAACGTCTCTGGGTCTCATTTTCCTCATTTGTAAGACCAAAAAAAATGGACTAGATGGGCTATAAAGTTCTTTCTAGTTTTTACTATGTGATCCTATGATAAAAGATGACATTTATCATGTTGGAGTGTGATCTTTCCAAACTTGAAATCAGTTTCTATATGCCCTATCTCAGAACTTAACAGTGACAACCTACTCATTGTTGGATGAGAACTGGTCCCATTCTCAGTGAGTTCTTTACTGGAAAATGCAATAGGATCCTGGTATAAAGCAGCCACTATGTCCTCTAGGAGGTCCCTTATGTATAAAGTCTTGTTTAGATCTGCAAAAGCCAGTCTAGGTATAAGTATGAGGTACTTAACCAAGTACTTAAAGCCTGATCACATTTCTCATTCAACAGTCTCTACATGGTGGCAGATGGTGCATACCAGATTTTACTCCTTCTCTCAGTTCATCTTTACTACATGTCCATAAACCAGATTGTGAAGAGGCTTAGTAATGTTGGCATCATTTCTCACAGTTTTCAGCACTAGCTACAGAATCCTAGAAAAGTTATCTCTCAAAGATTCTTCAGACGTGGTCAAATAAACAGGGTTTCACTCTTCTTAGCCTTCATACTCATAACCTGAAAAGACACTACATAACCCAAATCTTTGACAGAGGCTCTACAGAACTGACCCTCATTGATGGATTCTGACCACTGACTTCTGGGTGATTTGATATTTTCAATAGGTTTTCTTTCTGCTCTTCCATCAGCTTTCAAATTCAATCTACATGAATTTTCAAGTAAGTCATGTTACCGATCACTTGTTGAGGTATATCATAGAAACATCCTTCATAAATGGATTGGAAAGTAATAGTCACTTGAGATATACTGCCCAATAGAGTAAGACATTCTAACTCTTCAAACCTTACTTTCTCTATAGACCAGGATTACATGAGTTCAGAAGGGAAGCACACAGGAAAGGTTTTTGAAAATGGGTTACAATGTTAGTGATACATGCAGATGGAAGAATCCAGTAGAGAATTAGAACTCAAAAGAATGATTGGAATTAGATGGATAGATATGAGAAACCTCTACACAAAAGTTATAATTAAAGACCTAACAGTACATGAGAACATCAAAGGAGGGGATGCAAAAAGGGAAGTGAAGAGAGTCAAGGATTGAACCTTGGGGTTCATGTTATTAAGCTTTGATAGATTAAAATTGCACTGTTATTAAGCTTTGATAGATTAAATTTGATAGATTAAAATTGCACCGAGGTTTTGGGGGATACCCTGTATGGGAGGAGAAAGTAACTGCTCCCACTTTGCAAGACAGAATCTTTGTGAAAATGCAGAGAGGACCTCCTTGCCTGGGATGTGCAGATCCCAGTGCCTCAAAAATCAGGTGATATTCTATTTTGTCTTATTTATTCTGTGACATAAAATAAAAAGAATATCATAATTTATTTGATTTATACCTCATCACCATGAAGGGCCTAATCTTTCCAAAATGCAAGCTGTCAACAGCTATATGAAAAAGTGAGACAAGGAGGCGGAGCCAAGATGGCAGAGTAACAGCACAGACTTCCTAGAGCTCTCCTTTCAAGGACAGCCAAATACCTGTAAAAATTGGCTCTAAACAAATTCTGAAGCTACAGAACTCACAGAATGAGAGAGTGAAGCAAATCTCCAGTCCAAGACAGCTTGCAAGGTCACCAGAAAGTGTCTATCGCTCCACTCTGGGGGCAGGGCATGGGCCTCACTGGCACAGATGGGACCTGAGTAGGCCTCGGGGAGGGACTGAATCTTGGGCACCTGTGGCAGTTTCCAGACTTCACATCTCCAAAATGCTGAGGACAGTTTGGAAGATCAGTAGAAAAAGTCTGTGGGACCAGTGTGGGAGAGTGAAGTGGTCTGGTCCCAGCCCAAGGGCAGCAGAGGGGAAAGGGGGAGGAGGAGCCTATGGCAACCACAGCAGCAATAGAGGCAGCAGCAGTAAATATTTCTGGAGCTCTAGATCCACAGATTGTGGGGGAATCAAGCTGCTGACAGTAGATCCCCACCCCCACTGGAAGCAGAGAAATACCTTGACAAAGAGCTCAAAAGTCAAGTAAATAGCTAGCAAAATGAGCATAAACCAGAAAAATAATCAGACTATAGAATCTTACTTTGGTCACAAGGAAGACCAAAGTATACAAACAGAAGACAATAAAGTCAAAGTTTCTACATCCAAAGACTCCAAGAAAATATGAATTGGTCTTAGGTCATGGAAGAGCTCAAAAAGGATTTTGAAAATCATGTAAGAGAAGTAGAGCAAAAATTGGGAAGAGAAATGAGAATGATGGAAGAAAATCATGAAAAACAAGTCAACTGCTTGCTAAAGGAGATCCAAAAAATGCTTAAGAAAATAACACTTTTAAAAATAGACTAACCCCAAATGGCAAAAGAGATCCAAAAGGGATAGGGTCAAAGCCAATGAGAAGAATGCCCTAAAAAGAAGAACTGGCCAGATGGAAAAGAAGGTCCAAAAGCTCACTGAAGAAAATAATTCCTTAAAAATTATAATGAAGCAGATGGAGCTAATGACTTTATAAAAAATCAAGAAATTATAAAACAAAACCAAAGGAATGACAAAATAAAAGACAATGTGAAATATCTCATTGGAAAAACAACTGACCTGGAAAATAGATCCAGGAGAGACAATTTAGAAATTATTGGACTACCTGAAAATCAATACCAAAAAAAGAACCTACACATCATTTTCAAGAAATTATCAAGGAAAACTGCTCTGATATTCTAGAACCAGAGGGTAAAATAGATATTGAAAGAATCCACCAATTGCCTCCTGAAAGAGAGCCCAAAAGCAATACTCCTAAGAATACTTTAGTCAAATTCCAGAGCTTCCAGGTCCTTGTAAGCAGCCAAAAAGAAACAATTTGAGTAGTGTGGAAATACAATCAAGATTACATAAGATCTAGCAGCTTCTACATTAAGTGATCACAGGGCTTAGAATATGATATCCCAGAAGTCAAAGAAACTAGGATTCAAACCAAGAATCACCTACCCAGCAAAACAGAGTATGATACTGCAGGGGAAAAAATGGTCATTCAGTGAAATAGAGGACTTTCAAGCATTCTTGTTGAAACAACCAGAGCTGAATAGTAAATTTGACTTTCAAGCACAAGAATCAAGAGAAGCATGAATAGGTAAACAGGAAAGAGAAATCATAAGGGACTTACTAAAGTTGAACTGTACATTCCTACACAGAAAGATCACATTCGTAACTCTTGAGACTTTTCTCAGTATTCGGGTAGCTGGAGGGCACAGGGTGAGTTGAATAGGTAGGGATTACATCTAAAATAAAATTAAGGGGTGAGAGAAGACTATATTGGGAGGAGAAAGGGTGAAATAGAATGGGGCAAATTATCATTCACATAAAAGAGGCAAGAAAAAGCTTTTTCAATGGAGGGGAAAGGGAAGGAGGTGAGAGGGAAAGAGTGAACCTTAGTCTCATTGCATTTCGCTTAAGGAAGGAATAATATGCACACTCAATTTGGTATGAAGCTATATCTTACACTACAGGAAAGTAGGGGAGAAGGGGAGAATAGGGAGGGGGGAATGGGAGGAGGGGGGGTACTTAGAAGTAAATACTTTTGAGGAGGGATAGGGTCAAAAGAGAATAGAATAAATGGGGGGCTAGATAGGATGGAGGGAAATATAGCTAGTCTATCACAATATAACTGTAATGGAAGTGTTTTGCATAACTACATATGTATAACCTATAATGAATTGCTTGCCTTCTCAGTGGGGATGGGGAGGGAGGAAGGAAGGGAAGAAGGGAAAGAAGTTGGAACTCAAAGTTTTAAAAATGAACGTTAAAAGTTGTTTTTACATACAACTAGGAAATAAGATATACAGGCAATGGGGTATAGAAATCTATCTTTCCCTACAAGAAAACAGAGTGGATGGGGATAAGAGAAGGGGTATGATAGAAGAGAGGGCGGAAGGGGGGGAAGTGATAATCAGAATACACATTGTCAGGGTGGGCAGATGGGAGAGATGCGGAGAAAATTTGGAACTCAAAATCTTGTGGAAGTTTCTGTTGAAAACTAAAAATAGATGTTTTTTTAAAAAAATTAAACAAAGAAAAAAAGAAAAAGTGAGCCAAATCACTAATAACCAGAGAAATGCACATCAAAACAACTCTAAGATCCTACTTTACACCCATTAGATAGGCAAAAATGATTTTTTTTAAGAAAGGAAAATGACAATTGTAGGAAGAAATGCATGAGGACAGCTACACTAATGTATTGTTGGTGGATCTGCGAATTGGTCTAGCCTTTCTAGAAAGCAATTTGGAACTATACTGGAAAAGTAACTAATTTTTAATCTAGTACCACTACTGCTAGAACTATACCCCAAGAGATCAAAGAAGGAGGGGAAAGACTCATATATACAAAAATATTTATAGTAACTCTACATGTTGTATGAAAGAACTGGAAACTAAGGGGGTGTCCATCAATTAGGGAATGATTGAATAAATTATGGTATATGAAGGTCATGGAATACTAATGTTCCATAAGAAATGATGAAAAGGAACCTGGGAAGATTTGCATGAGGTGATACAAAATCAAGTGAGCAAAACCGCAGGAACTATTTACACAAAAACAACAACATTGTAAGGAAAAACAACTTTGACAGGCTTAAATCTGATCAATGAAATGACCAGAAATGATTAAGGAGAACTGAAGACAAACATGCTTCCTACCTCCTGACAGAGGGGGATAGATTCAAGATGCAGAATGAATCCTACATTTTACAACCTGGTCTGTGTGGGAATTTGTTTTTCCTTGATTATAAATATTTATTACAAGGATTTTATTTTTCCTTCCCCGCCCCCAACTTGAGAGGTAAGTGGATGGGGAAAAGGAAACTAGCAATAACATTTTCAAAAAAGAAAGACAGAAAGAAGAAAATAGGTTAATTATTTTAAAGCTTTTTTTTTGTATGAAAGATTGTAATTTTCAATCATTCTCCAACTGATAATCAAGGGATAAGAAGAGGCAATTTTCAGATGAAAAAATCAAAGGTATTATCAAAGTCATATTTTTAAATGCTCTAAAACACTATTGATTAGAGAAATGTTCATTTTAAAAAGTCTGAGCTACCACCATACACCTATCAGATTAGCTAATATGACAGAAAAGGAAAATGACAAACATTGGAGGGGATGTAAAAAAATGGAGACGCAAGTGCACTGTTTGTAGAACTGTGAACTGACTCAATCATTCTGGAGAGCAATTTGGAACTAGGCCTAAAGGGCTAAAAATTTTGCATACCTTTTGATCTAGTAATATTGTTACTCGGTCGGTATCCCAAAGAGAGCAAAGAGAAAGGGAAATAACCTCTATATACAAAAATATTTAAAACCACTCTTGTGATGGCAAAGAATTGAAAATTGAGGAGAATCCCTTCAACTGGGGAACAGCTGAACAAGTTATGGTATATGATTGTGTTGGAATACTATTGCACTCTAAAAAGTGATTATGAGGATGGGTTCAGAAAACCCCGGGAAGAGTTACATGAACTGATGCAAAGTGAGCAGAATCGAGAACATTGTACACAGAAACAGCAATATTGTACAATGATCAACTATGAATGAGTTAGCTATTCTCAGCAATAAATATAATGATCCAAGGCAATCCCAAGGTCTCATGATGAAAAAAATATTATTCTCCTGCAGAGAGAGAACTGGTGAACTCTGAATGCAGATTGAATCATATTTTTCACTTTATTTTTCTTGCTTTTTTTTTGTTTGCAATTTGGCTAATATGGAAATATGTTTCGTGTGACTTCACATGTATAATGGATATCATATTGCTAACCTTCTCAATGGGTAGAAGAGGGCCTGGAAAGAGGGAGAGAATTTGGAACTCAAAATAAAAAAGAATGCATCAAAAAAGAAATTCAATCTTCCCAACTCTGTGTGATCCAAAAGATTACACATTCACATTAGAGACTACATTTACTGAATGAAATAAAAAATAAAAGATACATGAAAACTCCCAAGATGCTGAGCTAAGTTTGAAATCTCACCTTGATTCTGTTAAGATCTGAGGACTTACCTCCACTTTTGCCTAAAGAACAGCCCCACCCAGAGGCTGCTTGTAGAAGAGAGTTATAAGCTTCTGTAAAATCAAAATAAGGAGAAAGATAGGTGGCAATTCTCTCCCCAACTCTCACCAAGATAACATGCACTTCCTATTGACTTGCCAGGGAAAACCTGGAGCTCAGTGGTTATTAGTTCTTTTAAAAGCTTCTATAATCACTCTGTTCTCTGCCCATGGCCCCATGGTCCACAGCTACTCTCCCCACACTGCCATCTCAATGTCCATTCTAAAGCCCAGCCATGTTTTTCATGTATATTCCTTCAGCTTTTATCTGAAATTTCTATGTATCATCTCAATTGCCCTAATGTCCCTGCAATAATATTATTATACTTATTTTGCAGAGGAGGAAATTGAGGCTGAGAGAGGTTAAGTGATTTACCTGGGGTCAATACATGGGGTCACTGGTATGCATTGAAGAAGATAGGGTCTACACATTTTTCTCCCTGGGTCCTCCTCTATCTCATCTTCTGTGAACCAAATGACCATTCTTCTAAGAATATCCTGTTATTTTATAACATCATTACATTTTTGGAGATTCCATTTATGCTAATTTCCCTGAGGTTCTATGAACCACATAATTTCTATCTTTTTGGCATCTTCAGGATTGTAATGATTCAATGGAATGCTAAAAAAAAAAAGAAAACCTGGAAAAAGCAAGAGGTTTCAAATATAGCTTATACTACATCTAGTTGGCAATGAAAAGGGAGAAATGGGATGACAGCCCAAGCAGAACAGAAGGAAGGGAAAGGAAAGAACTTACCATGTGTTCAAACAGAAAGGAAGGAGCCAATGGAGAGGAGAAAAAGGCTAGAAGATAATGCTGAGTGAGTAACACTGACCTCTTCGGGAATATAGGAACTCGGGGGAAAAATGGCACGCCTAATGACTGGAGTGACCAGGGAAACCTTCAGGCCCAGGGAGCATTTGGTAATCATTGGTTCCAAATGGGTTTGACCTCCCCGACAAAGGAGCTCCTTAGCTTCAGGAGTAGAGAACCAAGACTATGAGGAATTCAGAGAAACATGAGATTTGTATGAACTGATGCAGAATGAAGTACAGAGAGATATCTCTCTCCTTTCAGTAGAAAGGACTATGGCCGCAGAATGTTTCAGTTGCCATGTCCGTTGGTTTTGCTTAACAGTTTCTCTCTGTTACAAGTGAGTGGAGAGAGAGGTGGGTATATCTAGAAATGATTGTGATATAAAAACAAAGTGCTTGAATGAAACTTAGTATTTTTTTAAATGAGTCAGTTATGATGGCACACAGCCTTGTAAGCCTTGCTAATGGAGAGACTGAGGCTGGTGAATTACTTGAGTTCAGGGCATTCTGCGCCATAGTTGGGCAAGGTGATACAAATTTGACACCAGTATGAGAGATGGAGGCAGTAAAACTAGGCCAGGAGAGAAATAAAGCTTAATTCAAAACTTCCAAGAGAATCGGCAATGGGATCAGGCCAGTGACTATGCTTCTAGTCTGAATGGGACAGAGAGACCAAATCCCATAAATAAATAAATAAATGGAGGAATAAAAATTAATGAATGAATAGATAAATAAATAAAGGAGCCAAGGTGGTAGAAATTTACTACAAAACACACTTGGGGCTGGAGCAAGATTGAGCAAAGGTTTCCCAAGTCTTTTTCTCTCTTTATCCCCTTACCTTCTCAAATCCCAAACACATTTTTTTTGTCTTTGCAGGTTAGAAAAACGGTGCCTCATCTAAAATCTCCTGGCTGGACAATTGTAATAGCTTCATAACTGGTCTCCCTGCTTCCAGTCTCTCCCTTATCCAGTACATTCTTTACACAGCTGCCAAACTTGAATGCACAGGTCCAACCATGCCAATGCCTTGATCAAGAAGCTCCATTGCTCCTTGTTTCCTTTAGGATAAAATACAGATGCCTGTTTTTGATATCTAAAGCCCTTTGCAATCTAGTTCCAGTCTATCTGCCTAAGATTAGTGCTAATTACTCCCATCTATGCACCTTATGTTTCAGTCAAACTAACCTACTTACTATTCCCCATGGAGGACATTTTATTCCCCACCTCCACACCTTTGTACAAAGCATTTCCTATTCTTGGAATACACTCCCTCCTCACTTCCACCCCTTAAAATTCCTAGCTTCTACCAAGTCTCAGCTTAAGTACTTCAAAATCTTTCCTGATCCCTCCAGTTATTGTCCATCCATATACACATATACTCAAGACACATGTATGCGTATGATTATACAAGATATATACATACGGGAATATGCACGTGCATATATGCATTTACATATATATGTAACGATGCCTATATGTGTATACATGCACACATATACATGCATACATGACAGAGAGAGAGAGATAGTATCCTCGTAGCAGCCACAACTCCCACAGCTCATACATTCAGTGCCAAATGTATATATTTTGTATTTACTTATCATCGCCCCCAAATAGAATATAAGTTCTTCTAGGACAGAGATGGTTTCATTTTTTTGTTTGTTTTTTTTATCCCCTTGGATTCAATATGGGGCCAGATACCTGTCAGGTGCTTCATAATTGTTTATTAAATGAATGCATTAAAGTTGGGGAAACATATAATCAGGCTGTCAATGTCTTGGAAAAAGCACAAGATTTGGAGTCAGAGAATGTGAGTTAAAATTCTGACTCTGCGTGACTGAAACTGAATGTCTAACCTCTCCAGGCCTCCTCATTTGCCAGTTGGAGGTTGTACCTGTCCAGATGTTCTTAGTCTTTTGGGGTCATGGATCTCTTTGGTAGTCTGGAGAAACCTACGGACTCCTCAGAATTATAGTTTTAAATGTGCTTTAAAAAACAAACAAACCTTGGAACTTCGTAATAACACAAGAACTTAACTAAAAAAAAAAAAATCCCCAATAGTGGTTTTCTAAGGCAAAATGTATTCCACACTCAGAGAAAGAAATATGGAAGTCATTCGCAGAATGTAGCAGATCATGTTTGTGTGTGTGTGTGTGTGTATTTTAGTGTATTACGTTTTGATTCATTATATGATTTCTTCCATTTATTTTAGTGTGGCTACATAGCATGACTATAGTGAAAACGTACTCAATAGGAAAAGTATATGTAGAACCTATACAGAATTGTATGCTGTCGTGGGGAGGGAGGGGGGTAGTGAGGGGAAGGTGTAGGGGGGATAAAATCTTAATTTTAAGGAAGTGATTGTAGAACATTAAAAATAATAATAATAAAATAAAAACAAACAAACCAACCAACAGGATTACCAAGGAAAACAAACATTAGTATCATGACAGTCTAATGTTTTTCCCATTCAAGTTCATGGACCCCTGAAATCAATCCACAGATCCCTTGTCTGTGGATCCCTGTGGATTAGGTGATTTCTAAAGGCCTTTCCAACTCTACGTCTGTATAATCCTATGGCGTCACACAGTATTCACCTGCAGATGCTGTAGCCTCAGTACCACGATAGGACAAAGTGTAATAGTACCACCTAGTGCTTCCACCTTGTGGCCATAATAGAGATTGCATGCCCCTGGAGGATAGTGCTGTTTGTACCTGGTATCTGTCCAGACATTCCTGCTCCCCATTTCCTAAAGCAGAGACACTCTCATTCTGTTATCATTTCTGCTCTCCAGCCCATTGCCCTGCTGCTTAGGGATTCTGCAAACTGCGAGGCAGTTGAGACTAGGTACAAAGGGACTCTAACCTCCTAAATTGTGGAAACCATGCCTTACTCTTTTTTTCAGAGTAATATTTAACTTTTTCCCGATTACATGCAAAAATAATTTTTAATATATGTTTTTTAAAATGTTGAGTTCCAAATTCTAGAGCTCTCTCTCTTTTCTCCTCCCTCATTGATAAGGAAACAACTTGATATAGCTTATATATGTGAAGCCATGCAAAATACTTTTCCATCTTAGTCATGTTGTGGGGGAAAAAAGTACAAACCAAACCAAATAAACAAAAAAAAAAGAAAAGAAAAGAAAAGAAAAACAAAGAAAGCTAAAAAAAAGTATGTTTTAATCTACATTCAGACTTGATCAACTCTTTCTCTGAATGTGGATAGCATTTTTCATCATAAATACTTTTTGTCATAAATCTTAGATCATTGAATTGCTGAGAACAGCTAAGTTATTCATAGCTAATCATTGTATAATATTGCTACATTGCAATGTCCTGGTTCTGCTCAATTCACTTTACATCAGTTCATGTGTTTCCAGGTTTTTATGAAAGTATCCTACTGGTCATTTCTTATAGCCCAATTCCATCACAACCATCTACCACAACTTGTTTACCTATTCCTCAATTGATGAGCATCACCTCAGTTTCCAGTTCTTTTCCACCACAAAAAAAAATGGCTACAAATGTTTTAGAACATTTAAAAATATTTTTGGAATATAAATTTAGCAGTGGTATTGTTAGGTCAAAGGGTATGCACAGTTTTATAGCCCTTCAGGCATAGTGCCAGATTACTCTGGAGAATGATTGGATCAGTTCACAACTCCACTAACAATGCATTAGTGTCCCAGTTGTCCCACATCCCCTCCTACATTTGTCATTTTTTCTTTGGTGTCATATCAGTCAAGCTGATAGATAGGTATGAGGTGGTACCTCAGAGTTGTTTTAATTTACATTTCTCTAATAAGTAGTGGTTTGTTGCATTTTTTCATGGGAATATAGATACCTTTGATTTCTTTATCTAAAAACTTCCTATTCGTATACTTTGACCATTTGTCAGTTGGGAAATGGCTTGTATTCTTATAAATTTGACTCATTTTTCTATATGTTTGACAAATGAGGCCTTCATCAGAGAAAACTGCTGTAAAAATACTTTCCCAGTTTTCTATTTTCCTTCTAATCTTAGCAGCTCTGGTTTTGTTTGTGCAAACCTTTTTTATTTTAGTGTAATCAAAATTTTCCATTTTATATGCTGTCATGTTCTCTGTCTCTTGTTTGCTCATACATTCTTCCCTTATCCATAGATTTGATAGGCAAACCATTTCATGCTCCCTTAATTTGCTTATGTTATCGCCCATTATGTCTAAATCATGTAGTCCACTCTGCTCCCTACTTCTATTTTATAGGTGAATTTATCCCAGTCACATTCACAGTAATAATTACTGTGTATTTCCCCCCATCCTGCTTTTCCCCCATTTAGTGTTCTCTCTCTCTCCTCTCACCATGTCCCTCAAAAGCGTTTTGCTTCTGATTACCGTCTTTCCCAATCCACCCTCCCTTCATCTGTTATCCCCCTCCCCTCCTACTTTCCTGTAGGGTAAGACAAGTTTATATAATCAACTGAGTGCATGCTATTCCCTCTTTGAGTCAATTTCAATGAGAGTAAGTTTCAAGTGTTGCCTTCTCCTCCACTGTAAAACTCTTTCACATTTCTCTTACTTGAAATAATTTATCCCATTCTATTTTTCCCTTTCTCTTCTCCCAGTGAGCCCCTATTTTCTCACCCCTTAATTTTATTTTTTTGGATATCATCCCATCATAATTAAGTCACACCTGTGCCCTCCAGGTATACTTCTAACTGTCCTAATAATCATAAAGTTCTCAGGAGTTACAAGCATCATCTTCCCATGTAGGAATGTAAACAGTTTAACCATATTGAATTCCTTATGAGTTCTCTTTTCTATTTACCTTTTTCTGCTTCTCTTGAGACTGGTGTTTGAAAGTCAAATTTTCTATTCAACTCTGTTCTTTTCACCAGGAATAATTGAAAGTCCTCTATTTCATTAAATATCCATTTATATCCTCTGAAGAATTATACTCAGTTTTGCTGGGTAGGTGATTCTTGGTTTTAATACTAGCTCCTTTGACCTCCAGAATATCATATTCCAAGTCCTCTGATCCTTACATGCAGAAGCTGCTAAATCTTCTGTTATCCTGACCATGGTTCCACAATATTTGGATTGTTTCTTCCTAGTTGCTTGCAATATCTTCTCCTTAACCTGGGAGTTCTGGAATTTGGCTAAAATATTTCTGGGAGTCTTCATTTTGGGATTTCTTTCAGGAGCTAATTGGTGGATTCTTTCAATTTCCACTTTACACTCTGGTTCTAGGGTAGCAGGGCAGATTTCCTTGGTAATGTCTTGAAATATGATGTCAAGGCTCTTTTTTTATCAGGGCATTCGGGTAGTTCAATAATTCTTAGATTATATCTTCTCAATTTATTTTCCAGGTCAGGTGTTTTTCCAATGAGATATTTTACATTTTATTCTTTTTTTTAGTCTTTTGACTTGGTTTTATTGTTTCTTAATGTCTTATGGTGTAATTAGCTTCCCCTTGCTCAATTCTAATTTTTAAGGAATTATTTTTCTTTAGTGAGCTTTTGTACCTCCTTTTCCATTTGGTCAATTCTACTTTTTAAGTTCTTTTCTTCAGTGAATTTTTGTACATTTGACTTATTCCACTTTTTGAGTTATTTTCTTCAGTTGTGTGTGTGTATGTGTGTGTGCGTAGGTGCATACACCTCCTTCTCCTTTACTAAACTGTGGGCTCTTTCTTCATGATTTTCTTGCATCATTCTCTTCTCAAATTTTCTTCTACTTTTCTTGTTTTAAAATTCCTTTTTGAACTCTTCCAGGAATTCTTTCTGGGGGTTGGGGAGTCTGGTACCAATTCAAGCATTTTTCTTTGAGGCTTTGCATGGAGCTGTTTTGACACTGTTGTCTTCTTCTGAGTTTTTACTTTGTTCTTTCCTGCCCCCATAGTAACTTTCTATTATTAGGTTCCTTGCTTTTATATTCAGTTGGGTTTTCCTCCCCAGTAAAGGTGGCACTGTGCCAAGTTTTAGGTTTTTCACACTGCTTTTTTCTGAGCTACCTCAGGGGCAGGAGAAGGGATGCTCTGTAGATTTCTGGTTCTTCCAAGGTGGTATGAGCTAAGGAAAGGTGTGGTCATTACTTTCCTAGCCTGTGCTCCTCTCTGAGTGACCACAAGCACTCTTTTCTGCCCCAGAAATGTATGCAGGGTCCCTGATTTGCTGATGATCTGCCTCATCCTGGGACTCTGACCCAGAACCCTGTATGGGCAAAGCAAAAGAGTCCTGCTTGCAGTCAAAGACAAAGGGCCTCCTGTAATTTCCTTATGAACATTTGTTCATCACCATCACTCTGTTAGCTAAGAGGTCCAGAAGACAGCCAGTGCCACAGATTCAGCCACACCAAGACCCAGTGCTGGCTTACTAGAGAGTGGTCTGCATTGGACTTCACTCCACTCCCCTTCAAGTGAGACAGACATTCCTGCTGACTTTCTAAATTGTCTTGGGCTGGAAAATTATTCCACTACATGCTTTTGTTGGTTCTGCTGCTTCAGAATTCATTTCAACAAATTACTTTTTAACCTTGTTTGGAGGGGAATTTAGGAGAGCTCATGTGAGTCCCTGTCTTTACTTCACCATCTTGGCTTCTCCCAGTCCACTATGTTTTTCTTAATGAAAATTAAGATTGTTTTAGCTTTTGACTGCCATGTCACATTTCCTCCCTTTCTTTTGGGGGATAGAGATGAAGGGAGGTGGATTAGAGGATGGGATATTTGGAAATCAAGACCTATAGGAAGCTAGGCAAGGAGCCACTTCCCTAGGAGCTACCTAGAACAATTCAAGAAATGTCCACTTTTTTGGGGGGGTAGATTTGGGATTTGGGATACAAAGAATTTCGTACAACTGATGAAATTTGCTATAAAATCAGTAGTAGAAGCATGGTAGCATTTGGATAAAGATCGATGGAAGCAGAAATAAAATTAGTATTGTTTTCAAAGTATACTAGAGGTATAACAGAAGGTAACAGATGAAGAATTCTGAAAATATTACAGAATAAGCCTGACATGGGGTGAGGGGGAGAGGGGTATAGAGAGAAGGATGATGTGATGGCCTAAGAATAGCCTATGCAAAGACATGGAGGTGAGAGATAGAATGGACTCTACAGGGAACAGTGAGTTCAATTTGATTAGTATGGAGAATACATAATGACAAGTAATATAAGAAATCAGTCTGCCTTTGCATGACATAAACTAACGTAGTTTATGAAGGGTTTTAAGATAAATAGAAAAGTAAGTATTTTATCTTAGGGACTAAAAGGAGCCAGTCAAAGTTCTTGAACAGCAGAATGTCAGAGTTGAGTTTTAGTAAAGTGTAGAGAGAAAAGAATGTGAAATTAAGAGAGAACAAGACTGGGCAATTCTGATTGGACACTGATTTAAGGGAGCTTGAACAGTCAAGGATAACTTCAAAGATATAAGCCAAAGTGATGGAAAGGGTGGTGATGCCCTTGACAGAAACAGGGAATTTATGAAAAAGAGTGAGTTTTAGTGAGGAAAGGTTCTTCTAGTCATGGTAACTGCCGGAACAGGAAGCAAACTTCCTAATGGCTACCTATCTACTCCAGCAAAACCCTAAAGTTTGTACTGGATCAAATAATGATCCATTTAGATGATACAGTAACTTTTTCTACTCTGGGAGTACATAAAGATCTCAGAATAAGAAGGAATCCTAGAGGTCTTTTAGTCTAAACTCCCACTCAGTGCAGGAAGTCCTTCTACAGCAATTCCTCTGAAGGATGGATGTGTGGATGCCAAGTGCCTTCTTGAACATTTCCAATGACAGAGAGCTCACTACTTCACAAAACAGCCTACTCCATTCTTGGACAATCTTAATTTTTAGAAAGTTTCTCTTTATCCTGAGTCAAAATCTGCCTAGCTGTAACTTGTACTTTTTGGTCCTAATCTTGATCTCAGGAGATACAAGGATGTCTATTTCTTCTTCTACTTAACAGTTCTTCAGAGATTTGAATATAACATCACATCATCTTCTCTGAACTCTTTGTTCAACCAAAATGACTTTTGTTTAACCTCACTCATTAGAGGCCCATCAAAAGTCAAAGAAACTAGTAGAATCAGAATATAGTTATTGCAGTATGAACTAGTGGAAAAAGCATTGTGTAATGCTGGGTCATTCAACTTATCTGTGTCTCAGCACTCTCATTTGTAAAATGGGCACAATCTCATTTGTCCAGCCTACTTCACAGGGTTGTTAGGAAAGTGCTGTCTTCAGGTTGGGGCCTCTCCCAAAAGTCTTAGTGTGATTTTAGGCTTTAAAAATTAAAACTTTTGGGACACCCTGAATTGAATACCACCTGAACCTTAAGTAAGAGTTTTCATGTGAGAAGCAGAAAACAAACATACAAAAAAACCCATATTCTAGTCAAGATTTGGAATCACAGGAATCTAAACTGATGATGTGATAATGTAGGGGCAGAAGGAAGTCTTAGAGAAGAGAACATTGACATCAGGTCTACACCATGATAAATGAATCTTATAGGCAAGGCTTCTTGAGGCCCATCCATCCTCTTACACAGTCTGTTGGAGTCCTTTCCATGAGCATCACCTTTACTCTATGAGCAGAGGGAGAGGGGACCAGGGTTCTAGGCTTTCCCTTAGTACCATTGCATCATCAGTCTTCACATTCATATACCTATTGTGTCCCTGATGAGACTGTAAGCTTCTTGAAGGCAGGGACTCTCACTTATGTATTTGTGTCCCCAACATCTAGTATAGTGCCTTGACACATAGCAGGTGCTTAATAAAAGCTTGTTGATTGATTTATTCCAATACCATTAATTTATAGATTAAGAAAAAGACCCAAAGGGGTTAAATCACTTAGTTGGGGTCACATGGGGAGCACAAACAATCACAACGAATATTTATATAGTGCTTTAAGGCTTACAAAGTCTTCTACATACCTAATTTCATTTCAGCATCATAATAGCCTTTTCAGGTAAGCACCACAAGCATCAGTGCCATCATTTCACAGATGATGAAACTGAGACTGGGGGAGTTGTACACTCATAACTTTTCTTATGGCATCTAGGTGCCATAGGAGGTTTAGTGTGGAAATCAGGAAGGTCTCGGCTCTAATTCTTCTGCAGACACCAGCTGTGTGACCAAGGACAATAATTTAACTTCTCTTAGCCCCCCTTTTCTCATCTGTGAAACGAGGACAATTGCATCTATTTTGAAGGGTTGTTGTTAAACTCAAATTAGGTAATGTATTTAAAGCACTTTACAAACTTTAAAGAATTATATAAATGTTAGTTATGATGATGGCGACACAACTAGTAATTATCAAATACAGGAAAAATCCATCTCTCAAACTGACTTCAAGTCCAAAAGACTGTCCCAAAGTGGCAGAGCTATGAGATGGCACTTTTATTTTTTAACCAGCCCATAACTATTTCTGGGTCTCCATACATAAAGGAATTTCAGGAATTAGCTAGCAGGTGGGGTGTCCTTTTCTTGGGAAGAAAGGGGGCCTCTGAAATTACAACACTAGACAGCTGGCCCTGCCAGCGAGGTAGTCTGAGCCAGGGATTGGATTCCGGCTTCTTAAAGAGGCCCTATCTCAATCACCAGGCCTCTCTTGTTACTGAGTTTTCCAGGCAGCTGCTCCCTTACTTTCATAAAGAGTAAGGGGACGCTAGTGACAGAAAAGATTTGATCTTTCTTTCCAGTGCATGTCCAAGGCAGTCTGGACAGACAGAGTTGAGGTATCTTTCATTAGCTTATTTCTCTGACACTGCGGTTTAGTCTAACAATATTGCCTAGAATTGCCTGAGTTAACAGCATTCATAGATATTGAGGAATTGAAAGGGTATTTAGAGATAATCCATAACTCCAATCCGTGCGTCTCAATTTAGGATCATTACATTTAGGTCTGGGAGGAACTTTAAGGATCATCTGGATCAATCATCTCATTTTATGGAGGAGGAAACAGATCCAGGGAAGCGATGTTAACTTGCCCCTAATCACGGAGGTAAAGAGCTAGGATTTGAACTCAGGTCCTCACCCTAGAGCCAGGGCTCTTTCCAGTACACCAGGCTGACACGGAGCCTGAAACATAACTGGGGGAAATGCCTTGCCTCAGGAAACTAACTGCTCCATCCTGGATTCCGTAAAACCTGGGTCTCCCAATTCTCCTATCTGTCACTCAAAGCCCACAGCCAGCTTCATCCTCAGAGCTCCGACTACAACTCCCATAATGCCCTAGCCCTACGCTAGTCAATTCCCTCCCTACCCCAGACCACCTGACAGTTGCTGCTGCCAATAGCCGGGGAGAGTTCCCAGGGCCGCATTCCCGGAGACCAATGGCGAGAGGAGAGGGGCGGGCCTTTCCTGTCCATTGTTCTCGGCGCCCTAGCGTCCAGCCCGAGCTGGCCCGGGAGCTCCGCTGAGCCCGGGGGCGCGCGCCGCCTCCGTGTCCGCGTCCCGGGCGCCCTTCGCGGGGAAGCGCAGCCGGCCCCCCGGCCCGCCGGGCCCCTGGAGCCACGGTGAGTGCGGAGGCGCCGCGAGCGCAGAAGAGGGGGTCCCTGCGGGGGAGGTGCGGGGGGCGTGTGTGTGTGGAGGAATAACGGGCCCGCAGCCCACCCGGGGCGGCGGTCCCGCGGCGCCGCTGCCCACCCCTCGCCGGACCGCTTGGCTTTGCGTGACTGCCCCGGGCGCCCCGTGCAGCTCCCGTGTCCAGACCTCTTCTCGCTCCGAGCCTTCCGCGCAGCCTCGCTTTACGTAACTGCTCCCCCGGACCCGGGCTTAGTAATAGCGGTGCCCCCGCACCCGGAGCGTCGCAGCCTCCGGACCGTGCCCACAATGAACGGGATGGGAGCTGGTGCCGAGGCAGGCGGGCCCCGCACACGTTGGCCGGCCCAATCCCCAGCCTTCCCTTCTTTTACAGGTGGTGAAACTGAGTTAACAGGTTAAGTGGCTCACCCCAGTCAGTCAGTGGCAGACACACCTGGTCCCTCGTTCACGCTTTACTTTGAGCAGGCATCCTCTGGTCGGGGAACCTGCTTGAGGTTTCCTCTGCTCTGATTCCTTTTGACTCCTGGATGATGATGCAGAATATGTGGGCTTTGTAGAGCAGCTAAAGCGCTTGGACGTTTGATCTCTCATTTTTTGTTGTTCTGATTCCCCTGCTTGTAAGTATTATCATCTCTACTTAAGAGGTCTAGAAAGGCAGTCCCAGAAGTTTGAGAGAGATGAGCCGCAGTAACTGGTCCAAGGTCACAGACTCCAGGGAGCCCTAGAGCAAGGACTCAGCCTTGCTGTCCGTTCAACTGCCAGAGTATGTCTAGTCATGGCTCCTTCCCACAGGAACCCTCCTTTGGCCTTGAGGGAAGAAATATGGTCTGTAGTTTGTAAAGTGGTCTTTGTGGTGGTGGAAGTTTTCAACTTGACTCTCCACAGGGAAATAAATTTGAACTCAGAAATAAGGTCATTCTTCTTTTATCAGTGAGGGGGTGCTGTTAGTTTGGTGATATACACATTATTTTGTGGCCTGATGTGGGACCCTAGTTGTCAGTGCCTTCACCCCTAGATTTACCTTGGATCAACTTTATGTCTCACATGTACCTTTTATCTACTTTATGTCTTGCATCATCTATATGTACATGTTGTCTTGCCTATTAGGATGTAAGGTTCTTGAGGGCAAAGTCATTTTCACTTTTTCCTTGTGTTCCCAGGGCTTAGCATAGTGCCAGATGTGTAGTAGCTCCACAAGTGTTTACTAGCTGATTGACTATGTTAATGAGATTATTTTATAGTACTGCTGTTAACAGACTCACTCTGTCAAATCTCTCTTAGAAGTGAATCCCCAGAGAAGGTCAAGGTTTGAGCCTTCAAGTCAAGCAGCCGTTAGAGGGACATCTTCCTCCAGAGTTGGACAATGGCTGGAGAAGTCCCAGGAATGCCTGCCGCCTTGGATTCTTTGGCTCAGACAACCGAAGAGGAAGAGGAGGAGGAGGATGCCTCAACAATGGTACTGGAAGATGAGGACTCCTCCTGGAAGCCTGGCTTAGCCCTGCCAGGGGACAGCTGCGACCCTGAAACCTTCCATCAGATTAAAAGTAAAGTTGAGTATCAGGAGGCCACTGAGCCCAGGGAATCTCTTAGCAGACTCAGGGAACTTTGTCAGCGATGGTTAAGGCCAGAACTGCATACAAAGGAGCAGATGCTGACTCTGCTGCCCGGGGAGATTCAGGCTTGGTTGAGGGAACATCGGCCAGAGAGCAGCAAGGAGGCGGTGGCTCTGGTGGAGAACTTGACTGAAACTCTTCGGGAGAGTGGTGAGAATGCGAAGTTTATTGGGAGAGGGAAAGAGGTCTCCTTAAAATTGGAAGCCAAGTAACTAGAAGGGAGAGGAGTAGCTAAATCCCTTTTCTTGGCATCAGCAGGATGGGTTTTGGGCTAAACACTGAATAGTAAACTCTGAGGGAGCTCACATACCAACCAGAAAACCCAAGCCCTTGTATTCTGCTTGAAGGAGAAAGATAGCAGATGACAAGTGAACTAGGAGAGGCAGTGGGATCGGTGGGTTGTAGTAGAATGAACCCTGTATTTGGAATCAATGGACCTGCCACTTACTGGGGGAATAAGGAGAGTGATGGGAGAAGGATGGAAAGCAATAGAAGGTGTTTGTGTATATAAGTGACAGTCTCTTTTGACCTCAGTCAGTTTCCTTCTGAAAAATGAAGGGATTTGATTAGATAATCCCCAAGGCCCTGCCTAGTCTCAAACCTCTACTCTTCAATGATCTAATCTGATAATCAAGTTTTCTAAAGTATGTATTCAGCCCTTTAGTTATTCCTAACCAGCTCTTGATGGGCTGTAAAATGGGTACCAGTGAGGTTTTGTGGCTCCACTCACAGGTAACACATACTTTTTAAGTTGATGAAATTCACATTCTAGAAAGGACTTATTCCATATGAAAGTAACCTGTTAGCCTTTGGGATATACTGTACATGATGTTCAAGGTAGCCCATGCTTTTGTACCCTGCTTCCCCATGGCAGGCAGGAAGCCCACATGCCCAGGCTGCCTCTGAAGAGTTGATGATCAATACAGATGTTGGGGTGTCTTCAGGGCAGTGTTGTTGGTAACTGGATTGTAGCAATTTAGTAAGTATTAAGCACCTGTTGTGTGCAGAGTTCTGTGCTAGGTGCCGGGAGAGATATTCTTGGTCACCACACTCAAGGAGTTTGCAGTTTAGCAAAGGGATGACACCATTTAGAGGAAGCTAGGTGGTGCAGTAGATAGAGCCTGGCAGCGGGAACACCAGCCTGAGTTCAAATCTAGCCTCAGACACTTCCTAGCAGTGTGACTCCAGGCAAGTCACTTAACCCTTGTTTGTCCCAGTTTCCTCATCTATAAAATAGGAGTAATAAAGGCACCTGGGTGGAGCACTGTCTAGAACACTGAACCTGGAATCAGGAAGACCTGTGTTCAAATCACCTCAAACACTAGCTGTGTGACCCTGGACAAATCCCTTCACCCAGTTTGCCTGGGTTTCCTCATCTATAAAATGAACTGGAGAAGAAGATGACAAATCTCTCCAGTATCTTTGCCAAGGAAATCCCAAATGGGGGTCATGAAGAATCAGGCATGACTGAAAATGCCTTGAACAGTAATAGCATCTACCACCCAGGTTTGCATGAGGCTCAAATGAAATCATATTGGTAAAAAGTCTTTGGTGTAGTGCCTGGCACATAGGCATTATATCAGTCCTATTCAGTAGATATAATGCATAGTGTCATAGGGAAGCACAAAACAAAGTGCTTCGTGAAATCCAAGGGGGAAGGAAGGCCAATAGTGACCTGAGAGATCGGAGAAGCCTCTTATTTTATGTTAAACTTTGTGTCCATTGCTGTAGAAAATCCAGATGGAGTCAGATCAGGGGGTACAGGTCCTGCCCTCTAGGAGTTTAGAATCAGACCGGGGAGAAGTTCTGACAGATGAAACAGAATAATTAAGTGCCTAGCTATGTGATAATGGTAGGACATCATGTGAGCTGTAGCTTTTAGTGAACATTTCATGGTGGAGGTTCTGCTTGAATTGGGCCTGGAAGGCTGGTTAGGATGTAGACAGCTAGAGTTTTCTTAATAGCATGATCTAAGACACAAAAGCAGGAAGGAAAGTGGGATATAACTTCCACCTTCTCCTGGACTGCTTGATCCAGTTTTAATTTGGGTTTGTATGGCCAGTAGATGGAACAAATTGACTTTACACATAGTGGGCACTTAATAAGTGCTGGTTGAGTTGGATTAGAGGAGATTGGTGAGGACAGGGGAGGTGGCCTGATTGGAGTATAAGGTACAAATTATCTGTAAAATGAGACAACTGGAATGAGATGTTGAATAACTTAGGAGATCTGTGATTTAAAAAAAGAGTAGTAGGAAATAAAATTGTCTAGGGAAGGTCAGGACCGCATTGTTACAGCAAGTCTTGCAGACCACATAGAGGAGTTTGACAAGGAGCCATTATGAGAGGGGATTTTTTAACCAGGGATAAAAGATATATATTTTAGGAAAATTAGTTTGGAAACTGAATACAGGAGGGATTTCACTTGTGGGAAAGGAGAGCATAAGGCATGAAGGGGTGGTAGCAGTAGGAAGAGAGAAGAATATGTGATGTTGAGACATAGTTAAGGAAGAAATGACAGGATGTGGTGACAAATGAAAGGAACAGAGGAGAGAGTCCAGGGTGATCTTCCAGGTCTCTAGTTTGGGAAATGGTAATGATGGTGGTAGTCCTAATACAAATAAGAGAATTGGTTTGGTAATAAAGATGAGTTCAATTTTAGACAGGTTCAAATTTAGACAGAATTTGAATTCATGGCAAGAGCAGAGGTTTTCTAAGCAGTTGGAAAAGCCAAAGTGGAGTCAAGGTGAGAAGATAGAGGGTAATCTCTAAGACTGTTAAGAGGATCTGAGAAAATCACAGCATCTGTCCCTGTGACCTTCTTTTATATACATGAGAAACAGCTATTTACACACCTGAATCCCAAGAGCACTCGATTTACACAAGTGTAGGAGAACGTGGAGAAGCAGCCACTCTTTGGAATCAGTATTCAGTCCTTGAGACCCTGACTCTAGAGAAAAGAAAAGAAAGGGGTCAGGGAGTCCTCATTTTCTTTCTGCGTCTGTTTCAGCCTGGCTCACACTCATTCAGCTGGGCCAGGGAGAGCCATGGGGACCATTAATTATTCTTCCCTGGTGGGGAGGAGCAGTGGTGGTAGCATATTTTACTGAACCCAGAGACTTTCTGCCCTCTGGGTTCCTTGAAACATGTGAACAGATAGTCTGGCAAGGGGCTGGAGCAAGGAGGGGCACGGTCTGAGATGTTTCTCATGAACGCTGAGTGGTCCAGGCCCAGGGGACCTGTGGGTGTGCCCCCTCAACATCTTTGGCATCCTTGGTTAAGCAAAAACATTTCACTTCCTTTTCAAGGTTTTTCAAACTTAAAACTGCAGCTGAGCTTATTTCCCAAGGGTTTCTCTCTACCTTTATTTTTCTGTAAAGGTCAAAAGGGAAAAATAAAAAGACATTTAAAAAATAGGAGAGTGCTTATTCTCCCTGGTGTACTATCTGCCAGCATTTAGGAACAGGGCCTCCTTTTTCACCCTTTTCTCAGTGATCAGCCAGGTTTGCCTCCTTTGGTGTCATTTGTAATTCCCTTTCAGACTTGTCTCCTTCCTCCAGCTTCCACTGGCTGAAAAAGGGGGAGGGAAGCAGACTGGTCCCAGAAGGAAGCAGCTCAGAGAGAAACTTGGATGTACCCTGGGGTGGGTAGAAGTGGATTTGTGAAAGCTGAAGGGGCATGGGGGTGGGGAGGGCATCCAGCTTTTTTGAAGTCCTAAATTTTCCATGTACTGAGTATATAATGTGTATATTTCTTGCTCTGGAATCAGAAGACCTTGGCTCAAATCTGCCTCAGACTCCAGTAGCTTTTGTTACCTTGAGCAAGTCATATAACTTCCCAGAGCTACAACCTCCTCATCAATCAAATGAGTTGATTGAACCAAATGACCTCTAGGTTCTCTTCTGGCTTGATGACCTACCTGCAGGCAAGTCTCCTCTCATCCTAAGTTTCCCTTGTACTTCTTTAACAGTTTTCTGTTCATTCCTTGATTCTTCTGACCTCTTCATCAGGAAAAATTAAAAACCACCTTTAATTCATCACAAAGGATTCTCCCAACATTGAGCTACCGCTGGTATTAGAGACATAAAATTTGAATCATTTTTTACTCTTTCCTCTTTCTGCCTAGAAGCAGCTAGTGGCACAGGGGGTAGAGCAGTGGATCTGGAGTCAGGAAATCGTAGTTCAGATCTAGTCTCAGACGCTAGATGTGTGACACTGGGCAAATCATTTGACCTCTGTTTCAGTTACTTCAACTTTAAAATAGGGTGATAATAGCACCTGCCTCCCAGAGTTGTTGTGAGGATGAGATTATTTTTGTCTACCTCAGTTTCCTCATTTGTAAAATGGAAATAATAATAGCCCCTACCTTGAAGGTACCCTGATGGGATATTTGTAAAGGGCTTAGCACAGTCCCTGGCACATAGTAGGCATTTCCTAGCTGCTTGTTGCTTTCCTTTTTTTCCTTTGGAACCTCCTACCTACCTCCAGTCTAATCCCAGGTTCTGTGCCTCCTTTCTCAGTGTTGCTTCCGTTCCCTTTATGCCATTGCCACTGCTATTACTCTTGCTCAGGCCCTCATTTCTTCTTTCCTGAACTATTCAATAGTCTTCTGTCTGACTAATCAATCAGCACTGAGCAGGTATTTAGGGAACATCTGCTAAATGCCAGGCATGATTGCCAGGACTTGGGAAAACAAATAAAAAGAATGAAACAATTTCTATTCCCAAGGAGGTTGCATTTTATTGAGGGAGACAACATATATGTCTATGCAGAATAAATGATAATATCTAGCATTTACACAGGATATTCATGTTTTCAAACCTGCTTCACAGATTTTTCTTTTTTTATCTGAACAGCAACACTGTAAAGCTGGTGTTATTTTCATCCCCATTTTTACTGATGAAGAGACTGAGGCAGACAGGTGAAATGACCCTCCCAAAAGAATCATCATCATGTGGAGAATGGATTGGAATGAGGGAAGAACTGAGGGAAGGACAGTCTAGGTCAGAGGTGATGAGTGCCTGAATTTAGGTGGGGATCACAGGACTAAAGAGGATGAGCTGGATTTAGGAATTGGTGTCTTGGTAGAAATGGTGAGACTTGGCAACTGGTTGGATATGTGGGCTGCAGGGAAAGGAAGAATTGAGGGGAAAAGCCAAGTGTACAAACCTGGAAAATGGGAAGAATTTCTACCTTCCACAAGAATAGGGAAATTTGGAAGAAGGTCACTGCCCCATCCGCTGAACCTGACTCCATCCTGTCCAGGTAAAGGTTTCTTAGCTGTATGATTGCAAATCTTCATGGCGCCCCTATCCTATTGTTATCACAAAACTGGGCTGTTCGATGTTCTGACATGCCCCATGTCTGTGACTTTGTTCGGTGTTTCCATGATCTGACGTGCATTCCCCCAGTCTCTTCCTGTTGAAATCTTGTCCATTCAAGACCCAACTCAGATGCCACCCCATAAAGCTTCCTCACTTCTGCTTCACCCCCCATAGCCATCTTGCTCCAACTGGCAAAAGCTTTGGATATGGAGTCAGAGAACCTCATTTTAGATATTGGCTGTTTGGTTAAGTGACTAGACTTTTTCTGAATCTCAGTCTTTTTGTCTATAAAACTAAGATGCCAGGGCCCCTTCCTGTTCTGAATGGCTGTGTTCCTATAACTGAGCTCAGCCTACTGTGAGCTCCCCTCGCACTTTGTACTTCTCTCTTATTTGCTTTAACAAGTTTTATCTCCCCTACTGGGAGATTAAAAGTCCTTGAGGACAGTGATTATTTTATCTGTTTTTGTCTCCCCCACAGGACCTTGTATTTAGTAGGCACTTAATAGCTATCCATTGATTAGATTAATAAGGTGATGAAGAAAACATGGCGGGCAGGGGTGAAGAGGAGCTTTTCTGTCTGGTTTCCAGAAGGGAGCCAGCAGATAGTTGCCTACTGGTTAATATTGACACTTTTGCTCTGATAGAGGCAAACTGGCTACTTAACATCCTGTTTTGTTTTGCTTTTTCCCAGCAGGGGATGGCAGGGGTCAGACTCAGAAGCATGACTGAAAGAAGCATGGTCTGGATAGCTTTTCAGTCGAGGAGAGGAGTCAGGGAAAATGGGTAATTTAGCCCTGGGGAAATAATAAATTTGGGCTAAATCCCAGCTCAACTAAGTCAGCCTAAAGAGCGTAGTTCCTTCAGTTTATACCTAGGCATGTGTAGTTTTGTTTAAATTTTGTCACCTATTAGATCACTGTGTTCGGTAACTTTAATGGAGCCATAATTTTACTCTCTCTACAAACCCAAGTCACAGCTCTTCCATGCCTCATCATACAGCTTTACTTTCCTGGCTAGCACGTGACATAATCATTCAGTATTTCTGTTGTTTTATTTTTATGTTTCTCTATAGCACAGTCGAGAGTGGAAGCGTGTCTTGTTCCTTCTCGTATTTAACCAATACCATTAGGCCCATAGACTTTCAACAGCACAATTGAGTATAGAGATGCTGTTTAGTTAGGAAATGATTTTCCATGGAACTGACCTTGTACTTTTAAGCACATTAACTTATAGCAAATATTACAGTCCCAGTAGCTGGATGTTTACCTATTTGTATTGTGAAATTCACTCTGTTGTAAGGTAATTGTGTACTTACACTGACTGTGTATGCTGAATTATAGTGTTCAAGGTGAACAAAAGGTTACCACTGAAGAGAAGGAAAAACTGGACAAATGTGCAAATCTAGGGGCAGGTGGCCTTTAGTGAAGAAATCTTGCTCTATTTCTGTTCTTGGTTGGTGACTGGGGAAGGTTAACCCAAGGGCCACAAGAAGACAAGGAACGTTGCATGGGGAGTCTTCTGTCTGAACTGGGGCTTCCTCTTGGGTACAATACTCCATTTCATCACAAGGAGAGAAAAGGTTGCTTATACTTACAAAATAATTTAGAATTCAGGGTTCTTTGATGTGATATTTAGTTGTTTTAATAAAGAATTTTTTACTTAAAAATGGATAAAAATGGGAAGTTAATCTCTTAATTTACCATGCCCATCACTGAAGCCTGGTTGTTTGTACCATGTGGCCAAAAGCAGGACCACTGAACATCTTGAAGCTTACCCTAATTGCCAACGAAGTGCTCTTAGGCAGTGGGAAAGCAGGTCAATAGCCTTTTGTGTATCAAACTTAAAAATAAAGTGGCAATAGTGCCACTTGTAGGTTCAACCTGAAACTGGCTCCCTTCTTGGGAACACTCACTATTTGTACCACGTTGGACTTCTGTTGTTATTGTTGTGGAGTTTTTTCTCTTGTGTCCAACTCTTCATGGTAATTTGGGGTTTTTTTGGGCAAAGATACTAGATTGGCTGCCATTTCCTTCTCAACTTTGCTATAGATGAGGAAACTGAGGCAAACTAGGTTAAGTGACATACCAAGGGTCACACAGCTAGTAAGTGTCTGAACCAGATTTGGACTCCAGAAGATGAATCTTTCACTTCAGACTAACCACTCTATCCACTGCATCATATAGCTGCCTACCATGTCAAACTAATAGGGGACAAAACAAATAGAAACTTTGACCAGCGACCTTATTTTCATTGTGCAACTGACCATATAAAATTATCTGATTAATGAGAGCATATCAACAGCTTTGTCAGATGAAGATTAATAATTCTTTTATATTTTTGTCCACAACTGACTTTATTGGTGTAGGGAAATGTTGGTTTGAAAACTCCCTCTACCAAGGCAGATGCCCAGCTCTTGTGTAATTGGTAGCTTTAGAAAGTTGCCTAGAGCACTGAGTGACTTAAGTGACCTGATCTGATTGACACAGTACGTATCAAGAAATGTCAGACCTGAATTTACATCTTCGTGACTGCAGGGGGTGGGGGTGTGCATCTCTATCTACTATGCCCCACAGTTTTAGTAGAACCAAAATTTTGGTCACTTTAAGGGGTGGGGGCCTTAGGAGCCCTCAGATCTTTTTCTTTGTACTACAACTCTTCAGAGATTTGAGGCACCGAGATTTGCATGCTCCTACACACTTGCTCTTTGTCCCAGCAATTGTGCTTTCTCTTGGTGTGGAGATGAACCTAGGTTCCCAAAATCCATGCTTGTAGAACAGAAACTCTGGCAAGTTCTATCATGCCAAAAAGGCTTTTTGCTGCCCACCCCAACTGAGTCTGGAGAAACTTCAGTAGGTTGACCACTAGGTGATGAATTCTTTGGGCATAATAATCTAAGGAACAATGAAAAATGGCCCTCAGTCCTACACATCTCCCTTTTGCTTCCATGGTGATGGTAGTGAAGTGATAGAGAGGGAGCAGAGGATGCTGGAAAGTGTACAGTATTTCATTGACCAGTGAATTAACATACCATTGGAAGAACTGAACTGTGTCAAGATTGCCCTTCTTCTGATTAAGCAATGAGACAAAAGAGGTTACAGTTAAATGGTAGGATGGCTCAGAGGTTCTACTTGGAGAAGCAAAGAAATTATCTGAATTGGTTTTAGCCTATAGCCAAAGGCAATAATAAATGTCATTTTAATGGAATACTAGGTCATCTCATCTTGAAGTACTCGTGATGAGCAGCAGTTAAAAGAACCTTGTAAGGATATTTGCAATTAGTACAGCAATATTTATTGGAAAGGATGAAAAAATAGACCAATTTCATAAAGAAGTTTATAAGGTCCTCTAAACCTAGTCACTCCATACTTTGATACTTGATGACTTCGGTACAGGGTTGATCACAAAAGAGTATGGCAAAATTATGTCAGACTATATGGGTCATGTTTAGTAAATTAGATCAAAAGTTTATAGGCTCCTCAAAAGCCTTTATGTCATGAATACTTTCCCCAAGAAGAGTCAGGAGACACTGGATGTGATGAGCACTAAAAGAGCACTTTTCTGTAGCCTGTCCAGAAAAGGGGACCATTATTATTAGAAAACTGGAGAACATGCCATAGAAGAGTCTGCTGAAGGAACTGAGATTGTTTGGCCTGGAGAAGATAAGATTTAGAAGAGGAAATGATGACTGTTTTCAGATCAGAGAAAGACTGGTGTGGAACAGGATTGTTCTGCTTGGCATGAGAGGTAAGAACTAGGACTCATGGGTGGCAGTTACAGAAGGGCAGATTTGGCTTTGATATAAAGAAAAACTTTAGGGGATTTAAAAAAAATGATTAGAAGATATATCTGATAATTAGATGACTTGGAAGGTGATGAATTTCCTTCTTGCTGAAGGTTCTCAAGCAAAGGCTGGATGACCACTTGTTGGGGACACTGCAGAAGAAATTCTTAGGTACATATTAGACTAGTGGGCCTTTCAGCTATTTTGTAATTCCGGACATGTCACAGAAAATAGAATTAGTTGGTTTCTGTTTCTTAAGCAGTAGCCACTTAAAAATAACTGTAGCAATAATAATAACGTATAGTGCCTACTGTGTGCCAGGCACTATGCTAAGCATGTTATAAATATGTTCTCATTTAATCCTTACAACAATCCCAGGAAGTAGTTGCTATTATTGTCTCCATTTTAGAGTTGAGGAAACTGAGGTAAAGAGAGGCTTCTTGTTTAAGGTCACATAGCTGATTAAGTGTCTGAGTTGAGATTTGAGCTCAGGTCTTCCTGACTCCAGACCTAGCACTTTATCCACTGTACCATCTAATTGTTTCTGAACATTGATAAGGTAGTTATTTTAGGATCAGCTGAATGTCTTATTAGATCATTAATCAATTAGAACAAGAATCCCAAATCAGATGATACATTGCAGCAGTTTTGACCTGACTTATTCAAACTAGCCACAAAGGGGGAAGTGGGAGAAGACAGATTAACCTTGACTTTCACTATTTCTTGCAAAATATAATCTCTGTAAATCAGTCACTACAATGAGGAAACCAGAGTTGTCTTAGCGAGCAAACCCTTGATTTCCTTGCCAAGTGGAGAGAGACAGCAGCCAAGGTTGATACCAGTTAAGAATACAAATTCATTTATCAAACACTGTGAGAAGAGCAGGAGAAGGCAGAAGATTATAAGCGGTATTACCTCTTAAAACAGCATAAAGCTGTAGAGGTGAAAACAAGCTAATAGCTTGATGTGAGACCCTACTAAAGCTGTATCCCAACAGCATAGGTGAAGCAGGGAGGATGCTAGAAAATGAAACAGATTTATCAGCATTTCAGTAGTTCTCTCCAAAGCAAGATGAGATCCACAAGAGCAGCTGGGCCAAAACCAAGTTCACACTAAGGATATCTAGGCCAGAGGTAAGATAACCTTGAAAATATTAAATATCTCTCAAGGCATAAGAAACATAACAGGAATTAGAAAAACCACAATGTTAATCTCTATAAGGAATGATAGCTAGGATATCAGTAACTACTTGCCCATATGCCTCCTTTCTCATCTTTATAAAATCATTATAAAAATGATCTACACGAGGATTATCCTCGATGAAATATGAGATGGGAATAGGTATGTTTTCACAAACAATTTTATAGTATATCATATCTTTACAATCACACAGCTAACTGAAAGTTTCAGAGAAAACAAAATACCACTGTTTTATTACCAAAAAAAACCTCATTTGACTTGGAATAGCAAAAAATAGCCTTCACTCTCTTCCTTCAGCAAGGAATCTCTCAAGCACATGTTAAGATAATACAAGATTCCTTAATAAATAGACACAAAGACAGTGACACCCATTATTAGCATGAAAGAGACATGAAAGCATGAGACATGAAAGGAAGAACTGAACTCACCAAAGATGTTCATTACTGTCATGCAGGATGTCCTGCACAAGGTCCAAGGAAGGAAGAAAATACGCATTGGTTAAGCACCCTACTATGTGCCAGGCACTGTGCTAAACATCTTATTTGAGATCCCATGACAACCCTGGGAGGTAGGTGCAATCATCCCTTGTTTGCAATTGAGAAAACTGAGGCAGATACAAGTTAAGTGACGTGCTTGGGGTAGTAGTAAGTGTCTGAGGCTAAATTAGTGAGGTTGTCCATGTAATCCTGTTTGCAGATTTGTACTGAGCATTCAGGTATCTTCCATGATTTAAAGGATCACTGATTTAGAGTTGGAGGATACTTGAAAGATCATCCAGGGTTGGGAAACCTGTGGCCTTGAGGCCATTTGTGGCCTTCTGGGTCCTTTTGACTGAGTCCAAGTTTTACAGAATGTGAAGTTTGGATTCACAGGGCTGCACTTGAGGACCTAGAGGCAGATTCCCCAACTTTCTCAGGTTCCATGACTGCTCAAAAAAATCCAACCTTAGAGTCAAAACTAAAGGGATTATTGTTCAGACTAGGACATGCACTGGGAAGGCCAGGCCATGGAGTTCAGTACAACTATCTGGGACAGGCACTGTACAAGCCAAGTCAGGAAGCATTTATTAAGTGTCCGTGGCTCTGGGCTAAGCTCTGGGGATGCAGAGAAGAGAAAAGGCAGTCCTTGCTCTCAAGGTGCTCAGTCACAATGGAGGAAACAACATGCAAATAACTATGTACAAAGATGTGTGTATGTACATATGTACCTATATGCACATATACATACATGTGTGTGTATGTATATATGAAATATTAGAGGTGCTATCAGAAAGAAGGCATTAACCTTAAGAAGGACCAGGAAAGAGTTCTTATAGAAGGTGGGAATTTAGCAGAGACTTGAAGCCTTGGGAGCCAAGCAGTAGAAGAGAGAGCATTCGATGCATTTTCATTCCAGTCAGTGAAAATGTAGAGTCATGCAATGAAGTGTTTTTTGCAAAGCAGGGGAAAGAATCTAGTGTCAATAGAGGGGAGTCAAGTTTTAGAAGACTATAAAGTAGGGAAATATTAGGTTATAAAGGACTTTAAAAGCCAAACAGAGGATTTTATTTTTGATCCTGGAAGTAGTAAGGAGCCCTTGGAGTTTACTAAATAAGAGTGATGTGGTCAGACTTGCACCTTAGAAAGATCACATTGATAGCTTTGTGCAAGATAGGGTGGAGCGGGGAGAGACTTGAGACAGTGAGTTCAACAGGCTGTTGAAATAGTCCACTGATGAGGTGATGGGGGCCTGCCCTGGGGTCTTGGTAGTATCAGAGGAGAGAAGCAGGACAGGAAGGAAGCCAGGTGCGGGGAGGAGGTTTCGGAGATGTTCTGAAGGTAGAATTAACAGGACTTGGTAACAGATTGGACATAGAGGATGAGAATGAGGAGTTGAAGACACACCTAGGTTGTGATCTTGGGTGACTGGAAGGGTGCCCTTGATTGTATTAGAAAGATTAGGAAGAGGGTAGAGTTTGGAAGGAAGCTGATGAGTTTCAATTTTGGACTCGAGTTTTGGATATTTAATAAACACCCAGTTCAAGACATTCAGTGAGCATCTGAAGATGGCAAGACAGAAGAGAGGGCTGGATAAAGAGAGCTGAGAGTCATCTGCATGGAGATGATAATTGAATCGATTGGGAGCTGATGAGGTCACCAAGTGAAACAGTCTAGAGGGAGAGGGCCCAAGACTGAGCCTTGGGAACATAATAGATTTAGGCTGAATCCTAATTCAGCCAATTAAGTCTAAGGCAAGAAGGTCCTTCAATTTGTACCTAACCTTGGGGGACACCAATGCCTAGCAGGCATGACGGAATGAAAATCCAGTAAAGGAGACTGAGGACAAAGAGGAGGGAAATCAGGATCGAGCAGTGTCACAAAAACCTAGAGAGAAGGGAGGATCAAGGAGAGGAGGGTAATCAGATGTCAAAGGCTGCAGAGAGACCACTGCTGACTTTACTGAGAGGTGTTTCAGTTGAATGAGTGATTTAGTCAGAAGCCAGACTGCTGAGAGTTAAAAGAAGAGTGAGAAGAAAGGAAGTGGAGAGACCACGTGGTAGCAGGCCTTCTCAAGGAGTTCCGCCATAAAAGGGAGGAGCGATAGAGACCTACAGCTATTGGGGATGGGCAGATCAAGGGAGGGTTTTTGAGGATGAGGGAGACAAGCATATTTGTAGGCAGTAGGGAAGCAGCTGGTAGACAGAAGAGACTGAAGAGAAGTGAGAGTAACGTCAAATAAAGGGGGCTCCCTGCTGGAGATGATAGAATGGAATGGGATCATTTGTGGATATAGATGGGGTTTGACTTAACGAGGAGAAGGAACACCTTTTCATATGAGACAGAGAAGAAAAGAGCTCTCAGCAAATGACCTCAATTTCTTCTTAGTGAAATATGAGATAAGGTTTTCAGCTGATAGGGTGGAGGGAGAAGGATCCATGGGAGGCTTCAGGAGAGATGGAAACATTTTGGAAAACTACTGTGGTGAGTGAGAAAGTAAATTGAGTAGGGATATGTAGGATTGCTTGGCTGCATTGAACACTCAGTTGAGATTATGTAACATAAATTTGTAGTGGACCCAGTCAACACAGTTTCATGATTTTTCTCCAGCTTTGTTCAGCAGTGAGGAGAGAAGCCCGCACATGGTCGGAGTAATTTAAGACTAAGGCTTGACAGGATTGGTGACAGGCCAAGGGGGCAAGGGCCTCCCTTGAAAGAAGAAAATAATTGAGTAGGAAGAAGACAAGCAGGCTAGCTTACATTGTGAAATTATTCAGTGCTTTTAATAGTTCTCAGCCAGTCCGTAATTTTTTTAGACTTTTTTCTTTTAAATATAAATGTTCTCTCATGTTCTGTGGTTCAGAATCTTAGAATGCGATTTTGATTCCAAAGGGTCAAAGTTGGAGGTGAATTTAATTTGCAAAATAAATGATCAAAAGTCTGCCTATTCCCTTCTCATGCTTTCCCTAAGGATGTCCTTGACATTCATCTAGATTGTCACAGAATTTCCCTAAAGATAAGAAAGTAAACATAGAAGTCTGTAGCTATTCCTGTTCTCTTGATTGACTTTGTTTTCCTATGTCTTTGGTGTGTTCCCCTCTTTCATGGACCTTGAGGTCTGATCCCTCCTTCATGTTCCCTTAAACGGACCTTCTCTGTGTATCTTTGATCATGCCTAGCTGTGTCCTTCCTGTTTTTGTTTTCTGCACTATTTCCTTTCCTCAGATAGCACACTGTGTATCATGATGGTAGAGTTCATATATCATGGCTCCAGACATTAGTATATGTCTTTATATTTTTTCATCTATTTGCTGTCCTAGTTACATCCTTAAATGTTCTCAGGATAACTTTGGCAAAGGAGAGCAAGACCTTATTGGCCAAGGCAGTTTTTAGGCTTTTTTTTTTTTCAAAAAAATCTTCTAATAGAAATTGATTTACATTGCTGAAACTTTTTTATGAAATGTTTCTAATCTGTGACCTTGTCTTTTCCTCTCTTCACTTCCTCTTTTTTTTTTTAGTCTTATGGTTTCATTTATAGAAAGAATGTCAAGATTGATGTGATTCAGTTCCTTCTGTAGCACGTTCTGTAACATTCTCCTGGTTGTTGGACCAGGACTTCAATAGCTAGGTTACTATTTAATGGCAGACTAAAAACCATGATACGTAGTACCCTTAGTTCCTTTTTCCTTCACTTGAACCCCTCACTGCAAAAGCAGGAGGGAGCCCCACAGGACTAAGGACCATTTAGTATTCATCACCAAATGACCGGCCTGCTAGTGATAAGACTGTATATACTTAGGCTAGTTGATACAGTTGCTGCCTGGTCCATACTTGAAATCTCTCCATCATGGTTAAAAACATGTTGGAACGTGTGTTTTGCTAGCATTGATTTGAGAATCCAAGGTTACCACCCTCTTACCACAATAAGGCACTGGAATAAAACTCTATATAGCATCATAGGTGCTTATTAAATATTGGTTTAAATGAACATAATTGCTTATTGCTTCTTTGGGGACCATTGGATCAGGTTTCAAGTTCCAAAGTGTGAGAGTAGAGACTACCAGACGCTAGGTCCTGTCTTTATTTGGATATCTCTTGTGTCTGAATCAAATGAACTTTTGGTATTAAAAACTTCAAACTCATTGCCACTGCTGCTTAAGTGACTTTTCTGACTAGAGGACCCCCAAATAAGTGGGTGACCTGAAAACTCTTTATGCTCCTTTTCCTAGGCAGTGTGGTTATAGTGACTACAGTAGCTCCTACTTTCCCATCCTCACTGGGAATATTATTAACCCTTTTCCATGGTCCAAACATCTCTACTTTTGTCTGTATGCAATCAGTTAAATAATTTGTAACTTCTTAATGGGCTCCTGAGACAGGAGGAATGGGTATAGGCCTGGTCTCTAATGACCCTCTCTTTCCCCTCTTCTAGCTTTCTCTATTGAACATGCTCCAGGCTTTTCTGAGGAGGACAGTACCGAAGACCAGGTTATGGAGGATGCACTCCTCATGGCCAGGGCTCCGGTGAGTTGGGGGTCCTGTCCCATTAGTATTGCTGCTTACCCATTATCAGCTCTGAGAAAGCTACATTTTTCACACTAAGAAAACCTCACCAAAACAGTTTTATTTGGAAAACCTTTAGATTTCTATTCTTGGGGAATGAGTATCTTTCTCAGGCTGCTATTCTGTTTCCTAGATTTCTCCTTTGCCATCATTGGAATTCCATTACTCCAGAATGGTTGACTTTGGGAGCAGAGCAGCTTTACTTGAATATTATTTGCAAGCTTTGATATCTTTGCAGGCAGGTTGTGCTTGAGATGGCTGATAATAGTGAAGGGTGTTCTTGTTTCAGGGGCCAGGGATATTTAAGGATGGTGAAGTTTCTCCCTCCCAAGATGAGCAAAAAAGTCTAGATACTGTTCCAAAGGATCTCTGTCGTGGTGTGATGCAGCAGAATTATGGGAATAACATGTCACATGGTAAAGATTTATTTTTTCTGGAAATATATAGTATCTTTCTTTTAACAAAATTGTGTCCCTGTATGAAATTTCATCCCTGGATAGAGTAAAAAATGGTAGTTAACATAAGTATGTTATCAGTATCAGCACGTTGCTGATAACCAGTATTGGCTGTTGAATCCTACAGAAAAGAGAAATTACCACATTCTTGAATCAGAATTTGTTTTATATTCCTGTTATCATTTCATTTTGTTAATCTGGGTAAGATCTTATGTTCACTGAAGGTTTAAGCTGTACCTGGATCCCTACTGTGCCTTACTATAAGATATGTCCAGTTTTAATATGTGGAAATCAAACACCTTTCCATTTAATTATGGACACCAGTGGAATTTAACCACAGCAAAACATCTGACCTCAAACCAGCAGTGAGGCTTGATATTAGAAGTCTTTTGTCATGACTTTCATAATTTTGCTAATTGCTTTTCTTACCTAAGAATAGATACTGCTTCTTCAGGAAGTCTAATTTTACAGAGCTCTTGAGATTAATGAGACCATCTTCTTTCTGATCACTAAAAGTATTCATCAAGGGACATTTTGTACTAGGTATTCTGCAAAGCAGTATAACCAACTTTTCTAGTCACTAGCATAGACGTAAATAACACAACTCAGCAGACAATTGAACACAACGTAAATATGTATAAGTAAAAGGTTATGTGCAAACATGGTGAGTGGAAAAGGGTTTTTGAAATGACATGTTTAGACAGAGTAGATTCCCTGTCAGAGCAAAGGGTGAAAATCATGGAGTCAAAGATTTAAGACTAGAAGAAACCTTAAAAGTCATCTAGTCTAACTCCTTCATTTTACAGATAAGGAAACTGAGCCTCACATTGAAATCATATGCCTTATAGGGTTCAAATCTCCATCCCCTGACTCTTTTTCTACTACACCAGCATCTTGGTTCCCCTTTGGGAGGATGGAAAGGCAAACAAAATGGGTTAACAATAGTAGTAGAGCTAAGTAGCTCTAATTAAATTAAGAGAGCTAGAGCTAGGCAAGGCATTTAGCCACCTACAACATAACAGAATGACACCGTTGATTTTTTAAAAAAGATTATTTTTACAATGCACATATTTTTAATGGCCAATCAATATGCCTGTCATGGAATATTCATCTTATTTTATGATGTCAGTTTTGAGACAAAGAACCTGGTTGCAAATCCCAGTTCTGCTACTTAACTGTGTGAAGTTGGACACACCCTTTTCCTCTCTGTAGCCCTTAGTTTTCTCATTTGAAACAAAAAAGTAGGACTAGACAGTCAACCAACCTTTATTCTAAATCTGTGGTCCTATGATGAAGACTCAATGACTGGAGCAGATAATTTTCAGAGGCTATAATTTCCAAACTTATGGCACACAAAAGTCTTTTCCCTGCTCTTGGTTCCAAGAGAGTGGGTTTGAGGGTAATGCTATATGTCAATGAGTCAGTGAGTATTGAGCACTTATTCTGTGTGTATTTATTTATCTTTGCTGCCTCGTAGCTGTAAACGGTATGGAATGCACACAGAGAAACTAAAGAGATGATCTAGGACAGGCTGGGGCTTAAAACATGGATAAAAAGTTGCTCAGAAAATTTCTTAGTAGCCATTTTTTAATGAAATGTAACTGCTTTGTAAGGAGATAGATAAGTTCCCTTCCCTAATGTCCCATCCTTTGAGTACAAGAAGCTAATTTTTTTTGGTCACTGTGGAAGATGAAAAAAGGGAAAAAAATCAAACCAAAATGCTCTATTGATAAGATCTACATTTTTCTAGAGTCACTGGGTGAATAGATCTGGAAGGTAGTGAGGGCCTAAGGATGAGAAGAGGCAGTAAACACAAAGGAAAGAGATTTCTGTCTCCAGTGGAAGTTGATGGTGCTCTATCAGGGAAGACTTGAGCAATACTGAGATAAATATCTAATGGAAACCAAAAAAAAGTTATAGATGTTTGTCTTGATTTCTGCAGGAGCTAGATATTAGTTTGAAGTCTGGACATGTTAAATTCCTAAGGTTACATTTTTATATTTTAACCTTTATTTTTTTATATTAAAATAGGGTAAGAGTTGAAATTGAGCTTAAGAACATTTTATATTATTTGCTATTCAGATAAGACAATATTCCTTAAAAATAAAAGTTAAGAAAAAATATGAAATAATTTAATGTGATGACCCAAACAATATCTCATTGTGCACCAGAGAGATCTGTGGCTCTCAGGGAGCCAGACTTAAGCCTAGTTTAGTCAGGAACTAGCAGAAAGGGAGTGTCAGCTCCTAAAAACTGCTTTGTTTTTTAATTACAGAACAGTATTTTAGTGTGACTCCCAAGTTTGGCCCTTTTCTTAATTTTGCCTTAGAGTTAATGTTCCCTCAGATTCAGGTCTTTATATTAACTTCTGAGGGGGGGTGCTGATTAAATACAACAGATTAGTGTACGTGGCCACAGGATAATTCGCCTTTCCTCTTTCTGTTCTGGATAATGCATTTATTGAAGTTGAATGAATGACAGCCTCCCCTTCTTCACTTTGCTCACCTCCATCTCCACTTGACTCTGAATGGCACAGAAACACAAGCAGGCTCTGACCTGAGTCATCACATGGTGTCATTTCACCTCTGAGATCTCCCAATCCAGTATTTTCTTCTCTCACCATGTTCTTGTCTGGACATTAGCCTCCTCCTGAACTACACTGCTCCTCTGCCCCAGATTTATTCCACTGTTAGCTGTATGCGTGCTGCCCTCTCTGGGACTAAACTTCCCCCTCTGACTTTCCACAGCATTGACTCATCCACAACATGGCATCACCTCAGCTTTCTGCCTTCTCTCAGGCCTGCAGTACTATTGAAAAAAATTGTGTAACTATTAAACTAGAGCACCACAAATTTAACTTGGTCCTTCCTAGTTGTTTAATAGTCTGTTTGGTCTTCATCTTCTTAACAAAAGCTCCTGTTACCATAGCTGATGATCTAGCTTTTTATTTCCTCACATACCTGTCTCTCCATCTACCCTCTCTTTTTTACCTTCATTCCTTATCATGGACTTAGATGGTATATACACAAAAAAGAACCTAATTATTTACATCACTCCAAATTCTCTTCCAACCCTTAACAGTATACATATACACTTTCTTCCATAGTTGTATAATTAGTAATCTGTGTCCATCCAGTTTTGATCTGCTTTTAAAAACTTTAGTGCTAGTTCCTACTTGTATACCTGATCCACGTAATTGCCATTTTAATAGCCATTTTTAAAAATTTTTCCTAATTTTTGAATGTTCTCTGCATTTCCCAGAGGAAGACCCATTCTTCTGCCTTTCTAAAGCCAAGTATTTCACCTGTGCTCAGAATTCTGTCCCTTCCTCTCCCATTTCTTTCTTCCTGTCTTCAGTTGTAAAGGCAATACTTATTAACCTTTCAAGAAAAACCTCGCATCTCACTTTTTCCCTTTTGCTACCAAACTCTTCCAGGGAATAATTTCCATCTACTATTTTCATTACTTCGTTAACCTACTATAATCTTGTATCTGGTTTCACTACTGTAATGAAATGTGTTTTTTTTTCCTCTCTGATTATTCAGATTCACCAGCCTTTTCTCATAACTCTCTCTTCTTGACCTCATGGCTATATAGCACTATGGATTATATTCATTTTTTTAAAAATGTTCTATTCATTTCCTCCTCTGCTGGTAAATATCTAATCTTTTCTTGATTCTTAACAACATAGTTCATCTCTTAAAGACTGACTCAGAAAGCAACAGTCACTGCAGGTTCACTATCTGAGGCAGCAAACTTGTATAGAGTTTTTTACAAAAACAGTTTGGCAATTCTCATATCCCTGTTTTAAAAAAAAGCCAGATATCATTATCCCTTTTCAATTTTTACCATTTTAGGAGAAATTGTCTATTTGAGATAGCTCAGTTTTGTTTACAGTTAGAAGTTTCCCAGAGAATTGAGATAAACCTGTTTCAAGAAACTGCTTTGTGATTATTTTTGTTGTTTCTCATTTTCTGTGTAATTTTCTCTCAGATCACTTCATTTTCCAAATATTATTTTAGTCATAGGCAGACAAAACTTTTGTAGAAACTAAGGAATATCTCTTAGAAGTGTTCAAATTTTTGAAGACTTTGAAGAAAGAGACATCAGGGAAAATGGCTAGAGTGATATTACTAAATATGTAATTACAGACATTTCTCGTAGAAATAACTTTCCCTCTAATAAAACTATACACAAAATTAACCTTATTTACAATGGTTCAGAAGCTCAGAGTTGGAAGGGACTTCAGTGAGGCCCTCTGGTCCAGCCTGTACCTGAAAAGACTCTCCTCTGACAGACAACTACTCAGGCAAAGGCTGGCTGGCCATTTGGTGTGCAAGTTGCAGAGGGGACTCCACTGCCTGAAGCATCTTTCTTATCTTCTATGATTACTTCTCTCCTTATTTTCCTATTCTGACTCTGCTTAATTCTTTTGTCCTATACCTGTGGGTGTCCACCATCTTTCATTTCTTAGTTTTTCTGTTCTCTTACTCCCTTAGAGAACTCAACAAGTGTTATGCTTTAACTTTGAGACCTTTGTAAATAGATCTTTGTAAAATTCCTAATTACATATGTCTAGCACTGACCTCTCCCATCCAACTTCCAGTGACATAGTCTTGGCTTCTTATAGGATATCTCTCTCCATATGTCCCACTGTAACTCGGACTTATGTCTGGAATCAAATTCAGCTCCCCTCTCCAAATCTGCCTCCCTTTCCAACTTTCCTTTCTTGGTCAATGACCATATCATTCTACAACTTATACAGCCTAAAAATATTTTCGACTCTGTCTAGTTAGTCATGAAAGTCCTGCTCTAAAATGTCTCTAAGATTTTTCCATTTTTTTCCCCATAATCTCTGCCATCACCCTAGATTACTGAATAACCTAACTGGTCTTCTTGGCTCCAGTCTCTGGTTACTGCTACCAGATTAGTTTCCTTAAAAACTTTCAGCACATTCCTGCAGAATATTATTACCTAACAAATTAAAATTAAGCTTAGCTGCCCAGTCTGTAATTAAAATTTTTATTTGTTATTTATTCTTCCCATAGTCCCCCTAATAAATTAAAAATTCTCTGAAGTATTTTATACATTACTCTATCCCTGAAGTGCCTAATACAGTGCTCAGTAAAGATTCAGTGACTTAAGTACATAGTTTAGTCTCACCTTACCTGTGTAACTTTATCTGCCATTGGTCTCCAGCATGAACCTTCTCCCTCTCATTGTGGCCTGCCAGGTTCACAGAATAACATAAAGCAAACCTGTATTTATCTAAGTACTTTATTAAGCCTGCATGATTCCAGTTACAAGATGTGGGGAATGTACTTGCTGTGCATGCATTCATGTCCCACATCTCCTCCGGATACAGGACCATACTTAAGACACATCTCATTTTCCTCCCATTCCCATGAAGTTCACAGATGTCACTTCTTCCTTCCCCTTCCCCCAATGTCATTCAAGCATCAGTCCGAGGTATCGGAGGTCTGTTGTTTTCTACAATTCCCATAGCCTTGAACATATCCAGTCCAAGACCCAGTGGGGGCAAGGGGTTCCTCTGCCGTCCTCGGAGCTGTCCTATTGCACCTTCAGATCATTGCCTTAGTTCATTCTCTGGTTTTCTTATCCAGCCTTCTTCCTGAGTACCCTGCATTCTTGGGGTCTTCCATGGGGCTCTCTTTCCCTGTTGTATCTTCCCTTAGAAGTCTTATATATCTCATGTGTCAGCTTCAAGGATAAAGAACCCCCATTTGTCCTTTGTGTGTCATATCCCCTTTATCCTTGAGATAGCATGCTTAATAAATACATTATTAACCTGGAGCAAGTAGGTTATTGCACATTCCATAGAGAGGCTCTCTCCCTTACATCTTGAGCCTGGACTGGCTTCTTTCTCAGGTCATGTTCAGCCCCAGCCCTTAGCCAACTTAATTCCCCTTAGGCACAGTAAAACTGTTTATCTTAATTTCCATCCATTTCCCCCACTTTTATGGGGCTTGCTTCCAACTCCATTTCTGTATTCTTGCTGTTTTTGTCACTTGTAACGCCCCCTCCCAGCAATCCCTATAACATTTACTTCCTGCTTCTTCTAAAACCTTCTTTCAGTTCTCCAGCCCATATTGGGATCACCTTCCTCTGAATCCCCGTGACATTCTTAAAGTATAATAGCATTGCACTAGATACTACAAGGTCCTCTATTTAATATGATTATATGATTTTAAACGTGTGTGTGTATTTGTGCATAGTTTCCTGCTTCCTCCCCAATCAGATTATAAGATATGGCAGGGACTGTATCTTCTGTATTCTTTGTATCTCCTTCCTATAGCAGTTGTCAGATGCTCAGTCACATGTGGTCCACAGCACTCCTAACTGTGGCCTGAACCAGATTAAAATGTGATCAGGAAATATTTAACAAAATAAACACGAATACAATAAAACAGATAATAAGTCTGTATGTGACCCATAAGAAAATTTATGTAGGGTAGTGGCTCCTGTTTCTATTTGAGTTTGACAGCACTGCCCTAAGTCTTGGGCTCACAGGTACTTTTTATTGTTGGCATTTATCATGAGCCCTCAGATAATTATGTACTTCTGACTAGTTCTATCTAGCATTGTGCTGTAACCTCGATACCATCAGCAAAATAATCCCCAAACTTCTAACTTTATCAAGAGGACCATAACTGCAATTCAGCTTAACGAACTGCCTATTCTCTTTCTTGAACCCCAGTGAATGCTGTGGTTCTCAGAGGCTTAATGTTTTTAAGGCAGTAGCCAGGGTTTTCTGCCCTTCATTTATCTCAGGGCTACAGAAATTGAAGGAGGATTTCCCTCTACCACATCATAATCTGTGTTCATAGGACCAAGATACTCCTTAAAGCTTTTTACCTGTACTACAGATGGATTTTTTTTTTAATTTTAACCATGAACCTAGTCAGTCACCTATGCAAATACTTAATTTGGTTTTAATGATTTGATTATTACATATGCTGTTAAAATGCCAAGTAATATGATGGTGGACCCTAGATAGATACTAAATGATAATGATAACTATACCTACTACTCCAGTGAAGCAGAGACTGACCTTGGGACTGATGAAAGGCATCATTTGTGTACCCTATCTGCTTTCTGCTGATCAGATTCCCAAATTCTAAACCTGACTTCACCTTTCAACTGAAGCAAAAATTAGAGCCATGTACCAACATTCTAAGCTCTGGAAGAAAATAAAAAGGAAGATTGTGAGACATTCATTCCTTCTTAGGTGAGATGGTTGTGAGGATGGTTGGGATATCAGCTTGAAGGAAGTAAAGTGGGGATTAAACCCTCTTGAACTCTCAAACCTCTTTATTATCACCAAAAACACTTAATTTTAACTTTTCTTTCTTTTCTTTACCTACAGTTTCTTTTCAGTAAAAGAAATTATTTATAAATATGTTTTTTTCTTGGTCTTTTCAGATTTTGAGATCCAGAGTGAGAATGAAGAGAATTCAAATCAGGAAATGTTTGAAGCAGTGGAAGAAAATATGTTATCAGGAAGATCCGAAGGGGAAGGTGTTCAGCATTTTAATTGGGGAAGTGACTTTGAGAGAGATTATGGGATAGAGAGGCCTCAGGGAAATTCTCAAGCAGAGGAATATGGGGAAACTACTTCACAGGACAGGGAAATAGGGCAGTTCATAGGCCTTCAGGGAACCTATTTAGGTGAGAAGCCCTATGAATGCCCTCAGTGTGGGAAAACCTTCAGTCGGAAATCACACCTTATTACACATGAGAGAACCCATACAGGAGAGAAATACTATAAATGTGATGAATGTGGAAAAAGCTTTAGTGATGGCTCAAACTTTAGTAGACACCAAACAACTCATACTGGGGAGAAACCTTATAAATGCAGAGATTGTGGGAAAAGCTTTAGCCGGAGTGCAAACCTAATAACACATCAGAGAATCCATACAGGGGAAAAACCCTTCCAGTGTGCTGAGTGTGGGAAAAGTTTCAGCAGAAGTCCCAACCTCATTGCTCACCAGCGAACCCACACAGGAGAAAAACCATATTCATGCCTGGAGTGTGGAAAGAGCTTTGGTAACCGTTCTAGCCTTAATACACACCAGGGAATTCACACTGGAGAGAAACCCTATGAATGTAAAGAGTGCGGTGAAAGCTTTAGTTACAACTCTAACCTAATTAGGCACCAGAGAATCCACACAGGAGAGAAACCATATAAATGTACTGACTGTGGACAGAGATTCAGTCAGAGCTCAGCCCTTATTACACACCGAAGAACTCATACAGGAGAAAAGCCCTATCAGTGCAACGAATGTGGAAAAAGCTTTAGCCGGAGCTCAAACCTGGCAACACACCGAAGAACCCACATGGTGGAGAAGCCCTATAAATGTGGTGAGTGTGGGAAAAGTTTCAGCCAGAGTTCTAGTTTGATTGCCCATCAAGGAATGCACACAGGAGAGAAACCCTATGAGTGTCTGACATGTGGGGAAAGCTTTAGTTGGAGTTCCAACCTTATTAAACACCAGAGAATCCACACAGGAGAGAAGCCCTATAAGTGCTCTGAGTGTGGGAAATGTTTCAGCCAGCGATCACAACTTGTGGTCCATCAGAGAACTCACACAGGAGAGAAGCCATATAAATGCCTCATGTGTGGAAAAAGCTTCAGCCGGGGATCAATCCTTGTCATGCACCAGAGAGCCCATCTAGGGGACAAACCTTATAGATGTCCTGAATGTGGGAAAGGCTTTAGTTGGAATTCTGTTCTTATCATACATCAAAGAATACACACAGGAGAAAGGCCCTACAAATGCCCAGAGTGTGGAAAAGGCTTCAGTAATAGTTCCAACTTTATTACACATCAGAGAACTCACATGAAAGAGAAGCTCTATTGATGTAGCAAGTATGGGAAAAGTTTGCTATCAGGAAACTGGTAGGAGAGGAAAGCTACAAGCATCCTGAAGGGAGTAGTTCTACCAAAAAAAAAAAAAAGTCTTATCTAATGTCCCATTGAAAAGTCCATTCATTTTAATGTTCTATAGAACTTTTTGCCAAAATCCTACCATTGCCCAACCTGATATTTGGAATGCTGTCTTGTGGTCTGAAGAGCTCAAAAGAAACAGGACAGGAATGGAAGGTCAGGCAGTGGGGATCATGTATTTTGTTCTGCCAGCAATTCACTGCTTAATTCCCTGTCTCTTTGTGCCTAAGATTTCCTCCTGGTAAAATGAGGAGAATATTTCCAGTTGTGAGGAAGAAAACAACACCTGCGCCATGGGTCAGATTGCTCAGAAAAAGGCCAGAGATCCATTTGAATGCTTGTCCTTTTCCCCAGCTTGGTTGTTGCTATGGTGCCTTCATTCCATTCTGTTGTGCTGCCACTAAATACTTTCTTCTTGGATTAAGTATATTAGGCTACACCTCTAAGGTCAAGGACAAAGACAAGGCTATAGAGCCCTGTAATGAAAAAAAGGGATGTACATCAAGGTAAAAAGTCCTTTTCTGTTTCTGGAATATGCCAGGAATACAGAGAAGGCACATAGAGTAGGCTCAGCCTAAAACTGGGCTGTTCTCCACTGAGAGGGGCTGGGTCTCCCTGGTTTGGAAAGTGATGAACTGAAGTGAATTTAACAGTTGGCCCGCTAAGCTAACCATGTAGTAACCCTGCTAGAGTAAGGAGGCTACACTGGGGAGTAGAATTTGTTGCTGAGATTATATATCTGAAAGGGTGGAGGCCCATTTGTGATCCAGTGACTTCTACAACTAGTAGTTAATGATTTTCTTCCTCATACAGTGGGAGACATTCACTGCCAGAGGAAACTTTTTTTCACTTACGCCACACACAGATATGTAGCCCTATAATCATTTTACAGTAACTCATTCTATGCACTTGTATTTTCCTATAGATTATTTCTCTTGTATACCCAGCTCTAGAATTCTATCAAGTAGTTTACTGCATACTAAAAACTTATTTCTGAGAAAGTGCTGGTGTTCATGTCATCTGGTCTGAGTTTAGACCACTGTGGGAGGTCATCCTGTGGCTTGTGCCCATTTTTTGTGACACTGCTATGGCTTTGTGCCTCTGGTCCCTGATTCTTTCAGCAGTGAAAACAGTGGAAGGAGAACAGCTGAAGGGGTTACTAGTGGGGCAGAGGACAGGCAGAGAAGGTGTTTCTGGGAAATATGAAGCTGTCTCCTCCCTCTGCACCTGGAACCTGGACTCAAGATGAGTCCTTAGGTCTCATGGTCCTTCATTTTTTTAATAAAGTATTCCTGTCCCGTTGCTGACTCAGTCCTTTAACTCGTGTGGTTCAAAATCATGTGTTTCTATATCAGGAAGCCCCAGTCAGTGGATTAGGATTATGAAAGACTCCCTAATAAATTAGGCCAGTTGTCACTGCTGACAGTCATAATTCTCCAACCTGTGATGGTTTGCCAGCAGTCCTGATAGGGTGAGGAAGACAGCTGGTATTTATCTCCTTCCTTCTTTGGGGACTTGAATTATCAAGCTGCTTAACCCCACTCCCCATTTTAGACTTTACCATCATTTTTTAAACTCTTTTCCTGTCCCTTCCCCCCATACACACATACCAAATGATCTTACTAATACTTCAGAGAAATAAAAGATGAGGCTTCAGTTCTCAGAAAGTTTTGGGACCCCTGTTGTATGTAGGATTTGCTACCAGGCCTACTGTAGCCCCAACCCATGGAACTAGTCAGCCAGTTGGAGCAAATGGAGAATACATTCAGTCATTAATTATTCCAGAGCCCAATACAGTGCCTTGCACAAATTAAGTGATCAATAAATATTTTTGGGTTGATTGTTCTCTTAATAGCCTTTGAGCAGAGGGAAAAAAAGTAAAGGACAGGACACCAGCTTTCCTTATCTGTCTGATCATGTAACAGAAGTGTTCATTCTCTCAGTAATGTGTAATCCATTTGTCATGGCTTCATTTTCAGCTACGGTTTAGAATTATGACCTGGAAATTGATTTTTTTTTAAATATTCTTTCATTGGTGTAAGTGTAACTTATTTGGCTTTTGTAAGAGAGAGCTGGCCCTTGATATTTGTTCATCTGATTGACTTTAATATTTCATTCTTTGTAACTGGCCTTAGTGAATGTATTCAGAGCTAAATACACTAACCAAATAAAGGCACGTTGAAACAATGTATTTTAAACAGTCATCATCCAGTTCTGTCATATCCTTAATGGCCAACGTAAACCATGTACCAGTTTTAAAATGTAACCGACAGTATAAGCACATAGCATTCGTTTCTTTTCTATTTCCTCATTTAAATTACCAAAGTTCTCAGATGACAGGGTTGGACTGGATGATCTCTAAGCTTGGGCTCTAAATCCTATAAGGGTAATGTAATCCTAATAGCTACATGGAAATGTACTCCTAAGGAAGTACTCCCTCATTTTTATTAGTTTGTAGGGTTTGAGGCAAGTCCTAATAAGAGTGTTTAATTATTTGTAAGTCATTTTATATTACCCCAAGTTGATTCTGTCAGTTATTGGTGATGGTGGCTTGCTGGCCTGGATACTTTACAAATATAATTGGACACAGAGATTTCTCAAACAAAATGAACCACTGCATGGTTATAAACAAATCATAAAACAACTGCACGTAAAATAACTAAATCAGTAACAAATAGCATGAAGTACTAACTGAAGCATATGTCTGCTTAATTTAATCTGTCAATTTTAGTTTTCCGAGAGGTTTTTACAGGTTTATCCATTGTTCTGTCAAAACTATGCTCCACAGCTTATGCTTAGTTGCATTCCTGTTTTATCTTCATTTTAAACTCAGATATAGTTCTAACAAAAGATTGTTCTTTTACAATAAATCTATTGCTTTCGTAATGAAGGAACATCCCAACAGTCTCTCTCAAAAAACTGCATATATGCCCAACTATTTTAATAACAAAAACATTAAATCTAAACAAACTGAATTTTTCATGCTTTTTTACATAATGCTATAATGTTTCTAAATCACCTTATAATCCTAAATCTGTGAATTCCCATAGTCACCATTCACATAACCCCTTCTTGACCCTAATAAAACTTTTTGTTGAATCTGTTCCTCCTAGTTGGCCCCTGCTACTTCTGCTTTTCTTAGTTAAGGGGCAGAGGAACTAGCTAGATGTTTTCTTCTAAATGATATTGTACTGGTGATCATTGGGGGATCTGGTCTCCATAGCAACCGGCGCTGAAAGCAGGTAAGCTGTGTTCTACAAGGATGAATTGTCAGGGTTTTGTTGAGAAGCATCCTCTGAGATGAGGAGATTGAAGTTCACTGATCAAGGTAGAACCAGTGGTTTTTTTTTTCATTGGGAAAGTCCAATCAGGATGGAACACAGAAGGTACCCAGTGTCAGCCCTCAAGTATTACACTTCAAAACAGTCATTCCAAAAATGGTATCTATTGTTTCTCCTGAAGATAGGGGATGAAGTATACGACTCTATAGTCTCCATGTTTGACTTTTTTTCCTTATCACGGTCCTTACTTTCTCTAAAAGACCTTGGAAGGCCTGAGGAGGTGCCCATTGATTGAAAAAGGCTAAATGACTAGGGGAAAAGAAAATTTCAGCACTGGTTTCTTCAATTAAACATGTTCTACAGAAGTTGCCTCTATGTAGCAGAGATCTTAGAATTCAAAGATTCTGAATGTATAGAATTCTTAGTTAAAAGTTCCAAAATGACAAAAATTAACTAGTCGGAGGCTGTATTGAGTCTTGGTTTCCCTCTGGTAGGGGTAGGAATGTTGGTTGACCAGGTGCCTATCACTGGATTGCTTAACACCTGATGTTCTGTCCAGTGCCCCCTTACATGAAGATGGACTCCACAGGATTCAGAATTGGAGGAGATCTTAGGGACCACCAAACACCCTTCACACACCGGTGAAGAAGGAAAGCTGCAGCACCACTACAACTCAACCCTAGGCTTGGAGGAGAGTAATGATGACCACAAACACTCAGCACCGGTGCTGTGCCCTGCCCCTCTTTAAGTCAGCAGAGATGATGGGGATGAGAGCCTGACGGTCCAAAAGAGAGGGGCCCGGGCTTGCAACGGGAAAAGGAGGTTAAAAAAGACCCCGTCCAGCTTCTTCTCACCGCCTAGTAATTATGCCTTTATTTGTTTCACACTTCACAGTTCTCCAACCACCTTCACATAAATGATCTCCCGGACCCTTCCCCACTGCGGGCGAGGTATGCGGGGCAGGGCTGCCTGTGCCCCAAGCATGGATGCACAAACTCAGGATCTGGGCAAGGCAACAAGTTAACGGCACGAGGATCGGGGCTCAGGCCGCCCGGACCCCCAGCACGTGGCCAACCTGCCACTTTCTGTGACCCTGCCCCCTCTGTCCCCTCTCTGTCTGAGACACTGGGCTGGGGGCGGTCGGGTCCCTCCTCAGTCCCTTAACCCGGGGTGCTAGGGCGTAGACACCTCAGCGGTCACGCGGTCCAACCCCCACATTTTACAGGCGAGGAAACGGAGGCCAGAGAAGTGGAGCGACTTGCCCGTGGCCACGCAGCGAGCTCGTGGCGGAGCCGACGTTCGCGTGCAGCGGTCCCGTCTCCAAGGCGGGGGCGCTTCCTCGCAGCTGGCTGCCTCCCACACGTATCTCGGGCCGGGCCGGCCCGGGGGGCCTCGCTGGGCTCCTCGAACTAACGAATGAATGAAATCGTTACCGGGCGGGGATCTCGCGTCCAGAGCCGCCGCTATCAGGCCCGGACTCCTCCCGCGGGGCAGGGCGGGGCGGGGCCGACCTCGCCCCCTACAAGGCCCCGCCCCGCGGCCGCGGCTCTAGGCTTTGGCGGGCCGGCCGGAGAAGAGCCGTGGAGCGGCAGACGACTCTAACCGCCCAGTCCGCGAAACGGCCCCCGAGCACCTGGGAATCGTGAGGTCAGAAGCGCCCACCCTTCCCCTCCGGTGATAGGTCCGTGTGAAGCCGCCCCCGAACTCACTCTTTTCCCATTGGCTGGTCTTGGGGGGGGCGGGAGAGCGCGAGGAGGCTTCTGGGAGACGTAGTCGCTTTGACTCCGCCCAGGTCCCTCTGCACAGGGCCCACATTTCCGCTTCCTGTGATGCTGCGGTTGTGTCAGTCTGTCGGCTCGGAGCCTTGAGCTGAGGCGGCTTGAGGGGCAGGCGAGGAGGCCGCGGGGAACGCTGGCTCTCCGAAGAGCCGGCGATCCCTCGGGAGTGAGCAGACCTCCCCGCGCGGGGCGGGACTTCGGCAGCAGCTCGGGGAGGGGGCCGGGTCAGCGAGGGCCGGACGCTGCCCGGGCCGCTCGGACACTGCCCTGGGCCCTCGGGCCTGCGAAGGGAGGGGAGCGGGGCTTCTCCGGCAGCACGCTCCGAGACTTGCCGGCGCCGGGCGGGGAGGGGCCCCGGGGGCGGCACCCATCCTGACCGTTACTTCTGGACTCCGGAGAGGCCCCCCCTGTTTTTCCTCTCTCTTCCCCCTAGTTTGAGCTGTGGCCGAGGCATGTCCCCAGTCCCCGGCGTGCTTTGCGTGCGCTCTCCGCCTCCCCAAAGTTAGCTGGCTGGCTCCGAGAGAAGTGGTCCCAAGTGTGTGTGCGTCATAGAACTGCCAGTGAAAGACTACACGTGTTAACCCAAGGAGCCTTGCTGTGTTTGAATTCTCCAGTTTGAATCGGCTAATGCAAGTTTAAGCCCAGAGCTCTTTTTCTGACACTAATTTATTTGCGGGACCATAGGCAAATTACTTGACTTCTCTTGACAAAGAGGAGATTGCACTCCATTTCCAAAAGTCCTTTCGAACACTAAAAATTGTGATTCATTGGCTCAGTCAGAGGACCTGGGACCCAAGGAGAACAGGGTATGGAGAAGCTTGAGGCAGATAATCATTCTACCAGCTAAGTTGGCTCTAGAGAGCCTACCCTTTTTTAAAATCCCATGCCGTGCTTAGGGGCTGCTCTCCGTGGTGCTATCTTGTATGTGCTGGCAGCGTTGTTCTGGGTTCCAGTTTATAGTCCTGGGGACAAATATAACTTGGTATAATGGAGGAATAGGGATCTGGGATGGGTTAACATCCATCAGTTAATATCTGTTGATACTATTGTTGTGTCTTTCTGTACCTAGAGCCCTCTGGAAGAGTTCCACTCAGTGGTGCCTAGCCAGAGGCAAGAGTTAGCTTGCCAGGAAAAAAAAAGGAAGAGATCCTAGGAACAAAACCTCTAATTCCTGAACTGAATAATGGCTGTAGTTTTGGACGCTCAGGCCCAGGCTCCTCAAACACAAGATGGATTCCTAATAGTGAAACTGGAAGATGATTCCCCCCATTTCCTTCATGGAAATGACCAAGGTCCTGAGGCTTCCTGTCAGCGTTTCTGGCAGTTCCAATACCAGGAGGCAGCAGGACCACGTGAAGCTTTGAACCAACTCCATGAACTCTGTCGTCAGTGGTTGAGACCAGAGAAGTGCACCAAAGAGCAGATTCTAGAGCTGCTGGTGCTGGAACAGTTCCTGACTGTTCTTCCTAGAGAAATCCAGACCTGGGTTAGAGAACAACATCCAGAGAGTGGAGAGGAGGCGGTAACTCTGGTGGAAAATTTACAAAGAGAACCTGGAAGGTCAGGGCTGAAGGTGAGAATGGAATACCTTTGTTTCATAAAAATAGAACTATATGAGCCGGAGGCAACATGGGTAAAACATGACACCCTACTGTTTCATGCTCATTGGGATGATTTTGATGCTTAGGTGAAAGGAATTTTCCCTTGCAGTGTTCGGAGAATACGTCCAGGGCATATATAGCACTTTCCTGAATCTTTCTTGCCGTCTGCTATAGAATGGAAAAATAAATTGAAAGGTCCCCCATCCCATTGTTACCAATGAAAATATAAGTTCCTTGAAGCAGATGTTGTTTCATTTTTTATCATCAGTGCCTAGAAATGTCTTACAAATAATTCAGTGAATTTGTGATCTTGTAGATGTGAGTACTCCCCTCAGTGGTGCAGATCACAACCTAAACCTGCCTTATTCTGTACTACCCTTGTTCATGTTTCCCACAAGGGGTCAACCCAATGGGTAGCACTGGAGACCTTCTGCTAGACATCTTGACATTGCAGGCATACCACAGGAGTAGATTGGTTATCCCTTCTTTCTACATGACTGACTTACCTCTTCTTCTAGTAACATATTTCTCTGGTGACATCTTTTTAACTGCTTCTTTTGAACAGTTCTTCACTTCTAATATGTTACAGAATACTTATGTCTACCATGTCTGTCCATGTCTTTGTGGGAATAGCAACTTTAGTTCTTTGGAGACTGATAGTCCATGACTCATATGTACAACAACACCAGAAGAATATGTGTCTTTAAAAGAAAGATCTTTTTTTCAGGGAAGACCCTGGATTCATTAAAAGCATTGCCCAATTTTCCAGATGCAATCCAGCCCATTTTTCCTCCCGTTCAATTCTGGGACCAGCTCCCTGTCCATCTTCAGTGTCTTGTAAGCCGTATGCCATTGATGGACCACTTTTGTTGTTGTCTATTTGGCAATATGTCATTTTGGGACAATGGGTATTCTTCATCCATTTCATTTTTCTTGTGTTAGGCCAAACACTTGAGTAATTAGGGATCTCATTAGGAGGCTCTATATAATCATCTACAAACAGGAATATTTGGAATCCCTCTTTCATTTAGACTCTGTACTGGACATCCTCCATGCCATCAAATGGCAACACATTTGGCAAACATACATCTACCTTTTTATGCTTCACTGAATATCAGTAATCAGTGTCTGAATAAATTTACTTTTCCTCTCCCTTCTCATCCTTTGCGATAGATGTTGAGACATAAGCTGCAATTATTATGGTGGCCTTTTTACAAATACTTATCATAAATGCTGCAAAGATATATGACAAAATGCTCCATGAAATTATTTTTCTTGTTTCCTTTGGATGCATGATAAAACCAGTTCTGCCAACTTCTTTACTTATCTTTCTAAGGAATACCTAAGCATAATCCTTCCATTTAATTACAGCTTCTTTTTTTCTTGTTTCTTTGATATTGGAAGATGTCAAGCTTGGCATGCTTGAGTACTTCCATGAATATGACCATTCACTGATCAATGGACAAAGATCTCAAATTTAGAGTATCGGTAGCTAAGTTGATATTTATAATTTTAAAATGATGTGATTCTTAGTACTCCCTCCCTGCTCTCTTTTACACCACTCTATTACCATCATTGCTGAAGGAGAGCACTATATAGCAGTGAGACCCTTTTGTTATTTTTTTATTTCATAGGTAGTCATGGAAAAAAGAATTTATTTACAAATGGCCAACCTCTTGGCATTAAACCTTTACCCATTTAGCTAATTTGGTCCTGGGAAAGTAGAAGGCCTGTAGTAGGGATCATCTATCAAGCTTTATAGTCTGGTAGAACCTGCCAAAATTTGTTCTTCACCACCATCCTCTTTAGGGACACCAAGTCACTTCCTTGGCACAATGAGACATCACAATAGAATTTTATGGAAGATCTTGTACTTTGCAGACACTCCCTAAATATTAAATGGAATTGAAGGAGAACTTTGTAAATGGCAACTCTTGGGATAACTATACAAGTAACAGTTTCTGCCACACATCATCTGAAGAAAAAAGCTTACAAGGGCAGCAACAGTTTCCCCGTTGATTAAATAGGGATAATAATAGCACCTAAGTACAGGGAAAACACTGAGTCCCATGAACATTCCTGTGCATCACTTTATTCTTATTGGTATGACTGTTTAAGGGATCCTTAGTAGGGATGGTCAGTGTTTCAAAAGGATGTCAGGAAAACTGGGTAGGCAAGTTGCATGGCACTTGGCTGCTGAACCTGATTATAGCAGAAGTGCATGCAGCTACTCTTGAATGTCTCTATATTATTCACTGATAGCTTAAAGAATTTCAGTAAGCCTGGTTTTTCTCTTTTTATCCTAGGGGATCCTACCTAGAATAGTTTGGATGGTATGATGTTTTAACTTACAAGATTCTGCCCACTTTTAGCAGGCTTTGCAGTGACAGGAATTGTGGGCTTTTCCTAGGTCCCAGTCGTTATGAAAGGGCAGGAAGTACTCACAGAGATGGTAACAGCTGCAGGATCAGTACCCAATTCACTAAGTGTCCATCTGAAGCAAACACAGACAAAATCCAAATGTACATTCCAGGAGAATGCAGAGAGATTACACCTAGAACCAGAGAAAGAGCTGAGCTGTGATCCTAAGATAGAGCCCCATTCTCTTCAGGAAAGTGGTAAGTAACTAGAAGAAAAGAGGGTACACTTTTTGGAGGTTTATGGAGTTGTGAGAATCTGGACAGCTTTGAGAACAGAAAATATGTGATGGGGACATTTTCCTGCCTTTTGGAAAGAATTGTGTACAGAACTAGTACCTTTATTTGAATCTTTGGTTCAATTTGTAGACCTCCAGTAGTATCTATATGTTGTTAAAGAGGAAGAGCTTTTCTTTAATCTTGTGAAGTCAGTGTATAGATTCTAAGATGGGAAAGAGAAGTGGGGTTAGAAGGGAAAAGGGAAGGGTGGCAAAGGTTATATAATCCCAATAGATGAGGGTGGGCAGGGAACCTAGGTCTGGTTAGTGGCAGAGCTACAGGATAAGCTTGCAATAATTCTCAGTCATGTGTTACAGAACTGTTCAAATGACAGGTGTGTCACAGAAGGAGGGGGGATAATGGTTGGAAATGACAAAATTTATATTGTATCCCTTACATATTTCTCATTTCACTTTTTTACCAAATCCCTTTGGCAGAAAGAGGACATAACAAAAATAGCTTATCTCCTTTTTAAAGTCATCCAGAAGTATTGATACATAAAAGGGATTGGGAACAGTTATAACTTAATAATTCTTTTTTCCTTTAGCCCTACCTACTTCTCAGGTGCTTGATCTTCCTGTAGAAGCAAATAGTGGTAACCAAGAGATGGTGAATGGGTCCCAGGTAAGCTGCTGTTTCCACTTTGTCCTATCACTGCTATTTGAATATGGTCCTTTGCCATTCCTTCCATCTAGAACTGTTTACCCCGTGAGGAATATTACTCCAATTTCCCTCTTTCCACCTTCCCCAGCCCCACCCCACCCAGTGATTATATCTAGCCTGACTGTTCTGGAAAATAAATTTTGAAATTTCATTAGCTTACAAAATGTGTCCTGAACTTTCTTATGTAGATATTAGTATCCTTAAAAAAAAAAAAGGGTCAGAATCAGTGTTAAGAAACATGTTCTTACTTTTTATGAAAATTTTTATTCTCCCACACTGACTGCTTAAGTTTTGGACTTGTGCAAATTTGTATGATTGCTTTAAATTACTGGATGCTTCTTCATTCCTTGCGTGTTTCTTTCACTCAGAGAGGCTTGCCACACTCAGAATTGGAAATAAATTCCTTTGTTTTTGGACAAGGCAGTTGTATTTTTCTAGAGTCGCTCATTTCAGAGTGGGACAATTTTTTCATTATTTCAGGAGCTGGTGACTTTTGGAGATGTGGCCATATACTTCTCTCAGGAGGCACAGGGACAGGTGGACTCAACTCCACAGGACCTCTGCCAAGATCAGACTCAGGAGAATTATGAGAATGGTGTCTCACAGAGTAAGAATTAAACGCCTAAGTTATTGTGCTTCAGTAGGACTCATCTCCTTGGAACTTTGATAGTGTTTTCTTTTAATCACAGATAACAAAGAGGCATCCATTCCCGCCCCCTCCCTTTGGCACAGAGAAAATGAAAAAACCCAATACATTCTTGATCAGCCTAAACCACTATGTTCTCTGTTTTTTTTTTTCTTTTTAAATTTTATTTTAGACTCAAAACACCAGAACACAAATACAGAATAGAGAAAAGAAACAAAAACATATAAACTTAAATACTGGAACTTAAATACAAAGTTAAAAAGAAAAAAAAAGTCATGTGCATAGCAGAGCATAAGAAAGGATTCAAATTATACAATAATACATTTTCATTTCAAGAAAACCTGTATGATAAATAATACTTGTTGTGTTGAAAATTGTCCATCTTTTCTTTGCTTTCTTATGAGTTCTTGTGTTCTCTGCTGTGCACTTTTTTACTTTGTTCTTTTTTCCCCTCCCCCTCACAACCCCCCTCCGGAAGGCTACATGAAGTTTAGATATGTTTCCCTATTATATTTTCTATGTATGTTCTCTGTTTCTTTGTGAACAGGATTTCCCAGACCCATTATAAACTCCCAGTTAGAGCAAGAGGAGAAACTGCAGAACGCAGATCTTCAAGGCTCTAAGGAGAAGGAAACTTCAAGAGATTCTCAAATGGGTGGAGCAAAACTTGTTCAAGCATCAGGAATAAAGAAATTGAAACACTGGGATGATCTGGAGCGTCAGGGCTTGGAAGATGAGAAGGTGGCAGGTGTACACTGGGGCTATGAGGAAACCAAAATTTTCCTAGGGATTCTCAGCGAGTCTTGGATTTATGAAAAACTCCGAACTTGTCACCGAAACCGTCAGGTATACCGAATTGTGGCTGAACGACTACGTGAGCGAGGCTTCCTCCGGACTCTGGAACAATGTCGATATAGATTTAAAAACCTTCAGACAAACTACCGCAAAGCAAGAAGCACCCACACCCCAGGAACCTGCCCCTTCTACGAGGAGATGGATGCTCTGATGAGCCCCCGTATCACTGTCACTGCCCCAGAGATGGAAGGGGATCTCCTTGGGCAGGGGGACCATGATGTTGAAACTGAAGAACTCGAGAGGGATAGTTGGGAACATGAGGAGATAGCAATGGCAGGGGTTGTGTTAGAGGGTGGATCTAGGGAAGTAAACCTGGGCCATCCAGCCACATCTTTGGAAGAACTGCATTCAGGAGCTGTAACAGAGGATTCTGATGGTGACGAATTGGGTAATGATGAAACATCGGAAAGCCCTGGTACCCCAACCCTGTTTCGGAGTGCCACAGGTAAGAAGACTATGTCAAGAGCAAAGCTGGGAATTCCTGGGGTTTCATGGAATTTGATGATGTATTGTTGTCTTACCTCATATTTCAGAAGTGTCATAAAATCAGGGCATTATGATGATAGTAGGAAGGCATGTGGGCCAGAGTTTTATACATGTACAAAAGTTTTCATTCATGGGACTAGTCAGAACATCCATTACATCAGAATATTATGTAAGTAAAAACAAATTAAAGTTTTAGATAGGTTATCAAAAGTCTAATCTTAGGAAACAACTCTAATCTGATTGTTTTTATTAAGTTGCTACTTAAAAAGATTAGAGAGGAATTGGGGTGGGGGAAGGATTCAGAAAACTACTTCTACTGACCCCACAATACACAGCCCTTGTTTGACAGGTCTAAACTTTTCTCTAGGAGTGCACTGGGGATATGAAGAAACCAAGATTTTTCTGGGGATTCTTGGTGAGCCTCGTATTTATGAAAAACTCCGGACCTGTCATCGGAACCGTCAAGTGTACAGAATTGTGGCTGAGCGACTTCGTGAATGTGGCTTCCTCCGAACTTTGGAGCAATGTCGTTACAGATTTAAAAACCTTCAGACACACTACCGAAAAGCAAGAAGTGGCCACACTGCAGCGACCTGCCCCTTCTATGAGGAGATGGATGCCCTGATGAGTCCATGGACCACCATTACTCCCTTTGATGTCCTAGAGATGGCAGGAGGACTTTTAAAGGGGAAAGCAGAATCCAAGGAGAGCACTAACTGGGAAAACCAAGAGACAGTAATAGAAGATGGCAACCATGTGGAAGTGGGGGCATCACCAGAGGAGCTGAAGAGCTTTAAGTCACAGGATCTATTTCAGAATCCCAGTGGTAAGCAGCTCTTTCTATGGGATCTTATATTCACTCCCTGATGGTCTTACTGCAAAGATTCATGATCTAGGCATCAGGATACATTGGTTGTAGTCCTACCCTGCTACTGCTGTCTGCCAAGAACACTATCTGCTTATTAGGTGGGAAACTAGTCACTTTTTTAGTATAGTGGTCCTGATTGTAAGCTGTTGACCTCTCATCATCAAAAAGTTCCATATGCAAATCTATTGACTCAGGAGCTATCCTAGGTGAATCACTAAGATCCCTAGGTGCTAGGGCTATGAGAAGCCTGATACTGGGGACAGACAGGATTTGCTTTTCTTGGCTCAAGAATGTCATCATGCCTCTCACTGATAGAAATGAAAACTACAGAAGCAATGGGAAATGAGTTAAGAGCATCATTTTATTGAGCGGAGATAGAAATTTTACAATTCCTGATTTCCAAAGTACTTGACAAGCACTGGTATAGGTACTGTATTGCACAAATATGTATTTTTTCTCCATCTCCTAAATCCTAAGCTCTGTCCATATGCCCATTTGACTTCAGAATGCAAATTTTTACTACATCTTTAACTTACTTTCTGTATAGCAAACTTTACTAAGTTTTCCTAGATTTTTTTCTTATGGTTTTTCATACTTTCTATGGAGAGGAAACCTCAGAATGAGTTCTAGAGAAGTTTCATGGAACTTGTCTGCTTTTTCTTGAGCAGAACTTCTCATTCCCAAGCCAGATTCAAATTCCAAGCCAGAGAGGGAGGAAGAGCGGTGGAATGTCAATCTCCCTGATTCCAAGGAAATTCAGAGAACTTCCCAGATAGGTAAGAACAAAGAAACAGTCAAACCTGTGGTTGTGAACCCAAGAGGTGTGTTGGGAACAAGGGAATTCACAAAACAGATTTATTTCATAAATAGGCAACAGCTGCCCCTGCTTTACCCCACCAGTGCCAAAGTGGCACAGAGAAGAACACTACAGGAGAAAGGAATGCCCAAGAAGACCTATTCCACTATTCTTGAGGCTTGTACCTAAGACAATGGCTGTCTTATAGAACTGGGCTGAATTTGTAATCTTCTTGTCATTGAGCATTTGTTGAGCATTCACTGGACTTGTGCCAGTGTTTTAAATAGACTGTTTTTATTCCCCTTTATTAAGGAGATCAGTAATATCTATTTTCTACTCATTTTTTCAGATTTGGAAATGTGCAATGAGAACAAGGAGAATCCGAGCCAGGAAATATCTGAAGAAATAGAACTACATGCAGCATTACTGGGAAGCTCCAAAGGAAATGTTTCTCATTATCATAATTGGAGGAAAGCCTGGGAAAGTGAATATAGAACTGAAAGGCAATGGGAAATACTCCCAGGGGAGGCACAAGGGCCACCATCTCCTCAGGAAAGAAATCTGGGAAATTTTATAGGTCTTCAGGGAACCTACGTAAGAGAAAACCCAAACACATGTTCTGAATGTGGAAAAAACTTCAGTCAGAGTTCTCACCTTGCTGTACATCGATTAGCTCATATTGGGGAAAAGAAATCATATAATTGTGATGAGTGTGGCAGGACCTTTGGTCGAAGTTCACATCTTATTTGCCACCAGAGAATCCACACAGGAGAGAAGCCTTACAAATGTCCTGAATGTGGAAAAGGCTTCAGTGATCACTCTAACCTCACAGCACATCAAAGAATCCATACAGGAGAAAAACCCTATAAATGTAGTGAGTGTTGGAAAAGCTTCAATCAGAGCTCAAGCCTTATTATGCATCAGAGAATTCACACAGGAGAAAAACCCCATAAGTGCAGTGAATGTGGAAAAAGCTTCACTAATAGCTCACATTTCAATGCTCACTGGAGGACTCACACTGGTGAAAAACCCTACCAGTGTCCCGAATGTGGGAAAAGATTCAGTAAGAGTTCTACCCTCACCAGCCATCAGAGAATACACACAGGAGAAAAACCCTATGAATGTCTTGAATGTGGGAAAAGTTTCAGTGATCGCTCAAATCTCATTACACATCGACGAATTCACACAGGAGAGAGACCCTATAAATGTGGTGAGTGCGGGAAAAGCTTCAATCAGAGCTCAAGCCTTATTATACACCAGAGAATACACACAGGAGAAAAACCCTATGAATGTGGTGAATGCGGCAGAAGGTTTAATAACAGCTCCCACTTCAGCGCACACCGGAGAACTCATGTGGGAGAGAAACGCTGAGCAGCACCAAACGTTGGGGAAGTAGCAGTAAAGCTGCCTTTCGCATACCAGGCAATCAGCCCCAAAAGAAAAGTTTCCATTTTATTTAATTCTGTACCACATCTGAAAAAGACTATAGTAGTTAAGGTTCACTACCCAACAGAAATAATGTTTCTGTTTTATTAAAATGTGCACTTGTCTTAGGAAATATTCTTCAGGGTTCTCTTTTAAATGATGTGGATGCTGAAGCCATGTTTCCAAAGCCATTAGAGACCAGAGTTCTTTTCTGGCTCAGTCACCATCTCACTGTATGGCTCCTGTGTGACTGTGCCTTTGCTTCCACACCTTAGAAATAGGAATAGGGAAGTTCTGTCCTTGAATGCTCTCCCTGCCTGGAGAGAGGAGTGGCGTTGTTGCCATCAGAGTAGTGACAATGACAGATAACCTAGCTGCAGAGCAGGAGTGTGGACCCGCACTGCGTCTGCAGTTATCACTGCCCAGCATCATCTAAGGACATAAAAGAGAGGCCACATCTCTTAGAGTCTCCTCCAGGGGAGGGTGGAAGCAAACATTAGAGGCAAAGGTTGGTGTTCTCTAAACTACTACAAATACCACCTGCAGGCCTGTTTTTTTTTCTTATTTAATGAGGTATGGCTCTGGGTAATGGTATTATATTTAACTGAAGTCAGTAGCCATCATATTAAGTGCCTACTACACACAAAGCACTGCATTGTACACTATAGGTAGGGGGTGGAAGAAATACAAAAATAATTGTTCCAGGTTATAGCTCTGCTTCCATCATGTTGAAGAATTACAGTGTTTGGTTTTGGAACCTGGGGTTGTGTCTAAAATAATATAACTAACTGGGTTAAAAAGGAGAGACAAAGTGGATGATTTCTTGCAATGTGATGAAGAGTTTACTGGAATGCATCCTGAGCAATAACTAAATAGTACAGTGTCTTTAAGAACTGACTTAGTTTTAGGACAGGCCTCTGAGTCCCCTGGACTATAAATAGGCTGCATACTCCTTTCCCTGCCCCTATCAAATCCCATGATTGCTCCCTGTGCCTCATTGCTAGTCCCACCAAGCAACAAGGGAATCAGGATGGACTCAGCAATCTCCCAAAAAGATGGAAAATTCTGAAGGTGAAGCTGTTTCTATACCCTGCCCCTAGGAATCAGAAAATTTTAGGAAGCTTCAAAATTAACAATTTCCCTTTCTCTTAATAAAACAGAATTTTGTTTTCTTCTTGGTTCATTCCTGTATTCCAATGCTACTTCAGTCAGCCATAAAAAAAATCTTATCATCTCCATCAAATTTTTGTCCACACCTGTAAGTATAGTGGGACAGCTAAGTGGCGCAGTGAATAGAGCACTGGGCCTGGAGTCTGGATCCTAGACCTGAGTTCAAATGTGGCCTCACATACTTTACTACTTGTGTGACCCTGGGCAAGTCACACTTAACCTTGTCTATTAAATGAGCTGGAGAAGGAAATGGCAAACCACTCCAGTGTCTTTGCCAAGAAAATCCCAAATGAGATCATAAAGAATCAGACACAGTTAAATGAAATCACTATATCCCCTGCCATTCTTCTCCCAGTATGTTATTCTTCATTTTACTAATCTAAGAGAATGCACTGCCCTCAGGCATATTTGGACAAGTGCTTGCTCTTTTCTTTTGTCTTGAGAAATTTTAAAATGTCTCCTTTGGTTACACCTCCACCTGGGAAGTGAAAAATTAGGAGGTCTAGGGATCCCAAAAAATGTGTATGTTTTCCAACATTTGTACTATTGTAGGAGCAATAGACCCCCCATGTGGCCAGTGAAATTCTGTAGAGGCCATTAACATTCTTATCTTCATTGTGACTAAATTAAGTGGCCATCCTTTGTGATGGTAATATGAAAAAAAAAATCACATTCTCAAAGGAACTCTATCGGGGCTGCTGACCAAAGTTAACTCCAGAAAAGACATGGAGGAAAGATCATCTGTGAAGAGTTACCTCCCCCAAAGATGTTATATGCTAACCTCCTTACTAAAGATGAAGCAGTGCGGTGACTAACCTGAAAAGGCTGTGGTCCGCAGAAATAGGTGTGATAGGTTCCCTTTTAGCAAGATATACTAGCTGTCCTTATTTATGGGAAACCTAGAGTGCCTGGGGAATTAAGTAATAAGTAATACTGGGCAGAATAATTTAAGGTTAATGCAATTCTCAAGCTGTTCTTGCTTCATCACAGTTCTGTAATAGGGACAGCTTGGCCTACACTCCAGATCTTACTCTTAATTCTGTTTCTGTGATTCTTTCTTGGTAGAGTATCCATGAAGCTGGGATAAAAAGGTTTAGAGGGGAAACACTTTTGTTAGGGCAGTATCCCTACATACCTAGGATCAAAGGAAGGGTCAGAAACTAACTGAAATTCCTCTTAAGTGTAACAATTGATTAGTCATTATCATATAGCACAAGTAATGCTTCAGCCCTGACTTCCCATGTCTGTTCTTCCCTCGTTTCCTCATTCTCAGAATTTCCTTGGTGCCTCTTAACAATATCAGAATTTTAGCTCCCTCCAAAATAGAGGCTAAATGAGGTCTCCCCATAAGACACTGGTAACAGAGAGGCTTGAATTGTAGGAATCAACCTACTTGCCTCAATCAGTGTCTGACCAGCTATTTTTGCCTGAGGTTCCTGAGTGGTTTCATGTTGGGAAAAGATATACTTATGTACTAAAACAAGGTCATAAAGCTTTCCTACTATTAGAAATACAGTATGTAAATTATATCCTGGAGTTAATGTTTCATATTGAATTATATCCATAACCAAAACAGATAACCTATGTTACAAACAAAACCCCCTAAGGACTGAGATATCCTTTAAAAAATTGAACATAGTTGAAAAGAGCTACCATGTTTTACTACAGAGCATCTCTTGGTCAGAAAAACTAGGCTGGGTAGACCAATATGACAGATACTCTTAAGACAAAACTATTAAAAAATATTTCTGAGTCTACCACCTGACTTTTATCTTCATAGATCCTTGAAGTATGAAGGGATTTGAAAGGTTATTTAGTACTTGGGCTCAACACTAGAATTTTCTACAAAAATCTTCACATGATCATCCAGTTGATACACAAGTACTTAGCTCACTAAGTCAATGGTAGCACAGTTCATTATTTAGCTTTTTTCGGGGGAGGATGGGCAGGGGTGGACCTAAATTTACCTCCTTTTGGCTTTTTACCACTGGTCTTATATTCTGTATCGGGATAAAATAATTCCTTTGTCACTTGACAACCAAATATTTGAAGGCTTATCATTTCACCTGGGCAGCTAGGTGGCGCTGTGGATGGAATGCTGAGCCTGAAGTCAAGAACACCTAAGTTCAAACATAATTGAAGACACTAGCTGTGCGACCCGGGCAAATCACTTAACCCTATTTGCCTCAGTTTCCTCATTTGTAAAATGATCTGGAGCAGGAAATGCCAAACCACTCCAGTATCCCTGCCAAGAAAACCCCAAATGGGGTCGCAAAGAGTAGGACACAACTGAACAAGATCCTACTTCCTTGGACGCTAAGGCAAATTATTTGAACTTGATTTGGCACTGGATGTACAGCTTAAGGCTTTCAGAGCCTTCCCATCCACACGAAGTTAAAGGGATGACCTATACTCAGAGATTCTGTAGGGAAGCTAGAATAAGGGGTTAGGCTAAGTGTGTCTATAAAGAAGTGTGTCAAGCTGCCACCACATGTGGTTAAGTTTTTAAATTCCCAGTACTTAGCACAGTCCCTGGAACATAAGCATTTTATAGATGTGTTGTCTAAAGTTACTTATATGTTAGGTCAGTATCAATTCACAAAGCCTGACTTGAAGCATTGTCAGTAGTGATAATACTATTTCAGTGAAAAAATATTAAGCATGTTCAAGGTATTGTACCATCTGTATTACAGGCATTAGGCTCCAGCTTCTGAGCATATTGATTAAAGCAATACAGGCCAGTTGCTCAACAAACCCGAGCTAGGTCTCCTCAGCTTGGCACTGGACCCCACATACAGGATGCCTATGCTTCTGTGTCAAATCTATGGTGTACTTGGTGCTGTGGGAGCTTGGGTGGCCAGAGAAGGCTGTATAGAGAAAGTTTTCAAATTAGCGATGGCACTGTTCATTTAGACCTAAGGGAAAAGATGGTAACAGGGGAAGAGAATTTTAAGGAAGTTTGGATAGGCTACCCACTAGCAAGCGTAAGAGGTATGACAGACACTGGAAATAGGAATATAAAAATTACAACCGGCCTTGCCTGCAAGGTGCTTCCACTCTATCGGAGGGAAACACCAGGGGCACAGCTGGGTTGCGCCAGGACAGGGCCTTGAAGCAAACGGAATTCCCAGGGTATGGTGGGCACAGCCTGTACAAGGTCGTGGAAGCGGGGGACAAAGGCTCCCTGTACCAAACAGCAGGGAGCCCCGTTTGACCGGAGTGCGTCTGGCAAGACCGACAACGGAGTCTTAACTGTCGAGGTTGGGTTTTATTTGACGTTAGAAAAGTTGTACTTCCTTCTGTCATCAGTCTTAAAAACCGTATTCCCAAGCTCCCTCCTTTCGGCCCCTCCCTCACCTGCGATGCCGAGCCACATGCCCGTTAGACGCGAGAAATCGTGCAAAACCTCCGTCCACACCAGCCACGTGAGGGGAAAAAGGCAGAGAGTAAGGACGCGAACCAAGTTCCTTAGGAAAGGCTCCCCGGCGGAGCGCTTTATTCCGGAGGTGCTGAGGCCTTAGGGAAAAAAAACCACGGGTTTCGGGGCATTTCCCTGGCTAGGCCTGTACTAAAGGACTGCCACCATTGTGGCCACCGCGAGAGGAGATGAGGAGAACGACCGAGCGGGAGGCGAGGGACGGAAACGGGCCGCGCAAGCGGGCAAGAGGTGGAGACCGAGCCAGGGTCCTACCCCGCCCACGGCTTTGCCCCAGTTTGTTAGCGAAGTACCGCGACTTCCGCTGAAGCTTCGCATGGGAGGGCGGGACTTCCGCCACCGCCTCTAAAAGCTTCCGGGGCGGTGGCTTGGCCGGCCAATCCGAGGCTCGGCCTTCCCTCTGCCCCGTGCTTTCCTCTCTCCTCTAAAACCCACCAACCCCGAGCTTTGGGGCGGTGCTAGAGGAGAGACGACGCGGAAGCGACTCTCGCGTTCTGCGGGCCTCTGCGGGCCTCTGCGGGCCTCTGCGGGCCTCTGCGGGCCTCTGCGGGCCTCTACGGTCGCCGTTCTCCGCGAGTCTGGGCCCGGCAGGGTGGCGGGCCGCGCGAGGCTCCCGGAGTCAGGTTAGAGCCTCGTCTCACCCGGTGGTAGCGTGCGCCCCGGCAGGCCGCTTAGCCTTTCTGAGCCGCTCCCCCATCTTCCTCACGTGTAAAACCAACCCTAATGAGATGACGTACTTGCTTCCCCAGCTGCCCCCAGGACATTTCCCCTTCCGCGTGGGCCTGCGGGCATCTCAGCCCATGCATCCAAAATGAAACCCCTCAACCTTCAAACCCACCGCTCGCCGAACTTCAGTGGGTGACTCATGTGTCTGCGCGCCGTGATGAGTGATGGAGAGACAAAGAAAGCCCAGAGGGGGCTTCCACTCTAGTGGGGGAAGCCGCGTATAAACAAAGCAGGTCTGTACAAGTATATTTACAGCAGGGTCAGTTAGGTGGTGCAGTGGATAGAGCACCAGTGCAGGAGTCAGGAGGACCTGAGTTCAAATCTCACCTCAGACACTTGACACTCACTAGCTGTGTGACCTGGGGCAAGTCACTTAACCCCAACTGCCTCATCCTGGGTCATCTCCAGTCATCCTGAGGAATATCTGGCCACTGGATTCAGATGGCTCTTGAGGACAAGTGAGGCTGATGACTTGCACAGCCCTCCCTCGCTCAAAACAAAGTCAAGCGCAAGTCATGTCATTATTTTTCTGATGGCATGGTCTTCCACAACGAAGGATGAACACATAGATTTACAGAGCAGCCAGCAAGGTAGCCTTAGAGGGAAAAGCCCTAGAAGCTGGTGGAATACACGAATGAAAAGTACACATCACTGATTTGGGGGATACAAATAGAAAAGGAAGACAGCCCTTGCCTTCAAGTAGTAGCTTAAATTCTGATGGGAAAGAACACCTAAAGATTTCGGCTTCTAGCCTTTAATGGGTCGAGTCTGTAAGGCCACCAGAGGCATCCCTATTAATCTTCATGATTATTGCGGTTAGAAAGTCACTGGAGTTTACTGAATAGCATGGTTAATCATTAAAGAAAATGATCACTGTGGAAGCTGTGTGAAGGACAGACTGGAGTGAGGGTAGGGAAGAAGAGGCAATGAGACCAGTGAGGATCAACAATCTGCGACACAGGCCTGAACTAGAATGATGTTTTTATATTGAGGAAAAGGGTACTGACAGAAGAGATGTTATGAAAGTGAAAATGACAACATTTGGCAACTAAGTAGCTATGACTTTGCAGATGACTGCGAAGTTAAAGATGAAGCTAAGCTTGCAGACATGGGTAACTGAAAAGATTGTTACATCCTTGACATAAATAAGGAAGGTTAAAAAGGGATAGGTTTGAGTCGAATGATAATGACCCCTAATATGAACATACTGAGTTCGAGATGTTTAAGATGGGAGCATCCAGTTTGAAATATGCAGTAAACAGCTGGCAACCAGTACTGGTCTGAAGGGTCACCCAGCTCCTTTTTACCTCTAGAAACAAACCTCCTCAGTTGGCACTTAAAGCCCTTCACAACCTGGTTCCCACTTACCTCTCTAACCTTACTAGACATTACTCCCCTTCACACACTTTTTGATACAGCAAAAATGGTGGCTTTCTCGACATTCCTCACATGCAGCTTTGAACACCTGCATCTTTGCCTAGGCTCTTCTTCATGCCTGGAATACACCTTCTCACTGCAGTACTAAGTTCAAATGCCACCTTTTGCTTGAGAGACTTACTGATTTTCCCCATTCCCTTAGCATCTTCCCTATTACTTTGTATTTATTTTATATATATTTATTTTCTATAAACTTGAATGTGTACTTACTTTCTCTCAAAAGAGAGGGCAGGAACTGTCCAATTTTTGCCTTTGTAACTTAGCATGGTTGCCTGGCCCATTATGGTAGGTGCATTCTTGTGGGATGATTGCAAACTTTAAAATATTCTCTCCATTTCAGTTATTATTACTTACAGATATGCTTAAATGACTGCTCAAAAAGTTTCAAATTCCAAACCACTTGTGTGACCCTAGATGTGACTCCGGGAAAACCTTCTGTGGTCCCTTACAGCAAATTGAATTAAGTTTTAAATTCCTGACTCCTTGTATGACCCCGGGGCAAGTGATTTCATCTCCCTACTCCTCAGTTTCCTCACATGTTCAAAAAAAAATCTGAGGGGCCGGCCTAGATGTCCTTGAGGTCCCTTCCATCTCTAAATCTGAGGTCTTTTCCAGGCACCAACTTCTAAACCCTCCCCCACGATCTACCACGGACTGGGGCAAAGGCCGGACTAGAGAGGGGTCCAGAGGGCGCGAGACCAGGCGGCGAAGGCGGAGCTGAGCCCGGGCGAGCGCGTACCTTGGCCAGGGGCTGCGGGACCCAGCTGACTACAGCCATGGCTCCTCTGCGCTTCGCAGCCAACCTGTCGTGGTTGTTCTCGGAACGGGGCCCGGCGCTGAGCGATCGCCTCGAGGCCGCGGCTCGGGCTGGCTTCAGGGTGGCCGAGGTGGCCTGGCCGTACGCGGAACCCGCGGAGCGCCTGGCTGCGGCGGCGCGGGCAGCCGGGCTGCGGGTGGTGTTGCTCAACACGCCTCCGGGGGACACGGAACTCGGCGAGCTGGGGCTGGGCGCCGTGCCCGGGCGCCAGGACGCCTTCCGCGAGGGGCTGGAGCTGGCGGTCGCGTACGCGCGGGAGCTCGGCTGCCCCCAGGTGCACCTAATGGCCGGCCGCGTCCCGCAGGGCGCCGAGCGCGCCGCCGTGGCCCGGGATATGGACGCGGTGTTCGTGGAGAACCTGCGGCACGCCGCCGACGTGCTGGCCCGCGAGAACCTCGTGGGGCTCGTGGAGCCCATCAACAGCCGGCTCACGGACCCCCGCTATTTCCTGGACACGCCCGAGCAGGCGGCGGCCACCCTGCGCCGGGTGGACCGGCCCAACCTGAGGCTGCAGCTGGACATGTTCCATTGGCAGATCATGTGTGGGAACCTGACTGCCAACATCCGTGCCTTCCTGCCCCTGGTCGGGCACGTGCAGGTGGCCCAAGTCCCCGACCGCGGCGAGCCCGACAGCCCTGGAGAGCTCAACTACCCCTACTTGTTCCAGCTGTTGGAGGAGCTGGGCTACACCGGCTTTGTGGGCTGCGAGTACCGGCCCCGAGGGGACACCAACGAAGGTCTCGGCTGGCTTCGGGCCTATTGGGAGAGCCGGGCCAGGCAAGACTGAGAGCCTTGCAGATGACCCAGCTTATCAATGACCCTTCCGCCCCCTGCTCTACCACCCTACCCCTAAGAAAGACTCACCCTACCCCTAAGAAAGACTCACCCCACAAAACGTGTCATAGGTCTTCTGATAGAATGTAAACGCGTCCAGAACTGTTCATCTTAGCATCCCCAGTTCCCAGCGATGTGTGTGGCTTAATAAACACTGTTTGATTTGAGAAGCTATTATAAAGTCTCTGCCATCTCCGTACCTTAGAACCTTCGAATTTTAGGGCTGGAGCGATCAGAGAAAGGCCAGCCCTTAACTGGCCCAGAATCAGAAGTCATCTAATCCCTAATCCAGTACCCATTTAGTGACGGGCAGGGCTCCTAGGCCGAAGGGCAGTGATTTGCAAATGCAAGGGGTACTAGGATGATTTACAAAACTCCAAGGGAACGAGAGTGCTTCTCCTAATTGCTCATAGAGGGTAAGCAGGAGTGGCTTTTCCTGAAAAGGAGGCGGCTAACTGAAAGCAGCTGCTGCTTGCTTCCTCCTAGGTGTCAGCAATCTACAAGCTTGACTGTATTTGTTCTTTCCCACTCTCAAGACTTAGCTAATTATTTTGTCCTGTGGGTATGAATATTGTGCCCTACATTCTTTCCAGGGCCTACTGACCACTACCGTTCAGTCCCTGCACCGTTTTCAGCCATGTTCACAGATTGTTGATCCTGTCCTGGGCTTGGGAAGCACTGAGGGCCATGGTGAGGTCCATTCCTGGTTTGTGTATTTGGAATTCTATTTCCAATGACTGCAGAATATCCACATACCTTTATTTTGGGTTATGTCTAGATCTCTCCTAGAAAGTGAGGAATAAAAGGATAACGATGTACTGCTCCAATTCAGCATCCTGTATGTAGGGAGCCTTGAACATCTCTACAAGCCAACTAGTTTTTAAAGGTTCTGTTCTCCTTTATCAGCTTTGCTACCTAAGCATTTTGCCTTTTCAAGGAAAAGAAACAAAACTCTAGAAAATGATGGATACTTTTTGTGTGACTGAGACTTGGGTATATTTCAGTTTAATCTTCTGATTCCTGAATAACCATCCCTAAAGCACTTTCTATATTTTCCTTTTCCTCCACTACCAGAACCTGTGTCCTATAGTCCCTATCCAGTTGCATTCCTTATGAAGTCTGGCCTGCCTGGTTGCTGCTGACCTTTATATATCCCACATGTATAAAAGAAGTTAATTTTGAGGAAGCTCTACTTGCCATGCATGATCTTGCTTCAGTCCTTCATATACCCTAGCAGTAACCCTAGGGCCATTTATATTATGTGCATATTTGATACTATGGAGGAAATAGTAAGGATAAAGGGGAGTAAAAGGGAGTGGGGCCTGAAAGAAGGAAGGGAAGACTCTGGGAGGTGTTGGTCAAAAACTAAAACTCTATTGTGAAGGGGAAGGGAGCACGAAAAGCACAAATGGTAGAAAAGAGGGTGGAGGGAAAGACACAGTAATCATAACTATGAATGTGAATGGGATGAACTCTCCCATAAAACGGAGGCAGATAGAATGGATTAAAAATCACAATCCAACAATGTGTTGTTTACAAGAAACACATTTGAAACGGGGGGATACACACAGGGTAAAGGTAAAACATTGCAGCAGAATGTATTGTGCTTCAGGTGACATGAGAAAAGCAGGGGTAGCAATCCTAATCTCAGACAAAGCAAAAGTAGAAGGAGATCTAATCAAAAGAGGTGAGGAAGGAAACTATATCCTGCTAAAAGGCACCATAAACAATGAAGCAATATCATTACTAAACATATATGCTCCAAGGGGTATAACACCCAGATTCTTAGAAGAGAAGTTAGGGGAGTTACAGGAAGAAATAAACAGTGAAACTATACTAGTGGGGGACCTCAACCTCCCCTTCTCTGAACTTGATAATTCTAACCTTAAAATAAATAAGAAAGAAGTTAAGGAGGTGGATAGGGTAGATATGATAGATCTCCGGAGAAAATGGAATGGGATAGAAAGGAATATACTTTTTTCTTACAGGTACATGGCACATATACAAAAATTGACCATGTACTAGGGCATAAAAACCTCACAATCCAGTGTAGAAAGGCAGACAGTCAATACATCCTTCTCAGATCATAATGCAATAAAAATGACATGTAATAAAAGGCCATGGAAAGATAGACCAAAAATTATTTGGAAAGTAAATACTCTAATCCTAAAGAAGGAATGGGTTAAACGAATCACAGAAACAATCAACAACTTCATTCGAGAATGACAATAATGAGACAGACTACCAAATCTTATGGGATGCTGCAAAAGCAGTTCTTAGGGGAAGCTTTATATGTAGGAATGCCTACATGAATAAAATAGAGAAAGAGGAGATCAATAAATTGGGCATGCAACTGAAAAAGCTAGAAAAAGAACCAATTGAAAATCCCCAAGTAAATGCCAAATTAGAAATACTGAAAACCCAGAGAGATTAATAAAATTGAAATTAATAAAACTATTGAACTAATAAATAAAACTAAGAGTTGGTTTTGTGAAAAAAACATAAAATTGATAAACCTTTGGTGAATTTGATTAAAAAAAAGAAAGAAGAAAACCAAATTACCAATATCAAAAATGAAAGGGGTGAACTCACCTCCAATAAGAAGGAAATTAAAACAATAATTAGAAACTACTTTGCCCAACTTTATGCCCATAAATTTGAAAATTTAAATAAGATGGATGATTATTTTAAAAGATATAAAATGCCCAGATTAACAGAAGAGGAAGCTGAATACTTAAACAACCCCATTTCAGAAAAAGAAACTGAACACGCCATCAATGAACTCCCTAGGAAAAAATCTCCAGGGCCCGATGGATTTACAAGTGAATTCTATCAAACATTTAAAGAACAGTTAATTCCAATACTATACAGACTATTTGAGAAAATTGGGAAAGGAGTCCTCCCAAATTCTTTTAATGATACAGATATAGTTCTGATACCTAAACCAAGAAGAGCCAAAACAGAGAAAGAAAATTATAGACCAATTTCTCTAGTGAATACTGATGCAAAAATTTTCAATAAGATACTAGCAAAAAGAATACAGCAACTTATCACCAGAATGATACATTATGATCAGGTAGGATGTATACCAGGAATGCAGGGCTGGTTCAATATCAGGAAAACTATTAGCATTATTGATCATATCAACAACAAAGCTAACTGAAACCACATGACTATCTCAATAGATGCAGAAAAAGCTTCTGACAAAATGCAACACCCATTCCTACTGAAAACACTGGAAAGCATAGAAATAAATGGAACTTTCCATAAAATAATAAGCAGTATCTACCTAAAACCATGAGTAAGCACCATATTCAACAGGGCTAAATTAGATGCATTTCCAGTAAGTTCAGGGGTGAAACAAGGATGTCCATTATCATCACTGTTATTCAATATGGTATTAGAAATGCTAGCTGTAGCAATAAGAGAAGAAATTGAAGGAATCAGAATAGGCAAAGGAACTAAGTTATTATTCTTTGCAGATGATATGATGATATACTTGAAGAATCAAGTAAAAAACTACTTGGCAAAGTTGCAGGTTACAAAATAAACCCAGATAAATCACCTGCATTTCTATATATTACTAACCAAGGCCAACAGCAAGAGATAGAAAGAGAAATCCCATTTAAAGCTAGGGTAAACATACAAAATATCTAGAAGTCTACCTGTCAAAAACAACCCAGGGACTATACGAACATAATTACAAAACACTTTTCACAAAAAGTCAGATCTAAGTGAAAAAAAAAATCATTTGCTCATCAGTAGGCCAAATTAATATAATAAAAATGGCAATTCTACCTAAATTAATTTATTTATTCAGTGCCATACCAATCAAACTACCAGATAATTATTTTCTAGAGCTAAAAAAAATATCAAAATTCATCTGAAAAAACAAAAGGTCCAGAATACCAAGGGAACTAATGAAAAGAAATGCTAAGGAAGGTAGCCTAACCCTGCCAGATCTCAAATTGTATTATAAAGCAGCAATCATCAAAACCACTTGGTACTAGCTAACAGAGGGGTGGACCAGTGGAATAGATTAGGTACTCAGAGACAGTCAATGAATATAGCTGTCTACTATTTGAATAAACCAAGGACCCACAGCTTCTGGGATAAGAACTCACTGTTTGACAAAAATTGCTGGGAAAACTGGATAACATTGTGGTGGAAACTGGGCCCACCAATGCCTGACACTGTACTTGTATAAGAATAAAGTCCAAATGGATAATCTAGGTATAAAGATTGACAAACAAATTAGGAGAACAAGCAATTAGTGTATTTGTCAGATATATGGAGAAATTTATGACCAAACAAGAGATAGAGAACATTATGAAGTGCAAAATGGATAATTTTGATTACATTAAATTGAAAAGTTTCTGCATAAACAAACCTAATGCAACCAAGATTAGGAGGGAAGCAGAAAACTGGGAAAGAATTTTTGCAACTAGTGTCTGTGATAAAGGCCTCATTTCTAAAATATATAGTGAGCTGAGTCAAATGTACAAGAATACAAGTCATTCCCCAATTGATAAATGGTCAAAGGATGTGAAAAGGGAGTTTTCAGAAGAAATTAAAGCTATCTATAATTATATTGAAAAAATGCTCTAAATCACTACCGATTGAAGATGCATATCAAAACAACTCTGAGGTACCACATCACACCTATCAGGATGGCTAACAGGACAAAACAGGAAGATGATAAATATTGGAGATGTGGGATAACTGGAAGACTAATTCATTGTTGCTGGAGCTGTGAGCTGATCCAACCATTCTGGAGAGCAATTTGGAACTATGCCCAAAGGGCTACAAAAATGTGCATACCCTTTGACCCAGCAATATCACTTCTGGGATTCTATCGCAGAGATCATAGAAATGAAAAAGGGTCCCACATGTACAAAAATATTTATAGTAGCTCTCTTTGTGGAAGCCAAACTGGAAATCAAGGGGATGCCCATTAATTGAGGAATGGTTGACCAAGTTGTGGTATATGAATGTAATGGAAACTACCATGCCATGAGAAACGAACAGGAAGACTTCAGAGAAGCCTGGAAAGACTTATATGAACTGATGCTGACTGAAAGGAGCAGAACCAGGAGAACTTTGTACACAGCAAGAACCACAGTGTGGGAGAAATTTTTCTGGTAGAAAAATTGAAATACATGGACTTAAAAAATTTCCAATGGACTCTTGAGACAAAATGCCTTCCACATCTAGAGAAAGAACTGGATCACAGATAGAAACAGACTATTTACTTTTGTATTACGTTTTGTTTTGTTTTATGGTTTCTCCCATTCATTTTAATTCTTCTATGCAACACGCATTTAAAATGAATGTACATGTAGAACCTATCTATATAAGATTGTACACTGTCTCAGGGAGCAAGTGGGGAGGGAGAGCAGAATGATGGGGAGTGAATGGAAAAAAATCTAAGATGTGGAAGTGATGGTCAAACACTGAAAACAAGTAAAATAATTTAATTTTAAAAAATTTCTGAAGTACTCTTGAGGCAAAACATCTTCCACATCCAGAGAAAGAACTATGGAATTGGATCGCAGATAGAAGCAGACCATTTTCTTTTGTATTATGTTTTGTTTTATGGTTTCTCCCATTCATTTTATTTCTTCTATGCAATATGTATTTAATAGGAATGTATGTGTAGAACCTAAAAAAGAAAAAATATTCTGAGTTCCAAATTCTTTTCCCCCTCCTTCCAACATGGTAAACAGTTTGGTATTAAATTATACATGTGCAAATCATGCAAAACATACTTCTGTAACAGTCTTGTTGTGCAAGAAGACACAGGAGCCACCCCCACCAAAAAAAAAATAAAGAGAGACCAGTATTTCCAAGAGAGGTGAGAATTCTTTACCATTCATATTGAGGGCCACAGGCAGAAAGGAAGAGACCCCATTCAAAAAGTAATTGAGTGTCTAGCAACATAACAACTTTAGATGTGACCCATAAGGAATAAACAGTCATATAGGAAATTCTGCAGAGAAAATAACAAGAACTTGAGATAAAAGGAATTGCCAAAATAAAGGGGAAAGGAAGTTTTTTTCTCTGGCAAACAATGATGTTTGACATACACTGAATTGTAAGAGGTTTAAGACTAGTTAGAACTGTGCAGTATGCCATTATTTCCCTAAAAGTTTTTTCCTTGGTATTTTTTTGGGGAAGATGACTTCCCATTAGAAGTCATCTAGAACAAAAAACAAGGTAAGGGGAAGCTTAGGAGAATGAAATAAATGCACATTCCCAAGTTTAGTCTTCAAGGCTAGGGAATTAAGCAATTTGAATTATTCAGAAAACAAAAATTTTTCAGGACTACTTATAAATTCACAAATACTTTAAGAATCTGAAAATGGGGGCAGTTAGGTGGTGCAGTGGCTAGAGCACTGGCCTTAGGTCAAAAAACCTGAATTCAAATCCAACTTCAGACACTTGGCACTTACTAGCTGTGTGACAAGTCGCCTAACACTGACTGCCTTGGGGGAAAAAAAAAACAGAAAAAAAAATTGAAAATGAAATTTCTGGAGGAAGATCTTTGTAAGATCTAATTTGGATTCTTTCAGGTTTACAATAGGGACAGGGACAACTAATCAGACTACAAAAGTGAATACATTATAAAGAAGAAGGGTAATTCTAACTGAACTTTAACACCAGACTCAAAGTAAAAATAAAAATAAACATCATCACCACATATGACACCATGGACTCATTGTATGATATATTAAAAATAGGATTGAACATTCAAACAAAATATTCACAAGTCAGAGCGTTAATCTATGCTACCAAAGATCTAGATCTCCTATGATACCCTATCATTTGAAGAAGATGTGACTCTTGGGGATCACTTGGACAACTGTGTGTTAACATTGTGGACAAACTATTACCATGAGGGTGATGGACCACAATAACCCCAGCTCAATACCTTTCTGAGCGCAGATATTCATCCACCAGCTTAGTCAGGATGACACAGCAAACCTTAGTCAATTTCTGGACACTAATAATTACAATCCCCCTTATAGCAGGCAACACAAGCAGTTCCACAGGGGGAACTCACCAAAGGGAGAACCGGCCTCTTTGTTGCTTTCTGCAGTCTATTTCTCCCAAAGCTCTTTGCGGGAGAGTGCGCATGTAAGTGAAAAGGCAATGTGCCAAATTTGTGTCCATGAAGAGCAAGGCCTCACAGAGCTCCCACGAACCTGGACATCCAAGACCACTAGGAAAATTATATTCACCATAATGTGGCAGGGTTTTCTCCTAAAGTTTATTCTTATATATCACAGAAGGGCATGATGTTGCAGATTCAATTATTGCCACATTAGTGGCTCAGGCCCGCTTTGCTGGTTTATTAATCATCAAAACCATGCTAGATCACATTTTACAAAGCAACAAAGATGGAATTGAGCTACATCCACTGGTATGGGCCTACAGAATGAACTAGATGCCTTCTGGTGCACTGTCAAAAAAATATCCAGGCATGGAATCTACTCCCAATGCCAGCCTACTAAACCTGGCTGGGTTAAACCAACTTGAACAACTTCCTGCAATAGGTGTGGCTTCTACCCATGGAAGTACACTTATTGGAGTCAACCTAGGTGAGAGATACCAAGGTCTCAGGGAGTTAGCACGTGAAATTGAGAGCAACCGCTGGTGATGCTGAGAAATGCTGGAAGTTAAACATCTCAAGCTTGCAAAGGAAGATGAAGAAATCATTTCAGAGTTCCTCCCGCAAAAGAATGAGATCAACGTACATCAGCAAAGGGAAACTGCCAAAGCTGGACACAACTTACTTGAAAAACTTAAAGTGCAACTGGCCCCCAAGCCCACAGGAGAACAAGAAGAGTCCATCATTAGTTTAACAAAGAACTAAATTACTAGAAGAAACCATGACTCACCCTAGAACAGAATTACAATTAATCAGACCTGCAAGCTTTAAAACATCAACCTCTCTGGTGACACCATCCAGGTCACCATCCACCAATCTTCAAACAGTCAAATCTTTATTCCAGAAAAGTTACTCCACTCTCCCAACAGCTGGAAATGAAGATGAAGGAAGCTTTACTGACTTAGATAAGTATTTTAAAGATAAGCCCCTCCAGTTGGCAGGCATACCGAAAGAATGAATACCTCCAAATGTGAGATAGACATCCAATCCCACTGCTGACACTGAAGGTTCTGGAGGTGTCCAATCACCTGAAGTACCTCCTGAACCCAAACGCCTACATACCTCTCAGTAACAGCATCTTCAAAGACCCCCTACCTCTGCAGGACCAATGAGCCAAGCTCTATTTAAGTTGGAATCAACAACAAAATTCCCAAACTATACAGAAGCTTTATGCCACTACAATGAAACTGGCAAAGCCTTTACCACCTTCACTGGTAGACCTTTGTTTTTTTTCAGATACAATGATTTCAGATGAGTTCTGAAAGGAGGTCTACTCAGCCAAGGATGGTTCCTTGGCAGGACATGTGCCATGGAAGGTCCCCAAAACATTTGATTAAGAAAAAAATTAAATTTCCTTCATATAGAAACTTTGCCCACATAAAAAAAAAAGAATCTCAGAATAACTACAATTAGGAAAACAGAAAGACACATTGTAGACATAAGCTTCAGTTACTAACAATGATTTGTATGCAAAAATGTCATGCAAGTTAAGATCAAGAGCAAGTATAACTGGAGATGGGCTGGTCACATGGAAAATAAGAAAGAACTGAACAGTGCCATTTGGATGGCATACTGGTAATCCCTGAAATATAAAAAGGCCTTCAACATCTTAGATCCTCTGTACTAGGGAAAATATGGCCAAGAATCATAAAGAATAAAAGGCCAAGAGAAGTATGATCAATGGCAGGAGCACCCATACCAATGAGTTTTTAAAGTAACAAAAGTAATGTGACAAGAGCAGCTTATTACAGAGAGTACCACCCAAACAAATAACAGAGGAGTAAAACAATAAGTACCTGACCTAGGCAGGGAATCCTGGCAAACCACAGGAGGGGCAAATGGTGAAGAGAGAGTATTGTAGGGTGATACCTACCAAGCGCTTGGGGGAAGGAGACAGAAATGGTGGCACCTCATCTGGATGAGACTATTACTTTTCCAGATCCACTAACATATTATAATCCTCCTAGTGTAGACCCTTGACATACAAGGATTTACATTCCATTACTGTGTACTTTGCACAGCAGGCTATTCCTCTTGCTTAGATCAAAGGACAGGTGGGTTTTGAGCCTCTAGCTTCTGAGCTGTCATGTAAACCACTGTTCTTTGTCTTAATTTCAAGAAAAATAAACCAATTCCCTCATAGCTGCCAGAGAGGATCTTAGAAATACTTGCTCCTTACATGTAGAGATGAGGTTTATAGGCCTTCTATTTCAATCTTTACAACACAAGAAGTGAGCTCACACCAGTAACATAGAAGCATCTGGGCCTGTTCCTTCCTTTGACTGGATCAACAGGAGCTACAAGGATCTACCCAATCCCACACATGCAAAGATGCATCAACTGCTGCAGACAACAATGTCCTTGGTTTGCTGGGGTGCCAGGAATGTGTGGTTACCAGCGAAAGCACATCCTTCTCATTCCCATCTATGAAAAGATGTCCTTTATGAATAAAGAGTGGTTCCACATGGCTCCCATTTTTCTCCCAGGATGTGGTATCATAGATCTGGACAGTCCCATCAAAACCTAATGAACAAAGAAAAGATTTAATAAACAAACTAGGTAAAACAATATTCGGCTTTCTTCAAAATTTTCCATGACATAAAGCTAGCCACAAGGTGCTGAATTTAAAAATGAAAGATTTTCTAAAATGTATGTTATGTTATCTTCTTCCCTAAATCAAGGTCTCTGAAAACTCTCTTTCACCTGTTATCCTAAGAAATGGCCAGGGCTGGAAAGGACAAGGAATACAACCTCCTCTTCTTACACAGAACAGGACTAAGGCCCAAATGTTCACTGACTGGCCTGAAGTTATCCAGTAAGATGGTGGCAGGACCAAACCTAAAATCAGGTGTCTTGACTCCTTATTCAGTGTTCCTTCTACTACATCAAGCTGCCCCTTATGACTAAAACATGGACCACAAGAAAGCAGAAAAATCAATGATGGCCCAATAGCCAATAAATCCATCTTCAGGGCATCTATGTCTTTAAGACTGGGTCATTTTAAAACTGAAAAAGCTGCTGACAACATCCATGACTTAGAACATTAAGTACAGCAGAGAATATACTGAACTGGGAGTCAAGATTTCTGTTGGTCTCTATTCTCTAGCAGTTAGGAAAAATAAGGACCCTTATATAAAAACAAAAACAAAAAAATCCTAGCGTCTAAACAGAAAAGACATGAACCTAGCTCCCAGAGATTATAATAATCTTCATACCCGACTCATATACATATGCATACAGGGAGTTCCAAAAGTCTTAGTACAATATGAAGCCATTAAATCTTGAGAGCTTGAAAGTCTTACTAGCTTAAGACCACAACAAGGCTTCTGGAGCAGAAAGGAACATGTACAAACACACATACAGACACACACAAGCACTAGATCGTCTCCAGCACCTAGCTGACCTAGGATCCCAGAGATCACAAAGCTAAGGACAATCCTCCTGCCACTCCCATGTTCCCTAGCCCCTTTGTAGGCTGGCTATTTCTTTAAAAAAATGGTTAGTTGTGGAAGTGATTGTAGAACACTGAAAACAAATAAAATAATTTAAAAAGAAAAAAGAAAAAAATGGTTAGCTGGGTGAGCTATTTGGAGAGCTCTTGGTAGGTAAATTTTAACTCTCAGAGGCAAACTGAGTGTGAAACCAGAAGCTTAAGGAATCACCTAAAAAGTAAAACTAAAACAGATAATGGAGCCTCTGAGGTACCTGAAATGGCTAAGCAGCCTTCTAGAGAAGGAGCCCAGGTTACTCTCAGCAACTCCCAGTCTGGGCTGGGCATAGAAACTGGGCACTGCACTGTAGTCACTGGATGGTCAAGGTCTCTTAGGTCTGTGAGCTGAAGCTGCCCATTTGAGGACAGACGGGCAATGGTGGGGCCTGGTCCCTGGCCCCTGGTTTGAAATGCAGCACACCACCACTCTCCTCCAGGTCCAGGGCTCGAGGCAGTCCACTTTGAGTCATTCAGCTTCTGGCGGATGTCCACAAGTCCCAGGCGTCCCGAGGCACAGCAGAAAGCAAATGTATCTGCACCCAATACCTGCAAACTGCTTATCTCTTCTTCACTGTCATTCTCACCTGGAAGGCCAAAACAAGAAAGGAAACAGTGCATATGCTATTGAATGGAAGCAAATCATGTGCCCATCTCAATTTTGACACTCAAGAGCTGAAAAGATAAAAATAGAATCTCCTTTCTAGAGCCCTACAAAACACAAACCAGGTGTTTAGGATAAGAAGGGGGCCTCAGTACTAGTCACTCAAAAAAAGTCACCCCGGCACAGGCACACTTTCTCTGGCAAGAATGGATCAAAAAGTCTTTTGGGGGCAAAGTGGAAAGAAAGTAGCAGGATCACAGACTTAAAACTAGAAGGGACTTTAGTTAATTTTACAGATTAAGAAAGAGAGGCCAGGGAGTTTAAGTGACTTGCCCAAAGTGGGGCGTAAGAAGCAGAGAATTCCTTCCTCTGTACTACACTGTATTTCACTCTACAATTGGACAAGCATGAAGGACATCGGTTTCATGAAGTTTTGAGCACCATGAAGGAGAGATGCCATAGAAAGATAAGGATTAATAAATTAAATAAGGGACTGGTAGCTCTATGTGGGAGACAGACGCAAGGTGAAAGTATCATTTCCGTACCTGACATATAGAGAGTCTTCTGGGACTCCAGCTCAGTAATGTGAAGATCGTTGACCCTGGCCCCATGGAGTACTCTGGGGACCTTAGAGACGAGGACGGCAAGCTTGGGCCAGAGGCTACTTTTTGCCCCATGTATAGCAATGGTACTTACGGCTTTAATCATGTCTAGAGGAAGAAAAACAAAATATCAACGAAGATTACTATAGTGGAATACTTCCACATTTAACATGCTAAAGAAAGTAGGAGATGAATTTTTAACAGAAATGCTTTAAATAAAAACAAAGGAAGGTAAGGAAGGTCTTGACAGCGATGATAAATAATGGAATACACTGCCACGGAAGGGTATGCTGGCTGTCTCCTTCTCTAGACAGAGCATGTATATACCTACTTGGTGATCTGAATTGAATCCTAGCAACAAAACAGAAAAGGGGTTGAAACACAATAGCTAGATTAACAGGCACTGGTAGCAAGGAAGATTGAGCAGTATCCAAATCATCAATAAGAGAAATATAAATTAAATCAACTCTGAAGTTTCACTTCACACCATCAATCAGTAAGGGAAAAAACTATGGAAATTATCCATGTTGGGAAGATAGGAAGTGTGGCACAGTAAAAACAAAACAAACGAAATAACAACAAAAATCTGGATTCCTGCCCTGGATCTACTGCTTGTTGTGTGACAGGGGCAGATCACCATCTCTAAGCCTCAGTTTCTTTATCCATTAAATGGAAATATCTGTACTACATATTGCATACGGATGTTTAAGATGTTTTATAAAAGTATAAAATGTTTTATCAATGTGACCACTTATTTTCCATGATCTTCTTTGAAAAAGATGTCCTGAAATCACTTACCACTATCTTCTGCAACCTGCCACACCTGTAGAGAACTATCGGGTGGGCCACTTGTTACCAGCAACCTGTGCAAAGCAAGTGGAGATATTACGCCAGACCATATAGCCTGCTCCTTACTTCTTATTTGACTTCTTGATCCATATAATCCACGTTTGCTCCTAATGCACTTCTTAAAGTCTCTAAATCTTAGACAGCAGACATTGTTGTTCAGTTGTGTTTGACTCTTCGTGACCTCATTTGGGGTTTTCTTGGCAAGGATACTGGAGTGGTTTGCCACTTCCTTCTCCAGCTCCTTTTATAGATGAGGATACTGAAGGCAACAGGGTTAAGTGAGTTGGCCAGGGTCACACAGCTAGTAAATGTCTGAGGCCAGATTTGAACTCAGAAAGATGAGTCTTCCTGACTTCAAGCCCAGCACTCTATCCACTGTGCTACCTAGCTGCCCCAAGACATTAATGAACATTTAATCCAATTCCTTTATAGAAAAGTAAAGAAACTTTAGTATAGAATTAAAGTGACCTGTCTAGGGTCCCATAGGCAGTCAGGGCCAGTGCTGGGACCAGAAGCATCATCTCCAGGCCACTGCTCTTTCCATCATATTAGCTTCTCTAAAAAAGTAAAAACCCATATGCACAATAAAATCACCAAAGTGGAATTTGAACATCATGAAGAAAATCTCTTAATCTACAAAGGTCAGATAAACCTTGCTACAAATGTTTTCTTAATCCGTCTCCAATAGCCTACCATGGCTCTCTTTCTTGCTCCTCAGGTGTATCTTTTGTAGTTTTTCACCCTCTTCTGTCCGGCGTTCATTCTCTAAGGCACATCCAAATTCTATTAAATCGGTCAAGAAAAGGATGTGTGTGTGCGTGCATGTGTGTACATGTGTGTAAGGGCAATCTTTGTTGTTGTTTTGACTAAGGCTCTAGTTCTACCAATGGTCCTCGTTTTCTACTGTTTTGGGGGGGCACAGGGAAAGGTGTAACAAAAGAGAGAGGGGACGTACACAGACATCCCATCATTTCTTCAAGCTCTACTCTGACAAGAATCATGCTGCTACCCCCTATCCCTTCCCTTCTTTGGGTGCAGAGGTAGGGAATTATAAGCTCTGAATGTTGTACATGTTGTCAAAAGTGCCAGGTGGTTTTGCTTAACTGGTTTTTGTTTGTTTGAAGGATAGGGTCATATCTAAAAATGATTGACAGAAAAACCAAAATGAATCAATAAATCATTTTTAGAAGAATTATCAGGGGCACAGAGCTGATTTATACCTGGTCTCTGGAATATGCTTCAAGTTGTAGATAGGCTTGTCTGAAAATCCCCCATGTTTCATCCTGAAATCTCTTTCTGGACATAAGCCCTAAAACACAAATAAAAAGTCAGTGAACTACTCCCTGACTTTTGGATGCTTCTTACAGAGGAGTTCCATGACGTCAATAAGTTCACACAAATAAGGAGAAGGTGCATGTCTGGAGAAAGATTACTGCTACTTTACTACCTGCCTTTTCCCCATGATGTCATACCAGACATTTCTGCTGGTAAGTATGCAAACCCTTATGTCTCAGAGTAGGACACTCAATAGAAAGTTAGAAGTGGGAAGGGTTATGGCTAGAAGGTGGTCAGTTTAATAGATAAATACAGCTAGAGGAGTTAAGGGTCAGGGAACCCAGGCAGGGAAGGTCTGATTTTGTGACCTCATCACACACTGAGAAATAGAACCCAGCTCAGGATTTCAGAAGTCAAAGAGAGCTAAGAGAGTTGCCCAGGTGAGAGTAAACAGCTAATTAGTATGAAAACTTTCTCTAAGGTTTCAAGTACACAGTAATTTGTACTGCTTGTCTCTGTTGTCCTTGAAAAAGAACACATCAAGAGAGTTCTTTGTTTCACATCCACCTAAAGCATTTCCCTAGCCCTTTCTGCTACAGTATGAACCTTATATTCCAAATCCCTCTCTTGATAGCCACAGAATTAGTGAGCTGCTTGCTGTTACTACAGAAAAATGGTACATACAGGCAAGCTATGACCAGCTCTACCTTATCCATATCAACGTAAAAGCTTACAACCCAACCTAGGCTGAAACATTTGGGGAAGATCCATAATGTGATGTTCCCTCGGAATCAAGAAGAAAATGAAAAATACAGTCTCTGACCTCAAAGAACTCACATCACATTCTAATGTGGGACCTAACATGCAAACACGTATGTACATACAAGATCTGTCTGTCTCTGTCTTTCTACAGAGAAAGAGATAGGGAAACAGATAGTGAAGACAGACAGAGAGAGATGAGAGAAGAAAGAGAGATGTAATTTCAGAAGGATGTTAATTTCATTAACACTGAGTGGGAAGGAGAAGGGACAAAGGAGTAATAAGAAAGAAAATCTTGCAAAAGAAGATGGGGTTTAAGCTGAATCTTGAAGGAACCCAGAAATTGGAAATAGAGAGGGAGAACGTTCCTGGCATAGGGGACAGGTAGTAAAAAGGCAGAGAGCCAGGGGATGGAGAGTCACATAAAAGAAACAGCAGTATGGTCACTGTCATTAGATCACAGAATGTATGGATGAGACTAATCATTTCAGAGGGTTGCTGCTGCTTGTTCCAGTTGTTGAGAATTAGAGTTGCCTTCCCTATTACTGAAAAGGTAAAATATAAACCATCATTACTATCCTTGAGTCCCTAACTCTGTATTTCCCAAAGTTAGAGGAAAAACAACTGGTTAACTGGATAAAAAGCTATACCCCATTCTCCCCACAAGGTGGGTTCTTCCAAGATGGGAACAGGAGATATGTGAGAATACAATGAGGAAGAAAATCTGGGTCTGCAGGCCCAGTTCGGAAGGATTTCATTATTAGGCCTAGACTGGGATGATGAATGGACATCTAGGACAGGATAGATGGAATTTGGGAACAGATATGCCCCAGGACTTCAGACACACTTAATGACCATCCCTACTCCCATCCATCTGCATTTCCTGCCTCCTTGCTCCAGCTTCCACCCTAGAGCCTTTGGCTCCTAAGCAGAGAGAGTACCTTATCTCTAGGCTGGATCCAACCCTGACTCTCCAATATTTTCATGCTTTATGACCCTTCTTTCCCACTTTCCCACCTTCTACTTCAAGCTCTTATAAAGACTTTCAGTTAATTCCCTATAGCTCCCCTCACCATCCTTTCAATTTCCAAGACCAAAATATCTCTCCCCTATATTAAGTGTTGTCTTCCCCAATTAGAATGTAAGCTACTTAACAGCAGACTCATCATGTTTTTTATATTAGCATTTAGTAGAATGCCCAGGACACACAATAAATCACTTAATAAAGACTTTTCCATTCATTCGGGCCCTAACTTCTACAATCATTTTGGAGGTGAAGGAGCAGTTTGACTTCCAATATACCTGATTTTCAGCGCAGAGTTTGGGGGGTAAAAGAAGATGCAGCACTTCATTTCTTTTCTGACTTTCATAGCCCCCAACGTAGACTCCTAGCAGGTGAAACAAAGAATGTCAGCAAACATATCTTTTAGACCAAAGTTAAATACAGAAACAACCTCCACACCCTAAAACTTCTGGGTAGGGGCAGCCACTGCATCATAACATTCCCCAGCAAGAAAGACAGCAGCCAGAAAACACCATTCTCATAAAAGCAGTGGCATGAAACTGCTTCTAGGACGTGCCACGCTCTGGACACTGGGTCTGCAGAACCTCTGTCCCGGCTGGCGGGCAGCACCCGGCGGTTTCTTCGGAGGTCCCTGAGGGGGCAAAGGGCGTAGGATCACCTTGGTTATCGGTCCACTCCAGGACTCTGGTGGGGCCCGGCAGCTCAAACGCGTGGAGATCTCGGTACCTGCGGGGAGACAAACACAGCACGACGCCGTGGGCCGAGCCGGGGGCGTCCAAGCGAGTCCGCCTCTCTTAGCTTCGTGCCCAGTGACAAGCCCCTCTGGGCCGCTGAGGGAGACGCTTCCAAGCTCCCGCACGGATGACTACGAGCCACGGGGCGTCCGCGGTCACTGTCGCGCTGCGCCCCAGCCGCCATCAGCCTCCCGTCTCCAGCGTCCGCCGCACAGATGGGGAGGTGGAGGCTCGGAGCGGTGACGGGGCGGGGTCGGATCCCGGACCAGGCCCGGGCTGTCGGGCCTCTCGGCGCACGCGGAGGCAAGGCGGCCAGAGTCCGCCCGGACTTCCCCTGGGGCCCCCGGACGCCGCGGCCCTACCCTCCCGCCCCGCTCCGCCCGCTCCCGGCCCGGCTTACAAGCGCAGCGAGTCCACGAGCCAGTCCGCAGCCTCCTCCATGCCGCAGGCAGCCTCGGCGAGCTCCCGGCACGCACTCGGGCACGCCGCTGGCGCAGGGGGACGTCAGGCCGTGGGCGGGGCCTCCCTTGTCGTCCCCCCCCGGCCCCGCCCCTAGGCCGTGGTGAACGGGAGTGACGCCCTCGTGGGAAGGGGAGGAGAGGTCCGGGAGGCCGGTGGGTGTGGCCTCCAGGCGGGCCCGCCCCTGCAGGGGGAGGAGAGGGGGCGGGCCAGGTCTTCATTGGTCCGCCAAGTCTGAGCATTTAGAACATTTAGGGCATTTAGAGGTCACCTAGTGGTGCAACGCCGTCCTAGAAACTGATTCCACTGAGGTCACAGAATTAGAAGGTGGCAGAGCCGTTGGCACTGTTGATTCCACATTTAGGATTGGATCGCTTTGCCTCTGTTCTAAGATTCGTAAAATCTTGGAATGTTAGAGGGACTTCGGAGTTCACCTGGTCCAACCCTCTTATTTTGCAGGTGGGGAAACTGAGGCTCAGGGAGGAGAAATGTGTGTGTATAAATATATACGCACAATCAGTGAGGGGAAACGACTTGCTGACCACACAATTTGAGGCAAAGTTAGGATGAAAAGCCAAACCCAGCGACTCCCATTGGGGCATTCCTTCTTTGCTGTCCAGTCATGTCCAAGTCTTTATGACCCTGTGGAGCCACTGTCCATGGAGTTTTCTTGGCAAAGATCCTGGAGAGGTTTGCCATTTCATTTTCCAATTTTATGCTGGCAGTAGATGCCAGGAGACCAGAGGGCCAGAACTCTTCCTCTCCTGCCCTAGGGATGTTCCTATACCACAATCTTTACTTTTCTGAAAACCTGTCTGTCTATGCAGACCAAGCCTGACAGCTGAGGGAAGAGTGTACTGGCCACTAAGGTCCTCCAAGGGTAGGATGGAGCGTATTGGAGCGTAGCAAGGTGCTTGGTACAGAGTATAAATGCTTATTGACTGACACCACCCTTCATTCCTCATCAGGACCACTCTGGTTGCCATGGAGCCCATAGGGCACAAGAGAGCAACGTTCTTCTATAGAAAATGTCCTAGCTGGGGAGAGTCAAAGACAGTTTCCCAGCAAGTCGTAGTTGTGCGAGTGAAGAAGTAGGAAGCCAGTTTGTCTTTAAAAAGCCATGGCCTCATTCAGAGCCGACCTTTTCTTATCTCACACCCTCTCTCCCTCACCCCATTGGTGAGATTCTCACAGGAATGGCTAGAAAGAGAGGCCCACACATTTTGTGCAAAGAATAAGGTTTTATTCACAATCTCAGGAAGGATGCAGGAAAAAAAATATACAGAAGAGACATCATTTCTGTCTTAAAGAACAGTGATAACAGTGAGTGACCTCAATCAAAGATTACGGTAACGATGTAGCAGCAACAAAGGACTGAAATTACTCTTCATCAGACTGTGGCAGTAGCCCCAGATGGCCATTCTCTGAACTCCAGACAGCTGCATGGTCTGTGCAGTCTAAGCAATAGCCTCTGGTGACTTGACTACTTCTCCAGCTGCTGAACCAGCATCCATAGGTCCTAAGAAGAGGAAAATGATATCAAGAATTATGCCTTGGAGCACTCTACCAGTCCCACCTGTCAGTCATCAGGAGGTGACAGAGATGGAAAAATAACTCTGTAGAGGAGAATTGTGTCCCTCAAAGTAAAGCAGCTCAGCAGGGGTGAGGAAACACATGTGGCCCTCTAGGTCCGCAGGTGAGGCCCTTTGACTGAATCCAAACTTCACAGAATAAATCCCCTTAATAAATAGGGAGGCCTATTGAGAACCTAGAGAGCCACATGCGGCCTTGAGGCTGACACACACTCCTGAGTTAGAGCCTTGGAGCCTTGGAAGGAGATACAGGAAAGAGATGGGACCACTTTGCTGGGAACTTTGTTTTTGAAGACTTGTTAGTTTTATCCAGAAATCTCATTTCTACAGACTGGAGAGGAGTTGAGTGCTACGTTTCTCTCCCTGCCCTTGTGAAGTGAGCAAAAGGAATGGTTGAGAAGAATAGACAGCTACTCTCCATCCAATCTTCTAGAGAGGGATGGACCTAGGTTGTAGGTAGTCTGTGGACCATTCATGCCATAGACCATGGCGTGCAATACAATGATGTCACCCTGCACGTCCAAAATACCCTGAGCCTCGCTTCCCAGCATTCCGCTCCCCCACTCCTCATTAAGGCGTTTTGGGGAGAGAGGCGAGACAGAGAGAGAGAGGAAGAGACAGAGACAGAGAGAGAGACAGAGAGACAGAGAGAATGAGAGAGAGAGACAGAGAGAGAGAGAGAGAATGAGAGAGAGAGAGAATGAGAGAGAGAGACAGAGACAGAGAGAGAGAGAGGGAGAGAGAGACAGAGAGAGAGAGACAGAGACAGAGAGAGAGAGGGAGAGAGAGAGAGAGGGAGAGACAGAGAGAGAGAGACAGAGAGAGAGAGAATGAGAGAGAATGAGAGACAGAGAGAGAGAGAGAGAATGAGAGAGAGAGAGAAGCAGAGAGAGAGAGAAGCAGAGAGAGAGAGAGACAGAGAGAGAGAGAGAATGAGAGAGACAGAGAGAGACAGAGAGAGAGACAGAGAGACAGAGAGAGAGAATGAGAGAGAGAGAGAGACAGAGAGGGAGAGAGAGAGAGACAGAGAGAGAGAGAGACAGAGAGAGAGAATGAGAGAGACAGAGAGGGAGAGAGAGAGAGAGGAGAGAGAGAGACACAGAGAGAGAGAGACAGAGAGGGAGAGAGAGAGAGACAGAGAGAGAGAGAGACAGAGAGAGAGAGAATGAGAGAGAGACAGAGAGAGAGACAGAGAGAGAGACAAAGAGACAGAGAGAGAGACAGAGAGAGAGACAGAGAGAGAGAGACAGAGAGAGAGAGACAGAGAGAGAGACAGAGAGAGACAGAGAGAGAGAGACAGAGAGAGAGAGACAGAGACAGAGACAGAGAGAGAGGGAGAGAGGGAGAGATGGAGAGAAAGAGAGAGAGAGAGGGAGGGAGAGAGAGAGGGAGAGAGAGAGAGGGAGAGAGAGGGAGAGAGAGAGAGGGAGAGAGAGGGAGAGCGCCAATGGGGAGAAAATTGAGAGAGAAGTTAAATGACAGGCCATGTGGGCTGATGGAAAGAAGACTGGATTCAGATGTTTCAGTGTTCATGGACAGGACAGAGGGGCCAGCTAAGCTGAAACAGCAAGTCACTTTGAGGGCAAGAGAGGAGGCAGTATGTGCCAGGCAAATCAAACCACATACTCCTCACCTTAATCACTGTCTATCTCGCCTTCGGCCTTAGAGTTTCCCTTAAGATCACACAGATGGAGACAACCCAGGACCCTAAACCCAAGAAGCTTGGGAATAGCATTGCCCCATAAACCAGCAGACCTGCTTCCAGTCCAGTGCCCTCGGTCATCATCCTGGGAAGCAACTGCTATGGAGATGTAGTGTGGCTACAAAAAGGTAGAAAATTAACTTACTGCTCTCCAATAGAATGTAAACACCCTGAGGGCAGGAACTATATAATTTTGTTTCCCCAGTATCCAAGCACTGTATCTTGTACGTAGTAGGTGCTTGATAAATTATTATTGGATTGGATTAGAGAGAAACAACATAGCAGTGATTTGCCTGGCCAAAGGATGATGTTATTCTCCTCTTCTACTATTCCAAGCACAATACCTCAAGGAGCACAGGCCCAGTATAGATATGACTGTTGTAATGGGGTCAATGGGGAGTTAAGGACTGAGAATTTCATATACAAGCAAAGGTTCCAATCATGCCTCTGCCACTAACTCATTGTGTGATTTCAAGCAAGTCACCTAAACATTCTGAGCCTCAGTTTCCTCATCTGCAAATCAAGGGGTTGGAATAGATGATCCCTATAGCTCTTTCTAGTTATAGTAGCCTATGATTTGATGATCTAGGGAAAGTGGAGGAGGTATCTAATTCACCTTTATATTCCTCACAATGCCTAGCACAGTACTTTTCACATAGTAGGTCCTTAATAATTAATTGTAGATTTGAAAGGAAATTGAATGTGTTTCAAGGAACATAAGCTATTTGAGGGGAAAGACTGGTTAATTTTATCATTGTATCCTCAACACCCAGCACCCAGCAAATACTTGATAAATACTTGTTGAGCTGAATTTAAAAATGATTTGTATTGATGAATGGAATTATTGGAGTAAATACTCCAAAAAAATATTGATATTTGTTTAGAATTAATGTAATTATTTTTGGTAGCAAAAGAAGAAGCAAAAGTAACCTTCCCAATTATACCTTATGTAGACCAATATTAAAATTGGCTGCATCTCACAGGCTTAAGTGGCATTAGAAACTACCTCTAGTTTTCATTGTAGGTAACAAGCTTTCTAACACAATAGATAGAACTTTAGAAAGGCAAAATGAGGTAACAAAAAGATCATTGGATTTGCATCAGAGGACCTAGGTCACCTCACTCAGCTTCAGTTCAATACTTGAACTCCCTACCTCATAGAGATGTCTAAAGGCCCAAATAATAACAGTTCATATATATACACACATATATATAGGATCATATATATATATATATATATATAGGATGTCCTAAAAGTCTTACTGTGGCTTTAAGTTATTAGAGCTTTAAATCCACTAAGCTGTTAAAGCTTAAATGGTAATAAAATGTCACTGAGACTTTTGAGACATCCTGTATTCCATTTTAAGGTTCACATTATGCTTTACATGTATTACCTCATTTGATTCTCATACCAATCCTGTTAGATAGAGGCTATTATACCACTTTACAGATAAGGAAACTGAGGCTGGGAGATTAAGTGACTTCACAAGTGTCACACAGATAATAAGTGTCTGGTTTAGGATTCAAACTCAGTTCATCCTGACTCCAAGTCCAGGGCTTTGCTAATGTTTGTAAAGTGCTCTGCAAATCGCAAAATGTCAATAAACACGAGCTATTAATATTAGTGATAGAACAGTGGGTAAAAATTCAGAATGCTGGGATTCAGGCTCTGGCTCCCCCACTTACCAGTCCTTTTAAGCCACAGGTTCCTCATCTAGAAAATGGGAATAAATAATACTTATGCCATCTACTTCTCAGAGTTATTGAGATGGAGGAGTGGGAATGGGAAACAATCATTTATTAAGCACCTACTATGCGCCAAGCTCTGTGCTAAGTGTTGTACAAATAGCATGTCATTTGATTTTCACAATGACCCTCAGAGGCAGATGTTATATCCCCATTTTTAGCTGAAGAAACTGAACCAGAGGTTAAGATCACACAGAGCAAATGAGAATCCTAGATTTGAACTCAGGTCTTCCTGACTCTAGACCTAGTGCCCTATCCATTGTGTTACTTAGCTGCCTCTAAACAAAGAAGTAATGTCTGTGAAGACCTTTATAAAGTACTGCATAAATGTGAATTAGCCTCAAATAGTAATCTAATTGCTAGATTAGAATGGGATAGAGAAGACTAAAGAGCATAGCCCTGGCAGAGGCTCAAGAGTGGGAAATATTGGACAAGGTTGTGTTCGTCTTTTGTTTTCGAAGAGGATGGTGACATCAGAGTGGACAAGGCCCAACTGACTGACCGGCCTCCCTATTCCGATCTCCAAGGGCTTTGCAGTTGATGCCTATTTTTTATATCATTTTTCTCTACCTTAGCTGCAGTATCTCTCATAAGGTGCTCAGCTCACTCTGAGAGGGCAATAAATATTAAATGATTTGCTTTGGGTGAGCTAAATTCTCACAGCGTGCCCAGAGTAACTGAAGTATGAGAACAGAAAGAGGTGACTATGCTTAATGTTCCAAAGTCATCACAGAAAAGCCTCCAGATCTGGGAGCCTGAGAATGGAGTTAACCAAGACTTGGGGTGATTGAGACTACACCAGGGAGCCCCCTCATCCCTCCTTCCCTGCTACAGGACAGGCACCCAGGAATACAGGTCTGAGTCTTTCATGTCATCACAAAATATTCACCCTCCTTCCTGACTATGCTTCTCCTCTGCCCTTTAGAGCTATGAGCTGGGTGGTGGGGATGGATCACCTGGGCACCCACTGCAGGGCTCCCATGGCTCATGCCCAGGGATTTCTTCAGCCGAAGGATTCTAACCAGTTCATGACTCAGCCGATCTTTCATTTCCTCCAGGGTGATGCGGGAGGCCGTCCCAGGAGATGAGAGGGCCAGGGGCTCCACACTCTTCTTGCCCATGAAGTGGCCTGGAAATGAGATATAGAGTTCATGGAGAGGTCAAGGGATATAGGGGACCAAGTTGTGGAAAGGGAAAGTGAGAGTGGTGACCTGAAGCAACGCTGGGTTCAGGGGAATGAATGTTGGCCTGAGGATCAGAAGACCTCAGTTTCTCTTTGTGATGCATAACCTTGGTCAACTCAGCTAACTTTTCAAACTTGCTCTCTAGTCTACAGAATGGACTGATTCAGTTCTAAGATCCCTAAGAGCTCTCTCTCTCTGAGAAGGTCCGATTTCCACTCTCCCAGCCCCACCTAAACATACCTCTATTTATAGCCTCATTCTCTCTCACCCGAGCTTTCCAGCATCCAGAGGATGAATGACCAAAGCATCATGGGACATAAACCTGAAGGGGCTTTAGAGGTCATCTAGACTAACTCCCTCATTTTACAGAAGAAAAATAAAATGCAAAAATTCTGAGTTTAAGAGATTGACTTAAGGTCATGCAGGTGAGCGGCAGCAGAGTTGAGAGCCTGGTGAGTGCTCTTTCCACTGTTACGCAAGATACCCCAAGAAAGCTTCATGGCCTCTACCTCCTCACACCTTATAAGGGATGTGAAAGTATTTGCTAATCTCTTCCTAAATCTGTACACATTTGATGTTTATTTGTGTGTGCAAGTATCTCTAGGTATTAAAACTAGATGGGGGAAAGCAGAGAGGTCCAATTTATTTTCTGCGTATTCAGGACCTGGGGAGAGGAGAAACTGATGAATAGGACGTTAAAGGATAAGAAGGGATAGGCAGATGGGACCAGGCATCATGGAACTACTCCTGGGGCAAGTCATTCAAGCTGAGTACCAGTTTCTTCACCTATAAAATGGAGGTGACAACAATGCCACTGGTATAATGGGGAGGACACTTTACTGGGAGTCACAGGACCCGGATTTCAATCAATCCCAGGTCCAGCAACTCATTTACGCCCTCTGAGTCTGTTTGTTCATCTGTAAAATGAAAGGTTGGACCAGATGCCCTCTAAGGTTCCTTCCACCTCCGAATCTATGACCCCATGATCCTCTTCACAGGGATATTATAAAGATCAAATGGAAAAATGGATCAGAAGGCATTTATAACTCTCTGAAGGATGAGCCAGAATTATTTTTGAAGTGGAGAAAAGAGAGAGCAGGAAGGGAGGATAAAAATGGGTGCTCTGAGAGCAAATAGCAGAGGGACAGATGAAGGGAATATGGAGGAAAACTAGCAAAGGGAGGAGGGGAAAGAGACTAGTAGAGAGAAACTGGGAAGAGAGATCAATGTGGGGTGGAAGACGGAATTATCATTTGGGGGTTCACAGAGCCTTCACCCCTGCCCCATCTACAAAACTGACACCCCAAACCATTTCCTCAAACCCAAAGGGTGTACCTGTGGCCCAGAGGTTGCCTCTGGGGTGGATTTTGATCTTGGCTGCTTTATTCCGATGTTCCACAAAGTCCAGGCTGAGTGTGGAAGTGCTGGAGAGGAAAGCAAGGAACACCAGGCAACTCAGGAGCCGAGGGTGCAGGGGTCGGCGGGTCAGCTCCAAGGTCATGCTTGGCTTGTACCCAAATCCCACCATATACCACTTGTAGGACTTGTCTCTGTATAGTTGCTTCCCTTGCTCTCTCTCCTGCTCTGGGATTTCTCTCCAGCTCCCCTCCCTGCTTCCTTCAGCTCCCTTTAAGTCCCCTGGCCCTGGGGGTGGAGTCTTGCCTATGAATAATGCACAGATCTCTATCTACACTCTCACTGCCTCTGCAGTTCTTCTAGGCATCTGCGTTAACCTGTCCCTGACTAAGCAGCTCTATCTGAACGAAAGGCAAAGACATGCAAAGCCGAGTGACAACTCTGGAGTCAAGAAGCCCTGGGTTCAAATTCATGCTGTCTCCTAGACTGACTGTGAGAGACCTAGGACAAGTTGCTTGACCTCCCTGTGATTCCCTTTCTTTAGCTGTGAGGAGAATCAAAAGATCAATCAAATTTAGGGGTTCTTAATCTGGGGTCAGTGTGTGTGTGTATGTGTGTGTGTGTGTGTGTGTGTGTGTGTGTGTGTGTGTGTATGTGTACTGACAGATTCTTGGGTCATTCATACACTGGGTACTGAAAAGCTGGAGTGGGAGGGAATGAGGCTGTAAAGAGAGTTATATGTATGTGAGTGTATTGGGATTATGTGGAAATCACATCTCAGAGCTCAAAGGGATCTTAGAACTTAATTCTATGTATATGTATATTCGATAACTGTGTTTCAATTAAACTGTGTTTAATCTGCTGTGTTTTATTTTACGCATTTAAAAACATGATCTGAGAAGGGAAACACAGGTTTCATCAGACTGCTATGTCAGACTGTGGTCCATCCCACAAACATCTTGCACTAGAGGATGTCTAAGGGCCTTTCTCTATTTGTGATCCTGTGACACCTCCACCCCACCCCAGGAAGTCTGATGTCTCTTGAGACGTCTAGGAGATCATAAGGTCCACAGATCTAGGAGTAATCCTCTCTGCTCCAGGAATCTTAGGCTCATTAACACAGTGGCTTGAATAGGAGACACTTAATAACTGCTTATGAATTGATCGATGCCTCATAGTAAAACTCCCTCTCCTTCCCTAATCTTCAGGCTGTTTCCTGACACGGATAAGTTCGATCATTCAACAAATATTTTTGGATTTCCTAGACACCGTTAGGATTCTGACCTCAAAGAATTTCCAGTCTACTCAGTGAAATGATATTTGTGCAAATAATGATAACCTGAGGCAGGCTATGGCACCTGCCACAAGAAAAGTGAAAAGAAAGTCCTATTAGGTTTGAAAGTAGGGAGATCATATCTAACTGGGAGGTGATCATGGAATGAAGAAATTTCTCTTCAACAATTTTTATCATAGACTTTAGATGAAGGTAACAAATGATGTAACATAATTTGATTATTAAATTACATCATGTAAGTGAAGTAGTTTTGTAAATTTCAAAGCACCGTATCAATATCAGCTGTTTCTTTTAAGCTATTTAAGTTTGCAAATTACCAGGTGAAATTGTAGCAGAACTACAGGAGGGAGAAGACATGAGGAGGCAGCAGTTCATGGGAAAAGATCTAGGAGTTTTAGCTGGCTATACATTCCATATGAGTTAAAAGTGTGATGTGCAAAAATTTAAAAAAAGAATATTAAAATTGTTTTTACATGTAATTTACATAATTACATGTACGGCAAACAAGAAAAGCTAATACAATCTTAGGCTGAGTTAAGGTAAATATATGTGTGTTTGTCCTTCGTTGCTGAAGAGGCCATGCCATTGGAGAAATAATGACATGACTTTGCACTTGACTTTATTTTGAGTGAGGGAGGGCTGTGCAGGTCACCAGTCTCACTTCTCCTCCAGAGCCATCTGAATCCAGTGACCAGATATTCATTAGGATGACTGAAGATGATCCAGGATGAGACAGTTGGGGTTGAGTGACTTGCTCAAAGTCACACAGCTAGTGACTATCAAGTATCTGAGGTGGGATTTGAACTCAGGTCCTACTGACTCCCGCAATGGTGCTCTATCCACTGCACCACCAAATATAGCCTCTAGATGAAAGAGGACTATAATCTGTGATATTCTGTACCAGTCAAACAACACTTGAAATATGGAGTTTAGTTCTAAGTGCCTCATTGAGAAACTGGAGTAGATTCAAAGTAAGGTGATCAGGACTGGTAAATGGGAAGAGGAACGGGGGAAGGGACCAAACAGTTAATAAGCACCTACTGTATGCCTCACTATGCTAAGTGCTTTACAAATATCTCATTTGATAAGCAGTCCCAAGATCATGGCATACCAAAGTCAGTTGAAGGAAGGGAAGTTTAACCTGGAGAAGAGATGCATGGGGGAAGGGGGAGAGAGAGAGTCAGATTTTGGATTTCCCTAAGTATAGGAAATTCCTAGTGAGGAAAATTCCTCCAACAACGTAAAATCTGCAGTCTTAGAGAGTTGATTGGATCCTACAAAGCTAAATGACTTGGCCAGGATCTCACAGCCAGTATGTGTCAAGAGATAGGAATTAAACTCTGGCCTTCTTAGCTCTGAGGTTGTCTTTCTATCCATTACACCAAAGGTGTCAGACAAACAACACTCGAGTATGATTGAACCAGATTAAAATGTAATTGGTAACTATTTAAAAAACTAAATTAAAATACAACAAAACAGGTAATATTATCTTTTAAAACAGTCAATATGCCACCTGCAGGTATCCAATCCTTCTGTATGGATTAATGGCCTCTGTTTCTATTTCAGCTGCACAACACAGCATCAGGCAGCCAAGCGGAGTGTGGGTGGGAGGGCGGGCAAGTTAGCAGCCTTCTAATAGGGCTAGACTCAATTCAGGATGGCTCCAGTGGTCAGAATTAGAACCAATGAGTGTAAATTACAGGAAGCCAGACTTCCTCTCCAGACAAGAAAGATCTTTTTAATGCTTAGAGTTGTGGGAAAATGCCATGGGTTGCCTCAAAAAGTGGAGTTCTCTGTCTTGGAAAGGATCTGGAAGGAATTCAGTGACTACTTATCCCTTGAGGATCCTGTAGAGGGGATTCATACACTGAATAGAAGCATGTACTGCGTGATCTCTAAGGTTCTTTTCAACACTAAAATTATTAATTTTAGTGGTGTTTGGTGGGCCTGGAAGGATATGCAGGGTTTTGACAGGCAGAAAATGTGTAGGGAAATAGGGACAAGGGAAGGATGTTATAAACAGAAGAGATGCCATGAGAAAGTCGTTGGTTTTGCTTTTCTTTGTTATAACAGAGGGTTCAAATGGGGGAGGGAGAAGGAGAATATATATTGTAAAAAACAAAAGGCATAAACAAAATTTATTTTGGAAAAGAAAAAGTAGTGAAGTAAGAGAGTATGAAATACATGAAATGATTACTGGTCTAATTTGGCTGGTGCAAAGGATATTTGTAGGAGAATAGTGGGAGATAAATCAAGAAAGACAGGCTGAAGACAGAGCATGGGGTCCTTGGGTACAAGGCTATCACATTCAATGAATTTTATTCCATAAACTGTGAGAAGCCACTGAAGGTTTTGATCAGAAGAGTGATATGGTTAGATGAATACTGGTCACAGTACTAGGAAGGATTACTGAGTGAAACCGGAGGCTGAGAGATTGATCAGGAGGTTATAGTGACTGTCTAGGCACAAGATAAGAAGCATCTAAGTTAGGATGAAGGTAGTGGAAATAAAAAGCTTTTTTTATGGAAGCTGATCCCAAGCATCTGGTGGGAGGGAAAAAGCTATTCCCAATTAACTCTAACCTTGGACCCTCATTCCATCCTTTTCCTAATTATTCTTTGGAATGACCCAGAGATAAAGGAAAGGAAAAACAGGCATATTGACACTCTGGCCTTGGCCTCTATACCTACCAGCAAAGGACCAATCATTTAAAATTACTCATTTTGGACCAAAACATGGGATCTGGAGGAATCCTTCAAAATGATCAGAAGTTCAAATCATTTCAACAAATATATTTAAATGTCTTTTATGTAAACGCTACTCTAGGTACAGTAGAAAGATGAAATAACAATAATTATACATTCAATCTACAGTCTGATAGAGGTACACAAAAGGTACACAGATGTGTGTGTGACAGAAGATGGGAGCCAAAGTGCAAATAAGAAGATTTTCAGCTGGGAGTAGTCAGTCAGTCAGTAGCAAGCATTTATTAATTGCCACTGGGGATACAAAGAAAGCAAAGTCCAGGCTCTGATCTCAAGGACTTCAAAGTCTAACGGAGAAGGCAACATATAAACAACTATGTACAAACAAGTTACATACAGGAAAATGGAAGATAGTAGAGGGAGGACTCTCACATGATAGGGGACCAGGAAAGGCTTATTGTAGAAGGTGTTATTTTAGCTGGGACTTGAAGGAAACCAAGAAAGCCAGGAGATGGAAATGAGGAGGGAGAGAATTGCAGACACGGGGGACAGCCAGTGAAAATGCCTAGAACTCAGAGACTGAGAGTCCTGATCGAAGGACAGCAAGGAAGGTAGTTCATGGGGTTGCAGAGTATGCAGGGGGAGTAAGGTGTCAGAAGACTGGAAAGGTAAGAAGGGGCAGAGTCATGAAGGGCTTTCAACGTCAGAAGATTTTATATTTTATCCTGGAGGCGATTGGGAGCCAATGAAATTTTTTGAAGGGGAGAAACGGTGACATGGTCAGAATCGAATTTTAGGAAAGTCACTTTGGCAGTTGGGTGGAGGACTGTAGTGGGGAGACACTTAAGGCAGGGAGACCAACCAGGAGGTTATTGGGATAGTAGAGGTATGAAATGAAGATGGCTTATACCAGGATGGTTACAGTATTGGAGGAGAGAAGAGGGCAAAAATGAAAGATGTTATGAAGGTAGAATTGACAGAATATGGCAACAGTTTGGGGTGGGGTTGTTATTTTCATTTGTCCTTTGCTCTCAAAGAGGACCATGACATCAGGGAGGTGATGCCATGATATGTAAGCAATTGGATTTAAGTGAAGGAGGGCTGTTCAGAGTCACCAGCCTCACTTTCTTCTCTGGAACCATCTGGGTCCAGTGGCCAGATACAGATCAGGACAACTGGCAATGGCCTCAGATGCCATGGAAGACTTTGGCCTTTTTAAGGTAAGGTCTTAAGTAAGTCTCAGTTTGACTGAAGCAATAACCATTCAACGGGAGATTGAGAGAGTGTAGAGTTGAGGATGACATCTAGTTTGAGAGTCTGGATGATTGGAAAGATTGTGGTACCTCTCAAGAAGAGAAAAGGGTTTGAAGAGAAAAATAAAAAATTCATTGTTTAAACAAGTAGGGCTTAAGATACAGAGAGGACATCCATTTTAAGGTGTCCAATCGGCAGCTGGAGATTTGAGTCAGCAGAGAAGTTAGGGCTGACTGAGTAGATTTGAGAATCATGAGCATAGATAACAATTGAATCAGTGGGAGCTAACATCACCAAGCAAAACAGGAAGAAGAAAAGAAGCCCAGGACAGAGCCTTGTGGGTATGTTAACCCAGTTAATGGGTATGACTTAGAAAAAGGAGACAGAAGACAAAGTTAGAAGAGGGTGTCAAGGACAAGGTCCTCAGAGATGTAAAAGGCTGCAGAGAGGTGGTGGCATTAGACTTGGCAATTAAAAATCACTGGTCATTTGGAGAGAGGAGTTTGGATGAAATGATGAGGTCAGAGACCAGGCTTCAGAGATTTAAGAGAGAAATTGAAGTTGGAGGTACCATTCGTAGACAGCCTTCTCCGAGAGTTCAGCCACAAAAAAGAGGTAAGATATAGGATGATAGCTAGCAGAGACAAATGGATCAAGTGAGTTTTTTCTTTTAGATTCCTTCAAAGTATAATTATTATTTCATCTTTCCACCCCCTGTATCTTTTTTTAAAAAAATTTCTTTTTAAAATTTTTATTTATTTATTTTATTACATGTAAAAACATATCACATGTAAAAATAATTTTAATATTCATTTTTAAAACTTTGAGTTCCAAATTCTCTCCCTGCCTCCCTGCACATCTCCAGGAAAGCAAGGGATTCAATATATGTTATACTTGTGTAAGTCATGTAAAATACTTCCATAACAGTCACGTTGTGAAAGATTAACTATATTTTCCTCCATCCTATCCTCTTCCCCATTTATCCTCTTTTATCTATCCTCATTTATCTTCTTTCACGCTGTCCTTCCTCAAAAGTGTTTTGCTTCTGACTACCTGATCAAGTGAGTTTTTTGAGAGTGGGGAGATCAGGACGTGTCTGTGGGCAGCGGTGTATCAGATAGACTTTACGGAGGAAGTGTTCCTTGAGCTAGTAATCCTCAAAAGCTAAGAGAGAGAAAAGAAAATGCTCAGGATCATTGGTTTTAGAACTGGAAGGCCCCATTGAAAGGCCCTGAGAGATCAGCTAGTTCATGCCCCTTATTTTACAGATGAGGAAACTGAGGCCCAGGGAAGTTAAAGTGACTTCCTGGAGGTGATACAAATCATAAGTTAAAGATGTAGGCTTTGACCCCAAATCCAATACTCTTTCTATTAGCCCCTGCTACTTTGCCCTCTGCACCATACTTTGGACTCAGGTCAATCAATCACTATTTGGAGCTCCTACTATGCCAGTGCTGACTTTGGAGCACTTGGAGTTTTGTTTACAAAGAGCTTTTCATACCTTATTTCTTTCAAGCCTCACAACATCCTGCATACTCGCACTGTGTTGGACCCCATGGGGGATCCAGATGTTTAAGGCATGAGCTACATCTGTCTTCCAAGAATCTACAATCTCATAGGGAATAATTGACTCACATACACAAAAGAGGCAGAGAAAAGCCGAGACAACTGTCCTAGCCAGTGTCTGCCAAAGGCAGGTAGTTCTCTCTGATTTTGGCCTCGGTGAACTGTCTCTGGCTGCTCTCCCAGCCTCCCCCACTTCTTCTCCCTCCTCCGCATTTACACCTCCTTGATTTGCTGTTAGCCCTGCTAGGCAAATTTAGCTTCTTTTCTATCACCCTCCCTGTCGTAGTCCTTCACTTTGCACACAGTATGTCTCCCATCCCCCAGCACCCAGTTATTTCCTCCAGCTTCCCTCTCTATGACCATTAACCCTCTAGCGACAGGATGCTTAGCTTTGAATAGAGGGGGCTCTGAAGCAATGGAGGAGACGTGCAGTACAGAAGTGGGTGGCCCTCTGTCTGACCTCAACAATGCTGCCCTTTCCTACAAAAATTTCACTATCTCTTCCTTTCTCTCAGACTTCCTTGTGAGGTTACTCACACTGCAGGCAGTCAAGATATCAGCTAAGTCCCCTGAGCCTCAATTTCCCCATTGGCCAAATGTGGATAATATTCCCATGAGAAAATCAAACTTGGTACATCTAAAATGGAACTCATCACTTTCTCCCCAAACCCACCTTTCTTCCAAACTTCCCTCATCTCATTGCTAGCCCCACCATCTTCTCAGTCTTTCCTGACTCTCACTTCCCAATAACAACTACAGTTATTCATATAAACAGACCTAGAGCTAGAATGTCAACCTTGGAGGCTGACTTGTCCAAAACCCTCACTTTGCAAATGAGGAAACTGAGACCACTACAGGTAAAGGAACTTGTTCAGAGTCATATCCATAGTGAATATCAGAGGTAGGATTTAAACCTAGGTCCTTCGACTCCAAAAGCAAGTGTCTTTTTCCCTGTACTGACCACAGTGCCTCAAATTACCACCGAGTCCTATTGATTGGACCTCCAAAGCATATCCCATATATCCCCTTTTTCTCCCTTATACTGCCATTACTCTAGATTAGACCAGCATTACTTCTTGCCAGGATTATTGTTATTATAGTTTTGTATTTGGTTTCCCTGCTTCCGGGCTCCTTTCTCCAATCCATTTTCACACCCCTGCCAAAACAACGTTCCTAAGGGATGATGGCCCGATGATGTCATTCCCCTGCTTAAAAACATTCTGTAGCTCCCTATTGCCTCTAGGATAAAGTCCTAGCATGTCTTCCCCTACCTCGCTCCTATTCTGGCTCCAACATTTCTTTCTTATTTCATATTCTTCTTCTTCATACACCCACATTCTACCAGGGGGATGCTGGAGCCAGCTCAAACTGGCTTGTGAGAACAGATTATTGAATTCTCAGTGTTAATATTTACATTTCAAAAATGGGCAAAGCTTCAAATCAGAGCTTGACATATTGGTTTGTTAATTGTTGAGACATAAAAGGAAACAGAGAAAATGTTCACAAAGTAGATTAAATTTAAGTTTGTCTTATATGTGGGGGTTTTTTGAGACTTAGTTGTTAAACATTTATTAGCACACCACTGAACCTTGCCACATCAACCTACTAGCTGTCATTTCTCCTACCTCTCTCTGTGTTCTCAGTAGTTGTCTGTGCCTAGAATATAATGCTTTCTTTTCCTTCAAGGCTCAGCTGAGGCACCACCTCCTCTGGGTAACCTTCCTTGATTCCCCAAGCTGAGTGTTTCCTCCTACTTTAAATATTCCTAGAGCATGATGTTCTTTTCTCTGTCACCATCATTCTTATCTTGTATTCTACTTATTCATGTCTATTTGAGGTTCCCCCCCTAATATTTTCTGTTCCTCTATTGGAAAATAAACTCCTTGGAAAACTTGATAATTTTCATCAGTGTCTAGCACAGTGCTGTGCATGTTTGGTACAGAACCTGGACTTCACTGGTGCAGGGAACTCTTCGTGACCAAACTCCTTTCTACCAAGGCAGATCTGTGACTCTCCTGACATTTATCTTCTTGAAGAACAGCCTGGGGATGTTACTGAAAGGTTAAGCCACTTGTCCTGGGTCACACAGTTAATATGTCTTCTGAACTCAGGTCTTCTGAACTCCTAGGTTGTCTCCCTGTCCATTAATCTAGACTTTCCTCTCACCTTGCCCATAGTAGATGATTAATAATATATGTCTGTCAAATTGACCTGCAGGGGAAGAGTAAACTATTCCCTCTCTGGGATATCTGCCTCTGAGAGCAACAGAAACAGTCTGAACCCAAGAGAGGAAAATGGCAAAGACGAAGCACTAATAAGGCCCAGGATTCCTCTGAGACCCTATTACTGGGAATACTAAGGCATGAAAGCAACTTCAGGATTGACTATAGATTCTCAGGCTCAGTTCCAGAGGCTGTGGGGATTACCCAAGCAGAACAGAAAGAAGTGGATTAGGCCCCCTTGTTACAGCTGTTTGGGGCAGAGATGAAAAGAAGAAATAGAGTTAAACTGCTCACAGTACATCACTAGATCTGACCGAGGGGCGAGTTTGATTTTACGTAGCACTTTGTGCCTCTACTTACCATATTCTATTTTGTATCACACTTATTTGTGTTCATATTTCATCTTCCCCATTGGATTGTAGGTTCTCAAGGACAAGTGTTTGCAACCCTCAACATTTAGTACAGTCCCTTGTTGGTAGTAAAGCTTCAATATGCTAAGCACTTTTATTTTACTAATTTCTTGATGATTAATATGTAATTTTTATTGATATCTTTTGTTTTTATATCACCTTCACTCTCCTCCCCTATACAGCAAACATCCCTAAAAGCAAAAAATGACAGTCCTCATCTTTCTTTTCTGAATTTAACTCTGCTGGCCACCCTTTCTGGCTTCCTATGATTTCTGCCCACTAGTTCTGCTTCTGCCCTATTAGTTCTGAGCCATGTGGAAAGGGTCTAGTCTTTCACAAAGATGACAAGAATGTGAAGACCACCATCATGTCATCCTGTCCATACTTTGATGGCAGTACGGTGACGGGGAGAGATAGCTGGTTATAGAGTCAAGAAGACTAAAACTGAAGTCCTGTATCTGACACAGAGTGGCTGTGTGACCCTGGGCATGTCATTTAGCTCCTAAGGTTCAGCCACCTCTCTAAGACTGTTGCAGATTTACACTGGATCAGGAAGCTTCCTCATGGGAATTTCCCTAGACCAGTAAAATCACAGATCTTGAGCAAACTTTTTTTTCTTTTTCTGCAGGCTAAGCATCCCCAGTTCCTTCAACTGATCCTCATCTGACAGGGTTTTAGGTCCCTTTCCCAATCCTTCTTGTCTTTCTCTGGACATGTTCCAGTACATTCTGTGGAGGGATGCACCATTCAAACACCTAAGTAAATACAATTTGAGGAGGGAACATTAACTGGGGAGAATACTGAGATGATGAAGATAAAAGCACTTTGGAAAATATCGAGCACTATCCACTTGTAGCATGATGATGAAATGGTAAGTAACTCCAGAGTCACAGCTCCAGATTTGTATAGATGATGTTCAATCTTGAGGGTGTCCCGTTGATGATTTCCTTTGACTTGCGCCCAGGGAAGGGTTGAAGCCAACTCAACCCCCGCTTGGGCCCTGACTCTGAATCTTCTTTGAAAATAGCAGAACATGGCTTGCGTTTAGGCAGAGCCAGGTGTGGGCACACTCATCTACAGCATGGCTCTTTGTCTCTTGCTACTGCTTAGTTGTTGCTCCACCTGGTTTAGGAAACTCTCCTCTTTTCTCCAGGAAAGTTCAAGAACTTCCCTGCTGGGTGTTTCTCATCTGGGAACTCTTTTCCACTGCCTTTTTCTAGAATTATGCCCTCTCTGGAATTATAAGTTTGTGGAGGTGAGGAAAGAATGGTGTATGGATAAGAAAGCTTCTCCTAGTGCATTCCTGGTTGCTCGGGGATGCTCTCTAATGTTACCCCTCTCTTAGCTTAGTTCCTTAACCAAATATTTGTCTCTGCTGCATTGAATGAGTTGAAAGGCCTGAGGAAATCTACTAAGACTAACTGAAAATGGAAAGGCTGCCTTGGAAAGGTAGTGTTTCCCTTTGCTGGAGGTCTCTAAAAGCCAAGGCAAAATGACCACTTACCAGGGACATTGCAGCAGAGATTCTCAGTCAGGGACAGGATGGGTTAGATGCACTCCCAGGTTTCAACTTTGTGATTCTGTGAATTAAGGGGGAGACATTACTCTTAAGCATCTAAGTGGAAGTGTCTGATTTCAGAAATGTGTCTTCTTAGGGCAACTAGGTGGTGTAGTGGATAGAGCACCAGGCCTGGAATCAGGAAGACTTGAGTTCAAATATGACCTCAGATAATTACCAGCTGTGTCACCTTGTGCAAGTCACTTAACTCAGTTTTCTCTTCTAGGAAAGGACATGGCAAACAGCTCCAGTATTTTGGCCAGGAAAATCCCAGATGGGCTCATGTAGAGTCAGACATGACTGAAATAACTAAACAAAAATGTATCATCTAGCAGGGCCCAGGATCATGGTGCACAACTCTCAACTTGAATAATAATATTCAAATGCACGTGGAATTTGATTACCTCAGAAGTTCCCTCCAAAATTGAAAATTGCAGCCTATTCATGGCTGTCCATCTTATATAACTTGTGCATGTCTTCCCATACATTTACCACAGAGGGGTGCTGGAAACCATACTTTCTCCCAACATGCAGATGCTATGTTTATTTGCGGGACAAGGTACCCTTGGTTTATGGAGGAGCTTTTTTGCTGTTACTCTTCTTAATATGCTATTTCAGGAAGTACCTTTACTTTAAAGTGTGTGTCCTTACTTTGGACCGTGAGACTGTCTTACACTCATGGCTGACTAGCATCAAAGTGAGCACACTGGTGGGGGCTCCTTAACTATAATTTTTGGAATGCAGATCACAGAGCTTCTGAACCTGAGGAAGTAGTCCCATGGGGTTTCCAACTCTTAAATGTGAGCTAATAGAATAGGTGCTACATTGAAGTCAGTCTTTTATCATGAATGCCCCCTTTCTTCAAGTGATCCTGAAGATTTATGAGCACTCATTCAGGTTGCACATACGTGAGTTCATGGACAATCTTTTCTGAGTGCCAGTTGACAGAGGTCCACAAACCTAGCTCAAGAAAGGTCTTTTCCACCCATAGATTGGTCTTTGAGGCAATTTAGACTGAACATATATACAGCACCCACAGCTGTCTGGGGCTGGGAGGATGGGGGTAGGGAGAGATCTAAAATGGCCTGGTACTCATAATTAACTTAGAGATGATATACAGTCAGTGACATTGGGAGATGGCTGTTATCTCAGGATAGGGAGCCTGCTCAGCTTAGAGAGCAATAATTATCTTGAAAATAACCTTCACAGAAGCTGCTGTTATCTTACTGTAGGGGGAAGACACTTTTAATAGAAGTTACAGGAAAGAAAAAATCTATTGAACTTTAAGCATGTAAACTTTTGAGGCTGCCGCTATCAATGATTCAGAAAAGAAAAAAACTATTAATTCTTGCTTTAAAAATTAAATTTTCTTTTATTTTCACAAAGATCGTACCTTCTCTTCCTTCCCTTCCTCCCCTTCTCCCACTGATAAAGCAAGAAAAACAAGTCCCTCATTACATATAAGAGTAGTCAAGCAAAACAATTGACCACATTGGCCATGTTCAAGAAGGAAAGAATATATATATATATATACTTTTGTACATATACGCACATGTGTATGTGTGTACAAATACATACATATATACATACACACACTGAGTTTTTTCTAGAAATACATTCATTTCAACAATGCAACAGGAGAGAACAGGGAGAGAGGGAAAGAAGAAATAAGAGGAAGGGTAGATTTAAGAAGGATTCATCATGAGTGAAACAAACCTTCAGCCCAGAGAGAGGATCATAAAGAGAGATTTAAAATCATATTAACAGTTAGCACTTATATAGCACTTTAAGGTTTGCAAAGGGGTTTACAGATATTATCTCCTTTTATCCTTCCAGTAATTTTGGGAGAAAAGTGCTATTATTATCCTCTTTGCACAGATGTGAAAAATGAGGCAAACAGAAGTTAAATGACAAGCCCATGGTCACACAGCTAGTAAGTGTCTGAGGCTAGATTTGAACTTAGGGCTTCCTTACTCCAGGTTCAAGGCTCTATCCCATCTCTACCTAGATGCCTGCCTAAAAGGAAAGTAAAGGTAAAATAATATTTTATTTTATAAAATGTTTTGCATGCAAGAAAAAGTAAAAGTAATAATAATGGTTAATGTTTATATAGTTCTCATATGTGCCAGATACTGGGCCAAATATTTTATAATTATTATTTCATCATATCTTCACAACAACCCTTCTAGGTAGGTACTATATTATCCCCTTTTTATAGATGAGGAGACTGAGGCAAACCAAGGCTATGCCAGTTGCCCAAGGTCACACACAGCTAGTAAGTGTCACAGACATGATCTGAACTCAGGTCTTCCTGATTCCAGACCCAGCACTCTATTCACTGTGACAAAAATTTCTCCTACTCATCAGTATTCCAGATATGGAGGTGTTCCAAAAGAAAAGAAAGACAGGGAGGAGGGAATAGCTAGGGCATTAACAGTTTGTTGGAAAAGAAACACTAGGTTTCCCCCATAGAGGGGGGTTGTCTACCAAGTCTAGACTCCACAACATTTATGGGATGATGGAATTTAGGGAGGGTGGAAAGAACCTGGGCCCTGGAGTCAGAGGATTTACTGATTCATCTCACCTTCCTTTGATCTCTATGTAAATAATAGAGGGCATGCAACTTTTTTTGGACCTTAAATTACTCTCACATGAACAAAAACCTAGTGCTAATTCACAAGGTCTCTGCATCTCCTCAGTTCTCTTCTGATCTTTGTTAAAGTGGACATAAACTTTTTTTTACAGAGTTATGATCAGTGTGTACAAATGCGTTCATCTTTGGCTTTTGTGGATCACCATTATTTCCAATGCAAATTATCACGTATTGATTTAGTGTTCAGTTGTTGCTGAGTCATTTTTAATCTCTGTGATCCCATCTGAGTTTTTCTTGGCAAAGATACTGGAGTGGTTTTGCCATTTCCTTCTCCAGCTCATTTTGCAGATGAGGAACTGAGGCAAACAGGGTTAAGTGACTTGTCCAGGGTTACACAGCTAGCAATTTTCTGAGACCAGATTTGACCTAGGATTTTTCCAACTCCAGGCCCAGAGTTCTATCCACTGTACCACCAAGCTACAGTTTATAGGATTTAAAGCTAAAATGGACTTTTAGAGTTCATCCATTCCAACACTCTCATTTTATGGAAAAGGAAACTGATCCTCAGAGAAGTTATGTCACTTTTCCAAAGTCATACCAGCCTCAAGTGACAGACCCAGAATTCATCTCTCCAGCCAGTATTCTTCCACTATGTCATACTGCCTTACCAATTATTTGTGATTATAAATTACATTTGGTGGAAGGTTAAGAATAAGCTGTTCTCTTTATCTGCCTAGGCTGGGCACAGTCAACGTAGAAGCAAGGCAAGGAGGAAAGCTTAGACAGAGGCTTTGATCCCAAATGTCAGACTCTGGAATGGTAGAAGATGCAGTAGCATTCAGCCTTCCCTGGAAAGCAGGCACTGGAATTAATACAGATCTGTTATTGATCCTGATCCTTCCACGAGAAATGGAATAACAGATAACTCACAGCATTTCCCCAAGACTATTATGACAGAAAACAACCTCTTGGGAGCATATGAGAATGGCATATTAATGTAATAGAATTCAATTTTGATCCCCCAAAATGACACATATAAACAGTACAAAAAATATGGAAAGATGTAACAAGTGCCCCAAAGAGAGGAGTGAAATTAGATCCATATACACATTAATTAGGACTGTATTTAAAAAAAAAAAGCAATCAACCAAAAAAAGTCGCAGAATTTTATAAGTACCAAATGGAAAGGATGGTGGGTATGGCATAGTACTGATCAAATGTTATTTTTTGTTTGCTTTACTTCAGTTCGATTCAATTTAATTCAACAAACATTTGCTAAGCACCTGCCTCGTGCAAGGCATGAGGCTAAGCAGTCAAGATCCAAAACAGACCCTACCTTCAAGACATTTGACCTTCTGGGGTGAGACAAAATGTAGTGTAGGCCCTTTGATTGATTCTTCCCCACCCTTCAACCCTGCTAGTGAAATTATAGAAGGTTAGTCAGACAGTTAAGAAGTTTTTTTCTGTCTAGCTTTATGGAATCAGAGGGTAGCTATTTATTGACTACCTGAAGGATAATCTATGTCCTCCTTAAAAAACAAGACAGACTGGGGTGGAGTCAAGATGGCAGAGTAGAAAGACACACATACTCTAGCTCTTCCCCCACAGCCCATAAAATACTTATGAAGAAAGACTCTCAACAAATTCGAGAGCAGCAGAAGCCACAGAACAACAGAGTGGAAAAGATTTCCAGCCCAGGGTGACCTGAAAGGCTGACGGGAAAAGTCTGTCACACTGCACGCAGAGAAGAGTCCATCCCAGCCTTGGCTGTGCAGCACGAAGAGGAGCAGGACTGGTACAGACTTTGGGGATGGAATCCCTGGCAGCAGTGGAGGTTTGCAGATCCCTTAACCCACAGATGCCAAAGGTTAGTGAGAGGGCTTTTACAACCAGAGTGAAAAGTGAGCAGGGTCCTCCCCTAGCCTTGGTGCCAGGCAACAGCAGTGGCAGCAGCAGCAGTGGGTGACCATGATGGCCACGGCAGCAGCCAGGGTCCATTGTTGGAACTGCTCAGCTTAAAGTCTCTGGAGAAATTGAGCAGCTGATCTGAACCTCAGCCTCGAGTGGCAGCTCCACCCCTACCTAAAGCCCCTCAGGGAATTGAGCAGCTGAGCTGAACCTCAGCTCTGAGCACAGTCCTGGAGCTTGGTGGAGGCCCATGAGGAATAAAATCCTCTCCCTTGATTGCGTCACCATGGAGGAACTGAGAACTTACAGGTCCCCAGAGAATACCCTACTCTTGACAGAGGACCCAAAAGTCAAGTAACTGCTTGGGAAAATGCCCCCAAAAGGGAAAAAGAAATAAGACTATAGATGGTTATTTTCTTGGTGAACAGGTATTCTCTCCCATTCTTTCAGATGAGGAAGAACAATATTTACCATCAGAGGAAGAAATAAAAGTCAAGGCTTCTGCATCCAAAATCTCCAAAATAAATATGCAATGTTCCCAGGCCATGGAAGAACTCAAAAAGGATTTTGAAAATCAAGTAAGAGAAGTGGAGGAAAAATTGGGAAGAGAAATGAAGACAATGCAGAAAATCATGAAAAATGAGTCAATAGCTCGATAAAGGAGACCCCCAAAAAAATTCTGAACAAAATAACACCTTTAAAAATAGGCTAACTCAATTGGCAAAAGAGGTTCAAAAAGCCAATGAGGAGAAGAATGCTATAAAAAGCATAATTAGCCAAATGGAAAAGGAGGTTTAAAAGCTCACTGAAGAAAATAGTGCTTTAAAAATTAGAATGGAACAGATGGAGGCTAATGACTTTATGAGAAACCAAGAAATCACAAAACAAAACCAAAAGAATGGAAAAATGTAAGACAATGTGAAATATCTCATTGGAAAAACAATTGACCTGGAAAATGGATCCAGGAGATACAATTTAAAAATTATGGGACTACCTGAAAGCCATGATCAAAAAAAGAGCATAGACATGAAATTATCAAGGAACCTACCAAGGAAAACTGCCCTGATATTATTGAACCAGAGGGCAAAATAAATACTGAAAGAATCCACCAGTCACCTCCTGAAAGACATCCAAAAAGAGAAACTCCTAGGAATATTGTAGCCAAATTCCAGCGTTCTCAGATCAAGGAGAAAATATTGCAAGCAGCTAGAAAGAAACAATTCCAGTATTGTGGAAACACAATCAGGATAACACAAGATCTAGCAGCTACTACATTAAGGGACTGAAGGGCTTGGAATATGATATTCCAGAAGTCAAAGGAACTAGGATTAAAACCAAGAATCACTTACCTAGCAAAACTGAGTATAATATTTCAGGAGGAAAAAGGTCATTCAATGAAATAGAGGACTTTCAAGCATTCTTGATGAAAAGATCAGAGCTGAAAAGCAAATTTGACTTTCAAACACAAGAATCAAGAGAAGCATGAAAAGGTAAACAGGAAAGAAAAGTCACAAGGGACTTACTAAAGTTGAAATGTTTACATTCCTACATGGAAAGATAATATTTGTAACTCTTGAAAATTTCTCAGTATCTGGGTAGTTGGAGGGATTATACACACACATACACACACATATGTGTATGTGTATATATATATATATATATATATATATATATATATATATATATATATATATATACATATACACACACAGAGTACAAGGTGAGTTGAATAGGAAGGGATGATATCTAAAAAAATAAAATTAAGGGATGAGAGAGGAATATGTTGGGAAGAGAAAGGAAGAATGGAATGGGGCAAATTATCTCTCATAGAAGAGGCAAGAAAAAGCTTTTCCAATGGAGGGGAAAGGGGGGGAGGTGAGAGGGGAAAAAGTGAAGCTTACTCTCATCACATTTGGCTCAAGGAAGGAATAACATACACACTCAATTTGCTATGAAAACCTATCTTACACTACAGGAAAGTAGGGGAGAAGGGGATAAGCAGGGTGCAGGGGATGATGGAAGGGAGGGCAAATGGAAGGAAGCAATTAGAAGTAAACACTCTTGGGGAAGGACAAGGTCAAAAGAGAGAATAGATTAGATGGGGGGCAGGATAAGATGGAGGGAAATATAGTTAGTCTTATACAACATGACTATTATGGAAGTAATTTGCAAAACTACACATACATAGCTATATTGAATTGCTTGCCATCTCAGTGGGGATGGGTGGGAGGGAGGAAGGAAGAGAAGTTGGAACTCAAAGTTTTAGGAACAACTGTTGAGAATTGATTTTGCATGCAACTGGGAAATAAGAAATACAGGTAATGGGGTATAGAAATTTATCTTGCCCTACAGGAAAAGACAGAAGATGGAGATAAGGGAAAGGAGGGTGTTAGAAGGAAGGACACATTGGTGGAAGGGGCAATCAGAATGCAAAGCATTTTGGGGTGGGAGGAGGGGAGAGATGGGGAGAAAATTTGGAACTCAAAATTTTGTGGAAATGAATGTTGAAAACTTAAAATAAATTTTAAAAAAAGCAAGACATACTCTTGGAGGATTCTGGAGACAGAAGGAATGTGACTTTTGGCATCAGAGAAGAGAGATGGCTATGGAAGATGGGATCAATGGATCTAAAGGGAAGGGCTTCTACCTCAGGGTTGTGGGGAAAGGATTTCTCTCTCTTCTCTCACCTTCCAATTAGTCATGGTACTTTGCAATAAAATCACTCTCCCGAAAGGGATGATATGTCTAGAAAGGCATAGGCCTAGTGAATCAAGATCCAACACAGGAAGAACTTGGAGTTTAGCTGTGTAGAGGAATGGGCTCAGGGAGACCAGCTGAGTAACTTGTGTGGGAGAGTAAGTATAGCAAGAACATCACAAGAAAATAAAGCACATTGGGACCCTGGGGTGCATGTATGAATTGTCTGAGCCACATATATTCCCTTGATGTATGCCTTTCTACCTACATACTTGAAGTATATGTCCTCTCTCCCTACTAAAGCAATATGTAGTAGTGAAAAGATATGCCTCAGGTTTGAGGGGGGGTAGAAATGTTTTGTTATTATTGTTCTTAAAAATGCCATCTCAGTAGCTCAACTTGCTTTGATCTAATTGTGTCTCGTGATCAACTATTAAAGGTAAGAACATATGTAGGGTTTCTGAAAGGAAAAGACCATGTCTTTGAGAGCAACCCAGTCCCTGAATTTTCCCACACATTTCAGCAGCCCGGATCACTGGGTCTCACCCAAAGCATCTGGCCCGGCCCAGGCCAGCCCACCTAGATACTTGACTGTCCTTTCATAGTGCTCTAGACCTACCCAGATTACTTTACTCCTTTCATTATTGCACTTGGCCCATTGCAGACTCTTTAGCACTCTTCAATTCCATCAAGATCTTTTCACTGTCCTTTTCTTTTGGATATAAGTATCAGTCTCACTCCATGTAAATTTCAGATTCCCTAAGAATTTCACCAGCTCCTGTTCCACTTTGACTGGAAGAAGGGTTGAGTGCCTGAATTCATTCCACGCAGAATGAAACCCCAAACCACCTCACATCCATGGTTAGTCACGGTTAGACATCCGTGACTTTGATAAAGATCTAGAAAAGAAGACTGAGAAGTATTGATCAGACAGGTTAGAGAAAAACTGAGAGAAAACAGTGTCAAGAAAATCTTAAATGACTTGCCCTTGGTCACACATCCAATATGTGTCAGATCTGGAACATGGGCCCAGATGTTCCTAGTTTCAAGGCCACCACACTGCCTCTCACATATAAACTAAACACAATATAATTTCACGAGTGTAGGTATGGGTTGGAGAGCACCAGTACTTGGGGAGATCAAGACCTCTTGTACATTATACTTTTGTTTGATTACATCATCATTATTTTTTATCTGGAAGGTCGCCTACATTTCACTTGTTTACTTTCACTAAATAGAATCTTAGAGCTGGAAAGTACTAAGAGACCATCCAGTTCAATTCATCTGTACAGGAATTTGCCCTACCAAGGATACTATACCCATTTCTTGAAGACTTCCAGTGGTGGGGGAGACCACAATTTGCAGACACTGTAAATTCAACATTGAACTGGCTTTGTTAAAGAAGTTTACTCCGTATAACAATCTTAAAACTGTGCCTCTGAAGCTTCCCTCTACCTCCTTTCTCATTCCTCAGATTTCTTCCCCCTGGGGCCAAGCAGAAATCTAAGCTCTGTTGGAGTTTTCTCTCCTTTTGTCCTGAGTGTGTCTCCATCTCTTAACAGATCATCTTCTAGAACAGAAGGGAAGCCATGTTTGATTATCTGTTGTATTTAATCATGTTTATGGTCCCCCTTTGTAATTTTAAAAACTTGACCTCTTTCAATTTCCCTTTCCCTTTAAAACAATCAAAATCACCCTAAGCTAATACAGTTAATTTAGTTTCTTTTTTATTAAAAGGGGGAAAGACAGATACAGATGTTTTATTAGAAAACAACATTGAGAATCAATAGAAATAACAATACTTGTTAAAAACTATTTACGTCAAAACCAATCAGACGCAGCAAATCTTCCATAAAGCTAATGGTCATATTGGATTAATCTCTGTGAAGTGCATATATGGATTTTTTCAGCTAGTGAGTTTGCTTAAAAATGGAACCCATCTATTCCCATCACAAGACCAAGAAGGTATATCAGTCTCCTGTTTCTACAAAGAGTCCCTTTCTTGTTTGCAGCTAACACTGAGCATGGACAGGACCTGGAAAGAAAGGAAGAAACATTTGCCAATGGCCTTTGTGCTGATTTTGAAGCTCAACCACCCTGCTCTTTTTGTATACCATGACATAGAGGACCAAGGCTGGAGTTGGAGTCAAGAAGACATGAGTTCTAACCCTTTCTCAGACAATAACTGTAATAGCCTTCTAATCAGTCTTTCTGCTTCAAGTCTCTTCCTACTCCAAGCCATCCTTCCCTCAGATAGCAAGGTGGTTTTCTTAACATTGATCTGATCTCCATAGCTCAATGAATGGCAGAGTTCCTCTACTGATTTGATTTGATATGATATGATACAACATAATATTTATTATATTATAATATAAACTCCTCAGTTTGGCATTTAATGATCTTTATAACTTGGTTTCTTCCTATCTTTACAGTATTCTTACACTTTACTCCCTTTCATGCACTTTCTATATTGACATCGATATTGACAATGGACAAATTATAGTTTCTATAACACAACATTCCATTTTCTATTTCCCAGCCTTTGTACTGGCAGTGCCCCATACCTGAAATGGTCTCCCTTCTCATCTTTGCCTCTTAGTTTCTTTAAATCCCATATTATGTAGGAAACCTTTCCTGGTCTCCCCAATAACTAGTGCCTTCTCTTCTCATATTACCTTCTATTTACTTTGTTTATATTTGGTATGGCCATTCAATATGTTGCATGATGAATATACACAGAAGAAGACATGAAGATTATTTCAACTATACTCCAACATCCTTTGCAAAGAATATTAATGCAGGGAACTTATGTTAGGAACCTGATAAGACCCTCCAAATAAAATTTTATTTATAATAAATAAAATAAAAATTTTTTTTTAAAAAATATTTTATTCTCCCCCCCTGCCCTGTAATTATATGTTAAAACAACTTTTTTAGTATTTGGGTTTTGTTTTGTTTTTCAAGTTTTGAGTTCCAAAGTCTATCCCTCTCTCTTCCCCTCCTTCCCCATTCCCTGAGATGGTAAACAATTAGATATAGATACAATCATGTAAAACATTTCCATATCATTCATTTTATACAAGAAGGCTTGAATAAAGAAAAAAGAATGAAAGAAAGAAAGTGAAAAATAGCACAATTTAGTCCATATTCAAACAATATTTGTTCTTTCTCTGGAGGCAGATAGTATATGCTTCATCATTAGTCCTTGGAGATTCTCTTGGATCACTGCATTGCTGAGAATAGCTAAATCATTCACAATTCTTCATCAAACAATACTGTTGTTACTGTGTACAACATTCTCCTGGTTCTCTTTACTTCACTTTGCATCAGTTCATATAAGTCTTTCCAGATATTTCAGAAATCAACCTACTTATTATTTCTTTGTAATGGTAATTTAAGTGGGAAGATCTTTTCCATTCATTAATAGGCCCTTGTCACTTGCCTGGGTCATATGGAAATTTGAGTCATATGGAGCCTGTGGTGGAAGGAGCTTACTTACTAAATAGGTAGAACAGGAAGAGGTGGAGCTAAAGCAGAGCTGAGAGAAAATTGGTTAGAGAGTTGTCAGAGCTGAAGGATGCAGGCAAGCAGGCAGCTGAGTAATGTGAGGGAGAGAGCTTGTTTGTGATTTTGTTTAAGGGAGCTGACTTGTGGGAAGGCTTGGGGCTGGTGCTGCCCTCTGCATTGTTATTGTGTATAGATTATGATGAATTTGGCTTTCTGGTGTTTGAATAAGTGTTTTGATTCTGTCTTCCAGGTGGAGAGTCTATTGTATTTTGCGATTCAGAATTGTGCCAGCACATTCATGGCCACTGTAGATGCTGTGAATATCATGTTGGCCCTACATTCTTATAGCATAGTAATAGTCCATTACAATCATATACCATAACTTGTTTATCCATTTCCCAATTGATGGGCATCTCTTCAATTTCCAATTCTTAGCCACCACAAAAAGAGCTGCAATAAATATTTTTGTACAAATAGGTCCTTCCTCTCCCCTCTTTTTTTGATGTCTTTGGGATATAGACCTACCAGTGGTATTGCTGGATCAAAGGATATGCACAATTTTGAGTATAGTTCCAAACTGCTCTCTAGAATAGTTAGATTAGTTCACAACTCCACCAAAAATGCAAGCCAACATATGTGTTAATATCCAGTGACTTCAATGAAATAGTGGGAATAAAATTATATTGGAAAATGTGGTTCAGGAGTAAAAAATTAAGGTGGTCAAAGGCTTATTGACTACACATGGAGAATATTTAGTACACAGTCCAAATACTATAGTTATTCTTTAGGTAGCATTTCCCACTTCCCTCCCTCTCAGTTCATTATCCTCTAAATCACACTTGCATTTGAAAGTTGAGGCTCCCAAAGGGGCAGTTATTATCTAGGATTCTAAGGGATAACATTTCTAACACTAATTACTCAGCTTCCTCTGGCATGCTTCCCATTAATATTCAGCCTGTAGACTTAATTCTTAGCATCTTAGTCATTTTACTTCTCTCATAAACCTTCTATGTGTTCAACACGGAGTCCAAATAGGGGTTCCTACAAAGAAAATCTGAAGAATCTCATCATTTATAAAGAAAAATAGCCAAAAAAGTGGATGAAGAATGTTTACTGTCCAGACAACAATTGAATTGATAGCCCACAGCTCCTGTCCATCAATAATATATATCTTGGACAGACATTGCAGAGAGATGATGAGTTAGTCCCAGAATTGAATAGGAGGAGAGTAGTCCCATCTTTTTAACAACCATGTTCTTCCAGTGAAGCTGTATGGTTGGAAATCCCAGAATATCACGGTTTCTGGAGTATTAAAATTGCTGTTTATCCATGCAACAATGGGAAGATATATGGTTGGAAGACAGCAGAATATTACCAACTAAGAATTGATGGCAATCCTCACATCAAGAAGAACACAGATCTATTGAAATATTAAAGTTTCTGATTATTTATCTTTGTTCATTTTTAATAGGCTTATGTTGGTAAAACAGACCTGTTGGCCCAGGTGCTGTTTCTCACTAAGTCTTAACCCTGGACTTAAGTGGACTGAATTCAATCCCAAACTCTTCTCACACTTTCTGGCCCATACTTCCACCTCAGGGATCCTAGGGAAAACTTCTAAAGCTTACTTTTGAGTCTCCTTAAAATTAAGGATTAAAAGAATCAGTTTTAGAAATATACTCAATGTGCAAAGTAGATTGGGTATGGGAGGGTCAATTTATTTCTTCCACCAAAAAAGGACTCATAAATGTGATCTGGCAAATACTTAGAGCATGATACAGTAAACTTAACTTCATAATTGACACTTAAAAAACTTGAAATATATCAAACTAGAATATGAGTACCTCAGATATGCACTGTTTGAGCAACTCATTCAAGATCCATCCTTCTGGCAAGCCAAGGCATGGCATAAGTACATCCTCCTAGTAGGGATCGCTTTCTCCTTAGAGAAGCATATATGTGAAGAAAATGTCTCTTGCTGCCAGTCACTTGGACCTTTCAATGACTTCATAGTTCTTTAGGTAACAAGGTAGTTAGTTGCCAAGGATGGAAAAAACCATTCTGGGATCTATGTTAAATTACCTATATTTAAGGAAAGAAACATAAAGTACATGAGACAGATGGAACCCTGAGGTCCAAGCTCAGCTCTATTTGGGCAAATTGTTCTCTCACTGCCAAGAGTAAGCACCTGCCATTGTGCTGGTGGGGTGGCATCTCTTCCTGCTTTTTCTTGATGGAAATCTTAAGGAGAGTCCCATAAGCTTAATATTTGGAAAGATGGAGAGAGTGAAAAGATGGATTCACTCCTTTTAAAATCTTCTGAATGTGCAACTCTTCCTGACTCAGTGGCCAATTCATTTTGATGCAACCCTCAGTTTGGAGCATGGTGAACATGAAGATTAACCAGAAACCTCTGGTTGCATATGTCTAATGTCCCTGTCCCATCTCCCAAGAAGCTAAAGCATGTGCTGCAACAGGGTTGGTTAACTGCTACATACTTTTAAAATTTAAAAAAAATTAAAAAGGGTAGCTATGGACATTCTAGGATAAAAATGAAACAGAAACAACCCAAACTTTAAGGGATAGGAATTAATTCTGAAACTAAAACACCTCAAATGTTAACCTCTGTTTTAAAATAGATTCTATTCCCTCTCACTTTTTTTTTTGAAGAAATGATCTATGTTTAATAAGGAAATGATGAAACCAAGGAATAGCAACTGCTACGAAAATTGAGAAATATCACAAAGCTTTAGACTCTGTCCAGCTAAACATAAACTAGCTTTTAAGGAAGTTTTGGAAGGACTCCAGAAGTCAGCCACTGTGGGGACTGGGAGGAAAGGGTTCTGATCGTCAAGGGAGAGTAAACTGTGACAACTGAGCGCATGTCACAAAGAAGTCAATGAGACACTGATTGTCAAACTCCAAACAGCAATGAATGAGGGAAGGGGGGAGGAAATGCCCAGGAAATCTCACTAGCATAAGTAGCTTTCCCTGATCCTTTAAAAGGAAAGTCATCTCCCCGTTCTGAAAATTTATGTGTGTGCGCATATGGGTATATGTAAACTCACATATGCATGTGTATATTGTGTATGTATGTATGTATGTGCATGTGTATATGTATGAATATATGTACATATATATATATATATAATTTTTGGTTTTGTGTCTCTTTTATTTCAAAATATATCCCTTCTTCCACTCCTGTCTTGAGTCAGACTGTCAATGCAGCCTGAAAATGATCAATCAAACTTTGACAACACTTACAATCACTGGCATCACTGAGTGTGTACCTTAAGTGAAGCAAATCAAAGATTGTAGAGCCTGTTCCTATCACAGAAATCTGGTCCTGTGACCCACAAAGTAAGTCCCCCAAAGACTTGAACAATGCTGTTCCCACAGAACTTCAGGACGCCTGTACCTTAGTATTGTGGGATTTGTGGGCTGTTTGTGGGAAACCATTCTGACTCTAGAAATGATTATAATCCACCTTCCCCCTCTTTTCCCACTTGCGTTTATGGATATAATCTCTGTTTTCACTTCAGCAATTCAGTGGAATTCTAAACAGGAGAACTCCTGATTTACAAATCTGTTCCTCATAATAAAGCTAATTGATTAAACAGCTACCTGATTACTGGCGCTTTGTCTCTGGCTTGCTGTTTCATCATCCTCAGGTTAGAGACTGGTTCAGTAAAATCCTGTTAACATGAAATTGTTGTGAAGATCAAGTGAGTGGACATTTGCAAAACGCTTTGCAAACCTTCAAGCTTCACAGAAATGTTAGCTCCTTATATTAAGTGGGAAATGGAGTGACTCCCTGTGTAGAGGATTGCGAAGGAAGTGGCATACTCAGGGGAAAGCTAGATTTCTGTTTAAGTGAGGGAATGGGAGAAATGTTGGCCAAAAAGATTAAGATTAATGAGAGTTGAGTGAGGGACTCCTAAGAGCACAGTGGAATTAGTCGGGGGTGGATAAATTGAGTTGGAGTATGTCTGGAGCAGTATTGATTAATATAGGGATAAGGAGTTGGGAAGAGATAGAGCAGGCATTGCTAGATCTAGGGTAGTGAGACTGGATGGATGAGTATGGTTTACTACAGCAGCAAAATTTAAGAGTTGACTAGTTTCCAAACTCCATGCAGTCTGGAGTTCTGACATTTGGGAGTGACTGTGCCAAACCTGATAGTAATGTGAGGCTTCTAGGATTATAGGAAGGATTGGATTATGGGAGGGAAGTGCTTGGTCAGTAGGAGTCATGGGAGCTTTGCCTCTGGACTCTGTGCTGGGAACTGGTTGGGAAAGTATTACCTCCATCTTGGTTATGATTGGACCTGTGATAGAATTTCTTCCCTGTCCCCGCTCTTCTCCTCTCTATTAAAACATGGGTAGGCCCAGGACAAAGCTGTCTCTGGCCCTAATTTTTTCTGACATAGCTTCCTGATCATTTAGGGGCATGAAACAATTCCAGCTACAAGGAGTCTAGGCCTTTTAAATTTGGTGGGTGCCTAAAACCATGCAAATAAATCATCATACCCTGATGCCTCAATGGACAAGACACATTTCCAGATGGAGATAGGGAGGACCATGACCAGAGAAGCTAAGGGCCATTCTCTTGTTGCATGTCCTCACTATATTAAGGCCAATTCAACCTTTTTCAAATGTTCAATGACTTTTGAGTGCCTCATTTTGCCCCAACATAAACCTGAACTAAGTGCATGCTGGCATTAGAGCTGGCCTACAACACTGGCCAAAGGTGGTCAGAGTAATCTGTAGATCTTAGCCTGTCAACTCATGACAAAAAAAAAAAAAAAAAAAAAAGACACTTTTGTTCCATCTCCTGACCTGCCATTTTTTGTACTTAATCTTATTCTATCTTTCATTAGCCCATTTTTTATTTCCCCACCCCAAGTCCAGATTGCAAACTCCCTGAGAGTCGGTGTCTTATCTATCCTTGCATCCCCGCATCCCCAGTTCTTAGCACAGCACCGTGCATGAGTAGGGACTTAATAAATTGTCCTTTGAATTGAATCAAAACTGAACAAATATTAGGAAAGAAAACTCACAACCCCTGGAGAAGAAAGAAATTCCAGAGACTCAAACTTTGAGGGTTTATGTTAAAGACAGCACTCCAGCCAAACTTGGCAGCAGTAAAAAGATGATGGACAATTACCTTTTCATCTCCTACAAGCTTCCCAAGGATCTGACTTCATAGTTCCACTACATCTCCTACAAGCTTCCCAAGGATCTGACTTCATAGTTCCACTACTGATGAGAACCAGAGGATGATTGTCAGGAACCTCAATACTGGGTCTTTTCCATTCAGAGAAAGGAAAAACTTCCTAACAACTGGAACCATGGCAAAGTGTAATGAGCTGCTTCAGTGAGCAGCGTGATCCCCATCATTAGAAGTTATCAGAGAGGATGAATAAGTGCTTATCGAGGGATGTTGTAGTGAGGATTCCTGTTCAGGAGTGGTTTGGACCAGATGACTTTTGAGGTCTGTCCTACTCTGAGACTGATCATTTGGACAAGGACTGAACCAGGGCCAATCCTCTGTCATCTGTTTCTGCTATCCCATCAGCTGGTAGCCATTTCTCTTTTTGATAAACTTTCTTTCCCACTCCCCTTCTCTTTCCTTTTATTGAATTATTTGACCCATTCATGTAAAATAATGATGGTTAAATCTGTGTTTTACTCTCTATATTTATTTCATACTGCTTTTTATTCCCTTCTTTAAGCGCCAACTAAAATTCTACCTTCCACAGGAAGTTTTTCTTGACTCCTATTAAATATAATGCTAGGTACATTAATGATACATTACCAATGGAGCCGTGAAATGGTACAGCCATTCTGGAAAGCAATTTAGAATTATACAAGTAAAATGACTAAAATATCCATGTCCTTTGAACCAGAGACCATTGCTGAGCTTATATGTTAAGGAGGTCATTGATAAGAATAAAGGCCCCATATACTCCAAAATAATTATAGTAACACTTTTTGCCATAGCTAATAATTGGAAACAAACTAGATGCCCATTAACTGGGAAATGTCTACCCAAACTGTGTTACATGACTAAATGGTATATTAATGTGTGTGATGGATACAGAAAAACATGGAAAGATCTAAGAGGTAAGCAGAGGCAAGAAAATAACATACACAGTGACTACAACAATGTAAATGGAAAGAACCACACACCAAAAATTCAAGTCAATGTTACAAAATTAGAAAGATCAGGCAATTTTCAAATGAAAAGATACGAAAAGAAACCCCCAAACTACCACCTCATGGAAGTGGGAGGTCCACAGGTATTACACATTTGTTCAGTTTTGCTGATTTTTTTCCTCTCTAAAAATTCTATTTGTCATATGGGATGACTTTCTGGAGGAAGGATATTAGGAATAACTGTGGTGATATTAAAAAAAAAACAACAGAAAATACCAAGAAAACTTATTTGAAAAATTTTAGTGCTTTCCTTGTTAATTATTTTCTATTTATCTAGCATATAGCTTGTCTGTTTTTGTTTGTTGTCTCCCTCATTAGATCGTGAGTTCCTTGAGTGCAGGGACTGTCTTTTGCCTCTTTTTGTATCTCTAACGTTTAAGCACATAGATGGCACTTAATAAATTAAGTCAATATTTTGTCCCTGATACTAATTTTGCTTGCCCAACTTTGATGCTGTCTATTTCTACAGGCTCTTGGACAAACTTTCATAGCCTTCTGTTCATATCTTAGGCACTTGAGTTCAACATTGTGATTTAGTTTATTTGTGTATATCTTTTCTTCTTTATTAAACTATAAACTTGTTCTAGATTATGCTAATTAGACTTTTAAGATTGAAGTGATTAAGGCAGTGATTGCTTTAATAATCCTTATGTAGTAAAACTCTAGACTTACTTTCCCAGCCTACACATGTACTACTAATGGGTTGGATCCTTAGAAATTAGCTGGCTACATCTCTGCCTCAAGGGTATGGGGGTAACCCTGGGAGATAGTGGTATTCTTCTAATGATGTCACCTAAATCCCCAATTCCATGTGTTCTCCTCAATATCACTGTTAGTGATTGGCCTACATCACTAATATCATTTAGCCTCTTAGTACTATTGATTAACTTTTACAAGGGAGTAATTAATGAAAAGATATAGCAAGAACTAAATTATAACCATCTTAAAAAATGAAGAACCCTCTGCCTTCAATATACTCCTTATTCCCTGGGGAGATCAGGCACAAACTAAAAGTGATTTGTAGAAACAATGTCAGTTCTGGTTGCAGCATAGCCAGAGGATAAATTGCTTCCTTGTTTGCAGGACATTGTGTCTTGGCTATGGAGTCAATCCACTGCTGGGCTGAGTGAAACATGTTATTCCTCCTCAGGGCTGGTTCCTTTACAGACCACTGAATCGTGATTTTTTTGGACCTTCTAAAGTTCACAACAGTACAACCTAGTCTAACGTATCCAATAGTCATTCACCTAAAAGCAGCAAAGAAGAAACATAACAGGGAGGGAAAACAGCAAGACCATGCATTGAAGGTCACACATTAGCCAGGATGAGTAAAGTAGGCTGCTGGTCTACCTCCCTCTCTTTCCCCACGCAGAGGCCTACCACTAGTGGTTTTACCCTCTAGTTCTACTGAAGAAGACACAGATGGAGTTTCTGTTTTGAACCTTTTATATTCACTCTCAGTTTGGGTTCATTATCCAATTAAAAGGCTTTTTCTATGCCACACAGCAAGGGGCAGGAAACAGTCATAATATACTTGCACATGCTTTGAATTGAGGGCAAAGTCCTTCTGTTACAGGTCATCACATTTTCAGAGGCTGGCTCATTAAACTCCCCACAGGGATGAGCAGCGGACAAAAACTCCTGTGCATACTCTAAGATCTGGACCCTCATTGATCAGTTCTCAACACCCTCCCCCCAATTTACATATCCCCTTAAAACCTAGCACTGTGCTTTGCACATAACTGATGCTTAATAACTCTGTGGATGATCAAATACCCAGCCTTGTTAGGTGGCCTAGAAGATACAAGAGAAGAAATGGTCCTTGATCTCAAAAAAATTACAATCCAAGTGAAGATGCAACATTTATGCAAATGAAACCATTAGAAAACAATTTAAGATAGTATGTAAGCAAAGGGCTAACTTACGTGAAATTAACTCTACTTGCTAGGGGTTAATGTTAAATTAAGGGGCATTAGGAACACTGGGAAAGACATAAATAACATCAAATGGACCAAAAAGAGGAAAAATATGAAGAAAATGTGAAATGGAGGCAGAGGAGGGATATGAAGAAATATCTAGATTAAAAGCAGAGAATAAACTTTCTGGTTGCAAATGAAAAGAGGGATGAGGAAGCAGACAGTTTTAGAAAGGTGGGAGGAACATGAGGAGAAGGAGGAATATATCTAGAAATGAGAGGCTCAGAGACAGACAGACAGGAAGAAGCCTGCAAGGAATATGCTTTCCTAAGAGGGAGTGTGCATGGATCCAGATTACAGTGAGGGGAGAAAAAAACATGGCAGGACCAGGTTTAGGACTAAGTCTATAGTCTGGGAAAGCAAGAATCCTGAGGGAAAATCTTAGGAATACAATATTCAGAATATAGTGAGTATTCAATAAATATTCATGTCTGATGAAGAAATACAAGCTGATTAGGAAGACAAAGGAATAGGGAAGAGAAAACTAAAGGGCCAGATGAAAAATAAAGGGAAAGAAATCAGAAAATGAATCTTTCATGAATAGAAAAGAGATGAGCAAGAAGAAAGCAAACAGTGAGTTAGAAATGCATTTCTACGATTTGAGGAAAAAAACACCCCACAAAGAAAACATCCACTAAACAAGAGGAGATAAGAATAAAGAAGAGGAAGAAGTGAACATTTCACTAATAGAAAAATAACTTTCTCTTCCTGGATTAGTTTTCTCCTCTGTAAAATGAAGGAACTGACCTAGATGATCTCTAAGGTTCCTTCTCTTCCACTTTCTAATATTCAGTGATGAGATCAATGATGAGATCATAAGATTACAGATTTTAGAGTTTGAAGCGGCCCTAGAGACCACTGAGCCTAACTTGTCTCATTTTACAAATGAGTAAATTGAGGCACGGAGAGGTTAAATGACCTGACCAGCATCACCACCTGAGGCAGCATTTGAACCCATGTTGTCCTGATTCAGTGGTTAGAGCTGTGGACTTAGAAACAGAGAAGCAAAAAATTTAAGGAGGAAAATAATTCCTTGACAACTAGAATTGGGCAAAGGCAATTGCTTGAGTTCTCCTTTCCAGAAATGTTAATACTGGTTTAATTATTGTTCCCATAGAGATATAAAGAAATGTATCATTGACCAACCACAACTCGAGACTACATGATGAAACATGCTGCCTACCTCCTGATAAGAGAAGCGACAGACTGAACACTGCAAACTAAGACATAATTTTTTTGGATGTGGCCAGTAAAGGAATTTATTTAGCTTTAATACACATATTTGTAAAAGAGATTATGTTTTTCTTGCTTTCTTAATTAAGGGGAGTGGAAAGAGGGAGAGAGAAAAGACAGACCTTTGTGAAAATGAAATTTAATTTTTAAAAAGAAGGAAGAGAGGAGGGAGGCATTTGAGTTACAACATGGCAGGAAGATGAGTCTGAGTAGCACGGTGGGTCTGAGGCAGGCTAGATTTAGTGAACCTTTACCAATCAACCCTTAATTTCCTTCCACCAGATATTTCTCTCTTTCCTCCCTCTGCCCAAATCCTGTCTTTGTTTCATCTGTCATCCACAATCCACACCTTTAGCGAAACCCCTCTGCCTAGCTCCCTTCCCTCATAGTCACATTTCTATCCATTTTAATATTAACCTTCCTAAGCCTCATCGGCCATCTTACCATCATGCCTTTCCACTGTATCCTTTACAACCTTTCCTACTGTGCACCAACTCTCTACTGTCCTTTAGTTTTCCCACTTCTTTTCCTTTCCCCATTTCCCTTTTCATCTGAAGTGAAGTCTGGTTTTCCCTAGATGGTGCCACTTTCTTTACAACCCTCACTTATGAAAGCTGCCATTTTTCCCATTCCCTTTGACTCTGGGTGAGAGAGAAGCTGGAGTGAGGGGTAGGGACATATTTACTCTCTACTGCTCCTTCTAGAGTCTTGTATATCTACCATCTTGCAATAACTTATTCTCTTTTGAGGCCCACACTATCTGCTTTTATCATTCTTTTTCCATCTGGTAGTTTCCCATCTTCTTCAGTAAGGAGGTGTGAGTTTGAGTTTATTTTATCCTGAAGAATAAGTTCCTGGAGACCATGAAAACCAGGAGAGTATCTGTATGAGAAATGATGAGGTGAATTTCCTGGGTGCCCTCCCTGAATGGTGGAGGATTAGAGAAGACCTCTAATGTCACCCCTTTATCCTCTCCAATAGGAGGGAGGAGTCTCAAAGACAATGTGAACAAACACTGCTAGTATTTTTCAGTTTTGGATTCTGATCTGCGGTATTTTAATATGGTACTTCCAATTCTCCTAAGCATACAAAAATGGAGATACTAGAGCAAGTTCTTCCTGTTCAGGCATTATTCAGTCTCTGAGAGCAGCATCAAGGGACGGGTTCTGGAATATCATCGCTGCCCACCAAATATACCTCAAAAACTTTAGGGGACATAGCCTTAAACTTCCTTGTTTCTTTTAATAACCAATTGTGGCCAGATATGGTGAGGCAGGCCTATAATTTCCTCCTACTGGGGGGTGGAAGGCTAAGGCCAGTGGACTACTTGAATTTGAACTTGTTTCTAAGTTGAAGTAGGGCTTCACACTAAGTCTGAGAAAAAAAGGCCACTAGGTTTAAAAAAATGGAGGTTTAATCTTCAATGTCAATCAGTATTGGGATTGGGCCTGTGAGCAGTTGCTGCATTTCTAGCATGAGATAGACAGGGAGTCCTAGCCTCAACCCTGAGATCTTCCCCCTACACTGCCAAAATGATTATAGCATTGTATATCCATGGTATTTCAGAATCTAGCACTTGTATCAGCCTTAGGGGCTATCAGGTCTCCCTACAGGCTATGTTTAGTAGGATGTTGTGGAAACATCTGACTTGCAGTCAGGTCTGGGTTTGAGTTCTGACTCTAACCCTTGGGGGTGGTAGCACGAAGGAGGGGGATGATGGGAATACATGGGAAGAAAGATCTGCTATGTTGTGTCCTGAAGGGCAGAAATAGGCATTATGAATGAAAAAGAAATGCCAAGATTTCAGCCCAGTGTAAAATTAAGATGTTTTGACACTTAGGATTGTCCATAACTGGAAAGGGCTGTCTCAAGAGTACTGAGTTCTAAAGTCACTGGAGGTTGTCAAGTGGATAGATGGCCACTTGCTGAGAACATACACAGGATCCATGCTTTGTGAATGGGCCAGACTCCATAGCCTGAGGTACATTCTTTTTGTCTAATTTACCTAACTAATGCTCTCATCCTAGAATTTGGTGAACTAAGTGGTTTGGTTTTGTTTTTTAGCCTCACTTAACATTTCAAGGCATGTGTTAACACAGAAGGGCACTGGACTTTTGAGTCAGATGTCCTGAGTTTGGGTCTCAACTTTGAAAAAGTGATGTCACTCTAAGCTTCAGCTTCCCCATCTATAAAATGGGGATAACACCTGCTCTAACCACCTCATGCAACATGTTGACAGGATCAAAGGAGACAATGTAGTGCTTTATACATTGTAATATTACTTGTATGTTCTTGCCTTCTCATTCCTCCTTTTTTCAGCCTTCATCTTTCCAGACTTGAGGAAAGAAAATCCTCATCTTTTTGGTATGCCCTTACTTCTGAAGCCCTCTCTGTACTTCTTCCCTGGACTTTTTCTATGGCCATTACAATTTTTTTTAAGAGTTCTGTTAATCAGATCTGCACACAGCACACCATTGCCTAGAAACAATATGGAAATTTTATACAAGGAGAGGATTAGTGCTTCCCATTTTGTTTCCTGTAGCCCAATAATGCCTGGTATTTTGTGGATCTTTACTGGAAAATGCCATCAAGGGCAAAAGAAAAGGAAGAGAGATATTTATGACACTCAAGCAACACCTAAGAGGATTATATAATTAACCTTTAAAAAGGGACCAAATTAGTATACAGGTTTTTTTTTCTTTTTCTAAATCAAGAACAGCAAATAAAAGTTGTAAGTTTAAATAAGACTCCAAGGAAGGAAGGAAACTAGCGTTTAGTATCAGGAAATGGAAAGGACACAGAGTATAGAGTGGGCTATATAAATGGAACCAGTAAACAAACACACACACACACACAGAGTTCAAGTTTAGATTTGTGAGGATGAGTGAACATTATGCTTGAATATTTCAAAATATTCATGATTTCACTGGTGTAGCTTTTCCTTTCACGAAAATAGACCCATGTCTTAGTAGACAGTTTTATTATGATTTGCTGTGGCCAAAAACCAATTCTTATTAATGCTTGTGGCTCAGGTGACACGCAGTCTTGCTGGCACAGGCCTATACTCAAAGCCTTCTCAGTCTGCACCTGAGCCTGCGCCTGCCAAGGTTCATACTCATTTGACATAGCTTTTGAGAGCTCATAATCATCACACTGAAGTCATATTGGATGATGAACAGTTAAGATAATTTTGATGACTTGCAGGGACTGGTTTCAGATTTGCTAATTGTTAAAGTCATTTTGAATGATACTCATCTGTAACAAACACTTAATGACCACTTACTTATATGGGAGGCCTATGCTATAGGCTGTGATGCAAAGAGACTTACAACCTAAGAGGGAAAGCAGGACATACACATGAAAAGTTGGCAATATAAGGCTAATGATGGTATATACAATAAGGGTGAATTCTGAGGAAGGAGTGTCACAAGAACTGACTAGCTGGGGGAGTTGAATTTGATATGAGCTTTGAAAAATGGAGTAAAATTAGACAAGCAAAGAAGAACGAAGGTGAGGAAGAAGGCATTCTTAGATGAGAGACAATGTACAGAACTCATTCAGAAGAACAGGAGTGGGAGAGGGCTTGTTCTGGGAAATAATGGCAGCTAAGTTTGGAGAGGTAGGGAGAGCCCAGATAATTGAGTCTTAAATGCTAAGGACTTTTATCTTGGGCATGGGAGGCAGAGCAGAACAAACAACACAAAATTTCAAGCTTTGGTTACTGAATTAATAGCGCCATTGGTATAAATGGGAGTTCCTGGTTTTTGGAGGGGAGTGGTAGTGATGGAATTTTTTGTTTTAGACATATTGAGCTTGAGGCAGAGAAGTGGAGATGAAATGAAGAGTTTACTAGGCTGGACTGCAGATGGAAATTTGGATGTCTGCTTTATGGAGGTTATGGATGAAGAATGGAGGGTGGATATTGCTGAGGGACAGCAGTGTGGCATCGTAAGAAGAGCCCTGGTTCTGGAGCCAGAGCACCAGGATTGAACTGTTAAATGGAGGGATGGGACTAAATGGCCCCTGAGCTCCCTCCGTTCTATCTCGAGATGCATACCCAAGGGATATGCAGTCATTGAAACGGCTCTCTCAAGTTATCAGTGATCTCTTCATTGCCAAATCCAATGTCCTTTTCTCAACCCTCATTCTCCTTGACCTCTCTGTGGCCTCTGACACTGCTGACCACCTTCTCATTGACACTCTCTTCCCTCTAGGTTTTCAGGACACCCCTCTCTCCTGGTTCTCCTCCCTCCTATCTTGACTGTTCCTTTTTTGTCTCCTTTTCTGGATCTTCATCCAGATCATGGCCTCTAACGGTCTGTGTCCCATGGGTCCTGATCCCACTTCTCTTCTCTCTCTGTACCATTTCACTTAGTGATTTTATTGGCTTCTAAGTTTTTAATTACTACCTCTATGCTGCTGATTCTTAATTGACCAATCCTTCCCTAACCTCTCAGCTGACCTCCAGACTTGCATCTCCAATTATCTTTCAGATGTTTCCAACTGGAAGACCATTAGACATCTTGAACTCAAAATGTCCAAAACTGAAATCACTATATTTCCCCCAAATACTGGTCCAGCCAAATTCCTATGACTACAGAGGTAACATCATTTTCCCAGTCCCTCAGGCTTGCAACCTGGATGTCATCATCAACTCACTCTCTCTCACCTCCCAAATCCAATCTCTTGATTTCACCTTTGCAACATCTCTCCAATACCACCCTTGCCCCCCTTCTCTCCTATGATACTGCCACCACTCTGGTGTCTGGACCACTGCTGGGTCTGCCTGCCTCAAGTCTCTCCCCACTCCAAATCATCCTTCAATCAGCCGCTAAAGAGATTTTCTTAAAAGTGAAGGTCCTGACTATTCTACCCTCTCTCTCAACTCACCAAAATCCAGTGATTCCCTTTTGCCTCCAGAATCAAATGCAAAATCCCCTGCTTATGTTCAAAGTCATTGATAGCCCAGCCCCCTCCTCTACCTTCCCAGTGTTCCACAAACAAGACACACCAAGGCTCTGAGCATTTTCTCTTGGCAATCCCCCAAGCTTGGAATGCTCTCCCTCCTCCTATTTGAAAAGCATTTACTCTATGCTAGGCACCTTGCTAAGCACTCTACAATGATTAAATCTCACTTGAACCTGGCAACAACCCTGGGATGTAGGTATTGTTATTATCTCCATTTTAGGGATGAGGAAAGTGAGGTAAACAGCTTAAATGACTTGCCCAGGGCGCCACAAACTATCAAGTGTCTGAGACAGCATTTGAACTGAGGTCTTACTAACTCCAAGCCCAGCCCTCCATCCATTGTACTACCTAGCTAAAAGACCTTAAATCTGTAATGAATTCAAGAGTTTTTTTTTAATATCTGTATTTACTCATATAATCCTCTCTTTCTTCACCTTCTGCCCCATTCAATAGTATTTATTTAGTAGTTCTGCCAGAGAAAGAGAAAAGGGGAAATTATGCAACTAAGTTGCTCTTGGAAGAAATTATACCCACAAGACTGCTGTATTTGCCTAGAACCTGATTCTCCCGCCAAAAAACTCTTATCAGCAAACTGGGTCATTGTGCCTCTTTGTCTACCCTGACCAGGCCTGCTGTTCTGTGGCTGTTAACTAGACCAAGGGAAGAAAACAGATGGAGCAAGTCAATGAAAGATTTTCTCCATAAAAGTGAGGCTGACGGGGGAGTAATATGCAAGGGTAGGAGATAGTGCCAGCTATAGGAATTCTATCCTTGCAGCATCTTTGTGAGGTAGGTGTTTCATTTTTCTCATTTTACAAGTCAGGAATAAAATGGAGAGACATTAAATATTTCATCCAGTGTCAATGAGGCCAGAACCCAGCATACTAATGGCACCACAGTGGCACAACCCAAAGCACTGATAGATTATATGGGATTCCTAAGGAGCTTCGGTTAGCTAGGAGCTTTGATTCACTAGAAGGGGCAAGAAGTTCTTCTACTTGGGGAAGGATGGGCCTCCTTAGCTCTAACAGCGGACCCAGGTGCTCATGGGAGGTTGTGTCTAGTACCTGTTTAAGATTCACAGTAAAGTTCAAAAATGCATTTGTTGGCAACCATCTGCCAAGTACAACTTCCAAACTCTGCTGATGCCATTAAAAGCCCATACCCAAGGGTTGGAAGGCTAGCCTCTTGTTAATGGACTTCCAGTGGTATGGTTCCCTGTAACTGCTGTACTTCAAGAGGATGGATTAGGTCCCCCCTCCCACTCTCACTCCACTGCAGTTACAGCACAGATGGCCTACCAGCACTGAACTTCTTGGACAAATGATCCAAAGCATTTTTGAGAAGAGATATATCATACTGATCCACTGCTTCCAAATTTCTCACTGAAAAAAAAAAGCATTTTATTCCTTACTTGTAAAATGAGAAAAATGAAGCACCTCCCTCACAGAGATGCTGCAAGGATAGAATTTCTACAGTTGGCATTATCTCCTACCCTTGCGTATCTCTCCACCGTCAGCCACACTTTTATGGAGGAAATCTTTCATTGACTTGCTCCATCTGTTGTGGATGAAGTTTTGCCCTAGAATCACATTGATTCAAACGACCAGAATTTAGATACTGGCTCTATTTACTATCTATGACGCATGACAACCTTGGGCAGATTTCACCTCTGGGTCTCAGTTTCCTTATCTATAAAAGGAGAGACTGACATCAGATGACCTCTAAAATCCTTTTAACTCCAAAGTCTGTGATCTTCTACCTTCTCAAGTTTCCTCCCCACTCCTAGATCCCTCCATCTGTCACAACGTATTAGAAAGCCTCTCTGCTCTGCACATACTCATGTATATCTTACCATCGTGCAGACTGAACTGAGGAAGGCAAAGGCCAGGAGCTGTGAGTAAGTAAAAGCAGGCAGCTACCCAGCAGCCCCCAGGCCTCCAATGCTTTGATGAGAGTCCAAAGGACTACTACAAATATGTAGTATACTGGGCAGTTCTGAGCCTCTCAGGGAGCCTGCTATATGTACATTGGAAGATGATATAGTGAACAAGTAATTGTATTTATATGATGTTTTCTTTAGAGCTAAGTGGATCCTTGTGGTTCACAAAGGAGAGCAGTAGAAAATACAGCTGCTAAACTTTGGGAGAAATGCTTTAACCAATGGATTGTTTATATATATATATATATATAACCAAACTTCCAATCTCTTGAAGATTTCATAAAACAGCACAAGAATGCAAACTCTAACAGCTTTCCCGACAAACACAAGTCAGGGATAAGGGGTTCAATGTGCAAAGTCTTTTATTCAAAGTTTTGTAAAGTTAAGATTTATGTTGACCTCAATATATACCATTCCTATTATCAAGAGGAATGGCAGTTGCAAACTCATCCAGAGCTATAGCATTATTTACAGAGTTCTGTAGGCACTTTAGAAGTGAAGCTTAGCTTCAAAATACAAACACTGAGGGCTTTGGCTCAACCTTTTAATATAAAAAAATTCACTGATGTACAAAAACGCTAAAATGTGACATGAGAACATATGAAAACCTGTGGCTGAAATTCCCTATGTGTGCACACACAGGCACACATGCACCCACCCACACAGTCACCCACACTCTGTAGTGGAAACATAAACTAATCCAAATCGATTCGACCAAGAAGCATTGAAATCTGCATTTTTTGCTTCCACTTTCACAGACCAGGATCTGCTCCAAACATTTTGTGACAAAAAGCATAGTATCTTCCTCAGGAGCTATAAGGCAGACATCTTACTCCCGATGGACCAGCACAAATAAGCCCAATAAAAAGAGGACTGCATACTAGAAAACAAACAGATAAAGGAACAAAAATTAGACTGTTTATAGATGCACATTTAGATTTTCCCCCTGCCAAGAAACTTAATCAATTTTTGTTCGCATGTAATAAATTCGTCAGTTATTTTTCTCTCTTAATTTTGATTATTTTTCATATGTGTGTGTGTGCATGTATGTGTATGTATGTACATACATACATCCCCCAAACTGGACTAAGGTATTAATTTTCTAAGCAAATAGTGAAGCACTTTCTTACCTTAAATTTAGGATAGTCATTCATAAGAATCGTCACAATTCCAATATATGGAACAAATCTAAGAGAAAACATATTTTATCACAACACATCCTACATAAAACAATCAACAAAGAAAATATTTGTGAAGCATCTCTGTGTAAGGAATTAAGAATACACATCCAGGCCCTAAGAAGATTTCCAATCTCGTGGGGTAACAGGACACAGACAAGGAGGCATGTGCAGAATCCCAAATGAACTCCTACAGACCTGAAAACCTCCTTCAGTGACAAAAAAAGAGTGAAGCAAACCCACCTAAGAAATCAACCAACATCTTACAGTATACGCAACATCCTGCTGCTATAATCCTTAGTTCTTCACTAACAGTAGGGGGGAAGGTATTTCCTCCTCTCTTCTCTGGGACCAACATAGTTCCCCCAAATTGCTCTCAGTTTAGCTCTTTTTCATTTACATTATTTTAATACTGTGCATATAACCTAGCTCTGCTGGCTTCGCTCTGCATCAGTCCATACCAGTGCTCTCATGTTTCTCTAAATTCCTTATGTTTGTCATTTCTTATGGTATAATAGTATTCCATTATGGTCGTATACCACAATTTGTTCAGTCATTCACCAATCAATGGGTACTGATTCCAGGTTTTTTTTTGTTTTGTTTCCAATATTTTTGCTACTACAAAAAGTTCTACTACAAATAGACCTTTCTGGGAGAAATGGAATGGGGAAAATTATCACTCATAAAAGAAGAAAAAGTTTTTTCAATGGAGGAGAAAAGGGAAGAGGTGAGAGGGAAAAAGTGAAGCTTACTCTCATCACATCTAGCTTAAGAAGGGAATAACATGCTCACTAAATTTGGTATGAAAATCTATCACAGTACAGGAAAGTAGGGGAGAAGGGGACAAGTGGGGTGGGAAGATGATAGAAGGGAAGGAAAATGCGAGAAGGGAGTAACAAGATGTAAACACTTTTGGGAAGGGACAAGGTCAAATGAGAGAACAGAAGATATGGGCGGGGGCAGGATAGGATGGGAGGAAGTATAGTTAGTCCTTCACAACATGACTATTATGGAAGTCATCTGCAAAACTGCACATGTATAACCTATACTGAATTGCTTGTCTTCTCAATGGGGATGGGTGGAAAGGGAGAAAGGGAGAGAAGTTGGAATGCAAAGTATTAGAAACAAATGTTGAGAATTGTTTTTGCAAGTTAACTGGGAAATAAGAAATACAGGTAATGGGCTATAGAAACCTATCTTACCCTGCAAGGAAAGAGAGAAGATGGGGATAAAAAGGAAGAGTGAAGTGTGACAGAACAGAGGGCACATTGAGGGAAGGGGTAATCACAGTGCAAGGTGTTATGGGGTGGGTGGAGGGGAGAGATGGGGAGAAAATATGAAACTCAAAATTTTGTGGAAATGAATGTTGAAAACTAAAAATAAATAAATATAAAAATAAAAAGAAATTTTTCCCACCAAAAAGCATAAAAATAAAGCCATCTTGCCTTAAAATTTTTTTTTAAAAGTCAGATTCTTTTGCTTTCCTGTTACATTAACTGGCTAATAAATCAATATTGATAAAATTAAAAACACAACAAAAAAACCCCAAATAGACCTTTCTTTGTTTGATCCTTTTGTGGTATATGCCATGGTTGGGTTACAGAGTTGAAAGGAATTACAATTAAGAAACTCCTCTTGCATAATTCCAAATTCTTTTCCAGAATGGTTGGTCCAATTCACAGTTCCAACAATTATACTAGTATATTTGCTTTCTTACAACTCCTCCACCATTGGACTATTCAATATTTTATCAACTTGAGCAGGGGTTTTACAATTTTATCTATGCCCATGACTCCCAAATCTATATAATGAGCCACATTCTCTCCTTTGAGCTACAATCTCATATAACTGATTGCCTTTTAAACATTTCAAAATGGACTTCTCAGAACTCAATTATGCCTAAAACTGAACTTATTATCTTTCCCCCTAAAATCTCCCCTTTTTCAAATTTCCCTGTTTCTATCCCAGGCAGTCCCATGCTTCTAGTGTCTCAGGTTTATAAATCTGACATTATCCTGGACTCCTTACTCTCCCTCATCCCAAATGGACAATCAGTTACTAAATCTTGTCCTTTCCACCTCCATATTATCTTTTGCACTGGACTCTTTGCTCAAACAGCAACCATCTTAATTTTGACCCCTAATCCCTCTCAACTAGATTATTGTAATAGCCTCCTAACTGGTCTTCCTGCCTCAAGTTTCCACTACCAACTGCTATCAAAGTAATTTTCTTTAAGCATCGATCTGACCATGTGATTTGTTGCTTCCTACTACCTTGACAATAAAATATAAAATCGTCCTATTTAGTTTTTAAAGCCCTGCAAAACTGAGCCCCAACCCATCTTTCCAGCCTCATTGGATGTGATCCTCCATCTTTTGCTCCCTGAATTCTGCAACCCAGCTAAATGAACCTTCTCTCTGGTTCCTCACAGATGATACTCTATCCCATCTTTGTGCCTCTGCACTTCCAATCTGCGAATATGCATTTCTATACACATGGCTGGCATATATTCCTTCCATCTCTCTACTCAGAGTCCCTCTAAACACACACACACACACACACACGCACGTATACATACGTATACATTGGTGTATATATGTACTTGTCTCCTCCATTAGGATGTAAACTGATGAGTAGGAATCGTTTTCCTCTTTATATTTGTATACCAACATTTAGCACCTACTAAGTACTTACTGATTTTTGATCACTATACAAAGCACTGTTTTAGGAAGATTTATTTGGCCACAGCATGCAGGGTGGCGTGGAAAGGACAAACAGAAAAAGAGAAGAGAAAGAAAGGAGAAGAGAAACTGAAACACTTAGAAGATAACTGTCCATTCTGTCATGAGTAGAGTCAGTCATGACAAGCCTGGACCAGGGTGATGATAATGGTAAAAGGAAGACATCTAAGTGTACAAGAAGATTGTCTCAGCTTGGCCTGCAAAGCACAGGTGGGGCAGAGAACGTTGTGAACTCTTTCCAGCAGACCAATTGATTTCCACTGTTTTCACTTCTAGACATTCATACTACACTTTGTGCTTTTATTTGAAAAAATATGTGCATCTAAAGACAGAAAAGGAAAGAGATTTAAAATCTCAGCAAGGGTAACAGGGGAATACTTCCATGTGAAAAACACTAGAACAAGTTAATGAGGGAAAGAAGGATCCTTTTTACTAGACTCAAAAAGAAGGGATCTGGGCTCAGAGTGGGGTCGTGCTGTTCTCCCTAAAACCAGGGAAGACGACAATGACCACAGTCATTTCAAGACAAGGGGGGAAATTAACAACAAACTTAGTGTTAAAACACATGGGCTGAACTTGAAGACAAGCAGAGACCTCAGAAACCCTCTACCGGCCTCACTTCTTGACTAAGGAAGCTTTCTCCCTTTTCTCCCATCCAAGGCAAGTGTAGGTGAGGGACACATTCCGTAAAACTGGGCACTGGCCAGGGATTGGGTACAGACAGAGACCGAACCTGGGACGTCACTGGGATAGGGAACTGTGCCAGTCAGGAACGACCAAGGACATGCCAGCCCACCTACCAAGTGCAGCCTCAGAGAACTGCCTAGCACACAGGCATCACACATTCTCAGTGGAATCAGAGTAAAATGTAATTAGGAAATATTTAACAAAATAAATAAAAAGATAACAGTACATGTGGTGTTCTAAGTCCAGATGCTACCTTTACTGTCTCCCTTTCAATTTGAGTCTGACACTACTGACCTAATTCACTAAAGAATTCAGCGTCTTGTCCAGGATCACCCAAGCCATATGTGTCAGAAGTAAAACCTGCAGCCAGGTCTCCTGGGCTTTGAGGCCACATTTGGAATGGGGATAATGGGCTGAATTTGGGGAACTGGAGGTCCTCAATTTTCCAAACTAATCCTGATGTGTTAACTCAGACATCCTAAAGAAGGTACCAAAGGCATAATTATCTGTGACACACTAACTGCTGCCAGGTCGCTATATGTCCTGTCATCTTTATCTTTCCTAGATTCCTCAATGGCCTCAGGTTACACAATCTTCCCAATACCAGGCCTTAGCTGACTTGCTCACCCCATTTCAATAGAAACTCTTATTGTAAGAGAGTCAGGGATCTTGGTAAGGTAAATTTATCTGATTAATTTACAATAACTTGTAGATGAATGACAGGTTTAATTATTTTTAAATATATATTTTATTTTTTCCCCAATTACATGTAAAACTATTTTTTAAAAAAAAGTTTGAGTTCCAAATTGACAGGCTTAATTCTTAATGGGATTTCTGTACTTTAAAGGAGAAGCTTAATAACACAAAAAACCTTTTTAATTGTTAGAATATGTGGGTCAGAGATTTTTTGAGGGGTAGTGACTCACCAATTTCAGCTCTGCCTTCAATTTTTCTTCTTGACTTAACCACTCCACCAGGGAGCAAAATACAAGGAACAATCATTGTGGCAACACATCATCTGTTTCCCCTTAACGCCCACCTTTTCTGTAAAGGGCTTTGAGGGATTCAGGCAAACAGAGTGATATTTGGGGAGAGAGCTGGCTGGCATAGCTCCTCACTGGGAATGTTAGAAATTCATGACTCCAAGGAGAGGGGCTACTGTGTTTTTAACACTTACTCTTTGTAATTCAATTACACCACTGGCATCTTACTGCACTTCTGCTTCATTTCAACACCCACATAAAAGCAACAGCTTTGAGAGAACCCTCTAATTTAAGGAGAGTTAAGGAGAGGGAAGATTTCAGCTTGGCACCAAATGCTTCAGTGTATAATGGAGACTAAGAACTACAACATCGCCAATAAGAAGACTGACGTTAGATTGTCCCTTGTGGCGGTCACCTAACACAATCTGGGGAAAGGCTTTCTCTGCTTGATCCATGCAGTGACCCCTCTGCCCAAAGCATTACATCCATGGATGTCTATAAAGATGGAATCATCTTCTCTGGCTTTTTTGAGTTGCCGTGACTAATCAATTCACCAAGTGGCAGCTGTGAGGAGGCAACGATACATGACCAATTAAAAAATCGCATAAATGAAGCGGTATGAAGCATGTCACCTGAGTCTTGCCTGAAGAGGGGATGCTGATCATGTCAGCAGAGCAAGAGACAACCCACCAAGAGCTGCCTGTTCTACTAGTATGCAGAGGCACCAAAAGAGCTAGAGGAAGGCCCCTCTAGCCAGCTCGGTGGGCATCCCCTGGGACAGTTAAACAGAAGCCAGTGAGAAGCCAGTCAGACTGGATGGGCTGTGAGTTTAACCACTGGAAGTAGTGTCCACACCAATGAATTAAAGATCCAAAGTATCCAAAAAGTGCTATAAATAGTAAGAATTTAATGCAAGGTTGGCCTTTCCTTTCTATCCCACAGATTTAGATTTCTGAGCCATCTCCTACTATCACAGTGTGTGTAAGGAAATTTTAACATTAATATTAGCAAATACAAGGTAATCTTGCTGCTGGAAAACTGGTAAAAACTGACAATGAACATATTCTCCACCCCACTGGTTCCCTTTAGGAGCAGAAACCTTCAAGAGCCACGTGCCATGTGACCCCATCTGATTAGGCCATGCAGGTGCTCACTTTTAGGTGTGTGATGCTAGTAACTTTCTAACTAAATAGTTAAACAGTTAGGTCAGGGTTGGGAACGTGACAGCTCACTGCACCTGGATGGCTTACAATGCCTGCCTGTCTCTAGTACTCTTCTCTTGACGTGACTTGAGATGAACTGGCTTCATGTCATCTCACTGTCTTTTCCAGTCTTCTACAGAATAAAACTAACTGATCTATCACTAGCAAGGTAAAATGATCTGGAGGGAAAATCAAAGAGAAATGCTTTTTAAATGAAGAGGCAGTGATCAAGAGATTAATCCTTCAGTAGCTGAGAGCATATTCTGGAAAGGGAGAGCACACTTGGCCATCTCGGGGATTCTTTGTTCTATCATTCTTGGTAGCTCTCTCTTCATTCTAGTTTCCTTGTATGCAAAGTGGGAAGAAATTCTGGAGTTCTCCAGGAGGCACAGCTTTCCTAAAGTCACCAAGGGGTGGGGCAAGGAAGAGACCTTTCTTAGGATAACATTTTGCACTCTACAAAATATTTTAAGTAACCTGATAAACTCAAATTGTTACTTACCCTCTTGCTCGTCCTACTACATCCTTTTTCTCTAGCCAGAGCTGCCCTTGCTTATATAGTCCTCGATCATCAACAGCATTATTGTCTCCTTTGGTCAAAAACTTGACGTGTCCATCTTGCCTTATAAATAAAAGGAAAATCTCAAGTCACAAAATTGTAAGCATGCTTGAAAACATAAAATATGTGATTTGAAAACAAAAAACTGTCATTGTTATTTGTTCCTATGGTGCTTAATAATTTCCTAATATCAAAACTAGATTTTAAACATATTAAAATGAAGTTGTTTAGGGGTTTTTCTAAAATGACTACTTGTTTGCAGTCAGGAGCACTAACAGTTATTTCAAAATCTGAAAAATGATTGCTTTAATACTGTTAAAGATGATAGGTTTCCAATAATTTTTAAATTCAATAGAAAATAAAATGATCTATTGTCTTCTATTAAAGTTTTACTCAATTTTTTTCAAGGAAGTTTAGAAAACCTGTTATATCAGGGAGAAGAAAGATGATTTCAGACTTGTGTATTCTACTACTTACCTTAGAGATTCCATATCCAAAGCTAGCTCTCTCTGGGAGGAGTTAAAACTGCAGACAAAACAAAACTGGAAGGTGTTGCAAACACTAAAGACAGGAAAAGTGCAAACAGGCACAGAAAGGAAAAGTGATGCCACTTATAAAAATGCAAATAAAAACAGAGAAAAATCATCCAGAGATAGTTATTCAAAGGAGGTGATAAAAAGAACATCTGAAAATACGTAGGGGGTGAAGGCAGACAGATGCCAAGAAAGGGCTGGCTGCAACAGAGACGACTAAGGTTGCTGTAGCAATAAAAATATCATCAGCCCCAAAGAGGCAGGAAATAAGGTGAGGCACAGGAAGGCAAAAACTGGGAGATGGAAAGGGGTTGGGGCTTTTAAAAGCAGGGAGGGGAGTTGTTACAGCAGAGCTCTCCTTAGCAGTATATGCAGTGTATAGGATACACACAGAACATTAAAAGAAACAAGATCAACAGCATTCACCTTTCTGGTGTTTTGTTCTTCAGTCTGACACTGGCAGAACAGCTTTCTCTGACTTGTTCTGAGTAACTGAAGTGAGTAATGATTATTCTCCCAGGGCAATAAGCTCTTATTAGAACCTACTCAAGCCCTTCACATTTTATGGGAGTTCGGTTATGGATGGATGAGGATGCATTTACACAGAGTTTCGTCAAAGACTTTACTGACATTACTAAACATTTAATATCAAATTCTGAGGAACTCAAAGCACTTATGATTAACGCTTCACCTTCCAGTGATGGTGGGTCAGAGGGAGGAGGCAGAAAACATCACTCTCTATGGTACGGAAAACAAGATGCAGAAAAAGCAAGTGACTACCTCTCTTCCACTAGACTGCTTTCAGAGTCTAAGGCAGCAGAACAGTCCAAACTAGAACCGAAAATGCATCATCACTGGATCATTACATCTCCTGTAAACTTAAGTTTTTTAATGAAGTTTCTGCTTTGGATTAAAAACTAGATGCAAAAATGTGCTTTAAGTTGTATTTGTGAAAGCTCAGCACAAAAAGGCCAGAAACACCAAACTGAGTCAAGGGATTATCAAAGAGAATATAGCTGAGGAAAGATCTCTATGGCTTATTATAATGCACACATTTCACAAGTAATTTTCTACGACAGAACACATCTTTAAATTAAATTTTTTTCAATCAATAAGCATCTATTTTTTCTCTCCCACCCATCCCCTCCATCCCCACTAGAGAAAAAAAAGATAAACAAAAAGCTTTGTAACAGATAGAGAAGAACACATCCTCAGTCATACAACTGACTAAAAAGCAGAGAGAAAACAAAATCCCACTGTTTGCTGACTATAAAAAAGCATTTATACAACAAAATGCAGCCTTACAGGCTCTCCTCCAACAAGATACAAATGTTAAGTTCATATCTATCAATCCATATGCATTTACTGAGCAGTTCCTAAGTGCCAGGCACTGTGCTAAGTAAGAAAAAGTAAAAATAGTTTTAAAAAAAGCCTTGAGCTCCTACCTTCAAGGAATTTATATTCTAACAGAGAAGACAACATATAAAAATCAGAAAAACAAGATAATAGAGGGCAGATAGTACCCAGGGAATGGTATGAACAAATGGTAGGGAAAGATCAGGAAAGTCCCCTTGAGAAAGGCTGGGATTAGAGGAAGCCAGGGATTCTTTGAGAGATGCCACAGAGCAAGCTTTGTTCAACAATCATCTATCAATAGTTAAATAAAGCATAAAATAGGGAGATACATATAGTATGCTGTATACTGACATGGTGAAGCCCTGCACAGAATCCCAATGGAAAATAGATTGTGAGGATCCCATTCAGACAATAAGTGACAGTGTATCGACAAGATCAAGTCCCAGAGTACTACACGACTGCCTCAGACCATTCAAAAAAAAAACAGCCCAAAAAATCCACACAGGAAAACCAAATCACAGGAGAAAGTCCATTGAGTTTACACACTGATACGTATACTTTAGATAGGCACTACAAAAATGGCTTAGCAAGAAAAAGGGGGAAAGCTTGACAGTAAAAACTGTAACATTAAGATAGGTTGTCAGTTAACTTGAGACATCCTTCACAGAATGCTGAAGCGTGGAATGGACTTTTTTTTTCTTTTAAAATTAAACCATTTCTAGCACTTAAGAGTAGACAAGAGTCTTTCTGGAACAACAGATAAAGTCTAAGAAAGGCTTCATGATAAAGGACAGAACACAATGAATGTGAAATAATATAATACGTCAGAAGACTGACTCTTAGCTTCACTTTTCTCTGTGGTCTCGGTCAACTTAGAACCTCCCTGAGCCTCAGCTGATCTACCTGTAAATTGAGGATAATATGATTTATCTCATTGGATTACTGTGAGATTCAAATGAGATAAAAATACATAAAGTACTTTATGATGGAAAAGCACTACATGAGATTGTTAGTACTGACAGTCATTCAACTACAGCCTGTTGAATCTCTGCTATGTAAAAAATTTCATAACAAGTAAAAACTAAGACATAGTTCCAGCACGCATGAAGCTAACAATATAATGAAGAGGTGGAAGAGATAACACATACAACTCTAGACGACAAATTTAATGCAAAACTGACTTACTGGGATGAACAAAATGCTAATCCAAGGTCCCAGGAAATAGAAGGGGATAGACTCAGGGGAGGGGAGGGGAGGAGAGGACTCAATTAAAAGGGTTACTAGCTTGGGCATCAATCTGGACCACTCATTTCTTCATCTGAGAACTAAGAGCAATAAAGAATAGAGAAAAGGTAAAGAACTGAGGTGTGTGGAGATGGGAAACTGAGAAAACACATGATGCATGCATAGTCTTAATCTTAGTGAAACCGAAGAGGCAAGGTATTCTGCAGATGAATATAGAGGGCAGGAGAAGGGCTTAAGGGGAAAAGAAAAGTTATTTTGGGAAATGAAAGTATGATTTGATAAAAGAACAAAAGCATGGCTTAGTAGTAGTAAAAGCCCAGCGAAGACTATGAAATATAAATTTAAAGAGAATGAAATCAGTTCAATTCCATTATTTTCACCAGCAATATTAGACTAGTGCTTAATTTTTTCCTGGGAGACCTAAGTACCAGGTCTCCAACATTTAATCCTTCTAAAAAACTTCTTCCAACCAGCTCTTCCCAATTTGCTTTTCTTCTCTGACATTTACCCAGCTCCATTCTAGGGCAGCAGTATAAGAACAGAGGTTAGTCTGTTATGTGCAGATAAGAGCACCAGGTTCCTCCTTCTTCTGTTGTTGCCCAATCAGGAAGCTTTTTTGAGCCTATCTCAATCTCATATAGAGGACAGTCTGCAAAACTACACTGTTGACTGGGCTAGGCACTAGGATGCTACTTCATGACTCCAAGTTACAATCACAGCAGAAGCTGACAATCAGATGACTTCTTTCTTTTGGCTCAAAGATGATATGGTGATGAGCTGTGTATTTCTCCAAACAGTTTTTAAAATTACTAACCACAACAACTTTGTAATATATAACACCATACAAAATTATAAGTGACCAAAACCTAGGGGTGGAATGAATTAAGGTATGGAGGCCTTAAATTGTATGATAGGTTGCCATGGAAAAACGAATAATGAGCACAAATAGGCTGTCGCATATTTCCAATGATGATTTGTATGCATTAAGTGTCATAAAAGACATTATACATTTCCTGGAAAAAGTGGGTCTGTTAAACTGAGACTAAGCAATAACGGATATACAGTCCAAATGTACAGATATTCACAAAATGTTAAAAAACTTAGAGAAGAAGTTCTTATCTTGGGGTCAAGTAACTTTGACGTAAATTTTTAAAATTTTGTTTTTATCTTTTCTAATTTCTAACATTCATTTTTGAAAATTTTGAGTTTCAAATCTCTCCCTCCCTCTAGATCCTTCCCCACCTGCTGAGAAGACAAGCAATGTATCAATTATACACACTGTCAAGCAACACATATTTCCATATTAGCCATGTTGAAAAAAAAAGCAAGAAAAATAAATAAGTGAAAAAAGTATGATTAAATCTATTCCAAGTTCATCAGCTCTCTCGCTGGAGGTAGATAGCACTTCTCCGTGTCAATCCTTTGGAGCTGTCTCGAATCATTGTATTGATCAAAGCAGCTAAGTCATCTTTACAATACTGCTGTTATTGTGTACAGTGTTCTCCTGGTTCTGTTCACTTCACTTTGCATCACTTCATGCAAATCTTCCCAAGTTTTTCTGAAACCATCACCTTTTGTCATTTCTTACAGCACAAAATCACAATATATACCATAATTTGTCTAGCCATTCCCCAATTGATGGGTATCTCCTCAACATCAAATTCTTAGTCACCATAAAATGAGCTGCTATTATCATTTTTTATTTTATCTATTTGGGATACAGACATAGTACCAGTATTACTGGGTCAAAGGGCATTGAGTTTTATAGCCCTTTGGGCACAGTTCCAAACTGTTCTCTAGAACTGCTGGACATGAACTTGAAAAAATATTTTTATATCAATATGACTGATTTCCTCTGTAATTCTATGTATTATATTTTATGCATTTAAAAACATTATTATAAGATGAGGTCTAAAGGCCTCATCAGACTGCTAGAAGGGTTCATGATAACAAAAAAGGTTAAGAAAGCCTAACTTAAAGGAAGGCTTCTAACATATTAGGGGATTCTTTTGCATGAGATTCATGGGAGGATATAGTTGAGAATCATAAAGAATGAGAAAATATGGAAAGGCTGCCATTTGAACACCTGAGGGGAATATCCACAGATGATATGAATGTAGCAGTTCATTTACAAATGGGATAACGTAAAAGAATAAAACTCTATTTATTATTTGCATATATAAAAAAGCATTTTACATTAAAAGAAAGGGGAAGAAAGTAGGAGAGTTGAAGAAAGGGCAAAGGAATTAAGAATGGAAGAATGCTTTCTTAGCACCTTGTTCCCCATCCTTATTCCTAAACTGACAACTTCATCTCCGTTCTAAAGCAGCCCCTACCTCTACCTTCTTTCATTCTGCCTAGTCTACTGCTTAAAGGAGATAATTTAATATTGAAATAAATGGCTATACTACTAAAAGTAACTCATAGGAATTCAGGAGAGCCAAAATCACAGCTCTTTAATTAGACCCCTCAAGATTTACAAAGTAAATCACTAAAAGACCAAGCTTTTTGCTACATATCAGTGTGAAATTTTCAGAATTCCATTAAAAAATACATTGTGGTGCTGTCTTTCTAAAGCTCATCAAATTCTGAAAAGTTTGTAAAAACATTTCTCTGATACCAGGAAACAGAGTGATACCAGGATATAGAGAACTTCTGACCAGGCCAGATCAAGGCCCTGACAATTTTATAGCATAAACTAATGCCACTTTGTCCACAGTAATGGAACCCAGAGAATACTGGTTACAGATAAGATAAGCTGGCAGCTTTTAAATGTCAAGGGGACATTTTGACTATTGTAAAAACTGCAGGTTATAATAGTTCCAAAGACAATTCATAAAAATCTAAGTTACCCTTTAATATTCAAATCCTTCAGAAGTCTATGGAAGAATAAATCTTTACATACAATATTCAAAATTTATTCTTGAAATAAAGACAAAGAAGCTATTTCTTAGTAGAAAAAGAAATGCTCTAAATTACCAAAGAGTTAAACAAAGGCTTTCCAAGTGTGGTGATAACAACTGGATACTCACTGAACAAGCAAAGAGTTGGGTGCCAAAAAGTTACAAATTTGAAATTTATCCTCGTTCAAAATTAAAAATAGGCAAAACAAAATTCTAACAGATTGAAAAAAATTATGTAGGCTTCAATATATATTATATTCTAATTAATAGCCAAGAGGAAGGAAATGGAGAAATGGAGAAAATGGGAAGGAGGAACAATACAGGTGACACAGAAGACAAGGTGATGGGAAAGACAGAAAGATGTAGAGGTGAGCGTGTTGATCTAAGGAGTCCAAGTAATCAACTATTCTTACCATTTTAAAAATTCTAATCAGGTTTCCAGAAGTATAGAACAATCTTTGCTAGGATGAAAAAAACCTTATTTACTTAAATTTCTCTTTGAAATAAAAGTTTATTTCCCCATAATATTCTAAATGTTTTGCATAGAGCTCAGTATTAGAATGATAGGATTGTATAAAGTAGAATGATTAGAAGTGTAAAATTGATTTAGGCTTTAGAAACTCTCTCTGAACTTATACACACTTATGGAAGCAGAGTCAGGAAACCAATACACACGACCACAGAAACATCCAAAATAAATGATGTGAAATTACAAAGAACAAGCCTGGCCCCAAAGAAGACATCACTCTTTCTCTTGGATGTGCAACACTGCAGAGAACATCAGATTTTTTTGGATGTTCTGTTTTGTTTTTTTCTTATTTCTCTTAAAAAATAATTCTTTGTTATAAGGAATAATTCTCTATGAGGGAGGAGGAGGAAAAGGAGGAAGGAAAGGACACGGGAGAAATCTAAGCAATGTAAAAACAAAAGATGTCAATCTTAAATCAAGGAAATTCTACAAGATCCTAAGAAATTATCATTAATTGAATAACTATTCTTTTGTCAATGTAACAGGGAGGATAGGGTGCTGTCACACATAGAGGCAGGGAAAGGATCAAATCGACTTTATACAACACATAGGACATTCCCCTGGGATGTTGCTTTGGTGTTAGGGCCATAGCTATGGGAAATCAAGTGCCTTGGAGCAGACAGGCAGCAAGAGAAGCTACTTCTGGAGCAATCATGCCACTATATCCAAAGTACAGAGGTGGCAATTTGGCAGGGTATTTAAGGAGAAGAGAGGGCAGTTACTATTCCAGAAGCCACTAAGACCGGTTTGGGCTGAATAAGATTAACAGTAAGGGAAGAATTGACCCTTGTAAGCTTTCAGTAAGGGAAAGAAAGACACAGCTGCAGGTGTGTGGGTGGGTGGTGTTTTACTCCACCTGTGTGTTGACTAACTTGGGGAGAGGGTGCCAAAATCCCTGGAAGGGGGAGTCTGATGACACAATAATTCATATTCAGCTTGGGCTGAGAGCTGAGAACGCACCCCACCCTATCCTTCTAGGGGCCTACTGGAGAATGTTTCCCCTCAATTATCTGAAAGGCAGGACAACCTCAACCCACAATATCTGAAGGCTATATCTCACTTGGCAGAACTTTTATCTCCTCCCTTCCCTCCTCCTAATCAAATCCAGTTTTTTGGTGTAGTTCAGGGGTCGGTAACTAAGTACATATCCAAGGCTCTCCTAGCCAAAATAAATGAAGAGTCTGTACTTGTGTGGTGATTCATCTCATTATTACTCAAACATATTACATACTATGAAGGGCAGCTTTGGAAGCAAGTGAACTCAGGAGCCTCCCCTCACCGTACCAATAAGCTCAAGGCCAGGCCCACCTCCCCTACCCTGGGGATGCCACACTTGCAAATCCTTTCCTTAGTCACTCCCCCTACCCCACCCCACTGTTATATTTCTATGATTAACTCACATATCTTACCCTCCTAGAGTCAGGTTTTCCCTGATTTCCATTTCCAATATGATACAGTAAGATAAACTCCTGTTACTGAAGTGTTACTGAAGTGTTCAAGGGGCAAGGCTAAAATACAGCTACATTGAAGAACACATATTCATACCACTACTCTTCCAAGAGCTATAGGCCAAGAATATGACCAAATATGGCTCTTCTCCCTATAACTCACATTTTAAAAGCACCTACTATGTACAAAGCACTGTGCTAGGAACTGGAAAGGCTACTGATCCCTTATGTAGGCGGACTCTGGTGTACTTGTGGAAATCAGCAAGCAGGGAGGTGGAGAGATAACCTGTCTGAAAAAATGGCTGGGGGTTCAGTGGACTGCAGCTCAGCAAGCACACAGTGATATGACCATCAGAAAGCTAACATGAGCTGAGGCTTCAGTAACAGAAGTGTCCAGGATGAGGGAGGTTAAGTATCATCTCTGACCTAATCACGTCATATCTGGAATACTATGCTCAATTCTAGACTTCACATTTTAGGACAGACACTGATGACCTGGGGAGAGAGTCCTCAAGAGGAAGGCCTCCAGAATGGTGAAGGGCTGGCTGCTAGACCCTGTGAACTGGAGTAGGAAGAGGAAGGTAGTATAGCAAACCACCAGATGAAAGAGGGTATGTGACTTATTCTCTTGGACCTTAGTAAAACTAAGGTGTGAACAGAAATTGTGGGAAGGCAGAACAATGCTTGATGCAAGAGAAACATGGTAATGAGCACTGCCCAAAAGGGATGGGTAGTGGACTTCCTGAAAAATCCTCAAGAGAGAGGTGGGTAAGATGGGTTAGGATGTGGGTTCTTGCTTCAGTTTGACAGGATGGCCTTTGTAGTACCTTCCAATTTTGTGATTCTAGGAAAATAAAATCCAATACCACAAGACACTGAAAATACTTTAAAAACACCCCAAACATCCATGCTCTGCACATACCTTTCATGAATTTTCAAGACTCGGTGAACAATTGGAATTTCCCTTCCTTCTATCTTAAACACAACAATCTCTCCTACTCTTATGGGATCTTCAATTCGATTGGTTAAAAAGAGAAGATCCCCTCTGTGAAATGCAGGTTCCATGCTTCCACTGGGGAAAAAAAGAGCAACATCATTAGCAAAAAGAAATACTTAATTGAGCTTAAACATATTTCAACATTAGATGACTTAAAATTCAGCAGAACATCTTTGGAATATTCATCTATAATTATAACTGCAATAACTTGATTAAATACAGTTTGGGCTTAAAATGTAGTTTCCTTTGGCTTCCATCTAATGAATTTTACATTAAAAGTTTGTCACGTTATTAGTCCTCATTCGAACTAGCCTACTTCAAGCATTATTACTTGGAGCTTTCTTTTATCTTGAAAATGGCACAATGTTACTAATTTCTTAACCTTTCTAAATTTCAAATGAATAACACAGTAGGAAAAGAAAGAATGAACTTTAAAAACAATGCCCTTATTACATCTGAAAATCACTAGATATATTCTGGTATTCAAATGAGCACTGGATCATCTTTTACTGCCAATTAGGAAGATATGGCTAAGATGACCTTATGGGTTTAACTCAAGTGCTCATCAAGGCAAAAGAGCAGCTCACTTAAGAAATCACATCTTTATTATCTCTTTGTCCCTGGTTTTGCAAAGAAGCACAAAGGTGGGAGAAAATGAATAAGGGCTGAAGAATAGAGAAAATGGAAAAAGACAGATTAATAAGAGAAGGAAATGGATTTTCAGTTACTCCATGCAAATGACTCTTATCGGTTATTCAAGATATTCAACAAATTTGCCTATGAATTATGGTGACAAGAGTGGATTTCATTACAAACGTACTTCAAAGGGCAATGTTAGATATTAACATAATTCAATTCCATAAAGAGAACATCTGCTTGTTCACCATTCCCTTAACCTAAATTTCTAGGTAAAATTTCTAATATTCTTAGTTTTCCTTAGTACTAATAAATAAATTCTCTTCTAGACTCACCCTATGGGATTGGTATCCCATCAGTAAAAATATTTTAAAGTTCCTAAATCTTACTTCTAGTACCATAAGGTCAAAGTTGAAGTGACAATAGATTGTCCAGAAGGGAGGATCAGGAATTTAGAAAGGGAACCAAATTCATGAGGAAGTTTGACATGCCCCTAAATAGAAGCCCTGGCCTCTTCAATTTGCTGGGTATAACTTTCCACACTACCACGTAAGAAGGAAATGGTTTTGCTTCTTGAAGATGTGACACCCTACTTCCTCTTTCACTTCCATTTGGTCCCCCTTTTCCTTCACTGCAGTGACTTCCCTGTAGAATACTAGCTCAGTTAAGTGCTATAACTAATTCACTCCATCAAAGAAATTTCTGGTTTAAGCTAAAGGAATATTATGGTCTCTTTAAACGTGTTTGTTACAGTTTATTTGGCTCATTGATCAGGCTCTGCACAAGCTGTATTTTACAAATGGGCTGGTCCACACTTTTAGATCAGACCTTGGAGACTTTTAGTTCTGCTTTATTGGTTTTCACTTCTTTTTTCTAACCCCTAGAGCTAAAAAGACTTGAGGGGAAAAACACTAGAAAAGTAGGAGAAAATAACTGTTTTTACCTGAAAAATGAAAACATTTTAGATTATAAAGCTTTTAAAAAATTATGCATTAAAAAAATGCATTTAAAATACTGAAGAGATTTCTATATGGCTATTAATTCAGGAGGAAGCAAATGGACAGGTATCTTTAAATATCTCACTATATGATTCCTGGATTTGATTGTGGGAATCAAAAATGGGGAGGAAGGGTATCTTTTTCATAGAAGATAAGCCCCTCACAGATAGAGACAGTGTAGGATGCCTTGCACAAAGTAAGCACTTACTGTTTTCTGAATTAAACGTTGGCACCTAGTGTGTTACAGGATGTGGAAGCTGAACTGAAGGGAGATAATGTGAGCATCTGAGAAGGGCTGGTGGAACAGGCTTGTCCACAGAGCAGTCTATGAGCAGCAAGCACATATTATGGGGGGAAGTAGTTGTGGGAATCTTCAGAAGATCCATAGAAGATGCAGACCATTTTTTTTTGTGTTATGTTTTGTTTTATGGTTTCTCCCATTCATTTTAATTCTTCTATTCAACATGACTATGGCGAAATTGTATTTAATAGGAATGTATGTGTAGAACCTATACAAGATCGCAAGTCGTCTCAGAGAGGGAGTGGGGAGGGACAGGGGAAGGAAGCAGAGGGAGGAGAAAAAATGTAAGATATGTGGAAGTGATTACAGAACACTGAAAACAAATAAAATAATAATTAAAAAAAAAATCCACAGAGGATATAAGTCCACTAGAAAACTTGGGCTCAGGCCCTATCGCAGGGTGTTATTTCAGGTCCTTCGTTGTGATTGTGCTCTATGTGTATTCCTGCTGGAGACAATCACCAACTCTATATGTATTTTAAATGCACTTTGGTGTCCCTGCTAAAGGAAAAAGCAAAAGGGTCTGAGGAATGTGACACTTGATTCTTACCTAATAGAAAAAATGAAAAATTTCCAGACTGCCTGGAAGAAATAATGAAAAAACTAAACAAACCAGGAAGCTATTCCTACATAGGAGGTGGAAGGAAATTAATTTAGTTGTAGGGATGACATTGTCCTTTAGTTGTAGGGACAGGAGAATGTGTCACAGAGGAAAGATGTAGACACTAGAAAAGCTGAAACCCTGAAGAGTACTACTGTATAAAGTCATGAGATTCTTCCCAAAGAAGGTGGACCTGGACATTCTAAGGAAAAGGCATTCCATGCTTCAAAGAACAACAAGGAGTATTCACTGGAACTAACAGCTACAAACCCAGGACTGGGCCACAAAGGAAATTAGTAGTGAAAGTTTTTAGGAAATCCAAAGATAGAGTGATATTTGTCTGCTACAGGGTACAGAGAGAGCCACATAACACAACAAAAGATATGCCTTCTTCTGAGAAGATACAGCTTAGATGTAACTGAGATATATCAAATCTGCCAACCACTACTTCTTCAATACATATTAATGAGAACAGCACCAGAAAGTCAGAAAGAATATTTAGGGATTATAAAGTTCTTGGTAAAAAAACTGGCGGGAGGGAAGGTGGGCAACAGGGGAGGGTGCCAGAGTTGGAGCATTAATCAACTTTTCTCTTTGAAAAGAAAAAGAAGCATATTGGAAAAAAAAATAGCTGTTAAACAAAAGAAAAGGATTTCATTTTCTCATTTATGTGTTAAAACAACAGAGTGATAGAATCTTGGTCGGGGTCAAAGAAACCTATATTTGATGGAGATGCTGATCTCATCAAGAAAGGTTTAAACTGAAAAGAAAGATAAATCTCTCTCTATAACTGTTATAATATAGATATAACTACATAACTATAACTGTTGAATGGCAACAGGTATGACAAAGAAAAAAGAATAATGGTAGAGAATATGCCCCAGTAATTTACAGAAGGTAACTGGAATAAAGTACTGAACGTGGAATTAGGAAAACCCGAGTTCAAATCCTAGCTTAGTAACTTACTAGCTATGTGACTCTGGGCAAGTCATTTAACCTCTGCTAGTCTCAGCTCCCTTTCTGGTTTACAAGTTGGTTCTGAGGATCAGATGAAGTAGTAAATGTGAAGCGCACTGCAAACTTCAAGGCCTTAGACATACCAAAATATAGCAGATGAATAATTTTAAAAAGTGAACAGGAAATTTTAATACAAGCAGAAAAATATGATCTTGGATAAGACTTACAACCAGATCATGGTGATGGAGTGGCATATCTTATTCAAAAGAAACAGATCTGATAGAAAAAAAGAGAATGTAGGATTATATGACAAAAATATCTACATATTCTTGGGTGGAAACCTATGAACCTGAAGTAGGGAAGGATATTTAAATGCAGATAAAATGAGAACTACAGGAATACACTACCTACCTCAAGACCACAAGGGAGAAATGGATGATGAGTTCTCAATTTATGACAGATGCAAGATTTAGGTCTTACTGGGAGCTTTCATTCCCTAGATGTCTAATGAAAGCTGACCATTCAATTATCCAATGACCTTCTCTATTGACAATTTCATTTTTCAAAAGGAAGAAACTGCAGTGAGAAGAACTGCTGACTGGATGTAATTCTCACCTACAAGAAAGAACTAGTTGATTTCAGGAATTAATGGGAATTAAGGGAGAAAGTAACCCTATTGAATCAGAATTATCAAGGTAATCAGTGATTACCAAGGAGCGCAGCTCTAGACATAGTCCAAATTATACCTTAAAGTTTAAGAAAGCAGATTTCAAAAAGTTCCAGGCAAAACCAGGTCTGGTATGATGGCCTGACTCTAAAACAGGAATTCTACATCAACTTCTAGGTCTGTATCCCAAAGGTCTGCTTGTATTCCCAAGAAAAATGGGAAAAGGACCCACATGAACAAAAATATTTATAGCAGCTCTATTGGGGGTCAAGAATTGGACATAGAGGGGATGTCCATCAATTGGGGAATGACTGAACAAGTTGTGGTGTATGAACGTAGTAGAATACTAAAGAGATGATGAGCAGGCAGATTTTAGAAAAATCTGCAAAGACCTACATGAACTGATGGTGAGCAAAGTGAGCAGAACCAGGAGAATGTTGTACACAGTAACAGCAACATTGTACAATGACTGATTTTGATAGACTTAGCTCTTCTCAGTCATTCAAGGATCTAAGACAACTCCAAAAGACTCATGATGGAAAATGCAATCCACAGAAAAAGAACTATGGAGTCTGAATGCAGGTCAAAGCATACTATTTGCTCTCTATTTTTTTGTTTGTTCTTTCTCATATTTTTCCCATTGGTTCTAATTTTTCTTTACAACATGACTAATGTGAAAATATGTTTTATATGAATGTATATATAGAGCCTCTATCAGACTGCATGCTATCTTGAGGAGGGGGAGAAAATTTAGAACTCAAAATCTTATGGAAGTAAATGTTGAAAACTAAAAATGAATTATTTTTTAAAAAACACAGAAATTCTTAACCTTTTATCTCAAGTACACCTTTGGTAATCTGGTGAAACCAATAGATTCCTTTTCAGAATAACAATTTCAAATGCATAAAATAAAATACACAAGATTACAAAGGAAAGCAATAGATTTAAATATATATGTGTATGTGTGTAGAGAGGTATGTATATGTGTATATTTATTTCATGGACCCCAGGTTAAGAACTCCAGTTTTAAAAGAAAAAACAATTGCCCAACAGGGATAGAAAAAGGAGTCTGATAACAAAACTGATGGCATGATCCCAATGAGGAAGGAATGGGTAAGGGGAGGCAGAAAAAGAGAGAGATGTGGTTGCACAGGGACTGTTTTTTGGAGCCCAGATCTTAAAACCACGTACACAAGTTACGGAAGCAATTTACATAACCCAGGACAACTACAAATGACTGACACCAAGCAAAGGCATTTGAATTATGTCAAGAAGACCAAAGACAAGAATGAGTTAAGACTTACAAAAAACGTTAAGAACAAAAGAGGGCTTTGTAAAAGCAATGTTTGAAGAAAAAAACAAGGAAAGCCTAAGTCCAATTTATCAATGAGAAAGAACTAATTCTACTCCTCAAGGAGAATGATCTTCTGATTTTTTAAAAGAAATTAAAACTCAAGATAGATGAGGCAACAGAGTTGAATTACATTAAAGGATGCTGAAAAAACTGCAGAAGTAATCCATGTATCAACACTAACAATCTTTAACAAATAATGAAAAGATAGACAAATGTCCCAATCTTCAAAACTGATTAGAAGACAGATTTTACACACTATAGGCTGGTGAGTTAAATATTTATTCTCAAAAAATTCCATACCTAAATGTTAAAAGTGAAGTAGTCACAAGAAAACAGTAGGGGTTCATTAAGAACAAGTAATGTCAATCTAACCTCCTTTCCCCTTCTGACAGGGTTATTAGACTGGTAGAATAGGAAAATCTGTTAAGACACAGTATATCTAAATTTCAGCAAGTTAAACTTAACAAAATCTCTTAAGATCTCCTTATAGGAAAAATGGAGAAACATGGGCTAGATGGCAATGTTAGATGGAATCATAACAGGTTGAATTAATGGACTCAAGGCATGGACAAGTGAACTGACTGTTTTGTTTGACATTTTTGGCAGTGCCTTGGGAAGATCAATTTGGCATGCAGATCAAAGTTACAGATGACAAAGCTGAAAGAGACAGCTGACATGGACAAAAGATTCAAGAGATAAAAGATTCAGCTGACTTAATAGACTGTCTCTAACAAGAGCTCATTTAATAAGGATAAATATAAAGCCTGGCACTTAAAATTTAAAAACCATTTGCAAAAAGATATGGCTAGATAGCAGTTTATGTGCGAAAGACTTAGGAGTTCTTATCAACTCCACGCTAAATTAGAGTCAATAGTGAGACAGATCTGCCAAAAAAAGCTAATTTGACCTTAGGCTGGCTACATTAGTAGAAGTATATTGTCCAGAACAAGAGAACATTTATGTTCTGATTAAATGATATCTGGATACTGTGTCAGTTCTGAGTACCAAATAAGGGACATTGACAAACTATAACGTCTAGTGGAGGATAACCAAGATTGCAAGGGGACCAAAAACCATGCTACATAAGGCAAATAAGTTGAAAGAAATAAAGATGTTTGACTTGAGGAAAGAATGATTTAACAGGGAAATATATCTGAAGGACCACAAAATGAAAGAAAAATTAAATTATTCTCTGTGGTTCCAGAATGCAGACATAGAACTTAAGAGGTGGAAGTTACAGAAGCATATTTCAGCTGAACTAAGGAAGAATTTCCTAAGAATAAGAATTATTCAAAAACAGAATGTGCTACCTCATAAGGTAGACAGGGTCCTGTTTGTAGAGGTGTTTAAGTAGAGACTGGATAAGCATTTGCTCAAGATCTTGTAGAATGAAGGAGTCAGACATGTAGCCCGCAGCCCACAATACTTCCAAGAGTGTTCCAAATCAGATTAAAATGTAGTTCCTATCTGACTTTAATATGCCAATATAGTAATAAAAAAGTAAACATGCATGGTTTTTAAAGTCCATATGTGGCTTATGTATGGTTCAGAAGTAGCCCCCATTTCCATTTAAGTTTGACACCACTGACACAGGTCAAATTCAACTTGTAGGAATCACTCCAAATCTGGCTTATACCTAACTTAGAAGAAAAGTTGGATAGGATCATCACAGGTTTCCCCCAAATAATTTCTAACAACAACAAAGGAAGAAAACTAGCTATGGTATTAGATTTTTACATTTCTTCTACATTAATGACAAATAGACCATTGTAAGTCCAAAATACAAAACAAAGATATAGCTCAGTCCACCACTGTTATGATTCACTCAATAAACATTAACTGTACTTGTGTATTTTTATTATTATGTGCAATATGCTCTGCAAAAAAATATCAAACCAAACACGACATAGTCCCTGCTTCCAATAAACTTCTATTCTACTGGCAGGGTCTACCATATACACATATGAATAAATATGAGACAGTCTAATGAGTGGGGATGTCAGGGAAGACTTCATGAAAGAGGTGGAGTTTTTGCTGAGCCTTGATAGCAGAAAAGAAGAGGCAGAGATGAGGAGATCAGCCAAGGCAGGGTGGAGATTGGTCTGAGGGAAATCATGGAGATGAGAGATGGAATCTTGAGCTGGGGAACAGCTAGTACAGTAGTTTGGTGGTAATGTGGAGTAAATGAAGTCAACAAGCATCTATTAAGTAAGTGCCTTATCGGGATACAAAATAAGTGATACAAAACAAGTCTAGAGAGACAGGCTGGAGAACTCGACTCTGAAGTATGTTAAAGGCCAGGTTGAAGATTCAAAAAACAAAAATTCCAGTAGAGACAATGTGGGAACCATTAAAGATTTTTCAAGGTCGAGAGCAGTAATGGTAAGAACTGTGCCTTATGAAGACTATTCTGGCAGCTCGGTGAAGGACAGATTAGAAGAGGGAGAGACTAGTAGCAGGGAAACCAGTTAGGAAGCTATTACAATAAACCAGACAAGATGTAATAACAGTCTAGACTAGGATAGTATCATGGGACAGATATTTGAGATGTTGTGGAGGCAGAATCAACAAACTTGGTAATTAATTAGGATGGAGAATGAGAGATGGAAGACTGAACCATGACTCTGAGATTGAGAACCTGGGAAGATGGAATGGAGGAGGGCAAGACTAGAAGGAAGGTCTCCACACAACCATGCTGGCTGGGATAGAGGAGAAAATAGTTCTAGGAGAATACACAAGATGAACTGTGTTTTGGACACAAAATAGGAGAAAGAGTTATTAGTCTTGTTGACTGACAACTTTCTGCCTTGGCTCCAAAAAGAAAGGAAGTAGTCGAAGCAATCTGCCAGAGTGTTCACATATTTAAAGGCAAAATTGCAAGTAATAATACCATTACTACAAATTTGACAGGAATACAAATGAAAAGTAAACCGCTATGATACAGTATCTCAGAAAACTTTCCTTTTCTCCATTTCTGTTCATGTGTTCTGGTCTCTGCTGACTAGTTTGTTCCCTAACTCTCTTGACAAACAATATTTAATCCAAAATCAGTCAAAAAGAATTACTCTCAGGGTAACATACATTTGCAGAAAAATGAGAGACAATGGAAGATGTGAGAGTTTCACAGCAGGGACCATGCCTGAAATGGTTGTTGTAGAAGTCACAAAATCTGGGGTTACCTCTCTATGAAGAAGTTTCTCTGTCTTCTCCCCTTTTCCTTCTCATTTCCAGAGTATGTACTGTTCACAAACTTAATCCTTCTGCTTCACTCAATTCTGTCTCCCTGTTAAATCTACATATAAATTCTTAAATCTTTAGTCATTCTATCCAATTTTACTTCAAATCAGTATAGATCACAAATAAGAAGGCAGAACTCAAATGGACAACTAAGAACCTAGAAATTTATTGGAAATTTCTTTTTCCTAGTAGCCATGAGGGCCAACTTTGTAGTAAACTACATAGATAAAATAAAAAACTTCATTCTAAAAATATGGATTATCCTCATACACCACTGACAAAAGAAAGGCTCCACAAACAGTATTCATAGCAGCACTCTTTGTGGTAGCAAAGAACTGGAAATGAAATGGAAGTCCATCAACTGGAAAATGGCTCAACAAAGTGTGAGATGTGAAAGTAATTGAATGTTACTGGGCTCTAAGAAACAACACATATAATGAATTATGGAGAAGTATAGGAAGACTTCACAAATTTATGTAAAGTGAAGTAGCCAGAGCCAGCAAAACAATACTATACACACCATGAGTACAATAATGTAAATGGAAAGAACAATTACCAAAAAACAATCAAAACCGAGTATTTCAAAATTACAAAGGACAACCTTTGCTGTAAAGAGACATAAGAAGACAAATCTCCTCACCACTTCCTTGACAGGGCAAAGTATCCATAAATGTGGATAACTGCATATGATGTCAGATTTTTTTCAATATGTAATTGATTTTGTTGAATTTTTTTTCTTTTCTTCCCCTCCTTTAAAAAAAAATTCTTTATTATAAGCATTGGCTCTCTAGTAGGAACAAGAAGTAAGGAGATAGAAGGAAATTTAGGCAATAAGATTTTTGTTCATATCTTTTGTTTTTACCTTAACTAATCAAAGGATGTATGCTTAAGATCACAAAGTAAATGATCTAGAGAAAAAATTCTGAGTAAATAGCAGACTTGGGTCCACATCCAGTGATGAAGAGTAATAAAGGGTAAAGATTTTGAGCCAGAAGATACAAGTTCAAATCCTGCCTCTGCCACTAACTACCTGTGTGACCTCAGAGAGATCAGGTATACTTCAGTTTCCTCATTTGTAAAATTAGAGGTTTGTACTAAATGACTTCTAAGGTACCTTTCAATTCTAAATCTGTCATCCTATGATCCCTACCTAACCATTTCAATGAAGTGTTGGGTTCAACAAAGAACATGGATTATTGTTGTATTCATTATCACTGAAAATGGAAATGGACTAATCAAAGCTCTTAATTCACAAATATCTAAATAAGATTTCCTAGTCCAATCCATTAGAGAACCTGAGGGAGCTGGGGACAGATATAATATTAATGTTTAAACAAGAAAAATAGGAAGAAGAGAGTCTATTGACAACAAAGCATTATGAAACATTTTAATTAAGAGTTCCATAAAAACTAGTTTTAGGAGACACTGTAATTGAAAATGGAGAGAAATAAATCTGAAATATTAAACTAAGAAGCACTTCAAAATCCTACCTTTGTTACATAGCCTCTTGGAGACTGTTCTTAAAGACTAACTTTACTCTTGACCAAGAAATATCACATCTAGGGATGTATCCCACAGAGATCATAAAAATGGGAAAAGGAACAACACAAACTAAAACATTTATAGCAGCTCTTTTTGTGGTGGCCAAGAACAGGAAACTGAAGGAATGCTTATCAACTGGGGAATGGCTGAACAAGCTGTGGCGTATGAATGTCATGTAATGTAATGAATGTAATGGCTGAACAAGTTGTGCTATAAAAAACGATGAACAGGCAGATTTCAGAAAAACCCGGGAAGATTTATTATGAACTGATGGTGAGCGAAGTGAACAGAACCAGGAGAATGTTGTACGCAGTAACAGCCACACTGTGTGAGGAGTGACTTCGGCAGACTTCGCTCTTCTCAATAATGCAAGGATCTAAAACAACTCCAAAACTCATGACAGAAAACGCTGTCTATGCCCAGAGAAAGAGCTATGGAGCCTGAACGCAGACCGAAGCGCTTCTTGCTCTCTTGTTTTGTTTGTTTTTCTTTCTCACGGTTCCTCCCATTCATTCTAATTTTTCTGTACAACATGACTGATGTGAAAATATGTTTAATAAGGATGTCTATGTAGAACCTATCTATATCAGACTGAACACTGTCTTGGAGAGGGAGGGAGGTGAAGAAAATTTAAAAGGAAAGGAATGTTGAAAACTAAAAATAAATAAATATATTATTATTATTTTTTTAAAAAAAGACTTACTTTAAAATGCAACACAGCAGCAGCCTATGAATAGAAAAGATACAGGGCGTCTGGGGCTCTGGAGAGGACAGCTATCAAGGCTGCAATTTCTAACAAGTCATTACTAGCTATTAACTTTCAGCTAGACTCTCTGTAGGAAACAGAGGCAGGCTCCCAAAGGAGTGAAATATGTGTTAGTTATTTAAAACCTTTGGTTTTTTCCCCCCACTAAGATTATTAGTTCAGTGCAATTCTAGACTTTAAAAAAAGGAAGAAAAAGAACTTTTACCTGAGCACCACTACAATTGGGCTTTCACTTCCAGTTACTACCATGAGTCCTTTCCAGATCATTAAAGCTGAGGAGACAATCATCCCAAAGTTGAGGACTTGATAATATAGCTGTTAAAAAAAAAAAAAAAAGGATGAGATTAGTCATAGCTGTGCCTATGAAGGAAGATTATCCAGTATCCATGATACAGTTTCAAAGAGTTCCCAAGCAGTTGCCTTCAGTAGGCCATCGAAGTTAAAAGATTTCCCTAAAAATGGCTAGTATCATGTTTTTTTGACCTATAGTTTTTCTCCCTGAAGATTCTTTCTTTCTAGTCCTACACACTCTCTTCTACTTTTTATCATCCATTTAAAACAGTAGCTCCCTAATCCAGTCTCCCTGCTTTCAATCTTTGCTAATTGCACATTTTAACTGCCAGATTAAACTTTCATCAGGTCATTAACAGATTCCAGGACGAAGCATAAATAAAGTCCAGCCTTTACAACCCTCCTGAACCCTACCATTTCGACCTTTATCTGCTACTAGTATTCTTTTCTAGGTGACTCAGTGGATAGGGCATTGAGCCTAGAGGAAGGAACTGATTTCAACCTAGCCTCAGACATTCACTGGATGTGTGACACTGGGCAAGTCACTTAACCTCTCTCAGCCTCAGTTTCTTCATCTGTAAAATGGGAACAACAGCACCTCACTCCCTCAGCTGTTGTGATGAGAAAACAAGAATACTTATCCAAAGAACACAAAACTGTACAATTTTATAAACCTTACAGTCCTGTACAAATGCTATCATTTCTTCAAGCAGACTGAGTAGTCACTCCCTACACCCCAAGCACACCCCAAGTATACAGCTCAAATTCTGTGCTCATTATCCTCTAAGGTTGGAATACTCTGTGTCCCACATGGCTTACGGCCCTAATACCTGACATTTTCACAATGCTTTATAGTTTTCTAGGTATGTTCAGAGGCATCATCTCATTTGAGTCTCACAACAATCAGCTACTTCTGGGAAGCCTTTTCAGAACATCCCAGCTCAACAATTCTCTCTTGGTCATTTAATGTCTCACACTTCTTTCACACTTAGTCCTAGAACTCAGGAGCTGGAAGGGATCTTAGCGATTACCTAATTCCCTTAGATAACTAGTCCCTGTCCAATTCCCTTAATTTTATAAATAAGGAAACTGAGGTTCAGCAAGTTAAATAATTTGCCCACAATCCACAAAGTTTTTTAGTAGTAGATCCTGAAATAGAACCCAAGCATCCTGACTTCCAGAGTGATACTTTTCCTTACTCATTGCATCGCATACACAACTGTTTCATTTTGTATGTTTAGAAGGTGCAGGGACCACATGCGACTGACTTCTTATAGGGCCCAGGGAAACACCATGCAGGTCCAGGCAGTAAATGCTCTGTTTATAATGATGATTACTAATTATAGGTTATGGATAATATATACACTATTGGTGTTCCCATAAATGCTAATGATTATAAAACACCACCTAAATTTCATCTGTTTTCTGTAATACAACTATTTTCATAAAGAAGTGTTGAATAAATGAACTGAATAACATGTAAGAATCCCAAGTTTATAATATTGCCAATTAAAAAACAATCCTGACTTGTTAAGGTTGGTTCTCAAAATGAAGCTCTTGTAAAATCACAAATGCCCTCTTATAAGATCTCTTGCATAACTGTTTTTCAATTGTCACTTACTTTTTCATGAACATATGGACCCCAGAGCCAGGTAGAAACTGAATTTTCATTCTCTATAACGCCTTCTATAGCATATGACACTAGCACAAACATTGCCTGTACTCAAGTGGTACTGGAACTCCACTGCTCAGCAACTCTAATCCCTTTATGATGCAGGTGAAGAAACTGCGATTCATGAGTTAAGAGACTTGCTTATGGAAAGAAGAATGATAATGAGAACTGGCAACAAGTGGCAAGGAGGTCAGGTGATTACCATTATTTACTCTTAGGTCATTTTTCTTCACCTTTCAGGCCAGCCCACCTATGGATTCCCATAACATCTTCCAGGCGTTACACATGTAGTCTGTTTCACATTAACAATTAATCGATGAACAAGTATTTATTAGCCCCTATCATAGCAAGATGTAAATTACGCATAAAGGGACAACCTACCCACAAAGAGCTCACAAACTAGTTGGCAAGACCAGATATATGTCATGAAGTAATTAGGGAAAAAAGGCCACATAAGGGCACATAGTACAGTCATTAAGTATAAGCTGATCTGGAGATGGAAGAAATCAACATAAGCTAGGCAATCGGAATGAGAGTTGGGACTTGAACTGGGGCCCAGAGAACTAGGAGACTTTTCAGATTCCTTTATGCTCTAAACTGTTGATTCTGTGACATGTATACAGGCAGAGAAAAAGAGAAAGGGCATTTCTGTATGCTACTGGATGAGTACACTGGAGGAGTGGGGTGAGAAGAAACGACAATAAGATAAGCCTTACTGGAGTAGAAGATGCTGGGTAGCAATGGCAGATTTGGCTAGGTAAGATAGGGCCATAATACACAAATGACTTTAAGTGCTTGATCAAACTTAGACTTTACTTAAAGGGCAAATTAGAAAGCCACTGTAGGTTTTTCTTTTTCTTTACTATTTTTGGAATTAAATTATTTTATTTGTTTTCAGTGTTCTACAATCACTTCCATATATCTTAGATTTTTTTCCTCCTCCTCCCTCCCTACTCCCTCCCTGAGATGGTGTACAATCTTATACAGGTTCCACACATACATTCCTGTTAAATACATTTTCACCTTAGTCATGTTGCATAGAAGAATTAAAATAAATGGAGAAACCATCAAAGCAAAACACAAAAGAAAATAGTTTGCTTCATTCTGCGATTCAATTCCATAATTCTTTCTCTGATGTGGAAGGCATTTTGCCTCAAGAGTCCACTGGGAATTTTTTAAGTCCTTGCATTGCAATGAAATACTAAGTCTACACTGTGGTTGTTGCTGAACAAAGTCTGCTCCTTTCACTCAGCATCATTTGAGGCCTCTCTAAAGTCTTCCTGTTCATCGTTTCCTATAGCACAATAGTATTCCATTACATTCATATACCACAATTTGTTCAGCCATTCCCCAATTGATGAGCATCCCCTTGATCTCCAGTTTTTGGCCACCACAAAGAGAGCTACTATAAATATTTTTGTACATGTGGGACCCTTTCCCATTTCTATGATCTCTTTGGGATAAAGTCCTATAAGTGATATAGCTGGGTCAGAAGGTATGTACATTTTTGTAGCCCTTTGGACATAGTTCCAAATTACTCTCCAGGATGGTTGGATCAGCTCACAGCCTCACCAATAATGAATTAGTGTTCCAAGTCACCCCCATCTTCTCCAATATTACATGTTTCTGAATAAGGGAATAACAGAATGAAAGTGACTTTTTATATAGGTAGGACAAATTTGAATAGGAGGTATTAGAGGTAGGAAAACCAGGTAAAAAGCAATCTTAGTAATGCAGGGGGTGACAAGATGAGGGATTGGGCAGAGGTGGTGCCTATGAGAAAGAGAAGGAACAAATTCAATTTAAGAAAGAGACAGATGGGAATAGGTCAAATAAATGCAATTAGGAATGTGTTATGATTTCAAGAAAAGCAAAACATTTGAGCAGCAAAGTTTAACAAGCAACTAGAGCTCAAGTTCATTTACTCATTCTTCAGCACTTATTAAGACGGCTCTGAAGGAGAAGTGAGGCTGGTGACCCACACAGCCCTCCTTCACTCAAAACAAAATCAAGTGTAAGTCATGTCATCATTTCTGTGATGGCATGGTCTTCTTCGGCAACTAAGGACACACATGATTAAGTGACTAATATGTGACAGTCACTACACTAGGAGCTTGTCCTTGTCAAGGAGATGACATTCAACTGAAAAGATCTTATTGGGAAAATGTGTGTGTGTGTTGTTCATTCTTTTTTTTCAAAGACCAATGACATCTTGACTTGAGCGCTATCTTGACTTGCTTGTGAACTGGATGTAAAGTGAGGTAGCACTGCACAAAGTCATCAATCTTACTTTCTCTTTTAGAGTCAATGAAGTCCAGTGGCAAGACAAAAGTCAACATGGTTAGTGATGGCCCGGGGTGCAGCAGGGATGACCTTGGTGCCTTCCATGTCTGACCAAGCTCTAAGCGCTCCACATCATCTGCTTCAGTTGGAACAAACTGTTCCCATTTGCCCATTCTGCCAGGGAAAGTCTTCACATGCTTGGGATAGATACTCCCTTAACACACTGATGGGTCTGAGGCCTTCAACCTAAGTTACCTGGTCTGCCAAGACAGTGCTGCTAGGGTGTGGCTGCTGCACATGTGAGGTAACAGATGGACACCAAAGGTGGAAAGCAGCCCTGAAAAGCCCTCCCACCACAGGTGCTAGTCCTCCCTGAACTACCTATCTGCTAATATATATATACATATATATGTGTGAGTATACATGTTATGTATGCATATACATATATACACACATATGCATACGTTACTATATATTTGTCATCAGCACAGAGATAATAAGTAGTTCAAGTTGAGTCCATGGGAGAGGGCAATTTTCTCAAGGGAATGCAGAATGCAGGGTAAGGGGGTAAAAGAAAGAAGAGGGAGAGAGGAAGGGAAGGGGAAAGAGAAAGAGAAAAAAGAGTAAGGAAAAAAGAGATGAAGATTAAAAATTCTATCACACAGTATACTATATAGTCATTTAAAGTACAGAACTGGGTCATTTCTCTATCTCTAGGATGACCCTAACCATTTGTAATCAGGGAAGAGTCCAGGAACCCTGTATTCTACAAATGTGATTTATTTTGTGCAGTAGGTGTTTTGAAAAAGTTGCACATAAACCATAGCCTGAACAAAACACATTACCCTGATGAACCAAAGTCTTTTTTAATGGTTTATTATGAGAACTCTTTCTTTTCCTTCCTTCCTTAATATTCTCTTTCTTTTCCTCAAAGGAGTCATAGGATACTCTAGTTCTAGAAGGCATTGTAAGAGATCATCTAAACGTCTTAGCTTAGAAATAAGGAAACTGGTTGGGGGGATGCTCATCAATTGGGGAATGGTTGAAGAAATTATGGTACATGGATGTAATGGAATACTATTGCGCTATAGGAAATGATGAACAGGAAGACTTCAGAGAGGCCTGGAAAGACTTATATGATCTGATGCTCAGCGAAAGGAGCAGAACCAGGAGAACTTTGTGCACAGTAACGACCTCAGTGTGCAAGAGTTTTTTCTGGTAGACTTGGAAGTTTCATAGCAATGCAAGTACTTTAAAAAAATTCCCAATGGTCTTCTAAGGCAAAATGCCTTTCACATCCAGAGAAAAAACTATGGAATTCCACCGCAGAATGAAGCAGATCATTTTTGTGTGTGTGTGTATTACATTTTGGTTAGTTACATGATTTCTCCCATTCAATTTAATTCTTCTACACAGCATGACTACAGTGAAAATGTATTTAATGAATGTTTGAGTAGAATCTAACTAAAATTGTATGCCATCTTGGGGAGGGAGGGGAGAGGTACAGGGGAGGGAGGGAAAAACAGTAATCTAAGTTATATGATAGTGACTGTAGAACACTAAAAATAAATAAAATTAATTTTAAAAAAAAGAAATAAGGAAACTGAGGTCCAGGAAGGGGACATAGCAAATCAGTATCAGAGTCTGCACTTGAACACAAGTCTCCTGATTCTACTTCTCCCCCTTTTCTCTCTTCATTACAATCATAAAAGATATACTTAGCCACTATCCTTCCTTACTTGCTGGTTGGATTAGCATGGTTGGTCAGTTGCCACATTGAATAACATATATAAGCAATGTTTATCAGTCTGTATTATGCTGGGAGATGCCTTATTTACTATTTCTGGGGTTAGTGGAAAAGAACTAGAGTAGAGGGTAGATAGCCTTTCACAAAGAGTTAAAAGTTTAATTTGGTTATCATTAGCTTATGGAAGCAGTGAGGATACAGAATTGAAGAGGCAGCATGGTGTGGTGAAATATGAGCTGCCATTTGCACGTAGTTTTAAGGTTTACGATGCACTCTATATTACTTATATTCCAGAAGGCAGGCAATGAAGCACTATCCAATTTTAATGATGCTCAAAGAACCTTAGTAATCAAGAGGGCCAGGAAGCAGCTTGGGACAGTGGAGAGCAGTACATCTGGAAGCAGACAGCAGCTCTAGTCCTAGTTGCCTCTTTTGGCTCTCTTATCCAGGGCAAGTCAGCCTTGAACCCAGGGTTCTAGTCCAATAGCTCACCTAAGACATGAAAGGCTAGACTTGATAGCCTCTGAGACCACCAGTCAATTCTACATCCAGGATTGTAGACTTCCTATAGTCACACAACTAAGAAGCATCAGGGAGTTAAACAAATCTCTCCTAAATTTCAAGGCCAGCCCTCTTTTCACTGTAACATACCAGCTCTCTTTGCACTGGGCATAGAGAATGTCTGAGTTAATGACCCAATTTCACTAGTTATTTAATGTCTATAAGCTTCAACTTTCTCATCAGTAAAATGAAGATAATATTTGCACTACTTCCTTAAAGCTGTTGTGAGGATCAAATGAAAATGCGGAGGTAAAATGCTTTTTTTTGTAATCCACACAAGTTAAATACGTAAATACTTCAAGGATACGATTTGATTTTGTAGGGGCAGGTTTCCTTCCACAGATCCTAAGCATTCTATAGTCAATTTGGTGTTGAGGCTTCTAAATGTAGCCGAAGTGGTCCCTGGACAAATCTGTCCATTTACTATGATAAGACCTGAGAGAGGACCGGGGAAGGAGATAGGATATGCAACAGTGCACAAACTCTAACGTTGAATGGAAGCAATTCTATTGTGTTTATTCGCGCTTTCTTGATACCAGATCAGCCAAAGCAGCATTCCTAAGCACCAGGAAAGAATGTGTTTGTTGCACCAGTAACCAGGAGCGTGTTAACAAACACTACCACATAAGGTTCCTTTGGAATGTATATTTCAGGTTTTTCTGTATATTATTTTTCTTAGTCTCCTTCTATCCCTTGTCCTAGGATAGAACAACAAACAGTACCACAAATGGAATATTTCACATATTCACTAAGTGACAAATCCACTACAAATATTTATAATGCAAACCAAGGTTCAACAGATCTTATCAGTATGCACTAAAACTATTCATATTAATTTAAAATGACAATATAATTATCTGTAACATGGAAAAAAAATCCCCTTCCATGTTTCATCTACTGTGATTACTGAATCACCAAATCCAATGTCCTTTTCTCAACCCTCATTCTCCTTGACCTCTCTGTGGCCTCTGACACTGCTGACCACCTTCTCATTGACACTCTCTTCCCTCTAGGTTTTCAGGACACCCCTCTCTCCTGGTTCTCCTCCCTCCTATCTTGACTGTTCCTTCATTGTCTCCTTTGCTGGATCTTCATCCAAATCATGGCCTCTAACAGTCTGTGTCCCATGGGTCCTGAGCCCTCTTCTCTTCTCTCTCTGTACCACTTCATTTAGTGATCTTATCAGCTCCTAAGTTTTTAATTACCACCTCTATGCTTCTGTTTCTTAAACTGACCAATCCTGCCCTAATCTCTCAGTTGACCTCCAGACTTGCATCTCCAATTATCTTTCGGGTATCTCCAACTGTAAGACCACTAGACATCCTGAACTCAACATGTCCAAAACTGAAATCACTATGTCCAGCCAAATTCCTATGACTGCAGAGGGCAACATCATCTTCCCAGTCCCTCAGGCTTGCAACCTGGATGTCATCATCAACTCACTCTCTCTCACCCCCCAAATCCAATCTCTTGATTTCACCTTTGCAACATCTCTCAAATACCCTTCCTTCTCTCTTGTGATACTGCCACTGCTCTGGTGCCCAGACCACTGCTGGGTCTGCCTGCCTCAAGTCTCTCCCCATTCCAATCCATCCTTCAATCAGCCAACAAAGGGATTTTCTTAAAGCTAAGGTCCTGACTATTCTACTCTCTCTCTCTCTCAAATCAGCAAAATCCGGTGGCTCCCTATTGCTGCTAAGATCAAATACAAAATCCTCTGCTTACATTTAAAGCCACTGATAACCCAGACCCCTCCTACCTTTCCAGTCTTTATATAAATATAATTTCCTGCCACCTACTCTTCAGTGGGACACTGGCCTCTTTGGTGTTCCGTGAACAAGACATCCCATCTCCAGGCTCTGGGCTTCTTCTCTTGGCAATCCCCAATGCTTGGAATGCTCTCCCTCTTATTTCTGCCTATTGTCTACCCTGATTTCCCAAATAAACCCTTATCTTCTACAGGAAACCTTTCTTAACCCTTCTAAATTTTAATGCCCTCCATTTGTTAATTATCTTCCATCTATCCTGTATATACCTTCTTTGTACATACCTGTGTGCTTGCTTATTGTCTCTCCCTTTAGACTGTGAACTCCCTGAGGCCAAGTACTGTCTTTTGCCTCTTTTTTTGAATCCTCAGTGAAGGTTCTGGAGGAGAAAGCGAGGCTGGTGACCTTAAACATCCCTCCCTCACTCAAATCAAAGTCAACTGCAAGTCACATCATCCTCTCCTTGATGTCATGGTCCTCTTCAAGAATGAAGGGCAAATATAACTATAAGTATCCCCAATACTTAGTACAGTGACTGATACATAGCAGGAGACTAAAAAATGTTTACTGATTGACTAAATAAAAGATCATGTTTCCTGTTCATAAGTGAAACCTGAAATATACTATCCAGAAGTAAAGATCTTGAAGCAATCTCAAATAACCACCACTATGAACCCAGGAGTGGGTGAAAAGGGCATCTCACACCAATAAAATAGTTGTCCATGAATTTTGCCCCTATATAATGCCCTCAGTTAGAGCCTTACTTTTATTTAAAACATGATTCTAAATCATTATGTGGTTTCCCAGTCCACTGTATATTAGAAGGGGTAAATTAGTATTGGGGGTAGGAAAGGGGAAGATACAACAAGAGAGACAAACTAAACAAAGCAGGAAAATGAACTCAAGATGGTTGTCTGTAGCTGTTTGAAAAAGCAGCCAACTCTACCAACATGGAAAGTCCTGAAGTCACCATAGTACAATAATTAAAAGCTTATAACAAAGAGAGCCTGACACTTCAAGAAAAAGTTATCTTATTTCATGAACAATAATAAAACTGTTTTTGAAAAATTGCCATCACAAGTGGTTCATTAATGATTTTATTTTTTGAGAATTTTAAAATTTAAAAATACAACAAACTTTTGGTGCTTAAGGAGGTAAATACTACTTACTGAAGCATAAGAAAAAACCACAACATTACAATATTCTTCAAACTAAACTTCATTTTATTCCAATATATTCGATATATGTATGTATGTAAGTATCCTATACTTTAAAGGAATCCTTTGGGAAAAGGGGAAAAAAACAAATGCAACAAAGGTTTAAATGAGTAAAGGTCTGCAGCTTTTTTTTTCTTTAAATAAAAAAAAAATAAGATTTCCTTGCAGAAGAAAGAGACATAGCCACTGGCTTGTTTCACAGAGAATTGGAGAAAGGGATGGACAGAGTCTGGAGCTACTGTATCAGCACAGACAATTCCCAGTGTGGAAACTTCCTCCAGGTATGCAGACCAGCATCTATTAATTCATAGTTCTGCAACTTGCTCAGGGTCACTAAGCTGGAAAGGATTTAGAGCTGGGTCCCCTAATTACTGCAGCACCAAATTTCCTCTCTTCTATGAGATACTGAGATGTAATATTTAGAAACTACTTTAAACTCTTCACCCAAAGGCACTAGAGTATGTCCTCAGAAATGTTTTGCTTTATAGCCAACAGTTTTTTTTTACCATCCATGAAAATGTAAAACTTAAAGCCAGTATTAGTTATAGTCAAGCACTAATTCAAAACTTTTAAAGGGTATACACATTGTCACAAATCAGCATGTTACAGTGGATAAAGCCCACCTCTGGCATTTGAGGTTAGGGTAAGGGTTAGCTTAACCCTAAACAGTGCCCTAGGTAATTCTCAGACTATTTACAAGTCAAAGTAGACAGTAATCTGCATGGGTAAAAGTTTCTAACTGGTGAAACTGCAGGTCCTGTACATATTTAAGCATATATATTAAGACAGAAAAAAAAATTCAATAATATTTCAATTCATCCAGTAGAAAACAGGAAGAGCAACTGGAATGTCATTGCTTTTGTGAAAGATCACAGAATCCAATTAAAATCAATCTTTGGAACCGTATTTCTGTTAATTTGTAGATGAAATTCAAAATAATTTCTTCATAGCCACCTGGCAAGGGCAAATAAAAACCAAGAAGTCGTTTATTAAAGGGTGTTTAAAGCTTTTAGCAGTGTGGTAACAAGAGTACAGCGAGGGCTTAATTCTGTAGATTCCATTTTGCCATTATGTATCACTAATCACCCACAGTGCAGAGCTGGGAAACAGCTACTGCCCAAACCACCACACCCTATTTAGTGGTTACAAAGTGAGGAGGATGTAAGAGATGGCCCCTCTAACTCTAAGGGGATCAGGGAAATAGAGGCTATCTGATAAGACAGCTGCTTCTCACACGTTTTAAAAATGGCCTAGAGTGAATAAAGAGGATTGGAAAAATTATGGGCTGGGGAATTCTGAATATTACAATACTGATTTTAGAATATGTTGCCTAAGTTTCTGGGGATTTCCTGGCCAATTTTTCAGAAAACTTCAAATGTGATCACAGTATTTAAAGTTGGAAGGAACTTAAGTGGTCATAGATAACATCTATAAAAGCACATGATATTTTTAGGAGTAAATCTACAAGGTAGAGCAGAAAAAAGAAAAAAGTCTGGGAGAGATGAGCAAAACACTTTTCTAAACTGATTCCTTTACAAAAACTAACCAATAAATATTTATTGAACATCTACTCTTTTTAATGCACTGAATTCAGAGAGGTAGAAGATCTGACCTCTACCTTTAAAGGAGCTAGACTAAGAGATAAAATTAATGAAATAACATGGTAAAAATAAATAAGTCTCACAGATACTAAATGGCAGAAGAAGAGATCATTTGGAGCTGAGGTAGTTATGCAAAGTCTTCGAATAATAGGTGAGGAAGAGCAGAGAAGGCTTCTCAGAGATTATCACATAAGAAACTACAGAGAACAGAGAAAGCACAAGAGATAATGTGACAGCAAGTATACTGTTTTGGCTGTAATAGGAGGTTCATTTAACAAGAGATAAAGTTAGAAAATTAGTATGAAGACATTACAGAAAGCCTCCAGTACCAGACTCCTTACTCCCCCAATCCTTGATGTGATGGGGAGATCAATTTACCTTGTACACTGGCACTACAACCAGATTAATGCCCATATTTCCTTTTTATCTGAGTAGTAAGTTGACAATTATGCTATATAAACAAAAACGTAAGAGCTGAGAATAGTTTAATGTTGTAATAAAAAAACTTACATATGCTAATGTGCATATTTAATACATATATTTAATTGATTTATATTTATATCTAATATTTAAATTTATTTATGATTTAATGATACATATTTATATTTATATGATTTATAAATATTTAATGATATGTAAGTAATTCAGGGCAATCAGGCAAAAATTAAACCGTCCATGTAATTTACATTATGCAAAGTTCTTTAATTTTTCCTCTTCTCTAGTTAGTTCTTCAATATCTACCATCAGTGTCTATGTTAACATTTTCTTTTGACTTCATATAAAAATGTCTTTATTTTTCAGGTACTCACAAAAGTCCTGAATACAACCCTGATAATCAAGATGCTGTTTGCTCCTTTCCCTATGATGTCCTTCCCCTTTTGAGGGGTCCCTTTAGCAGTTAGCAGTATCAGCTGTTCCTTTGCAGAGTGTCCCTGGGTGCAACTGAAACTTTAAGCCTATGGATGGCCTGACTGAAAGTAACTACACAATCATTATGGTGTGACAGGAGGCAAAAGAAACCTAATCATGGGGTGGGATCAGTGGGGAGAAGAAATAACTAAATATAGGCCTTGGATTCCTAGCAACTGGAAGTCTTAGAGCAGAGAAGAGAGCAGGAGATAGGACTGGAATCTCTCCTAGACAGATCTGTGGTCAAGTCGGGTGAGCTTCTTTGCCCACTCCCCAAATCCAAGGAGATTAAGAGAAGTGTGTTCCTACTCCTATAAACTGTAATAGTAGTATAAACAAGAAAGCAGAAATGATTTCATTAATAGTGATAAATCAAAGTACCCCAATGTTGAGTTCTAGAACACAACCTAATGATATATGAATAGGTTTTCGGCAAACAAGAATCTATACTATTATAACCTGATGACTGTGTGCGGGAGACTCTAGCATTAATCTTCTTTGTTAGCTGCATCTAGTAAATGTCTACAAGACTCAACAATGAATAAAGCCTTATTATTTAGACAAAAAGGGAGAGTTTAAGCTTATCATTTAGAAACCAAAGGTCAAGATTCTTGGAAGCTAACACAGAGCCTAAGGACTCTTTAAAGGGCTGTATCTTTTATCTCTAAGCCAATGCAAGGTTAACACTTGTGTGTGATACTGCTCCGACTCTGAATCTTAAAAGCAGCTTAGATACATGTATAAATAACTATATGACATTCCAAATACTGTTATCACACACAGAGCCACAGAACCAGTATCGAATAAAGGTCTGCTACTTCGTCCCAGAGGAAGGGTTTAAGTTTGCAGCTTTTGCTGCTCGCAGGACCCACAGAGGCATCCTCTGAATTCTGCAGCTGACACAGCAGAAGAGATGCTGCGAAGCTGTTGGGCTTGGGGCCAGCAGTCCCAAAGGCCTGACAAAATAACTAGAAGCTCCTTCTATCCAACGACTCCGGGATCCTCTTGGGAAGGGGATTGGAGACAGTCCAGACTGGCACATCCTGCTGCTCGCCACCCACTTGGAGGAATCTCTGGGCCAGCCCACCTCAACTCGAACTTTACTGGTCGAACTGACCCTCACAGGCCCTGAGCAAGCAGCGGAAGTTGGGTCTCCAGACCAACTAGGATAATCTGACCTCAGAAACCAAAGGAGAAGCGTGTAATGTCAGAGGAATCTTGGAGGTCACCTGGTTCAACCCTCTCATTTTACAGAGAAGGACACTGAGACCCTCAGAGGGGAAATGACTTGCTCAAGGTCACACAGGGCCAAATCCAAGATTTGAACCCAGGTCCTCTGTTGCCATGTCCGTGACCCTATTCCACATTACAGGTGCCTGTTAATAGGGAGCCGGGGGGCGGCGGAGAGCGGCCTCCCTCCCCCACCCCTTGGCAGGACTGGGCCAGGCCGGGGGGAGCCTTGCCCCAGTCTCGGGGGACTCCAGGCTGCCTCTCACCCTCAGGTGGCCAGGCCGAAGGTCGGCCCGGGCCCAGGTGGCCGAAGGGGAAGGGAGAGAGCGGGGAGGGGAGAGGTGACACTGCTGGAGCAGACGAGGGGCGGGAAGAAGGGGAAGGCGGGCCCCGGGATGTGGGACCCGGCCGGCCTCACCTGCCGCTTGTTCATCCGCCGCACATCGTCCAAGAAGTCCAGGGACAGCATGGCGCGGGCGGGACGGAAAAGAGGGCAGCGGCCGGACCGGCGTGTAGGCGGTACACACTCTGGACCGCCCCCCTCCCCCGGTACCTCACACTTCCGCTTCCGGGCTCCCGGGGCCCACCCCGCCCTGCGGGAGAGGGAGGAAGACAAAGGGAAACGGAGAGAACGTTAGACCTCGCCCTACGCAGGCCACGCCCACTCTGGCCCCAACCACAGCCCCACCTTCCATTGCGAGACAGCGGACTGGGAAAAGTAGGGTGCCGGGAAGTCTGCCCCACCTTCTACGGCTCCGCCAATTAGGAGGACGCATTCTTGCCTCGGCTCTTCTCGGATTGGCTGAGGGCTGGGACGTTCCCCGCCCAGCCTGGGGCCACACATTCTTCGTCCCTTACCTCGGGCTTTGGGTCGAGATAACCCTGGCCGGATCTGGTTAAAGTTAGCACCCGCGGGCTTTGGGGTTGCGGGGTGGGGGTGGAGGGTGGATATCAAGGGTGGTTTCCTGCGCTAGTGAGACTGAAGTCTAATTGGGAAGAGCGAACATAGGCAGACGCAAGAACTCCGATGCAGTACTGAGGCTTGCTGGACCCGAGTGCACTTGGGCTCCACTTCCCTCCCCGCGCGAGTAGGCGGTGCAAACCCCCCTCGCAGATGGCAGTCATGTCCCAGGAGTGAAGTTGTCCTCGGCCCCAGTGCAGACGGGCATCGTTTATGGTCTCCTAGGAGTAACTGAGCCAAAAAGTTCATCCCCTGCGGCCAAGCTGGTGACGAGCCACTCCCTAAACTCTGCGTGGAGGTTGCGTCCCTTGCCAGTCTGTGGTCACAGCCTCTCCAGCTTTATGGACGGACCTACCAGAGCAAGCTCTGTGGGGAGAGTGGTTCGCCGTGGGCAGAGGGCGGGACTTGGAGTCGGCAAGATCTGGGAAGCAGGAAGACCTGTTTCTCAGTCTTGCTTCTCAGAGATACACGAGATGTGTGACTCTGCTCAAGTCACGTAACATTTCTCAATGTTTCCTCATCTATAAAACGAGGATCATTATTATGATAATATAATTACATTATATAATTAGATATAATATTTACATAGAATCGAATTTAGAATGATTATATAATTATGGTAATATGAGTACCTCAGGGCTGTGGTAGGGCTTCGGTGAGATATATCATGCATATTTATACTTATGTATAAATAATAAATGAATAATAATTATGAATAATAAATTTGTATATATAATTTATACATATGTATCTATAATACAACACTTTGCAAGCATTCAAGCCCCGTAAAAATATGAAATGTTTTATTCCTCCTCTGGATCTGTTTCTTCAGTAGGGTCCCAGGCTTTCCCCAGTAAACTGGGGCTAAAGTAGTGCCCTCCTAACTTTTTAACCTTTTTAACCTTTACCAATAGCAATAACCTTGCTATTTGTAAAAAATAAATAACCCCTCCCAATATGTGTTTATTTATCACTTGCAAATCACATGCATGAACTGGTAAATATGTACATTACAAAACACAAAAATGGACATTATAAAAGGATAAGATAAAGATGAAATAACATTTGATACTAGAGCCACTAGAGTTTACTAAGTAGGGGAGTGACGTAATTAGATCTGCCCCTTAGGAAAATTGCTTTGACATCTGTGGGTGGGTTGGAGAGGTGAGACTTGACCTAAGGAAATCAACTAAGAGTCTATTGCAGTGGTCCATGGGAGAAGTAATGAAAGACTAAACTGAGATATTGAAGAGCTACAAGGGACATTTTGGCCATTGATTGGATATATGGGGTGAGGGAGAAGGAAGAGTCCAGAATAACTGCAAGGCTGTGTGATTGTAAGGATGAGAGTACCCTCAAAAGACATAGGGAGTTCGGAAGAGGAGTGTATTTGGGGGAAAGATAATGAAATGGGAAATATAATTTATGGCTCATCCCGGCCATAAAGAGTGAAATAAGGGGCTCACTCACTGGTAACACTCTCGGAAGGGAAGAGTCCTTCATTGAGGGGTGCCAGCTGTAGCTACAAGGTGCCAGCTTGAGTAGCAAAGTGTGGGAACCGTGAGAAGGTGAAGGGACCAGAGGAATTTTACCTGCCGTTGTAGGTATTTTGATCTCCAGTGAGTCAACTAATATTTATTAGATTAGGGTTTAGAGTGTGTTTAATGATAAGAATACCAAAAAAGGAAAAAAAAAGACGGTCTCAGCTCTCAAGTTCACAGTCGAATGGAAGGGACAACATGAAAACCTCTATGCACAAACAAGATACAGAATAAATTAGAGATGACCTACAGAGGAATGACCCTGGCGGTAAGGTGCGTATTGAAAGGAGATTTGCAGGAGGTAGGACTTGGAATCGAAATTTGAAGGGTTCTTATCTTGTTTGGAAAAATTGGTTTTCTGAATTTAAAAACTTTGTTCTGAGAAAGGGCTCATAGGCTTTACCATACAGCCAAAAGGGTCCTTGACACAGCCTCTACCGTAGATTACAGCAGCCCTGAGGAGCCCACGCCCCAAGAAGCCAGGAATGTCTGTGGTTGGAGGGGGATGGGGGTGGAGTGGAGAATTATTTAAGAGGATGGCGTGGTCATGTGGGCCTAGCTCAATATCTTCTAAGAGGTGTAGGGAGGCTGGGATTTGAATCATCGTCCTACCCTCTCATTGGTTGATTACAGACCCCTGGGGGCGGTGTCAATCCAGGCACTTCTGAATTTAATCCACCGCCTCCCACATTGGAAACCATTGGACCATAAGACTCCAAGGTTCTTTCCATATTCATATCTGAGACTTGGATGCCAGGTATGTGATTACTTACTGGCCTCACTGTAATGAAATGCCAGACTTTACGGTATAACACTTATTTTGACTTAAATTATGTCAAAAGAAGCCAATATCGGATAGGAGCAGAAGGAATAATAAATCCAAGGGACAACGACGGTACTACTTTTACAGAAGTTAATGTGAACGATGTCCGTGACTTTTATTCAATAATAAATAGCAGAAAGATACGGTTGCAATCTTTTTTTAAGGTTGTGCTTATTTGTTTTGGGGCTTTGGAATGTTTGTTTTACATTGTTTATAATTAGTTTTGTTGGAGAAAAGGCAGTAGAATTTTAAAAAATGTATGGCATGTATGGTACAATGGAAACTACACTGGCTCTGGGCTCTTAGGTCAGCTGTTCAATTAACCATTTACCAGCAAACCCTTCCCCCCATTCCTGAATTCCTCATTCCCCTTTTATTTGCATTCTGCTTCAGGTAGTAGATGCTGAATAAATTGTTGGTGAATTAGTACTGGCCGGGAAATATTAGGAAAGGTTAGATTGAGGTAGAGGTGGGGTTTCCTTATAGATTGGAAAACAGGTAAGGTTTGGATAGCCAGAAAGGAGGAAGGTCACAGAAGAAGCAAAAATGAGCACTTCATATAGAGGAGTCAAGAGAAAAAATATTGGGGAGTAGAAGAAAATAAGTTTAGATAGGTAAGATTCAGGTTGTAGAGAGTCTTGAATGTCAGTCCTTGGGGTGTCATTTTGGATTCTTGAGGGGGTTGGGGTAATATGCTTTCAGTTTAGTATAGGCTATTTTGAAGTTGCCTATTATAAAATAATGAATATACATGGATAAGAAAAGTTTCAGCAGCTAGGTGACGAAGTGGATAGAGCACTGTCCTGGAATCCGAAAAACCTGTGTTCAAATCCAGTCTCAGACATGTCAGACCCTGGGCAAGTCACTTAACCACTGTTTGCCTCAGTTTCCTTATGTGTAAAATAGGAGTAATAATAGCACCTATCTCCCACAGTTGTTGTGAGGACCAGCTTAGCACGGTGCCTAGCATATAGTAAGTGCTATGCAAATATTAACTGTTATCATTATAAGTGAGGTTAATAGGTAAATGATGAGAAAAAAATGTCCCCTTCATTAGTATTAGTTATCAGTGTTGACTATATTAAGCAACCACAGAGCAAGCATAGAGCTTTGGAAATCAATTAAATGGGCATTCTGACCCATAACTGATAAAGCTAGATGGTCTTGAGAAAGTCACCTAATTCTCTGGGCCTTAGTTTCCTCACCTGTAAAATAAGAGGACTGAAGTAGATGATCTCTCTTAACTCTAGTGTACTATGTAAATGGAAAGAAAAAAAGCAGAAAATCATATAAAATCTAGAATTCAAGGCAGTTATATGATATGCCTTAATGTATCATTACAACATATAATGCATATTATAATAAAATATTATATCTTATTCACACAATATGGTATTATATTCGGCACTATGGTAGAAAGAACACTGTCTTCTTTATTATATTATCCCTTGAATCATAAACATTGTCAAGGTGAAAAAATTTGTTCATTAAATGTGGGAGTGGGGGCACACCCCTTGTAGTTTCAGCCAGTTAGAAAAATAAAAGGAAGTAAAATTTTATTATTTGATGTTAGTCAAAATTTATACAACCAGGGCAGAAGGCTGTGGATTATTTGTATTTCTAACTTGGCTAGAGCAGGCTCTTGGTCTTTTTCAGTACCAAGCTAACCAATAAATTAGCCTCTGATTCTGAATCTGATGGAATTTAGAATCCTTTCCTTTTTTATTTCTCTCAAAATTTAAATTCTTCTGTTTGGGCATTCAAAGCCCTTTATAACCTACCTTCCCTCTTTCCAGTCTCCTTATATCTAACACCCTACTACATACTCTGATTCAGTCATACTGGCCTCTTTGCTGTTCCTTAAACAAGACACTGGTTTGCTCCATTTTTGGCATTTTTACTGGCTATTTCCCATGCTTAGAACTTTCTTCCTCCTCATCTCCATCTCTTGGCTTTCCTGACTTTCTTCAAGTTCTGGCTAAAATCTCCTTTTTCTATGGGAAGCCTTTCTTGCTCCTCAATAATGCTAGAGACTTCCTTGTGTTGATTATCTCCAGTTTATTTTGTGTCATCTTGTTTGTACATCATTGCCTGCTTGGGTTTCCTTAGACTGTGAGCCCCCTGTGAGCAGGTACTGTCTTTTGCCTTGTATCTCTCAGTGCTGTTGTTCGGTTGTGTCCAACTCTTCCTGTTGGTGTCTTCTTGGTGAAGATACTGGAGTGGTTTGCCATTCCCTTCTCCAGCTCATTCTTAGAGATAAGAAAACTGCGGCAAACAAGGTTAAGTGACTTGCTCAGGATCACAGAACTATTAAATGTCTGAGGCCAGATTTGAACTCAGGAAGATGAGTCTTCCTGACTCTAGGCTCTGCATTCTATCTACTTTGCTACCTTGCTGCTCATACCAAGCACATAGTAGGCACTTAATAAATGCTTATTGACTGACCAAAAAAGCAAATTTTTGCCATACCATGGGAATCCTTCAGGATAAATTTATTGATCTGAGCTTCAGCCACTTGGGAATGCATTTGTGGCAGTGAAACAGGGACTGGACAGGCCCTTGCCTTACCATGCATGCAGCTAATGATGTTGGTCATACGGTGAAAGAGGCCTTAAAACAGGGGCTCTTGACATTGTTTGTATCTTGGAAACTTTTGACTTTTGGCAGCAAAACAAAACTTTAGGTAAAAACTATGGATCCTCTTCTCAGTCAGGCAGTAAGTATTTCTTAAGTGCTTATTAAATATTATGTACATATTAGAGGCAATTAGGTAGTCCAGTGGATTGAACACTGGGCCAGGAGTCAGGAGGACCTGAGTTCAAATCCAGTCTCAGACTCAGTCTAGGTGTGTGACTGGGCAAGTCTCTTAATCTCTGTCTGCTTCAGTTTCCCCAACTGTAAAATGGGATTATAACAATAAAGTGTTTGGCATAGCCTGGTACATTGTAGGCACTATAATGCTTATCCCTTTTCTGATGATCTCTCTTGCCCCCTCTAGTCCCCCAAGTGTTTGGGACACAAAGAAAGGTAAAAACATGATCCCTGCCCTCAAGGAACTCACATTCTAATTCTCAGAATAATGTTTGTTGCCTAACAACATTTCCTGAAAGGAAATGCATATTTCAGCTAGAGGTTAGTAAAAATGAAGATGTGGTTTCTTTCCCATCCAAGTTCACTGACTTCAGGTTAAATAATTGCCTCATTGTTACAGTCAAGAGAATTTTCTTGATACCATTTCTGTATTGTTATTGAATTTTTTTTGTCTTCCTTGATTCATTATCATTTTTTGTTCATTCATATAAAAAGACTTTTAATCTGCAGCCAGAGGTCACTCACATTCCCTTTCAAGGCTAGTCACACACTTGATCTCAGGTAAATTATCAGACCTCTGTGTCTTATCTTCACTTGAAAGTCCCACAATCACCTCAAGCAACATTTATAGACTCTTCTGCTAGTTAACTTTAGATTTCAAAATGTCCCTGAAATCAGGGCTTTGTTTTTGATGGAAACTTGTCCGTGGTTCCTAGTGCTATTGATAGGGGTGGGGAGGTCTGCTAGTGTAAACTATCTCGGTAGTGTGGATGGCTGGGGTTGAGGAAAGGGGACCAAGTACAGCCTTGTATTGGGATCAAGAATAATAGCTAATAATCTGTCACTCAACTAGAATTTATTAAACAATTACTGTGTTAACTGGCACCATGGTAAACCCTGGGCATACAAAACAAAGCAAACCAAAGAAAAATACCTGAACCACAGCCACGACCACTCAGTCCTTGCTACCCATATATGTAGCCTTTAAGTTTTGCACATTGCTTTATATATCCTATCCCATTCCATCATTACTACAACCCAGTGAGGTGTTATTATTATCATTACGGTTTTACCATGGAGGTACCTGAGGCTGAAAGCTATTAAATGACTTGCTCTGTGTCCCAGGGTTAGTCAAATCAAGGTCTTCCTAACTCCAAATCCTGAGCTCTAATCACTATTCTGTCCACTGATCTAAAAACTTGGTTTTAAAGCACTCCTTTTATTTATTTATTCTTGGACTCCGTGGGGGGAGGGGAAGAGGGGAATGATTTCAAACCCTGGTAAGAACATTTTTACTCTTTTTGTTAGCAACTTAAACTTACTTCTCCATGCAGCAGGGCAATCCCTAGGTTTATCTTTATGGTCCCCTTTGCATTCCTCAAATGCTTCTTTCGATTTTTTCCCCCTAATCTTCCAATCTAATCTCTAGGCTTCTACTAGAAGACTCTTGCACACCGTAGGTAGTTAAAAATGTTTGATATTTTGATTAGTCGGACATGTCAAGCACATTCCCATTATCTTTCTTTACCTCTGTGATTGTCCTACTTGGAATGTCCTTTGCCGCTGCACTCTCATAAATCCCATTTTCCTAGGCCCATTTCAGGGCTTATCTCCTTCATAAAAGCCTCTTTTAATTACTCAGCACTGCAGCGGTCTGTCCTTCCCCTGAATTCCAACGAAACTTATTGTATGCTCATTTGGCATGTGTTGCATGCTACCTGATTTTCCAATATATTTGTTTTACCTGCATCCTGGTTTGCCAAATGTATCGTAATCTCCTTGAGGGCAGGTACAATAAATAAGTTAATTCTTTCGGGGTCCACAGTTCCCAGAAAACAGTCCCTGTTCAATAAACATTTGTTTTTACGGTCTTCGGCTGAACACGTTCTTAAAGATCCATTAAGCAGAGTAAACCGTAGGTGTAGAGGGGCCCCTTACAATTGTGGTACAATAAAGTACCACAGATAGGTAGGATTCCAAGGATGGTGGCCCTTTTGTCCTTAAACACCGTAATTAAACTGAATAGCCTTTGCTTTTCAGAGCCACACCCAGACTGCGACCACCTTCCGAAAGGGGGAGGGGTGTGCAACCCGAGACCGGTAGAAGAGCTCTAACTACCGTCTGACCCCTAGAAATAAGAAAGCCCTGTGGGCGCTAGGACCTAGCCGGCTGGCCTGCTTTTGGAGAATAACAGCCTGCTCCTTAGGCACTTTTATGCATGCTTGTTTTAATGTGCTCATCTGCCCTCTTAGGTAAGCTTATTCTAAAGTATATTCAATTTACAAGTGCATAGTTTATTCGTTCCCACCTCCCACTCTCAGTTTCAGGCCTCTAGAAGATAGGAACCTGTCCTAATTTAGTTTTGTATCTTCCCAGGGTCCGTCCCTTCGAGATACTTTATATCCGTTTGGTACATGAATGAAAAGTTTTCTCCTTGAAACGTCAATGTCTAGAGGCTGACACGCACAGGTTCCAGTCCTGAAGTCTGTTACTAACGTGGGTCTCACTTTCCAGCTGTCAAGTGAGGGGTTGGATTCTGACCTCCACTCAGCAGTTTGCTAGGCTTAACTCATTAGGGCCACTTCCAGGCCCTCCTCCAAAAATGACCCTGGGACCCAGAGGGGAGGAATCAGGGAACACGGGAGACGGGGTGTCGGGCTCCTCGGGGAAAACGCGCCGGCCGCGTCGCGTCCCGAGGAGCTGCAGGTTGGTGCCTCGGCAGGGTCCCGGGGGGCGCGCGTGTGCGCGTGTGCACGAGTGCCTGGGTCGGTGTCCGGAGGGGCGGGGGGCTGGCTCGCGGCCCGGGAGTGAGTGCGCGCGGCCGTCGGAGTGTGCGCAGCCGGGCCTGGCTCCCCAGCGTCCCCGGCGGCGGCGGCGGCTGCGGGCCGGGGCCGGGGCCGGGCGGAGCAGGGCGCGGCCCGGTGCAGCGCGGCGGGGCCGGGCCCCCGCGGGCAGGGCAGGGCCGGGCCGGGCCGCGGCATGGGGAGGCCGGGGCCCGGATCGGGGGCGGCCCCTGCGCGGCCGAACAGACGCGGGGCGGCCGGGAGCCCCGGTCGGGAGTGGGCGGCCCACCCGCCCGCCGGCCTGCCTCCCTGCTGCCCTTCCTCTCCCCTCCTCCCGCTCAACGTCCCTCCCCGCCGGGCCGCCCCAGCCAGGGCCCGCCGCCCGTCCGGCTCCCGCCCCCGCTCCGCCCCCGGAGCCGCAGCCCCGCCCGCCACCGCCGTCGCCATGTTGTGGCTCCCGCTGCCGGCGCTGGGGACTTAGTGAGCGGCCGAGCCTGGGCCTGACGCCGCCGCCACCGCCGCCACCGCCGCCGCCAGGGTAAGTGACCCGGGCCGGGGGGCTGGGCGCGGGGAGGGAGAGAGGAGCATGCCGCGGCCGTCACCGCCGCCCCGGCTCGGGACCCGCCGGGGAGCCCGCCGAGGCGCGGCGCTGCGCCGCGGCCCGCCCCGCCAGCAGGACCGATCCCGCCCGGTCGTCTTCCCTGCCGGCGGGCCTGACTGCCCGACCGAGCCGCCCCGAGTCCGACGGCGGCCCCGCGCTGTCCCAGAGCCGGCGCGCCGCAGCTGCGGGCATGCCTGCTGGCCAGATCATCCTCTAGCCCCCACTGCACCTCCGTGGGCTCCCCGAGGGCGGAGCGGAGCGATCGCCGACCGACCCTGCCCACATGGACCCCAGGGGCCCCCAGCCGGGCAGCATGCGTCCGGGACCCGCGGGCATCTGGGGGCCCCGAGGGGTGCGCAGGCCTGCTGGGCTGGGAGGAAGTCACCTCCTCTGGGGGCTCTTCTGCTAGACGCGGGATAGACCGCCAGACCGACTGCTCTTAGGGTGACTTCGGGAAAGGCAAAGCTGTGTCAGGTAAATCACATCCTGGTTCCAGATGCCAGTGCTGCCCAGATCCGGGTGGGCCCAGGAGTGGGGAAGTGAGTGGTGGTGGGGAGCCAGGAAGGGGGCGGTGCACGTCTGTCCGCCTGTCTGTCCGACCATCTGTCAGGGGTGGGGGGACTCTTTCAGTTTGGAGTATTGGCTGCAGACCCAGCCTGACCTGACGGAGGTCATCGCTGCTCAGGAAGGCTCCTCTTCACACACAGATTTGGCTGTTTCTGGGACCGCTTCTAGGGTTTGGAACAATTCTTGGGTAGGCCAGAGGGGGCACCAGAATTCTGGACAAAAAACCGAAACCTCCAACTACCTAGTCAAGTGAACCAGACCAGCCTTCTTAGGGCCAGGCCCGAAGGTCATGGTCCTTGGGCATTGGGGCTTTTGATTTTGTCCCAGTTTGCACTCACTTCTGTTTGGGGCTTTTGTGGGCTAGAAATGCTGTTTCCTAATCCTCATATCAGTCCACTTAAGCACATTCCATATAGTGTGTCAGGGTAGCTGGAGTTTCATCACAATCCTTTACCAACCTTTCACAAGAAAGTAGAGGTTTGAAGTAAAGGTGAAGGGGCTTGTATCGATGCCTAGAATGTGGGCCATATGTGGTCATAACTAAAAGCTCATAGCAACATCTTGCATTGGAAGAGGTAAGATAAGTGACCACCGAATCTCCCTTGTCTCTTATGGACTTGTTTCCTCACCCAGCTCTTAGGATACAAACCCTATTGGTAGAGTGTCCATCTTCAGTGGGTTTTTTGACTGATCTGAATATTTAGATTGTCTTGTTGCCCCTCCCTAAGGTGACTGTGCAGTAGGAGTATATTTGGGGGGAGTGGAGCTTGATCTTACAGCAGGACAGCCAAGGTTTAGAAAATTTTAGGATGAACTCTTTCTAGGAACTAGTGTACATTAAGGCCTGTTGACTTTTAGCTGGGATTGGACTGGGCAGGTGCAGGTCAGTGTTGAGAGGAGGTATTTAGAGCTCAGAGAGCTTGGGTCAGTAGCTGAGTGAGTTAGAATTTAAAGGGGCTATCTATTTCTACAGACATAGGAATCATGGTTTTATGGATGTGTTTTTTGTTGGGGAAGGGGGGATTTGGTCTTTTTTTTTTGTGGCCCATGTTGTGAGCCAAATCTCCAGAGGATGTGAAGTGGTTGGAGGGTACATTTGTCAAGGGTTTGGTAGTGTAATTAGTAGTAATGTAGAAGGGGATTGTATATTATTAAAATAAATTCAACAAATATTTATTTAGAGGCTTTTCTATGCAAGACTCTATAAGATTGAGTTGATGCAAATATTTGAAATCTTTGGTTTTTGGAATGTGATTTAGGTGATTGTGTGTGTGTGCACGCTTGTCCTTCATTGCCAAAGAAGACCATGCCATCATAGAAATGATGACATGACTTGCACTTGACTTTTTGTTTTGAGTGAGTGAGGGAGGGCTATGCAGGTCAGCAGCCTCACTTCTCCTCCAGAGCCATCTGAATCCAGTGGCCAGACATTCATCAGGGTGACTGGAGATGACCCAGAATGAGGCAATTGAGGTTAAGTGACTTGCCCAGGGTCACACAGCTAGTGAATATCAAGTGTTTGAGGTGAGATTTGAACTCAGGTCCTCCTGACTCCTGCACTGGTTCTCTATCCATTGCACCACCTAGCTGCCCCTTAACTTTATACTAATAAGCCTCTGAAGACTTAGCGAGGCTGGTCCTTCAATTATGGTCTATCACCTAAATCAGGGGCATATCATTATTTCTCTGATGGCATGGTCTTCTTCGGCAATGAAGGACGAACTCACAGTAGAAAGTTAACCGTTACGTAAGTAATTCATTTTGGCAACAGTGACTTCTTTCTGTGATTCTGTATAGGTTTCTATGATACCACTCTCCTTGTTTTCCTCCTGCCTAAGTGACCCTTCCCAGTTTCCTTTGCTAGATCTTTGTCCAGCCTCATAGCAAGTGCCCCAGGCCTCTGTCCTGGGACCTCTTCTCTTCTCCCTCTATACCATTTCGCTTGGTGATCTTGTTAGCTTCAGGGGATTCAGTTTTCATCCCCATGCTGATGATGCTGAAATCTACATATCCATCTCAAACGTCCAGACTCACATCTCAGACCTTCTCTCTATTTACTGGACTTCTGGAACTGGATGCCCTGTAGAGGGGAAGTGCTGGTATCAAGTATTGATCTGATTAAAGCACAGGTCTGATCATGTCACCACCTTATTTAATTAATTTCAATAAATCCTTATCACTTACAGCAGCTAATAAAAAATTCTCTTGGTGTTCATATACCTTCATATGCAGTTAATTCTCTCACATGCCGCATCCCCAGTTATCTTTGATCCAGTGACGCTGGCTTTGTTGTTCCTCCCATAAGGTATTCCATCTCTTGGCTTCATGCATTGCCCCTGTGCCTGGAATTCTCTCTCTCTTCATCTCCATCTCCTGGCTTCCTTTAAATTCTCAGCTAAAACTCCATGTTCCACAAGAAGCCTTTTCTGGTCCTCTTAATCCTAGTGCCTTCCCTCTGTGATTATTTCCAGTTTTCCGGTATTTATCTTATTTGTGAATAGTTGTTTTCATTTTTTCTTCCCTATTAGACCTTGAGCTGCTTGGGGGCAGGGACTATCTTCTGTCTTTCTTGTATCTCCATCAATTGGCAGTGTGCCTACCACATAGTTGGTGTCTAGTAAATGCTTTTTGACTGACTTATCAGAGAATTTTAGGATTGGAAAAGATATAAAATATTTAAACCTTTTTTTGGATTATGGATCCCTTTGACAATCTGGTGAAGTCTGCAGACCCCCTTATTGGAATTATGTTTTTATATACATAAAAATACAAAGGAAACCAATTATATTGAACTAAAGATAGGCTTTTTTTCCCAGTCTAATTCTGTGGACTCCCTGGGATCTGACCACAGACTTATTAGGGCATTAAGGACCTTATTCTCGTTACATCTCCTCATTTGACAAATGAGATCCAGACTTGTCCAAGGTCTTGGAGAGACTTGACCAGGGTCAAAAAGGAGACAAGAGATAGAGATGAAACCAAAGATCCAGACATCTTGATTCTTAGTCACTACTCTGTTTTCTAAACCAAGCTGTAATGATACTGTTTGGGATTGAAATAAGTGAATGAATGGTTAAGTGGCCATGAGTACATGTGTTGTGGAAGAGGTTGTTAAAAGATCAATGACCTTGGGAACAACTGGAGAAACTTAGAGATGGACCTTGGGAGAAAAAATTAGTTTGAAGCAGGTATCTTCATAAATAAATCATTTGGAAGATCCATGATCTACTGATGGCAGAAGTACCACTATTCCATGCCTTAGTGCATTATAGACTACAACTTAGAAATGAATTGCTTTGGCTACAAAAATTACCAGGCAGGGAAACATCTGGTAATAAACTATTCTCCTTGGTTGACAGCTCCTCACCAGGCCTATAGTGGAAGTCTTTCCAGTTCAGTAACACCTGGAATAACTTCTTCTCTGCTGGCATAATGTTTAATTCCTCACTGTGGTATAGAGGTGAACCCAGGTTCTTATAGTGAGACAGTAGAGGCATAAATAAGCACAAAATATTTTCCTTCGGAGAGACTGGAGGAAGCCAATCCATAGCATGATTGTACATTTTTACTCACTCTTGGCAACTGTCCTCAGCAAGACCTTGATAACTGCATGGAGCTTGAAACCAGGAGGCGAGAATTGGATTGTGTGGGTGACAGTGCCTGGGTAACCTGGTGGAACTGAGCTGGAGAGAAAAAACTTAGGTTTGCATGGGGCCTGAGAAGCTATAGCAGCTGGGTGAGTCCTAGGTAGAGATGTTGTTAATGTTAATTTGTATTCCTTGAAGTGAATTAAACATTGCAACCCTTTAGATGAAGTATTCCGGTTTCATTTTTTCCATATTAACAAGTAATTCATCATGATTGTTTTCATATATAGTCATTTTAGAATCATGTAATTTGCCATTACTTGAAGATTTAAAAAAAAATCTCTTTTGCCTTCCTCTTATTTTCTTAGGTGTTTTCATTATTCTTATACTCTTTCTCTGTAGTTTAGTGGAAAGACTAGTGGGCCAAGATTCAGAATTCAGGTACTGTTCTAAGCTCTGTCACAGAATAGCCATGTAATTCTGAGCAAGTTGGTTTCCTTTTTGATGTCTGGTTCTTCCTGTATAGATGATCTCTCAGGTTCCTTTCCAGATCTTAAGTTCTGAACCTTGCTTAAGAAAAAGGTTTGGGTTTTTTTGTTTTTGTTTTTGTTTTTTTTTTGGTTGAATAGAATCCTCTTTTGCATGTAGGCAGGCAAGTACTTGGCCTTCTGAAGTATGTGCTTTCAGAACTTTTGACTGGGCATTATTTTTATTGGAGTTTAATCCTATTCTGCCTTTAGATTCTTTGGATTAGATCTATTATGATGTCCTTAATAAAACAGTACCTTTTGTGTTCCATTGTCATGTAGGGTTTGGTGTTTGTATTTTTTATAGCAAAAAGAAAAGTTCAGACCAATTTTTGACAGATACATGAATGTTGATGTTTTTCTTTGTGTGTGATATATGAAGTACAGCATTTGAGAAGGCCATTTGTTCTATATGGTTTCTGTTTGAGGGCATCTTGTCCATTGTATTGCCGTGCTGTTTGCAATAAATTCCTTTTTTTGTGATATTTATTAACTAATTTCTTTTGAGGAATATTTTCAGCAGAACAGAATAGTACCACTCAGCCATATGTTCGCTTTATTTGAGAATGGGAAAGTAATATTTGTGAGGCAGGGGAAATAGATTTCAGAATTTCTGTGAGCAAATAAGTAGAATACCATAGATAGTGGTCAGGTTAGAAGTGTCCTGCTCCCATACTAACTTGACTCTTCCATTGAATCTCCTAGATGTAAAGATAGAAGTTGTTTTGTTGTAGATTTAAGGGGTTCAGGGACCCCGCAAGTACTGAGGTATAGTACAGTGTCATCTGGATTCAAGGACTCAAGCATTCTTCAAGTCAAGGACTCAAGCATTCTAGGTGGCAAAGGTTTATTGTAACGCCAATATGGCAGGCAGACCTCCTTAAGGAACTTAACTGCAATGCAACTTAACTGGAATGATGCTAAAGCTTATATGGGAAAAGTAGTAGATTATCTTGCAGATGTGATCATTTGCAACCTTCATCACTGGCTCCATTCGCTACTGGGAACCAGAGGAAGAGGTTTCTCAGGGATATATTTTGATTTATTATGTCTACAGCAAGATAGCTTTGAGAGTTGATGACTATAGCTTGACCTCTGTATTGTATACAGTAACTGTGAGAATCAATACTTGATAATTCTGTGGTTACAAGATAGTCTCGTTTTTACAAGAGAATTTCTTCAGAGGTCAGCTTGTTCTTGTGATGGGAAAAGATAGTTTGTTTTACTGGGGCCCACTTATAAGTAATTGGGGGGAAAGGTAGTTTGTCTCACTAGGGCCCACTTGTGAGTTTTTGCTAGGCATAGTGTCCTTGGGCTTGGGAGAAACTGTCAGGGATAGTGTTTGGAAGCTAGAGAGAAATGTGATCTTGGAATTGGGGTGAAGCACAAGCACCCCATCAGTTTCATTTGTTATTTGGATATTAGTTGCCTGGAATTTTAAAAATAACATAAAATAAGAGCTTATTTGCCTAAGACAAGCTGGGAATAAGGGTACCCCTTGACTCTTAGATGATCTGCTTGTTTAGAGTTGCAATATTTGGGAATGCCCAAATCTACCCATGATTTTAGAATATGTGACTTGTTAGAGTTGCAATATTTGGGAATGCCCAAATCTACCCATGATTTTAGAATATGTGACTTTGTTGTGATGTTTCTGTTTAGCTGGTATTTGTTTAGTTGGTGAATTTAGTAGTCTTTGGGAAATAAGGGTTCCCATTCAAAGGCCATATAATTTTTTCTGTGATTTCCTTGATTGGTGACTAGTCAGGAAGAATACTTTAGATTACTTTAGGAAGGAGGCACCATTTTATAATACTTTGTTCCCTTGACACCTGAATCCTCTTGGACTAGACAAGGCTTTTCAACTAGTGTGTGGATACAAGGTCAGAGTTTTTTCTGGACCAGTTAAGTGGTTCTGAGATCCTCTTTCTTTCTTTTTCTAGTTTGCAACTGAGAATCTATCATCCAGCTGCTGTCTGCTCTGTCTGAAGGTACTTCCTTAGAAAACCTTTTTTCTCAGTTGACATTGATTGCTACCAAAAGTCAGATTTTAAAGTTTGAGAAAGAGGGTACACCATCAACTGCAAGCCATCCTCCCTGGGGTGCATGCTGAGTCATGGGAGCCTTGTTGGATAGGATTTGAACATCTTTAAAGAAGAAAAGGAAATGGGGATGATATGAAGTACTTTGGCCCATGTTGAGATATCTCATTTCAAAGCTTCTTGGAGTTTTGTCAGGACCAGGCAACAGCTATCTCTGCTTTAGGTATACTCTGCATTCTTACCTTGCCATATATACCTTCCAGACTTAACTGAGCTAGGTTTGTTCATCAGAGTTGTTTCATTGCCTAAATACATCATTAAGGCTATAAATCTTCAAGCCCTAAAAATATGTGTGCAATTAGTATCATAGTTATCATTAGTTAAAAGCCTTAAGTATTTTAAAAAGCACTCACAGCACAATTACTTGGAACTGCTACTTATCAATCAGTTATTTATTTGAGTACTTGCTACATATAGCTGCTGAGCTTTGTGCTGGTAGATATTAGAAAAAAGAAGCTTATAGGATAAGGGATCTTGCCCTTAAGGACCTTATTTAGGGAAACAAAATTAACTCTTAGGAACTAGAGAGCAATTAAGTGCTAAACTGGGGTTTTCTTCATTTTTTAAACTTCTTAATTGTGTGTGTGTGTGTGCACGTGTGTTTATGTATATAGGATGCAGTGAGTGGGATGGTAGTCATAGCATCTACTCATAAATTTATACCTGACTGCCTCTTCACCAAACCCCTCCTTTCCCTCCTTACTTTTGAGGTTTGAGGCAGCTTCCTTGGATTGTGTTCCCCATTTCTACTTTCTTTGGCATAGTTTCATAATCCTACTGGTCCCCCAGTCTCCAAAAGGGATTTGTAGTACTCTCAGAAAGACATGGGAGAAATTCACCCCAGGAATTAGTTGACAGCCTGCTAAGAACATGCTTGGGATTCAGTATAGGCCCTTTTTGTGGTGGTTTTGGTGGCAGTTGGGGCAGTGGCAGGCGAGAGGAAAGTTGTTTTAATTGGGGGAGGTTGGGAGGCCCTAAAGACAAACTTTACCTATTTAATAATTTTGCCTAGGGCCAACGCTGGCTGTACTAACTTATTTCAAAGATGATATACTTTGCTGCTGCCAAATTGTGGTACTGACTAAAAGTGCTAAGAGGCTCTGTACTCGTGGTGTGAGTTGAGCAATAGGCCACTGTAACATTCAGAAGGAAAACAAGTACAACTTAGTGTTATGATCTTTTCCCGATTCTATTATTTTTAAAACCTAGTTGAGCTGTTTTTCAGCTTCATAAAGTTAAATTAGTTTTCTTTGTAACAGACTTGAAAATAAGCAGTGTTTGTTGATGATTCTTTTGTTTGGCATACTATCAAAAAATACAGCATTCTGATCTCTTTCAAACAAGGTGAAACATAGTAGCTTAAATCAGGGATGCTTTCTTCTTGGCCTGCAGTGAGTTTTTTCCTACCCTATATGAGTGACTGTAACAATTGTCGGAACCCTCTGGAATTCTTTTGAATAGAAACATACCAAGTTTAATACCTGAGATGTATTGCTTGAGATCTCTATAAAATTTTATCCTTTTTATTTCTCTATCATTTTATCTACAACAGAAGAGTTCCTTAGCATCACATACCTACCTGTAATTTGATTTACTGACAATGTGTTTTCTCTAATGGTTGCTGTTTCATTATCTTGGTTCTGAAAGGGGTTTTTGCCAAGACAGAATAGAAAAAGTGTCTTTAATATGGTCAGCAACTTTTTTTTTATAGGATACTTTGGCTAGTTTCTCTTTGAATTTTTCTTTGTATCTTGTTGAAAGAAGAGAAATATTTTTCAGCTCCAAGAAGTCTGAAGTTGCTGGGACAGAGAGGAGAACAGTTTAAAGGAGCCAGTCCTGATGTCTTATTTGCCTGGTAGTTGTGCTTAGGAGAATCATTAAAACTTCTGCAATGTACCCTAAGTTTTTGTGTTTCTGCTGCCCTGCAACTTCCTCTATGTTGAGAGACAAAAGGTTTATGAAGGTTTCAAACTCCCTGATTTTTTCAACAGCTCAGAAGGGAGAGCTTGAACAGAGATTGGTCTCCATAGCAGGAGATGGGGAGATAGTGATTTGTGATTATAGTGAAAATTCAGGGAGAGAGAAGTCAATGAAAAGATGGTTAACTTCTCTTCCTGCCTTGGGAAGGATGTTGTGTCTGTTGTAGTATATACCTTGTGGGCCACCTGGTTGGCATTATCATGCTGTTCTTAATTAAACCATTTTTCTTATTATGAATATAAAGTAAGGGGCCAAAGCAGTTAATAAATATATGTTGAACACCACTGTAACTTGCACTGCACTCTATTTTGTGGGGGGAAACAAAGAAGCAATGGTTATTTTCAAAAAGGAGCTTAGTTGGGGGTATGAAAGACAAGCATACCAAGAACTAAATACTGACTTGGTGTTTGGAGGCTGTATGTGTGTATGTGTGTCTGTCTGTGAGCAGATGTGGTTTCTAAAGCCTAGGGAAGATCACCAATGCATATTTGAACCCTGGAGTAGAGGTATGACCTAAAATGCTCAAATCTGTGGTCCTTATGTGAGCAGATTTATTTATGGGCTAAGGATTATTTTATTTTATCAACCCCCCACATAATATTATTTTATTTTTTACATGTAAAGATAATTTTCAACATTCACTTTTATAAGATTTTGAGTTCCAATTTTTTTCCTCCTTCTTTTCCTTTCCCCCTCCCCAGGTCAGCAAGCAATCTGATATAGGTTATACATGTATAATCATATTAAACATATTTCTACATTAGTCATGTTATGAAAGAAGAATCAGAACAAAACAGAAAAGCTGATGAGAAAGAAAAAAACAACAAAAAAAGAGAACATAGTGTGCTGCAATCTGCATTCAGACTTCATAGCTCTTTCTTTGGCTGTGGCTAGCATTTTCCGTCATGAATCTTTTGGAATTGTCTTAGATCATTATATTGCTGAGAAGAGCTAAGTTTATCATAGTTAATCATCTCACAATGTTGCTGTTACTGTCTACAGTGCTGTCTTGGTTCCACTCACTTCACTCCGCATCAGTTCATGTAAGTCTGTACAGGTTTTTTGAAATCTACCTGCTCATCATTTCATGTGGCACAGTAGTATTCCATTACATTCACATACCACTACTTGTTCAACCATTCTCAAATTGATGGACATCCCTTCAATTTTCAGTTCTTTGCTACCACACAAAGAGCTCCTATAAATGTCTTTGTATATGTGGGTGCTTTTTTCTTTTTTATGATCTCTTTAGGATAGAGACCTAGTATTGGTATTGCTGTATTGAAGGGTAATGCATAATTGTATAGCCCTTTGGGTATAGTTCCAAATTGTTCTTTTATAAGGGTTGGATCAATCAGTTCACAACTGCACCAACTATTCGTTAACGTCCCAATTTTCCCCACATCTCAATATTTATCATTTTCCTTTTCTGTCATATTAGTCAATTTGATGTGAGGTGGTATCTAAGAATTACTTTAATTTACATTTCTCTAATCAGTAGTGATTTAGAACATTTTTTTCATATGACTATATAGATAGTTTTAATTTCTTCATCAGAAAACTGCCTGTTCTTATCTTTTGACCATTTATTTGGTTAATGACTTGTATTATAAATTTGGCTGCATTCTCTATATATTTTAGAAATGTAGTTTTCCCCTCCACTTAACTGTTTCCATTTTTATTTTAACTATATTAGATTTGTTTGTGCAAAAATTTTTAAATTTTATATCATCAGAATTGCCCAGTTTATTTTTTGTGATGCTGTTTATCCTTTAGTCATCAGCTTGTCATTTATTTATAAATCTGAAAGGTAATTTCATCCTTGCACCTCAGTTTGTTTTCACCCTCATGTATCCATTTGGAACTTATCTTGATATGCTGTGTGAAATATTGGTGAATATTTAACTTTTGCCAAAAAGCTTTCCATAAGCAGTTTTTATCTAGTTACTGGGGTTTTTTGGATTTTCAGACACCAGCCTTCTTTATGTTGTGTACCTAATCTGTTCTCCTGATTGATCTCTTTTTAACACAGTATTAAATTGTTTTTAAAGATTATTACTTTGTTGTATAGTTAGATATATGGTACAGATAGACACCTTTCCTCTCTAACTTTTTTCATTATTACCTTTGCAGTTTTTGACTTTTTGTTCCTCTTTATAAATTTTATTATTTTTTTATAGTTCTATAGAAATAATCTTTTGGTAGTTTGCTGTGATACTGAGTAAGCTAACTTAGATAATCTGTTCTGTCCTTTTTTATATTGGTTCTATATCCTAAGCAACAAATATTGCATAATTACTTAGGTTTGTACTTTTGCAAAGAATGTATTTCTAGTTGAATTAATATAATTTCTGAGTGTATCCAAATATTTTATTGCTTCTGTAGTTACTCAGAATGGAATTTCTTTTTCTAACTTTTCCTATTGAACTTTGTTAGTAATATACAGAAATACTGAAGATTTCTGGGGATTTATTTTATATCTTGCAACTTTGCTAAATGTTATTTAATTTCTTATTTAAATAATCATTATCATCTGCAAAAAAGCAAGAATTTTGTATCCTTTTTGCTTTTGTTTATTCCTTTGATTTTTTCCTCCCTGTATTATTGCTACAATTCATATTTCTACAATTTATGTTTACACTACTCCACTATTTTACTACTGCTATTTCTGCTAAAATACAGTTTCTAGGACTATGCTAAATAGTATTAGTGATAATGAGCATCATTGCTTTAACTAGGAATGGCCTCTAATGTTTCTCCATTACATATGATGTTCGCTCGTGGTTTAATACAGACATTATTTACTATATTAAGGAAAAAGTCCATTTGCTTTCTAGAGTTTTTAACAGAAATGAATAAGTTTAAAAAAAATCTTTTCAGTATCTATTGATAGAATCGTACCATTTAAAAAATTTGTATTATTAACCCCATTGACAGAAAAAATGGGGAAAAAAGGAAATTACACAACAAATTAAAACTCAGTAAAAGGAAATTATCAGAAACTATTTTGACCCAATTAAATAAATAGATAAATACAGCTAGGTCCTGATGAGCGAATAAGAATTCTGTGACAGTTTTTCTGTTTTTTGAAAGCAGATGAAACAACAACAAAACCCATTTCCTAGTTTTATTTAAGGATTCAATGTAGTGGTGAGTTTTTTTTGTTGCACTTTTATTAGTTTCTTACTGAATTTTCAGAATTTCTACTTTTTTTTTTTAGTTGAGGGTTTTTGATTTGCTTTTTTAAATTTTTTTTAAATCTCCTGTCCAGTTCATTGATTGGTTCTTTGTCCCTCTTGTTGAGGAAAGAGTTCCTTTAGAGATATAAAATTTTCCCTCCGTACTGCTTTTATTCTCCTTTCTTTCTTGTCTTTTCTCCCTCCTTCCTTCCTCTTGTCCCTTTTCTATTCTGTTTCTTTCTTCCCTTTCTTTTCTTCTCTCCTTCCTTCCTTCCTCCCTGCCCTCCTCTTTCTCTCCCCTCCCCCCCCCACTCTCTCTCTTTTTATCAGGTAAAAGAACAGTGAATTCACTCAGACTTGTTTGGGTTCACACACCTGATAGGCTGTTGACAAATAATGCAAATTCCTTCCTCTTAATTTTTTGCTCCCATTTCTTCGCCTTAGTGCTGCTGTTTCCTTTTCCCTTTCCTGACCTCATACATAGCACTTTCCCCCCTCATCTCTTAGATCCCTTAAATTCATTTGATTTGAATCCTTTTATTTTTAGAATATTTTATTTGTTTTAGTCATCCAAGATTTTCCTTTTCACCTTTTCACTCCAATCTCCAATTGAGAACACAAGAAAAATAAAACTACACAAAAGGTGTATAATGAATCAAAGCAAATTTCCACATTGGCTGTGTCCAAAAAAAAAATCGCCTCATTCTGTATACTGAGACCTTTACCTGTATCAGAAGATGGGTAGCATGTTTCATCCTTAATCCTCTGGAATCCTGGCTAGTTATCACACTAAGGGTTCAGCCCAATAATATTCCATCTCTCTCTCTCTTTCAGAAACACACACACACACACACACACACACACACACACACACACACACACACACCCCATAACTTGTTCAATCATTCTCCAATTTAGGGACACCCCCTTAGATTCCTATTTTTTGCCACCTTATAAACAGCTACAAGTATTTTTAAAAATATTCTTAGAATTTGTTTTGCTGGGGGTGGAGCCAAGATGGCGGAGTAGAAAGACTCACATATGCTAGCTCCGAACCCACAACCCATATATTTCCTGCAAGAAGAACTCCCCACAAATTCTGGAGCACTGCAAGGTGCGCAGAAACACAGTGGAAAAGATTTCCGTTCCAGAGAGCCCTGGAGAGCCGTCCCCAAAGGTCCGTCGTGCTTCGGACAGCAGAGTCCACCCCTGTGCTGCCCTGGCCATGTGGCCCCAGAGGAGCAGATCTGAGTAGGCTTCAGGGATGGAATCTCTGGCATCCAGGAAGGTCTCTCCGCCCACAGATGCTACAGGTCAGTGAGAGAGACTTCTGGGGTGGCTGAGAGGGGAGCGGGGTGTCTCCGTGACTCGGGCCCCCTTGGGAGGCAGAGGCAGTGGCGGGGCCCGGGACTCCCAGAGCAGCAGGCAGAAGTTCAGGGCCATTACCGAAGATCTCTGCATAAACCCCCTGAGGGAACTGAGCCTGGGAGGCGGCCCTGCCCCCACCCCAGCACCAGAACTTAAGCTCACATTGAATAGCAGCCACACCTGCCGTGGAAAGCCCTTTTGAATCTCAGACCCCAAGCACTAGCTGGGAGGATCTAGGCGGGGGTGGACAGGAATCTCAGAAGTCAAGTACCTGGCTGGGAAAATGCCCAGAAAAGGGAAGAAAAATAAGACTATAGAAAGCTACTTTGATGGGGTACAGATGTTCCCGCCTTTCAATTCTGATGACGAGGAACTATTCTTACCATCAGGGAAAGACATGGAGGTCGAGGCCTCTGTATCCCAGACATCCCAGGTGGATGTCCAGTGGGCTCAGGCCATGGAAGAGCTCAAAAAGGATTTTGAAAATCAAGTTAGACAGGTGGAGGAAAAATTGGGAAGAGAAATGAGAGAGATGCAAGAAAACCATGAAAAACAGGTCAATACCCTGCTAAAGGAGACCCAAAAAAATGCTGAAGAAAATAACACCTTGAAAAATAGGCTCACTCAATTGGCAAAAGAGCTTCAAAAAGCCAGTGAGGAGAAGAATGCTTTCAAAAGCAGAATTAGCCAAATGGAAAAAGAGGTTCAAAAGCTCACTGAAGAGAATAGTTCTCTCAAAATTAGAATGGAACAGATGGAGTCTAATGACTTTCTGAGAAACCAAGAAATCACCAAACAAAACCAAAAGAATGAAAAAATGGAAGAGAATGTAAAATATCTCATGGGAAAAACAACTGACCTGGAAAAGAGATCCAGGAGAGACAATTTAAAAATTATGGGACTACCTGAAAGCCATGAGCAAAAAAAGAGCCTAGACATCATCTTTCATGAAACAATCAAGGAAAACTGCCCTGACATTCTAGAACCAGAGGGCAAAATAAGTATTGAAGGAATCCATCGATCACCACCTGAAAGAGATCCAAAAAGAGAAACTCCTAGGAACATTGTGGCCAAATGCCAGAATTCCCAGGTCAAGGAGAAAATATTTCAAGCAGCTAGAAAGAAACAATTCCAGTATTGTGGAAATACAATCAGGATAACTCAAAGATCTAGCAGCTTCTACATTAAGGGATCGAAGGGCGTGGAATAAGATATTCCAGAAGTCAAAGGAACTAGGACTCAAACCAAGAATCACCTACCCTGCAAAACTGAGTATAATACTTCAGGGGAAAATATGGTCTTTCAATGAAACAGAGGACTTTCAAGCATTCTTGATGAAAAGACCAGAGCTGAAAAGAAAATTTGACTTTCAAACACAAGAATGAGAAGAAGCATGAAAAAGTAAACAGCAAAGAGAAATCATAAGGGACTTACTAAAGGTGAACTGTTTACATTCCTACATGGAAAGACAATATTTGTAACTCTTAAAACTTTTCAGTATCTGGGTAGTTGGTGGGACCCCACACACACATGCATGCACATACACGCATGTGCGCGCACACACATGCATGCACACACAGAGACAGCACAGAGTGAATTGAATAGGATGGGATCATATCTTTAAAAAATTAAGGTAAATGTATAAGAGAAATGTATTGGGAGGAGAGAGGGTGAAATGGAATGGGGTAAATTATCTCTCAAGAGGCAAGCAGGAGACTTTTTTAGTGGAGGGAACAAAGGGAGAGCTGAGAAAAAAACATGAAGTTTACTCTCATCCCATTCGACTAAAGGAAGGAATAAAATGCACACTCATTTTGGTATGAAAACCTATCTTACAATACAGGAAAGTGGGGGAGAAGGAGATAAGCAAGGGCGGGGGATGATGGAAGGGAGGGCAATGGAAGGGAGGGCAATGGGAGGAGGGAGCAATTTGAAGTCAACACTCTTGGGGAGGGACAGGATCAAAAGACAGAATAGAAACAATGGGGGGCAGGATAGGATGGAGGGAAATACAGTTAGTCTTACACAACACGACTATTATGGAAGTCATTTGCAAAACTACACAGATAGGGCCTATATTGAATTGCCTGCCTTCCCAAAGGGAATGGGTAGGAAGGGAGGGATGGGGAGAATTTGGAACTCAAAGTTTTAGGAACAACTGTTGAGTATTGTTCTTGCTACTAGGAAACAAGAAATACAGTTAATGGTGAATAGAAAGTCATCTGGCCCTACAGGACAAAAGAGAAGATGGGGACAAGAGAAGGAAGGGATGACAGAGGAGAGGGCAGATTGGTGATAGGGAAAATTAGATTGCTCTGTGTATTGGGGTGGGGGGAGGGGATAAAGGGGGAGAAAATTTGGAACCCAAAATTTTGTGAAAATGAATGTAAAAAGTTAAATAAATAAATTTAAAGCTTAAAAAAAATTTGTTTTGCTTAGGACTCAGCCTTCCCTTAATCTGCCTTCTAATTCCCCATACTCCCTTTTCCCTTTCTCTCTTATTTATCTGTGGAGTCAAATGTATTTCTGTATCCAACTGTGTGTGTGTGTATTCTTCTTTTGACTATTTCAGCTGAGAGTGAGATTCAAATATCAATTGGTCCTCCCTTCTTGTGTACTCTGTTAGGTAATGTTCTTTAAACCTTCCTTTCCCTTCCAATGTATTCCTTTCTCTTTCCATTCTTTTCTTAAGATCATCAAGACATAACCACTCCCACAACCACTGATGATGACTGTATTTAGAGGGAACATGTATCATTTCCCATATTTGAATGGTGTGTTTATACCTTTTTATGTTTCTCTTCACTCTTGTGTTGAAACTTCAAAGTTTCTCTGCAACTCTGTTCTTTTCATCAGGATTGCTTGGAAATCCTCTTTATCATTAAAGGTCTATTGTTGACCCTCTGTAGCATAATGCCCTGTTTTACCGGTTAAGTTATTCTTGACTGTAAACCCATATCCTTTGTCTTCTAGAATATTATATTTAGAATTCTCAGATTCTTTATGGTGATAGCAGCTAAATCATGTGTGATATTGACTGTGGCTTCTTGATATTTCTTTCTGGGTACTTGTAATATTTTCCTGAATCTGGAAGTTCTGATTTTGGCTATAATATTCTTGGGATTTTTAATTTTGGGGCTTGTTTCAAGATGATTTTTTCTATATCTCCTTTGTTCTCTGACTCTTAAGAGATCTGGGCAGTTTTCTTTTAAGAGTGCTTGAAATATGGTGTCTGTTTGATCATGGCAGTAGTACTATAGTCCAATTCTTAAATTTTTTCTCTTCCATCTGTTTTCTGTCTGTTGTTTTTGCTATGAAATACCTTACATTTACTTATATTTTTTCACCTTTTTTGACATTGTCTTAATATTTATTGTTGCCTCATGAAGTTGTTGGTTTCTATTTGGTCCACCTTAGTTTTCAGTGTTTTTGTTACTTGGACAAGGTTTTATATGTTTTGTGCCAACCTATTCCCATTACAATTCTTTGTTCTATAAATCTTGTTTCATTTTTTATTTTTTCCTCAAGTATTCTCATTAAATTAATAAAAAAATTTTGAACTCATGCTTAGTTTCTTCCAGGAATTCTAGTCTTTTAAGCCCAGACTGTGTTTTTGCTTTGAAGTATTGCTTCATGTTTTTTTCTGTTTGTGTCATGAGCTTCTCTTCCACCATAATAGCTCATTATAGTGGGGTGTTTTTTTTTGTTCATTCTTCCATCCTACTCCTGCCTTCCAATGTGATATTAGGGCTGGCCTTTGCAGCCCTTCTGGAGGGAAGGTCTGGTCCTGTTTCTGCTTCCTTGGGGTATTGAGTATAGGGTCAGACTTCAGGCTTTTAGTGCTCCCAAAGCAGTTTGATCCAGTGCAAAATCTGATTGCTTAGCTACTGGTATAGGCTATTTCTGACCTAAGTTTGAGTCTGAGCAAGAGTTGCTAAACTCTGCCCATATCAGCCAACTGGAAAGCCCTGTTTGTTCAGAGTGGCGGAAGTATAGGTTTCCCTTTGGTCAGGGATTCCTATTCCAGTTATTCCTTTGCAGACTGGGCCAGATGCTGGAAATGAGACTCTGCTCTGAGCTTGGTGTTCGAGCCACATTGCTGCTGTTGCTGACTTCTGAACTTCTTCCTTTTTCCATACACAGTCTAAGACTACCCTAACTGGGGATCCCACTCTTCCTGGTCAAGCCTCCTTACCTGTCCTGGATCTGTGGCCTAGAATTGGGTAACAGGTGACAAAGTTGCCAGTTGCCACCTGTTCTTGTTGCAGTGCCTCCATATGGGTCTATCAGTGCTGTGTATGAGTCTGGGATCTCCTCTAGCCTGGGTACACAGCCTCTCACTTGACAACACAGTCCCCTACGCATGATCTACATCTGACCTGATCTGTCCCCACTGTCTGCAGACCACCTTTCCTGATTCTCTGTACCAACCTGGGCTAGACAAAGGACCCACTATGACTTTTTCTGGATTTCCATATTAAGATTCAGTCTGGTGCATTTTCTAGGTTTTTTGGGGAAGAATTTTGTGGAGAGGATCTTGCTGCCCTACTCTTTTTTTTTTTTTTTTTTTTTTAACCACTTGGCCATCTTGGCTTCCTTGATTTGAATTTTTTTTCCCTCACTTCCTGGTTCCTTCGTAATCCACTTCCCTCTGACACTTAATTCAGTTCAGTTCGGCAAATATTTCTCAAGGTCCTACTATGTGCAAGACATTATTCGGGGGAGAGGGTATGAAAAAATCAAACATTGAATCAAGCGTTTGTTAAGCATCTACTATGTTCTAACATTATGCTAGGTGCTGGGGATTTAAGCAATAATTCTTACCCCCAAGAATGTTACATTTTAGTAGGAAAAACAAAGAGTATGTAGGACTAAATATATACATATGAACTAAATATAACAAATAAATATATAAATAAAAATAATAACTAAATAAATATATGCATATGAACTTAGAGTGACTCTAAATAAAGGAGGGCATTTTACTTATGGGGATGGCCAGTGCAAAGGAGTAAAGATGAGAGATAGGGTATCATAAGGAAGAGAGAGACCAGTTTGATTGACTTGAATGGGAGAGGAGAATAATGTGAATGAATCTGGAAAGATAGTTTGGGGCCAATGTGTGTGTGTGTTTTCAAGCTGAGAAGTTTGTGTTTTATCTTACAAGCATTAGAAAGCCACTAGAGGTGACTGAGTGCCGAACTCACATAATCAGAACTGTGTTTAAGGAAGATTACTTTGGCAGCAGGGTGTGGGAGAGATTGGAGGAATTTGAGGCAGGGAGACTAATTAGGAGGCTGTTTCAGTAAATTAGGTGAGAGAGGATGAATGCCTGTCCTAAAGGGAGAGAAGACTTCAGAGATGAGAATAAACCAGATATGACATTCCTTCCATCAAAGAGTTTGTGAGTGGGAATAAGACAAATACACAAATAACCATACAAAGCAGAATGTGGTAAGTACCTCAGGAAAGTATACAATTGTATGATGGTGTGTAAGCTTGAGAGATCATAACTAATTGTCAGAGAGGGAAGGCTCAAGGAAGGCAGTGACTGAAGTAGTGTTTGAATTGAATTTTGAAGGACAGATACAGTTGGAATGAGTTGGGAATTGGTGAGGATATTTGAGGTAGAAGAATCAGTATGAGCAGAAGGGTGTTTAAGTGTTTAAGGCTATCCATGTTCTAGACCCAGACTTCCTTTCTACTTTCTTCTCTGTAACTTCTCTGAATGTAGTGTATTTGCATTTTTGAACTATATGCTTGGATTTTCCAAATTAGAAGATGAAATATGGTTGTATTGAGGGTTTCAGAAACTAAAGTTCTTTGTGGTCTTCTTTCTGCCATGCATTTTGTCATAACCTTTTTCCTTTAGAGATATATTTGAGTAGTCTGCAAACTGGTGTGTTAGTTAACAAATAGGAGAGCTGTTCCTAATTAAGGCTTGGCTCTTTTTGAAATTGGTGGTTGTAGTGCTAATTTGATTCACAGTGCCTATGGTGGCTGCAAATATCCCAGTGCAATTCTGAATTGCAAAATACAACAGACTCTCCTCATGGAAGACAGAACTAAAACATTCAAACACCAGAAGGCCAAATCCATCATAATCTATACACAGTAACAATGCATAGGACAGCACCATCCACAAGTCTTCCCTCTGTTAGGCTTCCCACAAACCAGCTCCATTAAAGAAATCACAAGCAGGTTCCCTTAAACAAAATCATAAACAAGTTCTTTCACTCACTCTAGCCAGCTACCTGCTTGCCTGTATCTTTCCTATCTCTGATTGCTCTCTGACTCTCTCCTTCTCACAGCCCTGCTGTAGCTCAGCAAGCTCCTCTCACCTCAGGCTCCATGTGTCTCAGACTTCCATATGACCCAGGCAGGTCACATGGGCCTGTTAATGAATGGGAAAGATCTTCCTATTGATGACCATTACAGTGGTCTAATAGGAGAGAACAACTGGGAGAAGGGTGGAATATAATAAATCTGTATCTCTTTGCTCATATTGGGAGCCTACTTTAGTTTTTTGTTTAAGGATTGTTCTCCATGACAGGCTGTAGTACTTCGAAAATGTTTTATTATTTTCTCTCTTCCCCCTGTCTTTCCATCTTTCACTTTAATCTTTCTCCTTCAGGTTTGCTAAAAGTATATATTTTTCTTTTTCTCTACGAGGTATTTATAGACTAGATTATATGCCCGGGTAGACATTTTTACTCTTCATACCTCTTCTTTTTGTGGCTTCATACCTCCAGCTATGCTCACTAAATCCTTCCTATTATGAGAGCCTCACTAAGGTATCATATTTGGCCTAAAATGAACTGGTCCTGTCTTTATCTGGGAACCTTTTTATGTAGACAAACTTAGAGTCTGGTAGTTGACCAAGAAGTCCAATTCTATGTTAGAACGAACCTATTCCATTTTATTCAGATGTTTTAAGTTTGATTATATAGTACTGTTCTCTGGGGGCCCGCTGGTTGAGATCTATTTTATGATCTCTTTGGATCAGTCCTTTGTATACAGATGAGAAACTTGGTATAGAGAAATTGTGACTTACTCATAGTACTGAAAGTTGTCTTTGTTCAGACTGTCCTTTCCTACCCATTACTTCCCCAAATCCCTACTTCTAACAAGGAGTAGATATTTTTGCTTGAATTGTCTCAGGGAAAATACAGCATAAACATTTTAGGATCATCTTTTTAAAATTCCTTTTTGATTGTGGTTAAAATCATAAATGAGAAGATCTGATGTTTTTCGTGTTTTTTAGGTTGGAATATATACACATGATAACAAAGCTCATTTCTTCAATTATTATCACAGTGCAGGGAATTCTCAGCCTTATTCTCTTTCTTGAGCTCCATTTCTATTTCTGAAGCTGTTTTTTGGTCATTTCCAATTTCATGAGGCATTGGCATTTCAAACTCCACTTGTCCAAAAGGGGACTCACTTTCCACCCTCCTTCCTGTCTCTCTTCCAAACTTTCCTACTTCTGTCAAAGATGTTGTTGTTCATTCGTTCAGTTGTGTCCAACTTTTCGTGACCCCATGGACCATAGTAACGTCATCCATGTAACCTCAATTATCCTTGATACTTCACTCTCTCTAAGCCTCTCCCCACTCCCTTCCAGAGTTACCAACTTTTGTTGATTTTAACTATACAGCATCTCACATTTGTTTCCTCTATACCCACACTGCCTCTACTCTATTCCAGCCCCTCATTACTTCTTATCTGGACTACTGCAATAATTTTGACTTGGTCTTTGGTCTCATCATTCTCTAAGCCAGGAGTTCTTAACCATGGGGTCTAGGAACTTAGAAACTTTTTTTTATAACTATATTCCAGTATAATTGGTTTCCTTTGTAACCTTATATATTTTGCTTTATTCATTTAAAAACATTTTTAGAAGTGGTTTATGTGCTCACCAATCAAAGGGATCCATTTGTCAAAAAAAAATTTAAGGACCTCTTCCATTGTCCATGTCAAAGTAATATTCTTAAAGAAAATGTTTTACCCTGACACCCCTTGTTCAAGAAGTTCCTGTTACTTGCTTTTGCTTCTAGGATCAAATGCACACTCCTTTGTTTAGTCTTTAGAACTTTCCTTTCCAGGGGAACCTCCCCGCCCCTCTTAGCTCTAGCCAAACTGGCCTTGTTTTTTCTCATGTGTGACATTCTATCTCCTATCTTTGTGCCTTTGCAAAGGTTATCTCCCCATCTTTAGAATGAACTACTTCCTCACCTCTGACCCTAGAATCCATTGCTTTCTTCAAGTAGTGCCTATTTCATGAGGTCTGTCCTGATTTTCCAGTAGCACCTAGTATCTCCTTTATGGAAATTTCCTTGCATTTATTTTATTAAGGACTACAATTTTGTATATATGCCTTTATATAATTTGGCTGATGTAATGCCTTCCTTGAGGGCATGAACTATTTTATTTTTGTCTTTGCCCAGGGCCTCACACAATGCTTGGAACTTTAAAAAGACCCTTACCTCTCTGCTATTTTTATAACAGTCAGTAAGCAGAGAGGTAGGGTCTTAATCTTCAATTAAGATATCATTTAGCCTGTTTGTCTCTTTAATCAAACTTTCAAGTAATGGTGAGCCACTGAAGTTTATTGTGTTGGAAAATTCCAAAAGCAGAATCTTACACAGGAGTGAGCAAAGAAAGGAAAGCTTTATTAATTTTTATGTTCATTCCCCTTGAATGCTTGGGTATTTCTTAATGGGCTGTTCCATTTGTTTAGACCAATGCAAGCCTTTTTATGCTCTGTTTTCAATTCAGATTTCCCACCTGCCTCCCATAGGCCAGCATTCCAGGGTTCACCCCACCCCATGTGGTTCTATATTACTGCCACATTCCTCATTTTCTTTGTAGAGTGACATCATATAAATTCTTTTAAAGGAATTCTTAATTGATGTACAGTCTTTCTGGTATTGACCTGAGAGTTTGGTTAAAGAGGCAAACAGGCTAAGTGATATCTTAATTGATAGGTGGTAAATACAGGAAGATGAGAGTTGACAAAGTGTCAATTGGAATTATGACCATTAGCATGCCATAACATAGTATGTGTACATAAAATATTAAGAAAAAGTCCCATTATTCAAGATAATGTCTGGGGTTAAAGTTCTCATCATTAGTGATCATAAACAGAAAGAATGCTCTTAAGTCAGCCCCATCTGGCCTTGTTGACATAGGAAAAGGTATTTTCCCAGTTTACTTAGAGAGCAAAGAAGCTGTTATGTCCAGGCTCTTCTGATTTATTAGTTCAGGCTCTGGCCTTTATTAAAGTCCACAGATGATATTAAATGATTATCCCTGGTGTTATAGATATTCCTTATTTTCTATGGAAACATCAGTTCGTCTCACAGTTGAGTGTGTGTGTATGTGTTTGGGATGGGGGATTGAGGGTGGGGGTAGAAGGTTGCACGTATGATGTGATTGACCAGCACTTTAGGAAAATCACTTTAGTGGCAGAATGGAGGAATTGGAGTAGGGAGAGACTTCAGATAGGCAGTGCCATAAGTAGCTATTGCAGTGGACCCAGGTATGAGGTGATGAGAGCCTGCACCAGGGTGGTGGCAGTGTCATATGAGAGAAGGAGGACATAATTGAGAAATTTTGGCAGTAGCTGGGGTATGGGGGTGGGGTGGGGGGAGGTAGTGCAGCATGCAGGATGACCAGTGGGTTGCAAGCCTGAGGGACTAAAGAGGATGATATTGCTCCTACTGTAGTTGCCCTATCATAATATGGAAAGTAGGAGCACAGTGGGAAGGCTGAGGGGGAAAGATGATGAGTTCTCCAATTTCTTTTAGTCAGTGACATAGTACTTAGACTCCTGGTAAGAATGTTTACCCTCTGATAGCCAGTTACGAGACTCCTGATGACTCAAGAGAAATCTTATATTGGTTAACATTTCCCTCATGCACCCTAAAAACCTCTTAAATATTGAAATCATTGTGGTTTTAATTTGCCCGGAGAGGCACATAAAGCATATGTGTGATTAGTAAGGCCAATTTAATGCTGGGTGAGTTCACCAGATTCATTCCTACCAAAGATAGGAAAATGATCATAGCCCAGAATTACTCCCTTTCCTTCACTATTGTTCCATATCTGTAGTTCCTAGGAAGCAGCAGCTTTCTTTGCTACAGGCCTTAGGCTACTTGACTTCTCTCTTCATTTGTGATGTCTTTATGCCAAAAATTTCACTTTTGCCTAATTATCTTTAGCTTTTTCTTACTCTTACTACCTAATATTGCAAAGACTATTAGACTATCTTTCTGGCTTCTGATTATAATAGTACAGTGAAATGGAAGTGCATCCAAAAAGATAATTCTTTTGATGAGAGGTTTCAGGGAAGCAGTGTGAAGGGATTGTTGCTTGGGTATTACACTAAGGCACTTTTGACCATTCTGCTCCTCCAGGCCCTGAAGTTCATCTGGCTCCAACCAAACTGGTTGATCTTAGCTCATGTATCTTGACGTAAAGTCATCCATGCTTGTTGTCCTGTTCCAACAATGTTCCTGGGCTCTAGTAATTGGGCTACTACTAGCTTTGGTCATATGATCAAGCCTCTTGTTTTATATCCCAGTTACAGTAACTGAGTCCTTATTTCTTTCGTCTGTGTCTAAGACCCTATGTTAGTACCTTGCCCTGGATCCCAGGTCTTCATTGACTAGGATTCTGTTTGTTTCAGGGGCTGAATCCTGGTCCTGGTCCCTGTGGCAAAGTCTTCACTTCTTGCTGTCAAAGCTCTATAATGCTTATTGCTTATCTTCTTGGACCTCTGCCCATTGCCTGCTTCCAGACTACCGTGAGGGCATTTGTCTTCTGCCACTGTCTTACAGACTACCATCAGACTTTTTTGAGGCCAGTTGCATGCCTGTTGTCACACTCTATCTTTCAGCCTGCTTGTTTTAGCTTTCTTCTTATGTCTACTTCTAGCACCTTCCTGGATTAGTTGTCTTGACGAGAGCTCTCTAATCTCAGGGATGTAACGTCACTGAAAATAGTACAGATTACAACTCCTTTATGACTTCTTGTCTTGTGCACCTCTTGTCCTTGTCCTACTATAAATCTTCCATAGGTGTTCCATACAATGTATTCCTCTAGCTATCTTGACCGTAAATGGATAACAGAGGAACTTACAGGTCTCACAGGTTGTACCTTGCCCTTAAAATATGAATGGCTCATCTCCTTTTTTGGTCACTTATCACTCTGACAATATCCTTTATTGTACTTGTCTATTTTTTCATTGGTGATAATGTTGCATCCCTTGATTACCATGTAGCTCTCCATTGCCTTTTGGGTGATTTATTTAGAGATTATTATTGGGTAATTATTCAGAGATTGTAGTGTTCTATAACTTGCAACAATATAATATTATTAGAAAAATGCTGATATTAAAAATGGTGACCTTTGTTTCAGGAATAGAGAGTGCCTTGATTCCTAGATCTGGTCTATCTTGAACTTATCCAAGCGCATATCATCAACTGCCTATTGGATGAAATTGAATGCCTCAGAGACATCTCATACTCAATATGTCTAAAACAAGAGTAGTCATCTTTATGCCTGAACCCACTCATCTTCTGAACTTGCTTATTTCTGTTGAAGACACTGCCATCCTTCCAGCCAACCAGATTCATAGCTTTAGTGTAATCTTGATTGATCACTCTCTCTCACCTCATATATCCTGTCACTTAACAAATCTTGTTATTTCTAGCTCCACAATATCTCTTTCATCTGTCCACTTCTTTCCAACCACAGAGCCACTACCCTAGTTCAGGACCTCATCATCCTTTGCCTGAACTATTGCAGCAGCTTCCTTATTTTCTCTCCTTTCCTTAAGACTGCCTCAAGTCTCTCCCCACCACAGTGCATCTGAATTGTAGGTCTGTTCTGACCATGTCATTTCTTCTCAGTAAATTCCAGGGACTCCCTGTTATCTTTAAGATCAAATATAAATTCCTGTTTGGCCTTTAAAGACTTCACAGCTTGTCCCTAACTTGTCTTTCCAGCCTTGCTAAGCCTTGACTGTGCTATAGTCAGATTGACCTCATTATTCTTCCCCATACGTGGTATTTCCATTTCCCACCTCTCTGTTCCCTATGCCTGGAATATACTTCCTCCTCCTCCTCCCTCTTGGAGTCCCTGGGCTCCTTCAAAGACTTAGCTGCAGCACCACCTTCTACCTTCTGCAGGAAGCCATTCCTGATTTCAGCTGCTCCGAGATGTGGGCTGCTCTGCCCACATCATTGTGTTTCTATTTTGTATTCTGTTTTGTGTAGACTTTTGGTGTACAGGTTGACAAACTCCCTTGATAGAATGTAAATTCCTCAAAGGCAGGAACTGTTTAACTTTTGAGTTTCCAGTGCCCTGCACAATGCCTGGCACATAGTATTTGTTTAATAAATTACTTCATTGGTGTTAGGAGCTGTGTGGAAACTCCTACTGATGTAGATATGTAACTGTGCAACTTATGGACTTAGTCCTGGGACACAGATACAGTGAATGGACCTGGTCACACAGATGTACCTGAGTGTTAAGGATTGTTAAGGGGTCCCATGAACTATTTTTTTTTCAGTTGTCATATTTTCCAGAAACATTTCACCCAGAGTGTGCAGGAGGCCCTGAATGAGTCAAAGATAAACCCCCTTCCACCTGACATAATTTGTTGCTTGCATCCTGAACTGGACTTTTTGTATGTTCTTGAGAGTCAAGACAGGCCTTGGAGAGTCTGCACTAGGCTTGTGCAGCTGGGACCCTTGCAGATAAGGAAACCATCATATCTTCATGGTCTAACAGTTCTCAACTCCCCCTTGGGAGGGATTTTGTCCTTTTCCCACGTTCGCTGCACCTTTCCCCTCATATGCTACACCCCTTTAGGTGGAAATTCTGGTATCTCCTCTTTCTTTTATCTTGGTGTATAAAAATGCCAGCTTTTGTATGAAAATGCAAAGTCCTGTGAACTCTTTGGGTTCCCCATGCATATTGAGTTCTCTTATAATAAACCTAGTTTTCACATAAGTTTTGTGAAGTTGTGACTACCTATTGATTTGAGGCAAGCCCTAAACCCAAGTCATCTTTACTTTGAGACCAGCTTTTATACATCATACCCTGCTGTCTTTCTTGCACTCTTCTCTAGACTACCAGGGAGGCTTCTTCTTTTGATGCCATTGCCCAAGACAACCAGAAAAATCATGTCCCCCTTTTATGGCCTATCTCTTAAGTATATAGGGCATATCTTCCCTTCTGTTTCTTAACTGCCCCCCCTAACAGCATGCCATATTAGATTAGTGCTCAAAACTATTTCGCATTGGCAAAAGAGAGTGAAGCTGTTGGTGCATATCTAAGTTCCCTGTCCTATGTGAACTGTGTTGGTAAGTTTCTAGTCATCCTCACTTGGTCCTCTTTTAACCTAGCATTAATACCAGTTTCAATCATAATTGTGACCTCCTTCCTTCTAATGTCTGACTGGATACCCCATAACACCCTTTTTCTTTCTCCCTGGTGTCTGAGCCAGCTTCTCTCGAGTCAATTGTGCTAGACAAATTTTCACAGGTTTAACTCTTCAGAACAAGATTATCTTTCTGCAAGGATTATGGCTACTAACTAGATATTCCTGTTTTTTTATACTGGAGAAATTGTTAATTTAATATATGTTTGCATGGCAGAGTAATTAAATACTTGTCATTCTTTTTCCCCAAACTCAGTTGGAAGAGGTATGCCACTAAAAAGACAGAAGCTATGTAACTGTGACCTTATGGATAATTTTAGAATCCATGATTTCTTTCCCCTTCCTCCCCCCCCTCCAACCATGATTTCTTTGATAGGGGTGTTTTTTCTGCCATTGAAGATCATTGCCCTTCTATGCTTAGTAGAATCTTTGAGTTGCTGTGGCCTAAAATTAGTCGTTTTGTGGTTATCCCTTTATTGATAAGCTTCTCCAAATTTAGTTAATCTGGTCCTAGGGCAGCAAACAGTTGATGATATAAGTGAAGATTTGGCTTATTATAGGAAGCCTTTCCAGCTGGATAGGACCTGCTAAACCTTACACGCCTTTGCATACATTTCAACAACTCAGAGCCACCACTGTGGCATACAAAACTTTGGTGCATTTCTTCTTATGGACTTAGTCCTGAGACATAGGACATAGTCCATTTCTTCTTCTCACCCTTTGAAAATCTGTTAATATCTCCAAACATTACTAGATTCTGAAACAAATATTTTATTGTTTTGACTTTCCCAATGGAAATTTGACCTTCAGGATTAACTAAGAAAGTGGTAACATATCCTTGCTCTCCTAACCTTAACTTGGGGTAGAAAGGTATTGCAAATGAGTTAAAGTGGTAATGGCAGGGCGTTGTCACAGTTTTCTTGTTAACTCTCGAGCCTCAGGGAGAACAGAGTGTTGTTTTTTAGCCTGGGTCAGTTGAATTCTTGTGTTGTGTTTTGCCTGAATTCAGCCTCTGCTCAATTATTTCCCAACTCTTTTCATTTTGTAACACTTCTAGATGTCTAAAATTTCTAGTATGTCTTACGGGCAATGGTTGGTAGTAGTCACCCAAAAAAGGTATTTTGTCTGCTAGCTGCTACAGAAAATAACAAATGGGAGAATAAAAAAATAATGGAGAGAAAGGGAAGTCTACTAGATGGAGAAAGTAAGACCAAGGAAGAAATTATAGGCAGAATATTATAACATATTTTGGTAAACAAATTTTGTTAAACCAGTGAGCCATTTATGCTAGTATTCTTTTTCTTGATTGTGGTAGTAAGGAACATATTATGAGAGAATTGCTTGGTGGACTGTCAGTGTAGGTTTAGGAGTATGTGATGGCTAGATTCCCTTTGCTGTAATTACCAGAGCTCTTGAGACTTTGGCCTTAGAAATGTGTCTCTTTTGCTTATCTCCTGTACCTCTTCAGCAATTTGTCCACAGGAACATCTTCTCAGGCTCCATACTATTGATGGTTGGTTTACCTCGGATAGGATGATATGAAAGGATTAAAAATTACAGTCAAACTTAGTTACACGGGGGATACCCTTGCTGACAAGTGTGATGCCACTTGCAAATGCGTAACTGAAGTCACTAGCTCTGTGGTGGTTCTAAGTGTGGTCTCAGGCAGTAATTTATGGGTATCTCTCTGCTGTGTTTTGGGAGAAAGGATGAGGATGGCAGAAAGGGGATCAGAAGGTAGGAGGATACCTTAGGTAGTCTCTGTGCCATTTTCCCATTCCAAGAGAATGGAGAGAGATTGTGGTCATAGACTCTTGAAGCTGGAAGAGTCAAAGACCCTAATAATAAGTTCACTTCCTTCATTTTGTCATAGAAAACAGAGACCCAAAGAGGAGAATTCACTTGTCCTGGGCTGCACAACTAGTTGGTGGTAGAACTGGGATGAGATGCTGTTCTACTGGCCCCAACTCTACTGCTTTTTCATCCCAGGGATAGTAAAAATGTCTGTTCTGTTTGTAATTCCTTGATGACTTGAGACATTTAAGCAAAAACCCAACTTTTGTTTTGTTTTGATTAATTATAAAGGATATTGTTTTAAAATGATTACTTTCTTTGGAAAATGAAGCCCACAAGGGAGAGTAACCCTATGGCCCCTCAAAGAATTTTAGTACTGATGTGGAATGTCAGGGCAGTTGTTTTTGAAGACTGATTAAGTCTGAGTCAGGCCCCTTGTTAAAAAATATTTCCTATGCATAATAGCAAACTTCACTTAAAATGCATATGACAAAGGGGAATTACAGAAAGAAGAGAAAATATATTTAGAAATGAATGTGATATTAAAATAAAAGGCATCAGTAAAAACCAGAAAACATTTGAAAAATACATGTATCTCCATGGGCATGGTTAAGTTAAAAAAACTAAAAGCTCTTTTGGAATGGGAGTTTTGACTAGTAACATTTGGGAGGGAGGAAAAAGTGTGGAGAGATAATTTTGGAATATGAAGCACTTAAGAGGTTTACTGACTTGTGTGTAGTGGAAGGTTTGAAATCAGAAGACAATAGAAGGGTGCTGGGTGTCTAGTTACTAGAGAAAACACTAGTAGAGGAGAGAGAAGTTCCTAAAGCCTGAGGAGAAGTAGCTAAATGTTTTGGATTTAGCATTTTGCCTACAGCCTGTTGACACTCTGTGACTGTACACCACGGAAAATAACATCTTGATGTAGGTTTCGGAGTATCAAGTACAATAGAAATGTGAAACTATCTTGTGAATTGAGTCATGAAACACACTATGCTACGAAGTGCCTATTTTTATATAAATCAAAGGAAATTTTAATTGACCATATAGGAAGGGAGTTAACTATTGGTATTATAAGATTAGAAATTAGTTCACCTTTGTCCAGTTTAGGAAACAAACCTAATGTCTTCATACGTCTCTGCCCATCTACTGTATCTAGTCAGTTCCCAAAGCAGGTCTTTTCTTGGTGTTCCCAACATACCTTTTTCTCTTCTGTCTCTTGATACTGCTAGGATAAGAAGGGGGGACATTCACCTGGGAAAAATCTTTGGATCAGATATATTTTTTTAATAAGTAATTCTAAAAAAATTGAAAATGTGCTAACAATTTGTTAAAGAATGCTAGTAGTTATTATTAAAGAGAATGCAAATCAAAACAGCTCTGAGGTTTTACCTCACACCCAGCAAATTAGCAAATGTGAATAAAAGCTGGCAATCATTAACGGAGGAGTGGTTGTGGGAAATTACTCACACAAATGTGTGATTGATGGAGTTGTATGTTGGTCCAGTCCTCATAGAAAGCAGTTTGGAATTGTTTATTTTCCTTTAAAATAGTTTAGAATCTTAGAATTGTAGAACTAGAAAAACCCTGAAGGCATATGACAGTAGAACTAGATGGGGCTTTAACCAAAATCTGAGTTTACAATTGAAGAAACTATGCCCAAGGTCAGATAGAAGTCTGGTGTTAGAGTCCAGACCTTCCAAGGGCTAGTCCAGTGCTCTTTGCTCAACATCATGCTGTGTGGTGCTTGAATTTTAAAATTAATTACTTATTTTCCTGCTTTAGCAAAAACATAAAATATTGATGTAGGCTCATTATTAATGAATATATGCTATTGTACTGGGGATATGTGACTTTTAAGATTCTACATTATTATAGTTTTGAAAGTATTGAAGGGTTTACTTAGCTTGTGCTCTTTTAATGCAGATTCTTTCCTTCACTCTTACTGTCATCTGTCACTTAGTGTGTTTGATTCTCCCTTCACCCCACAGGCCGCTCAGATTTACTCTTGCTCTAACTAAGAACAACTAGATGTTGTCACACAAACCAGATAATCACCCAACCTTATTAAATCAGTATGCTAAGATTTACATAAAATTCAAAATCAGTAGACTTTGGCTCAAAGTTAAAAAAATGCATGAGTTTTGTGATTCCTTCCCACCCCACTCACCCCCTTATTGTTTAGAGTCCTTTTTTATTTACTTCTAATTTCAAGTTAGTGGGTCATTAGAACATTTATATTTTTAGCCGTTATCACTTCTTGGGACAACGGGTTCCATAAATTTGCTGCCAAGATTGCAGAATTGTACTTTTACTTGTTAAAAAGCAACTTTTTTCCATCTTTTAAGGATGTCTTCTTATTCTAATGTTTTGGAATTTGCTGAACAAGTTTAAATTTTTTCTTTTTTGGCCCTTCTAGAATGTAAAAGGCTATTTTTTTAAAGTTTTTCTTAAAATGAAGTCTCTTATAGCCTTGATCATTTTAGATCCCTTTCTCTGAAATTCTTCAAAATCTGGTATGTCTACAGGTTGTAGAATTACAGAAAGTTAAAGCTGAAGGGAACTTTAGAGACCATCTAGTTCAGTTTCCTTTATCTTAAAGTTGATGAATCCAAGGCTGAGAGAGGATGTCATTTTTCCAGGATTTCAGAGTTAAGTGGTAAAGCTGGGGATTAAGAGCCCAGGGATTAAGTGAAAAGAACTGGGTTTAAATGAAGACTTTGACACTTTCTAGCTATGTGATTTTAGGCAAATAACAAAAGATTTCTGATCATCTCTTTTTACATCTGTAAAGCAGAATAAAGATACCCAAGACACAAGAGCTGATGGTGGAACACTCATCATTGGTCTGTTCAACCCACAGTCGGAAGCCGTTCTGTGATCAACCTTGCCTGTTCACAGCAGAAAAACAAAGGATTCCATTTTATTACATCACTTAAAAAATATAAATTAATACCTCCTAAACTATTTTAAAGAATTAGTTGTATCCTGGTATCTCCTTTCCATTTCTTATTGTAACTTTTGTCTAACTAAGTGGTTACATTGATTTTCATGATTTTCACTTCCCTTTATGAGAATTGTGTTTAAAAATACGTTGGCTCGTTCCCAGCAGGTTATTTACTTTCTTTGTTGTGGTTGTTTTGCGTTTCCCCTCAAAGTAACTTAGACGATGGATTTCTTTTCTTTCTTCACTAATGGCAGAATGTGGAATTTAATTTGTATTCTTCCACTGTTTGCTTTCACTTTAAAAAGTTTAGATTTACAAATTCAGTCTTATATACATTGGATGCTTGTAACGAATTTGTGTGACTTGAAGTATACTTGCATAGCTAGACAGGCTCATTTTAGGCAGATATGCTTTTAACTGGAAGGAAAAAGGTATGTAGCCCAGATCTACTTAATTACACTTTTAAAAAGTAAAAATATAACTTTATTTAAAATAGCATAGATACTGATTTTTAATTTCTACTTTCAAACAACATGATACACGATTTAGAGAAAGTTAAAGCATGTAGTTATCAGATATCTTACTTGCTTAAATCCAGCTATTATTAATCACTGCTTAGTTTAACTCTGGTTTTTCTTAGTTGGTCTAAGTAGAAAATTTTCACTCATTCTGACCTGTTTTCTTAGAATTTGAAGCCACCAATGGTTTATGTCCAGCCTAAACTCATACCCTGCATACTAGGTATCAGCTCTTCAACTAAAAAATCCATACAATGCTTTCTACTGTTTAATAGCCAAGATTTTCCTGCTCTTCCCTTTAATTTCCTTAGTAACTGATCATTATCTCTAATTGTTCTCTGCTTATCCTAGGAACCTCAAGACCCTATATCATCTTTGCAGCAGGAAAGTTACCTTTTTCTGTACAGCTTTGCTCTTCTCTCTACCCCTCCATTTTGTTATCTTAGAAAAAATTGGGGGGGGGGAGGGAATAGATACAACTCATCTTGTACATGGCTCCCCAAGATGGTCTTTACCCAACATTATTACATGTTATACTTATGGAGCTTCCCAGTTGGAAGATTATTTTTCTACGTTACATAAGAACTCTTGAGCAAGCAATTAATTATTCTTTAAATTTAAATGTGTTCTTTAAAACCTGAAGGAAAATAAAATCTATCAGTACCATAGGTTGGCATCATATAAATCTTCCCTTTTCCTTACCCTCTTCATAGCCCCTGCCCCACTTCATTTTCCCTAATTCTAGTAGATTTTTCATCTTAAATTTGGTCTTAAAATATATGAACTCATAAGGAATGCAGGATGTTGAAATGAATGTAGAAAAAAAAGACAGAACAGGTACAGGTAAAAGATGGCATTTTTTTTTTTTAACTGCTACAGATTTGAGCCATTTGTCTTTGTGTTTAGTGTAAATGTATCATAGTCATTAGTCCCCTTGGAACAAAGGTTCCCTCTACATGAACAGCTCCACAGCTTCTCTTTTTCATTTTTAATGTTATTATTAATGCTTTTTGAAAATATATATCCCCATCACTTCCTACTGATTCCCCTCTCTTTGCCCAGTAGAACATTTCCTTACAATAAGTTAAGTATAATAAAGCAAAACAAATAAATACATGGATCATATCTGAAAAATTTCTTCCTGTAATTCACCACTTTACTGTCAAGAGGCAGGACCCGCACTGAAGAACTGATTGCTTACTGTGTTTTGTCTTATATTGTTGTGGTCATTGTTTAAATCATTTTTTTAATTTTACATCAGTTCATATAGGTCTTGCCAAGTTTTGTCCTTTCTTTTTGTTTTTAAATTTATTTATTTATTTAACTTTTTACATTTATTTTCACAAATTTTTGGGTTCCAAATTTTCTCCCCTTTTATCCCCTCCCCCCACCCCAATACCCCAAGCAATCTAATTTTCCCTATCTCCAATCTGCCCTCTCTTTTGTTATCCCTCCCTTCTCTTGTCTCCATCTTCTCTTTTCTCCTGTAGGGCCAGATGACTTTCTATTCCCCCTTAACTGTATGTCTTCTTTCCTAGTTGCAACAACAATACTAAACAGTTGTTCCTAAAACTTTGAGTTCCAAATTCTCCCCATCCCTCCCTCCCCACCCATTCCCTTTGGGAAGGCAGGCAATTCAATATAGGCCATATCTGTGTAGTTTTGCAGATGACCGCCCTGATAGTCGTGTTGTATAAGACTAACTGGATTACCATCCCTCCTAACCTGCCCCTCATTGTTTCTCTTCTGTCTCTTGATCCTGTCCCTCCCCAAGTGTTGACTTCAAATTGCTCCCTCCTCTCTTTGCCCTCCCTTCCATCATCCCCCCCCTTGCAATATCTCCTCCCCCACTTTCTTATACTGTAAGATAGGTTTTCATACCAAAATGAGTGTGCATTTCACTCCTTCGTTTAGTCATATGTGATGAGGGTAAACTTCTTGTTGTTTTTTTTTTTTCCTCAGTTCTCCTCTTTTTCCCTCCACTAAAAAAAACTCCTACCTGCCTCTTAAATGACATATAGTTACCCCCTTCCATTTCCCCCTCTTTCCTCCCACTACATTTCTCTCTCACCATTTACTCTATTTCTTTTAAGGTATGGTCCCATCCTATTCAGTTCAATCTGTGCTCTCTATCTCTGTATGTGTGTGCATGTGTGTATGTGTGTGCGTGTGCATGCGTGTACATGTGTATGTGTGGTCCCACCAACTACCCAGATACTGAAAAGTTTTAAGAGTTAGAAATATTGTCTTTCCCTGTATGAATGTAAACAGTTCACTTCTGGTAAGTCCCTTAAGACTTCTCTTTGCTGTTTCCTTTTTCATACTTCTTCTCATTCTTGTGTTTGGAAGTCAAATTTTCTTTTCAGCTCTGGTTTTTCATTAAGAATGATTGAAAGTCCTCTGTTTCATTGAAAGACCATATTTTCCCTTGAAGTTTAGCTGGGTAGGTGATTCTTGGTTTGAGTCCTAGTTCCTTTGCCTTCTGGAATATCCTATTCCACGCCCTTCGATCCCTTAATGTAGAAGCTGCTAGATCTTGGGTTATCCTGATTGTATTTCCACAGTACTGGAATTGTTTCTTTCTAGCTGCTTGCAAGATTTTTTCCTTGAGCTGGGAGTTCTGGAATTTGGCCACAATGTTCCTAGGAGTTTCTCTTTTTGGATCTCTTTCAGGTGGTGATCGATGGATTCTTTCAATACTTATTTTGCCCTCTGGTTCTAGAATGTCAGGGCAGTTTTCCTTGATAATTTCATGGAAGATGATGTCTAGGCTCTTTTTTTGATCATGAGTTTCAGGTAGTCCCATAATTTTTAAATTGTCTCTCCTGGATCTATTTTCCAGGTCAGTTGTTTTTCCCATGAGATATTTCACATTCTCTTCCATTTTTTCGTTCTTTTGGTTTTGTTTGGTGATTTCTTGGTTTCTCGTAAAGTCATTAGACTCCATCTGTTCCATTCTAATTTTGAGAGAACTATTAAATTCAGTGAGCTTTTGAGCCTCTTTTTCCATTTGGCTCATTCTGCTTTTGAAAGCATTCTTCTCCTCATTGGCTTTTTGAACCTCTTTTGCCAATTGAGTGAGCCTATTTTTCAAGGTGTTAATTTCCTCAACATTTTTTTGGATCTCCTTTACCAAGGTATTGACCCGTTTTTCATACTTTTCTTGCATCTCTGTCATTTCTCTTCCCAGTTTTTCCTCCACCTGTCTAACTTGCTTTTCAAAATCCTTTTTTAGCTCTTCCAAGGCCTGAGCCCACCCGCCACCCCCCTGGGGTGTCTGGGGTACTGAGGCCCTGCCCTCCACATCTTTCCCTGATGGCAGGAATACGTCCTCGTCATCAGATCCGAAGGTCGGGATCATTTGCATTTGTTGGAAAAAACTCTCTATAGTCTTATTTTTCTTCCCTTTTCTAGGCATTTTCCCAGCCAGTTACTTGACTTCTGAGATTCCTTTCCACCCCCGCCTGGATCTGCCCAGCTAGTGCTTGGCCTCTGAGATTCAAATGTGCTTTCCACAGCACGCTTTAGTTCTGGCGCTGGGGTGGAGGCAGGGCCGCCTCCCAAGCTCAGTTCCCTCAGGGGCTTTATGCAGAGACTTTCAGGAATGGAGCAGGTGGGGGAGGGGTGGGGGGCCCGCCTCCCAGGCTCAGTTCCTTCAGGGGCTTTATGCAGAGGCCTTCAGTAATAGAGCAGGGTGGGGGCAGGGCCGTCTCCCAGGCTCAGCTCCCTCAGGTTTTATGCAGAAACCTTCCATAATGAAGATCCTCCCTGCTGCTGGGGGTTCCTGAGTCTCGGGCCGCTGCCGCCTCAGCCGCCGCCCATCCCTCTGCCTCTGCCGCTTCCTGCCCCCGTCTCTGCCGCCGCCGCTTCCTCCCGAGGGGCCCGAGTCACGGAGACGCTCCGCTCCCCTCCTCTAGCCCAGCCTTCTTTCTCACTGACCTGTAGCTTCTGTTGGCGGAGGGACTTTCCCGGCTGCCAGAGCTTCCGTCCCTGAAGCCTGCTCGGGTCAGCTTCTCTGGGGCCGCGGCCAAGGCAGCGTTGGGGTGGGGTCCGCTTTCTGGGGCGCGACGTACCCCGGGGACGGCTCTTCAGGGCTTTCTGGCACGGAAATCTCTTCCACTCCGTTTCTGCACACCTTGTATTGACCCAGAAGTTATGAGGGTCTCTTTTTACATTAATTCTATGGGCTTTGGTTTCGGAGCTTGTAAACGTGCATCCTTCTACTCCGCCATCTTGGCTCCGCCCCCCCCCCGCCCCCCGTCCTTTCTTATAGTGCAAAAACATTCTACTCTGTTCACATAGGCTACTTTGTACAGACAGTTACTTTGTTTCCAGTTCTTTCATAGCTTTTCTTCTTAAAATCATGCTAAAACAGATACAGTTTCTTTCATTAGAGAGATTTTTAAAACTTAAATTTTGCTAAATGAAAAGAAACAAAATTATTTTCTGTTTCTTTCACTTATCTACCCGCCCCCCCGCACACACCTTGAATAAAAAAAGAGAAAAACTAAATCCTTATAGCAAATATGCAGAGCTAAGTAAAACGAATTCCCTCATTGACTGTGTCCAAAAATTTGTCATTCTGCAGCTTGAGACCATTACTGTGTGTCAGGAGGTGAGTAGCGTGGTTCATTGTTGGTCTTCAGGTATCATATTTGCTCCTTGGTTTGATATGATAGTTCTTAAGTGTTTCAAAATTATTTGTTTTTTCAGTGTTGTCATTGTGCACATTACAGCCACTAGGTGGTATAATGGATGGAGGACTGGGTCTGGGTTCAGGAAATTTTGAATGAAAATTTATCTTTAGACACTAGCTATATGACCTTGGGCAAGTCACTTAGCCTCAGTTTTCTCATCTATAAAATGGGAATAATAACAGTAGCTACCTCTTAGGGTTGTTTTGAAGATCAAATGAGATATTTATAATTTGTAATGTGCTTTTAGCCCAGTGTGTCTGGTGCATAGTAGGTATCATATAAATGCTGGCCATTATTATCATTAGGAAGTAGATACTTAAAATGTTTAGTGACTGATATACAAGTCTTCTCAAGTTTCTGTGAACTATTTTGCCATTTCTTAGAGTGCAGTGGTCATGTACCATAATTTGTTTAACCATTCCCCAGTTAATGGGCACTTGGTTTTCAATTCTTTGCCACTCCAAAAAGAACTACTGTAAATGTTTTTGTCCACATATCAGGTTTTTTTCTTTGTCCTCTTTAGAGTATAGGTCTAGTGATAGGGTATAATATATTGTAAAGTAACTTTTGGATCAGATCAAATTGCTTTCCAGAAAAGCTGAACCAATACATAACTCTACCAACAGTGTGCTAGTGTGCCTGTTTTCTCACAACTTTTTCAATATTTATCGTTTTCCTCTTTTTTTCAACTTTACTGTTATTATGTATGAGAGGGACTCTCAATGTTTCTTTAATTTTCAGTTTTCTAATTATTGGTGATTTGAAATACTTTTTCACGTAGCTACAGTTAGCTTGGATTTCTTTCTTAGAAATGAACCTGTTCATAACTTTTGACATTTATCCATTGAGGAATGCCTCTTAAAAATTTGAATAAGAAAATGAGCCCTTTATCAGAAAAATGTGCCACAGAGATTTTTTTCCCCACCTATTTCCCTTCAAATTTTAGTTTAACTACATTTTTTTTATTTGTACAAAAACTTAAACTTTGTCATCAGAATTTTCCATTCTATTTTCTGTGATGCTCTCTATACCTGTTTAATCATAAACTTTTCCTCATCCATGTATCTGAAATGCAGTTTCTACCTTGCTCCCTTAATTTGTTTATAATGTCACCCTTTATATCTAAATTATGTATCCATTTGGAACTTATTTTGAGATGCTAGTCTATGTCTAGTTTTTGCCACACTACTTCCCAGTTTTCCGTGCACTTTTTTGTTGAACAATGAGTTTTTAGCCCCAGTAGCTGGGGTCTTTGGGTTTATCTCAAGTACTACACTATTTAGCTTGAACAAATTTTTAAAAGTCCAAGTCTAGGATCGAAGACTTAGAATTGAAAGTTATTATCTAGTTTAATTCCTTCATTTACTGGTTAGAAAAATGAAGTTTAGAAGGAAAAGGACTTATTAGTAGAACTGAGATTTGAACCCAGGACCTCTAACTACAAATACAGTATTCTTCTATATTATAATGCCTCTCAAGTCTTTTCCAGACCTGTATATTCTAATTACTCCTGAAAACTGAAGACCTCATATGTATGTGTGTGTGTATGCGTGTGTGTGTACATACACACATATACGTATATAGCCGTTTTGCCTCTTACTTCTGTAAACTTTTACCTCCAAAACATTTTGCATGAAAGCAGAGGGATTGAGAATGTTGACTCAGTGGTATACAGAGTACCCCAGAATGTGTTACTGTGACGGTAATTTGTTGAATAAGAAGAGCAAATCATATTAAGCAAATTCTTTTAATATTGAACTTAGGTGATAATGTAATTAGCTGTGTAATTTTTTTAGTTGGGCCCTCTAATTTCATTGGTGTTTGAAATTCTTGTGAAGGAAACACGCTCTCCTAATGCAAATCTGTAACTGTAATTGCAGAGTCTGGTAGTTTTGTAAAGTGAAGTAATTTGCCTAGGTCTTGCAGCCAGTGTGCATCTGAGGCAGGACTTTAAATCCAGACTATTCTGACCTGAAGCCAAGTTCTTATCCACCATGTTACGTCATGCTTCTACTAATTTAATTAATAAGAATAAATTAGCATGTGACAGCAATAATTGCTTTTAAAGTAAGAATTAGACTTTTTCCCAAGAAAAGAAAGTGCCAAATCATAAGTTTTCTTAAGGGTGGAGTCATGTACATCTTTGGAATGAATGATTTATATCATGTTGGAATTTGAGTCTCCTTGAGAGAACAGTAATATGAGTGCCCTTCAGTCCAGCCTTAGACTTAACACTGTCCCTTTTGGATTCAGGATCTGTTTTAAAAGTAAATATATTTTCTCCCAGCTCCTCTTTCCCTAGAAAGCTCATAAAAATGGAATTATTGCCTTTTATCCCTCAATCTTGATGAGTTCTTGTTTGCTGGTTTGTTCCAGATAGATGTTCTAGTGTCAGTATCTAGAGTGATCCTGACCACTGAAGCAAGCACTCACTAACTTCATTCTTTATTTGTGTTATAGCTGGCATCCAGCTTCCAGTCATGGGGGACATGAAAACCCCGGATTTTGACGACCTTTTGGCTGCCTTTGACATCCCAGACCCAACCAGCCTTGATGCCAAGGAGGCAATCCAGGCTACCAGTGAGGAGAATGAAAGTCCTCTGAAACCAGCAGGAATGTGTATGGATGAAAGTGTGTCCTTGACTCATTCAGGGTCAGCTCCTGATGCCCCAGCTGTGAGCGTCATTGTTAAGAATACCAGTCGTCAAGAATCATTTGAAGCAGAGAAAGGCCACGTTAGCCCCAGCCTTTTACATAATGGCTTTCGGGGCCCTGAACTTCCCCCAGATCCCCATGGCCTGGGACATAACTATGGGAAATTTGATTCTAGTTTTATGAATGGAGATAATGGTAGGAGTTACTCTGACAAGTTGGAACCACCCAAGTCAGAGCCTTTACCAACATTTAGCCAGTTCAGCCCAATCTCCAGTCCAGAGCCAGATGATGCTCTCAAAGACAATGGGTTTGAAGAGAAACAGAAGCATTCTGAAAGCCCTTACTTCCCTCCACCATCTGTATACATCTCCACAGGGACTTCAGCCCTGGAGGTGCTTGGGAAGTTTCCTGTTCCAGAACTGAGTATGTTTGATCACTACTGCAAGAAAGAAGAAAAGATGGAACTTCAGGAACACCAGGAAAGTGATCTGATTGCTAGTGAGAAGGAACATGATCAAACCATTGAGAAAGTGGTAGAATGTAAGAAGGAACTGGGAGATGAAGATGAGTTCTTTGGAGAAGCTCTGGCATTCAGTAACGTCCCTGGCAATAAAACTGGGGACTCCAAAGGCCTTGTCCCTGAGCTCAGTATTTGCTCCTCAGTTCCTCCACGACAGCGCCTTAAACCAGCTCACTCTAAGTTGTCTTCTTGTGTTGCAGCTTTGGTGGCCCTTCAGGCCAAAAAAGTGGCTGGTATTTCAAAGGACGATAAGGCTAGTATTACAAAAGAGCATTTAGGGCCTATTAGAGAAGGCTCTAAGAGTAGCCCCAAAATGCCCAAATCACCAAAGAGTCCCAGAAGCCCAACAGAGACCACAAAAAAAAGCATCAAGCCTCCAGACAGCCCTCGGAGCATCTGCAGTGACAGCAGTGGCAAAGGATCCCCATCTGTGGCAGCCAGCTCCCCACCAGCAATTCCCAAAGTGAGAATCAAAACCATTAAGACATCATCAGGGGAAATTAAGAGAACTGTCACAAGCATCTTGCCAGACCCAGATGATCTGAGTAAGTCTCCAGTTGGGTCCCCCGTGGGCAGTGCCACTGCAGAGGAGACCAATGTTAGATTCTCTCCGTTAGTGGCACCAAGGGACTTGCCGGAGTGTGAGACCTGTAGTATCTCTACTCAGACTGCAGATGACCTTTTTTCAGGGTCTGTCATGGATGCAAAGAGCCCCCAGGATGATGGCAAAGGAGATGAAAGCATGAGCAAGCCCGATGAAACTTCATCACCTTGCCTCAACTCTAGTAACAGGGTTACAAAGGTGACACCTGTGGTCCCTCAGCCGAGCAAAAAGCAGCAACAGCAAAACTTGACAGTGCCAGCATCTCCTGTGGCCCCTGCCAACCTCCTCCCCAAAGCTGTGCATCTGGCAAACCTGAATCTGGTCCCTCATAGTGTTGCTGCATCTGTTGCTGCCAAGTCCTCTGTGCAGAGACGGAGCCAATCTCAGCTAACGCAGATGTCAGTGTCTCTTGTCCACCAGGTGAAAAAGGCTGCTCCTGTGGTGGTGGAGGTCTTTAATAAAGTTCTCCATGGTGCCAATCCTGTGCCCATATATGCCCCAAACCTCAGCCCCCCTGCTGAAAGCAAGATTCGATTGCCATCCAGTGGTTATTCCTGCCTGGAGTGTGGGGATGCATTTGCCTTAGAGAAGAGCCTGAGCCAGCACTATGGCCGGAGGAGTGTCCACATTGAGGTTCTGTGTACTCAGTGCTCTAAGACCCTGCTCTTCTACAACAGGTGCAGCCTGTTAAAACATGCCCGTGACCATAAGAGCAAGGGACTTGTTATGCAGTGCTCCCAGCTACTCATGAAACCCATCTCTGCAGACCAAATGTTTTCACAGCCCCCTGCAAACTCCCCAGCACCAGCACCCCAGCCTCTCTCTGCCTCTCCTAAACCCAATCCAGTTCCTGGGAACATCAACCCTGCTGCCCCTGCAATGCCGCTCTACCCAGACCCGCTAAGACTTGTCCGGTATGGGGTCAAGTGTCTTGAATGTAACAAGCAAGTACAGGATTATATAGCCCTGGCTTCTCATTACCAGAGGATGACCGAGGAGACTGAAGGTCTGGTAAGTGAGCTCTGCAAATTAGGCTTCCTGGCTCATCTGCAATAAGTGTGTGAATAAAGGCTGCAGTAACAAGCCAGTGGGCACATAATCTTGGTTTATGATTTCTTAGGGAGAACACCAAGGCTTTAGAAATTTTGAGTCTTAATGTGGTTGGTTTTTCTTGGGAAAAGTCACCTCTGTGTGATTGAGGAACATCCCTGTGTAAATTGCAAGTACAGGCTGGTTGATTTCTCCTCTGTTCTGCTCCACCCCAGGACAGTTTTTGATGTGACAGGGACGGTATCTTGAGCACTGCCTCACTAGCCAACAACCAGGATGGAACTTCTTTGCTGCAGAGACCACCCATCTCACCTCAGTGCATTCACTACATTTCCCCCTTCAGCCCATAATTGCAATAACCTTTCAACATAATAATGAAAATCTCCTTCTTTTTTTCTTCTAGTTTTATAGTGGATGTGCCTATTTTTCAGAGAAGGGAGCACCTGAGTCTAATGTGAATGTGGATAGAATTTGTATAAATAACCTCTTGCCTTCTGAGTTCTGAGGCGAAGTCTTGTTCAGGCTGTTCTTCACTATGGTCTGAGCAAATTATCTTTCCTTGTCACCCATCGAAACAAAGCTGTGTCACCTTTTTTACATTCTTAGTTGTCCTTGATTTGATGTGGGGAAGAAACTTTGATTGATGAGTTCATTGCTGTTATCCTGTCACAGACATCTCTCTGAAGCAGGGTTCTAGATTGACCAACTGAGGTCCCTTGATGAATGTATATCATTGTGTGTGTAGGTAATAAGCCATTTTCATTTTTTTCCTTTGTCCTTTCTCACTAGGGCACGATTCCCCTCCATTCCTTAGCTAGGGTTCATCCTACATTGTGAACTGAGGTTCGTGTATCCCAGGAGCAAAGATAAGATAAAACTATTTCTTCTTCATCTCATAGCAGCCTGTTCTAAATTCTTAATAAGCTTCCCTGATCTTTCTAGTGAAACCTAAGGTTCCTGGGGCAGCCAGTACAAAGTGTGTGTGTGTGTGTGTTATGGGGAGGGCAGATGAGAGACAAGTAATTATAGTAAAGCCATATTGATCTTATACCTAGATCTTTTCATTTCTTCAATTTTTTCCTCTCCCAGATATTTAGCAGACATATTTCTTGTCTCCCACTATAACAGCAAATATTCATTTACTATTTATTTAGTCTCAAACACATTGCATACAGAGATAAAAATAAAACAATTTCTGCACTTGAGGAGTTTACAGTATGCTGGGGAGTTATAGCCCATATGTGATAAGTATAGTATAAAGAAAATGTAGGTGGGAGTGTGAGTAGTAGCTAGGGAGATCTGGGAAGGCCCTATAGAAAGGACACCTGAATTGAACCTTGAAGGGAGAGGTGGACATTCAGAAATCACCCCAAGTGTGGGGAATAGTTTGTGTGAATGTCCCCAGGAAATCCCTACAAGAGGCTTTTTCCATCTTGGTACTTACTGTACATACTCTCCCTCCCCTGCCCATCATTCCTTTCAAGGGAAGATTCCATTTCAGGAGCTGAGGGCTGAAGCTGATAGCTATGTGTTTCAGTTCCAGATCAGATGTTAAGCTCAGAGTACTTAAGTAGGGATTAGAGGCGGGAATAGATTGGTACCTCTTTTCTTCCATTCTGGGGGCTTACACATGATGAGAAGCTAACCCCTCCTAGAGTGAATCCATAAGTGATCTCTGCTGTTGTTTATGTTTTCCCTAAACCTCAAAGACACCTATGTTGAACAGGGATATTAGTTAATCAGTTTCCCTAATTGTCTTCTTGTATACTAGGAATAGTTGCCCCTTTGCTGGTTCAACTACAGTTTCTCTTCACTGGTTCTTTGGCTAGGCCATACCCATGACAGTTCTTCTACCTGGAAAGACAGAGAGTAGGATGATCACACTGACCCCAACACAATTTTAATGAGTTGTCTGTAGGTCTTTGTGGTTGAATTGGGTAACTTCTAGAAGTTCTGATTTTCTTCAATCTTGTGTGAGGAAATCAGATTCAGGGAACCTCCACGGTGAGAAATGGTGCTCAACAATGGAAACTAGAAAGGGCTTTGGATTTAGAAGAGATTAACAGAGAAGTCTGAAGAGAGAGAAAACGTCAAGCAGTAAATTATCTTGATTATCTACTTTGTGTAAGGCAAGGTCAGACCAGGAGCTTAGGAGATGGAACATGAGGACACTAAGGTCTAAAGAATCATTTTCCCTTTAAGTTAGGGAGATCACAGAATTTCCTAGTTGGAAGGAATTTCAGTAGCTATCTCATTCAAACCATATCTGAAAAAAAATGCTGAGTACAGCACATCTAATAAATTGTCCTCCAATCTTTGTTGAAAGTTTCCAAACCACAGCCTTTGAGGTGTTCTAATTGTTAGAAAACTTTTTCCTGACATCAGACCATTTGCGTCTTTGCTCCTTGTTCTGAGGGATCCTGAGACCAATGAGAAGTTACTTTCTTACTTTCCTTTTACACCTGGGTCTTTCCAGACCTTGAAGTCAACTAGAGTTTCCTCCCTGAGTCTCTTTCCTCTAGGCAAAATATACCCATTTCCCTCAGCCATTTATTCCTTATGGACGTCAGTTCTTCAGTATTCCAGTTGCCACCCTTCATATATCAGGGTACTATCCAGAGCTGAACACAGCCCTCTAGGTCAGTGTTATCAATCTCAAATAGAAACAAAGGCCATATATTGACTTAGAAAACCACAAGTTAACATTATCTATGCCTTATTGCATTTTTAATTGATTAAACATTTTCTGATTACATTTTAACCTAGTTAGGGCCACTTAGGAGTGTTGTGGGCCTGGTGTTTGATCCCTGTGCTATAGATACTGTCTGACCTGGGAAGATTACTTTGCAACTTCCACTTTCTTTTTCTTCTGGCTTTCAATGCAGTCTTAGAACAGCTTTTTGGTTTGGCATAGCACACTGTTGACTTACTGAATAATAATAATAATAATGATAACATTTAATTTGCACAGTGCTTACTATGTACCAGGTGTTTTGCTGAGGGCTTTACCAGTATTTTCTCGTTTGATCCTTACAACAACCCAGGGAAGTAGGTACTGTTACTTTCCCCCTTGACAGATAAAGAAACTGGCAGAGAGATATTAAGGGACTTGTCTAAGGTCACATAGTGTCTGAGATCGGATTTGAACTCAGGTCTCCTTGACTCCAAGCCCACTGCTCTTTCCACTGTACCACTTCACTGATCTGCTAAAAACTCCTAACTTTTTTTCTGACGAACTGCTCCCTCATCTTGTGCTTTCGAAATCAATTTGAGAACTTAAATTTAATCCTATAGAAGCTCTTCTCCTAGATTAAGCCCAGTGCCCTAGCCTGTCATAGTCTTTTTGGATCCCTGGTCTATTATCCAATGTATTAGGTATCTGAAAAAATTCCTATCTATATCTTTATTGAAGACACAGCTAATAATGATTTTAAACAGCATAAGGTCAAGCCCAGATCTCTGGGACATTACACTGTTCACCTATGCCCAGGCTGATACTGAACTATTAATGACTGCTGTTTGAGTCCAGACATCCAACCAGTTCCAAATCTGTCTAATGCTCTGTCTAGCACACATCTCTTCATCTTTCTCACTAGAATAGCATGAGATGTTTTATCAAGTGCTTAGCTAAAATATCCATGATATTCTCTTGGTCTATCAGTTTAGTGTGTGTCTAAAGTGGCCCAGTTAGATCTTAAGTTCAGCATTCTGAGACTCAGATTTTTATGAAGTTCAACAGAGAAAGGAAGAAGAGGTTTAGGAATGGCTTTTCCCTGTGCTTAGTGGGAAGAGAATCTTGCTCTACAGAAGACCATACTCCTCTTTAAATTTTTAAAAATTAATTCTATTGATATCTTTCGTTTTTACATTATCTTTTTCACCTACTCTTAAGGGAAGTGCAGTTTAGTTTTATGACCAGTAAGTCAGGGAGGGGCACAATTAAAAGACAAGAGAAGAAATGTTGAGCTTGGCTTAAGAGTGGGTAATCCAGGCAATTCGATTTGCTATTTTATTATTTTGTCTCAAGATAGTGTTGAAGCCCGCTCATTCAAACTGGAATACAAACTTTCTACAGATGACTGACTTTTGTGATCTCTTCTCTCTTCTTTCCAGACTTGTCAGGTGTGTCAAATGATGCTGCCCAACCAGTGTAGTTTCTGTGCCCACCAGCGCATCCATGCACACAAGTCTCCTTACTGTTGTCCAGAATGTGGAGCACTCTGCCGCTTGGCCTATTTCCAGACCCATGTGAAGGAGAACTGTCTGCACTATGCCCGAAAAGTGGGCTTCCGGTAGGTGCTGCTGGACTTTTACATCTCTTTCCCTTTGCTGCTGTAGCTTCTTTCTAAGCCAAGGCCATCCTTCACTGCTTTCTGGCATCTGAATTTGAGAGATGCATTAGGGTCAGACTCTAGAGACATTGCATTGCAGGTACCCTCATATTTGCTGACGAATGACATCTGATGGGAGTGAGGGATATGGAGCTAGGGACAAACCTGTTTCTTGTAAGAGAGGGTGGTTGTGAGGGAGCTGTTCTGCCCGATGTAGTGGGAATATGTGGCCACTTAACCTGGAGAATGAGGTTTCTACATAGGCCTGACTTAGCTACCTAAGACTCTGCCTTCAGGAATCCCCCTCTGGAATGGCATACTCTGCAATGGTAAGACATTTTTGTTTTCTCAAGAGGAGGGAGATGTATATATATGGAAATATTTGTCTTTTTTTTTTAAAAGGACATTTGTGGAGAATATTGAAATACTTGCAGTACTTTAAAAATTGCTCTTATATATCTGAAGTCACTTTGTTGTTTTACATTGATGTATTGTGTGCAGCTTAGTTACTTATAAAATTATGTTTGACATGTAATAATCTTACGTGCAGTCTTATCAGACCTCTGCTGGTCCTCTAACTTCATGCCCAGTTCCTTCCAGTACATTGTGCTGCATTCCTAGACGGCCTTTTATAGTAGCAATTCATTGTGCAATAATAATGATTCTGGCAATAATCACAAGTCTGTTAATGTAACCTACTTTTAAATGTTTTAAAATTTTTTTCTTAACAAATGGAACTATAAGCTACTGGAGGCAAAGGATCCTCATGTCAGTTTTTGCCACTTTATCAGAAGTGAGCAAAATCCTAATTAGAAGAAAATCCACATTCTCTAATAAGATAGAATTGTCTTGGTTTTTAAAATTCTATCTTCTAATATCTTGATAGTGATTTTCCATAAAGGAAAGCAGATAAAGATACAATAGTATGTCATAGGCCTTTTAGACCAGTTTAAGTATGTGTTAAACCTCAGAATGAGCTGAGGCTAGTGAGGAATGCTAGCATTTGGCAGTGAGGTGATGCAGTGGATAGACCTCTGGACCTGAAATATGGGAGGACTTGAGTTCAAATCCAGCTTCAGACACTAACTCTGTGACCCTAGGCAAGTCATTTCACTTGTGTACCTCAGTTTTCTCAGCTGTAAAATGGGGATGGTAACACCCATATCTCAAAGTTATTGTGAGGATAAAGTGAGATGACATTTTTAAAGCACTTTGCAAACCTTAAGGCTGTATATATAAATTCTAGCCATTGCTAGACAAGAGAGGATGAGCTGAGTTACCCAGCTAGCCGGCTCTCCGTTCAGGCACCTGGGTCTGTTCACAAATTGTGTTTATCCTTCGTTTTTGAAGAAGACCATGACATAAAAGAAATGATGACATGACTTGCATCTAACTTTGTTTGGAGTAAAGGAGGGCTATGCAAGGTCACCAGCCTCATTTTATTCTCCTGAGGCATCTGGGTCCAGTGACCAGATAGCTTGGATGACTTGCAAGACAAGACAAAGTAGGTTTAGCTAAGCAACAGTTTCATCTGAATAAAATCTTAGATGTTTTAGTGCCCGGTAAGTTCTATATTAACCAGTAGCCTAATATGACAGGCAGAAGAAAGCTGATGCAAGCTGCATGGAGAAGTGCATTATCCAGTAGTCTTGCTTTACTTGTTCTTGTCCAAACACATTTGGAGTATCGTGCTCAGTTCTGGATTCTGCCTTTTAGCTAGGTTATTAATATGCTAGAGAGGACTAACATCCAGAAATGTTGAAAGGCTTTGATTTCTGCTCTTTGATGGAAAGAACTAGGGCTATTTTACCTGGGAAAGGGAAGACTTGGAAGTGTAAAGAAATGAAAACTTAAAATATTTGGAGTGCTATTATGTGGAAGGGTGACTGTCTAACCTCTGAGGCAAGAGCTAACAACAGTGGGTGGCAGTTGCAAAGAGGCAGATTTAGGTTTTGATATAAGAGAAAACTTTCTAACAAATTGTACTGTTTAAAGGTGGGACATATTGTCTTGGAAGCTAGTGCCCCTTACTTAGCCTCATTGGAGATTTTCAGGATGATTTTTTTTGTGTGTGGTATGTCATAAAGGAGGAGCCTTTTCAGGGATGGGTTGGACTTGATGAACTTGGAGACCCATTCTGATTCTGAGAGTTTGTGATAAATGGAAGGACATGTCGACAGTTCTCCTTGAATGAATTAAGAAGTGGGCAGAGCCTATTTCATTTTCTGTCCAAAAGGAACAAGAAGTTTGATTTCATGGGATATTTGATTTTCTTGCCAAACTAGAACTTTCAGAAAACATTTTTATATACCAGTGGAAAGGCAACCATAAATACAAAAGGACATCCTAGATTGTTAAAAGCAATCTCTTTTCACTGGTTATGACAGGGAGTTTGTATTTCTACACCCAATAACAGAATACCTCACATACTTTTTTGTGGAATCAGTAAAAGCATTTAAGAACCTGGAGTGTGGGCCTGAGATGTAGAAGTGATCTGTGCTAGAGGTGACGCTGTTTTAAAGGCATACAGGGGTGGATTTCCAAAATATCTCAAACTGGGGAAGATTATAATAGAAAGGAAAAAAAATCACAGGTGGTGGTTCCACTGAAAAATCTCAAACATGATGACACTGTCAACTTCCCACTCATGACTACTGTCTTGTTTTTCTAAAATATTTATGATATTTTATGTATGCATCAAGGATATCCTTGAGAACTTAAGACAAACAAGTTTTCACAGGCAATTTTCTATAGTAGAGCACACATTTTAAGAAGCTGCATATAGTAATGGTTATTTTTGGACATGCTGTCTAACAGACTTCTTCCCTTTAGCCTCTGTTTCCTCATTTGTAACAAGTGGGTATTAGACTTGTTGGCCTCTGAGTTCACTTAGAGCTCTGAATTGATGGTCCTGTGCTGCTCAGAGTTGTATTCAAATCTCACTTCCAGCATCTATCTGCTCTTGAATCAAATTGCTTAACACCAAGAGGTTCAGATTGCTTTTCTGTAACAGGGCACTGGTGAGGACAGCCCTTTGCACTTTAGAACATCACACAATGTAAAGAATTACTTACTAGTTCATATAACTTTCTGAGAAGTGTGTAAGTCGGTAGTCTATTTTTTTTAAAGCATTTGCCTGTCTCAAAGTAGAGAGTCTCAATATGGTAGCTTTCATACCTACATTCAGTTTATGCTGTAACAGATGCACCTTTGTAGTAATTTTGTTTACTGATTCGTCAACTGTTGAAATCAAAACCAATGTAAACAGGGGGAACATGTGCTCACCCAAGATTTTTGTCAGTTTCATGACAGATATCCCACACAGAAACCAAACAAAGGAAGGGATTTCCTGTCAATGTCAGGATTCTCTAAATGGATCAGCTGATATTTGGCCCCATACCAATTATATTGATCCCTGGAACTCTACAAAACCTTCACACTGCAATATGAAATAAATCATTTTAACCATCTACACTGCAAAATGATGGATAAAAAATGTCTGTTGCCCAGACTACAACATAAGATTGGGGGGGGGCACGGTAAACCTGTTGAGAGAGAGAGAAGAGAGTACATGTGTATGTTTGTATGTATATAAAATCTTGGACAAGTGCTGTAGGTAGAAAGTGAAGTGGACCTGGAAATGAGTAGGAAAGGAAGGCATTTAGGAAAATTTACACTGCTTTTAATGATCCCAAACTTTTCATTGCAGCAAAATCCTTTCCTTAGCACCAGTTATTCTCTCAGGGATGTATATTGCTGAACCATGGAACACATGATCTTGGAAGATCCAAAGTGAAAAGTATACCAAAGAGCAATGAAAAGACATATTGCCTAGGCGAAGTGGTTTAAAAGATATCGGGGACCTTAACTTCCTCATCTGTAAGTGCCCTTCCAGGTCTAATGTCCTGTGAGTTTTATGAGGCTATGTGTATCTTTGATAGGAAAGGAGGTAGGCTAGTTACAGAGGATAAGGGAAAACAAATATCGCAAGCACTGTTTTGGTACCTGCAGAGATTAAGAGGTCTGAGAGAGGCTTCCAACATACTGGGGTGGATCCCCTTTAGGGCATTTAGGGATATAAAGATGAGAAGATGGGGAACAGTTGTGATCTGTGTGTGTGGAGGGTATACTCAAACATGAATTGTGCTGATTTGCACTATGAGGCAGCTTGATTGTGGATAGAATGCTGGGCCTGAAGTCAGAAAGACCCAAGTTCGGTTCTGACCTCAAATGCTGAGTAGCTTTGTGACTCTGGGCAAATCACTTAACCTCTGTTTGCTGTAATCCACTGGAGAAGGAAATGACAAAGCACTCCAGTATCTTTGTCAGGAAAACCCCATGGACAGTACTTGTATGCTGTGGTCAATGGGGTCATGAAGAGATGGACAGGACTAAACAACCACCAAGTTTGCACTATACCCTCAGTACTTTTAGGCCTGATTATGAGGATAGAAACACATTCCCTGGCCCCTAGATCAAAAGATTACCAGAGGAAACAATGAAAGAAAAATTACTGAATACATATTCTTGCTCTTTAAAAATGTCCATTCCGCTGGAGGTAAAATTAATATTTTGTTGCGAGGTAATGTGATATCGTACAAAGAGCGCTATATTTAGGAACAGGAAAAGCCTGAGTTGGAATTCCACCTCCAATACTTAATAATTGTGATTATGGATGAGCCATTTACTCTGAGCATACCTGTGATATGTGCTTATTTAGACAAGGCAGCATGACAAGGGATCAAGGATTCACCTTGAAGTAAGGAATCTGTGAGTCAACAAGCATGTCCTGAACTGAACATATACTAATGATGTGATCATGTGACTTGCTAGTCTTCTGCCTGAGGCAGAAGACAAAAATTACCAGCCTTCTTCGGTGAAGGAAGTTTGTGCACCATGGAGTTCCTCATTCTGATAAAACTACAGATCCACACCTCCCTGCCAAAATACATATATATATATATATTTTACAGGGTTCTCATGAGGGTAATATGTGTAAAGCATTTCAGAAATCTTAAAATACTATTTCAGCTGTCATTATTATTATTATTTGAGTTATTTTTGTAGGCTGAGGACAACAGTACAGGAATTTGATTTGATACTGTAGTTTAATATAAAGTTGTTATTTTTTTAATACTATAGTTATTTATTGACCCGATGCTGATCCAGTCTGACAGTCAGGCCATCATCTAAAGAGTGATGATAGCTTGAAACCACTCGAGGTAAAGCCTATTTTAGGTTCTCAAGACTGTGACTAGAGGGGGCAGAGCCAAGATGGTGGAGTAGAAGGACAGACCTGTAGAAACTCCCCTCCATAGCACATAAAATACCTGGAAAAATGACTCTAAACAAATTCCTGAGCAGCCAAAGCCACAAAATGACAAAGTGAAAGAGATTTCCAGCCCAATACAGTCTGGAAGGCCGACAGGAAAGGTCTTTTGCACCAGGCATGGAGCGGAGCACAGCCCGGCCTTGGCTACAGCATGGCAGGGACAGAGAGGCTTCAGGGGCCAGAATCCCTGGGAGCAGTAGCAGTTCCCAGATTGCTCAACTCACAGACACCAAAGACAGCTTCAAAGGTCAGTGAGAAAGCTCTTTCACCTGTGTGAGAAGGGAACAGGGTCTGGCGAAGCCAGCAGTAGCCACTGCAGCTGCAGCATCCATTTTTGGAGCCGTTGGCCGAAAGCCCCTGGGGGAATTGAGCTGCTTATCTGGATCTCACCCCTGAGTGGCAGACCTGGGGTGAGGAGGAGGAACGCTGGCTGGCATGGTGGAGCCTGGAGGTAGTTGTGGAGAGGGAATTGTACTCACAGATCCTGGGCAGAACACAGTGCTTGTGGTTGCTCACAGGCAAGAGCGCAGGCCAGGAGAGGAGTAAACCCCTCTCCCTTGATTGTGCCACCTTGGAGGAACTGAGAACTTACGGATCCCCAGAGTATACCCTCCTCTTGACAAAGGAGTCAAAAGTCAAGTAACTGACTGGAAAAATGCCCAAAAAAGGGGAAAAAATAAGACTATGGAAGGCTACTTTCTTGGTGAACAAGTATTTTCTTCCATCCTTTCAGATAAGGAAGAACAATACATACCATCAGGGGAATACATAAAAGTCAAGGCTTCTGCATCCAAAACCTCCAAAATAAATGTCGCAGGACATGAAAGAGCTCAAAAAAGATTTTGAAAGTCAAGTAAGAGAGGTGGAGGAAAAATTGGGAAGAGAAGTGAGAGAGATGCAACAAAATCATGAAAAGAGAGTAGCTTGCTAAAGGAGACCCAAAAAATGCTGAAGAAAATAACACCTTTAAAAATAGGCTAACTCAATTGGCAAAAGAGGTCCAAAAAGACAGTGAGGAAAGAATGCTTTAAAAAGCAGAATTAGCCAAATGGAAAGGAGGTTCAAAAGCTCAGTGAAGAAAATAGTTCTTTAAAAATTAGAATGGAACAGATACAAACCAATGACTATGAGAAACCAAGAAATTACAAAACAAAACCAAAAGAATGAAAAAATAGAAGCTAATGTGAAATACCTCATTGGAAAAACAACTGACCTGGAAAATAGATCCAGGAGAGAGAATTTAAAAATTATGAGACTACCTGAAAGCCATGATCAAAAAAAGATCCTAGACGTCATCTTTCATGAAATTATTAAGGAAAACTGCCCTGATGTTCTAGCACCAGAGGGTAGAATAAATATTGAAAGAATCCACTGATCACCTCTCGAAAGAGATCCTAGGAATATTGTAGCCAAGTTCCAGAGTTCTCAGGTTAAGAAAAAAATATTACAAGCAGCTGGAAAGAAACAATTTGAGTATTGTGGAAATACAATCAGGATAACACAAAACCTAACAGCTTCTACGTTAGGGATCAAAGAGTTTGGACTATGATATTCTAGAAGCCAAAGGAACTAGGATTAAAACCAAGAATCACCTACCCAGCAAAACTGAGTGTAATATTTCAGGTAAAAAATGGTCATTCCATGAAATAGAGGACTTTCAAGCATTCTTAATGAAAAGACCAGAGCTGAATAGAAAATTTGACTTTCAAACACAAGAATCAAGAGAAGCATGAAAAGGTAAACTGGAAAGAGATATCATAAGTGACTTACTAAAATTGAACTGTTTACATTCCTATATGGAAAGATAATATTTGTAACTCTTAAGACTTTTATCAATATTTGGGTAGTTGGAGGAATTACACACACACACACACACACACACACACACACACACACACAGAGCATAGGATGACTTGAATAGGAAGGGATGATGTCTAAAAAAAATGAAATCAAGGGGTGAGAGGAATATATTGGGAGGAGAAAGGGAGAAATTGGGGCAAGTTATCTCATGAAAGAAGCAAGAAAAAGCTTTTTCAATGGAGGGAAAAAGGGGGGAGGTGAGAGGGAAAAAGTGAAGCTTACTCATCAGATTTGGCTTAAGGAGAGAATAACATACACACTCAATTTGGTATGAAAATTTATCTTACGCTACAGGAAAGTAGGGGAGAAGGGGATAAGGTGGGGGATGTTGGAAGGGAGGGCATATGAGGGAGTAATTAGAAGTAAATACTTTTGGGGAGGGACAAGGTCAAAAGAGAGAATAGAATAAATGGGGGGCAGGATAGGATGGAGGGACATATAGTTAGTCATATACATGACTATTATGGAAGTCTTTTGCAAAACTACACATATATAGCCTATATTGAATTGCTTGCCTTCTCAATGGGGATGGGTGGGGAGAGAAGTTGGAACTCAAAGTTTTAGGAACGAAGGTTGAGAATTGCTTTTGCATGCAACCTGGAAATAAGAAATACAGCCAATGGGATATAGAAATCTATCTTGCCCTACAAGAAAAGATTAAAGATGGAGATAAGGGAAGGGAGGGATGTGATAGAAGAGAGGGCACATTGAGGGAAGGGGCAATCAGAATGCACAGCATTTTGGGGTGGGGGAGAGGAAAGATGAGGGGAAAATTTGGAGCTCTTAATTCCATGGAAATGAATGTTGAAAACTAAAAATAAATAAACATAAAAAAAAAAAGATTGTGACTAGAATCCCTGGAATTGAAATAATTTAAGCAAGTTGGCTGTTTTGTTATCCTTTACTGAGCCCACCCCTTCAGGCCTCCAAGGAACTAGGAACTTGAATACATTTGTATAACTAGCTAGTCTAGAGTATTTACTAAGCATTTCCTGTGTGCTAGGCACTATGCTCAGCGCTAGAAACACATGCAAGCCTCCCCCTACCCCAGAGAAGCTTAAACTCTGAAGAGAGAAAACAGAACCCGAAGGGGAGCTGGAAAGGGAGTGGGAGAGGGTCCTTACAAGGTCAAGGCAGCCAACAGAAGTCCGGAGAGGTGAGTGGGGAGTGAAGTGGTGCATGTCTGGGACCTGTTGTGAAATAGCAGCAGCAAGCAAGATTGGCAGTCACCAGTCAAGGAAGAGAGCTGTGCGGTTCACAGCCTTGTGAGGCTGGCCGGGCGCATATTAACTGAACTTACAGCTGTAGAAACCAAGACCAGGAGTCATTAAATGAAATCCGGCAGAAGTCATGCATAGCTAGTTAGTGGCTCAAATAGGGCTTGAATCCAGATATTCCGATACACACTTCAGTCAGTATCCTTTCCACTGTATATACTGTCTCCAAGAAGGCATTTGTCTCCAGAGAGCTCAAATTCCCATGGGCTTAACTGTAAGCAGCTATTAAATATACCTTCTGTTAAAGGGAATTTCACAGTATCAATTATTTATATTGAAGATCAGTTGATTGACTGAGTGAATCGAATTGAGCAACAAGAATTTATTCAACTTGTGCTTTGTGTTTGTGTTCTAAGTAGGAACCAGATCAAAATATGGCAAGGATATAATTATTTTTTACGCATTCCTTTACTCAAGTAAGACACAAGTATGTATATTATCAGTTAACAAACAATGATCAACAAATTCCTATTGAGCACCCACTTTTTCTGTAGCCCCATGTTTGATTTTGGTAATAGATCTGTTGTCTAGTATATGAAAAATTGGCAGGATTGCCTTGTGACCTGCTCTTTTGTGGAGCTCCATTCTCTAATGGTGGCTTTGCAGTGACTGGGGGGAAGGGGATAATTACCAGCTGTCAAATAAAAGATTGGAAGTGGTTCTCATGCACACAAACCTCGGCACTCTCCCCTAAGAAATGCAGAGGAAGGAAGAACTCTTCCCCACCCTACGAACCCTCACTGCTCAAGGCTAACTTTGCTGGAAGTTGGGGTGGAGCTGTCAACTTGGGGTGGTCCTGGGTTCTGTGTGCCTTCAGTGCTGACCTTCTGTGGAGATGATGAAAAAAATTGAATAAGTAGTTCTTGTTCTCAAGGAACTTATGGTCTCCTTGGGAAGATGTTAAAAGACAGCGGGATGGCAGACTTCAGATGAGTGAGACAGGTAACTGAGTCCAGTAAACATTTATTGAAAGATCTGCTGTTTGTGAAACATTATAATAGGCATGAGGGAAGATAAAAAGAGAAGTGAGAGAGTTCCCATAAGGAACAAGCAAGTACTTAGTAGAGAGATGTCTGCAAAACTACAGTATGAGTTAGAACATAATATGTGCATAGAAGCTTAAAATGCTTTAGAGTTCTGAGGAAGGAAGACCCAATTTCCAGATGAGGGAATTGGTTGACTAAATAGGTATCATATGTATCTTTTTTAAAATTCAGTTTTATCTTATTTTCAGCTATACTCTGCTTCACTGCTCCTTTTCTCACCTATTGGGAAAGCAAGAAAACTAAACCCTATTACAGGTGTATAATTAAGCAAAATAAATGCCCCAATAAAGAATATGATGCGCCCCCACACCTGACATTCTTCAGTGTGCACTCTTGAGTTCATTGTCTCTCTATCTGGAGGTGGGTACCCTGTTTTTGTCTTGCCTCCTCTAGAACGGTTTGTTCCTATGTGTTGGTCAGAGTTTCTAAATCATTCACAGTTATTTGTCTTCATAGTAATGTTGTTATTGTATAAATTGTTCTGTGTACTTCACTTAATGTGTTCACTTTCTGCTCTGCATGGAGAATAGTAGATCCCTTCACCTTATTTGCTTAAGATATGGCCATCTGGAACTCCATTTCTCATTCCTTTAGTCCTTTTTACAGCTTCTGGAAGAAATTAGAGGTCTCAGGAGGGACTCATCAAGTCAGCACAGTAGGTGCGAGCTAAAACCTAGTGTATGGCCTGTTGTTTTGAACTGCCTTTGCATACTTTGGGACTTCAAAAATAGAGCTCATCCATCCATGTATCTGCTCCAGGGATACAAATCACAATCTGATAACTTTTTATGCAGCTCTTATCTACGTCCTACCAGATTTCCTTCATGGGAAGTCCATTTGATATGCTGATATGCCAGAAACCATCTTCTAGATCTCTTGACATTGGGGGGGGGATACAAATAGTGCCCTGAGGTTGTCTATTGGTGGGCCATTACTCTCACTAAATAACCAGCCTGCTTCCTCTTATAGTTGTAATTTACTTTTTATACCATTCCTTCAAACTAGCTCTTCATTATAACTACTTGTACCCCTTTTTTTCTTCTTTCTAGTCCAAAGATTATTCTCCTTGTCTGAGAAAGTAGAAGCAGCAGAAGCAACTCTGCCTTCTCTCCATCAGCACTTATCATCATCCTGCCTGCCCCTGTTGATTCTCCTCTTCTCAGAAGAGATTTATTTTCACCCTTTTATCCAGCCTAGCACTCATTCTAAGCTTCAGAATTTCTGATATAATTCTTAAAGAACCATGCCATAGTATTTGTATTTATCTGCTCTTACCTATCCCTGCTTTTGTCTTCTATATATGACTTTTAAAAACTAGGATTGGGCCACATAAACAGCTATCCTTTTTCATCTCTTCTAGAATTGTTTCTCTTTATAGACTCAGCATTTCATTCTTGAGAGCTTCTCATCCCTCCTGGGCTTATTCACTCTGATAGAAGTTCAATTCAAAGGACCCTGTCTGCTTTTTTTAAATCCTAAAAAGTTGCTCTCCCAAAAATCTCAGCTCATGCCATGTCTGGATTTCTCTGTTAAAGGACTGAAGGGACCTGGATGGCCCAGTGAAATCTCTTTTATCACAAATTCTGAGATGGAAAAGGGGCTCTTCTCCCCCACTCTAACCCAGGCTGTCGTCCCCCCCCTTCCATTCTGAGCCATTTTACTGTCCATGCATGGTGTATCCTTAAGTTATGTGTACTGGTGTTCTGACTCTGCAGACCGGCCATCTAATTGCATGTGATAGTCTAGACAGTAGACATTCTTTACCTCCTTGATTTTTTTTGTGAGGCCAAGTAGGGTGAATTCTATTTCAGTGATTATGGATCTCATTTAGGAAATTTTGCTGTGTTGCACAATACCATCTGCAGACAGGAACGTCTGGTGGTCTTCAGCATCAATAGAGAATCCCTCTTCTATTTAGACATTTCTTTAAATACTCTTTGACTGTGGTAAATGCCTTCATCTCCTTTTAAGCTTTGGTATTTATAATTAGTCATCAAACAGTTGACGCTTGTTGTCCATCTTTCATGGAATTTTGATTTTCCTTTTGCTTTGTGCATGGGATTCGTTTTATTGATGGAGAACCTTTAAGGTAGTATTTTGCTGTACCAGGTCAGTTTTTCATGGTTAACAAACAATAAGCCCAGTAAAATCTTGTGTTTTCTTCATATTTCATTTACTTATGTGTCTTTAAAGATGTCCTTTGTAGCGTGTTGCTTTTGAAAGCCCATTTTTTCTTTTCTAATTACTTCATGCCTTCGATACAGGTAAAAGATTATTCCCATAAAATTTTTCTAGAAATGGCAAGGTAGAGTAGGCACGTAGTTTGTTAAGTATTGATGTTTTCTTGGTCGCCTTTTTATTTTATATAGTAAGATTGCCAATTAAACTAAAAAGATGGGCATTATTCTTTCTTGGAGATAGTTGAGAATTGATCCCTCACACCTTCAGAATTGTGACACCTCCCTCAAAGGATGTTCTTTGTATCTACAAGTCATGCAGCCAGTCAGGGACTGAAATATTATTGTTTGTATTCAGTTTCTTTTTAGCCATGTCTGACCCTTTTGGGGGTTTTCTTGGCAGAGGTACTGGAGTGATTTGCCTTTTCCTTCTCCAGCTCATTTTCCAGGTGAGGAAGTTGAGGCAAACAGGGTGAAGTGACTTGCCCCTGGATCACCCAGCTAGTAAGTGTCTGGTGTCAGATTTTAATTCAGGTCTTCCTGACTCCAGGCCTGGCACTCTATCCACTGTGCCACCTAGATGAAATAGTAAGAATCCAAACGTGGCAAGCTCTGTTGTCATTAGTAGAGAAAACGGTGTGAGAAAACTGTTGAGTTTTTATTTTTGAATACCTAATGTTGAGCACATGCCAGTGACATGGGGTTTAATAAAAGCTTGTTGATTGATTGGATAGAAATAGAGAAAATATTTTTCCATTTTTCGTTTGTTGTCCTCAGAGAGTCATCGTTAACTTTCAGTGATCTGGCTTAATTGGATCTCTTGTCAGGCTTTATGTAGAAACTAACAAATTTGGTTATTTGGCTATTCCGTAGTCTGAGCCCTATCATCCAACATTTTTGCTTTTTGCCATCCTTTTCTGTGTATTGCTGATTTAGTTTGGAGGCTTGAGGAAATATTTTGAATAACAGGATTCTAATAATGAGTGCTACAATGATCAACAATTGTGTTTGTTGTTGCTTTCAAGCACATACTAGAACCAGCTTAAGGAAGAGCTGTAAGCCAGCCTTCTGACTTGGTCTTCCTTCTTTCTTTTGGTTTCATTTATGAAAATATCAGTATTGATATATTTAGTTCCTTCAATAGTGTTTATTCTTTGTTCAGCGAGCAAGAATCTCACATTCGCAGTTATCATCAGTGGTTTAAAATATATGATTCTTAGCACTCTGTATTTCTCCTCTTTCACCATTCTGTTACTGGTGCTGCAATAGTATTATAATGCACAAGACTTATGGAAATATTGTATTTTTCTTTGTCTTATGAGTTGCTTTGGTCAAGGAATTACTACCTCAACTCTCTTTTTTTCATTAACAAATACTTTCAGAGTGCCTGCTGTATCCAGTTCAATTAAATTGACAAAGTGCCGACTATGAGTTGGGGAAGAGCTGAGTTCAAATCTAGACCCAGACTTTTCCTAGTAAAACAGGATCATAACAGTCCTCACCTCTCAGGGTTGTTGGGAAGCATATGCAAAACCGTTTGCAAAACTTAAAGTGATAGAAACATACATACACACATATATGTGTATTTGTGTGTATCTACTACAGTTATTCCTATAACTCCTACTGTGATGACTACTACTACCACCACCACCACCACTGCTGTCACCACTAATACAACTACTACTACTTCTACAACAACAGACTACAACTGTTATATACTTTAGGGACATAGCTCTATTGCCTGGCAAAGGACATAGGCTGTGCACACAAATAGTATGAGGCATCATGTTGTTGGTACCACTTGTGCAGAATAGACCACATGAAGCACAGTGGAGGCCTGAGGCCAGAGGGACGGAACAAACCACATACTATTGACACTGGCCAGTCTCTGGGACTATTTTGAAAATTTGTTCTGATTTCTACCAAGTTCATTGTCCTGCAGTGTCTTCCCGTTGCCAGTACCCCCACCCTCATGTGGACACACTTCCTAAGCTGCTTCTGAAAAAGCATTTGGATTATGTATAGAGAGGTGAGAAATAAGAACTGTGGCCTACCAATGACCGTTCTTGACCTTGTCCTTTGATGTTATAATTTCACTGTGAATTTGACCAGTGACTCTCATGTTCTCGGTGCTTAGTTGGAGGATGGAGAAGAAGGCATTCAGTGAACTGCTGTGCCCATTCTTGTCTCTACCTCTACACATGCTCTCAGCCTGACTGCCCTTGTCTTTGCTATTCAGGTGCATCCACTGTGGAGTCGTCTTTGTGACCTTAGCCTTGCTGAAGAGGCACATCCAAGAGCGGCACTGCCAGGTTTTCCACAAGTGTGCATTTTGCCCTATGGCCTTCAAATCCGCTAGTGGCACTGCTGCCCACAGTGCTGCCCAGCACCCTGCCCAACCACACAAAGCCTCTCAGTAAGTGCATATCGCTGGTTGGAAAAGGGATGGCCAAAGTGCTATGTAGGACATGGGGGCAGTCTGGACGGAAGAGCCTTAAGAGAGGATGGGGAAAACCACTTAGGGTCCAGGGATATGAATAGAATTTAGAAGGAAAAGGTTTATATTCCCCAAATGTCCTTCTGGTTCTCATGTGGCCCCTAGGTACCCTCTACCTAGATTCTGCTAGCAGCTGTTGTACGGCCCCTCCTTTGAAATAAGTAGTTCATGCTTTATGCCTGTAGGACTTCTCAGGGTCTTGCAGTCCTTTATGTAAAGAGAAATAATCCTGGTTTTGTTCTCATTCCCCTAGACTGATCTATAAGTGTTCTTGTGAAACTGTCTTCAACAAAAAGAAGCTGATGCAGCAGCACTTTTATCAGAACACCAACAAATTGCTGGTGGGAGTTTTCAAGTGCCCTGAGTGTCAGCTCGTGTTCACGCAGAAGCAGCTGCTGATGCAACATGTCAAGGTGGGTCAGGAGACCTGGGTGGGGAGGTTCACAGAGAGCCAGTGCAAGTATGGTACCCTACATCCATCTGCTTGCTCAGTCAGTAATCACCCTCCCCATCCCTAGAATGTCCATGGTGTCCCACGCAATGTGGAAGAACTACCCAGCCTACGGTCTACGACTGAGACACCCTCTGGCCGTCCAGGCCCTGGGAGCCCTGCTGAGCCATCAGCCACTAGTACTGCTGGGCAGAGTGGTGCCCAGACCTCAGTCCGCTGGGATAGGCCTGGGGGACGCCGTGCTGAAGCCCAAAACAAGGCTGATATGAGGCCCAAATTGAGAAGCACTGGCTGGACTTGCCAAGATTGCCATGAGTGGCTCCCTGATCGTGAAAGCTATGTGTCTCATATGAAGAAGAGCCATGGCCGGGTAAGTGTCCTGCAGCTATGTTTGGAGGCCTTGGAAAGTGAAGGGGAAGGGAGAAGCATGATCAGGTCCCATCTGTGCTGAAGTACAGCTGCACAGCAACAGATAGACCTGAGTTCCTTTAACGGGTTGAGAGAACAGGGAGCCCAAGGGGGCAGAATATTCTGTTATTCTTAGTTCTTGAACTCCTTTGGGTAGTATAAGGTCCCAAGGAGAGTCAAAGGGATTCTGACGCCCAAACCCAAGCCTTGACTACCAGGTCATACAGTCCTGAATTTCAGCTGTTTTTTTCTGTATAGTTCAGAACCCATTCATATCCTTTACAGTGTCAGCTTGCTGTCCCATGGATGAGCCCTGTCCTCCAGGGTTGGGTTGGATCCTCAGGTATATCAGGGTCTTAGAATACGTAGGGGTCACTGGGTCTAGACAAAGCATGCTCTTCCTCTTGCCCTCTCCTTCCTCCCTTTAAAAACAAATCTTTCTCAGCTCTCTGGGGTCTGATGCTTTGTATCTTGTTTCCTCTATTCAGATAGTGAAGCGCTTTCCATGTCGGCAGTGTGAATGCTCCTTCCATACCGCCATTAACCTTCGACGACATAGTAGAAACAACCACGATACAGCCAAGAAGGTTTATACTTGTTGGTGAGTTCCCTGTTAGGCAGTTCTTGTCTAGAGGCTGTGGTTAGAAAACAGCTATGTTGCTGGCATACAGAGACTTGTTGTGAGAAAACCTCTTTTAAAGGGTTTAGCTTTAGAAATTGTACATTTTTGCTAAAGCTTGGTATTGGAAGCTTGGATGCTAGTTCTTAATGAAATCCCTTGCCTCTCTAAGTGACACACTTGAATATTCTGTTAGCTCTCAGAGCATCCCTGATTTTTTCCTTGACAACCACCATCACTCCTATTCCCGAGCATCCAGTGGCCAGGAGCAGCAGGAACCTGGAGAAGAACAGGATCCACTCTTCAGTGTGCAGTTCCATTGGCCTTGACGTTATTGTCTCAGCTGTGAGACTGAGTTTGTTAGGCTGGTTGTATGTTGCTGTGATGAGGCTTTGGGGGAATCACTTTGATCTGCTGAGGTCTTTTTTAGTGGCAAACCCTTGACCTGGGAGTTGTTCCTGTCTGCTTCTCCTTTCCCACTCATCGTTGAGTTCTAGAGGCTCTCATTCTTCTTCTCTCCTGGCCTGGTTTTTGAAGGTATTGCACAGAGGACAGGCCCAGCTTCCCTCAGCTCTCTCTGCTGGAGAACCATGTCAGCCTTATGCATGGCATCCGAGATCTAGACTTGAGCCAGACGTCCAAAGCCAGAGCTCCTGCTGGAGAGTCTTCCCAGGTGAGTTTCCCTTACAATGACAGCTTCCTGGGTGGAGTTTATGTACTGGGTATTAGCCCACATAGCTAAATGGAGGTGGAGATTGTTGGAAGACATGGGGAGCCTTTAAAGCTAACTCAATATGGGCAGAACAGAAGCTTTGTAAATGGTGTGAAGTTTACTGCCTTGTTGGAATGGAGAGAAGTTCTAAGGCCAGCTCGATTTGTTGCCACGGTTCTTATTCACCACCACAACTACTTCTTGTCCTCTCCTGTCTCCTTTCCCCCTACTTCTCCCCCGCACATATACAGCACACACCTGGGGTCCTGTTTACTGAAGTGGGAGGCCGCCCAGAGATAAGAAGGACAGTCTGGGAGGCTTGAGGGTTGCTTAGAGCTCCGTGGTTCTCGAGGTGATCATGTGGGCCTGACTTAGGCAGTAATTCCTTCTGTGCCCTTGGGAGGGCTACTGGTGATAACTGGGGTTATTCCATAGTGACCTTTTCCCCTGGACTCTGTTCCTTTTGGTTTTTTTAGGTGAAAGCTCTGAAGAGACCAGCTGCTCAAGGTGAAGGTGCCCTAGGCTCCACCAATGGGGCAGCTGTCCCCACCACCAAAAGACTCAAGGCCCTCTACCAGTGTGCAAAGTGCAGCTTTGCCACAGACTCGGGGCCAGAATTTCAGAGTCACATACCTCAGCACCAGGCAGACAGCTCCACAGCCCAGTGTCTGCTCTGTGGCTTGTGTTACACCTCATCAAGCTCCCTCAACCGACACCTGTTCATTGTTCACAAAGTGAGGGACCCAGAGGAGGCCGAAGAGCGAGAAGGGCCTGGGGAAGGAGCTTCCCGGGAAACTGATGAGAATGGCTGTGAGGACTGTCACGGGGAGCCTGCCTTGGCTGGGTTGGAGGAAAGCCAGTGGAAGAAGGGTCAGGCCTCCAAGGAGGGCTGTGAGCAGGACACAGTAGGCCATGTGCAGGCCACTCAGGACCAGAAGAGCCACATGACATCTCCTCGGGTGTAGCAAGTGGTTTTGAAATGTGGGAGGGCAAGGGAGGGCCGTACTGTACCTGCCTTGTGGAGAGGACAAAATAAAAAAAAAGCTGTGCCCCATTTTGTGTGTGTGTGTGTGTGTGTGTGTGTGTGTACCCTCAAAGCAGTGTCTGTTCTGGCCTGGAGAATGCTGGGTCCCTTAGACCTCAAGGGGGTTAATAGGTAGCGTTTCAAGCCGCACTCGGGCCCCCAGGATCTCCCTTCCCCCGCTTCCTAGCTCTGACATTTAGGATGTTGTACTCTTAGGTCTGATAGGTTTTCTGCTTCATCTTCTCCTGCTCCAAGTTTCTGTGCTTTAGAGAAGTTGTGTGTGGTGAGAATGTTGGGTGGAATTAGGAGACATTCAGGTTTGAGTTCCAGCCCCAGTGCCTCTTACTCCAGTGTGACTGTGAGTGTCTTCAGCTGTGAATCGGAAATGATGCTCCTTGCAGGACTTTGCTTACGGAGTTGTAAGGGAAATGCCTTTTACAGTCCCTCCAGCCAACATGCATTATTATATGATTTCCCAGGGCCGCTAAATTACGTAGTTGAACCCTGCAGCTTGATAGCTTTCAGACTACAGTTTGTTCTACCTCTGTGAATGTGGGATCTCAACAAGAGTTCCTCTCTCAGCCTGCCTGCCTCAGGTCTAAGACCTCCTGTGAGGGAAGAGAAAGAAGCAGCTAATCTTCCAGCAAGCAGTTCCTTTTTCCCCCTAGAGGGGAGGGATCAGAATGATGACCAAGGTGGTGGTGGTTGGATTGGAAGCCTGAAAGTCTAGTCTCTAATGTCATGCCTGCTATGTTGTTGCCTCTCATCTCTCCCTCATTCCCCTGCTTCCCCCTAAATTACTCTGTAGAAGCCAACAGACGCATTGCATTGACTTCACTCAACCGATATCTAATGAGCCCCTGCTATATTGCTGGACTGTAATAGTTGCCCTGGGAGATCGGGCAGATAAAGAGGTCAGGGTTTCTGCTATCCAAGAGGTTACAATCTGGTGATCAAAGCTGTGTGCAGGTAAATATAATGCAAATTAGAGTCTGATAAGGAAAGGACCAAGAGCCATGAGATCAGATGAGAGGGAGTTCCTGTGCTCCCTTGTGGGCAGGGAAGGACTGTCCCCACGATCGTTCCTCTCTTGTCTGTGGCCAGAACTGGTCAGGAGGTACAGCCTAATGTAGACTCTGACCACAATATTTATGGGCTGTCTCTCCTGCCCCTCTCCACCAGGGGAAGGTTTTTTTGGTAACCTTTGGAATAGACTTGGTACTCCAACCACCCGGAAGGCATGGAGTGGGGGTGGGGGCACAATCCAACCCCCTTTTGTAGGCAGTGCACTTGTTTGCCAGGTAAATATTTCAAATAAAAACCTCTTACATTGCTGGAGGTAGGCGCTCTCATTCTTTATTAGCCCAGTCATGCTCAAGAAGGCTTTTTTCAGGGTTCCTTCCAATTTCACTTTGATATCTTTCAGATACTGTAAAAGAATGAGGCCTCCAGAGATGTTTGTTCCTGGATATTTTCCCCAAAACCCTACAAGAAAGAGCAGGATTTTTTTTTTTTTTTTACTTTGGTTCAAAGTTTGTTTTTTTTTCCTGGACTAGCCTGTGCAGTTTCCCAGAAAGTAGGAAGTCCATTGCATTGTTCCTATGGAAGCACTGCATCCTTGATTTGCTGAAGAAATTAGCATTTTACCAAATCCTTTGGCCTAGGGGCTCTTAACCTTTTTTATATATCATGGACCCTTCTCAGAATAATGTATTTAAATAAGGGTTACAATGAAACCATTTATGTCAAAGTACAGTTATAAAAATATTTTTTTTTAAGTTCACACACCCCACGTTAAAAATCCTCTGCCATAGGAGAAGTAGAGGCATTTAACCTCTCTTATAAAAAAGAAAAGACTTGAGATTGTCATTTTAAAATATAATCTTGGATCTAGCAAATGGGGGAATCATAAGGCAATAAATTTATAGCTAAAAGTGAATTTAGACATCATCCAGTCCAATCCCTCATTTTACAGATATGGAACCTGGAACCCAGAGAGGTTAGGGGTCCCTGTTCACACAGGTGGTAAGGCAGCAAGGCTGGTGTTCAAATATCGTGGGGCTTCTGGTTCCAAATCAGCACTGTTCATCACACAGTTAGAGTACTTAAAATGCTAGAGAGGTTGTCCCAGGGCGGTTCCCAAATTTTTTCTTTGCACTGACTGGGGATCAAGGTCTTGAAATAATCAAGTTGATGTAGTAGAGTGCCAGATTTAGAGTTAGGAAGACCTGAGTTCAAATTCTGCCTTTTCCATTTAGTTACTGTGTGACTCTGGTCAAGTCATTATCCTCGACCACCTCTTTTTCTTACCTGTTGTAATGCTGATGTGACACCTACTGCAGCTGCTATGGATATGCATGAGTATTTCCAGGGCAAATTCACAAAATATAAACTCTCCTCCTCAAAGATGAAACCAAGATATTTATTTAGATAACAGAAAGCCAAATCCATCATGGTAACAAAGAAATCCATACATATTATCAATGCTGGGAGCACAGCCATCCCCAAGCTCCCTTAGACAAAATTAATCCCTCTCTCACATTAGCTGCTCTGCTCTGCTCTGCCTGCTCTCTCCCAGCTCCACCTCACTTTCTCTTCCTGCTCCACCATTAAGCAAGCTCCTCCTACCATGAACTCTTGTAACACAAGCTGTGGGCTGGGCTAGAGTTCAAGGCAAGTTTAAGGAGCAAGAAAGATCTTCAAATTCCCTTACTGTTACACCTGTAAATGGAGATAAAGCCCCTATCACACCAGGTGTTGGGAGCGTCAAATGTAAATGAGAGCTCTCATTGATGTATGGGCTCTCCCCAGCAACAAGATTGACAAGAAAGACCTTGAGGGGAAGAAGCTGTCTGTAGTGAGGGATAGCCTGCGTAGAGGTGGGCCTCTGGATCCAAAACACAGCAGTTTGGAAGGGAGAATACAAGCTGTGTGTGTTGAAGTTGGAGGGGGACAGCACCCAAGATTGCATTTCTTGTGAGTGCTGATCATGGGTTGAGAGGTGACTTTTCTAGGGAGGAATTGAATAGCAATTACAAAATGTTAACTCAGATAAATGTACTTGACCTTTCCAGATTCAAAGGAAATAGACTTTGAACCCCCCTATCAAATGCCACAATTTTCAGGGAAAATGCTAATGGCAGTGGGAAAGGTTAGTGCTTCCAACAGTTAACAGAGAGGTTGCTGTTTACACCTTTAAAAATTATTGCTCCCTGGAAAAGACTAGACCTTGGGCCTAGTGGTGGGTTCAGGCTAGGAGCCTGATACGTGCTTCCACTGAAGCCAGACAGCCTGATAAGCAGCTTCCTTGAGCTGAAAGCATTTTCATCCCTCAAGTGATATCTGCCTCTCAGCAGCCATAGATAAGAAAAAATTGTCTGGCTCAAAGAGGGTGAGGAAAGAAAGTCAAACTCTTCTTGAATGGATGACCTTCTAGGACTCAGAGTCATGAGGTCCCCACCAATAATTAACTGCAAAAAGTTGAGTTCTAATGGGAGGGATGGAGCAAGAATTAAAGCACTGATGGTTTCATATCAGCTGATTAGCAGGAGCTAGCACAAAGAACATCAGTGTACCCAGATGTAAGCATGCTCAGGGAGTCCCCTTGAAGGTACAGCAGTTAGGCCTTTTAACAGTCAAGATCAGTAGTCCTTCATCAGTGTCCTAGTCATGAGAACAGATCCTGGAGGGGGTGGGCTCTGAAGAGGAAGGGTTTGCTAGAATGAGTGACTCAACTCTTATGATATCTCCTGCTACTCGACAACCATGACTGGCTGTAAGGTATTACACAAAAAGAGGTTGTATGTTGGGTCAGTCTGAAGGCAGATTTGAATTTCCTTTCTGGGTTATCTCCTACTGAATGGAAGCGTTTGAACAGAGGTCTGCTTAGTTTGCACTGGGACCTAGAATACAAAGAGTAATTCCTAATCAAAAGACATTTAATCTCAAATGACCACCCCACCTCCAAAAACAATTGGTGAGAGTTTCCTGAAGTCCTTGAGAGGAGTTTGATGATTTGACTACCTTACTTCACATGAGAATGGAAAGGCCTTGGGATGGACTGAGGCAAACTTGCTCCGAGTAGACACCTATTTTATGATTCCAAAGTGGATTTTTGACTGGAAGAATGCCTCGTATTTCACACATGGGTTCTGTTTCTCTGAGTTGTGTCTTCCTTAATCTTTCCTACAATTAGTGGTCTTGAATTTATCTTATTTCTAACCGTCAGCTCCTAAATCTTGCTGTCCTTCACAATTCCAAACTAAGTAATACGTCTAAATGAAAACCATGTTCAGATGCATGTGCTATACCCATTTACAGGCTGTGTGACCTCAGGCAAATAATTTCCTTTTCTGAGTCTCAGGTCCTTATCTATAAAATGAAGTTAACCTAGAGCAGGAGTTCTTAACCTGGGATCCATGGATCTATGTCCAATGAATAAGGGTCTGTGAACTTGAATAGGGGGAAAAAAAGTACATCTTTATTTTCATTAATCTCTAATTGAAATTTGGCATTTCTTTCCATCATTGATTAAAAAAAATATTCTAAGAAAGAGTCCATAGGCTTCAACAGACTAAAACCAGTGGTCCATGACACGAAGAAAGTTAAGAACCCCTGGCCTAGAGGAGTTCTTAGCATAGATCTAAAATTGGAATGGATTTCAGAATCTGTCTAGTCCAAACTCATTCATTTTAAAAATGAGAAAACTGAGGCTCAGGGAGCTTTAAGTGACTTCTCTGAGGTTGCATGACCTTTAAGGTCCCTTGGGACACATTTTATTATTCTTAAGACTCTGAGTGTCATATCTGCCTAGCTATTATTTACTTGTCTTATAGTTCATAGAGTTAGAAGGGACCTTGGAGATAATTTAATCTAAATCCTTCATTTTACAAATGAAGAAATTGAAGTTCAGAGAGTTGTGTAATAAAATAAGAGGTCTTTCTGAAGACAAAGGTAATTTTATTTCAGTTTGTGTATATTATATATACGTATGTAGACACACGTGTGTGTGAGATAGATACATTTTCAAAATATTCCTCGCCCCCTTCTTAACTATCCACTCTTTGGTTGTCTGATTCTTTTGTTTTAAGCCTTTCATAGCTTTGAAATACCTGGCTACTTGCCAATACCTGGTTTGGTTTTGTTTTTTTTCCCCCAAGCTTGTTTTCTGGGTCTGTTCAGTACAATGGAGTATCTGGGTCAGGTTGACCTCTTGTTCTTTCAAAATTGAGCATCATTTTGTATATTGGCCTCATCTTGTGCTGTTCCCAGATTTTTGCCAGTTCCTGTAATTTGCAATTGGATTCTTACAACATGATTGCTAAGAAGCAACAAATACTCCCAGGATAATCACTCGTTGCAGACCCTGATAGTTTAATTTTCCTTCGTAGATTATTGATCCATAGACTGACTGACTGAAATATCTAAGAAGGTTTGGTAAATGCAAGGTCCATCCTTTATTCCAACAGCCAGCATTTGCTGAGGGCTCATTTGTGTCTGGGAGAAGGAGTGAGAAAGAATAGGCTTCTTTATTCCAGGGCTGGACTCTAGGGGAAAATAAAGAAAATGGGTTCAGGTACTTGGGCAGGATCTAATGATAAAAGTAGAAGAGTCGTTTGTGGGAGCCAGTATGTCTTCCCCAGGTGAGCCCTTCATCTCTACCCTCAGTGTGTAACTTCTAGCACTGAATGACCTTGAGGAAGGACTGAGCAGACAGAGTACTCTGGGCCTTCCAACTTAATCCAGTAAACATTTATTAGAGTGTCTACTCTATTCAAGGCACCATGCTAGGTGCTAAGGATGCAAATGAAAAACAGTCCCTACCCTCAAAGAACATATATCCTATTGGGATGGGGGTGGAGGATACAATGTGTAAATAGACTAGTATATACCTGACCATTTGAGGAGGAAAAAAACATTAACAGGGAGATCAAAAAGGCTTCCCATAGACGGTGGCGCCAGGAGCTAAATTTTGGAAGAATCTGGGGATTCTAAGAGATGGAGAAGAGTAAAAAAAGGGTGGGCAAACTACCTGTGTAGAACCTGTGTAGAAAATACAAACTCTTTGACAGGAGATAGAATGCTGAAACAAATAGGCCCTTTGTACTGGAATGTAGAGTGCATAAAGAGGGATAATGGCTGACAATCGTGGAAAGGAAAGCTGAAGCCAGATTGCAAAGTGCTTGAAGTGAGTTGAAGAGTTTATTTCTGGTTTTTGTTGGGTTTTTTTTTTTTTGAGCACATGGGTGATGTGGTCAGATTTGCATTTTAGGAGGATTATTTTAGCATCTGTGAGAAGGATGGGTCAGTGAGACTAGAACCTGGGAACTATTAGAAGGCTGTTGAAATAGGCCAGGAGAGAGTTGATAAAGGCCTGATGGAGTGAAGAGAAGGGAGTTGATGTCAGAGTTTGTGAAGGTAGAATCAGTAAGCTGTGTGACCCTGGGCAAATCATTTAACCCTGTTTGCCTCAGTTTCTCATCTGTAAAATGAGCTGGAGAAGGAAATGGCAAACCCCTCCAGTGGCTTTGCCAAGAAAACCCCAAAATGGGGTCACCAAGAGTTGGACATGACTGAATAGCAACAAAGAATCAGTAAAACTTGGCAGCCGATTGGCTATGAGATAGTGAAGGAATAGGAGAAATTAAGAATGACTCAGAGGTTGGAAACCTCAGTGACTGAAAGAAAGCTGATTAGAGGCTGAGGAGAAGGTGAAATTTTATGGAAGCATATGATAAACATGCAGAGGCATGGGCCTTGTGCTATATGAAGACAAGTTGAAGAATCTGGGGGTATTTATCCTGCAGAAGAAAAGGCTTCAGAAGGTCATGCTAGCTTAGTTTTAGTATATTTGGAAAGTTAACATAGGGAAGAGGGAATAAGCATTTATTAAGTACCTACTGTGTGCCAAGTGTCTTGTTTTTTTTTAAACAAATATTTGAGAAGGGAAAAGGGATTAGACTTATTCCTCTTGCCTTCAGAGGGCAGACTGGGAATAATGGGTCAGTTATAGGGAAGCAAATTTAAACTCTTATGTAAAGAAAAACTTCCTAATAATGAGAACATTCAGAAAATGGAAGAGGCCCTCCAAATTACCTTGACTGGGCTCCCCATCCCTAAAAGTTTTCGAAGAGGTGGTTGTATTCACTTGTTGAGGCTGTTTCTGAAGGCATTATTATTCACCTTATAGGTTCTACTAGATGAGACCTGAAGCCCTTAAAAAATGCTTCAGAAAAAGGGTTAAAAAGCTTTGTGATCTTTGTGGTATGGGGAGAGATGAGTAGGGAGTTTTGAACCTGGGGAAGAAGGGATCTCATTTGGAGTATGCTGAAGCAAGGGAGAAACTGAGTTTGTAGGTCATTGTAACTAGGGATCATTGACTAAGGGCTGGAATGAACCTTACAGATCATCTAGTTTAAATCCTTATTTTAGAGATGAGGTCATAGGCCTGGAGGGAGGGGACTAAGTATTCCCAAGGCCACATATATTACAAGTGGTAGAGAGCCAGGATTTGAACTCAGGCTCTTCAAGAATGATATGGGTAAACGTGTGGTGTGTGCTGCAAAGGTCATTTGAAGATGACAGTTGCTTTCATTATTTTCCTTATGTTAATACCTCAGTCACCTTGATGCGTGGGTGACATTGTCAGCAGCCTGGCCTCCAGCACTTGGGTGTGGCATCTGGCAGATATGCCCTGGTAAATAGACTGTATGAAATACTGCTTCTCACTTAGGGAGATCAAAGTGACAGCCAGTGCTATAAATAACTGGCAGGTTTCCCTCATTGCTGGTTATTGCCCTGCTCAGATCAGCCTCCAGCTTGAGCCATAGAGCCATAGGATCATAGATTGAGAGCTGGAAGGGATCCTTGGGCAGCTGGATTATAGACTATCACTATGATAGTAGTAACTGATGCTGTCCCATCCGCCAGCTTCCTTTTAAGTCAACGTTTGGCTACTTTGTTTCTAAACGATTGGCACCAACTTTGGGCAGAGTTTATCATTAGCTAAAAGTGTGGGGTTCCTCCTGGACATCTCATATATCTGTTTCTACTGGGAGATCCATTGGGCATCTTCTAGGGAAATGGTCACAGAACCAACCATAGAAGACCCATGAAAAGATTGACACCTGAACTTGGTGTGAGGTTTTAACTACGAAGTAATTTAACATAGGTATTAATCATGTGATAGCTCACCATGACAGATTTTGAAATTGCCTGCATGATTAGGATATAATTATATATTAATCATCACTGGAACTCTCCCAAGAGTGGCCTCAGAAGGCACTGATCTCTTGCCCCTGCACAGTCTCAGAATCCTTCTGGGATGCCTGGGGGATAGGAATATCTATCACTATTTGAGGCATCCTTCCTCCCTGTATTCCCACTATACCTTTCATTCCTTGCATCTGCACATCCTCTTACCTGACTTCTCAGAGAACTTGGATGAGATGGGAATCAATCAGCTCCATTCCTTCCAGTGTGATGGACGACCTCCAGGATGTACCATATACCACTGCCTTCTGAGGTCCTGCAGGCATTGCCATCTGCCTTGCCTCTGAACCCTACAGTCCTCTGACGCTCTCATCTGAGCTATTTATGGACTTCTTCTATCACTGCATGCTTAGCATTCCTGGGCCCTTCCTACAGCTGAATTTTCTACTTTAATTGTTGTCTCTCCTAACTAGGGTGTGAGTTCTTGAGAGGAGAGATTGTCTCCATTTTTCTATTTGTATGCCCCAGTGCTTCGCCCAATAAACACAGTTCTGGAGACATGATAAGACTTAATAAATACGTTTCCATTCATTCATTCATTCATTCACTCACTCATTCATTCATTCATTCACTCATTCATTCATTCATTCATTCATACATACATTCATACATACATATAGCTTCTGTTAAGTCTAAAGGTGCCAATTCCAGAAGGAATGGAGATCCATTCCCCACTTTCTTTCCTTTCTCTCCTAGGTGCTTACCACAAGAAAAGCTATTTTCAGAAGAATGAAACACTGGCTTGGTTATCACTAACATGCTTATTGGGGGTGTTTCTTTCTGAAGAGCAATGTCCTCTAACATATACCTTCTTGCCTGGAGAAGGCTTTCAAGTTTCCTCTTACCCTTTCTGGTACTAGTGAATGTATCCTCTGTTGCAGAACCTTAGACTGGCACATAAGAATTAAAATATAACTTAGGTTCATGTCCTGAAAAATGAGTGATTCTGGGTTTTTCTTAGGAAAAAAGGATAATGATAACCTAGGTCGTCACATTAAGTTTTCCCATTGGTGTGGGATCTTCCAGTGTGTACAGGCTTACCATTCATATTTATTACAGGAGTAAGAAGATTACTTGAAAATGCTGAAGAGGACAGATCTAAACTATGATCTAAAGTGAGTTAGAGTATGCCACATGTACCTAGGGAAGGTTTCATAACATATAACCCATATCCTGGCTGGAGGCAGCGTCCTCTGGTTCCGAGAAAAGGAGAATTTACTCATTACTAAGACATCAAAATAGACAATTGTTCAAAAATGCCAGGCCCTTAGGCTGCTTGGAAGAAAGGGGTGCCTACCACCCTTGGAGGCATCAGAAAGCTGTGGTAGTTTGCTTGGAGAAGAGGATGTCTTTACACCTTTAATACACTTTTAAAGGGATGAATCAACGTGAGCTTTGTTTATGACTACTCTTTTATGAACAAGTAGGACAGGCTTTTTCTTCCTGTCACTCCTGCCTGCTTGCCTATGAGGTTGCTGCTGTGTAACTTCACATGTGGCTGTGGATGCACCCAAGGGCTCTGTGAACTCAACCGGCAAGCACTTTAAAAACATTTCAGAATTTCGGGTCAGTCATTAACCCAGGTATTATTATTGGTAAAAACAGGATTCTCTACCACTGAAGCTTTCTCCTTACAGGCAATCTTGTTTACATCACACAAAATGTGTCTAACTGCTGAGGTGTAATGGCTTTCTCTTCCAAAAAGTGAATCTGCACATAGAAATATTGCAGCTACTGCGAACAGCACCTTCAAATTGCATCTGGAAAAGCATGCTTCACATTCCCTAACTGAGTAATAGTACATCCAAATGAAGGCCATTTTTGAATGCAAGTGTAAGGAAGATTAATATAACCCTCTGACTGTACTGTAGTTTTTTTCCCCTTATTTTTCCTCTTTGACTCTAGTGTTGATTTCTAACCATTATCTTGTCCTGTGTACTTGGCATACCTCATCCTGTAGTTCTTGAAAGGTTTTGTCCTATTTTTCTCCCTTCAAGAAACAAGATTATATAACCTTGGTATCTCTCATCAAGGACATCTCTTTGTTTTGTAATGTCAAGGGAAAAAAACAGGTAAAATCTTTTCGCTTAAAAGAGCCATATTTACCTTTTGGCAGAAATTAGATATAGACTAGTAACTTATACCATATAGCACAATAAGCTCCAAATGAGTACAAAATCTAAATATAAAGGGTTACATCATTTAAAAAGATAGAGGATTCTAGGGGGAAGGATCTTTTACAACTGGCTAGGGGAAGAATTATTTTCTCAACAGAGGATAGAGGTTTCCATAAAAGGTACTGAACAGTTTATATGGCATAAAACTAAAAAATTTCTAAAAACCAAAATCTATAAGTTAGAATAACAAAAAACTACTGAATGGGCAAAGAGCCATTTTTGTAGCTGGCAGGACACAATTTTAATTAAAAAACCCTTTCAAACAAAGTAACTTTTCCCCCGTGTTCATGATAATATGGGAAGCAATGGGTAGAGAGATCCTTCTCATCCTCACCTCTGTTTATTCAATATAAGAAGTATGTTTAAGGGTTGCAAGATGTCTACCAGACTCTGAGCAGCATCCAATCCTACTGAATCTATGGTCTGTTAGCCAGTGAGTGTTTCTGCCATTTTATAATTAACTGGAGGGTAGGAATTTTCCAAATGCCTCAATTATGACTATAGCCCTAGAGTATTATAGTAATGATGTAAGTACAACTGGGTCTATGACAGGAAGATATGAACAAGTTACAGGGAGAGAGAATCAGAATCATAGAATATAGATACCATCATAGAATGTTGATGGTAAGAAAGAGTCCTATTATAGTCATTTAGTATTCTCCAGTCAATGTAGGAATCTCCTCTATATATTTGGAATCCCTGATGGATGATCAGGATGTCCGAAGTATAAGATGAATTGGGGAGAGTAGATATTATATTCCTTCTATATAAGATGATGTAAGGAGTCCTGAACCTGGAGAAGGCTGGAACATTTGTAAAATATTTAGCACAGTGACTGGTACATAAATACTAGATATGAAGGCAGATAAATAGAATAGTGCATAGAATGCTGGGATACTCAGGAAGAGTTAAAATGTGGTCTCAAACACTTAGTTGCTTATGTGACCTTGGGCAAGTAATTTAACCTGTTTGCCTCAGTTTCCTCAATGTGTAATGAGGACAATAATAGCACCTACCTCTGAGGGTTGTTGTGGAAATTAGGTGAGATAATAATTGTAAAGTGTTTGCACAGTTCCTGGCATGTTGTAGAAATAGAAATTTTGGTTGCCATTATTATTGGTGGGACTAAGCCTCCGAGTTTGTATCCTGGTCATCCCTAAATGTTATACTTTGCCTCAAGTCTCATAGTTTCCAACCTCCTATTTGATAGTTCTTTCCTTTTGTAGAGTCTTTATGATGTGGTGTTGGACTTGAAGACAGGAAGATATGAGTTCAAATTCCCTCTGACATTTATTAGAAATGGCATGAGACAGTCAGTGGTCACCATGGGCACGTCACTCTCTGAACCTCAAGCAACTTCCTAGAACTTATCAATTAAACAGCTTGTTATCTGCCTTGGAGGAAGGAGTTCCCACCACAGAAATTCCTCATATTGAAAAAAAAAATCACAAATCATTTATGTATTTTACAGTGAAAATTTGTCTAAAAGGGCCTGGAAAGCTCTCAAAATGAAACTCTGAACATATAAAGACAAAAATAATCTCAGTGAGCGGGAGGTTGGGGGGGGGGGAGAGAGGTTGCCTGAATAGACCCTATATGGATACATGGGGAACTCATCAATCCATTTAGATTTTTAAAAAATGAGAATAAAAATGGCCCCAATTTATGTAGTCCTTTAAGGTTTACAAAATACTTTGATATATATTCTCTCATTTTAGTCTTAAAATAACCCTATGAGAGACTCTATCACTCTCATTTTAGTGAGAAAACAATCAAAGAATAAGGATTAGCGAATGAATACAAAAGTTTATAGCATTGGCCTATAAAAATCATGCCAGGAGTGCTGAAGCAAAGAATGACAAGGTTGGCAAGGAAATCCAAGAGGAGTATTTTATTTATTATTATATATTGCATTTATTTATATTATTCATAAATAGAAGATCATCAAAGAAGGGATGGGACCACTTCTTAGGACAGATGATGGTGACAGTGATGATGGTGAGAAGGTAGAACTACTCAATTCTCTTTTTTTTTGCTTCTGATTTCTCTGCCAATGATAAGGATCTTTAGGAAAAGACAGCACAAAGCTCACTACTGAGGAGTTGATACCCCCAAATAATGAAATAGAAAGTACCTGGCTCCTCTTTATGAATTCAAGTCACTTATGCTACTGAAAAAAGTTGCAGATATAATAGTGGGCCCCTGCCAGTGATATTTGGAAGATTATGTAGAATGAGAGGGGACCCATGGCATTGGATAAGGATAAATATCTCAATTTTTGAAAAAGGGAAGAGAACAGAATGTGCAAACTCTAGGCCAGTGAGCTCTAATTCAGTTCCTGTCAAGATTCTAGGATGTACAAGGTGTTCCAATCCCTTGTACAATTAAAGAAATAGTTAGTGATCATCTAAGGAAGGAAGCAGTAGTCCCAAAGAATTATCATGGCTTCATCAAGAATAGGTCATGCCAGACTAATCTATTCTTTTTTGACAGTGTCACTAAACTGGTAGACCAGGGGAAAGCTATTGTGTACTTAAATTTGATTTGATTTTTTCCAGTTACATGTAAAGATAGTTTTCAACATTCACTTTTATATGAAATTTTATTTGCTTTTATCAGGAAAAGTATAATTGTCATTTTTAATTTTTACATCATGGTCATTTCCACACAGATGCTTCCCCTACCTAGTAGGAAGGAACCTACTTTCCCCTACCTTCCCTTGTTACAAAGAAAAAAAAATAAGCCAAAACAACCAACTCTGTATACAACATTTTTGAAACAACGTTCTCCTTCTATGCCCCCAATGAAAGGGAGGGGAAAGGTTATCTAGATTTTTAGGAAAGCATTTGACAAAGTACTCCATAGTACTCTTGAGGAAACTATGGAGAGATATGGGCTACAGGGGAGTACAATGAGATGTTTTCAAAACTGGTTGAAGGACCTGACTTGGAATAGTAAGTAATGGTTTGGTGTTTGCTTGGAAGGATGTTTTCCAATGGTATGCCCTGGGGATCCATACTTGGTCCTGTGTTATCATCAGAGACTTGGATAAAGCATAAAGAACATGCTTACTAGATTCACAGATAACACAAAGCTGGGAGGGTTAAATAGCAAACAGCATGGATAATGAAGTCAAGATCTAAAAAGATCTTGACAAACTCCAGCAATTAGGCTCAATTCATAAGATGAGGTTTATTATTATTGGGAATAATAATAGCTAGCATTTATATAGTGCTTTAAGGTTTGCAGAGTGTTAAATATGTTAACTCATTTGATCCTCACAATAACTCTGAGAGGTAGGTGTTACTGTTTATTCCCATTTTACAGATGATGAAACTGAGGCAGATAGCAGGTAAGTGACTCAGGGTAACACAGCTAGTAAGTGAGGCCAGATTTAAACTCAGTATCCATCCTACTATCTACTAGTGGTATTACTTTGCTTCTCCTGGTAATAATTGATGTCATTTAATAGCAATAAATTTAAAGTCTGATATTTGGGTTCAGAAGTCAATTGTACCAGTATAAGATAGAGAGAGCATGGTTAGATAATTTGAAAAAAAAAACTGGTGATTTAGTGCACTACAAATTAAGCATGAGCTAATAGTGTAAAGCTGCCAAAAAAGCTTGTTGATGGGGGTGTTCAGTTGTGTCCAACTCTTCCTGACTCCTTTTGGAGATTTCTTGGCAAAGATGCTGGGGTGGTTTGTTATTTCCTTTTCTAGTTCATTTTCCAGATGAAAATTTTGGCAAACCAGATTAAGTGACTTGCCCAGGGTCACACAGCTAGGAAGTATCTGAGGTAAGATACTTCCTACTCAGAAATATGAGTCTTCTTGACTCCAGGGCTGACACTGTATCCACTGTGCCACCTGGCTGCCCCTTAGGGGATATGAAAAGAAACACAATGAGAAGCTTCTAGGGATGGGGAGACACTAGTCCCATTGTACTCTTTCCTGGTCAGACCACTCCTGGAGAGTTAGGTTCAGTTCTGGATACCACATCTTAGTAAGACCATTGACAATCCAATAAGTATAATAAGATGGCAGCCAGGATGGTGGAGGGGCTCTGTTACATGCCAAATGAGGTTCATTTGAAGGGACAGAGGCAGCTAAATGTGAACAAGAGCACTCAGGTGAGTTATAATGACCATCTTCAAAGGTTCTTGTTTGGAAGAGGAATTTGATTCAATGCCATGTCCCCCAAATGGCAGAACTGGAAGAAAGGGGTGGAAGTTGTAGCACTAAATTTAGAAAGCACCCAAGGACAAACTTCCTAATCATTAAAGGAAAGGGCTGCTTCAGAGGAAGCAGGATCCCTCTCATGTTGGCCTCTTGTAGGGTTGAGGGTGTTGTACTCAGGGTGGCGTATAGGTGTGGATGGCAGAAAGTGGTCTCTGAGGTCCTTTTCAACTCTGAAACGTGTGATTTGTGATTCTGTTTTCTTCAGGAAAGACACTACATTTGTGGCAGGATGTTGCGTGAAATCAGGACAGAAAGATTGTATGGGGAATCAGACTCTAGGAAATCAGTTGTTGATTCTTAAATCCCAGAAGTCTCTGCTCAGGCCAGAATCAGTGGTCAGTATCCACTTATCGAACTTTTTTGTGACCAAGCCAAGACACCTATCCAAGTGGTTACCAGCCATTGCCACAGAAACTTGTGGTTCCTCACCTCCAGAAACACAGGGCATACTTCACCCTGAGGATGGGATATACAACAAAAGGAGAGTGCAATAGTAACAAGGATGATTGCTTGGATTTATATACAGCTTTAAGCTTAGCAAAATACTTTGTAAATATTATCTCATTTGATTTTCACAACAACCCCAGGAGGTATGGGCCATTATTACCCTGTTTACTGATGATGAAACTAAGGCAGACAGATTTAGTGGCTTGCCCAAGGTCACACACACACCACACACACACACACACACACACACACACACAGAGTAAATGTCTGAAGCCTGGCTTGAACTCAGATCTTTCAGATTCTAGGTGCAGCACTCTAGCTAATATACTCTAGCTAGCTGCCAGCTTGATCTTTTGGGGGTATAGACCTAATAATGGCAACTAGGTGACACAGTGGATAGAGCACTATAGTCAGGAAAACCTGAGTTCAAATCCATCATTACACCTTTACAACCTCTGCCTGCCTTAGTTTCATCATTTATAAGAGGTGAGGACATACCTATGAGAGGGAATAGTGGTCAGCAGGAATTTGAACCTCTGTTATTAAATACCAGGATTTGTCTTCTTATTGTACAGGTAAAAAGAAAAGAGAGGAAACCTCAAGGCAATTAGAATGGACTGTTTGAATAATTATGATAGTGCAATGATCAGACAGAACCTTTGGGACTGGACTGGACCCTCATATTGACTCTCTGTCATCTATTCTATTACGAACTTTCTGATCCCTATTTTAAAATTATCATGCTAGAAATTTTCTTTTTCTTAAAATTCAATTTTATTTTCAACTCTGAATTCTTTCCCTCCACCTGCTTTTGCCCCACTTTGAGAAAGTAAGAAAAACAAAATCTGCTACAAACACAGTCAAGCAAAACAAATTTAGCCATATTATGTGTGTGCATGTATGTGTGTGTGTATGTGTGTAGCTAAAACTGCAGTATGAGTCCATCACCTCTCTCTGTGGAGGTTGATAGCATGTTTCATCATGAGTCCTTTGGAATTATGGTTGGTCCTTGTATTGATCAAAGTCCCTAAGTTTTTCACAACTGTTCATCTATACAGCTTTGTTATTGTATAAATTGTTTTCCTGGTTCCATTTACTTCATTCTCATCACTTCATGCAAGTCTAAGTTTTTCTGAAACCTTCCCCTTCCACATGTCTTATAGCACAACAGTATCCTGTCACATTCATGTACCATGAATTGTTCAGTCATTTCCAAGTTGTTGGGCACTCTTTAGTTTCCAGGTCTTTGCCATTGGAAAAATAGCTGCTATAAATATGTTTTTGTCCATATCAATCCTTTTTCTCCTTCTTTGGTCTTCTTGGTGTATAGACTTAATAATGACAGCCAGGTGGCACAGTGGATAGAGCACTAGGCCTATAGTCAGGAAAACCTGAATTCAAATCCAGTCTTAGACACTTACTAGCTGTGTGACCCTGGGCAAGTCACAATCTCTGCCTGCCTTAGTTTTCTCATCTATAAAATGGAGCTAATGAAGCACCTACCTTCCAGGGTTATTGTGAAAATTAAATGAGAAAATGCTTAATATGATTCCTGGCAAACAGGAGGAGCTTAATACATGCTGAAGATATACTCAGCTCCTATGAGTCCATCAGGAGGCTCTGTGGGTTCAGGACAAATGAATTGCAAGCCCTGTTTTGGTCTGGCTTTCCTGACCTGGCTATTCCACTGAGGATTTCAGCCTGGTTTGGAGGCTGGAACTGAGCCTCTGCTCTGCTCAGCTACTGTTTATTTCTGAATTTGTTCCTCACTCAGTTTGCAGCCAGGGCCCATAACAATGACCACTCTGAGGTGCAGGGCCCTTTCTTAGTCTGCCTTGGATCTGTGGCCCAGAACTGAGTAGCAGACAACAGAGATGACAGGTGGCCCCAGCACCTGTACCTACCTTAGGTCAGTGATTGACTGGGATCTCTTCCTGCCCTAGTCTGTCTTTCCTGGGGACTCAATCTCATCTCTTTTTCAGTCCTGGGGCACTGGCACATTCCATGCCTGGCATGTTCCTGGCCACAACCCATCTCCAGTATCTGCAAACCTCTAAGTGTCTCCACAAACTGACTTGGGCTGGAAAAATTTTTCATTTTCATTTTTTCTTGGATTTCCCAATTAAAAGTAGGTCTGGCACATTTCCTAGAACTTTGTAGAGGAGGTTTGGTAGGGGGAGGAGGCTGGGCTTCTTCCTGACTCTCTACCATATTTTCTCCACTCATACATTTCCATTTTCCATCAGTTGACACTTATTTTGTACTTACTATATGCCAAGCACCATGCTAGAAATTGGTCATCCAGAAGTAAGAATAAAACAAATTCCTTCCTTCAAGGAGTTTATGTTCTATATCTATTGTATCACCCACAAAGGTTTAAATGAGAACTGCTTTCAGTTTGAAAAGATTTTTTTCCACACTTTTCTTATTTCTTTTTTGTGTGTTCTTTATTCTTCATATTCACATATTATTTATATTCACATATGATTACACATACAACCCTTCCACCCCAAAGGGTTGTGACTTACCCAGGATCATACAGGCAGATAGCAAAAGGGGAAAAGGCAGGATTTAAATCTATATCGTGAAAAAGTTTCTCTGTTTCCCTATCTGTAAAATGAACAGGTAAGGGTCTTTCCAGCTCTAAATCTATGGTGTAAACTCCATGGTTTTATTTTATTTTGCTGTCTTTGTCTCCCCAGTGTCTAGGCCAATGCTTTGAACGTAGTAGGCACTTATTTACTTGGTTGAATTTCTTTGATCTGTCTAACATCACCGTCTGTTTTCCCTGTTTCTGGTTCCCGGTTAAAAAGCATTACTGGAGAACATTACAGAATTGCTCTGATTTAGTCTTCTACCGATTCATACTATCTCATTTCAGCTGACTACTTAGCTACTGCTTAAATGTCCTATTGTTCAGCTCTTATTGATTCCCCAGCACATTCTCTAGGACGGACAGTCATCCCAAATCTCAGTCCTCCTCAAGATGCTTTTCCTTCTCTCTTGATTTGCTTTACTGAGAAATCTGAAGCCTTGGAGTACTCTCATTGGCCCTATCCACCTCAGCCCATCTGTCTCTTCATCTGGCCTCTTCCCTGTCTCAGAAGAAATATCTCCCAGTATTTCCAAGACTGATCCTCCCACTTGTGTCTTGACTCCAGCCCCTCCTCTTTCCTCCAGGAGCTAGCTCTAATAATAATCATTTCCCTTTTAAATTCTTCCCTATATCTATGAATCTGCTCATGTCTCTTCTGGAAATAAAATGCAAACTCCATTGGATCCTGCCCTAACCTTTAGCTTTATTCAGTCAGGTCTGTATCTTTGTGACCCCATTTGAGGTTTTCTTGGCAAAGATACTGGAATGGTTTGCCATTTTCTTTTCCAGCTCATTTTACAGATGGGGAAACTGAGGCAAACAGGATTAAACGACTTATCCAAGGTCTTTTGGTTAGTCCTTTTCTGAGGCAAGATTTGAGGCCAAGCTCTCTATCTATTGTGCTCCCTAACTGCCTTCTAGCTACTATTTTATTCACCTCATTTTTGTAGCCATACTTTTCCACTACCACATGCTAGGCACAGTGCTAATTGCTGGAGATAGAAAGAAAGGCAACAGATATTCCTGCTCTCAAGGACTTCTTTGTCACTGAATTATTTCTACTTCCTGCCTTCCCTGCTTTCCACTCTTCTCAAGCCCCTACAATCTGGAACCCATTCCTACCTACCCTACTGAAGTCTTTTCCAAGGTCAACAGTGACTGAATAAATCCAATGGCTTTCTTTATCTGCCACATTTGGCACTGTGGAATGCTGCTTCTCAGGACTTTCTCCTTGGCTTTTGTACCGCTACATTCTGGGGTTTATTGTTCTATCCTTTTTGTCTCATTTCTGGCTGGTTCCTCTTCTGCTCCCTTCCTCTACTTTTTCCTAATAACAATATTAGCTAATATTTATGTAAGACCTACTATGTGCCAGGCGCTCTGCAGATATTACCTCTTTTTATAGTCACAATAACCCTGGGAGATGGGTGCTATTATTATCTCAATCAAAGTGGGAGAAATGAGGAATGAGATGAGGAAACAGAGGTTAAATGATTTCAAATTCAAACTCCTCCTGACTCTTAAGTTCAGCCATCTAATGAAGATTTAAGTACTTTATTAATCTTAAAAAACTTCCAGCTACTAATTATGTCAATAGCCCCCAGATATGTCTTCAACCTTGCCCTCTCTCCCAAATTCTAGTTCTGCTTTTACTTTTCTGGGGTAGGGGAAGCAATTGGGGTTAAGTCCAGGGTTGCACTAGTAACCTGAGTATCTGAGGTCAGATTTGAACTTGGACCCTATTGATCCTAGGGCAGGTGCTCTCTCCACTGCACTACCGAGCTGCCCTTAGTACTACTTCCTAATTCTCTGCCTCACTTTGACCACAGTGACCTCCACTCACAGTCTCCAGAGAAACACCTCAGGTTCCTGAGTCCAAGAGTCCCTGGGAATAGCAGTTCCTTCCCATCCGGATTCTCAGCTCTGCTTCCAAGGTAGGTCCTGTAGTCAGCAGTGAGGGGAGCAATGCTAGGGCATTCCTCACCACTTCCTCACCACTACCAGATGCTCAGACCAACTACCACCAGTAGGTAAGAAGACTTGGGCATAGCGGAAGCTCTCCAGACTGCTTGCTTGCAGCTTAGGTCTGGAAGCCATTGTTGTTTCTGGGAAGCAATTCTGGTGGAGATTTGACCTGGCAAATGCTTCTAAGGAACCTCAGCAGTCAAAGGTATGGGAGATCCAGAAAACATAATTCTCCACACCAAAGTCCTTGCCACTATCATAGGTTCAACGTCAGAACACATAGGACCTTATCAATGCAAATTATACTAAAGAAGGTGCATTACCATATATTTTTCCACAGGACCCCAAGGACCACTGGGTCTTTCCATCTGTGAACTCTTTGAGAGCCAGGACTGTTTCCTTTGTGTTTAGAAAAGTGCTTTGTTACATTGTAAGTGCTTAATAAACGCCCATTCATTAATTCTCGAGCTATTGTGGTAGCTTCTGAACTTACCCCCTTTTGCTTCTAGCCTTTTCCTATTCTAATCCATCCCACAAACCATCACCAGATTACTCTTCCTAAAGCACTAAATTGGAGTCTTTTTGGGGAGAGGTTATTTATTTTGTTTCATAATAAAAGGAGTTAAAATGTCTAATAAATACTACAAAATATTTACTACTACAGAATTTTAAGTCACCGTTTCTGGAATTTAAGTTACTTTCTTGCTCATTTGTCTATGCTCCTTTTCAAAAATCCTCAACAGCTTCCCCTTGCCTACAGGATACAGTCCAAACTACTTCAGCTGGTAGGCAAAGGCTCTCCACAGTGTCCCCAGCTCCTCTTCCCAAACACTCTTTGTGCCACTCTGGACTTGAGTACCCTACTCCTGCCAAATTGTACCACCAATTGTCTCCTTGAACCCACCATGTTCTCTTTTCTCATTCTGTCTTTTCCTTACCTGGAATGTCTTCAACCCCACCCTTCCATCCTTCAAGAAATTTTAAAGAAACTTTACCCATCCTTCAAGGCCCAACTCAAATGCCAGCTCCTTTATCAAATCTCTGATTTCCTCAGTCGGAAATCATGCCTTCCTCTGAATTTTTACAGCCTTTTACGTGTACCATTCATATGATACTGTCCTATATTTGCTCCTTTTACTTTCTTTCCCTTTCAAAGGAAGCTTGGTGTAGTAGCAAGAATGTTAGCTGGTAGTTCAGAAGACCTGGGTTCAAATGCTGCTTAGACACTGTGTGGTCATGAGCACTGGGAGCCTCCTCTGGGAGCCTCAGTGTCCTTGTTTGTAAAATGAGGATCTTACAGCATTGCTGTGAAAAAAGTGATTTTGCAAACCTCCTAACATTATAGAAACATGATTTATTTTATATATCTGGATTGCAAGCTTCTTGAGAGCTTTGTATCCTGTATTTCTGTTTCTCCCTACCTCCTCCCCCCACCTCTAGTTGTACACATAGTATATGTTCAATAAGCGTTGGATGGATGGGTGGATGGATGGATGGATGCATGGATAGATGGATGAAGTGGATTTCTGGGAGGTTAGATAACAACTCCCTTTCTCCCTAATTGCATAGATGGCTAGGTTCATTCATTCCACATTTATTTCAAGAAATCTGTACTAGATTTTAAGGAGAGCTATTTTGGACGACTTCATACCCTTCTTTCAAAAGCTATGGCACAGTTGGGGTGACAAACTAGCTAAGTCACAAGGCAGGACAATATGAGATTAATTAGCCCACTTGGGTTAAATAGTAGGCAGTGTCTGAATCAGATCTTAAGTGGAGAAAAGGGCCCAGCCCTAGAGTCTATATCTGTTCCCGGCTCGCTGTGGTGGGGTGGTGGTGGTACAGAATGGGGCAAGAGTGAGCATAGGGAAATGAGCTGAGCAAGGGTGTGAAGAAAGAGTGACAGAGAAAGGAGGAAAGGGGAGTGTGGGGGGGGTGATCCAACACCCCACTCCATGATCCGTCTCCCTTAGTTTGTTGTGGAGAGGAGGCACCCCCAGATCCCGAAGCTGAGGTTTCCCTGGGCAGCTCGGGTCTTTTTTACGCGGGGCCCAGGCTGGGGCCGGGAGAGGGAGGGACAGCGGCAGGTGACGGGAGCCCACGGGGTTATAAATAGGCGTAAGAGAGTCACTTGGCCGGCCCGGAGCGGGACAGGGGCTGGAAGGGGGCTGCGGGCGAAGACACTGGGCAGGGCGGGGCAGGGCAGGGCAGGGCAGGGCAGAGAGAAGGGAGCCTTCGGGAGCCGGGGCTAGAAACAGGGCCGTCGGGAAGCCGCGATGGGGTCCCACAGGCCTCCGAGCCGTGTGTGGAGCTCAGGCCTCCGGGGTGGGGTGGGCGCTGACGGCGAGGACGACGGGCCCGTGTGGACCCCCAGCCCGACCAGTCGCAACTACCTGCTCAGCTTGAGGCCCGAGATCAGGTGCGAGCCGAGGCCTTTGGGCCGGGGGTAGTGGGGGCAGGGAGGAGGGTGGGACCGAGGAGAGGGAGCGGGGCGGGGGTTCCCCCAGTTCCCAGTCCCAGGCCGTCCCGAGGAGGGATCCACTGTTACTGGAAGGCAGGGCGGGGTTTGTCGGGGCGGGGACGAGGGGGAAGAGACAGATTGCGTGTGGAGGGCCTTTGGGTGCCGGGTGGTACAGGGGCTAAAGGAAGGCCTGGGAGGGGACGGGAGAGGGCGGCGAGGAGGATAGTGACCCTACTGCATCCCACTTCCTCCGGCGAAAGGGAGGGAAAGAGAGGAGGGAAAGAATTGGCCAATAGAAACTTGTAAGGTGTTGACTCCCGGGGGTGCAGAACTGGGGCTTGAGGGTCCCCGCCAGCAGGCAGAAAGGGCCCCCACTGATCTCAGCCCAGGGGAGTCAGGGAGGGAAAAGGAGAGGTGGGGGCGAGGGGAAAGACACCGAAGTATCCCATTCTATTGGCCTTTAGGGACCTCGAGGGCTCTAGAAGAACCAGATTCCCAGAATCTGCTGTAGCCAGCCCCTAGGGTTCCAGAAGGAATCTGAACCCCCTCTTCCCCCAAAAGCGTCTTGATCCCAGTGTAGACCATTAGTTCTCTGTGAAAATAAGTCCATCCACGGGAGAATGAGATAGGGTGGGGTGGGGGGTGGGGTGCTTGCTTCAGAACGATGTCAGGGAAGGTTGAGCTTGGTGCCTTAAATTCCTTTTGTCAAGAGTCAAAGCTCTTCATTCCACAGAGATAAAGCTTCCAGAGCTGGGGGGACGAGATCAGCCCGGACTGCCATTCACACTAAGGCTAAACGAATGGTACTTTCTGGAGAGTCAGTATTTACTCATGAGGAAGGGGAGAGGGCTGAATACACTGCACCTGTAGTGGGGGAGGGAATGAGGTAGGTCAACAAGGGGAATGGGCGTCCCCATATCTGGGGACCGGACTTGGCTTTTGTAGTATGATTTCTCCGGGGGAATCTTAGCTCAGGCTAAGCGACCCTGGAGCAGTCCATGGCTTCTCATGCTGCTCTTCCTGTTTTGCCTGAGAACCTTCTCAAGGAAAGACAAATTTATCTGGGACCGGAGACACCTCTAGAGCTGCTTTGAGAGGCTGGGGCAAAATTTAGGGTTAAGCAGGAGTAGCCCCTGGCTGATGGGGTGATGAATGGTCAGGACTGGGGCTTCCTTTTGTGGGGTGGAGGGTTGGTTGCTCTGTTAGAAACAATCTGTTTTGTTTAATGTGGAAGGGAGGGGGGAGAGAGGTCCTACTGACCTGCCTTTCTTCCCTCTCCCTGTGATTCCCCAGTCTTTTGAGCAAGCTCAGTTCTTGGGATATTATTGGCTGTTTAGCTGGAGCACTAAGAAAAAGTCTGAGAAACATAGGAGTTACATATGCAGATGGAAAAACTTACAGATAGAAATAGAGACAGCAACACAAACATATTATGATACAGACATAGAGGCATGTGTCCCTTCTAAAATGATCCCTCCCTCCCTCCCCTAACTCTGGCATAGATTTCTGAAAAGGAAATTAGATTGGACATTGATTTAGACTAGCTATTTTGCCTCTGGAATTGGGCCCATTTTAGGCCTACAAGACCAGGTGGACTGTACAGGAGATAACACCACCACTAGGAAACTCTCTTGGGACATATTGTCCCCCGAAAATAGAACAAGGGAAGCAGGTTCTGGGCAACAAGGACATTCAAGAAAAAGTCCACTGTTTCCCATTTGACTAGATCAGTAGTATTGACCTTGGCGCTGGAGAAGTTCAGATGTAACCGGAACCAGTTTCTGTGCAAAACCTGACGAATGGTGTCACATGTCAGAGTACAGAGTTGAGAGTTGGTGTTTGGGACGAAGTTAGATATGACTGAGCCCTGCCTGCCAAGACAAACTCCCCCCTCCCTCCTGCCCACTGGCTTTCAGGAAACACTGGAATCAAATTTGGATGCTCCTTACAGACCCTGGTGGAGCCGTCTCTTTTGAGGATCCAAAGCCTGACATTCTTGTCATGGTGACCTCTCTGTGTTCTGATGGGGTGCTCTGGCTTTTGTCGGAGCCAGTGAGAAAAGGGAACATAACCATATAACATTAATAGCATCATAGTAAGCAACTGTAATAGGGCAGCTAGCATTTCCTTAGTGCTTTAAGATTTGGACAGAACTTTGCATAATTTTTCCCATTTGATCTTCACAACAACCCTGGGTGGTGGGTGCCATTTTACAGATGTGGAAACTGAGGCTCAGAAAGGTTAAATGACTTACCCAGCGTCATACAACTAGCAAGTGTCTCAGAAAAGATTTGAACTCAGGTCTATCTGACTCCAGGTCTAATACTGTACCACTTGTAAGATAGAATAGGTTACAAACTCAGACTAGAGAGACCAGAGGAAGTGAGGGAAAGAAGGAATATTAGTGTAATTGCTGGAGGAAATGTTTTTCCTGGGAGTAGAATAGTTCTATGCACCTTCCAAGCAGTACCCCTTGGTTTCCTGCTCTCTTCCTTCACCCCCTTCCTTGTAATGGGACAATGTTTCTTTCTCTTGTTCTGTTGGTTCCACAAAGGGAGTTATCTGCTTGTACAGAACTGCAGTAGACTATGAGGTAGCAGAGTAGCCCCTGGTCAGTCTGAGAGAACCATCATTCATTCAATGAACAAATATTTATTGAGTGTCTACATGTACAGGGTACTGGGTCTGTAACAGCTGGAGTATACAGAAGAGGGAAGCCAGGAGGTCAGGAACAGTCCCATGAGGATTTACAGTGGCTATCTACTGGGCTTTTATTCAGTTTTACTCTGGTATTCAGAGAGAGGAAGCTCTTTAAAGACATTTTTTAAAAATGAACTTTTTCTTCAGTTACAATTTTTATCATCTGTTTTTAAAACTTTTAGTTACAAATTGTCTCCCTTCTTCCCCTCATTGAGAAGGCAGGTAATTTGATATAGGTTATACATGTGTAGTCATGCAAAACATTTCCGTAATAGGTTGTGAAAAAAAACACAAAACCAAAAAAAAAGCCCCCAAGAAAAATAAAGAAAATTTTAAAAATTTCTGTATTTAGACACCATTGGTTCTTTCTCTGGGGATGGATAGCATTTTTTCTCATAAGTCCTTCAGAGTTGTCTTGAATCATTATATTGCTGAGAAGAGCTAAATCATTCACAGCTGATCTCCTACAATATTACTGTTACTCTACACATAGTACATTTATTTCACTTTGCATCAGCTCATGTAAGTTAAAGACAGCTTTTCAAAAGCGATCTTCATATCCTCAACTTGGCATATGGATACTCAGAAAACTAAGCAGCCTTTTCCTTTTAAAAAATATTTTAAAATATTTAGCTATTTTTAAAATAAAATTTCATTTCTTCTGTCTCCCTCCTATCTCCATTAAAAAAAGAAAAACAGAACCTTTATAATCAGTATGTACAATCAAAGAAAATAAATGCCTGCATTTGCCATGTCCAAAAATATATGTCTCATTCTGCACCTTGAGCCCTTCACCTCTCCAAAGGGTCTCCTAGCTCAAATCTCTCATCCAGGCTCTTGCCGAGCCTCTGTTTCCTGCCTGCTTAACCTCCAGCTGTCTTGAGGGGCAGTGATAGGTATGGAAAATATCAACGCTCAGTCTGGAAAGTATCACGAACCTTTAGGGCTCAGTGAAAAAGGGAGGCTTTAGATAAAGTAGTTCTTAATCTTTTTTGTGTATGTCATGAAGTCCATCTGGTAGTCTGGTGAAGTCTGTGTGCCCCTGCTCAGACTGTTTTCAAATACATAAAAGACAATACCCAGGCTTACAAAGGAAACCAAAGTTTAATGAAAATAGACATGGAATTTCTTTCCCATCCAAATTCATGGATCCACTGAAATCTAACCATGGACCCCAGATTAAGAACTTCTGGTTTAGATAATCCAAATACTAGACTCAAGAAATAGCTCCCATTTTTTCCAGTTGGTCCAGTTCTGTGATATTCAGGTGAGAAATTCCAAACCATCTCTGAGAAGGTCTGACCTGTGGAAGAGTTTGACCTATAGTTTGCATGGACTGGGACAGGGTAAGGGGTTGTAGCGGGAGACTTTTTCCTTTGCCTGTGGGGGAGGGAAATGAGGAAAAAGGGAGGAGAGGCTCTTACTCAAGAGAGTCTATCTGAGGACAGTTGCTGACGCAGTACTCAGTCCTAGTTAAGGGGTCCGGCTGTTGTCAGGTAATGGAACATCTGAGTTGATTGTCTTAACAAGAACGCTGAGAATCCTAGGGCCATTACTGGCAGGCTGGTTTGGGCCTAGTTCCCTGTCCTCACTGTCAGCAGACTGCATTTTTCTCTTTATGGCCATTCTTGGAACTCTTGGGGCTTAGTGAAGAATTACTCCCACTGGCTATTCTGGGGATGGGCTGCCTCTGGGAACTAGAGGAGACAGATGCTGGATTCAAGCACCTGGTACAGGAGTCACAGGGAACCAGAAGCTTCGAGTAGGGCACTCTGCCCCTTTCTAGTCACAGAGACACCTCAGGGTATAATCCTAAAAACAACCAAAGAGGACTCTGTCACAGAGTTGCAGTGGCTACAATAATAGAGTTGAAGCCAGGAAGACCTGAGTTTGAATTCTGCCTCAGACACAAGCTCTCGGTTGTAATTTTCTCATCTGTAACATCATGATAATGATGGCACTTACCTCACAGGATTGTTGTGAGGGCCCAAAGAGGTATCATGTGTAAGACTCTTTGCAAACATGAAAGTACTATATAAATGTTAGCTATTATATTTCAGTGATCCAGCAGACTGGATATATAGTCTCACAGTTTATCATTAGGATGTCCTATAGGTAGATAGAAATACAAACCAAGCTGTGAGTCATAACCTTATGACCCTAAGAATACAGACCATGCCAGGCTGCACATCCCCTCCAACCCCCTAAATGTGATGTAGTGGGAGAAAAATGACAATTGGATTTAGAATTAGAGAACCTGGTTGGATTGTGGCTCTACTTCCTGTTTATTAGGGTGGTCTAGGGCAGGTTATTTTACTGCTCTGGCCCTTAGTTCCCTATCTGTAAAATGAGGGAATCTGAGTAGATCATCCCTAGAGTCTCTAGCAGTCCTATGATCCTATCATATCTGATAAAAGCGAAGGTGGATGAAGCCGACGTTGCTTAAAACTGGAAGGTGGTAGGAAGCAGGTACCAAGCAGAAGAGCATGGAGATAACTAGGGAAAATGGGATCACCTGAGCTCCTGGACCCCACTCCTGATGTCCCAGATCACCTTGTACACAAGCTTCTTTAGAATGGATTTCTGAACTCTTAGGGCTAAGAGTCAAGCCTGAAGTGAGGGTCAATCCTTGGTTACTCCTGCCTTCTCAGCTCAGTTACTTTCTCATACCAGGGAGACATCTTCCTCCTCTTTTATTTTTGGCAATAGAAGCCACTACCCACGTGAGTGACTCCACCTTCCACCCCTGGCTTGCAGCTAAGCCTGAGTGGCACATCTTTCTGGCAAATTTCCCTTTCATTCAGTCAATACAGAAATATATACAGACATACACTATGTGCCTAACACTATGCTAGATGCCGTGGAAGACACAAAAGAGCTAGGCCTTGAAGATTGTACAGGATCTGAATAAGGAGAAAGAAGAGAGGAGTGAACATAGAGGGGAAAATCAGCAGGAGATATTCCTGAGGCAGTATAGAGATCTGTCTGGCTTGGGCATAGATGCTTGGAGAGTCTTGGGAAGTAAGGTTGGCTTGCTCCTTAAACTTCAGGGGTCCTTATGATTCAGGAAGAGGAACTTAAGGGCAAAGGACAGTGTTAAAAGCAGTTACTATAAATTTTCTGAACAGAGATATGACCTGATGATAGCTTATCAGAGGTAAGTCTGATTTCTGTTGGTTGTCTTAGGAGGACAGACTAGCTCCAGACCTTAAAGATACTGCTGCTGGGTCTTGTTAGGAAGAGATGAAGGCCTGATGGTGGCGGTAGTCATTGGGAGTGGAGAGAAAGGATGACTAAAAAAGAAATTTAGATGAAAGTTTGGGTAGGATTAGGTGATTGTAGATGATAAAGGAGAAGTATGAGTTATGAAAGAGTTTGAGGCTTTTAGAATGACTAAAACTTTAGGAAGGGGCAGCTGAGTGGTGCAATGGAGTGAAGAAGACTCATCTTCCACAGTTCAAATCTGGTCTCAGACACTTACCAAATGTGTGACCCTGGGCCAGTCACTTGATCCTGTTGGCCTCAGGTTCCTCATCTATAAAATGAGCTGGAGAAGGAAGTGGCAAATCACTCCAGTATCTTTGCCAAGAAAACCCCAGATGGGGTCACAAAGAGGTGGACATGACTGAACAACCGTAATAACAAAACTCAAGATGAATGGGAGAATTAACTAACATGGGGACATGAAATAGGATGAACTAGTTTTGCAAGAAAGGTGAATTTGGTTTTAGACTTCAATCGATGGTAATAATGGAAAAACCAAGTAGGGCGATCCTAGAGATATGGACCTAGAGCTTGAGTGAGAGGCTTGGGATAAGAGATGAGATGTGGGAATTACCTTCCAAGTTGGTTTATCCTTGTTGAAGGGAGTGAGTATCTAGAGAAAAGATTGGAAGACTGAGGATTAGGTCTTGGTGAATTCTTAAGAGAAAGAGAAGCAAATGACAGAAGCAGATAAGTTAAAGGGGACTAAGGAAACCAGGATAGTACAGAGTCAGGGAAGCCAAATGAGGAAGCTTGTGTGTGTGTGTGTGTGTGTGTGTGTGTGTGTGTGTGTGTGTGTGTGTGTGTGTGTGTGTGTGTGTTGGAAGGAAAGGTGGGGCTGATAATCACTGATGATATCAAATGCAGTAGGAAGTTCAAGTAGAATGGGGATTGAGAAAAATGGTGATTGACTGATTATGAAGGTCACTTGTGAGTGTCCTGAGAACAGTTTTGGTTGGTGGTAGGTACAGAAGACAAGTTTACAGGTGGTAAGTGTTGACAGATTGGAGACGGCCAGTTTAGGCTATTCATAGAAAAATTTACAAATGTAAAGGAAAGAAATAGAATGGTAGCCACCAAGGTCAAGAAAAACATTTTTTTTTTAAAAGATAAAGGAGACCTATGCATGTTTTAGGACAGAAAGGATGATATTTAAGGAGAGAAATGAAAGGATGCAAAGGATGTAGAGAGGATGCAAGGGTGGGAATGAGGTCCCTTAGAAATTGAGGAGGGATAGGAATTTTTGGAGGTCAGTCAGTCTTTCTGGAATGTAGTTTCCTCATTGGCAAGGTGAGGAAGTCAGAGTAGATGATTTCTAAGATCTTTTTTGGTTCTAACTTTATGATCCTGTGACATAGAGTACAAGTGGGACACGCATCTTCCTCTGTGATTGGAGGATGGGACAAAAGCACGTGGACAGGAACAGAAGTGACGAGTTAATGGTAGTGGAGAGAACTTTGACCAGGGAGCCTTGATCCTTTCAGTAAAGTTGAAGAACTGAGATCATTTGCTTTTATTCTTCCTTAGATCTCTATGAATCATTGACCAGAGACCTAGCCTATTTCTTCTCAGCTTTTCTGAATTCTCCTTTGGCTTCCTTGGGAAGGAAACTCTGGCACCTAGTCAGAATCACTGGGGAGAAGGGATCCATCTGGTGCAATGTTAACATTGATGGAGCAGGGCATCTTGAGGTTCCTGCTGGATTAACTGCTTTCATTTTTTCCTCTTCTCCAACCCTCCCAGCTGGTTTGTGTTGTGCCACCTCTTTAACCATTTAACATGTTAATATAATGGGTGTCCTCAAAGCCAGCCTGCCCCTTGTTCTCAGGGAATGGTGTGGAAGCTTTCCATTGGGGATGTGTCTCTGGTTGGGGGCTGCTTCCATAGCAGGGACCTTGGGTAGATAGAGTGGAGCTTCCACTTTACATATCAAAGATGTACATGAACTGGTCATGCATCCCTTATAGTCCTGGAGGGTGGGGGGGATGCAGGAGCCAATGGGATATTTCTTTCTCAAGTGGTGTCCCTTAAGTGGATTCCTGCCTAACCTCATTTCCTGGATTCTGCTGCTAACGAGCTCTTGGTTTCAGAGATGTTGCTGTCAGGCAGTGGGGCTGCTTGCTAACTCAAGCAAGCCGGCTAAGACAGCTGGACCCTTTTAATAGAAAGCCTGTCCAGTGCCAGATGGCGAGTGATTAATACTCTCCACCGTTGTTGACTTCACCTCCTCTCTATGCTTTTCTGCCTAATGGTTCTGTTTGCTGTTTCTGCTTAGCTTATCAGGCAACCGGTTGTCTCACCCCAGCTCTGGAAGGTAAACTCATATTGCATTAAAGTTCTCTGACCACCCCTTTTCTTGGGCCTATGCACTGGAGTTGCCTCTGGTTGAATGCTTGGACACTAACTAAACTGCATGGGGTGGGGAGGGAGGGATGCTTGGGGAGGGAAAGAAAAGAAATAGGGTTGGGGGGAGGGCACTCACATGAGCCTGGCTCTTCTTGGCCCTTGCATGACTTACTTTAAAAGGGTGGAGGAACCACAGAAGGATCCAACTGATCACAGATGAGTCCTTAAGATGGCTGGAGCCATCTATCTGTCCTTTAAGGGGAAGGGAAATGTCCTTCTAGAGATACTTTGGAAAGAGAATGGGGGATCACCAGCCAAATGGCCCAGTTATTTTCCCTGTTGTCCTAGGCTTTTATAGCTAGAAAGGAACTACTTGTTCCTCTAGCTCTATCTTTTCATGCTCCCTCTCTGTTTTGTGTCTTCTCTCCCAAGTCTGAGATCTCTCCTGATCTGGTTGAGTTACTTGGTACGGTCAGAGATGAGAATCTTTCCTGTCCTCTTCCCACCCCTTGGGTACAATCCTCAGACTGGAAGATTTATGAAGAGCCAGTCAAAGACCCTTTAGTGAATGAGAGAAAGTTTTTTGGGCAGTTAAAACAAGAAAGGTTTAAAAAAAAATACCCTAACATATACCGTGGCACAGTGAGGGGTATATTTTGTAAGACCTGAATATAAATTCCAACTTTATCACTTGTATCCTTGTCACTTAAGTCCCTGGACCTCAGTTGTCTCATCCATAAAGTGAAAAGATTGAACTAAATGTCTTCAAAAGTTTCTTCTAGCTCTTAACTGATGTAGGTGGTAAAGGACTAGAGCTCTGTGCACAGATTCAGGAAAATCTAAGTTCAAATCTGACTTCAGATACTTCCCAGCTGTGTGGTCCTGGGCAAGTCACTTAATCTCCTGTCAGTTTCCTGGAAACCAGAAGATAGTAATAGCACCTACCTCCCAAGGCTGTTTTGAGGATAAAATTAATATTATTTGTCAAAGTATTTCGCGAACTTCAAAGTGCTTTATAAATGCTCAGTGCTATTATTATCATGTTCTGTGATTTTATTAGTGATAGCTTAGAAGGCCTGAGTTTGAACATCACATAAAATGTGTGATTCAGTTTCTTTTTGATTTAAAGATTTTCCCCCAGTTCTGGCTGCCAATGGGGAGACAGTTGTTAGCTTTACCAAATCACTCACTGTATATTGAGGACCTTTCCAGACATTTGCTTATGAGTGTTGATGGAACACAAATATGCCTTCAACCTATTTCGGAGTGGTTTTGGAGGCAAGGGAATGAAATTTTAGGAACAGAGTGGAAGTACACTGAAGGAGCAGAGCGATAATGTTTGGTCTAAGAAAATGTCTCAGATGTTTCTCCTCCCTCTGCTCTTTTAACAAATACAGATCCCAAGAAGAGTTCTATATGTCATCGTAGCTTGTTCACTTCTGATTTTTCCATTTTAAACTTTTTATTCCTCCAAACCTAACCCTCCTCCCACCCCACCCTCATCCCTGGACCTTTAGTCCCGGACCCCAGATTTGGAAGGTTGAACCAAAGATTTTGAACAAAGGCAATCAAAACAACATATTCATTAAATAGCATCCTGCTAGGTGATATGAATATACTTTGATTTTTTTCAGATCTGTTCTTCTCTTGATCTAGAGAACTCCATCATTTTTTTGCAAGTTGGAACCTTAGAGAATCAACTCAGGGCACTGAAAGAGGTTAAGGGACTCCTCCAGGGTCACACAGCTGATATATGTCAGAAGAGGGCCTTGGATAAAGGTTTTTCTCCTGACCTTGTAGTCCACTCTGTCTATTGTGCCATGCTGTCCCTTGATTATCTTTGAAATCCTGAAGTCTTCATGACTGTTTTTTTCTTTCTTTCTATTCAACCAGCCTTGAAGAGGGAATTGGTTTAGTGACTAGAGCCAACCTCAAAGCCAGGGGGATCTAGGTTTGAATCCTGTTTATTCCTGACACATACTGGCTGTGGGACTCTAAGTAAGTCACTCAATCTCTAGGTGCTCTGGCCATATCTCTAAGTTGCAGAGAAGATGCCAGCCTGGATTGGTAGAGGGAGTTACCTCACCTGGAAATTCCTTATACAAATGAAACCACAGCTTCTGTCCCTATCAACACTCCTAACCATGGCTGAGAAATCTTCCTCAGACTTAACTGAACAGTTCTAGTCTCAGAAGACTAGGTTGAAGCTTGGAGAGAAGATAACATTTCAGGTTTGAATTGTGACTATAGTGGAATGTTGGATATGACTGTTAGGGTTGGGCTTTTGATGAGGTCACAGAACTACCCAACACAGATCTCTTTGTACAACAGAAGTGTACCCCACTTTTGCCTTCAGTAAGTAGAGGATCAGTCTGTCAGATCTTTCTTCATGTTCTAGTGGTTAGACAGTTTGGGGAAATGAGTATTTTCTGGCAATAATGGGTCATCATAGATCACACCCAGAATTATTACTGGGGACTTTTGCTGCTGAGGCAAGCATTAGAAACTGTACTCAGGAAAAGTGGCACAAATTTGAATTTGGGTGGGTAGAAGAGCACAGTGGGGTTGTGGGTGGAGAGAGATGCTTACCCCAGCACCATCTGTTAGCTTCCTAGTTGAACTAGTGTTTTTTGCTAACTAGGTTCTAATTTCTTGTTTCTATGTTGCTGAAAGTCTATGAGTGCTATCAGTATTTGTTCTAGACAAAGCCCAAGCTGCCTAACCCTAGTTACACACATACCCAAGTACATTCCATATCTAAGTGGCTTTGGAGGAAGAAAAGAAGAAGGTTATTGAGACCAGTGAGGCTTATTGAGTACGAGATTTGTAAGAAGTTTGAGGAGCTACAGAATCAGAAATATGGAGGACTGTGAACAAAAGCCTCCTTTGTCTATTATTAACTCTGTGCTATCACTGTGGGGAGAAAACAGGGCGAAGTCAAGGCACCTGCCTCACTATGAGTTCAGAAGTCTTGATTTTTCCATAAAAATTCTTCCAGAATGTTGTCCCTTCCTCCTTTCTTTTTAGTGACATCTAACCCAAATCGGCACTGACCTTAGGAATGAATAGAAAATATTCATCAATTCCCAATAAAACATGAATATGTGAGTCTTTTTTTGTGGCTTACTGCCCTCCGTCTGTACAGGGAGGGTGGCCATGTGAACAGGAAGACATTTCCCCAGACTCCCCATTTCCCTTTCCTAAGAATTTCATCACCCAGGTTAAGCCACTCTCAGTGACTCATCTCCCACATGGCTGTTACTGCTCCTCCATGATCGACCCTGTACTTAGTGAGAAGCTATGGGAGAGGAGAGGGGAGGCACAGCATGTACAGATCACATCACTGGTGTGTGGGTGTGTTTCACGAGTGGGAATGCACTTGTTTTTTGATCTGTGAAACATGAGTGTGTCTATGGAGTTGTGTAGAAAGGAGGGGCATCTCTGTCCTTGGTTACTCTTGGTGGGGTGATGTGCCTGTGAATTTGGAGAGACACACACACACATCACAACTGTCCATAGGGAACCAAATCTCTCATCTTTGACAAGCGAGGAATTCTCTTACTGGAAACTTCCAGCTCCCAACATGCATTGGATTTTTATAATCCTAATAATCCCATGAGTTTCTAGCCCTGTTTATGTTTTGCTGTGGGTGGCACTGAGCCTCAGAGTATTCAGTGGGAATCAATTATCTGCAATTACATAGCCGTGTAAGCTTGGAAGGGATTTGCATATCCTCTGGCTTAGTAAATATTTGCCGAATTGAATTCCCATCCCAGCTTGGTGGCCCTGCCTGGGTTCAAAAGCAATTAAAAGAAATCTCTCTTCTGGATGCTGGAACTCCAGAGGAACTAACGAATATTCTGCTTGCTGGTCAAACGTGGGGCCCTCTAGCCTTGCTGCTTGGCGGATCTGGCCTCTCCTCCAGCTGAACGTCTGCCACCCCCAAAGGCAAGGGCTTGTGGAGCTGGCCTAAGAACTGCTAAGCAGCACACTATCCCAAGAGTGGCAACAGGCAGCCTTCCTGGAAGGTGGTTTGTAGGTATGGTGACCACCTTTTCCAGACCCTGACCGAAGACTCGTGGTCTGATGAAGGATTATTATTTTTTTTATTTTATAAATTAAGACTGCCTCATAAAATCTAGCATTTTTGACTATAATAGGCAGGGGCTAAATAGAAGGACAAATATCCCTGTGATACTGTTTAGCTAAGAAAATGAATCTGAAGTCTGTGGAGCAGGTAACCCAGGCCACCCAAGGCTGCTTTGCCTGGCTTTCTCCCAGAGACGATGTCTTGAGGTCCAGAGATTGCTCTGTTTTGGGAAATGTGAGCCCCCTGACCCCTGAATCTACATTTCTTGTGGACTGGTGGTTAAACTGTAAAGGCCTAGAGATGGAGCATTGGAAGGGAAGAGGAAGTGCCACCTCTCCTTCTCTCCGGGCTCCTCTGAGGGCTGTCCTATATTTTTGTATGTGCCTTCTCCTCTCCCTTGCATGAGCTTCCTGTCTATGCTCTTCTTTGGAGGCTACACCAAGAAAGTGATGTGAAGACCACAAGTGGGGGGTGGGTAGAGGGGCCTGAGGTCAACCCCAATAGTGCCAGATTTTATATTGAAATCTTGGACCTCCTGGTTATCTGCCAGATGGTTGTGGTGTACAGAATAACCATTTGGAAAGCATCTGGTGGCCAACTAGGAGCTGAGTCCACTTACAGTGCATCTGATGTTCCCAAAGAGGTAGTGGCTGGCAGGGTGTTATTTGGAAGGAATGTCACTGGAGCAGTGATTGAATGTGTAGTAGCTCTTTCTACATGCCGGCTCAGATACGGGCAGGGGTCACATTCTCTGGGGAGAGGAGGGAGGAGCTGCTCTGACGACTTCTTTACCTTCCCAGGAGCACCTTCTGCTCCATCATTGCCCAGCTGACTGAGGAGACACAGCCCCTGTTTGAGACCACCCTCAAGTCCAGGGCTGTGTCCGCGGACTGTGACGCCAAGTTCACTTGCATCGTCACAGGTAAGTATGCCTTTTGGGACCATCTTGTGCCGATTACCAGAGACTTCAGGTGAGGGATGAAGGTTAATGTGACTAGTGGTGATGGGTGACAGGTAGATGCATGTGTCTGCTCACTTGGCCTGTCCTTGCCAAAAGTGGGAAGTCTGCTTTCACTGGGGACTCTAGCTTCCCCCATTTTTTGGCCTTTTCTTTCCCTCCATATGGTGTACCTTCCTTATCTCCCTTTAGGGCCCAGGATTTCAGTAGTCCTCCCTTCTTTGCAAACCAGCTTACATTCATATGACAATCTGTAGAGGCAGAGACCTTTCACATACCCCCCCCCCTTATATTCTTCACATTTGAGTCAGGGCAGGTGTCATTCTATATCCATTTTACAGGTTAGGAAACTGAATCTCAGAAAGGCAGATAGCATTGCTAATAAGTGGCACAGCCATGGTTTCAACTTGAGTCTTCAGCTTTTGCTCTCTCTCCCATTTGCTTCCCTCGTTCATAGAATGGTAGAACTGGAAGGGACCTTGAAAAGATATCCTCATCCATGCCATTTGTTTTACAAATGAGGCGACTGGAGCTCAGTGGGCTGTTGATTTTAAGAACATTTGTACAACTTATGTTTAGGTAGCCCTTGAAAGTTTGCAAAGCATTCTCCATGCATTATCTCATTTGGTCCTCGCATCAACCCCTTGAGACAAACAGCATAGCTATTGTTATCCCCATTTTACAGTTGAGGAAACTGAGTCTCAGGAAAGCTGTGACATATCACACAAGCAGCACTGGAGATCCAATTTAAATCCAGTTCATTCTGACTCCTAGTCTAGTGCTTTCCCCCTGCACCATGCTGTCTCTTTCCTAGTTGTGTTTATATTTTAAGTCAAATGAATGAATCTCTAACTGTGGAATTTCAAACATTAGGAAGCTGGTGGGAGAAATATTTGCAGAGTAAAGAAGTGTTTTCTGGTATTCTTGAAATTGTATTATGAGGATGACTGCTTATTCCTCTTGTGCTTAAGACTAGCTTGTTCCGTGCATATGTGTATGTGGGAGCCCCTATGCCAAAATACCTGTATTCATATGCTTGTGTTCTGGTACCTCCGTTCCCAATTGTTAGCTCCTTTTGTAGAAGTGGTGGTTGGTTCAGTGTGTGTGTGTGCGTGCACGTGCACATGTGTGTTTATCCTGTGACTTTACAGAAGAATTCCAGCATTTGCTCAGCACTAGTACCGTTGTGGGATTGAGGATCATGTACTATTATGAATGCCTGTTCAGGTCAGGGGGAGCCAGCTAGGATTTAATTCAACAAGCATTTTGTAAGAGCCTGCTAAGTACAACGCGCTGTGTTAGACTCCAGCTCTATAATGAGAAAAAAAGAAATGGTCCCTGCCCTTAGGAAGCTTATATTCTATAATATGTAACATATCTATAAAGAAATGAAGGACAAAGAAAATTGGACAGGGAGACAGTGCTAACCATTGAGCTGGGGGAGGAGGCCAGGATGGCTTAGCAGATGACATGCATTAGGACTTAGTCTTGAGGGAAGGTTTCTGAGAGGCAGAGATGAGGTGGGAGAGCGTTCCAGGAGTGGGAAATGGTTTGTATCAATGCATAGAGATGAAGAATGGAATGCTCAAGTAGGAGAACAGCTAGTAGTCCAGTTTGTCTGGAATGCAAATGAACTCAGGTAATTTCTCAGCATTGATCATTCAGAGTGCAGGTCCAGGGAAAGTCCCCTTCCTATATCAAGCCCCCCAAATGGAGTAGGATTGGGCTCCTTGATGGAGAGGAGTCTGGACAGGCAAGAGAGAACTAACTGCATGCTGGGACCTGGAATACTCCTCATCCTAAATAGGACTCTTTAGAGAGTTGACCACTGCCCTTTAGTCACTGGAGCCTATTTGCTGCCCAAAGGAATAATACGTGCATTGGTGAAGGCTATACAACATAGGATTCAGAGCCCTACTGTCCACTGGACGCTCACTCTCCTAACTGGGCAGTTACCATGCAGAGCTAGACATAGAGCTAAGAAAGAAATCTGGGCAGAAAATTGAACAAGGATCTGAAAGGAGAGACTGTCCCTGTTCCAGTCTCCTTAGGGGAGCCTCTTGCTTGAGTAGAAGCCTTAGCTAGTAGAAAAGATTGATCAGGGCATCTTTCAAGGAAGGTTTGGAGAATCATAGCCCTGGATTTTCCAGGCCCAACATCTATCCTGATCATCCCCAAAGGGACAGAAACAGTGCAGTGTGAGATAATGTATGGAGAGCTTTGCTGCAAAATAGACAGCTTTCTCATGGGTTCCATGCAGGGGGAAGAGGAATGGGGAGAACATGGAGGCATGTGTTACTTTTTATGCCTGTGAATATTTTTAATGCTAGAAATATAACTGTCCATGGTAAATAGGTGTTATTTTAATGAAAAGTCAAGTTGCATACGTTGCTTCCAATAGACATCATTTTCAAATGTTCCCTAAGGCACAAAAATATCATTCCCTGGATCTAGTCATGGTGATGGTACCAGAGCCAGTGAGTGCTCAGAAGGATGAAACTTATCCCCCACAGAATTTCTTTCATTATCCTGAGCACCAGCTTTTTGGTGAATTGAGGTCGTTGTTATTTAGGCTTCCTGTGGGTTTTGCTCCTTTTTCTGTCTATTTGACAAAACTCATAATGCTTTGGTCTTCTCTTTTGGGACCCTCCAAGAATAGAATGGGGACCCCACTGAAAGTGAGCCTATACATGCTGCTGTATCCTATCTGCAGATGGGGGCTGGGGGTGGGGGAGCAGGGTAGGCTACTTAGAAACCAGGAAGCAGAGATTAGAAAAGCTGGATTTGGAGCAAGCTTGGGAAGATAAGAGCATTCCAAAAGACTTTAGGTCTTCAGCTGAAGTGATCTTGAACCAAAGTTGGTTTCCAGTCTCATCCTAGAGCAGACCTAGGCTTAAATCTCTACCACCTTCCTTCCATTGGCCTTTGAGGGTCTTCAAACCAAGGATAGCCAAAGCACAGCTGGATATCAACTAGTCACTCCTTGCCAATCTTGTTTTTCTTCTGTTCGGTAGGTTCATATCCCAAAACTCCAAAGCCTTGTGTGAATATGAGCCTAGCATGGGTATCTTCTGTCTGTAAGGTGGAAGCCCTACAACCTGAGTTACAAAGCAGTTCAGAAGTCATCTAGTCCCTCCTCTGGTTCTGTACAGGAAGCTTCTCCCTCACATCACTGTTAGGTGGTCCTCTGGCCTCTACTTGAATATTCTTAGTGCTGGTTAACTCACTACCTCACAAAGTGGCCATTCTCATTATCTAATGACTCCAGTTGCCAGTGAATTTTTCCTTGTATGGAGTCCAAATTTGCTTCCTTTGAGTTTCTGTCATTGACCCTACTCTGTCCTTTCCTGTTAAGAAAAAAGTTCAAAAAAAAAAAAAAAAGAAAGAAAGAAAAGAAAAAGAATACAAGTTCCTTGAAGGTAAGGGCTGTTTTGTTTGTGTCCTTGTACCTTCAGTGCCCAGAACAGTGCCTGGCTGATTATAATAGATGTTTATTGATTGATCCCGACTTAAATCCTTTCTACAGGAAGCCTTTCCCAACCAATTCTGTTAATTATTTCCTGTAAATATTGCTTGTTTGGTCATAACTGTCTCCTATTAGATAGGGAGCCCCTTGAGGGCAGGGACTATCTTTTAGCCTTTCTTTGTACCCCCAGCAGCTAACACAGTGCTTGACAAATAGTAGGTACTTAGGAAATGTTAACTGGCTGCCCGAATGGAGAAAAACAAACCAAGCCTAATCTCTTTTTCCACAAGGCAGCCCCTCAGATATTTGAAGGTATCATGTCCCTCCTAAGCCAAGGCGGTAACACGGAGAGATGAAATAGATAGTCTGTGCCACTGGAGGCTGATCTGCTCAGGGTGGCATGAGTGCCCATGAGGGTACAGCTAAATGAATCCATATCTTGGGTGAGTGTATGTCTTCTTTCTTGGCAGAGTTGAAAATAACTCGGCGATTAAGTCAAATTTCTTTCTGGGAGAACGTTTCCTCAAGTCCTTGAGTTGTTTTGGAGCTCTGAGCTGCTGACCTTTCCCTGCCTGTTTGCATAAGCACCCCAGTATGGTGTCCAGGCTCTGAGACTGGCAGGTTCTAAGTTCCCTTAACTTCCTGCTTCTGAGAGTTTCCTCCAACTGTCAGGCCACTCAGCTGATCCCTGTGGGAATCTGGGTTGGGAGGCACATCATGGGACAGGGAGGCATGGAACCAGCCCCTCACAGTGGTGAGATCATTCCGCAGAACGGCTGAGGACATTTGTGGTCCCTGGCATTTATCAGAAGCACACAGATGCAGTGATGTAATCGGGGGCTTTTAGCTCAGTGGAAACATGGAGCTCACTTTACGGCTGGGGTTGTATGGGGAGAGTACCAGAGTTATTTGAGATCCATTTTTATCTCCCAGTCCTGCCCTAGTTAGACCCCAGGGAAGTATCTCCTCGTCAGTTTAACTCAACATTTATAAGGTGCCCTCCATGTGCCAGGCACAGGTCCCTAAAACATGCTTTATGCTTCTTGCCTCTGAACCTTTGTTCATGCTGTTCCCCCCACCTGGCATGCCGTCTTCCTCATTTCAGTCTGTTGAAATTCTACCCATCTTTAAAGGACTGGCTTAAATGCCATCTCCTCTCTGAAATTTACCCTGATTGACCATGACCCCATGCCCTCCCAACTCCCAAGCTAGAAAACTTCTTTAAACCAGGAGAGCACTTTGTTTATAGGTCTCACATCAGTTTTTGGTACTTCTATGTAATTCAGTTGCTTACATATGTGTCTTATCTGCCTTGTAAACTTTTTCAGGGCAGAAGTGGTATTGGTATATTCATCTTTGAATCTCCCCTAGCACCTTGGATATATTTACTTCAATAAACATTTATATAGCACCCACTACATGTCAGGCACCATGCTAAGGCACATATTAGGTGCTCATTCGATGTCTGTAGAAGAAATTATTATGTTAATGTTTATGACCTCCAAAAGACAACTCTTAGGTAGGAAGTGTATTGTCCCTGGAGGGTGAGAGTGACTAAGACTGTATTTCTGAGGACAGAACCAGAACCGAAACAGTGGGTACAATTGGCGTTTGGAAATGTAGAATTAGCTGGGCTTGGTGGCACATACTTGTCATGCCACATACTAGAAAGGCTGAGGTGGGCAGATCTCTTGATCACAGGAGTTCTGAACTACAGAAGGCTATGGCTATTGGTGTCTGCACCAAGTTCAACATTAATTGTGCCAGTCCCTGGGAGTGGCAGGTGGCACCAGGTTACTAAAGGGGCAGCCATAAATATCAGAAGCAACCTGCCTTGTTGATCTGTGATGAGATCAGGACTGCGAGAAGCCCTTATATTTCCAGCCTGAAAGAACACGATAGAGAAATAATTTCTTATGTAATCTTGGTCCAGTCATTTAAAAGAGCAAAATAAAACCTTCTTAGTTGGGTAGAATTGGTGCTCACTAAGGTCTTTCCTAGCTCTGTGGTTCTGTGATTAGATAGAATAGTATAGACAGAAAGATACTAAACTGGGCATTAGGAGACATACTGGTTCCACTGATTTGTTCTGAGATCTTGAGTGGGTCATGTTGTCTCTCTGGGCCTCAGTTTCTCCATCTGTAAAATGAGGGGGTCAGGCTTGAAGACTTCCAATGTGTCTCCCCTTTTTGATATTCTGTTTACTATGATCCTATGATTAACCCATTCCACTCTTGTCAGTTTACAGAACATTCAGGTACTGGGGGGAAGGGCTAGGTGTCTCTGAGCCCTTCCAGTCTCTCATGCCTGAGGGCTGGGAATTTCCTTCTTAGAGGCAACTAGGTAATACAGGAAGACCTGAGCTCAAATCTTGCCTCAGATCCTACCTGTATGATCCTGAGCAAATCACTTGACCTCTGTCTGCCTCAGTATCCTCCTCTATAAAATGGGAATACTGATAGCTTACTATCTTAGAGTTGTTGTGAGGCTAAATGAAATAATATTTGTAAAGAACTCTGCAAACCTTCAAGTGCTAAACAAGAGTTAGCTATTGTTATTATTCAAGCCCTTCAACCCTCCTTTTCTGCCTCAGAAAGATTGAGCTTCTAAACCACAGCACACTCCAGTAGCCCTTGGGCGGGCAGCATGCCCTCTTACCATGTCATTGAGGCTATCTTAGGGACCTGTTCCTGGCAGTCTTCCTCCTTGTTCCCAGATGATTTAGAATTACTCTTTCTACAATACTGTCCTACTTCCTTCTCAGGATACCCAGAGCCCGAGGTGACGTGGTACAAGGATGACGAGGAACTGGACCGCTACTGTGGCCTGCCGAAATATGAGATTTCTCAACAGGGGAATCGTCACACCCTACAGCTGTACAAGTGAGCTGGAGTGGGACTGTGTGGGCCACTCCCTTCACAATGTGGAGGAGGGGAGTAAAGGCATCTGTATTGGGGTGTATGTGGTGGGAGGTGGCTTTGTGTCAGTCACTGAATGGGGCATCCTAAGTGACATCTGAGCACAATGGAGGTTGGAGGAAGCTCTAGAACTGCTCTTCTCAGAGAAGAATGTAGTGACAAAGGACTGAGAGGTCTTATTATGTACACCCTGACCTTCATGAAGGCAATTCTCTTAGGGCCCTCCAGCCTGGAGGAGAGAAGACTGACTGTCCAAAGCAATAGGGGAAGTGACCCACTAGATAGTACCATTCATTTGGCCAGGACCCATCTCTGCCTGGGGAGTCAAGAATCCTGGCTGCTTTTGTGTGAAGAATGTCTTTCACACTTATTCCAGGCCCTAGAACAAAAGCTTATAGGATTTAGATCTATTAGGGGTCTTAAAGATCCTCTGGTCTAACCCTCTCATTTTACAGATGGGGAAACTGAGACCCAGGGAGATTATGTGACTTCACAGAATCTTAGAGTTGGAAGGGAGTTCAGGGGTTATATATAGCTCAGTCTGTACTTGACCAAGAATTCCCTCTACAGTATTCTTGACAAATGATCATCCAGCCTTTGCTGAAAGATCTCTAGGGAGGGGGAACCCATTACTTTCTGATGTAGTCCATTGCATTTTTTTGGAATCATTCTAATTATAAAGTTTCCCTTCCATCAAACATAAATCTGCCTTTCTGCAGCTTCCAGCCACCATTCCTAGTTCTTCCCTCTGAGATCAAGCAGGATAAATCTAATTCTCCTAAGAAAACAACACTTCTAGTATTGGAGGCAGTGACAGTGTTTCCCCTAAATCTTCTCTTTGCAAGGCTAACAATTCCTAGTTCCTTCAACTAGCATGGTCTTGATGCTCCCTCCCTGTCCTGATCTGCAAGCACTCTAGCTTACCACTGTCTTTCTTAAAATATGGTACCCACATCTGCATTTCTCCAGATGGTCTGGCAAGAAAATGGTGCAACAGAACTCTCTCTGCTCTGGCCCCCATCCCTCTCTCAATGCAGTTGAAGATTGCATTAGGTTTTTTGGAGGTTTCCATATCTATGTTGACTTACCTGAGATCACGCAGGTCAGTCAGTCAGTTAGGCAGGGGGGCTTGAGTTTTGAACTCTTCTAACTCCATATCCATTGGTTTTTCCATTATGCCTCACTGCTTTTTAGATATTGAACACCCTTCATACCTTTGAGGTCCTCTGAGATTAACCTAAACACAGATACCAGGCACCTTGTAAATGGAGGGTTATGGAATCATAGGTCGACAGATCCAACCCTCTCATTTTGCAGATGAAGAAACTGAAGGCAAGAAAAGTTATGTGACTTGCTCAAGGTGAAGCAAATGGTAAGTGGTAAAGCCAGGATTCAGACCCAGGTCCTTTGGAACTTGGAATTAGCACACCTGAATTCAAATTCCACTGATCTTCTAGTTGACCTTTGGGCCTGAGTTTACTTATCTTTGAAATGAGAGGATTGGACTAGGTGACTCAGAGATCTCTTTCAGTTCTTTGTCTGTTGTCCTGTGACCCTAACTCCGAATCCAGCATTCTTTCTGTTATTATCTTTTGACCACTTGTGTAGCATGAGGCTCAGCCCTATTTCAGTCAAGGTGACTGGCATGACTGCTCCTTATCTTATGCGTAGGTATCCTTTCTCTTAAGTGCTTTGAAGTAGAGAAACAAGGTACTATGTTTGGGGTTCTGGACTCCCAGGAGGGAGAGTTGACATCATCAAATTATGGGACTATTAGAGCTTGAAAGGACAATCTTACAGATCTGGTTCAAAAATCTAATTTCTCTCCTGCCCACTCCTCCTATTAAAAAAGAAAAAGAGAACAAACTCTTTTAACAAGTCAAGTAAACAAGTTCCCATATTGGCCATGTCTAAAAATGCATATCTCGTTCTGTATCTTGAATCCATCATTATTTTATCGGGATGAAAGTAGCATGCAATGGGGTGCTGGCAGTGTTTAACAGCCGGCTCTCCCGAGAAAATGTACTCATGACAAACTTTTAAGTTTAATCTGCATATTAACATTTTCTCTGTCAGTTTCTTAAGTCTAGATAATCAATAAAAGAGTAAATCCATCCCCAATCTGTAGTGTTTGCTGATTTCTCAGGTATAAATGCTCACACTGAGAATTTAACCTCATTCTCCATCCTCTTGAATTGTGATTGGACATTGCATTGATGAGAGTTCTTCAGTCTTCAAAAATTACTTATCTTTAGAACGTTATTGATATTGTATAAATAATTGTGTAAATCATTGTCCCAGGTCTGCTTATTTTACCCTCCATCAGTTCAGAACGTCTTCTGAGGTTTCTCTGAACTCAACCCTTTCATTATTTCTTATGGGACAGTAATTTTCTGTTATAGCTATATGTCATCTTTTGTTCAGCCCTCCCCCAATTTGTAGGCATCTCAGTTTCTATTTTTTGCCACTAGCAAAAGATTGCCATAAATATTTTTTGTTCATAAGGACCCTTTTTGCCTTTCTTTGATATCTTTGGTGTATAGGTCTAGTAATGGTATTGCTGCTGCTTCTTCATTTTACAGATGAGGGAGCTGAGGTCCAGAATGTTTAAGTGACCTGGCTGAGGTTATATTACTAGTAAATAAATGAGCCAAGACAAGGACCCAAGTGTCCTGATACCCAGACAAGGACTTTGCTCACTGCAAAGTTTTTGTCATGTTCTATATCTGGGGTGGGGAACTTGTAGCCTTGAGGCCACATGTGGCCCTGTAGGTCCTCAAGTGCATCCCTTTGAGGCCAATCTTCACAGAACAAATCCCCTTAATAAAAGGATTTGTTCTGTAAAACTTGGACTCAGTCAAAAGGCTACACCCAAAGACCTAAAAGGCCACATGTGACTTTGAGACCTCAAGTTCCCCATTCCTATTCTATACTGTATTTCAAAGTTTTATAGCTATGTACACTAGAAATCTCATTGTTTCTGTAAACCACTTCTGAGCATTAGGTAATTAGGTATGTTTCAGGGACTCCTCCCTACCTGTCTTCATGTCACTGTGACCTGAAGGTGGGCACTTTTAAAGCTGCCATGGTTCCTGGGAATGGAAGAATGATGTGGTCTAGCTCAGCTTGGAAGGACTTTGCTCCAGGGAAGAGAGTGGAGCTGAACCCCCCAGCAGGAAGGAGGTGCTAATCCTGCATCCAAGATTTGTGGTTGAAGCTAGGGAGACCATGAGAGATTCTGACCCTTTGGAAATACTTATCTATAAGTCATCTTCCCTCAGAGCTTCCATGTGATGCTTCTGTGAGCCATCTGCCCTTGCTGGGAACTCTCTACTTGATTGCGGTTACATATTCAATCCCTTGCCTTCCTTGGGCTTTAGTTTCTTTAAATTTGTAGTGGGAGATTTAAAATATTAGAGCTGGAAAGGATCTTAGGAATTATGACATACTGGCTAGAGTACTGGACTTGGAGTCAGGAAGACATGAGCTCCAATACTGCCTTGGCCAAAGAAATGCATTAGTTGGCCCTGGGTCAGTCACTTAATGTCTCTGTGTCTCAGTTTCCTCATCTGTAAATTGGAAATAATAGTAACCCATCTGCACAGGATTGTTGTCAGTATCACGGAAGTATAAAGCGCTTTGCAAACTTTAAAGAGCTTTGTGAATCAGACAGCAAACATCTACCATGAACCAAGCATTGTACTAAATGATGGGGAGATATAGAAAGGCAAAAGACAGTTCTTGTTCTCAAAGAGCTTTATAGTCTGATGGGAAGACAACCATGTACAAACAAGATATGTAAAAGATTAATTGCAGGGTACTTAGTGGATCTAGAGTCAGGAGGACCTGAGTTCAAATCTGGCCTCAGACTCTTATTAGTTATGTGACCCTGGGCAAGTTGCTTAACCCCAATTGTCTTCCCCCCTCAAGAAAAGAAAGAAATGAATGAACGAGTAAATAAATAAATAAATTGAAGATAATCCACAGAGGGCAGGCAGTAGCATTAAATGGGGATGATTTAATGATAAGTTTTTTGCAGAAGGAGGACTTTAGTAAAGACTTTCAGGAAGCCAGGGTACTAGGAGACAGAGATGAGGAGAGAGAGTTCCAAGCACAGAAACACCCAGTGAGAATTCCCAGAGTTTGGAGATGGAGTATCTAGTGTATTGGAGTAAGGAATGCTGGCTTTTTCTACCAGGCTGAGGGCTTCTCTATGCCAGTGTGAATAAAGGCTTTTATTCACTTCCAATGTGCAGGGGTGGTGGAGCCTGGTGCTTGGGTGGATTCTCAATCTGCCAGGATCAGGATACTGCTTCCTCACTTGACTGTTTGTGCCTCTAGATGTCAAGAGGAAGATGCTGCTATCTACCAGGCATCTGCTCGAAATGCCAAGGGCATTGTGTCCTGCTCAGGAGTCTTGGAAGTGGGGACCATGACTGAGTATAAGATTCACCAGCGATGGTTTGCAAAGCTGAAGAGGAAAGCAGAGGCAAAGATGCGGGAGATTGAGCAGAGCCGGAAGTATGGGAAGGAGATGGTGTCAGAGGCTGACATGGTGCGTAAACTCAGTCCAGATCGCTTTCAGCGGAAGCGCCGGCTGAGTGGGGCAAGGGAGCAAGGTCCTTTGGCTTCTTGTAAGGACTTTGAGGTTGGAGCCCTGGAGCCTGAGCTTGAAGGAGAGACCAATGAGCCATCATGGAGCCCAGCCATTGGCCTGGCCAACAGCTTTACAGGGGGTGAGGTCACCGCTAATGGGGATGCCACCTTGGAGAGTGGTGAGGAGAGTGGAGATGGCCTTCTGTCTTACATCTGTGAGACTGTGGAACTCATCTCCCAGAGACCACCCACCAAGGAGTCTGTGGCCAAGAAAAAGAAGAAAGAAGAGAGGCCAAGCCACAAAGGGATGAGGACAAGTGAACAAAAATCTGAAGGAACAAGAACATCTGAAAATCACATCCCCACCACTGCAGAAGCAGACTCCAGCTGGACACGTGGCCACACGGAGGTAGAAAATACTCCACTCACTCAAAGAGAGAATTCTCTAAAGACCACGAAGCGAGACAGGGCAGACAGGACCCTGGAATCTATTTCTCCTGTGGCACAGGAGGCTAGAAGCTCAAGCAAGATTGGGGTCAAGACTGTCAAGGGCCCAAGAACCCCTACCCCTGAAAGCAATGTTTATTTCTCCTTAAAGGACATGTACCTGGAGAACACCCAGTCCATTGCCACTGAGGAAAGACTCCAGACCCCCAGTGGAAATTCCCAAAGTGGTATCCTTTTGGGGGCCTTACCAGGGAGAGAAACAGAAGAGAAGTTGCCTCCTGGTCAGTCAGTACCCCCCTCTGCCCAACAGCTTCCTAGGGTATTTAATAGGAAAAGATTTGCCCCTCCTAAACCAAAATGTGATCCCAGCAATGATTCCCAGCCTTGTGCCTCTGTGGGTACCCCCTCAAGCATTTTGGGCTCTTCTCCCCAGCAAGGGGCTCAGGCCTCTGGAATATCCCCTGAGCCAGCAGCCACTGTCCCAACTCCCCCTGCCCGGCGGAAGCACAAGACCCGGGAGAGCCCTGCCCAGAAGCTGATAGCCCACAAGACCCCTTATGAGGTAAGAGTGACGTGATGGCTTTTTTAAGAGTGTGACTTCATGAAAAATGTTTCCAAAGTAGTGTGGCAGCCAGAGTGCTTAGGGTTATTTATGGAAGGGGAGTGGGGAAGAGACATGGTGCCAGGCAGGGCCAGGGGACATTTGCTGCAACCCCATACCCAGGGCCCATCACCTAATTCCAAATCTACAGCATGGCAAAATCTGTCTGTGGCTGCCTGAGCCCATTTGCTCTGAAAATATAAGAAAATCTCTTCCTCTAGTGTCCTGCTGTCTGAGGAGAAGATCCTCTGTGACCAGGGGCAATTGTTAAAGGCTTCAGGGGCTAGAGGGGCTTTTTCCTGAGGAATTGAAAGCCTAATTCACCCCAAGGAGAGGGGATTAACAGTAGTGTTGTGACCTGAGCCTATGACTGCATCTATTCCTGACCAACTCCTTTGTTCTATGGTTCTATTTTGGTCATTTAATTGGTGTTTCCAGGAGCTGCTGGGCTCCAAGGGAGCCTTATGAATATCCCTGTTATCCTACCCAATGTGAAGGCACATCCCTCTGCCAGCTAATGAGGAGGCAGGGCTGTGAGACCAGATAGCCATTTCAGGGGGGTGGAAATGAACTACAGGGAATAGACTAAGTCGATCTTTCTCACCAATCAGGATCCCTCATATTCCAGGAATCCCCTTAAGAAATTTGAAAACTGGGGTCATCTAGATGGCACAGTGGATAGAGTAAGGAAGATGTGAATTTGAATCCTAACTCAGACACTTACTAGCTGTGGCTAAGACACATAACATCTTGGCCTCAGTTTCCTCATCTGTAAAATGGAGATAATAATAGCCACCTTATAGTGCTGTTGTGAAGATCAAATGAGATAATGTTTTTAAAATGCTTTGCAAACTTTAAAATTCTCTATAAATGCTAACTATCCTTGGACTGCTCCTCAACCGTGACTCTCTCTTAATACCAACCTTTGGATTAGATCTGTGACTACTCCACTTCCCAGGTTAGATAGTACTCTAAGAGGGATGGTTCATTGCAAGAGTTGGGGTATAATGGGACCCTCTTGGACTTTTTTCATCCCACCTCACCACTAGAGAAAACACTGAAGCATCTGAAAGACTTTACTGAAAAAACCAGTTCACAAGTCAGTATGTGCGGGTCATTTAGCTTCCGAGCCTCAGTTTTCTCATTTGTAAAATGGGAAGAATGCTTGTAGCACCTACCTTACACTTACCCCCTTGTTGTGGGGCTCAAATGAGAGACTTTGTAAATATAAAAGGCTTTGAAACTTCTAAAGTATCACATTAATAGAAGTGAAAATGAGAATGGCTTCTTTACAGTGATTGGATTTGGAGTTAGAGGGCCTGGGTTAGAATGTTGAGTCTGCCATTTATTCTTTGGTAATGAATTTGGTAATTACTTTGGGGAATTTACCTTGGGCAAATGATCTGACTTTGGGTTTCGGTTTCCTGATCTATAAAGGAAGGTGTAACTGATGATTTCTAAGGTTTCTTTTTGCTCTAAATCTATGAGGCATAAAAGGTCTTCAAATGTGTCCTCCCAAAGGCAGAGAACAGCCCTGTTATAATAAACGCCCAGACTTTTGACTTTGGAGAATATAGATACTCACTTATGTAACAATCAACAGATATTTTTTTGGATACTGACTTGGTGCCCAATCCTTCAGAGAGGAAAAAGGAGGAAGACAGGGCCCCCTGTCCTTGAGGAGCTCACAGGCTAGTTAAGGAGACAGATGGACACTCATGAAGCAGGAAAAGGACGATTTAGGGCCCAGCTGGGTGATACTGATAGGATGTCAGCAGGGAGGGAGATCAGGGTGAGTGTCCTTGAAGAAATTGTCAGGCCCTATCAGGAGCTTCCTGTGGCCCCTTGTTGCTGTTATCTGGCAGCAGTGGAAGCTTTTAGATTTTAGTCTTCATAGGAACAAAGAGGTTAGACAGAAGAGGGCAGCTTACTCAGGGAGATCCAGAGTCTGAGCAGCTGAAATCTGGAAGTGTGGTGCCTAAGGGCAGGATGGGGGTGGGGAAATGAGGCAAGGAGGAGAGTCTTCTTAAGAGGAGAGAGTTGGGGATTATGGATCAGAAGCAGTCATCAAGTTGGGGAGGGGTTTGGTGAAGATATGGGCTCCTGAGTTTCTGGTAACACAAAGTGTGCTATGTTAGATGAAGTATCCAAGGCTTGTACCCCAGGGCTAAGGCTTGTAGGAACATACATTACATGGAAGAAACTGACCCATTCAGAACATTGCCTGTGTTTCTTTTTGTCCATCCAAGAGAAGGGAATTGTTGGTGTGATCTGCTGAGGGCAGGGGCCCCAAAGGGACAGGATCTGGGACTTCCCATCATTAGGAGGAGCTCATAGAAGGTAGAGAAGTAGGCTTAGGGAAATCTTGGTAGAAAAACAGCTTTTTACCCAGTCTGCCTGGGAGAATAGGATGCTCTGGAGCTGTCCATGACTCTTTCCTTCTTCCCAACTCTGTTCTCAGTCCAACAAAGACCCTAAGTCCAGGACTTCATCTTTTTGACAAGTGTGAGGCTATAGACCGAACACCAAGCATACAGAGAAAGAATCCTGATGCACTAGAATTGAGGGAGACACCAGGCTTTGCCCTTGGCCAATCCTTCCTACCTAACTTCAGTCTCTAGTGGGAAGTCCAGTACAGTAGGCCATGAGACAAACAGATGGTAAGGTTCCTATTAGTACTGTCCTGGTAAGGATAGAGCAAGACCTGAGTGAAGTGAATAGTCTGACTGCAAAGGAATCTCAGAACAGGTGTGATAGGTATAATAGATAGCCAGGACCCATTCAGTGGAAAGAACACTGGTTGGGGTCAGGAGAGACCTGAATTCTATACCTACTGACATTGGCTAGCCATGTCCATCTATAAAATGAGGTTAATAGTGGCTTCTGCATCTACTTCCCTGAGAAGCTCTATGGTATAGTAGATAAACAGGTCACTTACGCTCTAGAAGGACCTGAGTTAGAGTTCTACTTCTCACACTTACTAACTCTGGGACCTTGGATAAGTCCTAACTTCCCAGTGCTCTAAGCAGCTCTCTCACTGTAAGTTGTAGAGAAGGGACAGGCCTGCTTCGGGGGAGGGAATTTCCTATCTAAGCGTCCTCTCTATCAGTTAAATCACTGGTCTGATCCTTATCCTTGTTTACCGACCAGAATCAATTGAGGACCAAGTGATATAATGCATGTAAACAGCTTTGCAAACCTCAGCAACACAAATGCCACTGTCTTATTTCTTCCTCTCTCCCTGTTCTCAGGCCCTGGAGACCCAGGTTGCCCGAACTCCTGCAACATCTGCTAACAGCAGCTCTGCTGCAGAGTGCCTCAGCCACGACGTTGAAGGAGAACAGGGGAGTGGTGAGCTCATGGACGTGGAGACCCAGGAAGAGGAGATGAACAGGGATGGCAGGACGCCAATGGATGTTAGTGCCCAGATGGAGAGTGCATGGAAAGATGTGAGGACACAGGAGGACTCAAGGACACGTGTTGATCTGAGGACACAGGCAGATGTGAACCGACAGGTGGTCAGGAGAACCCGTATGGATAGCAAACAGAGAGATGGGAGTACACAGGTGGTTGCAGTAACACAGCTGGAGCGGGAGAGTAGCCACAATCCGCAGTCTATAGCCTCTGGGTTCCAGACACCAGAGGCTCCTCATAGACCTGGCCACTTCAAGAGGCTGCCTGTGGAATCTTCCCATCCTTCACAGGTCAGGTCTGAGGAGATGCAGTTTCCAGCCCTTGGGAACACACAAGGGAGCCTCCCAGCCCCTATTGGGCCAGAAGTTGGTGGGAGGCCAGTGGACAGAGTGGAAAGCAGAGGACTAGGGCAGTTGGGCCCTGCTGAAGTTGACAGAGTTGCTCAACAGCCTCAGGAGGAGTTGCCTCTGCCCACTGAGGAGACAATAAACACTGACCATGAGGCCTCTATGGAAGGGTCTGACCCTGTGGTAAAGACAACCTTGGGCCTTGCCTCAGATTCCCATCCAACTTCTCCCATTAGCCCCATGGCCCCCTGCACTCCTAGCCGGAAGGCAGTCTGCCTCCCAACAAACAATCAGCAAGGACAAGTCCAAAGAGGGCCTACCAAGGTGGCTCTGATGCCCTGTCCAGAAGCAGCCCAGGTCTTGGGGTGCTCTGAGCCAGAGCCAGAGCCTCCCTGTGAAGCCTTGCCCAGAGTGGAGACCCCCAGCCAGGGTCATCGTGCAGAGAATGAGACTGCGAGGAGTAGAGGGAATGCTCTTAGTGCTCATGGGGAGTCTGAAGCTGAGATTCCAGGAGCAGGGTTGAGTGCCACCAGTCCAGTAGGATCTGACAGTGGTCTCATTGATTCCTTAAAGAATTATTTACTCCTGCTCCTGAAACTCTCCAGTGCAGACACAGACCTGAGAGAAACTGAAGCCAGAGGGAGACCAGAGGGCCAGCAGCCCCTTGCAGGGGGACCAGGTCCCCCAGACACTCTGGCACCAACAGTGGAGATTGCTGGCTTGAGCCCCCGGACATCCCGGAAGATCCTAGAGAGAGTGGAAAACAACCACCTCATTCAGAGTGCCCAGAGCTTACAGCTGAGTCCCTGTACCTCCCGCCGGCTCACTGGCCTCATTGACCAGGAGGTGCAGTCAGGCCAGAAGGCCCTGGCAGCAGGGAAGACCCTGGGAAGATACCCCAGTTCACTGACTGTCCCTACCATTGTGGTGGGGGAGGAGACCCACGTGCAAGGCCCAGAGAAAAATAACAAGGAAGTTTCTGAGGAAATTGGGGCTGGGCCCAAGGAAAGCAGAATGGGGGTATCCCTTTGGGGATCAAGTGGGGATCAAGGGTCCCTCAGGATGGGGGAGCCTCTTGGGGAGAGTAAGAGAGAGGAGCCCTTCAGGGATGCAGAGCTCCCAGGTGCAACCCCAGAGGAGCTGGCCTTGGGAGCTCGGAGAAAGAGATTTCTCCCCAAGGCCAAAGTGGGTGGGGAGGGGGAAGCACCGGCTCCTGATAGGGAAAGCCCCACAGTTTCTCCCCGTGGGTCTAGGAAGAGCCTGGCACCTGGATCCCCAGTGATTTCCCCGAAGGAGAGACATTCCCCAACTCAGAACAGAAAGATGCTCGAGGTACCTCGTCCAGATGAGGACTCTACAGACCTGGGCTCAGGTCCCAAGGGCAGCGAGCCAGATGTGGAGTTGGCCCCTGAAGATGGCAAACAGGATGAGACAGCCAAGCCCAGAAAAACCAAAGACCTTTTCAAGGGTGAGAGCTGGTTTGGGAAGGGAAGGTAGAAAGTTCATGGGAGAAAACTGAAAGCCTTCTTAGGACCTAGGGCCTTGCTTTCCGTGTATAGACACAGCGACTGCCTTCTTAATGCTTCATACAGTTAAATGAGGATTTCCAAGAGGCATGTTTTAGGGGGAGTTGGTGAATGGAGGCCAAGTTTTGCTTAGGAGCCTGGAATTTCAATTTATGGCCCTGCTTTTGCCTCTTCTCTAGGGACGACCCCTGGTGTCTTAGTTGTCTGATCCCTTCCTTTGGCCCCTCTTTTAACCCTGGTCTGGGATCCAGTTGCCCCAAGAAGTTACATTTGGAAACAGTAGTTCAAACCTATTGCAGACAGGGCGAGCAGGGCCCTTGAAGTCAGGAAGGATCTAGAACGCCCAATGCCAATCTGTTGCCTAGGAACCCTTTGTTTTTCTCTCTATGCCAGGACACAGACAGTCCCCTCAGGCCCCACTTGGGATTCAATGAAATAGCAATTCAGTTTAACGGACACTTGTTAAGGGACTGCTCCAGGCAACACTCTGTACTGGGAGGATAGATAAAAAGTTTAGATAGGATAAATACCCTGCTTTCTCACAGCTGATAGTCTAATAGGGGCACCGTAGCACATACAAATAGTAACAGCACAAAGTAATATGTGAAAAATGCATAATGAAGAGATAACGCATTCTGTGAGGTTGGGGCATGGGCAGATGAAGGCCATCACAGACTGAGGGGGCAGGAGAACCGGTGAAAAGAATGCCAAGTCTGGTGTTTTGGATTCAAATCCCATGTCTGATGCCTTCTACCTGTATTACCTTGGGCAGGACAGTTAACCTCTTTGGGTGTTGTTTGCCCATCAGCAAAGCGAGAGGTTGGATTAAATGGCCTGTCTGTTCTCTTCCAGCTCTGCCCCTATGAGCCTATGATCAGGCTTCAGAGGATTGAATGAACAGGTGAAGAGACAGGAAGTATGGGCATTACAGGGAGAGGCTAGATCAGTGACCTGGTACTGTGATTCCTCATCTTTTGGACTCTTCCCCCAAGTACCATCTTACACCACTGAGCCAAGATGGCAGCCCAGAGAGTGAATAACTTAGCAAGGGTGACAGTGAATCCTTGGCAGGGTTTGGCTTTGAAGCCAGGTATCCTGATTTCTAGCTCTCCACGTGTCCCTGAGTTATGTACATATAAAAGCATAGGAAAATTAATTCTTTGAATGTTGAGCTAGAAGGAGGCCATCTTTTCCAAAATCTTTTTATATTTTGCTTATGAGGAAACAGCCTCCATGGGTTAAATGCATTGGCCAGGGTCACACATTTTGAACTTGGGTATCCTGACTCCAGATCCAGTGCCCTACTCACTGCTGCCCCAGAGAATACTTGGGGAAGATCCAGTTCTCCCAAGAAGGGGAGCGGCCTTCATCAGGCTTATAGAGTTCCATTTCCCCATCAGCCCCCCAGGTCATCCGGAAGATCCGGGTGGAACAATTTCCTGATGCTTCTGGAAGTCTGAAGCTGTGGTGTCAATTCTTCAACATCCTCAGTGACTCGGTATTGACCTGGACCAAGGACCAGCTCCCTGTGGCTGAGGTAGAGCGGAGGTAAGGGGCCTGGGTACTCTCAGATCCTGGGTTCTAGACACCCAGAAGTCCTGAGGGCCCAAGAATAAGGTGCTGGAGTTTCCACCATCCCTGGAACTCGTTGGGGAGCTGACTTCTGTTTTGTTATGAACCCCTTGTGTTCTCCTTTCCCTACTTCTTTTGTCTCAGAGTGAGGGTTCTGGTGGGCCCTTGTGGGCCCAGCGTTCTACAGTTCAGGTCACATTCCCAGGCTCCTGGATTCTGTTTTTCGTTTGCAGTGCGGGAGACGAGGGGCCAGCGGCCTTAGCGATTGTACAGGCTTCGCCTCGGGACTGTGGTGTCTACCAGTGTACCATCCAAAATGAGCACGGCGCCGACTGTACCAACTTTTGTCTCAGCCCTGAGGGTGAGTGAGGACCTGGTTTAGATCCTGTTCACTGTCCTGGCACCCACATCACTCCCCATCTCTGTTCAATGAAGCTCTTAGGTTCATTCTCCAAACAGAGGCGCAGTTGTTGGGAAATGGTGAGTTAGTCAACAAGTCACTAAGGAGGTCTTTTCACTAAGCTTACTGTGTGCCTGGCATTGTGCTGAGCACTGGAAATACAAAGTAACAATTAGAATAATCCCAACAAAGCCCAAACAGACAAAACACATTCTGTGCTCTCAAGGTGAGTGTATTCTAGTAGAGTAGATAACATGGAAATGTCTAGGTGCATACAAGATATATAGATCTACATGCAGGTAATGTTAGACCCAGAGGAATCTAAGGAGACTAAAAGGCTGGGGAGGAGGCAGACAGGGATGTTGGGGGAAGTATGTCTGGGGAGTGGTGGAATAGAGTAGACCGCTCTAGCCGTGGGAGAGAGCCAGAGCAACAGTGTGGAGACAGGTGATGGAGTGTTGTATTCAAGGATTCCCAAGTAGGCCAATGTTGCTGAATCACAGAGTAAAGCAGAAAAGGCTGCCCAGAAGGCAGAGAGCTTTAAATGCCTAACAGAGGAATTTATATTGGATCCTGGAGGTTATTGGTTAGTGGCGATCATCTTTCCCAGTCTAGGCAGGGGAACCCAGAAAACAGTCTCTCACCTTCTTTCTTTGTCCCATTCAGTGTTGTCAGGATTCATCTCCAGAGAAGAAGTTGAAGGTAGAGTATACCCCTTGGGAAAGAGCTGATGGGACTTCATAGCCATCTCTGCTATCTACAGGGATGACCAACTGCTCAGCTTTAGAATTTCTGTTCTAGTTTCCTTTTCCCCATGTGCACCAACCCTTTTCCATGTAGAGTCATTATTTTTCCTCAGAGCAGTGTGGGAGAGGCTAAGGAGGGGTTCATTCTATCATGCCCCTTTGGTCTCTACTGTGAGTCTGTGATTTGCCTCTTGCTGGGTATACAAGAGGAACTAATCCAGGAGGGTGGGCCCAGTGATTGAAGGCACTTCTTAAGTGTTACCCCCTCCTCTCACATGGGGGATATTGCATATTGCATATTGCAGGTTTGGACCTTGAGCCCAGTGGAGGATGGAGAGGGGTGGTCACAAGATCACTTCTTTGGCTGTAATCAGTTATGCCTCCCTAACATCTCAAGGATGTGACTTTATGAGTAAGGGTAGGCTAGGGCTTATGTCTAGGAGACCACTTCCCACATTTCTCATATCCTTATCCAGTTGGAGAAGAGATTGAGATGACACCCATGGTGTTTGCCAAGGGCCTTGCGGACTCGGGCTGCTGGGGGGACAAACTTTTTGGCCGACTCGTGACTGGTGAGCTCCGTGGAAGTGGGCGTGGACGTGGTCTTCGCAAGGCCTCCCAAGCCAAGGTCATCTACGGACTGGAGCCCATCTTTGAATCAGGTCGCACTTGCGTCATCAAGGTCCCCAACCTACTTGTGTTTGGGTCCAGCAGTGAGAATGCTCTACTGGGGAGGAATTATGATGTCACCATCCAGGTACTCAGACCCTTTGTTGTTGCTTCTCAGTCTTAGGTCCTCAGCTGGTCTCCTCCCCATTCCCTATCCCATCTTTCCATTGAGTCTGGGAGCTGCATAGGAAGGCTATGCTCAGAAAGAAATAGGGGAACAGTCTAGCTTTTTTTGGGAGGGGCATCCAAAGGCTTTTAGGATAGAGGTTGGGAAAAGTCATTAATACATACAATCTCAGAGGTGGTGGGGAAACTTGGAAATTCATGTTGTCTAGTCTTTTGCCCAGTGTGGGAGTCTGCCATATTATATCCCCCAAAGATGGTGATCCATGTCATTGAGATCTATATCCCTCTGCCTGGCATCTTGCTTAGGGCTCTGGAACTGGGCAAGTTTATCTCCAGGGCTTTGGTCATTTTTTTCCCTCTAGGGATGTAAGATCCAAAACATGAGCCGAGAGTACTGCAAGATCTTTGCGGCTGAGGCCCGAGCTATCCCTGGTTTTGGGGAGGTTCCTGAGTAAGTTCTCCCCTTCTCTCTCTGCCCCTTGCTTCCTAGACCTTAGGATGCTCCTGAGGTCTAGGGAAATTAATTTCCTTCTTAGTGATAATCAGGTGTCCATATGATCTCATGTGGATAGAGTGCCCCTAAGGTAGAGATAAGCAAAGCATGTGGTTACTTCTATACAAAGTATTATCTTGCACATACCCCCAGCAGAGCACGAGTGTGTGCACTTACATGAACACACATAATTCTGGCTTTCATTTTTCCTTCAGGCCTTTTATCCTCCCTTCTCTTCTTCCCCATCAATCTGTCGCTCCCAATATCACTTCTCAATTAACAGGTTGAAAAATATGGGCTTGACTGGTTAAAAGGACTTTGAAAGGATAAAAGGTTAGGGATGAGAACCAAGGAGGCTTCAAGTCCCATTTCCAAATGCCCCATGTTTCATCTGCTTTGGATGAGGTCATAAAAAGGTTTTAGCATGGAGGCCAGACTTAATGTTTCCAGTCCCCCCATGTTTGGGCTTTACATAGTACATAGAACTCAAGCTTCAGGTCACTGGGCTGCGCTGAGTTCCATTCTGATCTAGCGTGGGGTTTCTTCTGTCTTGCCTGTTACTCTCCTGTCTCAGCCCTTCTCTGTAGTAATTGCACATGGCCACAGAAGGTACCCAGCTCACCCAGTCCAGGCTCTAATAAGCAAGTGCCAAAAAAATTCCTTATCTGAGCTAACTGTGTCCATTATCACCCCCATATCCATCTTTAAATTGCTGGGAACCCTCCAGTAATTAACAATAATGATAATAACAATATCAGCAGCATTTATGTAATGCTTCAAGATTTGCAGTATAATGTATAAGCATCTCATTTTATCATCACAACAACCCTGGGGAGTAGGTAACTTTATTATCCCTATTTTACAGATGAGGAAACCAAGACAAATGGGAAGTTAAGTGACTTGCCCAGGGTCACAGCTAGTAATTGTATGAAGCTGGATTTTGTCCCAGGTCTCCTGACTTCAGTTCCAGCACTCTGTCTATGGCTGTCTTCTTCATAGATTGGCCAGAGAATGGGGGGACATGGTTTACGCATGGAGACATTCTGACTGGGAGTGACTTAGGGATCTGTGGAAGCCAGTGAGTTCCTTGACCCAGAAAGTTCCCTGTCTATAAGCTTCTGGAATCCTAAGACTAGAAGGAATTTCATTGTAAGGTCCCAGAATCAAAGTGGGGCTAGATAGGATTGGGGGTTTTCTTGGGTTTGAGTGCCGTGCTCATGGGCAAGGTGGGACTGTGTTTAGGATCATCCCACTGTACTTGATCTACCGGCCAGCAAACAGCATCCCATATGCCACTCTGGAGGAGTACCTGGGGAGGCCCTTGGAGCCATACTGTGCTCGCGATTGGGAGAGCGGCGGCACCCAGGTAGCCCCTGCCACCTCTGAGGCTGCCCAGAAGTGTCGGACCTTCCAGCACTGGTTATATCAGTGGACGAATGGCAGCTTTCTAGTCACAGACCTTGCAGGTATGAGGGCTTGGGGGACTGGCAGGGGACTGTTCATCCTCATGGGGGATTCTGGAGGGAGGAAGGTTTCCGGTAAGAGATGGCACTTGAGATGAACTTCGAAAGGATTCTAAGAGATAAAGGGAAGGAAGGAATGCTTTTAGGTATGAGAGACAGTCATTACAAAGGCATGGAGGTGGGAGTTAGAGGGACATCAAGTAGGCTGGTTTGATTGGAGGGTAGACTATGTGAAGGCTAATAATGTCAGTCAGTCAACAAATATTTATTAAGAACTTACTCTGTGCCAGCTCTGAACTGGGTACTGGGATACAAGGAAAGACAAAAACATGATCCCTTTAATGTGAAATAAGCTTGAAGCCAGGCTGTGAAAAGGGCTTTTCATACTCAGCCGAAGAGTTTCTGTCTTATCCCAGAGGCACATGGAGCCATTGGAGCTTTTTGAGCAGGAGGGGTGACAGGAGTAGGCCTGTCCTTTAGAGATTCACTAGTTGTCCATTACAAAGATGAGTTCCTTGAATCAATTTCCTCAAATATGGTGGCATCGACTTCCTTTATCCGTGTAATCCCTTTTACAGGAATTTTCGAAGTTCAAGAAAACGGTATGTATTTTGTCAGCAGTTAGACTGTGTTATTGTAGGAAAAAGAACTTCTGACTTTCTGAGAGGCTCATAGGGCCACCTTGGCATTTCCCCATGTAAATTTATTAAATATCTACTATGTGCCAGGGGCTTTGCTAAGCACTGTGGATACAAATGGAGGAAAAAGACAGGCACTGCTCTTGAGAAGCTCCCAATTTCCCAGTATCAGCTCTACGATGTATTCAACACCCTTCTTCCACATAGTTTTCACAGCATAGTGCCCGGCACATAGTAGGTTCTCATTGCCTGTCTTTCCTCTGACTTTGTGTCTGTGAATGAGCTGAAGTAGCAGTAAGTGAGCGGGAAGGCCTGAATGCCTTTTTCTCCTCTACTTTTACAACCAGCTCTCAGACAAGGCTCTGAAAAACTTAGAATAATACAGTCACATAGTCACTGTTAGTATTATATGACTAAGTATGCTAATGCCAATGATTCTCTCTCCTCCACTGTGACATGGAAGTGGCCCAGTCCTTGAGGGCCACACCAGCAGAACACAGGGGCTACCTGCCAGGCCTTCTCTTACTAGAGAGAGTCTGAACATGGGCCCCAGCATGCATTGTGTGCCTGGCTTCTATGGATCAGCTTCACTTGGGGGTGAGAATCCCATCATTAGAAGGGTGACTCTGGAGTGAATCAATTCCTTAGCAACAACAACTTATAGACAAGCCCTTGGATAGCAATCTGGAGTTTGCCTAGAGGAGTTGCAATCTGCATTGGTGAGGGGAGTACCTACAACCCTGATAAAATCTTGTATCTTAGAAGTGCTGAGTCAGTAATAGCAACCATAATAATCTAGTTGTAATAGTCCCGGAATCTTACAGTTAGAAGGAAGCTGACGGGTGAGTCATCTGGCCCAGCCCATATCTGAGCGGGAACCCCGTGTAGCTTACATTTTATGTAATACTTTGCCATTGTAAGTGTTTTCCTATACCTTCTGGGAGGTAGAATGACATGATGGGAAAAGCACTGGCTTTAGAGTCAGTGGGCCCGTGTTCAAATGCTGCCATTTAATACCTATGTAACTTTGGGCAAAGTCACTTACATTTGTATGGCCTAAGGCCTTTCATCTATAAAATGAGGGATTTGAACTAGAATTCAGGGGCTCTAAACTTTTCTATATGTCACAGACCCTTCACAGATCTGGTGAAGGTTATAGACTCCTCAGAATGCTTCTTAAAATACATAAAAACAAGAAAAATTATATTGAAATAAAGGGGTAGTCAAGAGGAAACTTTTCATTCAAGTTCACGATGACCCATGTAATCTATGTACAGATGCCTTAAGGGGTCCCAGGTTGCCAGGGTAAGAACCATGGACTATAATCTTAGGTCCTTTCAAGGTCTGAGATCCTATGATGTCTGTTGATCCTTACAATAACACTGTGAGAAGTAGGGAGGGCAGATGGCATCATCCCCACTTTATAGATGAAGACACTGAGGCCAGAGAGGAGTGATGTGCTCGGAATGACTAGCCCATTTGAAATGACTCCCCACGAATCCTTCCTTAATAGAATAGCGCATTTAGACAGTGATACAACATCTGCAAAGCACTTTTCATTGACTATTACCTTTGAGCCTCACAGTGGTTCCAGAGGGATGTCATCCCTCACATTTTAAAATCCACATTTTAGAGAAGAGAACACAGGTAATAAGTTAAAATGTTTAGCACCATTCAACTGAGGGAGGATTTGAACTGATGGCTTCCTGGCTCCAGGTCCAGTACTCTGTCCCTTGTACCACCAGCTGCCTTCTGCATAGATTCACCTGGGGCAGACCAAGTTTATGCATCTATGTGCATCAGCCCTACTGGGACTAAATTTGAGGACCTGTGGTCTCTCTGGGCATTCCAAGAGCTCTCATTCCTGACCCTCCCCTCAATTCCTGCTTACCTTTCCATGTTTTCCCTTTCCTTTTGTCTCCTCTAATGGGTAATCAGGGCAGTTAGTAGTAGCAGCAGCAGAAACAGCAATAGTAGTAGTAGTCCATATATGGATATGTGTATACAGATGTATATGTATATGTATGTATGCATGCATACACACACAGAGTCAATTCAGCAAATATTTCTAGCACCGCCACTATGCACAAGGCCCCAGGTGAGGGAGCTTCCTCTTCCAGTGCAGGTCTGCACATTGGGATTTATAATCTTCAAGAGTTGTCTGAACACTGACAAGTTGGCTTTTCCAAAGCTGGTGCTCTTCGGAGGTGTGACTTGAATCCAGGTCTTCCAGGTTTCAAAACCAGCTCTTTACTCGTCATGCCGTGTGATCTCTCTGAGCTCTATATAGCACATATAAAAACATGAAACAAAGCAAGTGCTTGTTAAATTGGTTACTAAACTAAACCAACTAAATAAAGCCAACAAGCATTTCTTTTAATAGATAATAAATGGCACTCACTTTGTGCAAGGCAAGCATATTTCCTGCCCTCAAGGAACTTAACTTCTAATGGAGGAGGAGAGGAAGGAAGAGGGGGATAACCATTTATTAAGTACGTGTGCATAGGCATGTGCTGGGCTCTTTTACAAATACTGGCAAAGGACAGTGTAAATACAATATATAATCCAAGGAAATTAGAGGTAATTTCTGAAGGAAGGTTCTGGCATTGAGGGACAATAGAGACATACACATACATGCACATGTAAAATATATGTTATGTATGTATATGTATAAGTGTATTTTGAAAATAGCAAAATATTATAGGCAAACCAGTATTATACACACATATATACTACACTGATGAACTCATAGGTCCGGACCACGGGAATAATAAAAAGTATTTTGTTGTATATTACATTCAAGTTAATAATAATTATTTTTTTATTATTTTGATCAGGACCTGTGATTACATCAGTTCATGGAATTTGCAGTGAAAATTTCTTCCACTGATGCATATATATTTATAGTATATGTTTGTATGCATATATGTATATGCATATAGATGCCTAGAAAAATGTGTGTAGGGATCCACAAACACACACATATGTCATGTTACCTCTCTCTGTGCTGTGTACAATGCATGCAAAAGAGCTCTGAAAATACTAAAATGTTATAGGTAAACCAATGAGTATTAGTCTCACATATGCATTTATAACATATCATATATATATATAAAACATATATAAATATATACACAACCATACACATACTATCTCAAAGCTAGCACTTTCCTTCTGAGATACCTCCACTCTTGCCACTATCTACCTTGTCTGTCTATCTACCTTGTCACTTGCCAGTATTTATAAAAGTACCTAACACAGTGTCTAGCAACTTGTCTATAATCTATATGCTTTTAGCTTTTTGGGGTCACTAAGAAATGAATGGCTTACCCATGTGATCCATGGGTCACACAGTCAGTTTGTTTCAGAGTCAAGCTTGAATCTAAGATACTCTTGACTTCAAGGTCACCTTTTATCCATTATGACCATCCTGGAGAAGCTGTTTCTCACTCATTGCCCAGATGAGGCTGGCTTCCCAAGCTTATCACCTACTGTAGAATAGTCAGTCTCCAGACTTGGTGGGGTCATTGGAAATCTTGCTGGGTGACTACTTAGTAGAAGTGTGGCAAAAGTATGGGTTAGAGATGGATATCAGGGTCCTTTCTATCTCTGAGATTCTATGACTCTGTAACCTGGCCTAGAGCCTTCCAACTTCATTCCCATATAAAGGGATAAAGGGAAGGGAGTGGCATTGCTCAGAATGCAGTGGGAGAGGACACTTTTAGAGCTGGGCTCACACTTACGGATCTCAAACACTCTGCTCTTTTCTAGGTGTTGATTGGAAGATGACAGATGTGCAGATTGCCACCAAACTTAGAGGGTAAGTGGTTCTTAGGACCTGAGCAGCTGCTGTGTTGGCGTCCAGGGCCCTGCTCTACTCCTTCCCCTTAGGACTACTTCCGTCTCCTTGCGTTGGAGATCTAAATGTCCATCTGACTCTTTAACCCTGAAAGAATGTGGCTTGTGGATGGGCTGCACCAAGGATGGGGAACTTGCAGAACAAATCTTTGTTCTGTGAAGCTTGAATTCAGTCAAAGGGTCTCACTTGAGGATCTCAAGGGCCACATGTGGCCTCGAGGCTGCAGGTTCCCTACCCCTGGGCCATACTGTAACATCGTGGGGATCACTGAATTCTCTTTGCCCCAAATTCTCTCTACCCTGCTTCATTTCCTCTTTTCTTAGTATGGATAATGAGTTTCCCTGCATGAGATTTATAATACTGCCTCCTGGGGATTAGGGATCCCCAACCTCTGAATCATGCTGCCCCATAAGATAACACCTCAGTCAGGGAATCTGCCAGTTTCTAATAGGGCAAGACCATGTACCAGCACAGCTAGGCGTCATGAAGAAGCTGGACACCAAGGTGGTAGTGGTAAGCATGCCATAGCCCACTTCTCCTGGATGATCAGATGATCAGTTCCAGGTTAGACAAGTGAAGGCTGTGGTTGTCAGTTCCAAGTCCTAGGGTTGATGGTTATCCCAGGGCTGGGGGAGGAGATCACAGAGAGTGGATATGAATTCTCTAGGGCCCCAGTTTTTGCTCTGTTTGGCTACAGGTACCAAGGTCTCAAGGAAAGCTGCTTTCCAGGCCTCCTTGAGCAGTTCGCTGTTTCACATCAATGCAACACCCACTGTGAGATGCTGGGGCTGAAGTCTCTCAAGAGCCTTGAGACTCTTTACCCCGTGGCCAAGGCCAAGGGCTCCAAGAGCCCCTCCTCGGGCAGGAAAGCCCCATCATCCACTCAGTTGAGCCCCCAACTTCAGAAGAAAGGTCATCTCAGCCCCCAGGGATCCCGAAAAAGCACCTCAAGCTTGAAGGCCATCCCTAGGTCCCCTGAGACTGCTGATACACAGTTAAATAACTAACCTGCTAACCAGGAAAGGGGCTCCAAGGCTCAGGGCATGTGATAATCAAGATTGGAGGCTAGAGGGCCTCCACTTAGATTAAAGACCAACCAGTAAACAGTTCAAACCAGACAGTAAATATCCTAAGACAGAAATAGAAAGGATGGGTGAGTGTAGCCCCAGTGGCAGGAGTGCCCTCCCCTATATGAAAGAGGCCTCTTCATTCTCCTTTAGCCTCAGAGTGACAGGACCCACAGTATAGAAAGCTGTGTCAGGGTCTCTGAGACCTCATGGAAGGATGCAGGGATCAGTTGGCATGGTTTGTGCCCATCTCTGTTTCATTCATTCGAGACCTCGGTGCATATCTAAGATGGACCCTACAGCCTCTCTCCAGGCTTAGTGGACAGAAAGGGAGATAGGTCAAATCCTTGGCATGGCACAGTACCTGGGGCTTATGTGCTCTGAGAGTACCACAGTGCTGGGTGTCAGGGACCTCACATGTGGTGCCCTCCACAACGTTTACAGTTGCTCTTGGCTCGAGGGCCCCTCTGCATCCCTAGGCCAGATGCTCACCTTGCACTCATCATAGCCAGATTCTGAAGTGTGTGTTGTTTCTTTGAGAGGCCTTCCCATTTCCATATTGCTTGGCACTGAACCCTTGACATTAACCAAAGCTACTTGACCTTGTTTTTGGGGAGTGGATTGGTGTTCCTATTTGCTGGCAACCACCAACCCCAGGGTCTGTTCAGTTCCTAGACCTTTGCCCCTGTGGCCTAGCCCCACCTTCAACTAACCTGCCTCAGCGCTCAGGGGAGAAGAAGCATGACCCTATCCAGAGTTTCTTCCGTAGCACCTAGTCTGTTTGTCTTGTGAGTTATAACAATGAAGGGCATTCACTCTCTTGTTTTCCTCATGTTCCTCTTTGCTGCTGTTTCCCTTTCTCCCTAACAGCTTCCCATTTGCTCTTCCCCTGGCTGAGTCTTTTTCTAGGTCTGTGCTGGTTGTTCTTTGCTGAGATGAGGGGTCCAGACTCCACCCTGGCACCAGGGAAATTGCTGTCTCTGCTTGCTTCTCATATCCTATTCTTTTTTTCAAGTTTGGTCTGGGCTACTGGGGCCATGAGACCCCACCCAATGGGATTGAGAGTGGGCATCAGCAACTGTGGCACATGGGCTGGTGCTTGGTTCAGGAGGTCTGGGGTCCCACTCTGAGATAGAGAATTTGGAGCCATGGTGATTCTTAGATATTTTTGCATAGTCAGTGCCTGAGGGTTGGGTTTAAAGTAATTTTCTGCTCAGTGTAGAATGTGTGTTGGTTGAGGTGGGTAGGCAGGGATGGAGGAAGGAGCCAGCCCAGCTCTGGGGTTCTAGATCTCTATATCTAGGCTCTCAGATTGAGACCTGAGCTCCTGGGGGACAGATAGTAGCCCTAGATCAATTTTTTTGATTCTGGATTTCTCCTTATGGGCTCCAAAAGAAACTGTAGTCCTAGGCTGAAGAGCTCGGCCTGAGTACAGCTCTTGTTCTGGTCTGTGTTGGGATGAGTATGCCTTACATGGGGATAGGGGCTTGCATGCTCCACTTTGAATGCAATAAAGACAATGAGTGCTTGTCCATGTGGTTTCTTTTTCTTTAGTCATGGATGCTCCTTCTGATCAATCAGTCAGCATTTATTAAGCGCCAGCTGTATGCCAAGTCCTGGGCTAAGTGCTGGGGATACAAAGTCCCTGTCATCTCTTGGATTTCTGGGCTCATGGGGCCCTGACTTGGACTTTGGATAGATCAGAAAATAAATCAGGCCCAGATTTCAAGTCCTATTTTTTAAAAACTAACTTATTTATTTTTCATTTTCAACATTTACTTTTATAAGATTTTGAATTCCAAATTATTTTCCCTCCCTCCCCAAGATGGCATGCAATCTGATACAGGCCATACATGTATGATCATATTAAGCATTTCCACATTAGTCATGTTGTGAAAGAAACATCAGAACAAAAGGGAAAAACCACAAGAAAGAAAAAGAAAACAAATAAAAAAGAAAATAATATGTTTCAATCTGCATTCAGACTCCATAGCTCTTTCTCTGGATGTGGATAATATTTTCCATCATGAGTCCCCGGAATTGTCCTAGATTACAGCATTGCGCAGAAGAGCTAAGTCTAACAAAGTTGGTCATCGCACAATGTTGTTACTGTCAAGTCCTGTTTCTTAAAAAATAAGTTTTTAATTGGTTCTTGTCTTCTTTTTTTTAACATCAGCATAGTTTTGCCCATTATCCTTCTCCTTTCACGAGAGCCATCCCATATAACAAACAGTATTTTTACAAGGAGAAAAAGAGGAAAAAATCAGGCCATTTGATAACTCTGAAAAAAGTCTGGAAATGCGTGCTATGTAACACGTCCGACCTCCACAGAGGGGTAGCTTCTTTCTGAGTCATTCTTCTCAAGTCCTACTGTTTCCTGAGCACACCACATTTCAAACCCACCGAGGCAGAGACAGTAGAAGCTGGCTTCATGTATTTTGTCATCATCAGCCCTTTCTCACTTCTGGGTCAGAAGGAGCTTGTGGTAGAAGGAGGAAGAAAACTCCCATCCTCACTCAGTGGATGGGATCTGATCACCCACTTTCCCCCAGCTCCATGCTGTCCTTTCCAGGTTTCTTTCTGAGCAGGCTCCCCACTTACCCTCTAGTTTGTTATTTCTTTGTTTAGTGATGATAATAGCTCACATGCATATGACACTTTAGGTCTTATAAAACCCTTTGCTCATAGCAGCCCCAGAAGTGGGGCAATGCAAGTATTAACCTTGTTCACAAGTAGGAGAACCAAAATTAGGTGGTTTGTTTGGGTCAAGATCTAGTAAGCTTCAGATGACGGAATTTATCAAATACCTGTTGTATGAAAACCAAGGAACTTCATGTTTGGTGAATAGAATGAGGAACTTGGAGCCAAGAAGACCTGGGTTCAGATCCTACTTTTGACACTTACTTTGTGACCATGGGCAAGTCACCTAGCATGTCTGAGTGCCAGACAAGCATTCTCTAATTCATGGATGGGCAGCTAGATGGTGTAGTGAATGGAATGATGGATTTAAAGTCAGGAAGATCCGAGTACAGAATCCTACCTCTGGCACTTAGTAGGTATCCACCGTAAGCTTCCCAATAAAAAACTCATTCAACAAATATTCATTATACACCCATTGTACGCAAATCACGAAGCATCATGTTTACTAGACAAGTGATTTAGTCTCTCTCTGCCTCAATTTCTTTATAAAATAATAGCATCTACCTCCCAGGGTTCATGTTAGAATCAAAGTTAACATGTAAAATGCTTATAAGATAAATGAACAAATGGATAAAGCATTAATTAATCGCAGTAAAACTGTGCTAAATGCTGGGGATGCAAATATAAAGGGAAGACAGTCCTTGATCACAAGAAGCTTATATTCTAATGAGGGAGACTCCACACAGAAGTTTTCAGCTTCAAGCCAGATGGAAAGTATAGGAGCAAATCAGATGGTAACAACTCTTCTTTAATGACATTTACGCTGATTAAATCATATCTGTTTAAATTTAGAGCCAGAAGGGACCTTAGAGTCCATGTTTCTAATCTCATTATTTTAAGTATGAGGAAACGTTACTAGCCAAGCTACTTACTTCAGCTAATGTCTGAGGTATAATTCGAACCTAGGTCTTCCTGACACCAAGTCCAATACTACTTCCTGCTTTTCTTCTTAAGCCTTGCAAATCTTAAAGTGGTATACAAGTGCTAATTCTTCTGGCCTCTAACATGGCCAACACAGTGGTCCAGGTATCCCATAAGTCTCAGGTTATGTCCTTCTTTAAGAAGTTTTTCCCAGGCTTCCTTAATTAGTGCCTTTCCTCTGAGATTATCTCCAATTTATCCTGTTTACATATTTTATGGATACCTACTGATTTGCAATGTTGTCTATCCCATTAGACTGAAAACTCCTTGAGAGCACAGACTCTCCTCCCACCCCTTTCTCTTGTATCCCCAGCACACAGTAGGAACTTAATAAATGCCTGTTGACTTGATTCAACATTTCTCCTATTGACAGTGGAGATCTTTTATATGTCAAACATGCTACTAAATCTGATGGGAAATGCAAAGGTGAATGATCCCTGGAGATAGGTCTTCAACCCAGCCACAGAATGATCTTAGATAAAACTCACTCTTTGGTTTAAGTACACATGTAAATTATGCCACTTTGACTAAGAGAGTTCCTACTTTTTCAAGCTACAATATTACAAAGTTTCATAATATGCTGGGAGCAGTAGCTGACAAGGTCTTACACTCCAGTCCTGGTGAAAAGTCCCAAGGAATCTTATAGGCAAGGACAACTTAAGGGGATTTTACTACTCTGGTCTCCTAACCGTAAGTGATTGTTATATTCTGATTTAACACAAAATATACTCTGTAAAATATTTAACAATTTTCAGACATTTTCACCATATTCATTTACCAGACAATTGCATAATCTAACAGCATCTGGATTAAAAAGGGAAATTATTTTTCTAACAGCATTTTCACAATAGAAGAAAAATTTACATATACAATGCCATGTAAAAATGAAAACTTCTTACCCATTAGGTGACATTAATTCAATAGAATGCATTTCCAAATTCTCTTACATAGCAAATCATTTATCACTTGTGGCATCCTATCTTGTTTGAATTCAAGACCAATATAAAGTACTTACATTTAAATTTATATAATACTTACCACCTGTTAGGCTTTTTATGGTTTTCAAAGCTTAAAGAGTTTCAGAGCTCAGCCTTCTGTAGCACTTTAAAATGTTTACATTTTGATTTCTCAGTTATTATTTTAAATTTCTTAAATGAATCAGTATATTAATTTGCTAAATTACATGACAGGGCAGTTAAGTAGGAAATGTGAAGTTTTTCCCTTTATGAGGATACCAGTCTTAGATATTAATGGAGCCAAAGTCAATTTAGAATAGCACTCTTTAAGTGGGAGAGCATTACCAAGAAATACTTTGTCCAATTTAATTCCTCTAAGGTGTGGATATTGTATTGTACACACTTTGCAGAAGTCAGGCAGTGTATTAAGCTCTTGAAAATTATAGGGTCCTCTCAACAGCACATTGTGGGTGGAAGGTGGGATTTGGGACAGGTGGGTTGCTATTGTTATTATGTCCTTTATGGATTAGCAAGTGTGATTTATATTACATTCTGATTTATAATAATTTCCCTAATATGAGAACACATCTCACTGTAAATGAAACCACTTAAATCAAATCTTGGGTTTACAGTCTCAAATAGTAAGAATTTTCCCAAGCACCACTCAATAGTTAACATTTCAAATTTTGGGGCTAGCTTTTTTAGTTAGATCAAAATCGCCCAATGAACGAAATAATTTCCTTTTGTTTTCTTAATCTGTTCTGTCCTGACACTTTAGGAGGAGAGATAAAGTACATGTCTTATCTTCCCGCCATCTATTCTTTGTAATTTTTTACCCCAAAAAACTTCAAATCATCCAGATAATTTTGTGCTGCAAACTTTAACTTCTAAGAGTTCCCATTTGGCACCGTTTTATAATTGTATTATATTTTTGACAGGTATTTCTCTAAAATGTTTCACAAACCTGTTTAAAATCATCTATCTTGAAATGAACCTTTCATTTTTTACAATTTTGACTCTGTACTTTTCTTTTACTTTCACTACATCCCAGAATTTCTCTAGTCTATTCCAATTCTAAATCTAATTCTAATCATGTCTCAAGCTATCTACAGAATTTATCTTCTTTTTTTACTGAATTTTTTCCTTTTCAATTTAGTACAAGTTTTTATTACACAAAACCAATTAATTGCAATACTGACACTCTCTGGATTTTTAAAGGCTCACAAATACATAGTCTATTCCAATATCTTTAGGTCACTTTTTTTTAGTTTAACAATCAAGTTGTATCACTCAGAGTACTTAAATAATTGCTTAGGCAGAAACAAACATTATTCCCAGTTAAATTTTATTTGCTTTTTAAATTTCTCCCTGATTTGAACATGTTTCTCTCTTTTCACTTTGAAATTTCACTGATACTACTTTGACTTCCCTTTTTGCTTTTTTCTAAAACAAAACTTAAAATTCATTTACTTGGGAATTTTAGTTTCATATCAGTGAAATCACCCTTGCATTAAAACTTTTACAGTTTTTTCTTAACCAGATTCACTATTTCAGTATTTATAAAATTTGGAAATTTAGTAGAGAATTTAGATTTCTGTCACAAATTTAGTTTCTAATTCATAATGTTATAAATTTCTTCAAGTTGGGAACAAAGACTCCCTTCCTTTTAATCTGCCTTTCCAACTTGTCCAGAGTGAGATGTAGACTTTCATTTTTTTTAAAAAAGGCTTTAAAACTTAACAAAAATACTCTTCTTCCTTTGGCTGAGCAGAGTACAGGAAGAAATTAGCACAAAACACAGACAATACAATAAGACAGACACACAGATTTACTGGCAAAGTTTTCCTTCTAGGTCTAAGTTTAATCAAAAAAGCCAGTGTGCACAATTTTGAATTGTGAGTTTTCTTTGTGAGTCACTCCAGGGCCACTGCAGTTTTTCACTCCATGTATCTCACCTTTTCTTAAAGCCTTTCCTGGCTAGATGACCCTCTTTGTTACAGTAAAGATATATATCTCTTGTGACTCTTGATTTCCTGATGCTCAAAAGAGAGCCATAGTCCTTGGAGTAAAAACCTAGAGTGTTTGCAGTTTGGGCTTAGATTCTGCTATTGCCCTTTCCCTTTCTGCAAAAACATGTTGAGCATCACTCTTAAGCTCACTAATGTTCTTTTTATGCTATGCAAGGCAATTCATATGGAAATAATTGCACGTTTCTGGTATGGATTGACCAACAAAGATAGAATTAATGATTTTAGCATCCCTCTGATTAATTCTATCTGACCCTGCACACTGTTTAACCCCTTTAAACAACCTGTCATAAAAGTGATAAGGAGTTTCGTTTTCTTCTTGAACGATTTCTTGAAATTTACTCCACTTTTCAGGTTGAATGGTACATGCCTCTATTTCCCTGATCATGAATTTTCTAGCTTGTAATAGCCTGACATACTCAACTGGTTTGTTAAGGTTCCAACATAGGTCTTATAAAGGCCAATTAGAAAAGATTCCCTCCCCTTGCCCTGTCCCTGAAGGAGTGGAACTGGCTGGGGCATATCTATTTGCTCCTTTTATGACCGCAGTTCTTTCCCCTCAAGAGGAATGAACATTAATCAAAAATTTAATAAGTCATCTGTTGAATCTTTGAAGTCTTAGACCAGATTTCACATAATTTGACGGTGTTCATTTTTGTCATTCCCAGTTGAACTGGGAGTTCCCCTTTGTTCCAACATATGAGAAATTTCTCTGAGGGAATCCTGTGGGTAAGCTACTGCTAGACCCCATCCTATAGAAGGGATGAGTCCCCTATAGATGGGACAGATTCCCTTATAGAAAGGACAGATTTCTTTGTAGAAGAGTCTGAATCCCCTATAGACTGCCCTAATTTCCCCATGGAAGGGATTCCAGGGGCTTACCTTGGCTTGGAAGAATTGAGATTGAGACTGAGGGGGAGTCCTACCCTTCCCCATGCAGAAGTCTCTTGGTGACAAGTTGATCAGCTGCATGTACTCTGGGGAGTTCCTTGAAGAGGCTATCTCAGGGGCCAGGGTCACTCATTTGACTTCTGACTGACTCACACAATTGTCATGATCAAAATCTATGATAAAGAAAAACTGAAGCCACAAAGTTCTGAGCACGATCAATTTATTAGCAAAACTAACAGTTTCCAACAAATGGGAGCCAAGTCTCCTCAGTAGCCAAGGACATCCATTGAAGGATAACAGAGCATCTCTATAGTCATTAATGCAGAATATAAGAAATATATATAATCTTGGGCAACATAGGAGTTGCTTCTTTCGGATAGGCTGATGAGAACAGGGAAACTGAAGTTGGAATAGAGAAGTTGTGGTCTAGAACATTTGGGTATAGGGAAATTATGACTGGAACAAAGAACTTTGTGACTGGAACATTCCAGTTTGAACTCCCTTGCTTATCAGAATGCACATGATTTAAAAGCAACTTAGCCCAAAATGGAGGTCAACAATTGATTTGATTCACAAGGTGGAGTGCAATTAAAATTATAATTTCATATTCTCAGGTCCTCTATAGGTGGGTAGGTGGTCCAGTGTATAGAACATAGGACTTGGAGTCAGGAAGACTCATGCCTCACACTAACTGTGTGATCCTGGGCAAGTCACATAACCTGTCTGTGCTTTCCTCATCTGTGAAATGTGGAGAATAAAAGGACCTTTGTCTCAGGATTGTAAGGAAGATCAAATACATCAATTTATATAAGCCACTTTGCAAACCTTAAAGCAATATGTAAATGTAAGCTATTATTATTGCTTTGCAGAGGTGTGTGTGTGATTGAGCAACTTTTCCTAAGAAAGAAGGCTGTGGAAAGTTGTGTTCTTTATCTTGCATGTAACTACCACTTGACTAAGAGTAAAATTGATACTCTGAATTGAATCTCATCTTTTCATGCCTCAGTGTTCCAGAGAAAATAATGGATTGCAGTTCCCACCCCAAACAAATTGGCATAACTTTTCAGGCCCTGGAGTAATGGTCTCATGATTTTGGAGGGAAAGCCATTGAGAGGAACCTTCAGAATGGTGGTATGGTCCAGCATGGACACTTGGGGTCCAGTTACCCAAGGATTATGGATTCTTTGAAGTAAATGCCATGAATGGGAACATGAAGTATGTTCCATTAAGCTTAATGACATAGTTGGATGGACCTGAAAGGAGGAGGATCAGAAGGGATGGGACACTGAAAGAAGACCATACCACTGGCTGCTACTCATGGTGATACCAAAAATGGGGAGGCGAACAGTTCAACTCCCGGAAGAGATAGACGTGTATAGAATGAGAGGGGCTTGTAACATGGTGTAATGGGTAGAATACTGGACTTTCAGTCAAGAAGACTTGGGTTTAAATCCCACATTAGATACTTGCAGGCTGTGTGACTCTGTACAAGTCACTCAGCCTTTTAAGGCCTCATTTATCTAATCTGTACAATTAGGGGGTTGGACTTGATAACCTATAAATTCCTTTCTAGTCCTATAACTATGATCCTGTGGTAGAGTTGAAAAAAAACACTTTGCCTCAGACCAACCCAGTGGTGTGGGTACCACATCAGGTATCAGAGCTGGTGCCATCTGCTGCCAAGGAATTGGGTCTGTTCCAAAGTAGTTTTCAACACTGGCCTGGGGAGAGTTTCTTCTTTGGCTCATTTGGCAATGATTGGTCATACTAATAAATCAACACTTTGTTGAGGTCTCAAATGATTAGCGTCCCATAAAAGGGAACCTCTCCTATTTTAATGGGTAGATGGGTTGTTCTAAATGTAGTGGCTCTCTACTTTGCCCCAGAAATCAACTTAAACTATAGGACTGATCCCTAGATGGGGAATTCAGTCTTGTTTGACTGGGCATTGCTAAACAGTCTTTATGAAAATTCTCAGATGCTACTCCCCACCCTCAACTCCTTCTCTGCATCTATGAAATGAATGCCCTACCATTTGCTAGCGTCTCAATACCTAAAGGCTTTAAGGAAAACTATGATCATAAGGCAGAGGCCAATAAGCCTCAGGTTTGCCCACTTCTAAGTTACACTGTTGTTAGGGAACAGGCAACTTTATGGGAGGGCAAGAGATAGTGATAAGAAAGGATGGAGAGAAGAAGTTATCCCTTGATTACTGGATCTGGGAGTAAAAATTATAATTTTCCTGTGGGTGTTCACCCCCAATATGACTAGAAGTAATCAGAGAGACAATCACCCAAATCAATTCCTGGGAAAAGACTGGTTTCCAGTCATTCTCCATGGTAGAGGTTTCTCCTCCTAATGATTTCTCAATAGGGTTTCAGGGATGAGGGGCTGGAAGATGGACCCTCAATTGATATTATGCCCCATGGTCTAACTCAACTTCCATTCCTAGTCAGACTGGGATGTTTGCTTGAATGCCATCCAATTCAAGAGTAATAATTTTGGGGGACACATAAAGTCCCATTGAATCTTAGGGTCAGCTTTACCTACAACCAGAGGGATGTTGGAGCTAACTCATGCCAGTTCAGGAATTATTGTTAAATTTCTAGTGTGAGCGTTTATACCTTGGAGCAAGTGTTAAAAATCAAGTCTTGACTTACTGTTTTGTTGATTGTCTAGACTTAAGAAAGTGACAGAATGTTAATAACGCTGATTAAACTGAAAAGCTTATTTCATTTTTTCAGAGAACCCATTGCCAAACATTTATTAGCACCCCACTACCTCCAGCCTACTTGGTTTGGATAGATCGAGTCTTGATCCAATTTGATCTTGAAAGTGGGTAGAGCTAGTATATAGAGTCATGGATTCCTCTTGGGAAATAGTATCACTGCCATTTAATTTTAGTTAAGGAAAAATAGAGGTGGGACACAGTGGAAAGGACAGGTTAGTTGCTAATCTTCTCTAGGGCTCTATCCTTGTCCCAAGCCATGGAAGATCAGAAGGAGACACGGGGATATTAAGTTAGGGGATAGAACCTTGGGACCCAGCCCATGAGGTGAGAAACATAGTGCCACCAGTACTTGGCACGTAGTAAATGATTGATAAATGCTTTTTCTTTCATTTATTCATTCCTTAAAGGGCTACTCCAAATACTGACCAGATCCCTGAGACTGATCGCAAACAAAAGGGCATTTTACATATAGATTTCCCACTAGAACAATCTTATGGTCAATTCTCTCAGTGATCATTTCCATTCTAGTCAATAACTGAGTGTATTAGATTTGTATTTTGAACTGTAATAAAGATAAATAGCAGTAAATATGGAATCTGTATATTGAAGCTAATTGTATTAACTGGGCTAACCAGTTCTTAGAGCCCCATAGCTGTTTGCAGTGATTAGTCACCTAGAACATGGGAAGCAAGGGTCAGGGAGCGGATTATGGAAAAGCAGGAGTTGGGTCCATGGCAGCTCAGTAATTAACAATTCATCATAAACAGATTGCAGGGGATATAGATTGATCAACTACCTGAAAGGGAGAAGTCTCCCTCAATGAAGATATAAAGACTACTCTACCTTCTTCTTGGGAGTGATTCTTAAATCCTTTGAATGGAGGAGGGCCACCATTGGAGGGGGTGTTACTGAGTGTGCCTTCTAAGGAAGAAGAAGGCATGGGAATCTGAGCTCCCTAGGAACTGTTCATTTGAGTGCTACTATTTCTGCTGAGAGGAAAGCTGATGTGCCTCTCTGTGCCGCGTAGAACAGACTGAAGTTCCTGCCCAAACTAGGTAGGTAAGAAAAATAACTTAATTTCATCAGGGCGTGGAGCTTTGTAAAATATTATGCATTGCAATTCAGATGGAGATGCCCTAGAAATTACATTTAAAATGCAACATTTGGGATCATGGATGGTAGACTTTAACAACAGGGAAACAGAAAATCTATAGTTGAGCGGTGGGAGGGTCACAGCAGTGGAAGTGATGTGAGAAACAGCTGGGTTTGGGGGTGATGGAGGGGAATCTTTGACATTTCTTTCTGTTCCCCACATAATGCCTTCTGTTCCATTCTAGCTCATTTAATTTCAGGACAAAGCAAGTAGGGCTGGTTTATTTGAAGGAAACCAAATAGGTTTTTAATAAGAAAGCTTAGCACAATGTCATCTACTCCATGAGTGATAAAGATATCACAAATATGCCTTAGTAATTCACTTCATCTTTTTTTTTAAATAGAATTTTTGTAAAAAAAATAAATTGTAATATGGGCCATACATTAATAATAGAGGAAGAAGGACAGCCATTTCAGGTCCTCTCCCCAGGACTGTGTGGGACAGGTCAGGAAGATGCCATGCCATTGAGTGGCCAAGTGGTGCAAGCATCAGAGCACTCAGCCTGGAGTCAGGAAACTAGCCTTAGATACCTACTAGCTGTGTGACCCTGGCAAAGTTACTTAACCTCTGTTTTCCTTAGTTTCCTCATCTATAAAATGAGGATAATAATGCAACTATTTAATGGAGTTGTGAGAATATGTAAAAGTATTTTGTTAACCTTAAAGCACTGTAGAAACGCTAGTCATAATTAAGAGATGAGCATAGGGTTGGGAGAAAGGCTAAGTGTGGAGTTTAGGTTTGAAAGGGACAAAAGACTGGGGAGTTGGTTCATTATTTTTAAAATTAAGAATTATTTTGCTTTTATATTTTCAGTCCCCACATCTACGAAGTGTTATATAAAAAGCAGGGAATCTGAGCACCTGATCTGTATTCCTTTGAAGTCTTGGATTTAGGCTTACATGTAGACCAAGGAGGGAAGGGGGGTGGTGGCTGAAGAGAGGAGAGGGGACTGGTACCTTGTCTAGGAAGGAATCTAGGCCTGTTTAACATATTTAGTTTTATTCTTTTTCAAAAATTAGGATTAAAGAATTGTATACAGCATGCTTTTTATAAGTTCAATGGGGACTTAGCAAGAGTGGGAGAAGGCAGGTTGCTTGTGAAGTAGGAATGAAGACAGGTACTATGCTAAGTTCTTTACAAATTAATCTCTCTTGATCCTTACAACAACCCTGAGAGGTAGGTACTATTATCATCCCCATTTTACAGATGAAGAAACTGAGGTAAACAGAGGTTAAGTGACTCCCTCCCTTTCCCCCCCCCCCCCTTATTAAATGTCTGAGGTTGAATTTGATGTTGGATAGTCCTGACTCCAGGCCTAGCATTCTATCCTCTAGACTACATAGGTGCCCCAGTAGCTGTGGATTAGATAAATCCACATTAACTAAACTATTAGATTAACTAGAGGACAGCTAGGTGGTACAGTAGATAGAGTACCAGGGCAGGAGTCAGCAGGACCTGAGTTCAAATCTCACCTCAGACACTTGACACTCACTAGCTATGTGACCTTGGGCAAGTCATTTAACCCCAATTACTTCATCCTGGGTCATCTTCAGTCATCCTGATGACTATATGGTCACTGGATTCAGTTGGCTGTAGAGGAGAAGTGAGGGTGGTGACCTGCACAGCCCTCCCTCACTCAAAACAAAGTCAAGTGCAAGTCATGATCATTTCTCTGAGGGCATGGTCTTCTTCGGCAATGAAGGACGAACACACACAGATTAACTAGACAAGTATGTCCATCTACAAAGGGGTGAGTTTTTTTCCTTGGGAAAAAATTATTAATATTAGGAAGCTCTCTGGCTTTATTTGCCTTTCTCTAACTCCACACAGGTGTCCAGTTGAAGTAGGAATTAAATAGTCTTTTAATTAGACTTTCAGCCTTCTCTGCCCAAGTATCCAACTACTTGGAAATCATTTCAAAACAGAGGCCTAAAGACAACTTAGCTTTGATTTCCCCTGCCATGTAGGGTTCTGTAGCCTAGCTGTGGTCAGTGCAGCAATGAAGTAGCCTCATGGCCTGGCAGGTCCCGCATGGGGTTTTTCCACCAGGGAGGCTGCTAACTGGTTGCTTGCTTCTGTCCAGTAGTAAGGACCAAATGCTATCAGCCAAGCTCTCGTTGGCAGCAGTTAGGCTCTGTATGTACCACCAGAGAATTCTCTGGGGAAACCCCTAAGCACTCCCAGGATGTCAGAGAGCTGGCTGTCTACCTCTTTCTGGCTAGTTCTGTCCCTTTGTAAGTAGCAGTCCTTGTCTAGGTAGATAATCTAAGGGTATAGTGAATGTGGATTTATCCAGTTAGATTTCTTATGGTCCAGTTCCCATTCTGCCTTCAGGAGATTTCTGCTTTCTCTTATTCCTGTTGGGTTTCCACTGAGATAATTCATAAAAATCATACTGTATACAGTCAACATTTTTGTAAAAGAATAAAACTATATTAAACAGTCAGTGTAGGCCAGCTCCTTTCTAGACCAAACCACCATCTCACCTGGTTTCCAGGAAAGCCCAAACCAGGTGTTTGAAGGGACATAGTTCCGCTGTTCAAATCTCCCACTTCCATGGCTGTAAGGCAGAAGTGTTAGCCACTCACTGGGGCTTAGGATGCTGGAAGTCCTGGGAGTCTTCTGTTGCCACTGCCTTTCTGCTGTTTCCTAGCTCTTTGCTTTTTTCCTGGTCACATCTCCTACTTTTCACTTCTGAATTTACTCACCATTCCATCCTTCCTCCAAGTTTGCTCACAATTAAAGGGGGTGGCCTCTTTATTGCAGACTAGCCTGCTCCATGTTCATGACCATTGTGTCTCCATCCCATTTCTCCCTTGTTATTTTTCCTATTTGACCCCTTCTTGCCTCCTGTCACTTTCCCAGGTGTCCCTCCACCCAGATAAGGGGTGAGGGAAAGCACTAGCCATCTCCTTCTCCACAGAATCACAGAACCTCAGTGTTAGAGAACTTAAAAACTCTCCCACTCAACTGCCTCATTTTGTAGCCTAGAAAAGGAAATGACTCCCTTAAGATGATGCATAAAGTTAGTGGCAGAATTAGGATGAGCACTCGGTCTTCCACTTTAGACCTGTCCTATTAGGAGCCTCAAACCCACCTCTCCCTTGCCACTTTCCATATTCTTAACAAGGACCCTAAAACTGAATTAAGATGAATATTAGCCTTCAGGGGACTCATAGTTATTGGCCATCCTATTCTGCAGAGGAACAAGGAAGAAACTCTAAGAGTGCATCTATGTAAAGGAAAGAAACAGTATTTGAAAAAAGCCCTGAAAGAAGAGTTTCATAGTTTTACTAGAAGTTGGTGAAAGGCAACAAAACTAGAGATAGAGGCAATTGTAAAAAGTAAAAGAGATAGTTTTGATTATGGGAAATTGAAAACTTTAGCATAAACAAAATTAATCCATCTGGGATTAAAAAAAGGGAAATAGTCAAATGGGGGGAAAATCTATCAAATTTCTTGGGTAAAGGTTTGGTATCTAAGATATACAGACAGCTATTAGAATATAAAAGATTGAAAATCATTTCCCAAGAACTAATTGGTCCATGGATATGAACAAGTAGTTCTCAAAAGAAAAATTTCAGATCATTAGAAACCATATAGAAAAATGTTCTAAATCACTAGTAGTAAGAAAAATGCATCATATGAGGTGGCTGATGCCTATTATCCCTGTTGCTAGAGAGGCTGAGGCTGGTGGATTCTTGAGTTTGGGAATTCTGACCTATCTTAGGGCTAAAACTCATTTGGTTTCTTCATTGTCTGCCATTAATATGGTGACCCTCTGGGAGTGTGGGGCTGCAAGACTGCCCATAAAGGGGCATGCTGTTCTAAATAAAAAGCAGAACAGATAAAATCTTCCATGCCAGTTGGCAGTGGGATTGGGCTCATGAGAAGCTGATACACTTCTAGCATAGACAAGACCTTGCAGGGGGAAGGCAGGAGAGATGAAAACAGCTTTAAGATTTCACTTCACACCTAGTAAATTGTCAAAAATGACAAAAAAAATAGTGGAAACATGAGTATATTAATGCATGGTTGATAGAGCTGTGAATTAGCAGTACTATTTTAGAAAACAACCTGGAATTATGCAAATAAAGTGACTAAAATATCCATACCCTTTGACTCAGAGATTCCATTTATACATGTATACCCCACGGGAATCAATGATAAAAAGAAAGGTACCATATAGACCAAAATGTTTATAAAGTATTTTTTAGCAAAATGCTTAACAAAGGTAACAAAGAATTGGAATAATTGACTGGAGGATGGCTCAATAATTGGCAGTACATGAACGTAATGAAATATTGTTGTGCTATCAGAAACAACAAATATGATCAAGGCAGAGAATTATGGAAAAAATTTACATGAACTGATGGAAGGTAAAGTAACCAGAGCCAAGAAAAAAATGCAATACGCAATGACTACAACAATTGAAATCAAAAGAACAGTATAAAACAATTAAAAATTAGACACTACCTCCCCTCATTCCTTTGCAGAGATCTGTATATGGGTGTGTGTGTGGGGGTTCCCCACAGTTATGGAATATTGTATCTGTGGTCAAATTTTTTTTAGATTTATTGATTAGTTTTGTTGACTTCTTTCCTCTTCTTCCTGTTTTTCTTCTTCTAACGATTATTTGTTATAAGAGATGGCTCTTTGGGAAAGCAGAGATGGAAGAGATATAGGGAACATTTAAATGATATTAAAACAAATTAAATCAATAAACACTTATTTAAAGAAATTTAGTCAAAGGTAAATTTGATGAAAATCTTGTTTGTAGGAGAAGTAAAAAATAATTTCAGAGAAACAAGAATTATACAAAGGAAAAACCCAAAGCATTAAAACTCAGTTTTGGAAATTCATTTTCTGCCAAGTGGAAGGGTATTAAACTACAGGATAGTGGTTCATTTCCATCTGGTCTGTTGGTTCAGGAATTTTTAGTGGATGTGATTTCCCTAGAGTGATGGTCTCCATTTTAAAAACTTGTGAGTGTGTGTGTGTGTGTGTGTGTGTGTGTGTGTATAGGAGAGGAATTTTCCAGTGACACTTTGTGACTACTGCTGCCAGTGCCCAAGGTCAAGATTAAGTTGTACTAGTTTTCCTGGCGGGTCAAAGCCTTGCTGAGAAGGGAAAAGTAGGGGAGCTTGTATAGCAGTGGCAGAGTGGAGAGCTGTTCCTGGGGAAGGGTAGGCTATATTAGTTATAAGCCTCCTGATTGTCTAGCAAGGGGAGAGTAGGATGATGTACTCTCATTCAGTTCACCCTACATCCTTTGGGATCAAACCACGGTTTCAAAATCATTCCTCAGCCCCCACTTTGGAGACCACTGACCTGAAAGATCCACATGGAAAATGCTAGCTTTTTGTTCCTGGCAAAACTCTAAGGTGGAGCCAGGCAAATAGATTCTTTCTTTTCCTTTCTTTCTTCATTCGTTCATTCATTCATGTATGTATGTATGTATGTTGTGCTATCTGGTCCATCACATTGCAGTTATCTGGGGCATTTTGGGAACAGAAGTGTGAACATTGCTTCAGATAGGAGCAAACAGAACAAAGAGAATGGGACAGGGAGAGATCTCCCAGGGATATGATTTGGAAGCCAGCCTCATGCCTCATCCTTCATTCCCACCTCTTTCCCTTTGGTGGATATGAAAAGTAAACAAGACCACAACTGTGAGGATGGTCAAGACAGCATTATCATCCAAGGAGAAAAAGGATCTAGAATGCCAACAGTCATTATACTCCAACGGAAACTGAAGAAACTTAGAATAGAAAGGAAAGGTGGTCCTGGTGGCTTGGAGAGGACATGGTTCAGACAAGGACTTGGGAGAAAATGATAGTCTTTCAAATAATAAAATTCATTCATTAAAATATTTCTTATGTACACAGTGCTATGCTAAATACTATGTGGGATATCAAGGATAAGTTTCTGCCCTTGGTGAGCTCATCACACACACACTTTACACACACACACACACACACAAACACACATAAAAGAATATATGATTAGATATCAGTACAGTGACTCATTTGAGATAGAGAAGTACAATGAAAACAATACTTTCTGTAGTTAGACGTTCTTGGTTCAAATCCTACCTATTTTGCTCACTAGCTGGGCTGTATCAGACAAATCACTTAAGCTTCCTGGGTTCCAGTTTCCTCATCTGTCAAATGAGGGGATTGGACAAGATGGCCCCTGAGATCTCTTTTTAGCTCTAGATCTGGTGGATGAGGAGAGTTGGGGAAGATTTCCTGAAAGACATGAGACTTGAGCTGAGCTCTTGTCCAGTGGGGTGATTTCCAAGAGGTCCATCAGTTACAGAATTTTCCATGGAATCTAATTTCCCTAGAGGACCCATGAAAATGTTGAGTAGGCAGGAAAGGAAACAGTGTAAGTAAAGTCATGGGAGTTAGATTTAGTGCTGGAAGGGTCACAAAAGTTCCTAGACTCTAGCCTTTTCATTTAACAAATGAGGAAACTGAGACCCAGGGAGATTGGCTTGTCTAGGGTCATACAGATAGAAAATGTCATTAGGTGGGATTTGAACCCAGGCTTTCTTGATTACAAGTCTAGAGCTTCATTTATTATGTTATGCTACTCTGAAACCCACCCCACAGGAGGCCCTGGATCCTTATGGAGTTAGTAGGATGACCAGCAGATGGTATTTGTAATGCTAGGTGCTAATAAGATGGCTGAGAATCTTTGTGGGAGGATCCGGGCCATTACTGAACTTTGACCAGACTTTTCCCGGTGAGATAGGAGGACAGGGGCAAAGCACAATCACACTTAGTCTTTTCCTTCGCTGAAAGTAATATGACTTGAATTCTTTCACTGAGCAGTGTTACCTAGTTGCTCATAAATATGTAAGTAAAAAACCATTTCTGCTTGTGTATGTACATGTTAGGGTTCGTGTGTATGTGTGCATGTGCGTGAGTCTGTTTCCTTATGCATACTATGCCTCAATGTTTGTGTTATTCTCTTTCTTGCATGCATGTTTCAAATTCAGGCAATTTAGGACTTCTTTACAGAAGAAAGGAATTACACGGGCCCACAAGTAGAATGTGAAAGAGGCAGGTGAAGATAAGAGAGAAAAAAAGGCCAAGAGAAGAGGTACCAAGAGTTGTTTCTTTTGCTTTGTCTTCATCTTGGTCTGTGGTTTCATGTCTAAGGTCTTTCACACTTTTGGAAGATGTGGACAGATTGCTTTTATATCCCTATTTGTCTGTTCAAATATGTCTTGGAACATTGTTCTGGGAAGCAAAGCATGAATTCTAATGGTGAGTCATTTTTGGTGGAAGCCAAGCTGAAAAACATTTCTAATTTCAAGGATCTCACTAAAGAGAGTGATACTAAAGAGAATAGTTATATGTAGATGCAGATCGTTGATTAGTGAACACCTCATAGTCAAATGGTGATGGGAATGGGGAGACTTTCCTTTGAGAGGACCAATTACTATCTTTTGAGTGGAAAGGGAGAGTCACTGGGATTCACATTGCCAATCACCACAGAGCAGAAAACAAGTTTCTCTCACTTGCTGAGAGTCAGGGAGGTATAGGTAACTAAGAAATAAGAGGGCTGAGTGCTAGCTGACGGTAAGAGGCTAACACCATTAATGGAATTGGTCTACCTCAGTTCAGAGAGAGTCCTGGAGTTGATAAAGCAGTCATTAATTACATTTGAAAGTTAGTGAGAAAGGAAGTGAATAGTTTCTATATGATTGTTTCTTTGAATCTTGTACTAAACTTAACAGTGTTTTAAGTAATCCAGATTTGGAGGCATTTTAAACTCAGTTACCTGTCAAAATAACCAGGGTTGATTTGGCCTCTCTTGCTTGCTACTTGGGTATCCTCTTTCTCAAGATCTTATACTTCCTTCTTGGAGCTGTGCTTTAGGTCCAAGAAAATAATTTTGCCTAATGGAATGAATCAATGAAAAGGCATTTATTAAGCACTTACTAAGTGTCAAGCATATGCTAAGTGTGGGGGATACAAATGCCAAAGTGACAACTATTGCCCTTATGGAGTTTACATTCTAGTAGAGATAGACACAAATTGCAAAGTGGTGGCGAGGGAGGGATATTTTGGTTTGGAAAGTTATAGGGATGGGGTAGAGTCTGAGAGGAGCAAACTGACACATGCTTTCCAGGAGGAATGAAAGGATTGATTTAATTTTGGTTCCAGGATTGGAAAGGGAGAAGGGGAGAAAAGAGGTTACACCTGTAGCATAGTAACTGGTGATTAAATTAGATAATTATGAAATGATGTGGCTGGAGCTTGTCCTGGGTGAAGTGAGAGACTGAGGCAACCATAGATGAACACTGTGGGTACCACAGATCAGGAGTAAAAGTACTGCTTTTTAGTCAAAGGTATGAGTATATAAAGAAGACAAATGGTTGTACTTTATGATTTTAATAAGTAGTTTTATTTTACAGAAAAATTCATATTTGAGTGGAAAAAGCATGTTATATCTTCTCTGTAGAAAACTCATTCATTTGGATCTTGAGTCACAGTACAGGCACTACTAGCATTTGCTTCACAGCAATGAACTTGGATTGAAGATATAATACCCAGAGAGAAAAAAAAAACAATACCAAAAAACCTCCAACTTCATGTGTGCTGACTTTGCAAATCCAAATCTAATAAGTAACCCCAAGCATTGAAGAAGGAAAAAGGGGACAAGGTTTTGTGACTAATTTCTCCAATTCTAATTCTGAATGGAGATTATGACTGGAGATGTTCCCTTTCTCTCCTCTTCTCCCTGATTCCCCACACCTTTCTCAGTTGGAGGGAATTTTCCAGCAGTAGAAGCTTGACAGGGCATTTATAGAAGATCAAGAGAGTAAAATTCTTTGGGTGGGAAAGAAGGCTTCCCCTATCATGTGGTTATCTCCCTCTCAACCTCTTGGGGAAGAGATGAATTATGAGAGGAAGGAGATTAAGTAACGTGAAACTAAATTCTCAGAATACTTCAGTGCTGAGACTATTGCATTTTGGGGATCATTATAGCTCCATATATTTCCCTTTTTTTTGGAACAGGATACTTTGTATTATTGTTCTTATACAGGTTATAATGAGGAGTATTATTTAAAGGAAGAGAGGGAAAGGTGATGAGAGGTAAAGGGAGTAGGAGAGAAGGCTGTGCTCCATCTTTCAGCGTTTCTTCAATGGATGATCTCCATGGAAAGTAATTCTACTGGTTTTTCCCTTGGACAACATAAAAACAAGGAAGTTGGAATGATTGTTGGATCATGTATTTGGCACTGAAGGTCATCAAGTTCAGCCTCCTTGTTAGATATAAATGAGGAAACTAAGGCCCAGGGAGTTTAAATGACTTGCCCAGGATCACACTGCTAGTAAATGTTATAAACGAGGATTTGAACCCATGCTTTATTGACTCCAAATCTAGTGCTTTAGAGGCATCATGTTGTCTCTAATGGATTTGGTATGTTTCGAAGACAACGCTATACAAGACCTTACCTCCCCAGGATGAAAAGATGGAAGTGCCAAGAAATTCCAGTCTTCAGTTGGTTGTCTGTAGTATCAGGTCCAGAAAAATAGGTGGTAATCTTTATTAGCAGGTTCAGTTCCTTGGTGGACTCTGTCCAGGCCTTTCTTCCTCCTTCCTCAATGAGAAAATTCCAAGTTAATACAATAAGAAAAGAGGCCTTAATGAGATACCCTAGGGCAGAGATTAAAGACCCCATGTATCTCATCTCTGCTTGGTTACTGGGTATGTGTCTTTGGTAAAAACTTCTCTGCCTTGTTAGTTTCCACTTTCCCTATTTATAAGAAAAAGTGAATAGAGGCAGTGTTGGGACATGGAAGCCCTGGGTTCTAGCCCAAACTGTGATTCTATATAACTACATAATCATGAACTGGTTACTTAACTTCTCCTGAGTCTTTGTTTCCCCATTAGTAAAATGGGGTGCAGGGGATGTACAGACTAGATGATTTCTAGGGCTCTTCCTATTCTAACATTCTATCATTCAAGTCATGCTTTTATCCATTCTCCTAAAATTCATGAGACAAATGTTTATAGAAAGCTCTTCATAAAGGAAAGTAGAAGCTCAGAAATCATGTGTACTGAAGGGTTATCTGAAGCTCTGGGAACAGAAAGGCTCCCTGAAATCTGGGCTTCAGAAGCAGTAATGAGCTTCCTTATGTCCTTCCCCTAATGCAGGCCATGAGGGGCAGCTAGGTGGTGCAGGATAGAGCACCAGTGCAGGAGTCACTTGACACTCACTATCTCTGTGACCTTGGGCAAGTCACTTAACCCCAATTGCCTCATCCTGAGTCATCTCCAGTCATCCTGATGAATATCTGGTCACTAGATTCAGATGGCTCTGGAGGTGAGGCTGGTGACCTGCACAACCCTCTCTCACTCAAAACAAAACGTCAAGTGCAAGTCATGTCATCATTTCTCTGATGGCATGGTCTTCTTCGGCAACGGACGAACACACACACAGACCATGAACACACTGCCTATCCCTTCCACTCTCTGCCACCCCCAAGTTAGGTGTCAGCTTTCACTTGGACCTCTCCCTGCACAAAAATCTTTTCAGCTTTTGTCCTTGGGCTTATTTTTCAGCTGAAAGAACCAGGAAATGGAGGAAGAAAAACAAAGAAGAGAGGAGCCTATTTCTCTTGCTACTCTGGAGCATGGTGTGGAGAACCGGGGAATGGAGTTTCTGGTAATCTTTTTTCTCCTATATCCTAGCACTTTGACTATCAGCAGCCCCTTCTAGACCTAAATCTCCTGCTCCCTACTCCCAGTACCATCAATTTGAAATCATCTTTGCTCAAGTTATTCCCCCTTCCACTCAATGTTACTTCTATCACTTCATTCGTTCATTCAAATATTTATTGAGTACCTTCTATGTGCTCCGTGTTGTGACAGGAATTATGAGGAATACAAAGAAATCTAAGACATGAATAGATCTGAAAGTCTATTATGATGAGAAGGGATTAGATGTGTTCTGATGGTGTTCATAGGGGACAACCTGCCTCCAGTTTCTACTCTGTTTTCCACATATCTTCCAAAAACTCAAGCTTAGATCTGACCAAGCTACTCTAATCAAAAATCTTCAATGGCTCCCCATTTCATCCTAGGATAAAACTCCTCCAACAGACATTTTAAAAAGCCTTAATTTAATTTTACTTTTTTTTTTTGATTAGTGAGCATTTTTGTCTCTAAAATTATCTCCTTTCCCAAATGGGAAAACACCCCCCCCATCATTTTAAGATATATGCGTAGGTGAGCAAAACAAATTCCCACATTAACTATGTCTAAAAATGCATGTCTCATTTTTTTAAAAAATATAATTAATTTATTTTTAGTTTTTGACATTCACTTTCATAAAATTTTGTGTTTTAAATTCCCTCCTCCTTCTTCTCCAAGACAGTGTGCAATCTAATATAGGCTCTACTTATATATTCATATTAAACATATTTTCATATTAGTCGTGATGTAAAGAAGAATTAGAACTAATGGGAGAAATCATGAGAAAGAAGAAACAAAACAAAACCACAAAAGAAAAGGAGGGCAAATAGTCTGCTTCCATCTGTATTCAGACTCCAGAGTTCTTTCTCTGGATGTGGACAGCATTTCCCATCATGAGTCTTTTGGAGTTGTCTTAGATCCTTGCATTGCTGAAAAGAACTAAGTCTATCAAAGTCAGTCATTGAACATTGTGGCTGTTCCTGTGTACAGAGCTCTCCTGGTTCTCTTGGTTATTTTTCACTCAGTATCAGTTCATATAAGTCTTATAGCAGAATAGTATTCCATTACATTCATATACTACAACTTGTTCAGCCATGCTCCAATTGATGGATATCCCTTCAATGTCTAATTCTTTGCTATCCCCAAAAGAGCTGCTATAGATATTTTTGTACATATGGGTCTTTTCCTCATTTTTATGATTTCTTTGGAATATAGACCTAGAAGTAGTATTGCTGGGTTAAATGGTATGCACAATTTTATAGCCCTTTGGGCATAGTTCCAAATTGCTCTCCAGAATGATTGGATCAGTTCATAACTCTACCAACAATGCATCAGTGTTCCAAATTTCTCACATCTTCAACATTTATCATTTTCTTGTTTTGTCATGTTAGCCAACCTGATATGAGCGATATGGTGCCTTAGAGTTGTTTTGATTTGCATTTCTCTCATCAATAGTGATTTAGAACATTTTTTCATATGACTATAGACAGCTTTAATTTCTTCCTCTGAAAACTGCCTATTCATATCCTTTGGCAATTTACCAAATGGGAAATAACTTATATTCTTATAAGTTCAACTCAATTCCCTATATGTTTTAGAAATGAGGCCTTTATCAGAGACACTGGCTATAAAAATTGTTTCCTAGCTTTCTGCTTTTCTTTTAATCTTGGTTGCGTTGGCTTTGTTTGTGCAAAAACTTTTCAATATAATGTAATCAAAATCATCCATTTTGTATTTCATAATGTTCTCTATCTCTTGTTTGGACATAAATTCTTCCCTTCTCCATAGATAAACCATTACTTGCTCTCCTAGTTTGCTTATAGTGTCAGTCTTTATATCTAAACCATGTACTCATTTTGACTTTATCTTGGTATAGGGTGTAAGATGTTGGTCTATGCCTAGTTTCTGTCATATTATTTTCCAGTTTTCCCAGCACTCTTTGTTAAATAGCTAGTTTTTATCCCAGAAGCTGGAGTCTTTGGATTTGTCAAATAAGAGATTACTATAGTCATTAACAACACTTATCCACCACTCTGTTTCTTAGCCAGTACCAAGTAGTTTTGATAACTGCTGTTTTATAATACAATTTAAGACCTGGTATGGCTAGGCCATGGTCCCTTGCATTTCTTTTCATTAATTCCCTTGATATTCTGGACCTTTTACTCTTCCAGATGAATTTTGTTATTATTGATGCTAGCTCTATAAAATAAATTTTTGGTAGTTTGATTGGTATGGCACTGAATAAGTAATTTAATTTAAGTATAATTGTCATTTTTATTACATTAGCTTGGCCTACCCATGAGCGATAGATATTTTTCCAATTATTTCGATCTGACTTTATTTGTGTGATAAGTGTTTTTTAATTGTGCTCATAGAGTTCCTGGATTTGTTTTGGCAGGTAGACTCCCAAATATTTTATAATGTCTATCGTAACTTAAAATGGAATTTCTCTTTCTATCGCTTGCTGTTTGGCTTTGTTAGGGATTGTATGTCTCATTTTGAATCTTGAGTTCATCACTCCTTTTGTCAGGAGGTGAGGAATATGGAATTGTGTTTGGTCACTCCATTGATGAACATTCTTAAGTTTTATTTTATTTTTACTTGTTTGTCTTCACAATGTTGTAATTATTTTATAAATTGTTCTCCTGGTTCTACTTACTTTATTCTGCACCTAAAGCATTTTTAGGTTTTTCTGAAACCATCCATTTTATCATTTCTTTTGAAACAATAATAATCTATTATATTCATATATGATAACTTATTCAACTATTTCTGAATTGTTGGGTACCTCCTTAATTTCTGGTTCTTTGCTGCTATAAACATTTTTGTACATATGGCTCCTTTTCTTCTTCCTTTACTCTTTTTATAGTATTGACCTTGTTGTGGTATTATGGCTTTCCATTATTGCTTAACCAATACCACTAACAATACATTAATAGGCCTTTTTCCCTTAATCCCATCAGCAATTGCCATCCTCTTTTGTCAACTTTGCCAATCTGATCTAGGTATGAATTGGAATTTCAAAGTCATTTTAAGTTGCATTTCTATAATTATTGGTGATTTGGAGCATTCTTCATTATGACTGTCAATAGCTGAAATTTCTTCTTTTGAAAACTACCTCTTCTTATCCTTTGATTATTTATCAATTGGGGGATAATCAGCTTGGCATTTAAAACCTTCTTCATCCTGGTTCCTTCTGTTTTCCTCTCATATTTTTTCTTTCCATCAACTTTCCATCCCTGTCAAAGTGGTCTGATGGTAATTGTCTGTTCACAATATTCTATTTCTTGCCTCCATGCTTTTGCACAAGTTGTCCCCTGTGACCTGAACATTCTTTCCTTACATCATCTTTGTAAAAATTCCTAGCTGGGTTTAAAATACAACTCAAGTGTTGTATTTATGTCCCACATGATGCTTTTCCACATTCCCCAAGAGAGTAGCCTATGCTCCCTCTCGAAGTGACTTTGCGTATACTTTGTACTTTATTGCTTATATATGTATTTTCTCTCCTTAGTAGAATGAGACCTTCATGAAGGAAGGGACTGTTTCATCTTTATCTTTGTATACTCCCAGAATAATAAATCTTTGTTGAATTGAATTGAATTCATACTAGTGGCTTAACTTACGGGGAAACAGAATGACTAAATAAAGGGAATACCTTACTAGCAATTAGAGGTTTTCAAAAATGGAATGGGCTTCTTTGTGAGTTCCCTGTGACTGGTGCTGTGCAAATAATTCCATTCAACCCAACAAATGTTTGTTAAACACCTAGCATGGTACTAGGTTCTGGGGGAGAAACGTATATACATAATTATACATCAACATCATAAGTCTACACCCTCATCTACATAATCATATATCACTATCATATGTCTACACCATCCCTACCCTCATGGAGCTCATGGACTGGTGAGTGGATACAACACAAATAGAAGTCATCAGCAATATTATAGAAGGACCGACATAGAGGGGTCATTTAATTCAATGCTCTTGTTGTACAGATGAAGAACTGAAGCCTAAAGAGGGTTAAATGAGTCTATGTGGGTCATACAGGTATAAGTATCAGAGATATGATTTGAACTCATATTTTCCAACTATGAATTCTTCCCACTCTCCCCTTCTCCAAATGCTGTAGGTAAGGGCTGACTAAATCCCTTCTAAGTATCCCTTCTCTATCTTAGGCTCAATGATTCTAAGGAACATGCAAGTTAGCATCCGTCCTTCAAAGCCCAAAACACGTCTTATCTCCATGAAGTCTCCCCCAGTAATTCTAGTCAGCATTGATATAGCCTCTTCTTGATCATGACATATTGTCTGATGTATCTAAATTGCATTTCCCTCTTACTTTGTCGTCTGTTTCTAATGTGTCTGTGTGTTATCTTCCCTGTGTGACTGTAAGGTTCTACAGGCAGAGACTGTGGCATACTTGTAAACATAATATTTCCATAATTAAAATTTATTTGATTATATAATTTATATTGATTATATAATTATGTATATGTTTTAATATAAATTATATAGTTAAAATCTTTATTAAAGAACCTTTTACTTTACCTAGTTTTACTCCAACACTTCACTATAATGACAATAAACTTCCACACATTAATGTTTTCAATTCAGCACACATTCATTAGAGGCCTCTTAGGTACAAAAGTGAAGTAGTTCCTGCTCTTAAGGAGCTTATATTCTTTATAGAAATAATACACATATAATATACAAATAAAGAAATATGAAATGTGTATGAAGTGATTTCAAGATGGAGAGAGTGCTGTTAACTGGGGAAATCAGGAGAAAACCTACCCAGCAACAACGTCTGAGTTTGGTTTTAAAGAAAAGCTTTTGGAATCATGACTGGTCATGACTAGATCAGAATTCTTAATTCTTTCAAAGTAGTTTGTCTTTACAATGTTGTTATTGTATAAACTGTTCTCTTGGTTCTGCTTACCTCATTTGGCATCAGTTCATCCAAGTCTTCTCAGGTTTCTCTGAAACCATGCCCTTTATTATTTCCCAGTGCACCAGTATATTCCATCACATTTACATACTATGACTTGTTCAAGTTATTCTCCGATTGGTGGCTGCCCCCTTTGTTTCCAATCCTTTGCCACCACAAAGAGAGCAAAGCATATATTTCAAGATGAATTACAAACCAGTATAAACATTACTATCAGAACCCATCTTGCTCTTCAAAATGGCAAGAGATGTGTCAAGTTATTCACTGTCCCCCAAATATAGCAAATATGTGTGTCAGAACCGTGTCCTCATCAGTTTTGATTTTTACAACTTAATTGTTTTCTTGACAAATGAACCAGTCCACTGTGTGTGACTTAACAGTTTAAATTTACAAAACATTTTCCTTACGACAGTTATGTGCCTTTGATAGTATAGTATAGTAGATATGGAGACAAAAAACTTAGGTTTGAAGCCTGACTGCTACTTACTAGCTGTGCAGCCCTAGGAAAATCACTTAGCTTCTCTTCCTCTCGGTTTGCTTACCCATAAAATCAGGATAATATGCCTCTGCTTTGGTCAGATCTGCCCACCAGACTGTGAGTTCCATGGAAGGGTAAGGAACTGTGTCTTATGTAGATTATATGCTACCTCCTTTATAGGACTGTTAAGAGGTAAGCCATAAGGTTTTATGTGAGTATGAGTTGTTACTATCATCCCATTTTCCAGACAAGGCAACTGAGCCTTGAAGGGGTTCATCGACTTGCATGCAATTATATAGTCAATAAGTGTTAGACTTGGGATGTAAATTGAATTCTTCCAGTTTGAAATTCAGTGTTTTTTCCATTGTGTCATGCACAATGGGGAAGGGAATAAGCATTTATATAGCACCTACTATGTGGCTGGAACTGTACTAAGCACTTTTTTTTAATGGCAAATGTTGTTTCATTTTATCCCCACAACAACCCTGAGAGTTAAGGACTATTATTATCCCCATATTACAATTGAGGAAACTGAGGCAAACAGAGGTTAAGTGCCTAGCGTCTGAGGCTGGATTTGAACTCAGATCTTTCTGGTTCTAGTCTCAGTGTTTTGTCCATTGTGTCATCAGCAGTCTTTGGGGTGCTTGTATTTCCCTTTCCTCTGGAACTAAAGCATGTTGTAATCTCTTAGTGAATATTTGCTGACTTTTCTCTTTCATTGTCCGGTCCTTGTCTGTGTGTGAAGGAGGAAGGCAAAGACACTGATGGACCTGTATGGGATGAAGAGCGGGGAGCTGGTTTGGATGCTGGGGCCTGGCCCTCCTCATTCTGGAGGTATGAGGATTAGAACTTCTGTTCATATGGTGAAAAGAACTAAAGGTGGGAGCAGGAGGCAGTAGGAGGGAGGAAGGTTCTGTCCAGAGGCTCCTCTTTCCATCTTCCTTTTTTCCTCCAACCTCCAACCCTATACCAATGTCTTCTGACTCTAGGTACTGGGGAAACCCTGAAGTGGGTCAGGAGAAATTGTCAAGAAATAGGGATGAGGGATCTTCTCCATTGAGCATATCACCTCTATATCACTATATCATCTCCTCACAGGCCAGACCTTTAGATTCAGGAGATTCCAAGAAGTTTTACTAGGCTGTGGGTTGTGGGAATGGGCTTCCTACATAGAAATATCCACCTGGCTTTCTGCAGAGAGGAAGGATATGTGGGATGGGGGAGGGGGCATGCAGAAAAATCCATTCTGGGGATGGAAATGTTAAGATAATATTGCCCATCAGAGCATGGGAACTGAATAGTATCATGGCCCTGTGTGTTATACATATATGATATGATATTATACATATATGATATGTATCAAACACATATGTATTAGACATGTATGTAGTTATAGAACACATATTACTTATATCTATATTATATACATATTTGATGTACATATACTCACAGAGCCATGGTACTCAGTACCATAGTATGCAGTATGTATATGTGTGTCTATATATATATATATGTGTGTGTGTGTGTATGTGTGTGTATTCACCATGACTCTCTCTATACACATACACATTATATATATGTATGTATATATATATATAAAATATACACATATGCAGTACATGTTTATATGTAGGTATATACATATACATAGGTGTATATATATATACACACAATATATGTGTATGTATATATGAACTCACATATGAACATGTGAGTGGAAGGATAGTATTCCTAAAGCTGGCAGTTTTCAGTTCCCTTTCCTGATGAATGTAAGTCATGTGAGAATGATGTGCATCCAGTTCAACCTAGGGTAAGGTATGCTGTGATCTGGCTGCCCACTTACATTGGCCTGTCTGCTGAGATGACATGGCAGCCACTTAGCTTTTTGCGGGATTAGACAGATTTAACCTGAAGGCCCCCAGGATTGCCAGTTGTGTGGGAGTTAGCTGGAGCAGATGAGAACTGGGTGAAAGCAGTCACTAACTGTTGGCTCTGGTAGGAGAAGACTGCAGCCTGTTTCTTTGAAAGTGAGAACGTTTTGGAGAGAGCACGCTGAATTGTTTCGATGGATCTTCTTGGGTCTGCTGTGTACAGGTGAGACACCAAATCTGTTCGTTCTGGAGACACATAGGACCTCCACATAGGATGCCCCTACCTGACACCTGGTTCAAAGGTCATAAAAGGTTCCTTCCAGCTCTGGTCCCCAGGGAGGGGCCAGTTCTGGTATTTCCACAAATTTCCTCTCTACATTTTGGCTTCCCCACTTTTGGTATCTCCCAAAGAGCCCTCCCTTTCCAGTGTTTCCCCCAAAGTCCCTGATGTGTGCTGTCCTTTGCCCTCTGACCCACTCAGAAGCAGGTCACTCTTCCAAGTTCATTGAAGGCCTGGTCCATGCCTTGCTCATCTTGGAAGCCCTCCCCTGTGCTTTGAACAGAGTAGCGATCAATGTATATTTGTTATTTGACCAGTTGCATATCAGTTGGTTGAGGGACAGCACTGTTTGGCAGATAGAATACAGTCCTGAGCCTGTAGATCTGGGTTTTGGCTTTTGCTTTTATATTAGCTAGGTGGGTGATTCTGGGTAAATTATTTAATGCCCTTGCCTTCAGTTTTCTCAGCTATAGAATGGAAGGGTTGGATTAAATGGTCTCCAAAGTCTCTTCCAGCTCTAACAATATATCTTTGTTCTTAGCATCACAATATAGTGGAAAAGGCATTGACTCTTCAGTCAGAAGACAACTCAGGTCCCTTCCAGTTCTCAAATTCTCTGATTCTCTGTGTCAGAGGTCCTGGATTCCTCACCTGCCTCTGGGGCTTAACTGTCTCTGTGGTCTTCAGCAAGTCACTTAGCTTTCTCAGGCCTCAGTTTCCTCATCTGTAAAACAAAGGATTGGACCAGATGACCTCTAAAGTTCCTTCCACTTCCATATTGATGATCTTAGTCTGTGATCCCGCTCTTGTGGAATTGAGTTTTTGATTTCCTAGACTGGACGGTCAGACCAATCAAGTCACTTGTTTCCCATCCTTACTATGGCTTCTATAAGGGGCAGAGATAGGCAAAGCTGCCTGGGGGTGGGGGTTGCATTTACTCTGGAAAAGTCTTTACCTGAAGCTCTCCCCTACCTTTTCATCTCTTCTAGCTTATGCTGCCTTTGTGCTGACAGCCTGTCTCCTGGATTTCCAAAGGGCTCTGGCATTGTTCATCCTCACATGTATAGTCCTTTTCTTTCTGGCACACAGCCTGTTCAAAAAACTTTTGGGAAAGAAACTGTTAAGATATGTGAAGCCCTTCAGAAATCCTACCTTGAGTCTCTGGCTAAAACGGTAAGAGAAGGCCCCTTGGGTACCTGGTGGCCTCCCCACGTCATCTCTTAGTGGATCATTCTGAGTTGGTTTAGGCTGTCACAGTACCATTTCCCCTCCCCTCCCCCTACTACTTTGGGGAGAAAAGCCCATTTGTTTGAGTTTTGCACCCCTTGGCTTATTCTCCTCATTGCAAGGCTTTTCTTCCCCAGAAGAATCTTCCCACACCATGGGGAATCTGACCAAATCATGCTTGGTTTCTCTGGTTACCCTTACTGAGTCACTGGCTCAGTAAGGTCTACAAGGTTTCAAAGCTCTTCTGTCTTAGCCTAATTTGTATGCTTCCTACGAGAGGTGGGGAATCTGTGGCCTCGAGGTCATGTGTGACCCTCTAGGTCCTCAAGTGTGGCCCTTTGACTGAATCCAAACTTTGCAGAACAAATCTCCTTAATAAAGGGGATTTTCTGTAAAACTTGGAATCAGTCGAAAGACCACACTTGAGGACCTAGAGGGCCTCACGTGGCCTTGAGGCCACAGATTCCCCACCACTGCTACCTTGGGCTTTGATTTATAATGTCTCTGCTCAGCCTCAGGCTTTGGATTCTCACACCAGCATTTCCCTAGTCCCTGGGTTGTAGTGTCCTGGGTTTTCTGCCGGCTTGGATTACCATCTGCAGGCTTGGGTGCTGGGGGCCTGGCATTAAGAACTCATTACTTTGGAGAATGTACAACCATGGAAAGGGAGAAACACCCAACTAACAAGATTCCTCACCCTGTCCTCGATATATATTATGATTAAACCTCCTGTGTTGAAAGGACCTGCTTGGTGGGGACGTCCACCTATCCTCACCCCCTTTGGAATTTGCTATTCTGGAATGTAGGCTTTCAAGGTATGAGGGTGATGTAGAAAGCTCATGACATAGGTTGGAGACTGACCAGCTGTTGATGGGTCTGACTTGACTCTTCACATTGGCCACATTCCTGGGCAACTGTGAATCTGAACCCAGCTGAGAGTGCCCAAGTGCCCTCTGTACCTAGCTGCTTGGGCTGGCTCCACTTTGCCACAGCTAGGGACAAACTCCATGAGGGCTTATCTTATCTTAAATTTAGTTTCTTCCTTAAAGCTTTTCTCAGTACTCTGCACAAGTCAGCAAGCCAGGCTCTGTGATCTCACAAATCTAAGAACTTCCTTCACTGATAAAGTCTTAGAAAAGTTCTCTCAGAAATCAAAGCCCAGAGATTAAATGACTTGTCTGTGGTCACGCAGCTAGTAAGTGTGAGTGGTAGGATTTGAACTCATGCCTTCCTAATTTCAAGTTTAGCAATGTGCCACCATACTATTCTTCTTCTCATTCTGTACATACTAGGTAGTTAATGTTTGCACAAAAGAATGAGTGGTTATCTGGCATAGTTCCTGGGCTAGGTCTGAAGGTCTGCACAGCTTTTGGAAAAATTCTAAATCCAAATCTGAGTCTAGTCCAGATTCCCAGGGAGGCTTATGGTAGGACTTTCTCCGTGTTCTACACTAACATAATGGAAGCATGATCCTCCTGGATACTGGTACCCTAGGACAAAGCCCCAGTTGGTCTTTAATTAGAGCTTTTGGGGTCATGTGAGTAACATGTTCCCTGATATTTCATCTGCAGGTGCCTAGGGGCAGCTGCTTTGGTGGGCCTGGTATTGTGGCTGGCTCTGGACACCTCCCAACGGCCGGAGCAGCTGGTGTCCTTTGCAGGAATTTGCATGTTCATCATCTTCCTCTTTGCCTGCTCCAAACATCACCTCGCAGTGAGTCTACAGGCTGGGCTGCCTACAGGGGGCTGGTAGGGAGGGATGTAGCATCTTCTTTCTTCCCCAGCGATTCAGCCCTCTTCAGGGTGCTTTTTGGTCAGGAGAAGCCTGCTATCCTATGATTAGACTAGCAAGTTTCAATCCATATCTCCCCACCCAACATAGCTATAGATCAGTGGAGATTGCTGAAGGATAAGACTGTGCCTGAGGATATTAATATGTTGTTATGAAGCAGTTATGGAGGATTATAGTGTATTCCTGGCCTTGGGGCTCTGTCTGAAACATGGCACCTGAGGCTGACGAATGTTTGGATGTTGAATTGAGAGGATGTGGTCAGTCCCAGGGTCCTCCCCATTCAATTGCATTATACAGGAAGGGGACTTAGTGAACCTCTGGTCACCGGAGCAGAGATTTAAAGTTGGAAAGGACCTTAGGGGTCACTTATTTAGTCTAATCACCTCATTTTCTACTCAAAGAAACTGAGGCCCAGAGAAAGTAAACAACTTGCCCAGGATCACACATACCGCTAAGTAAATAGCGACTGGTTTATTTCACCTTACAGCAGCAAGGGATGGGGATGCCGAGAAGAAGAAGGAACTTACAAAGAACTTATCCTGGCTCCAGCTGTGGTCTGCATGACTGTAAGCTGGAGTCTCCTCACCAGAGCCAGGTTCACTACAGTCAGGGTTATGGCCTCTTGCTCTGTATGTGATTGTGAACTTAGCCTCCCTGAGTCTCTCCTGGTGGCAAACTCCTGCACATTGAGAGGAAGGGAACATTTCATCTTTGTTTTTCATCTGTTTGACCTTCTAGATTTGGAGGCTTCTTCAGGTTATGGAGATATTGGATACTGTGCCAGGGAAAGTGCCTCAGTTCTTGAAATATTCTCTCATTCTATATTCATGGCTGGGGCCAGGGTCCCTCTGCTTACTTCTCCTAGGGATCATTAGTTCAGGGACCTAAATATGACTCATCAAAATTGTCAAGTTCATTTCAGTCCTAGATGAGGCACATTGGGCTCAAGTCAGGCCGTGGGTCCCCCGTGAATAAGTAGCAGTAGAAAATGTCCCAGTCTTGGAGAGAATGGCTTTGTTTTGGGGAGCTCAGAGTTTCTGGTCACATTTTGCTGGAGGTAAAGTGTCCAGGTCACAGAGGGATTCAGTGTCTCAGCCCTCTCTATTCAATCTATCACACCAAATTGTGACCAAATCTACTAGACCAGGGAAACATTCCTCTTGGTAGTCTCCTGGCTTGCTCCCCACCTTATCTCATTGTCTTCTCTGAGCTCCTAGGTGGTAAATTGATACCTAGAGGCCATACCTTTGTGACAGAGGCCTGGGAAACATGGGACTTACTTTCTTTTGTATTTCAGGTGTCCTGGAGGGCTGTATTATGGGGCCTTGGTCTGCAGTTTGTTCTTGGCATTTTTGTTATCAGAACTGAACCTGGATTTGTGGCATTCCAGTGGCTGGGTGACCAGATCAAGGTATGATAGGCTGAGCCCTGGGGCTCTAGTTGTGTCTTAATGCCCTGGGAAGGTAGAAGCAGGTGGGATACATAACCTACATTTCTCACTGTCTCCCCTCCCTTAGAGATTCATATCTTAAAGAATTTTTTAAAAAAGAAAAAAAAAATCAGCAAAGCTAACCAATGTTGAATGTCTGATGTTATATGTAATATATCACACCCCTGGTCCCCCACCTCTGCAACAAAAAAAGTGGATGGGGGAAGTATCTTCTTATAGCTTTTTTTTTTGGTTTGGTATAATCCTTTTCAAAGCACTTTTCTACCTACTATCTTACTTGAGACAATGGAAGAAACATAGAACTGGATAAAGGAATCTGAAAGATCTTGTGGTCTCATCTCTCTTTCTTCTTTCTTTTTTAAAGAATGGTGATTATCATACTAATTTGTCTCAGATCTGGAACCAGTGACTGGGGCCCTGAGTAACACCTCTGGAATACTGAGGTGGAACATTCTCCCAACGGGCTTAAAGCCTTTCCAACCCCTGAGTTCTTTGATACCCAGAGACAAGGGCATGGTTCAAAATGATGACTTGAAAGAAGCAGTCATTTCCTTCTACTCTCAAATAAAGTCAGTGGCTCAGTTTTCTCCATCAGCTTCTGTTTTCTCAGCCTCCATGCCCTCCCCCCTCCACATACACCCTTTGGTTCCCAGCCTCCAACTCTTGGGTCCCATCATTTCCCTGCCTTTTACAGACCTTGATTTTTCCCAACCAGCAACATCACAAGAAACCAGCAAGATGTTAGTGGAGTATGAAATGTACATACAGCACATTAAAATACATCTCTCCTATAGCCTTGATCACATATTTCATCCATCCAAACATCTGCATTAATAGGTATGAATCTGGGAGTTGAGTTTTCTATGCTCTTGCTAGTGAACGGGAAACCTCTAAGAGAGCTTTTTTCTAGAAAGGAAGGTTCAAATCTTTCAGCCATCAGCTGCATGATGGTATGATATTGCCATGAAACCCTTCATGAAACAAAATCAGGCAAAGAATGAAGGAGACACAGGAACTCTGTGTAATTTTAGTCATTTCCCTTCTCTTGGCCTCCATTTCCTCATCTGTAAAGGGAAAAGATTGGCTTAGATGAAAAAGAGCACTGGCTTTGCAGTCAGAGGTCTTGGGTTCAGATTCTGCTTCTGATGCTTACTGCCGAGATGACCTTGGGCAACTCTCTCTGTGCCTCCATTTCCTTAGCTATAAAATGAGACTACATGGTCTCAGGCAACTCTTGCAGCTTTAGATTGATGAGCTTGTGATCTTTGAGATCATTTACAAACCCTAGATTCTGTGAATTGGAGAATTCAGTCCATAGACCTTGACCAGAAGAACAAGCCAGGGCCCCATCTCCTGGCCAAGACGTGTTATCTCTGCTGAGTGTTAGTGAGACAGAGGCTTGTGGTCATCAAGAGGGTCCTGGGCCTCCCACAGCTCCCTGGTAGCTGCCCTGGGCAGTGGGAGGGGAGCTCTGAAGGCAGGAAAACTGATTTCTCTTCCTGCCTGTCTTTCCTTCCTCTGTTCATGTTCTATTTTTTTTGTTCCTCCCTCAGATTTTCCTGGACTACACTGTAGCTGGCTCCAGTTTTGTCTTTGGGGAGAGTCTGGTGAAGGACGTCTTTGCCTTTCAGGTCAGTCTGCATTTATAGATAGGAGACGTCCTGGAGCAGCTGCTTGCCAGGGGTTAAGCCGGTGGAGAGCTTGGTTCAGTGACAAGCCAAGCTGGGGCCAGAATGAAGGCAGCTGGGGGCTGAGTGTCTCCTGTTTGCCCAGCTAGCCCTGGGCAAAGAGGCTTTTAAAATGTGGGCAAGGATTTTTAAAAACTAGTTTTTTCAGTGGCTAAGTATTTATTTTCTCTTTGTGCTAAGTTCATTTCCTCCCAAATGGAAAAACAAACAAGCAAAACCTCCAAACCATTCTTACAACAAATATGCGTAGTTAAGCAAAACCAATTCCCCAACTGGTGGTGTCCAAAAATGTATTTATTCTACAACTTGAGCCCATTACTCACCTTTCTGTCAGGAGGTGGTTAGCATGGGCAAGGATTTGTTCTGAGAGGAAAAAAAAAGGAAGTCCACCCCCTCATTAATTGTTCACTAATATGGGGTTAATTTTCATCTGTCAGGGGCACCCCTTTTCAAAAGGTATTTAAGTATTCAGGGATCTCTATAGTTTTGTCTTTGGTTGTCAAGGGAAACCTTTGACCATCAATTTATTATCAGCTAGCCGAATTAATAAGTTGATTATCAATTACCCAGAAAAAAAAAGGATTTGTTCTGAGCCAGGAGTTGGGTACACAGTTAAGTAAATAATTTTATAATATGCCCAGCCTGTGAAAAAGCTATGGGTTAAGATCCAGGTTTCAGGGATACCATGTGGGCTTAGGTGACGAACCAAGACTGGGTTTTAGGAAGCATTAGGGTTTGAGGCAGGAAAGGTAGGCAAATGTCTAGGGTATAATCTATAGGTCCAACAAGAGACATATTTTGATTTGACTTTTAATAAATGAACTTTTTTAAGTGCTAGAAAATTCTGTTCTTCAGGCCCATGGGTATTTATTTTGTGATTAATCCAGTTACATGTGACCAGTAGTGTTCTGCAGTGGATAGAGTGCTAAAAGCTGGAGTGTGTTTAAATTCTGCCCCAGATACCCTATGATTGTGTGATTCCTGCACAGCTCACTTACCTTATTTCAGTTTTGTCATCTGTACAATGAGCCCTACCTTGGGTTGTTGTGAAGACCAAATGAGATAAATATGTAAAAACCCTTTGCACACCTTAAAGTGAGATTATGTCGGTTACAGAGAAGGCTCAGAGGTCTGTCCCACAGTAACATGCAGGGGAGGAGGTGGTTTTCTGAGGAAGCCTAAATAAAATACACAAACACAAATGCATTGTCCCAGCTCTGGGCCCACGGTGATTACTGTGTCACACACTCAGAGGTACGTGGGAATAAGCTTGCTAAACCCTTGGTTCCATCCAGGGACAAATACAAAAAGTGGTGCTTGGCACCTCATCTAACCCAGGAGGTTTCTGTAACACAACAATTAATGTCAAGTTAACACCACAGTAAAACCAGATTAGATGTTTATCTCAAAGTTACACCATTTTGAAAAGGGCTCAAATTCCGTTTCTGACATCCTTACTTTACAAAAGTAAAAAAACCTCAGATGAATTAACAGAGAACCCAGATTTCTGGTTTTCACTTAAATCTAGATATACACATGAATTTGTAAGGTCAAGAACTAGAAGGAATTTTAAAGACCATCTAGTCTGATGCCTTCATTTTATAGATGAGGAAACTGAGGCACAGAGATTATTCAAGGACACAGAGCTAGTTAGTGGAATTAGGACCCAGGTCTCTGGAATCTTACTCTAGTGCTTTATCAATTATGACAAATAGAAAAATGACATTGTTTTTTCCAACCTCAAAATGGATATAGCTTTCATTTAAATATTACTTGAAGGTTTGTAAAGCTTATCTATGTGCATTGGTCACTTTTGAACCTCGTGATAACTTTGACTGGAAGGCAGTTGGTTATCCCAGATGAGGAAATTGAGGTTCAGGTGACTTGCCCAAGTTCACACTGCTAGAGTCTAAGACAGGATTTAAATCTGTGTCTTCCTGATTCCAAGTCTGTACTCCGCATTAATAGCTTTTCAGTATCACCAGAGGGGGAAAACTTATTAATTGGTGGCAAGGGACTTTGAGACTTGTCATTTAATTAAGAAGGAAGTAATAAGTGATGTTGATTTGTTATTAACCAAACTCCATGGCATTAGTCACTCAGTAGACCGTCTCTGGGAGGTCCTGGCCTCTTCTGTCAGACATTCCCTTTATAAGGATCTCCAATGACTCTGGGTCCAGAACTGACCCTTGTGGAGACCTACCTACTTGCCAATCTTTTCTTGTGGCTGGCTCAGAGGGTGGTGGAAAGGTTGCTAAAAATGGATGTTGCTGGTGGCAATTGTTATGTTGATGGGCTCAAGGGGTGACATAGCTGACAAGGTGTCAATGTCTAAGGAGGTGTAGTCATCTGGGGAAAGTGGCTCCTAGGAGCTCATATAACACAGAGAGATTCCAGCAAGAGCATTGTAGGTAAATAAAGGGAACCAAGGAAACCCATTCATCACCTCGAATGACAAGGGGAGTGAGTTCCTTGGGAGTCTTGTACTGGAGAAGTAACTTCTGCTAACTCACTGTGGGTTTTAGAACAGGTCATTCCATTTTTCTGGGCCTCAATGGAAAAATAAAGGCTTGAATTATACTGAGCTCTAGAGTTTCTTTTGGCATTAACATCCCATCATTGTATATAAGTGCAGTTGGCAATGTGGCATGGTAAAAAGAGCACAAGACTAGGAGTTTTGAGACCTGGGCTCTGAGGTCTATTTAATATGAAGGTGTTGTACCCTGGAAAGAGTGAGAGGCTTTAGAGTCTTAGGATCTGAGTTCAAATCTCACTTCTGATGCTGTATGACTAGGCAAGTCACTTAATCTCAGTTTCCTTATCTTAGGGGGCTGGACTCTGATATTCCTTCCAGCTCTAGACCAATGATCCTCTATGATCAAGCATTCATTAAACACCTCCTGTATACCACACATTAAATTTACTGCAGGGAATTCAAAGATTAAAACAAAATTAGAACAAAATGTTCGCTCTAAGTGAGGAAGAAGAAGAAGGAGGAGGAGGAAAAGGAGGAAGACAAGAAGATATGAGCTTATGTTTTCTTAGAGAAGGAGTTCTTAACCTGGAGCCCATGGATACACTTTAGGTGGTCTGTGAATCCTTTTAAAAGTATTTTGATTACTGAATGTTGATATAATCATATTCTTTCTAATCCCATGCAGTTTATTTGTGCATTTAAAAACATTATTCTCTGAGAAAGCAGCTGTAGATAGGACACAAGCGAGGTTGAGATTCTCTGCTCTAAGTAGGGCCTACATTTTACTGAAGGGAAAATAAGATGTATACCATTAAATAAAAAGAAGCAGTTATTTGGGATTGGACATTAGCAACTGGGGGTCTCAGGAGGTGGAACTGGAGTTGAAACTTAGAGTGCTGGGCTTTCCTAGAGGCAGAGGAAAGGAACAGAACGTTTTCTAGCTCAAGAGGCCCCTTCCAAGTCTCCCAGATCTGGGACTGCTGGCTGCTGTCCATCAGTTGCATGGGCTTTCTCTTCTACCAGTACTTTACTTACGTTGGGCCATCAATGGGAAAATGGGGTCATCATAGGGTAAGGAATGATACCTTCAATTCTGCACATCCTTGCTGGAGTGTGGGGATCTCTGATACCTTTAGAGGCAATATCTTAGAAGGAAGAATTTTAATTGTTCTGGGGTCAGGAAGGAGGAAGATCTAATAGAATGCAGAGCAGAGTCTTGGCTGAATTCCCTCTAGGAAGGGAGGGAACCTAGAAGTGACCCTCTGCTGGGTTATTTCAATTCTGCATTCAAAGGTTACTTCCTGAGGTTTAGATTATAGATTGTAGTAGGATTTTCTTAGAGGGTGTGGTATAGAGAGCCCTGCTAATATAACCAAGCTCTCTAAATTTCTGTATAAAAAAAGAGGACTTGGATTTTGGTTTTTTTGGGTCTTCTCTGCATCTTTCTAAATCACAGTGAAAAGAGTGGCTGGTTTTAAAACTGTAAGATTTAAAGCTCAAACAAATTATTTAGTCCAGGAGCTCTTAACCTTTTTTTTTAATGTCATGGACCCCTTTGGAAGCATAGTGAAACCTCCGGCCTTGAGGCCACATGTAGCCTTCCAGGTCCTCAAGGGCAGCCTTTCCACTGATTCCAAGTTTTACAAAACAAATCTTTTTATTAAGAGGATTTTTTCTGTGAAGTTTGGATTCAGTCAAAAGGCCATATTTGAGGACCTAGAGGGCCCATGTGACCTCAAGGCGATAGGTCCCCGACCCCTGCTATGGGACCGTTTCTCAGAATAGTGCTTTAAGTACATAGGTTTACAAAAGAAGTCAATTATATTGAAATATAATTATCAGAATATTTTTAAAAACAAGCTCATGGACCCCATGCTAAGAACCTCTGACCTAATCCAACTCCCTGATTTTACAGATGAATTCATTGAATCCTAGTGGCTTGACTGAGATCACACAGTGAGGATCATATGGAAGATTTGGATCTGAAAGTCCAGACAGTCCATCAATAAGCATTTATTAAGTTCGTACTGTGTGTTAGATACTGTGCTAGATGCTGGGGATACAAAAAGGGCAAAAGACAGCTCTTGCTCTCAAGGAGTTCGAAGTCTAATGGGGGAGACAATATGGAAACAGCAATGTCCAAACAGCATATATACAAGATAAACTAGTTATAGTCGATAGAGGGAAGGCAATAGCATTAAAGGGGATCAGGGATGACTTCTCTTGGAAGATGGGATTTTAGCTGGGACTTGAAGGAAGAAGGCAGGGAAGTCCACAGATGGAAATTAGGAGGAAGAGCATTCCAGGTATGAGACAGTCAGTGAAAATGCCTAGAGTCTGGAGATGGAGAATCTTGTTTGTGCAACAGCAAAAGGCCAGTGTCACTGGATCCCAGATTACAGAAGGAGGAGGGAAGTATAAGTAGACTGGAATGGTCCAGCCCCCTCATTTTACAGATGGGGAAACTGAGGCCCAGAGAGGTTAAATAATTTGCCCAAAGTCACATAGATAGTAAGTGGCACAACTTGGATTCAAGCAGAGGTGAACTAACTCTGAATCCAGGGCACTCCCCTTTCTGCCACACTGCCATCCCATGAAAAGTTGACTTATCTGTATGTAGAAAAGATCTCTTCTTCCAGGTCACAACATCTGGCTTTGAGATCTTCTCAGATTCCTAATCACTGATATGATAAGGGGCTGTGCCAACTCCTTTAGGGACTAGGTAGCCAGGGATCCACAGACTCTTAGCACTGGAATACATCTCAGAAGTGTCAGGACTCAGCCTGTCAGTGCCACCTGAAACAGATTAAAATGTAATTAATAAATGTTGATCAAAACAAATAAAAACACAACATAGATTATGTTCATTTGTGGCTTTCTACATCTGTATGTGGTCCAGAGATCTGTTTCGATTTGAGTTTGACAGCATTGCCTTAGTTCAACTCTTAAGTGATTTGCCCACGATAACACAGATGTAGTTCCAATCAGAACTGCAGGGTTCAGCCCTTGTATTCCTAAACCCCAGGCCAGAGCTCTTTCAGCACTTCCTCATTACCTGTTTTGTTTACCTTGTCGTATAGGACAAGGTTCAAGTACTATTTATGTGTTTTGAGATCTGGTGTGAAATAGCCAGCCAGACCTCTCTGTCTTTAATGCTGAGACTGCCATTTTGCCAGTGTCTGGACCTTTGTCTCTTCCTTCTGTCTCAGCCCTCCTGCCTAATCAGTTCTCACTTATCCCTAGACCTTTATTTCTTCTCAGCTCAAATCCCTTCCCCCAACACAAAAGTGCTCTTAATAGCCTCTAGAGAAAGGTCTACAGTCTTCTGAAATTACCATTTCTCATTGTTTGGCCCCACCTATCATTTGGACACTCAAGACATCTCAGTTTAGGTCAAACCCATATTTCTCTTCAGCAATCCTTTTTTTTCTTCTAAATTTATTAACTTATTTGTTTTCCACCAATCCTTATAAATGGAAAGTTGAATGATAGAGACATTCAGAGACCACTAGGTAGTTCAGGGCTTAGCCTCAGACGCTCAACTATATGTATGACCCTGGGCAAGTTGATAACTCTGTCTGCCTCAGTTACCTTAGGGTTACTTCCAGGGTTGTTGTAGGATTAAATGAGATAATATTTATAAAGTGATTAGCACTTGGCACTAGGTGCTTAATAAATGCTTAAGGAAAGGCATGTCATAGGACTTAACAGAATTAATGTGGACTAGAGAAATGATGAAAGTTTCTTAGAAGACATAGGACTGGGCCATGAAGGATGGGTTGAATTAGGATGGGCAGAAGATAGAAAGGAGGGCACTCCAGGTTGGGTAAATGGCATGAATAAAGGCTGAGAGTGGGAAATGAGTTTGGATTATTGGAGAGATGATGAAAGGAGCTCCATTGGAACAGAGGGTTTGAGTTGGGAATTAGGGAAAAGTTAGATAAATAAGATGGTATCAGATTGTGGAGGGCCTTGAATCAGCCTGTCCAAGTATTGTCAACTTTATCCTGGACGGGGGAAGAGGGGAGTTGGGGATTGTCTATTGTATGTTTTTGAACTGGGAAGTGACCTACCTAAATAGGTATTTAGGAAAGTTAATCTGGTAGGCCCTCACAAAGTCTTACTCCAATGCCTCGCTGTTGTGTGGAGGTGACCTTGGGTTTTGGAAGACTTTGTCAGCAGAGTACACATCTGGCATGTCCTCTCATGCTGGAAAGACCTTGCATATGGGCCTGGTGATGGCCTATATGCCTGCTATCTAAGGCACAGCCTAGTTAAGTTTGGAAAGGCTCATCACCAAGTTGACTGAGAGTGATGCATTTTTTGGCAACAGCAACATCTACTAAGTTAGAGTGGGGGTACAATCTGTGATAATGGAGTACTCATATTGATGAAATTACAGATTCTTGAAATGTCAGAGTATGGAAGCAGTCTCCTAGTGATATATTGAATTGATTATATTGAATATATATTGAATTGTATATATTTTTTATATATTGAATATGTTGAATTCTCTCTCTCTGTCTATGTCTCTCTCCATGAAACTAATCTGTATCACTTACTCCATTCGACCAATTCCGGCATGGAATTTCAAATGCCTGGACTTGTTAGCATCACTAAGAATGGAAAGGAGGGGATGGGAAGGAAGGATTCACAGTGCTTGGCAGATAAGGAGAAAATGAGAGGAAAGAGTCAAAGATGAACTGAGATGTTCTATGAAGTGATATAGGATGGGATCATTGGAGAGAGGTCAGCCATTGAGAAATCAATCTAAGAGTCATTCACTTAGTAGATGGTTGAGCCTGTGGAAGTGGATGAGTTCTTGGGGATTAAGAGAATAGCCAAAGTAGCACCAAAGACTAAGTAAGGACTGAGACAATTAGAATTTATAGGACTTGGTGACCAATTGGTTATAGAAGAAGGAAGATGGAAGCAAAGATGTCCTCAAGGTTTTGAATCTAGGTGAGTGGGAAGATGCTGAGAGTCAGTGATGAAAATAGAAGGAATATTCATGGAGCTCAGAAAAAAATCTTTTTTTGCATCTCAATAGTATCAATCTATGTATTACAAATAAAACTCCTTCCCTAAAGTGAGGCCCTGTGAAATGTCAATCCTGGAACTGCCTCTTTTGCCCAGGACTCCGCAGCTAGGCAGTGAGCACTATACCCTTGGGCACTCACTCTTGGTTTTTTGCTTTCAGGTGTTACCCATTATCATCTTCTTCAGCTGTGTTATGTCTATTCTCTACTATGTGGGTCTCATGCAGTGGTTGATCCTGAAGGTGAGTTTCTCCTCATCAGGGATCAGAGTCTGATTAGTTCTCAAGAGAATTCATAGAAATAAATGACAGCATTTTCTGGTGTCAGTGTTAGACTTCCTAAAGTATCGAGGGGAAAGCAGTTGGGACCTATTGGGGTCTATGACTAAGAATATAGGTGTTAAGGAGCATTTCTAATCTGAAGGGCAGATGTACTAGGCAGGGCACTTGGATTTTGCATTTGCTGAATTACTAATTACCCAGCACTGGTTGCTTAACTGCCAGACTTTTGAACTCAGCAGAGCATTGTTCAAGTACTTGCACATAGCCTGTGGTCCGGTGCTCCAAGTTCTGGGCTCACACAGACTACATCTGATCTTTTTACTAAGATATTATTCTCATTTTGTCCCATTATGACACCAGAATATATTCTGGGAAAATATCTGAACATAAATTGTGTCTAGGTCTCTACAGATATTGGTAAAATAGGTCCCCTTGGCCTTGTAGAAACATTCAAAGTAATGTTTTCCCATGCAAATGCAAAAAATACAAAGGACTTATCTGAGTCCATTAACACTGGAGAAAATACATAAACTATTCATAGTCATTTAAACAATACAATTTTCCTCCCACTGTAGTGGATCCTACTTTTTACAGGGTCTTAAGGTCAAAGGATCATAGATTTATACCTGGAAGGGATTGTAGAGTCAAGTAAAATTCTTTTTATGAACAAGGACACGGAGTCACTCTCATGGAGAGGTGAGGTGATATTCATTGTCTCATAGCTACTAAGCGCCTCAGGCAGGATTCTAACTTAAGTCTTTCTCCCTCCATGTTTTGTACCCTATCCACTATACCACACTGCTTCTCTGATTCATTCTACCACCTGTTGTTTGGATTTCCTTCATAAAAACAACAGAAAATTCACCTTCCCCATTATCTCTATATCATTCAAATAGCTTCTAGTAATAGTAGAGTTAAGAAATCTAGGCCCCTTGTTCCCCCACATTGTGGCTTTGTATCCTTGTAGATCTCCTCACAGAGCTAGGGCGAGGTTAGACACATTCATTATCTTTTTCCCTGACCAAAAAATGAACTGCTCAAGAAATCCCTCTTCTCTTGAAAGAAGGCCAGATTCCAGATTTTTTCAAACTTGGAATTACCCATGAGGCAAACCCTGACACTGGTACCACCTAGGAAATCCTCCCTTCTTTAGCCAGAGTCTAGGATTCTTGAACTCAAGGCAAGTAGAAAGGCAGTTCTCAGGAACTTTCAGCACCTAGCCTCTCCATGGGTGTCCAGTGGGTCAAGAAGTACCATTACTGTCTCTCTGAAGTGGAGGTCAAGAAACAACCATTTTCCAGGATCTCTCCCTTCAAGCTTCTGGGTGAGCATATGCAGCTCCCGTGTGCTTTGCCCCAGGGCCTCTATTAAAAGCTCCTGAGGGAGGGGGAAACCTGCAGAGGGGGACCTGCATCCTCCTCCTAGGACTTAGGTCTCTCTTCTGTTCTGGTGCGCTCTCAAGATTTCTCTGGAAGGAATGTGAAAAAAGAAGAGAAACCAAAAGCAATCTATTTCCTTTCCTAAACCAAGGCAAAGGTCTAGATTCTCCTAAAACAGTCTGTCCCACAACCAATTAAATCATCATGGGGTCAACCTCCATCAGTGAAACCCATTCTCCCAAGAGGTGATCTATACCCTTTCTAGGAAGATGCAAACAAAATTCCAAACAGAGGCTTCCCAGTTTAATCTGGGGCAACTGCCACAAGACTTCACTCTATTTTATACTCTGCTCAATGCCACTTCTCTACTACTAGTTTTGTTAGCACTTCTGGATGGGACTTCTCTTGGAGTCAAATGACTTGGGTTGGAGTCCTGGTCCATATATCAGCTGTGTGAATCTGGGAAAAGTCACTTAGTCCTTCTAAGCCAATTTCCCTCATCTGTAAAACGCAGGTGATTATATTCATATTACCCACCTCACAGGGCTGTGGCAAGGGCCAAAGGAGATGAAAATGTATGCAGAGCATTTTGTAGCAGCAAAATGGGACAGTTGTTAAAGTGATTTTCTTAGGGCACAGATTTAATCTTTTCCCTTCCCTATTCAATAATTGTCTAAGGTTCCTTTTGTGTGTGTGTATGTGTGTGTGTGTGTGTGTGTGTGTGTGTGTTGCCCAAGGATCAAAATTCCTGTATTTGGCATTTAAAACCCTTCAGACTTGATCCCAGCCTGGTTTTCTAGCTTTATCATATATGACTCTCAAGTACTCTGTGGTCCAGGAAAAGTGATCTTCTTCCTGTTCCTCACCCATGACAGCCCATGTCCTGTTTCCACATCTGTGTACTGGCCACCTACCATATCTACAATGCATTCCCTCCTCATCTTCGCCTCTTAGAATTACTTTTTTCTTTCAAAACTCAGCACCTTTTACATGAAGCCTTTTCTGATCCTCTGAGTTACTAGTCCCCTCTTCAAATATCTTGTATAGATTTTGTAAATACATATATGTATGTTTATGTATATGTATGTATGTGCATGTGTGTATATATGTGTATGTGTGTATATGTATATATATACATACATATATGTGTATGTGTGTATATGTATATATATACATACATATATACATACATATATATCTTGATAGAATGAAAATTCCTTGAGAGCAGGGACATTTCATTTTTGCATTTGTATTCCCAAGCACCTAGGACAGCACCATTACCTATTAAGTATTTAATAAATGTTTATTAATGATTGCTTATGTAAAACACTATAGAAATGTGAATTTTGGTGCTTTTCTGAAGTCCTCTGAAGGTACCCTGGACCCATTTCCAATGCCCTCCTTTTACTGGGAAAAAACAAGATCTTCAGGATCAGACACCCTTCTGCATTCATATCCCCCATCTCTACCCTGCAGAGAGGAGGTTTTCTTAGGAGAGAGAAAGGAGGACCTTTTTTGGCTAGGAACAAAGAGCATCATTTATTATTGATCCTGGAATAGCATGAACAGATCTCAGCAGAGTCCATGGATGGTTTGCTAGGCCTGGCAAGGGAATACTAGATACATGAATTATGGAATTTTGAAGCCAGAAATCATCTTAGGGTACTGCCACTGGTGTGAGTTAATATTTGCACAGAGCTTTAAGGTTTGCAAAACATTGTGAGTATAGGACTTCATTTCATCCTCATGACAACCTTGCAAGGTAACCACTGTGAATATTGCCAATCCCATTTTGCTGATGAGGAAAAAGAATTGGAGAGGTTAAGTGACTTGTCTATCCTCAAACAAATCCAATATTCTATTACACGGCATACTGCACCAAATGGACACCTAGTGTGTGCCATATTTAATTAAGTACAACTTCTTCATTAGGCAGGTAAAGAAACTGACCTCAGCTCATAGATGTCAAATGATTTGCCCCAAGATCATACAATGAATTAGTGGCAAAATCAGGAGTAGAACTCAGTCCTTTTGACCACCTGTCCAGGACCTTTCCAGTATACTTCACTAAGGAACAGCTCAGAGTTTATAACATTTAGAGCTGGAGGGGACTTCAGAGAATGTACAGTCCAACTCACCCATATTATGAATGAAGAAAGTGGGACTGAGAGAGGGTCAATGACTTGTTCAAGATTTCCAGATAATAAGAAACAAAGTAGAAATCCAAACAAATGACTTTCCCCCACTCCAAAGTGAAGGCTAGAGCCCCAGTAGTCAGGGATGCTGCAGATAGGGGTTGGACTAGGCAGGATCTGATGTACCTTCTATATCTGAGGTTCCCAAGTCCTTTGCCTTCAAATTCAGTGCTCTTTCCAGTACACCAAACTGTCCCCTTTTGAATTGTCCCTGCATTGTCCCTGGGTAGAGATAGTCATTCCATTTAACTCGGAGACTTTAGGCTGCTAATCACTAATACAAAAGTCACACTGACTAAGGAGCTAGAAAGTCACAGATTATAGCTAACATATATGGAGATGGAGATGGTCAGGTTCAACCTTCTAATTTTATAAATAAAGATATGGGACCTAAAAAGCAAAAGTGAGTTTATTCAAGGTCATTACAGGTAGTGAGTAATACCACAGAAAGCGATCATGTGGTCAAGTGTAGTGGTAAACACTTACAGTCCCTGCTAATAGGGTGGATGATGCTGGTGAAGTTCTGAGCTTCAGTAGGTGAATCTGATGAGGTTTAAGTCTAGTATCAGTATGGGGAGCGCCTTGTACTGGGGCTGACCAAGGAGGTATGAATTGGCCCATGTCTGAAACAGAGCAAGGCAAAGCTCCTGTGCCAATTAATGGTGGGATTGAGCCCCTGAGCAGCATCTGCCTTTCTGGCCTGGCTGAGATAGAGAGACCTAGTTTAGGAAGAAAGAGAGACAGAGAGAGAGAGAGAAAGAGGAAGACAGAGATAAAGGAGGGATGGGGGAGAGAGAGAGAAAGAGATAGAGAGCGGGGTGAGGGAGGAAAAGGGAAGGAAGGAGGGAGGGAGAGAGATGGGGGATCTGGAAGGAGGAGGGAAGGAAGGAAGGAAAGAAGGGAGAGAAAGAAAGGAAGGAAGGGACAGACTATTCTGTTGTTTTGAGAGAAAGAGTGTTGTCAAGGTTGTATTCCTGAATCTCAGATGAGAAAACAAGTTAGAATAAGTTGCTTATATGCCAAGATCTAATGTGCTACTCTGGCTCCTTGCAGATCTCCTGGCTGATGCAGGTCACCATGGGAACCACAGCCACAGAGACCCTAAGTGTAGCAGGAAACATCTTTGTGAGCCAAGTAGGTGCTGTCTAATTTATTTGTCTCTCTCCTGACAAGCAGCTTCAGATTCACCCTCAGAAATTCACTAGGCTCTTGGTTCTGTGTTCTAAAAATCCTTCAGACCTTTCTTCCAGGAAGCTTGTGTTCCTTGATTTTTTTCTGTGTCTTTCTGAGCACTGTTAGCTATACAATCCCCTACCATCTAATGACTTCTTTTTGTCCCAGGTCACCCTCAAGACTCGGGTTCTTGTTACTTTATAGATTTAATATGTTATAGGTAGAAGGGAGTGAAGAAAGCACTTAGTCCAACTTCTTCATTTTATGGGTAGAAAAAACCCCAAACAGGCCCAGAGACATGAAGCGGGATAGTAGAAGTTGTCTCTTCTTTTAAGTGGTAACTCTTTCTGTTCAATTTCCAGACATCTTTGACACAACCCAGGGCTGTGGGTGGGGATGGGCCACATAGGACCAACCAGTCAAAGACAACCAGTAGCCTTTGATTGCACATGCACATTAAGAAGAGGGCCAATCCACTGGAAGGGGCCAGGACAGTATTTTTCTCTATGGGAAATGCCCTATATTGAACATAGGTGTCACCAGAATTGGTCTGGGGAGCTCATTGGTCTGAGGAGTTCCACACATGCTCCAGGGGTTTATGTACTCTAAACCAACTGCTTGCTACAGATTAAAAATCATAAAGTAATATTCTGTCCTGTATGGTATATCTGAAATCTGAATTGTGGGCTTCTGGCTTCTTTCCTATGAGATCTGCTTTGGACAGAAATTGGCCAGGGTGCCCTAAAGGACTGGACTGATGTGACGTCCAGACTTAATTTTCCCAAGTAAGTGGGAGGTTCTGAGATCGCTCTCCTTTTAGCAGGGGTTCTTAACCTGGGTCCATGAATTTGCTTTGTTTGCTTGACATATTTTTGTTAATATATTTCATTATAATTTGTTTCCTTTGCAATTCTGTGTATGTTATTTAATACATTAAAAAAAATTATTAGGAGGTGCCCATAGGTTTCACTGTCACAGGGGTCCGTGACACATGAAAAAGGTTAAGAACCCTTAATTTAAAGTCTTTGGAGTATCCTAGGGCTTTCTTTGTTAGTGAGTTGAGTCCTGTTCTGGGTTCTGTCATCATTAGATGCTGGCCAGGGTCCACTTTGCCTCACCTTCATAGGAGACATTCAAGTAGGGAACCTGGATAGAATCTCTGTTCATTATTTGGGAGGTTTGCTTTTTCAGCTCATTGGGCAATGTCTGGCTTAGGAAAGCAGAGGCTTCTAAATGTCCTACAGTCTCCATCACCAGAGCTGCTAGAGACAGAGGCAACGGAGAAAATATTGGCAGCAAAGTCAGACATCACCCAAGTGACTGCCAGAGAAAACCTAGTTACTTCAGTAATAAATAGTCACAAAGTATTTGGCATTCCCAAGTACTCTATCATCCCCGTTCCATAAAAATGGGTCTGGAGAAATAGAATGCCATTTGTACACTGTAGTATTTGGCAGAAAACAAATTGGATGAGGTGTGATTTCCTGATGAAAAGAAGAGAGCCTCCTGTGCCCTTACCGTCAGTCTCCTGACTCCCTTAGGTAGACATTTTGGGCCTACCCAAGTCATAAATCCTGCTCTTTTCTTCTCAGAAGTTTCCAGTATTGCTATCCCCATGCATCCTTAGAAAAGCCAGAAGGTAGAAGTGGGGGAAGGGAGGTGTAGCTCATGGGGGAAGGATTGTGCCATCCCACAAAAGCTCAGAAAGAGAGCTGCTGGAAAGAACCCTCAGACTCCATATCCTCAGTAATCCTCAGTCAGGTTGCCTCAGTAATAAATAATCACAAAGTGCTTGGCACACCAAATACCCTATCATCCCCTCCATAAAAATGGCTTTGCAGAAATACAATGCTCTTTATAGCTTGCAGAATTTGTCAAAAGACATGTCTGCTCTTCTCTCTCCCTCCCCTCTCAGGAGGCAGCCCTCTGGAGCTCAAAGTTTATACCTGGCAGGCAGCCACAAGAAAGACTTCCCCATTGGTGCCTTTGTATGCATTCTCAGTCCTGAGAGTCTGGTTGGCTCAACAGTCAACCAAAAGATCTTGTCTTTGCTAGGAAGGAAACAGACAAAAAACAGTAAGAGAATAAATACCTTCATGTGACCTGAAGTATAAAGCTAAACCCCTCCAAGTCACATCACCTTAAGCCCAGGAGCAGGCTCATCAGACATCCACATGTGAAGGATCCCAGGACTGAGCCCTCATTACCCAGTCTCCCATTACAGACCAATTAGGTGAGGGTTGATTTCCTTAGGAAAAGATCAGCCCACTCTATCCTTTGTCTGGAGGAAAGTTCTTTGAAGATCACCTGGGCCGCAGAAATGGGAGCTGGGGCAAGCCTGGCTATGTATCCTAAGTCCTGTAAGGCACAGAATCTGATCTTGCCCCCCTTCTTGTTTGCTCCGCGTTGATACACTATATGGGAGTACTAGTGACTACCCTGCCTGAGACGAGCAGCCAGGAGGACTCTGTGGTCACCCCAGTAACCAAACTAGGAAAGTGTTTTTTCCAAGGTGCCTCTCACTTTGTCTTTCACTCATTCCTCTTCTGCTGAAATGCACAACTTACCACAACCACTGGCGCGCCTATCATATTCTGTTCTTGCATCCAAGCTGGCTTCATTCCCGCTTCTCTTTACCACAGACCAGAAATCTTCCAGAACATCCTCTAATGTGCCCCATGGAATGACGGTCACTTCCTTTGTCCCTCTTCCAGGGCTGCTCTCTCCATCACAAGAGTCATGGAGGTAATTGCTCATCGTAAACAGTAATCAATACTTTTTTATCTTTTTCCTCCTAGCTCTGTAGCATCTCAATCTCCTGCCACTCTCCTTATGCTGTGATGGCCTCTAATACTTACTGTCCAGATACCTCAGTGCCTTTGTGGGCAGGAGTTCTGAATCTGGGTTCTAGAGAGTTCCAAAGGATTGACTGGTGGAGAGATTTCTGGAGAACCTGGGAACTTGAATGGAAAAAAAAAATTATTTTTGTTTTCACTAACCTGTAACTAAAGCTTAGTATTTCTTTCCATTACTTAAAAATATTATTTTGAGAAGGGATTCATAGGCTTTACCAGACTGTCAAAGTGGTTCATGACTTAACGTAGAAAAAAATGATTCACCCACTTGCTGGTGCCATGGGTCTGGGGGCAAAGCACTGAACTCCACCGATTCTCTTTTACTGCTTTTGGATTTTCCCTTCTTCCTCAGGAAGGCTTTTTTCCTCAAACCCTGTTAAATGTATATCTAATGCCCATGTAGGCAGGTTCCATTTTCCTCAGGATGAGGATTTTCCACTTTGCCGCAAGATTCCTGGTTGGTATCCTTCAGGGTGGTCTACTCCAGTTCCTGGAGGCTAAAATGTCTTTGCTTGACTTGCAGACAGAAGCTCCTCTGCTCATCCGGCCATACCTCCCAGATATGACACTCTCTGAGGTTCACGTGGTTATAACAGGAGGCTACTCCACCATTGCTGGCAGCTTATTGGGAGCCTACATCTCCTTTGGGGTAAGCTTAGCCTGCTCAGTCCTGACAATGCTTTTGCAGTAAAGTCTTGCTCTGATGCCTCATCACAGTGGAAAGGTGACCCTGGATTCTCAGAGGCTTTGTCCATACAGTACAAACTACAGCAGGTCCTAGCAAGCTGGGCCTTCTCCAGGGGCCCATTTGATGTCTGCACATTTTATATGCAACACACAACGCCTGATGTCTCGAGCTCTCTGACTAGTTGTCATGATTGGATTTCGGTGTCTAGCCAGCAGCTTTGCTGGAGCGGTCTCATACTCTCTTAAATCTATTTTTATCTAGGAAAGTTTTTTCCTTCCTTAATATTATTCTTAATCTCTGACTTAATATATATTTTTTCAGTCCCCTTGTAGTTTCCAGTACCTTTATTTTTTTTAAATCCAAACCCATACTAATTTTGTAAAGCCAATTCTTTTTTCCTAAAAGTTCAAACAGTAAGGTTTGAGAACAGCTGAGCTTACCAGCAGTGTAAGAAACCATGTTTACAAGTACAGATGGAAGCTGGCTCCAGGATGTCATTATGTGAGCTCAGCTGCAGGTAGAATGGGCCAGACTGAACATAGTGAGGGCTTAAAAATCATACAGACCCCCCCCCCCCCCCCCCCCCCCCCCCCCCCCCCGCCCAGGAGTGGTAGGTACAATCAGACAACTCCTAGATTCTTGCAGGCCACAGTGATAAGGAGAGAGTGCATTCAAGGGATGGAAAACAGCTGGTACAAAGGTATAATAAAGATGGGAGATGGAGTGTAGGGTATGAGCAATAGAGAAAAATTTGGTTGGACTCCAGGAGGGAGAGTAATGTAGCTAGGGATTCAGTAAATAGAGGAATGGGCCTGAGTTCAAATGTAGCCTCCAACTTTATTAGATGTGTGAGACAAGTCACTTAACCACTATTTACCTCAGTTTCCTCAACTGTTAAATGTGAATAATAATAGCCCTATCTTGAAGAATTGTTTTAAGGATGAGGAAAATATTTGTAAAAACTGCTTAGCACAGTGAACTAGTGCTATGTAAATGTGAAATCCCCTCCCTAATGCTCAAACAGCCTGGAAAGATCTGGTGAGTTCAGATTGTGAAGGCCTTCAAGAGCTCAAGAGAGGAGTTCCTAGTTTGTCCTAGAGCCACTAGGGAGCCATGGGGGTTGACTGAGTGGGAGAGTCCCATAGGCCTCTTTGCACAATTTGGCAGCAATATGTACAGTGGGCCAAAGTGGGGAGAGACTCAAGGCAGGGAGACCCAAGAGGCCTGACCACAGACAGTAGGGCTCCAGCTGTTAGTATAGCAGCTCTGGGGGCCAGGTTCTCCTAGGACCTGGAAAAACTTAGGTGGAAAGGTTGGAAGCCTAGGGCTGAGGAAAGGGGTGTAGGACAGTAAGTCAAACATGTGTCAAGGAGGTAAGACTGGGAATCCTTTGTTGCAACTGGGGTCCAACGTAGTGACAGAGGGAATGCTAAGAGCCCGATTTTTGGAACTAGAGCACAGGGTGAGAGAAGGGCCAGCAGCAAGGCTACTAGAAAGATGGTTATTGACCTGGCTCTCCTAATGTTCTCTCTATCTAGGGACAGAATTGGTCCTAAGGCTCCTAAGGGTTTCTCTGGCTAAGGACAGGAGATTGAGTTGATTTTTTTGGGTGGAGATTAAGTAATCCCAGCTACAAAGATTAGAGCCACCCCTGAGGGTATTGGGGTAGGGAATCAAGTAGACCATTAGAAAATGTGGCATTTGGGGTAAATCTTCCCAGACTCCACCGTTCCTACCAATGTCACCCTTAGCTTGAAAACAGGAGTCAGAATGCCTTGACTTGCCTGTAGCCGTCACTGTCATCCCACTCAGAGTTTCCTGTCATTTCTAACCTAAACCCTGGTCCTTGCAGATTGATCCTGCCTCTCTTATTGCTGCCTCTGTAATGGCTGCCCCCTGTGCTCTGGCCCTGTCCAAACTGGTCTATCCAGAAGTGGAAGAATCCAAGTTCAAGAATGAAGAAGGGGTGAAGCTGTCCGGTGGGTAAGTCCTACCAGAGGCTCTGTGTGTCTGTCTTTGGGGGTGGGGGATCAGAGTCTGGATCAGGAAGTGAGAGTAGAGATCATGATTTGTGGCCATTCCTTCTCAAGCTGCTGTCTCTAACCCTATAAACACTTTTTTTTTGTCCTGCGAGCTGAAGCTCCTCTTTCAAATTCTTTTTCTATTTCTTTGATTTTCAGGTTGTTTCTTCTACATGTTTAATTTCTTATTCTCACTGCCCAAGGCTCCCTGAGGGCAGCAGAGGGTCAATGGATAGAGTGCTAAACTTGAGATGATGGCATCTGTGTTTGGATCCTGGCTCTGAGCTTTGTACCTGTGTGACTTTGGGCAAGTCACTTAACCTCCCTGTGCCCCAAATTCCTCATTAGCCTCTTAAAACCTCTTCCAGAACTAGGACCTGAGGTCCTGTGACAGTGATCATAACTGATATTCATGAAGGTCTTCAAAGATTAGAAAGCATCTCATGATCTCATCTGAGTCTCACGATGACTCTGTAAGATAGGTGGTACAGCTATTATTATTCGTATTTTACATAAGATCTAGAGATTAAAGGATATGGCCAGGGCCATGTATTTAGTAAGTGACTGAGCCAAGATTTGAACTCATGTCTTTTGGACTCCAGATCTACTGCCTACAAATATTTCTTACACATGAAAGTCAGTGTGATGTAGTGGAAAGTTCATTGGACAGGTAAGTCAGGAGATCTGTGTTCTAGTCCCAACTCTGCCTTTTACAGTCATATGACCTTGGGTAAGTCATTTGCCCTTTATGGACTCTAGATCATTCCTCTGTAAAATGCAGAGATTGGACCAGATGGATTCTAAAGTCCCTCTCTCAGTTCTAATATTCTGTGATATGTGTTCTCATAGTTCCCATTCTTATTTTTGATCCATTTCCATTCTCTTCTTTCTAACCTTACCTCTGAACCTTCTACAAATATCTCCTTACACTGAGGGAATCTCAGCCTTCAACTCTCTAATCCTCTTACTCTATTTTTCTTTCTTGAGTGTCTGAAGCTTTAAGATAGATGGAGTCCATAACACCTGTTCCCACTGGTATTGTGTCCCCATCCCCTCCTAAGAAAAGTTTCTGACCCTCAGATTTGAGTTACAGCTTGAATACATGGGTCAGAAGCCTCTGCTAATTGCTGGAGACTGATTATTAATGATAATTCTTGACGTGAACTCAGGGAGGCTCAGAACATTTTGGAAGCCGCCACTAGTGGAGCTGCCATCTCCGTGGGTGTCATTGCAAACATTGCTGCCAACCTGATTGCCTTCTTGGCTGTGTTAGACTTCATTAATGCTGCTCTCTCCTGGCTGGGGGAGATGGTGGACATCCAAGAACTCAGTTTCCAGGTAACAACATCCTCAGCTGTCAAGGGGAAGGGCCAGTTTTCTTGACATGTGTCTAAGGATTGATCAGAACTGGGCAGGGGCAGCTGCCAGTACCAGACTGCAGTGCTGAAGACCTCAGTCTGGGTAGTATCAATGATGAAGGACTTGGGGGGAGGACAACTGGCCCTGTGTAATCACAAGTAAGCTGCTTACTACTCTGACCCTGTTACCCCATCCATTAAATGGCAGTAATAATATGTGGAAGAGGGATTTAAATTTATTCTGTTTGACCCTAGAGAGAAGAACCAGGTGCAATGGGTAGATTTAGGTTAAGAGGCAAATTTAGGTTTTATGTAATGAAAAGCTTACAACAAGTTGGGATACCTAGGTAGCGAAGTAGATAGATGGCTAGGTCCAATCAGGAACACCTGAGTTCAAATTCAGCCTCAGACACTTACTAGCTCTGTGTTGTTAGGTAAATCACTTCACTTCTGCTTGCCTCAGTTTCATCATTCGTAAAATGGAGATAGTAATAGCATCTCCCTCATAGGGCTGTTGCGATGAATAAATGACATACTATTTGCAAAGTGCTTAACTGAGTGCCTGGCTCGTAGTAAGTACTGTATAAGTGTTAGCCATTACTAATATTATTAATAACAATAATCGCACTCTCTAAAAGTAGAGTGGGGTGACACAGGAGATAGTGAGTTTCACCCTCATTGGAGATCTCGAGCTGAGGCACCACTTTTGAGGTATATGTAGTAGGGATTCTTTTTCAGGCATGGATTGAACTAGATAAGCTCTGAGGTCCCATACAACTCCAGAATTCTGTGATTTAATTTACGCTGCCTATTATAGCTCATGTTTGAGGAAGGTACTTGATAATCCCTCTAGTGGCATATAAATGGGAGTCTAAAGTAGATGATAGGCCCTAAAAGGGCCCATCCCATGTCTCTCATTCCTGCTTCTTAGGATAGGTCACCTCCTGAGGGAGGAGCATGCTAGGGTAGTCCCTGCCTTAACCCTTCCTTTCACCGATCTGCCTTCCAGCTCATCTGCTCTTACATCTTGCGTCCTGTGGCGTTCATGTTGGGAGTGGCCTGGGAAGATTGTCCAATAGTGGCTGAATTGCTGGGCATCAAGCTGTTTTTGAATGAATTTGTGGCTTATCAGGAGCTGTCCAAGTACAAGAACAGGCGTCTTGAAGGAATTGGAGAGTGGATTGGGGACCAGAAGCAGTGGATTTCTGTAAGTGACATGGGCAGGCTGTGACAATGGTACTCAGGCAATGGGGTAGAGTGGCAAAGTCAAAGGGCTAGGAATAAGGGCAACTGAGATATTAATTCATTGGGTGACCTTAGGCACAATACCTTCTTTCTATGAGCCTCAGTTTCCTCATCTGTAAAATGGGGATAATAAAGCACCTTTCTTAGAGGGTTGTTGTGAGAATCAAATGGGAAGTTTGAGGTGCTATATAATTATAGCTATTATTGTAATTAATTTATGCAAAAGTATTTTGCCAACTAGAAAATGCCATATGGTTTCCATATTATTATTATTTTCTGTATTATTATTGTGTACTGCCTACTTGTCTTTGTCTAGCTGTTGGTCCTGGACAACAGGGGCTGTTTCTGCCAGAGACACTTAACTAGTGTTTGGCAGGCTTCAGGTTCCCCACTTTCATTCCCAACTTTAAGTGAAGACCCAGATCTCTCTGTATTTCTCTGGTTCTGTGTCACTACTGAGGTCCCTGTGTCACTCCTGAGGTCTCCTTGTTTGAACTCAAGGCCAGGTTCTCCTAGGGAAACATTGCTACTCTCTCTACACTCAAATACATTTGCCTTCTGGCTTGGCCTCTGTGCTCATCATTTTCCTGCTCTCACTGCGCCTTTAGGGTCCTAGCTACATCCTTGCCTAAAAGACCACGTATATTTTCATGTTCCTCTGCCTCTGAAGTTCTAGGTCCTGGATTATGTGAGGGGCAGATCTCAGGTAGGAAGGGATCAAGGGCATTACTTACCCACATGAATTTTCCCCTTTCTTTATGTTCTAGCTCCACAAATACCAGGCCAGGTCCAAGTTACAAACTCCTCCATACCTGGTCTTTCCGGGCACTCTTGATCTTTCTGGTTCTTTTGTGTAAATAAGGAATAGAAACATTTCTCTCCCCTTAACTTAGCTGAGACAGTTCGACTCTTCCAAAAGAAAGATTTTTTTAAAAAAAATTTAACTGATAATTTGTTTTTAAATCATCCAGATTTTCCCTGTATCCACTCCTTTCCCCCTCCCAGAAAGTCATCTCTTATAACAAAGGATTTAAAAAGTAAAAGGGGGAAGATTAAAGAAACCCAGCAAAAGCTCTCAACACATTGAAAAACCTTTGGTTTATATATACAATGTTCCACACTTATGGACCCCTTTGCCCCCTCCTTTGAAAAGCAGTGGGAGGTAAGGAGAGATGTCTCAAAAGGAAAATTTTACTGAGCAAGGAAGAAAAATAAACAAATGCAAAAACCCAGGAAAACACAGATTTCTGACCTTAACTTAAATCCAGGTGCATAAATCAATTTAGAGAATCAAGAACTGGAAGAGATTTTAGAGGCCACTGAATATAACTCCCTGATTTTATAGACGAGGAAACTGAGACTCAGAAGAATGGAATGGCTTGCCCAAGATCATGCCATTCTTCACCCAACCTCAATTCCTTTTCCTTGCTTCTTCCTTACTTTATTAAGGAGACAAGGAATTGTCTACAAAGCTGCCAGAATAGAGGAATCTGAATGACTTGAAGAGGCCAGCAGAGAAGGAGAGAGAGCTTGAGTGGGTTTGGGGAGAGGAGACTGAGACAGCTGAAGATGCTAATGCCTTCCTGCCTGGGACTTTGGCTCACAGTCTTAAATTGCTGAGTCAGATGTTGGTTGGGGATTTATCCTCTCCCAGGAAACAGACAAACAAACCCAGATGTGTGCTGGAATAAGTTCTAATTGGTTTACAAGAGCAAATGGTTCAGTTTTCAGTGTGAGCATTTACATCTCAGAAATTGCCGCAAATCAGGACTTGATCTATTGTCTGATGATTCATACTTGACCCACAACACTCTGGAGTGCACCTCAAACCAGATTAAAATATAATTGGGAAATATTTATCAAAACAATAAAAAAATGCACTACAATACAGGTACTGTGAAGGCTAAGTCAATTTGTAATCTGCAGAGATCCTTACATATGGTTTAGAGGCATCCTTTTCTGTTGGAGTTTGCCACCGCTGGTCCAGAGTGACTTAAAGTTTCAATGATGCAGGTTAGAGTTAAAAGTAGTGTGTGCACATATTTCTCTCTACCACTTAAACATTTTCCAGCATAGCCCTAACTCCAACCAACAGGGTATAAAGTTGAAGGCCAGCTGCTTGTTATACACAGCAAAGAATAGAAGTAGTCTTTGCTTTCAGGAAGTTTGTGCTCAAATTGGGCAGCTACGTGGCATGATGGATAGAACACCAGATCTGGAGTAAGGAAGACCTGAATTCAAATACAGCCTCTGACAGTCACTTACTGTGTTACCCTGGGCAAGTCACTTAACCCTGTTAATAGTTATGTGACCCTGGCAAATTATGTGACCCATTTAAACCCTATTTGACTCAGTTTCTTCATCTGTAAAATGAGTTGGAGAGGAAAATGGTAAACCGCTGCAGTATCTTTGCCAACAAAACCCAAATGGGGTCATAGGGAATCAGACATGACTGAAACGACTGGAAATATATCAATATAAATATATTATAATATAAAATTACAAAAATATATTAAGGGGAAAGACTCAGTCAACAGCCAATGGTTGAACATTGACTACTCTATAGAAATAAAAAAGACATAAGTCCCTTTAAGAGCATATGATCTATATAATAGCCTAACAATATTATCTAATCTAATGATAATAATCCCTTTCATATACATAATATTTTTATGGTTGCAAAAGATTTTCACTGGCATCATTTCACATGATTTTCACAATACTTCTCTAAAGAAGACAGTTCACATATTTTTAAACCTCAAGACTCAGGGTGGTAAAATGACCAGGAGTCACAATATTAGGAAGTGGCAGGGCCAGGATTCAGAAGCAGGTCTTGTGAAATGAATTGGCAGATAGGTTGGGTTAATATAGGAAGGTTTTCTAGGTGTGGTGGGCCTTAGAACTGAATTCAAGGAGAATAATGGAGGCCAGTGATGTGGCAGGGCAAAAGAACAAAATTGTTTCATTTAGATGGTACAATTTTGGCTAAAAGAGATAGGGGGCTGAAGACAGAAGCAAAGGAGGCATTGGAAAAGTTGACTGGGGGAAAGGGGCCAGTTGGTAGTGAGCTGTGAAGGCTATAGTGAGGCATCTACTACCAGTAGTTCTGTATACTATACCAAAATGGTGGGCAGCCACAAGAAAGTATCACTTATGGAGTCCTAGCTCCTTGGGACTGTGGCCCGTAGTACTCCAAGTAGTAGAAGAGAAGTGAGAGTCAGGACAATGTGGCATAGTAGAGATCAGGTCATCTCTAGGGTTTTTCCATAAGAGTTCCTTTTGTTTTTCAGGTCAGAGCAGAAATTATCACAACATTTGCTCTCTGTGGATTTGCCAATTTCAGCTCTATTGGTATCATGCTGGGAGGTCTAAGTAAGTCCTTATAGTATACTCTAAATCAGCATTTGAAAGCACATTAGCAAGTGAATCAGGCACAGAAAACTTGGGTTCCATTCCCCGTTCTGCTACTAACTAACTTTGCAACCTTGGGCCTGTCCCTTAACTTTTCTAGGTCTCAGTTTCCATGTCTATAAAGTGAGATTAGAGATAATTTCTAAGGTCCTTTCCAATTCTAAGACTGTATGATTGGTTCATGCAACAGAAGTTGGGGATTGACTCCCAAAGGGGCCAGCATCTTGACTCCCCAGGCTGAAGCCTCTGCCATGAGGGCAGGGATGGTACTATAGTGTATCTTTGGGGCCATATGATGCCAGGCTCTCCACATCTAGTTTTGGGGAGGTGGTGTTTATCAGTATAATACTTGCCTTTGATAAGAATAGGGGGGAAAGGCAGGAAGGACTCAAGGAGAGTGGGCTTTGTATAAACATTGTATGGCTTAGGATTGTCACACATTAGATGGGGTGGAATATAATGACCATCTGAAAGAATCTGAATCTGAAAGAAAGAATACCAATCAATTCAGGAGGGATGGGATACTGCTATGTGGATTATTTCTTGAAGGTGTTTGGAATGACTGTATTGTCTAAAATTCTCCCTGGATAGTAGGGGTTGGCTAAGGGAGAGGAGATAGAGGTTGATAATAGAAACTAGAAGCTACTACAAGTCCCTGGATCAGAATATTAGGGAGGCAGGGGTGATCTCAGTGGGGCTGGTCTCTAAGATTTGTACTCTTCTGAGTCTTCTCTTATATTTTACATTCATATTCCAGTTTCAGTAAAGCCTGTGAGATGGTGTTTTAGGGGAGTGATAGTATAGTGTAGGGGAGTGGTAGTATAGTGAGTACATTCATTCAAAAAATGATTCTAAGGAAAAAGGGTGCAGGATATGAGGGAAGATATAGAGTTTAGGTAAAACATAGTCTCTGCCCTCATGAAACTTATGGTCTAGACTATAGATAGTTAAAGCTAAATCAATGAAGGAATATTGAACCCAAGACAACACTATAGGCCACATTTACTCCCTTCCAGTTTTTCAGAACTGGAAGCATACTTTGTTTCTGGAGTGAGGGGTCAGCAGGTATAAATAAGATGATTGGAAGTACACACCAACTCTAGATTATCGGGTCCCTAGGAGGGAAGGGGACTCATGTTTTGTCCCTGATCTCTTCTTATTGTCTGTAGCCTCAATGGTTCCCCACCGGAAGAGTGAGTTCTCCAAGATCATCATGAGTGCTCTACTTACTGGTACCTGTGTATCCCTGGTCAATGCCTGTGTGGCAGGTAAGACACCTCTCCACATCCTCCTGCCTTAATGGGTGTAGAATGATCTGATCAGACTCCCTTCCTGTCCCTTGGTAGGAGGACTTGCCCTGGAATGCTGCCCCAATCCACCTACTCCCTCCCTTGAGGGGTCCATTTAATTCTCCTAGGTTACAGTGGTTGAAGTTTTGATTCTATAGATCCAGGGATCCTGTCCCATGAGATATAGCTTAGCAGCTTCTTCTTTAACTCCTTTACCCAGGAATCCTTTATGTGCCCAGAGGAGCAGAAATTGACTGCTTCTCCTTCCTCAACACAAGTTTCACCAACAGTAGTTATGACACCTATGTGTGTTGTAAGCAGGTCTTCCAGAGGTAAGTTTCCTGGGGTCTTTATATGGCCATTTTGGGATGGGATTTAAGGGGAAGGGACTGATGTCACTGGGAGCATGGGTCAGTATGAATGGTGAAAAATAAAGGCCCTTGGGGTTGGTATAGTGGTAAGAATTAGAAAGGTATAAAGAGGTGACTGACATATAATCTAGTAAATTTACTCTTTCTCTTCTTTCTTTTCCTCAGCAGTCTCTGTATTTGCTGCAGGATGTGCAGGGAAGGGAGGTGGTGGATTTGGAGAATCTTGGTATTGACTGGTGGGTGTCAGGCAAGAGAAAACTCTTACTATAGGAAAGTAAAGCAGTGAAGGAGAAAGAGGGAAGCCACAGTCATGCTACTTGTCATCAGGGTATGGACTTCAACTCCTTGCCTGGTGACTTCTGAGTATCATTCTAAATAACTCCTGACTTTCCTGTTTCAGCATGGAAGTCATGGGTACCAGTTCCCCCACCTTCGCTGGCTCCAGGATGGAGTTTAGTACAGAGATGTTGACCAATTGCTGCAGACTTTACAACCACACTGCCTGTATGTAACATGGGTGTCCATTATATTTCCAGGGCTGTTCCTCCAGAGAGGAAAACTTACTACCCTCCAACTCCACTTCTTACTTTTTCTAGAGTCTCCACTTAGCCCCCAGTCCACTTCAGTGGATTAACATTTAAATGCACATATAATATGTCCCTTGGAATAGTAGAAAAATGTTGGCTCACAAATTGGGAGACCATGACTCTAGCCCCAGTTATATAATAAAACTGATTGTGTTAGTTGGATAAGTCACTTAAAATCTCAGGGTCTCAGGTTCCTTTTCTATAAAATAAAGGAATGGAAATATCAAGATTAGCAGAACAAGATGTAGAGAATTTAAATAACCCAATCCCAGAAAAAAGAATCAAACAAACCATAAATAACTCCTCAAGAAAAAATGACTAGGATCAGATGGCTTTACAAATGAATTCTATCAAATATTCAAAGAACAACAAATTCTAATAAATTCTATTATTCAAAAAGAAGCTTAAAATCATATAAGAGAGGTGGAAGAAAAATGGGGAAAAGAAATGAGACTGATGCAAGAGAATTATGAAAAAAGACTCAGCAGCTTGGAAAACTGCTTAAAAATGAGAATTGACTAAATGGAAAAGGAGATTAAATGGATATTGCTTGAACCTTACTCTCATCAGTATTGGCTCAAAGAGGGAATAATATACACAAACAGATGGATATAAAAATCTATCTTATCCGACTGGGAAGTAGGAGAGGAGGAGATTCAATAAAGGGCTGTGGGTGGGGACTGACAGAAGGGAGGGCAGATCAGGGGAGTTGATAGACAGAAACAAAACTGGTGATGTGGAAAAAGGTGAAAAGAGAGAGAGAGGACAAAGAGAAGAAAGAATAGGATGGAGGGAAATCCACAGGTAGTAATCATAATGGTGAATGTGAATGAAATGAACTCTTTCAAAAACTGGAAGAGGATAACAGAGTGGAGCACAAACCAATATCCTACAATGTTACTTACAAGAAACATACCTGAAGCAGAGAGACACACACAGAGTAAGGACACCCTAGAAAAACTTGTATGAACTGATGCAGGGTAAAATGAGCAGAAAAAGAACTGATGGACCCTGCAGATTGAAGCATATATTTTTAAACTTATTTTTCCTTGCTTTTTTTTGCTTTTGGAAATATATTTTACATGATAGCATATGTATCGACTATATGAAACTGCTTATTGTCTTCAGAAGAGGGGAGGGAGGGGGAGAAAAATTTGGAACTCAAAATCTTATATAAATGAATGCTAAAAATTTTCTTGAATTATAATTGTGGGAAAAAATAAAATGCTATTTAAAGCAAAAAAAGTTTCCTTAATGTGATAGTTTTTATCTCAGGTTAAGAGCCAGCATCATATGTAATAGAGAAATACTAGTAGCCTTTCCAATAATATCAGAGGTATAGCAAGAATATCCACTATAATCATGCTATTTGAAAACTAATAAATATCTTATTATTATTGCAATACAAGAAAAATAAATTGAGGAAATAAGCATAGGCAAGAAGGAAACAAAATTATTACTTTTTGAGGATGATATGCTGATCTACCTAGAGAATCCTAAAGGTTCAACTAAAAAATTGAAACAATAACTTTAGCAAAGTAGTAAGATATAGAGTAAACTCATGCAAAACATTGGTCTTTTCATATCCCAACAAACCCCAGCAGAAAGAAATTCAAGATATTCAAAATAACTACAGAATATATGAAATATTTGGGTATCCATGTCCCAAGACACAGACAGGGATTATATGAATACAACTATAAACATATTTTTACAGAAATATAGACCTAAATATTTGGGAATATGTGAATTGCTCTTGGATAAGTCATACTAATATAATAAAATTGCATATCTATGTATACACATAAATATAGTGTATTCATCCTTCATTGCCAAAGAAGACCATGCCATCAGAGAAATAATGACATGATTTCCACTTGTCTTTGTTTTGAGTGAGTGGAGGTCACCAGCCTCACTTCTCCTCCAGAGCCATCTGAATCCAGTGACCAGATAGTCATCAGGATGACTGGAGATGACCCAGCATGAAGCAATTAGGGTTAAGTGACTTGCCCAAGGTCACACAGCTAGTGAATGTCAAGTGTCTGAGGTGAGATTTGAATTCAGGTCCTCCTGACTCCTGCACTGGTGCTCTATCCACTGTACCACCTACCTGCCCTCTACACACACACACACACACACACACACACACACACACACATATACATATATAATAAAAATGGATATTACCTAAATTAATTTATTTAGTATTAGGCAATCAACTATGAAAAGATTACTTTATAAAACTAGAAAAACAATAGAATTCATCTGGAGGGACAAAATTTAAAAATTCTCAAGGGAAATAATAAAAAAGTGGAAAAAAGTTGGGGCATAGCAGTACCAATTCTCCAGTTATACCACAAAACAGAATCCATTGAAACTATTTGATACTGGCTAGAAAAAGTAGAAAAGCTGATCAGTGGGACAGATAAGGACTAAGTCAAAAGCAAATAAACAAAGGAGTGCAGCATTCAATAAACCAGAGAATTCAGTGACTTGAATAAGGACTTCTAGCCTTTATCTGACATAACACTTGTGACAAACTGAAAAGCACTCTGACAGAAATTAGTTTTAGAGCAACATTTCCTTTAGCAAGCTATTGACTCACTTTTCATGATTTACTTGCATGGCTTGCATTTCTCTTCCCAGTTTTTCCTCCACCTCTCTTACTTGATTTTCAAAATCCTTTTTGAGCTCTTCCATGGCCTGAGACCATTGCTTATTTATTTTGGAGGTTTTGGATGCAGAAGCCTTGACTTCTAGGTCTTCCTCTAATAGTTCTTCCTGAATTGTTCTTCCTCATCTGAAAGGGTGGAGAAGATACCTGTTCACCAAGAAAGTAACCTTTTACAGTCTTATTTTTTTCCCCCTTTTTTGGGCATTTTCCCACCCAGTTACTTGACTTTTGAGTCCTTTGTCAAGAGGAGGGTATACTCTGGGGACCTGTAAGTTCTCAGTTCCTCCAAAGTGGCACAATTAAGGGAGAGGAGTTTACTCCTCTCCTAGCCTGAACTCTTATCTATGAGCAACCACAAGCACTCAGGATCTGCCAGTAGGGTTCCCTCTCCAGAGCCTCCACCAGCTCCACCACCAGCACTCTTCTTCACCTGAGGGCTGCCACTCAGGGCTGAGATTCAGATAAGCTGCTCAATCCCCCCTGGGTTTTTAGGCCAAGGACTCCAAAAATGGACACTGCAGCTGCAGTTGCTGCTGCCAGAAGGGCCAGACCTCATTCCCTTCTCACCCAGGTGAGAGAGCTTTCTCATTGACATTTGAAGCTTTCTTTGGTATTTGTGGGTTGTGGAATCTGGGAACCGCAGCTGTTGCCGGGGATTCCATCCCTGAGGCCTGCTCCAGTCCTGTTCCTACCAGTGCCACATAGCCAAGGTTGGGCTGGGCTCTGCTCCATGCTTCGTGTGATAGACCTTTCCTGTTGGCCTTCCAGGCTACCTTGTGCTGAAAATCTCTTTCACTCTGTCATTTTGTGGCTTCTGCTGCTCTAGATATGTTTAGAGTCATTTTTTTACAGGTATTTTATGGGCTATGGTGGGGGCGGAGCTTCTACAGGTCTATCTTTCTACTCTGTCATCTTTGTTCCCCACCCAGAGCAATATTTCATATTAATACCACAATCAGCTTCAAATGGATATGTGACCTAGATATAAAAGCTCATCTCATGAGCTCATATGCATCCAGTGGAAGAATGTACCATTCACAACTATGCATGGAGAAAGAGCTTTTCATTAAAAAAGGTATAGAGAGAACAATAGAAGATAAAATGGACAATTTTGATTGTATAGAATTGAAAAGCTTTTGAATAAAAAAAATCCAGTTATCTAAAATCAGAAGGATATATTGAGGAGGGCAGAGAAACACCTTTGCAACAAGTTTCTTTAATTAAAAAAAAATCTGATATCCTGGATATATAAGGGACTGATTCTAAGATACAAGAACAAGATTCATTGCCTTATAGAAAATGGTCAAAGATATGAATAGTCAGTTCAGAGAAGAAGAAAAGCAAGCTAACAAATATTTTAAAAAGCTTTAAATCATCAATAATGAGAGAAATGTTAATTAAAATAACTCTGTGTTTCCATCTTTTAACTATCAGATTGGCAAAGATGACAAAAATGGAAAATGACTATTATATTGAGTGAATGTACTGATACAGGGCCACTAATACAATGCTGGTGGAGCAGTGAATTGATACAGCCACCCTGGAAAGCAATTTGAGACTAAACCTCCGAGGTCACTACACTGCATACGTTTTGACCTAATAATTCCACTAGTATGTGTGTACTCTACAGGGAAAAAAGAAAGAGGGAAAAAGGTCTATGTACAAAATATTCACAATAGCACTTTTTGTTGGAGCAAAGAACTAGAAAATAAGGCAGTGTCCATCAAGTGGGGAAAATTTGAAGAAATTATAGTATATGAATGGAAAAGACTATTACTGTGCTATAAGAAATGATAAGAGGGATAGATTTAGAGAAACCTATGAACATTTCTTTGAACTGGTACAGGTGAACAGAACTGGAAACAAATTTATATAAAGACAACAACAATGTAAAGAGAAACGACTTTGAAAGACTTTCAAACTCTGATCAATGAAATGACCAAATGCCACTCTAAAACAAGGATTAGCCATTCTGTCTACCTCTTGACAGAAAGGTGATGAGCTGGAGATGCAGAAGGAGATGTATATTTGGACATGCCAATATGGGGATCTATTTCGTTTAACTATACTAACTTATTATAAGAGGAGTTTAAAAATAGTGCAAATGATTTAAAACATGCATAGAAGACAACAGAAGGAAGGATTTGGAAAGAAATACCAACAACAAGACAACTTTTGGAACTAACATTGAATTTAACATATACTTTAGAAAAACAAAGAGCTCTCTCTGAATAGTGATATTCATGGCTGCACATGCAATACTCCTTTTCTGTTCCTTGATTATGGAAATATTCAGGTTTCTTGGTATTTGGAAAGTTGAGAATAACATAAAATTTAAAAAAGGAGAAAAATCAAGCTTCAGGGTCACTAGAAAAGGTGGCCAGAATTCAGCAAAGTTTTCTTATCATCTTTTCTCTTGGGCCTCTTGAAGTTCTCTTCCTGTATTCTAGCAGCAATAGTACTTTATAATAGAAAGGAAGCATCCGGTGGAATGGGGTTCAGATGTAGAGCTGAGTTGATTATGAATGGAATATACTCCACCAGATCAAAAACAGAAGGGTCACATATATTAAAAAATATTTATAGCAGAACCTTTTGTGGTAGCAAAAAAAGCTGGAAATAGACTGGTTAATGGTTGAACAGACTGTGATATATGAATTAATGGAATATTATTGTTCCACAACAAAGGACAAAAATGAAGAATTTGGAGAAACTTGGGGAGACTATTCCAAATGGATACAAAGAAAAGCATAACTGAAAAATACATATAATAATGTAAATAAAAATAGCACTAAACATCAAAATTTAGATGAATATAATGACTAATCCTGACTCCAGATGATTGATGATGAAATATCTCTCTCTCATTTCAGTAGAGAAGTAGTGGTCCACAGATGCAAGATGAAATGTATATTGGTAAATGTGTCAACCTGTTTTGCTTAATTGTACTTCTTGCAAGCAAGAGGCAGAAATTATGATCATGATGTAAAAAAAATATCAATAAGATAAAATAAGGGTTTGAACTAGAGGATTCCTTACAATAACATTGTTTACTAGGTGCTGTCTAGAGCTGTTGTGAGCCAAGCAGGGCCCACATAGTCCCTATAAACTGGGCCATGACCAAAGATTTGGTATAACCATTCAAAGGCTTGGGAGATGGATTGCTTTTCACTCTTTCCATAGTTTTAAGGAGTTTGCCTTCAACACAACATATACCAACCCCTTTACCCATTATTGAGCAACATTTCCCCACTCTGTTACCTTCTATGGCTGGTTTTGCATGGGATCACAAAAAAGTCAATATGGCTTCATCAAGAACAAGTCATTCTAGATTAACCTGATTTTTTTTTTTTACATAGTTACTGAACTAGTAGATCAAGTATTGCCACTTTTACACTTAATCGAAGTATAGAAAGAAGAAGAGGGAACTCAGGATAGGAGATCTCTATTTTCTCAGTAAAGGAGGAAGCAAAGCCCTTTGGTGAGAGAGAAGGTGGAGGAAGTTAATATAGGAAGAATGAAGAGAAAGTTTGGGATGGTCACTGTGTAGAGTATGACTGTCAATAAGGAAAGAAGAAAAAGACTTCTATGCAACAAGGGCCCATTTAAGATTAGCTAACATAAATTTGTGGAGAACCTAGTCAGTATGTTTGCATGACTTTTTCTGGAAGAATTTAGTACATGGAAGTAGAAATGGAGAAGGAGGATGGCAAGGGTAATTCAGAGTTGGGATCTGGTAAGGTGGCAATAGAGTTAAATGATAGAGCAAGAGAGCAAATGATTTAAGAGTACTTAATAGTGTTATCTGTAGGGGCAGTATTGTAGAGAGAAGTTAAGTGAAAGTAGAATTGATGGACTGGGAGAACAGGGAGAGATAAAGGGGCTAGAGGTCACCAGAGTGATACTTCTGCCTCTCCTAAAGTTCAACTATTCCATCTACACAAATCATTTCCACATCTGCCTCTCAAACCTGGACTCTCTCAAACCTGGATGTTTCCATCCAACTGTAGTCCTGAATTTCTAGTTCCATCTTAGGCAATTCATATGGATATTACCATGAACACAATATGTCCAAAACTATGTTCCTTGTGTTTCTCACAAAATTGTACCTCCTTTTCAACTTCTCTTATTCCATAGCATCACCTTTTCCCCCTGCCCCTAGGTACAAAATCTTAGGGTCTTTGAGTGATTCTCCATAATGAATTTTCATCAAGTCTTACTGATCCTTCAGCATGTTCCTTGGTCTCATGCTTTTTCTAGAGATCACCCTAGTCCATGCACATCATTTCCATCCTGGATTGTCATTGTAAAAGAAGTTCATCAAATCAATTTGATGATCTCCCTGATAAATCAATGAGCTTATAGGAGGTGAGATTTTTTCTGTGGTCAGGAAAGCACTATCCCTGGAGAATATGAGCATTTCCATTTGTGCCTATTGAGAAGCTACAGACAACTTCTGATTATTTTTCAGTGACTGGGTCTAATCCAAAGATTACTGATACTCAGGAGGTGGTCTCTGGTCAGTGGAGCTGCCTCTCTGTGCTGACTTTTAAAAGAGAGTGACAAGCTGCCCTCTATCCTTTTGTCTTTTTTATCTTTTTTGCCTTTTCCCTTCATTCTCTCTCCTCCTGTAGTTAATGGGGAATGGGTACAAAAACACATAACAGACATATGCTTGCCCACATGGCTTGAGGGGAAAGCTCCTGATAGTGGCCTTTCAAACCCAAAAGATGGCACCAGCCAGGGCAATGATAGAATTCCTATAGAATTACATGGCCAAAGTAGACATGTGCTAGCTCACCCAATCAGAGAAGGGTGCTTCACTGACAATGCCTTTTTTTTAAAAAAATAAATAAATAATGTATTTGTTTCCAGCTTTCATCAATCACTTCCATAAGTTTTAAGTTTTCTCCCCCACCCTTCCCTCTTCCTCCCCAAGATGATATGCAATCTTATATGGGTTCTACACATACATTCTTATTAAACATATTTTCATATTAGTTATGTTGCATAGAAGAATTAAAATGAATGGGAGAAACCATGAGATAAATCAAAACAAACCAAAACACAGCAAAGAGAAAAGAGTCTGCTTCATTCTATGTTCTGACTCCAAAGTTCTTTCTTGGCATATGATTGGCATTTTGCATCATGAGTCCTTTGGAAATATTTTAGGTCCTTGCATTGCTGTGAAAGGTTAAGTCTATCAAAAATAGTCCTTGTACACTGTGGGGGCTATTACTGTGTATAATGTTCTTCTGGTTCTGCTCATTTCACTCAGTGTCAGTTCATAGAAATCTTTCCAGGTTTTTTTAAAGTCCTCCTGTTCATCATTTCTTATAGCACAATAGTATTCCATTATATTCATATACCACAACTTGTTCAGCCATTCCCCAAATGATGGACATCTCCTCAATTTCTAATTCTTGGCCACGACAAAAAAAGCTGCAATAAAAATATTTTTGTGCATGTGTGGTTTGTTTTTTTTTTTTCCATTTTTATGTTCTCTTTGGGATACAGCCCTTGAAACAGCACGGCTGGGTCAAAGGATATGCACATTTTCACCTCATTTCTAAAATGTATAAAGAACTGAGTCAAATGTACAAGAATACAAGTCATTCCCCAATTGATAAATGGTCAAAGGATATGAACAGGAAGTTTTCAGAGGAAGAAATTAAAGCTATCTATAGTCATATGAAAAAATGCTCTAAATCATCATTGATTAGAGAGATGCAAATCAAAACAACTCTTAGACACCACATCACACCTATCATATTGGCTAACATGACAAAACAAGAAGCTGATACATGTTGGAGAAGATATGGGAGAGTTGGAACACCAATTCATTGTTGGTGGAGCTGTGAGCTGATCCAACCACCCTGGAGAACAATTTGGAACTATGCCAAAGGTCTACAAAAATGTGCATACCCTTTGACCCAGCAATACCACTTCTAGGACTGTATTCTCAAGAGATCATAAAAATGGGGAAGGGTCCCACATGTACAAAAATATTTGTAGCAGCTCTCTTTGTGGTGACCAAAAACGGTAAATCAAGGGGATGCCCATCAATCGGGGAATGACTGAATAAATTGTGGTATATGAATATAATGGAATACTATTGTGTTATAAGAAATGATGAACAGGAAGACTTCAGGGAGGTCTGAAAAGACTTATATGTACTAATGCTGAGTGAAAGTAGCAGAACTAGGAGAACTTTGTACACAGCAACAACCACAGTGTGGGAGGAATTTTTCTGGTAGATTTAGTACTTCATTGCAATGCAAAGACTTAAAAAATATTCAATGATCTCTTAAGGCAAAATGCCTTCCACATCCCAAGAAAGAACTATGGACTTCAATTGCAGAATGAAGCAGATCACTTTCTTTCATATTATGTTTTGTTTTGTTTTATGATTTCTCCCATGCATTTTAATTCTTCTTTGCAACTTGACTAAGGTGAAAGTGTATTTAACAGGAATGTATGTGTAGAACCAATATAAAATTGTATGCTGTCTCAGGGAGGGAGTGGGAGGTAGGGGGATAGGAGGGGGAGGGAGGGGGAAAAAATCTAAGATATATGGAAGTGATTGTAGAACACTGAAAACAAAATAAAAAAATAAAAAAGGAATTACCAAAAGAAAAAAAAAAGAAATGAGGCATTTATCACAAATACTAGTTGTAAAGATTCTTTCCCAGTTTTCTGCTTAATCTTGGTTGCATTTGCTTTGTTTGTGTAAAAACTTTTCAATCTAATGTATTCAAAATTATTCATTTTGCATTTCATAATTCTCTCTCTTGTTTGGTTGTAAATTCCTCCATTCTTCATAAATTTGACAAATAAACTTGATCCCCTAATTTGTTTATATTATTAGCTTTTACATCTATATTGTATATCCATCAGGACTTTATTTTGGTATACCATGTTAGGTGTTAGACTAGCCCACTTTCTGCTGCGATATTTTCTAGCTTTCCCAGCAATTTTTATCAAACAGTGAATTCTTATCCCAGAAGCTGGGGTCCACGGGTTTGTTAAACAGTAGACTGCTACAGTCATTGACTACTGTGTTTTGTGTACCTAACTTATTCCACTGGTCTACCCCTCTATTTCTTAGTCAGTACCAAGTGGTTTTCATGATTGCTGCTTTATAATATAATTTGAGATCTGGTAGGTCTAGGTCACTTTCCCTAGCATATCTTTTCATTAATTCCTTTGATACTCTGGACCTTTTTTCTTCCAGATGAATTTTGATATTATTTTTTCTAGCTCTATAAAATAATTTATTGGTAGTTTGATTGGTATGGTACTGAATAAGTAAATTAATTTAGGTAGAATTGTCATTTTTATTATATTAGCTCAGCCTACCCATGAGCAACTATTGGTTTTCCAGTTATTTAGATCTGACTTTATTTGTGCGAAGTGTTTCGTAGTTGTGTTCATATAGTCCCTGGGTTTGTTTTGGCCAGTAGGCCGGTAGGGTTTGTTATCTACAGTAACCTTAAATGAGATTTCTCTATCTCTTGCTGTTGGGCTTTGTTAGTAATATATAGAAAAGCAGATGATTTATATAGGTTTATTTTGTATCCTGCAACTTTGCCAAAATTGTTTATTATTATTTCTTGATGACAATGCCTTTTAAAGCAGGGATCTTAAGTTGGGGTCTGTGAACTTTTAAAAAATGTTTTAATAACTGCATTTCAATGTAACTGGCATATATGGCATAGTGGGAAGAGCAATGGGTCTGGAATTAGGAAGACTTGAGTTCAAATCTGTCCTCAGACACTTAATAGCTATGTAACCCTGGACAAGTCACTTAACATCTGTCTGCTTCAGTTTCCTCAGATATAAAATGGGGATAATAACAAGAGCTACCTCTTAGGATTGTTATGAAGATCCAATGAGATATTGGTAAAGGACCTACCACAGTGCCTTTTTCCTTATTCCCCCTTTCCTTTGCAGTCAATCCTATGTATTTCATGCATTTAAAAACATTTTTTTCTGAAAAGAAGTTTATAGGCTTCACCAGATTGCCAAAGGTGTCTATCATACACACAGATACACACACACAGACAAGGTTAAGAATCCCTCTTCTAGGCAAAGAAAGGAGATGCCTGTGCACCATTACTGCTTGGAGAAAGAAGAGGATCACTCATGTGACTCCTGTTCCTGGAGCCACAGCTTGAGAGGTCAGGGTACAAAGAATCTAGCCACTCTCAGTTCTTACAGTGAATTACTTGGATAGTACAAATCAGCTTGGAAAGGGATCTGGCTTGTTCAGCATCCTCAAAATATATTAGCCTTACAGGGGAGTCTAATGTACACAAGTAACCCAGTGAACCAGGAGGGACTATGTAGGACTTACTGGAATTTCACTGGAATGTCAAAGGGTTACCCTAATAGCAATCCCAAGTTTAGTTTCTTAGGTGGGGAACCCAGATGCTACTTAGAAGTACCTTCTAGATTTTCTATATTTATGGGCTCCTGGGAGTGTTTTTCATCTTCTGTATCTTCTCTTAGTGAAATAAAAAGCTGATCATTATGCATTTGTTACCTTGAGTGATTGCATGGCAGCTGGTTAACCTGTTATCCACATATGTGGAACTCTAAATATAAGCTATATTTGGAGATTTTCCACCATGGGTGGGGGCAATGAACCAGAGAGAAAATAACTTTTTTGGGAGAGACTCCTTCTGACTCCAGACCTAAGACCATAGTTTTACGGGAACCTGGGCCCCTATATAGAAATAACCTTCTAATGGTTTTCCTGCTACCTGCCTCCATCTTGTACACAAAGGCCACATCAATCTTCCAAAAGTTCTGCTTTTAGTCATGTCACTGAAAGTACCATGGCTTAAAGAACTAAGTAAAACTGCATATAGCTTAAATAAAATAATTTATCTTTTCTTTGTTGTACTTGTTTTTCTTTATTTAGCCACTTCTTTCTGATTGTGTCTTTCCATCAGGATTCAGAAACCACTTTGGTGCTATGGCAGCAGTAAGAATGTGTGTCAGGGTTTCCTTTTCTTTTTTCTTACCTCCTTTATACTCAGTTTCATGCAGAAGGGAAGATGGAATCCTCAAGGCTGGTCCTCATACCCTGTTTCTACTTTCCTAATCACAACAATACCTTTCATGCGTATAGCCCTTCATAGTTTTCAATAGACTTTTACATATATTGTATTGTTTGATCCGCCCAACATCTGGTGGTAGACAAAGCAGGCATTTTCATCTTTATTTTATAGATGGGGAGACTGGGATAAAAAAAGTTAATCAACTTGCCCCAAATCCAGCAACTGTCAGTAGCAGAGCCAGGATAGAATCCAGCTATCTTGATGCCTTCTCCAGGGATTTTCCTTCTCCATCACCATGCTCTTCTTACTTTTGTCAAATGTGAGCTTTCACTGGGGTTGAAAAGGGAGCATGTTAGAGTAAAAAATGCCCAAGTGATTGGCAAAAGGTTAGACAGGAGTGGCTATTCCCTTTACTCCCAATGTTTACCCAAAGTGATCCAGATTTTCCAGGATTCCATAGGAATTGTCTCAAGTACCCTCCAAATACCTGAATGTCTAATACCTAATACCAACAGTAAGAAATTGCCATTCCATTAATATGGAGGCCTGGGGTCATGGTCCAAGGAAAATAGATTAGTTAGAATGAATTCTTAGATTCATCCTTAGAGGTTGTCCACTCTAACCTAGTCATTTTACAGATGAACAAACTGCAGTCCACTATGGGCAAGTGACTCACCTAAGGTTACACAGTTAGTAAGAGTTTGAGATGAGATTTGAATTCAAGTCTTCTTGCCTCCAAGTTCACTGTTCTATCTATTGAGGCAGCTACTTTATAAGAGATGGGGGTAGGATTTGAACCCAGGACCTTCTAACTCCAATACACTGTTCATGATACCATGCTAGAAACTGAGAACAGGAATTCCATTGTGGCTCATAGCCCCCCAACTTCTCTAAGAGGCATCTTCATGAAAAAAAATCACCAACAGTTAACATGGAGCCCTGCCAACTCACCAACATAACATTTCTCGGCATATTTTAAATTTTATTCAACTTATTTGGGATTATGTAGGTATTTAGGCAGCATTGATATATAAAAACATTGTACTGAAAAGAATAGTTTCAGCACGTAGTTCACATTATAAAGTGCTTGCTGCCACAACAGTGGGTTGCTGCTGGTACCCTGTTTCCAGTGGGTAAGTGGTACTCAACAGTGACAGTACAATCTGGTGGGTGGAACGCACCGTCCCCCTCCCGCCTCCACCCAAAACAATCAGGAGCATTATAATGGAGGCAAGAGATTTGTGGGAACTGGATGAGCAGAGAGATATAGTTCCACTGGGGGTGGAGAGAGATGGAGGTAGGAGATTGTGTGGCAGGGGGACGGGCTGTTATTGCTAGGCAGCCAGCTCCATCCTTACTCTGTTGCCTTGGTGACAGAAGAAGGAGGTGATGCCAATTGTTTATAAGCATGAGTGGTGGGCTCTCAGCTTTTTATTATCCCCATCCAGGAAGTAAGCCACCTCCTTCTCCTCCACCCACTGCTGCCACCTTGAGTCACCATGATGTTCTAGTCACGAATTTCCTGCAGGAGCATAGGGCCCACAGAGAGCAGACTTCAATTTGTTATACTTTATAGCTCTCTCTCTCCACCCAACAGTAACACACTCAGACACACACACACACACACACACACACACACACACACACACACGCATGCACTTTTTCCATTTTTTTCTTTTCCTTTTTTTCTTCCACTCCGGATCTTTCTCAGGTTCTCATGATAGAATATTGAGGGGGAGTAGAACAGCAAATGGTTAATTGTGGGAATTGGATGAACCACACTGATTCCATCTTGTCACTTAATTGTGGAGCTGGCACAGTTCCCTTTTCTTTTCAGTTATGGGTCTAGTTCAGTTTCTGTCTTGTGAGAAAACATTATTCAATTGTGGGAATTGGGAGGAAATCTTATCACATTGTTTGGACTTAGCCCTGCACGACTGAAAAGCTGGACCACCTCCACTTGCTTCTTAGAGACCCTTAACCAAGGACTTAGGTTATGTTGACCAGAAACGCAGTCAGATCCAACGCAAAGCATTTTCTCACATTTATAAATCTCAAACAACCCATATGTCTTACCTGAAAACTGGCCCCTTACTGGTCAATCAGTTATTATTTCCACGATCCTTTGAATACATTGTAGACAGTGGGACATCTCTTTTTCTGATTTCAGGGAATTATACCTGTTTGCTCTCCCCCTCCAACTTGGAAAGTCCTTAATCTTTCATCCAATTAGAAATCAGATTACCTAATTTTGTATCCTGGTTAATTGTTTTCTTTTAACGAACTGGATTATTTGATTAATCATTTTTAATGAGTAAAAAAAAATCTATCTCCCTCTGTATTCAAAGTCCAGTGCCAAAGCTGACTGAGGCCACTGGTTCAGACCTATTATGCAATTGACATGCATTACTTAATAAATCAATTCGCTCAGAAATTTGAAGCTCTGTTTCCTTAGTCATTTCATCTTTCCCCTACCACCCTGGAGGTCAGGTGCTCTGGGCATATACTCTTAAATAGCATGGATTTCTTTCTCTATCCCAATCAGAATGGGTTCTTAGGAAGAAATAAGAACTTAATTATATTCCTCTTTCTCCCTACACATGAATTTTCTCCCAAATTCCCTTTTCTGTTAATTTATCCAGTAATCAAAGCTCAAAAGCTTGGAGTCATCTTCCTCTTCCTCCCTTCAGGTACTTAGTCTTTATGTCCTGTTGATTCTGTCTTTACAGCCTCCCTTGCGTCAGTCTTTCTTTCAGTTCCCATGGCTACCACCCTAGTTCTGTCCTTTGTGGTCCCTTGCCTGTGATAGTATAATAGCCTCCTAAATGGCTTATGGGATGATAGATTTAGGACTGAAAGGGACCTTAGATATTGTCTAGTGCAGGATGTTTGTAGCACAGACTCCTCTGGAAGTCTGATGAAGCCTATGGATCTCTTCTCAGAAAAATGTATTTAAATTCATCAAATAAAATACATAGGATTACAAAAGAAATCAATTATATTTCAATAGTTGTCAAAAAAACCCCAAGTTCATGGACCCAAGTTTAAGAACCCCTGCTGTGGTGAATATAGTCTAACTTAATCATTTTACATATTGACAAATGCAGCTTAGAATTAATTGCCTTGCTCAAGATCACAGTGGTAATAAAACATCGATCAGTATTCAAACCACCAATTCAATTGATTAAATATTTATTAAGTGCCTACTATGTGCCACACATTGTGCTAAACCCCTTGACTCCAAATCTATTATTCCTCCTGCTACACCATGTTCTGTCTGTCCTTCAGCTCCCTAATTTTGCTGCTCTCCTGTCCATGCTACATCTGCTTTCATTGTATGTGCAAAATCAACCTCTACTCACACTCCGTGTGATTGGAGAATGTGTCCTGTTTTCCATTTTGTCTTTCTATCTCCATTCCCCAGCATAGTGCTTAGAGTATGGTAGGTTCTTAACAAATGTTTGTATGGTTGGATTGGATTAGCTGTCAGAGAAAGTTAGGTGACCAGGCTGAAAGAAAGACGATGGAGGTGACATCTCTGCTGTACTCTGTATGGTCAGACTCCCCATTCCTCATTTTCTTCATTTGTCAAATGATGGGCTAGATGACCTCTAAGGTCCTTTCTAGTCTTCAGAATCTCTAAATCTAGATAAATCTTCCAAATCAATAAATAACATGTTGAAGGTTTTGATTAAAGACCTTTATTTCCTACTAAATAAATCCAGATTCTTTAGTTTGGGATTTAATACCATCTACAATTTGGATCTTACCTATTTTTTCAGCTGATTCTAGTTGGATCTGAATGGAACTCCCTTCCAAGGGGAAGACTATCTTTTTTTCTTGTGTTTGTATTCCCATAGTAAATACTTTACCTAGTTATCTGTTCTCTTTAAACATTCTCTTTATTCTAACCTCATTGCATATGCCATTTCCTTCTCCCTGGAATGCCCTCTCCATCATCACTATTTTATGAAATTCTACCCTTGCTTCAAGGACCAGCTCATGTTTCCTTCCATCCACAAAGACTTCCCTTGTTCCCTCAGCTGAAAGTTAGTAGTTAGCCTTGGTCAGGTGATATATCCTTGGTATTGAAAGAACCAGTAGATGTGATTGCTTAGCCATGCCAATGGTTTTTGATGGTAGATGTGGTAGGAGCAATATCCTAACCCCTACCCCTATACAAATGAGGGCTACTTTTTCCTTAAAAGACCTTAAAAAACCATCCTTGAGACTTGATTGGCTCAAGGGACTAAAGGTTTCTGCTGTTAGCATCACAAAACAGAAAGGAGGAACTCCAATCTCTCTTGCCTGGCTAGTAGAAAGCAACAGGCAACTCGGACAAGGGAGCTTTGTTCAGCTGAGTCAACTTGAGATTTTCTCAGAGTATATCCACACTGACTATGCTTCTCCTGCTATGGTTAAGTATATCTCATTTTATTAGCTGTTGAATAAGCTCTCATTTTGTTCTAATAGTGAGCAGAGGCCTTGCCTACAACAATGGAGAATAGAAGAGGTACCACAGTATTGGAGAAGGACAAATGTTATCTCAATTTTCAAAAACAGGAAGCAAACAGAGCGTGAAAACAATACATCAGCAAGTTTGACTTCAATTTCTAGTCAAAATTCTAAAACATATTATTAAAGACATGGTTGATTAGTGTATGTATGGAAGAAGAATCAGTAATCACAAAATGCCAGCATGGTTTCATCAAAGGTAATTCATGCCAAACTAACCTTAATTCCTTTTATGGGACAGGATTATTGAACTGGTAGATTAGGGGAATGCTTTCAATCTAGTGTAAGAGAAGGGAGGGAAAGGTGAGATCAGCAAAATTGCCCAGTCTCTATTTTACATTTTCTGTCTAAGTACTGGAGCTCAACCTTTTCTTGTGCTGCTGCTGCCAAACAGGGTGGGACTGTGTGTTGGGTTTGTACAGAGACTTGGAACACTACAGACCTAGAATAGACAGGAAGAGGCAGAATGGAATGAAATGACAGGACTGGTTCCACCTTGAATTGCTGGACTGCACTGAGATCACGAGGGAGGTGATGACAGTCTTTAATTTCCTGCACAACCCATTTTTCAGTGTTTGAAAAGACAAACCCAATGAGTTCAAAACTCACAATTCCTTCCCTTTAACTGCATCCTCCCTAATTTTTCATCTGGGAGAAGGTGTGTGTGAAATACTTCTTTTATCTTTGTTATTTTGACTTGTTTTGTTTTTCCATTATAAACGTTTACAGATTACCCCAACTCTGTGAGAAGTAGTTTCTAAACAAGTAAAATAATTAAGCAAAAACGAACAATATAAGTGTCCTCATCTGAAAGTGCATACAATATTCCATATCCCTAGCCCCCCATTACCTCTTTATTTTGAATTTTTTTGTAATAAACAAATCTATTTTCTCTCCCTCCCACCATCTACCCCACTGGGGAAAAAAAAAAATAAAGACAAATTCCTTGCGATAAATATGCGATGTGAAGGAAAACAAGTTCTCTCGTTGGTCGTATACAAAAATATTCCTGTCTTGTTCTGACCCTTGAATCTCTCATCTCTGTCAGAAAGCAGATTGTATGTTTCATCGTTGGTCCTTTGGAATCATGAATGGTCATTGCATTGGTCATGGTTCTTACAGCATTCAAAGTTGTTTGTCTTCACAGGGTTTTTTTGCGATGCATAAACTGTTCTGGTTCTTCTCACTTTATTCATCCATTTATAAAAGGTCTACAAAAATTATTTGGTTTTGAAATATTGATGTTAGAGTACAAATTGTTCTGATCCTCAATTTACTCTTTATTGGTTCATATACGTCTTTCCACATCTCTTAAAAATCATCTATTTTCATATTTATTAGAGCATAATAGTATCCCATCATATTCATATGCCACAACTTATTTAGCCATTCCTCAGTTGATGGACATTCTTTTAGTTTCCAGTTTTTTACCACCACAAAAAGAACTACCGTAAGTACTTCTTCTTTTTCCTCTTCATAAGTTCAAACCAAGCCTCATACACTGAGAAAGTCACTTAACCCTGTTTACCTCAGTTTCCTCATCTGTCAAATGAGTCAAAGAAGTAAAAGGCAAACCACTCCAGTATTTTTGCCAAGAAAACTCCAAATGGTCACAAAGAGTTGGACAGGATTGAATAAATAGAATTGGAGACTGACACCATCAGGTCCCTCTCATTCCTACTTCTTTTCATTATTTCCCTTGAGATTTTTGATCTATTTTTCTCCCATATTAATTTTATTAGTACCTTAAATATTCCATTCCTATTTGTAAGGCACTTAATAATTAAATTAATTTAAGTAGTATTGTCATTCTTATTATATTGACTTAGCCTACCCATGAGAAACTACTATTTTTCTAATTATTTAAGGTTGTCTTTATTTCTGCAAGTAACGATTTTTGTTTTGTGTGTATCTCAGGAGATGACTCCTAAGTATTTTGTACATTCTGTAGTTATTTTAAATGGAATTTCCCTTTCTATCTCTTCCTGCTGAGTTTTTATTGGTATTATATAGAGATACTGAAGATTTCCTTGCATTTATTTTATATCCTGCAAGTTTGTTGAAATTATTTCAATTCAACTTTTTAGTTGATTCAAACTATTTGAATCCTTTCTTACAGTTTTGTTTTGCTCTGCTACCAAATAACATGACTGCTAAATAGTAAATTTTCTAATTCTTATGAATGAAACTGGTTGGTTGTGCTGGAGATAGGGGGACCCTATTGGGGAATTCTTTCAACTAGGAGAAATGGAACTTCGGCAAGGTATAACCGTTACTGAAGGTCTTATTGCTGTGGGTCAAAGACAGGAAACCAAACTGAAAGTAAAGAAATTTATTATCACGCTAGCAAGGCTTCTTTTGTGTAATAGCAACATCAGCTATCTGGAGTGCAGATTTGTTTTTTATAACCTTTCAGGACAAGTTACAGTATACAGGCAGCATTCCAATACAATTTAGGAGAGATAAGTAAAGCATTTTACAGGAGAGGAAGGGGTAGAAAAAGAGGAGAATCAGCCAAAGGAGAAACAGGGTGTATTTGGAAGGCAACTGCCAGAATTTATTATTGGAATAGGAAAACATTCTCTGATCAAGGGCAGGAGACAAGATAAAGTGACCAAATACTTTTATAACTCTGAAAGAAGTCCTTTTAGACAAAACTGCAGGCTAGCTCTCTTGCTGCAACAGTGGATAAGACCTTGCAGAGTTTACTATATTTTATTTCTCCTTCAATAAGAGTTGCAGACTTCCTAATATTAGGTCACCAGGTGGCTGGGGGATTAGTACATCAACATGTTGCAAAATAATTGGGTTTCCTATTCCCTCAACTCCCAAATCAAGAATGGGGGCTAGAGAAAAGTCTTGTTTTCCTATTTTTTGGTAGTTTCAGAGCATATTATAGGTCACACACCTAGATTTATATATAATCTGGGGGTATCTGAAGCTCCTGATGAAGGAGAGAGCAGGCTAATAGGAGCAGGGAGTAGGCGACTTGTTTGTGGTCCAAGTACCATCTGGTGAGCTCTGAAAATCGGCTTGCAAATTGAATGCCCTCTGGCATAACCCCTGGGTTGGTGATTAGTGTGTAGCACCACCTAGTGGCCAACATGTATACAATGTTCTCAGCTGCTTAATTAATTATGGGACAGAGGGCTTGAGGAAAGGAGCCAAGTACGTTTGGAAATAGTTCCTGCAGCCCTCCCTGATACGCACCTAGCGTATACCACCCACACCTGTCCCACTATTTCATAAAGACTAAAATCACATTGGAGGCTGGGGAGAGTGAGTGATGTGTACTTGTCAGTCCCATTACTGCCATGAATTGTTTAGACTGGGCATATCTAAGATAAATGAGAAATATTTCCTCACAAGTTCCTTAAAATCTCTTTTCCTTCAAGGGTACCCTAATTCTGAGGAAGGGAGGAGTAAAATGGGCTATTTGAGGACTTTATTTTTCTGAATTTGTATTTGTTCATGGGCTTCTCTGAGTTTTTTGCATCTTAAGCATTTTCTGTGCTGGCTGAAATAAAAGCTGTGAGCCCTATCCATATTGTACATTGAGCAAACACCTATGTGGGAGTGAGGGTTCCTGTTACTTATATGTGGGAAAACTTAGACATGAGTCATATCTAAGCATTATCCAGGGGCATCCTGCACATAAAACTTCTGAGGAGGGGTAAGAGCTAAAGAGAGAAACTGACCCTTTGGAGTCAGCCCCCAGGATCTAATCCAAACTGTGTGAACCTGGAGTCCCTGGACCATGTGTTATAATAGTTTGCCTAGATTTAAGCAAAGCATTTGACAAAATTTCTAATGTTATTCCTATGGAAAAGATGGAAATGTGTGATCTAGAATCTCATCCCTAGATGATCATACAGTTAGATGGATTAGGAGCTGCTTGAAATTCAGAGTGATGAGAGTCATTCAAAGTCACTTTAGGAGGAGATCGAGAATGGATGAGAATACTGGGAATGTATCCACACTTCTAACATGATTGTGTGGGACTCGAATGGCATTGATGGCCTTCTAATCAAGAATAGGGATGACATAAAGTTCAGAGAAATAACCAGAGATGATAGGATCAGCCTCCAAAAGACAGATTATTAATTTTTCTGAATAGGGATAAATGTAAAATCTTATACTTGGGCTCAAAAAAAAATCAACTTTACAATTACAAGATGGGAGAATGACTAGACAGTAGTTCCTACAGGAAGGATCTGAAGATTTCCGTGGACCGCATGCTTAATATCCGTAGTCTTTTCCTTTCCCAAAACCTTAAACCTACTGCACTCTGAAGCTGGGACGCCGCTGGGTCCCTGCCTAAGAGCTCTTCTGGACCCTCCTGACTTCAGAGTGATTATCAATAGTAACTGCTGCTGTTTCCCACCCAGCCTGATGTCTTTGTTTTCTTGGCCTCATTAAAGGGGTCATGCCCTGCCTTCTTCTTAAACAGGCCTATTCAATGAATGGGCATTGGTAGGTACTCACCCTAAGTAAAGGGCCCAAGGTCTCCCAGTGCATCCTGGGTCCTCTCCAGTCATCCTGATGAATATCTGGTCCCTGGATTCAGATGGCTCTGGAGGAGAAGTGAGGCTGGTGACCTGCACAGCCCTCCCTCACTCAAAACAAAGTCAAGTGCAAGTCATGTCACCATTTCTCTGATGGCATGGTCTTCTTCTGCAATGAAGAAGACACTGTAGAAAAGAGAGCTAATGGACCTGTGTTCAGCACTAGGGAGTTAATAGAAAAAGGAAAGGCACAAGAATTTATTCAGTGCCTATTATGTGCTAGGCACTGAGTTAAGTACTCTGTACAAATTCTGATCCTTATAACCCCAGGGGCGGTGGTGGGGGTGGGGTGAGAGGGGTGGGAGTGTGGGGGGGTGGGAGGGTGGGGGGTGGTGATGTTGGGGAGAGGGAGGGTTAGGTACTATTATGATACTAATTTTATAGTTGGGGAAACTGAGACAGATAGATTAAGTGAGTTGCCCATGGTCACACACTTAGTAAGTGTCCAAGGCCAAATTTGAATTAAGGTCTTCCCAATTCCAGGTCAGTTCTCTCTCCCATGTCGCCTGTTATTCTCTGATCAGGGCTGGAGTATTGTGTTTAGTCCTGGGCACTATACTGCAGAAAAGTGGAAGAGTCATAGTTACTCAGGTTCTTGAGTTCCTGACATAAAATGTTGGCCAATGAAACTGAAAAAGAGAAGGTTTAGGAGGAAATGACAACTGTCTTCAAGTATTTGAAGGGCCATCATGTGGAGGATTACACTTGTTTTTGACATCAGAGGGCAGATGTAGGAGTGGTGGGTAGGAGGTAGAAGGAGAAACTTTCTTTTAAAAACAATTAGAACCATGCCAAACTTGAACATGCCACCTTGGGGGTAATGGTATCCCCTTCCCTAGGGATTCATCAAACAAAGGCTCCATCAGAGGTGTCAAAAATGCAGCCCAGCCATGTGCAACCCTCAACATTCTCCAGGGCTGACTAACCCAGATTAAAATGTAATTGGGAAATATTTAACAAAATAAAAATACAGTAAAACATAGATAACATTGCATTTTAAAACTACATCAATATAAGACCTGTAGAGATCTTTATACATGGATCAATGGCCTCTCTTTCTACTTGAGTTTAAACTCTGTGGGCTCTATGATCACTTGCTGGGTATGTTGTATGTTGAGAACACTCTTCATCAGGTAGGGGTTGGACCAGATGGTCATTGAAGTCCCTTCGATTTCCGAAAGTCTATGATTCTATGAAATTTTTTCCCCAGCTAAACTCCTCCTTTGCTTTATCTTACTGAACTTTCAACTTCTAAAAGCATGTGTCCATGTCTTAATTCTCCTGGAGGTGCTATATTATCCTTGATATCTTCTACAGTACAAGCTGGGTACATAGCAAATATTCAATAAATGTGTGTTAAGTGAGGCTTGTAAAAGAAAAATGCATTTTGTTTTTTTGCGATAAAATGTTGAAAACTATGAAAAACCTCATAGATGTAAGTAAATAGTTTATATTTTGGATGTTTATGTCCATAAAAAGAAATTAATAATTATTTTGAACACACTTTGATGTTACATGGGGGCTTTTTAGAGGCATCAGGAGAGAGATGCAGTACTGATCTATGAGCAATTGTGTGGTTTTGAGGGATTGGAGGCTAGCTTGGATGCTGGGAATATGGTGGCAGGGAAAGACAGGTCATGGCTTTGGTGACTATGTGGTGGCATGAGAATAGGGAATGAGAGAGATTGGTCTGGGTTTTGTTGAGTGTGCTTTCGAATGAAAAATAAATGAATGGAAAAGCATTTATTAAGCGCTTATAATATGCCAAGTGCTGTCCTTTAAGCACCAGGAACACAAATACAATCATAAGACAGTCTTTGTCCTCAAAAAAGCTTATATTGTAGCAGGAGAAGACTACACATATAGAAAAGTGTTGACTAGAGAGGCATATTTAGGTTTGGAAAGTTATTGGGTTGGTGAAGGGAGACATAGGGGAGAAGATTGGCATATCCTCACCAAGAGCAAAGACAGAGTAGATTTGATTATGGTTCCAGAACTGGAATAGGAATAGGATAGCATTGTAGCACACTGCAACATGATGAGAGATGACTGAGGCAGCCATCATTCCAAACACAAGGGGACCCAGGTTGTGAGATCAGGTTATAAGAGGATTAAGATGTCCAGGGTGTAGGTTCTGGAACAGACAGTAGCAGATGATAATAAGTGCAAAGAGTGAAGTAAAGTATGGACAGAATGAAGGTCATTGGTTATAGAGTTTAAGACCCTAACTGGTATGACTTGAGAGGTGAATGCGGGAATGCCGGTCTATTTGGGGATTTGCCTATTGTGTGAGATTGAGGGCCGATTAGCACAGACACTGGAAACTCTCTTCACTGCAATGCTTGCCATGGGGCTGCTTCTCCTGCATGGGCAATATGATGTGGGAACAGTGGTAGACTTTATGACCTGGGGGCTAGTGCTGCCTTTCCCCTGTCTTATCCTTACTTATGTCAGCATGGAGGGATAATGACAAAAGAGTCAGATTTTTTTTTTCCTGACTTATGGGCATTTGAAATTGTTCCAGTTTTCTGACTTAGACTAAGAGTGCCTAGTAGACAGAAGATTAGAGGGGATGGAAAAGATTAGGTAACCTAAAACTGAGAGAGAGAGAAGCGTTAAAAACGACTCAGAGGCTTTGGACTTGGAAAACTGGAATATTTGTAATGCTATTAACAGAAACAGAGAAGCCAGAAGGAGATTTTTTTTGGGGGGCGATGTTATTCCATTTTGGATATGTTCTGTTTGAAGTGCTGAGGGAACATCTAGATAGAGTAGTTCAGCCAACAATTAGAATTGAAAATTACAATCTATGAAAGAAGTCAGGGCTAATCAGATTTAGAAATCATCTGTATAGATGTAATAGTTGAAGTTGTGAGATTAGGTAAAATATATAGAGAGAAGTGAAAAGGGTCAAATACAGAACCTTGGGAGTGAGGGAGTTGAGGGGATTAGGATGACAAGTGGTTTATTGTGGGAATTGACTATTCTGGAGCTAATTCAAATCCCTTTCTATTCAATCATGGGTCTAGTCCAAGTTTTGTCTTGTGAGAAAACTTTATTCAATTGTGGGAATTGGGAGAAAACTTTACTGTATTGTTTGAACCTCTCCCTGCTACTTAAAGACCCCTCACTAAGGACGTAGATTATGCTGACCAGAAACACAGTAAGATCCAAAGATTGAAGCACGGAGTTTTCTCATAATTATACATCTCAAGAAACCCATATGTCATATCTGAAAACTGGCTCCATACTGATCAATCTATTATTGTTTCCGTGTTCCTGTTTACAGACATTTAGGTGGAGAGGGACACCTCTTTTTCTGAATTCAGGGAACTGCCCCTGTTCACTTTCCCCTTGCTAACTTGAAAGTTCCTAATCCTTCATCCAGTTAGAAATCAGATAACCTAATGTATTGTTTCCTCTTAATTAGACTTATTTGAGTAATTGTTTTTAATGTATAAAACTCCGTCTCCCCCTGTATTCAGGGTCCAGGCCAAAACTGAGGCATGGTCCTGCTCTGTTAGGCAGTTGGCAATACATTGCTTAATAAATCAGTATGCTCAGAAGATCAAATCTTTATTTCCTCAATTATTTTATCTTTCACCTGCCACAGGGGAAAGAGTTATTTTCCACTGAAACGGAATGTCAAGGACTTTTGGGGATGAGGATAAGGGGTGGTGGTAGGGTCTTTTTCTATGATATCAATCTTATTACCTCTAATACAATTCATCTTAGTATATTTCATTCTTCCCTACAGTTAGAGCTTTGTTGTTTCTCAGTTCTGTGGACCACAACATGCCAATGCTGTCCATGGGGTTTTCTTGGCAAAGATTTTTTTTGTCCATTTCCTCTTCCAATGGATTAAGGCAAACAGAGGTTAAGAGATTTGCCCAGCTAGTAAGTGTCTGAAGCTAGATTTGAATTCAGGTCTTCCTGATTCCAGACTCTATCCATTGCGCCACTTAGCTGCCTCCTACATTTAGAACGACCTCCCACTAATGTTTTAGACAAAACTTCTTTTTCCTTTTCCAGAACTGATGTCTCTATTGGAAGAAAAACAAATATTATCAAAACATAAGGGAATGAAGGAGACTGACTGTCTGCTTTCAATGAATCTTTTCTTAGGAAATTCCCTCGAGTCAAATATTTCCAATAATTTGTAATTTACTTTTCAGAGGATGCTATTACTGAACAATCAGTTGAAATGAACCAGTTTTGTTGGCTGCCTAAAGGGTTGTTGTGGGAGAGGAGCAGTAATTAGCTTTAGAAACTATATGTCTGCTATCTCCTCTGTTTTCCCATTAAAGCTGGTAAGAGCGGAAATGCAGACTGTGGCTAATTAAATTCAACAAATATTTTTAAAAAGAGCCTACTATATTACAAGGCTTTGGTGACATAAAATCACAAGAGGGAGAGGGGAAATCCTTCAGCTTTCCAACTGATTTGGTGATTTTACAAGAAATAAACTTTTGGAGGTGTCTGAAAGGTACTGAAAGGTCTGAAAGGAGAAATGTAATTTATGTTCATAAAATAGGTTTATTATTGCTAATGTTGAACAATATTACTTGTTTTATTATTAATATAATAGTTATTATATTAATGGACATTTCCACCGGCACACAATGGAGAGGGCACAGAAGACTCTTGATTGTTTTTCGCTGACTGGGGGTAACTTCAAGATTATTGTCTAGCTCAAACTCAGTAGGACAGGAGAGTAATAAATTGGTCTTGGCTTCTTGACATATAGAGGGTTTGAGACTTGAGTCATGTCCCTGTTCTTGCTTACTACACTGGAGATTTCAAGGAATTTCCCCTTGGGTGAGATCACCCAAGGTTTACAGAGTTGGAGGATTAAACCTTTTGGAGAAAGGAAGATCTTTCCCAAGGAAACTTACCTCTTGAAGGAACAAAAGAACCATTCACATGGCCCCTTGTGGCTTAAAGAGCAAGAATAAGACATGATTTGAGGTCAAAAGGTACTTAGACCTTGACACCATCACCCTCCTATTATTATAAGTGATTCAGATAGGGTAGAGCTAATGGGAAGGGTGTTACTTCTTCAGTGATCCCCAAATAAGGTTGCCTTCTGAGCAGAATTTATGAATTATTTGAATACTGGGTATGTTTTCTTCTATTTATAGGTTCCTATGAGTCTTTTAATTAGTCTGCATTTTCTGTGGGGTGAAATAAAGACTGTTCTACGTTTGATTTTCATTTTTTTTGTCTGTTTGTATGAGAGCTGAGGACCACTTTTCCTATGTTTAAGGCTACCCAGTCTCAGGCTGCATTGGGAGTTTTTCCTGGAGTAAACTCCAGGTGGGAACCATGAACCAAAAAAAGAGTGAAAACAACCCTCTTGGATTAATTCCCAGGATTGGATATGGTAGGCATGAGCCCAGTTAGAAGGAGGACAGGGCCATGGGTTACAGAGGAAACTGAAACAGTGCCTATCCTCAAGAAGCTTACATTCTTCAGGTTGGTGTGTAAAGGTGTAGAGTGACCATAGGTAGAAGTCAAGCCTTGAAAACAATCATCATTGTTGAGTTGTGTCTGATTCTGCATGATCTTGCTTGGGGTTTTGTTGGAAAAGACACTGGAATGGTTTGCTATTTCCTTCTTTCATTTACGGATAAGGAAGTTGAGATAAACAGAGTTAAGTGACTTGTCGAGAGTCACATAGCTAGTAAGCATCTTTGTGACTCTGGGCCCAGTGCACCATCTGCTGCACCACCTAGCTGCCCTAAACAATCCTTAGAGGTTACTTTTCTTTCCTGGGACTCAATTTCCTCTTGTCACATGTTGGTATTCAAGTAGACGATCTTTAAGTGCCCTTTCAGTTCTAAAGTTCTGATTCATGGTTAAGTTTCTCTGGCCAAAAACATCAAACAGTAGCATGTCTTTAAAATACAAACTAGAGAAGTGTGACTTTAACAAGCATTTAGCAAGTTAACATTGATTGATAAGGATTTGAACTATTTTAACAAAATCATTCTTGTGTTAATTTGTGTTAAAAAGACCCAGAAAAGTCATCAAATATCTACAATGATGGAATAATTGGAAAGGAAATGATGAAACAACTGAAAAGATGGTGCCATTGGAATGAAATGTTCAACATTGCAGAAAACTCCATGACAATGGGGACCAAGTCTTAATGACCTTTCCATTGCTTTCAGTGCCTAGCACAGTGTACTACATATGGTAGGTGTTTTATACACAGCTGTTGAATTGAATTGATCAATTGGTCCTTCTTACATTAGCTTTAATAAAGCACCTTTCCTGGATTTCCCCCCCAAACCTTTTCCTCTCACAAGGTGGTGCTAACACACTGTAGAGCAGCAATTAGCAAACTTTTAGCCCTAGGACTCCTTTATACCCTTCAAAATCATTGAGGACTCCAAAGAACTTTTGCTTATGTGAGTTATAACTATCAATATTTACCCTATTAGAAATTAAAATGAATAAATGTTTAAAATGTTCATTTACTAATTCACTTAAAATAACAATAAACCCATTATATGAACATAAATGACCTATTTTTATGAAAAATAAATATATTTTCCAAAATAAAAATTTAGCGAACAGTGTGGGATTGTTTTCCATCTTTCTGCAAATCTCTTTGATGTCTGACTTAATAGAACACAGCTGGATTCTCATATCTGCTTCTGCATTCAATTTGTTGCAATATGTTGTTTTGGTTGAAGTAAATGAAGAAAATTTGGTCTCACACAGATGTCTAGTTGGAAAAGGGGGAGTATTTCAACAGGCAAACAACACCTCAGTATTATTGTAAAAATAATTTTGACCTTGTGGATCCCCTGAAAGGGTCTTGGGGACCTTCAACCACATATTGAGAATCACTGCTATAGAGCACTGGAGTCAAATTAAATAGAAATGGATCCCTATAGGCTCTATATTGACTTAAAAAACACACATTAACATTATTCATGTTGTATTATATTTTTACTTATTTTATTAAATATTTTCCAATTACATTTTAATACATTACATTTAATAAATACATTTTAATTTGGTGGGAGTTTTGTAGGTCTCTTGAATTTGAATTCTCTGCTATAGAGCATCTCCACTAGAAGTTTCAGACAATCCTGTAAAAAGACTAGTTTTCTCAGCCAATACAGTGTTCTTGGAACTGTTAATTGACTTATCACCTGCTGCCTTGATCCAGAGTTATCATAGATGCTGTGGTTGATGGTATGACAGTTGTAGAGGGTTACAACTGGGGTCAGTTGGAGATTTTGAAAATTCGTTCTGATAATGTATCAATAGCATAGAGAATACAGAACATGTGTTTTGTTTGTTAATTGCAAAAAAAAAAAAAATCCCCAAATGAAACAAAAAACAAAAAAAAATTGACTTGGTAGAACAAAAAGTAGCCTCTCTTTCAACAAGGAGTCTCTCATGCATACATTATCTTATCATAAGATTCCTTGATAAATGCAATCTGCAGTAACTTTGTTCCATTACCCTCTGATGATCAATATTAAGTGAGCCATGAGTCAAGAAACTGTAGGATCACAATGATACTTGCTATGGTTACCTATAACCTTCTCCTTCCCTTCCTTTCCCTTCCCTTCCCTTCCCTTCCCTTCCCTTCCCTTTCCTTCCTTTTTTTCTTTCCTTTCCCAAAACCTTAAACCTACTGCATTCTGAACCTCATACACTGGACAACACTAGGCCCCAGCCTAGTGGTTCTTTTCTGGACCCTCCTGGCTTCAGAATGATTATTAATAGTAACTGTTTCTGCTTTCCTCCCAGCCTGATGTCTTTATTTTCTTTGCCTCATTAAAGGGAGCATCCCCTGGCTACTTCTTAAACAGGCCTATTCAATGAATGGGTGTTGCCTCACCCTAAGTGAGTACCTGCAAAGACCTTGACCTAAAGGGCCAAGGTCTCCCATTGCATCCTGGGTCATCTCCAGTCATCCTGATGAATATCTGGTCACTGGATTCAGAAGGCTCTGGAGGAGAAGTGAGGCTGGTGACCCGCATAGCCCTCCCTCACTCAAAACAAAGTCAAGTGCAAGTCATGTCATCCTTTCTCTGATGGCATGGTCTTCTTCGGCAACGAAGGACAAACACAACGATAACCTTTTAGGAAAGGGTCCAAAAAGAAGTAGGATTCTCTATAGATGGTGAAGTTGTTCACTGTTTGTGCATGAGCTTGTGCTGACCATATCAAGCCCCAGAATATTATAGGGCATCCTGAAGAAGATTACTTGCAACAGGTGTCCTAATTATTGATATGGAAAAAAACAAATGGCAGGGATGCCTATCCAGACCAGTGGTAAAAATTCAGGTAAAAATGGATGCCAGCAGGCTGCCTATTTACTTAGAAAACTTCAAATGAACATTTTCTAGGTTTTATTGTATTATTATTTATTTTGCTAAACATTTCCCAATTACATTTCTATCTGGTTCAGTTTTTCAGGTCACTCAAGGTTCCCTGCTACATTTGACACCAACTAGACCTGATCATGCACCTCTAACAGTAAAGAATATTTGAGCATGTGCCCCTAATAAATGGTTCTGTTTAGTTTATTTCAGTAATAGGTTCTAATGACTGTCATATTTGAAAAAGATACTTCACAAACATATGTCAGTCTAAAAGGAAAAAATACATCTTTGACTAAACTTAATAAATAATGATATTTATATTCAATGATATTTGCCAATTATGCAAAGGATTTTGTTGAAATCCCAATTAGCAGATTTCTATGTGGGTGGTGGGGGTAGGGGATGGGGTGGACAATGTCATTCATTGCTTTTGCAAAATAATTGAGAGGTATTACTTTTTTTTATCACTTTAACAAAAGAGTTCAAAATTCACTCAGACTGTCCATTTGGAAGATTTCTAAACAGATTAGAAAATTCTAAATTTTTAAAGTGTTTTGAGAGGAGAGTTTTTATAAGTAACACATTGTTTTCAGCAGTAAAATCATTTAAAAATGGAAATATATCCAAACATCTGTTTTCAAAATGCTCTTTCCATCATGAGTTTCTTTCTCAGTCATCTTTAAAGCATCACTTTCACCTTGGAGGAACAGACTGGTTTTTTTTTTTTCAGAAATATCTGCTAAAAAGCATACTCCTGGCAGCTACTTGTTGTTGCAGGAAAGATCAGCAAATATGGGAGAAATAAGTAACTTATATTTAAGTCTGACTACTCTTTTAAGTAATTTGTCAAGAGAAAACCAGGGAACTTCTGTATGGTACAAAGGATTTTCATGGTCACTCCCTATCTGACTTCCTCTCAGATGTGATTATTTCATCATTGTTTTTACCACATGATGTGGCTGATGAAAGGCTTACCGTAGAAGTTTGGGGTGCTGTCACTTGTTTATTCCCTTGCAGTCATGTCACTAGTATTATCTTCAATCTGTGGAATCTTTTTAAAGCCATTTGTCTATTTTGTTAGGATTCATTTAGTTAAAGCTAGATAATATAAGCTATACATCCGCTTAACTAGATAGGTGTACACTGAAATGAAATGGAAGTGAATGAATTCTGGGTGTGGTGGCCAATGCTAGTAATATCCTGCTAGGCGGGTGAGTCTCTTGACCTTGTGGATTCGGAGTTCCAGTGAATTAACCCCAATTAGGTGTCTACACTATGTCAGGAATCAACAAGGTAAGCTCCTGGGTGTGGGTGGCCTGAGGAGGCACCAAAGTTGGAAACTGAACCAGTCAAAGCTCATCTTATCTATGGTAAAATAAAGCCTATGTATGACCATTGCACATCCACCCTGGGAGATATAGGGAGAACTAGTCTTAGAAAAGAAAAAAGGAAAGTGAATAAATGAGTGAGGGTACACCATCAACCTCTTATCATTTTAGAACTCCCATTCTTTCCCCAAGGTACAGGATGTGACATGTGACCACTGGACATGCAGACCAAGTGAAACCACCAGTATTCACCAGTGCTTAATATTAGTAAAAGTTAATTTATTTTAAATTTATTTATTTATTTAACTTTTTACATTCATTTTCATAAAATTTTGGGTTCCAAATTTTCTCCCCTTTTAACCCCTCGCCCCACCCCAATATACCAAGCAATCTAATTTTCCCTATCTCCAACCTGCCCTCTCTTCTGTCATCCCTCCCTTTTCTTGTCTCCATCTTCTCTTTTGTCCTGTAGGGCCAGATGACTTTCTATTCCTCATTAACTGTATGTCTTCTTTCCTAGTAGCAACAGCAATACTAGACAGTTGTTCCTAAAACTTTGAGTTCCAAATTCTCCCCATCCCTCCCTCCCCACTCATTCCCTTTGGGAAGGCAAGCAATTCAATATAGGCCATATCTGTGTAGTTTTGCAAATGACTTCCCTGATAGTCGTGTTGTGTAAGACTAACTGAATTACCCTCCATCCTACCCTGCCCCTCATTGTTTCGCTTCTGTCTTTTGATCCTGTCCCTCCCCAAGTGTTGACTTTAAATTGCTCCCTCCTCCCTTTGCCCTCCCTTCCATCATCCCCCCCTTGCATTATCTCCTTCTCCCCCACTTTCTTATACTCTAAGATAGGTTTTCATACCAAAATGAGTGTGCATTTTATTCCTTCCTTTAGTCAAATGTGATAAGGGTAAACTTCTTGTTTTTTTTTTTTTTCTCAGCTCTCCTCTTTATCCCTCCACTAAAAAGTCTCCTACTTGCCTCTTAAATGACATATAATTACCCCATTCCATTTCACCCTCTTTCCTCCCACTACATTTCTCTCTCACCATTTACCTTAATTTCTTTTAAGCTATGGTCCCATCCTATTCAATTCACTCTGTGCTCTCTGTCTCTCTGTGTGTGCATGTGTGTATGTGTGTGTGTGTGCATGTGTGTACATGTGTGTGTGTGGTCCCACCAACTACCCAGATACTGAAAAGTTTTAAGAGTTAGAAATATTGTCTTTCCCTGTATGAATGTAAACAGTTCACTTCTGGTAAGTCCCTTAAGACTTCTCTTTGCTGTTTACTTTTTCATGCTTCTTCTCATTCTTGTGTTTGGAAGTCAAATTTTCTTTTCAGATCTGGTCTTTTCATCAAGAATGATTGAAAGTCCTCTGTTTCATTGAAAGACCATATTTTCCCCTGAAGTATTATACTCAGTTTAGCTGGGTAGGTGATTCTTGGTTTTAATCCTAGTTCCTTTGACTTCTGGAATATCCTATTCCATGCCCTTCAATCCCTTAATGTAGAAGCTGCTAGATCTTGAGTTATCCTGATTGTATTTCCACAGTACTGAAATTGTTTCTTTCTAGCTGCTTGCAAGATTTTCTCCTTGACCTGGGAGTTCTGGAATTTGGCCACAATGTTCCTAGGAGTTTCTCTTTTTGGATCTCTTTCAGGTGGTGATCGATGGATTCTTTCAATACTTATTTTGCCCTCTGGTTGTAGAATGTCAGGGCAGTTTTCCTTGATAATTTCATGGAAGATGATGTCTAGGCTCTTTTTGTGATCATGACTTTCAGGTAGTCCCATAATTTTTAAATTGTCTCTCCTGGATCTCTTTTCCAGGTCAGTTGTTTTTCCCATAAGATATTTCACATTCTCTTCCATTTTTTCATTCTTTTGGTTTTGTTTGGTGATTTCTTGGTTTCTCGTAAAGTCATTAGACTCCATCTGTTCCATTCTAATTTTGAGAGAACTATTCTCTTCAGTGAGCTTTTGAACCTCTTTTTCCATTTGGCTAATTCTGCTTTTGAAAGCATTCTTCTCCTCATTGGCTTTTTGAACCTCTTTTGCCAATTGAGTGAGCCTATTTTTCAAGGTGTTAATTTCCTCAGCATTTTTTTGGGTCTCCTTTACCAAGGTATTGACCCGTTTTTCATACTTTTCTTGTATCTCTCTCATTTCTCTTCCCAGTTTTTCCTCCACCTGTCTAACTTGCTTTTCAAAATCCTTTTTGAGCTCTTCCAAGGCCTGAGCCCACCCGACATCCCCCTGTGGTGTCTGGGGTACTGAGGCCCCGCCCTCCACATCTTTCCCTGATGGAGAGAATATTTCCTCGTCAGATCCAGAAGTCGGGATCATTTGCATTTGTTCAAAAAAACTCTCTAAAGTCTTATTTTTCTTCCCTTTTCTAGGCATTTTCCCAGCCAGTTACTTGACTTCTGAGATTCCTGTCCACCTCCGCCTAGATCCACCCAGCTAGTGCTGGGTCTGAGGTTCAAATGGACTTTCCCCACCGCCGACCGCTAATCAATGTGAACTTTAGTTCTGGTGCTGGGGTGGGGGCAGGGCCTCCTCCCAGGCTCAGCTCCCTCAGGGGCTTTATGCAGGGACTTTCAGGAACGGAGCGGTGGGGGCAGGGTGGGGGGGTCACCTCCCAGGCTCAGTTCCCTCAGGGGCTTTATGCAGAGGAATTCAATAATAGAGCGGGGTGGGTCAGGGCCGTCTCCCAGGCTCAGCTCCCTCAGGTCGCTTCTGCAGAGACTTTCAGTAATGAAGATCCTGCCTGCTGCCGCTGCTGCCGCCCGCCTCTGCCACCCCGCCTCTGCCTCCGCCGCTTCCTGCCCCCTGTCTCTGCCGCTCCCGCTTCCTCCCGAGGGGGCCCGAGTCACAGAGACACTCCGCTCCCCTCCTCCAGCCCAGCCTCTCTCACTGACCTGTAGCTTCTGTGGGCGGAGGGACTTTCCCGGAGCTTCCGTCCCTGACGTCTGCTCGGGTCAGCTTCTCTGGGGCCGCGGCCAGGGCAGCATTGGGGTGGGGTCCGCTTTCCGGGCGCGACGGACCCTGGGAACGGCTCTCCAGGGCTCTCTGGCACGGAAATCTCTTCCACTCCGTTTCTGTACACTTTTCAGTGGTCCAGAAGTTATGGGGGTCTCTTTTTACATTAATTCTATGGGCTTTGGTTTCGGAGCTCGTAAATGTGTGTCCTTCTACTCTGCCATCTTGGCTCCGCCCCTAAAAGTTAATTTTTTAAGATGAAATATAGATAGAAGTTCCAATTTTTTTCTCTATTTCCCACTCCCAGTGGATTGTCTTGTGTACCTTCTGGGGTATATGTACCCACTTTAGAGACTATTGATCTAGATGACATAGTTTGATGACTGGTACATTGAGTTAGTATATTGGCATATGTAGCTGGGATAGACATTGCAGATCTCCCTCCCTCCCTCCCTCCTTCCCTCCCTCTCTCCCTCTCTCTCTCTCTCTCTCTCTCTCTCTCTCTCTCTCTCTCTCTCTCTCTCTCTCTCTCTGTCTCTCTCTCTCTCAGCATTTGGATCCCTAACTGATTAGGGGGGAAGAGTAGATTATATTCCATTTTTGAAAAAGTTTAAAGTACTTTCAATAGTCTTCAACAATTCTCCCTATATGAAACTTATCCTAAAGATACTGTATAATTGTGAATGATTAAACATAAGAATCTTTGATAAATCAGAGTTATGGATGACTGAAAGGTCATGACAGAGTTGTGATGGGCCAAACAGACTGCAGTATCAATCAAAAAGTATTTAAATTTGGGCCCTGGGGATACAAGTACAAAAAATGGAACCTTATTTACTTACAAGAATATTATATTCTAATGGGGGAGAAAGTACATATAAAAATACAACATAAATATAATCATATATATAAGTATACACTTACATGGAGACATATATACACATGAAGTAGTTCAGTGAAAGTTAAGAAAGGGATGGCACTAGGAGTTGGGGGAAATCAGGAAAATTTTATGCAGAAGATGGTGCCTGAACAACATCTTTTTAATGTGAAGATTTTTGTTTTATTTTTTCCAGTTGGATCTAAAACAAATTTTAATATTCATTTTTAAAACTTTGAGTTCCAAATTCTCTTTCTTTCTCTCTTATTTCTCCCCTCTTTGAGAAGGCAAGCAATTTAATATTGATTATACATGTGCAGTCATGAGAAACACATTTCCATATTAACAATATTGTGAAAGAAAACACAGACAAAAAATCCCATTAAAAAAGTTTAAAAGCAAAGTATGCTTAATCTTCATTCAGGCTCTATCAGTTTTTTCTCTGGAGGCGGATAGCATTTTTCATCTTAACTCCTTTGGAATTGTCTTGGATCATTGAATATCTGAGAAGAGCTAAATAATTCACAGTTGTTCATCTTACAATATTGCTGTTCTGGCGTACAATGGTCTCCTGGCTCTGTTCACTTCACTTTGCATCAGATCATACAAACCTTCTTAGGTTTTTTCTGAAAGCATTCTGCTCATCATTTCTTATAGCACAGTACTTATTCTATCACATCATATACTACAACTTGTTTAGCCATGCCCCAATTGATGAGCATCCCTTCCATTTCCAATTCTTGGCCACCACGAAAAGAGCTACTATAAATATTTCTGTACATATAGGTCCTTTTTCTTGTTCTTTGATTCTTTGGGATACAGCCCTAGAAGTGGTGTTGCGGTCAAAGGGTATGCACAATTTCATAGTTTGGGCATAGTTCCAAATAACTCTCCAGAATGGTTGGATCAGAGACTGAACTGCAACTTAAAGAAAGGGAGAGGGAAGGAGGGAAGGTATTCTGGCCACGGTGGATAATTCATATAAAGGTATAGAGCGGATGGAGTGTTATGTGTGAAGGACAGAGAGAAAGCCAATTTGGCTGGATTGCACAGGGAAGGAGGGAAGGTGGTGTCCAGCCTGAAAAGGGAGGTTTGGGGTCAGGTTGTGCAGGGCTTTAAGAGTTAAACATAGGAATTTATATTTTATTTTAGGGCCAATAGGAAGACACTGGAGTTGTTTGATTAGGGGATTCACATGGTCTGATCTATACTTAAGGAGAGTTACTTTGGAAACAATGTGTAGAATGAACTAGAGCAGAGAATGGCTTGAAACAAGAGACCTGTGAGGAAGCAGTTGCAATAATCCAGGAAAGTGGTGATGAGAGGCAGAACTATGATAGCTGTTTGATTGGAAAAGGTAGTCGTAAGCACAAGTTTTTAGTCTTGTTTTGTGTCATGCACTATTGTTTGACTGTCTGATAAAGCCTATAATCTAGCTCTTATCAGAATAATGCTTTTAAATGCACAAAATAAAATACATAGGATCGTAAAGGAAACTGATTATGTTGAAATACAATTATCAAAATTTTCTTTAAAAACCCCAAGTTCACAGATTCCACTTTAGGAAGGTTTGAAAAGAAGGCTTCCATTTGGATGTTGGGCAGATCTGTGGAGGATCGTTAAGCTCATAGGTAAGAATGGGTCAGGATGAGAATTTGGGGATTGATTGTGATCTATGCCATTGTGGGAGGGATGTCCGTGATTAATGAGGTCACTGATCTATCACAATGTTAAAGAGTACTAAGTGACTTCTGGGCCAGAGAAAGAGGCAAGTGTGGGATTGAGGAAAACAGGTCAGTAGTGTGGTCTAAGGGCCAGGCAGATAAAAGTCCAAGGTCTTGTAAAAGATTTTTAAAAGGCCAGATGTCAGTAGAGGTTTAGAAATAGAAAACTCCAATGCAATCTCACCTAGCGTAGGGAATGTCCTGATGTCCTTTTGAATCTGTCATGCCCACCTCCATGGTTTTCTTTCATCTACTCCTAACCGTTCCTGTATGGGGTACAATCAACTATCTTGGGGTTGCACCAAATGCTTGGATCTTGCTTTGCTATCTCCTTAGCCACGGAGAGAAAGCAATCATCAGGCTCACAGGGGTGCTATGACTCCCTGAGACTTCATGATTGTCTTTTCTCAATCAGAACTTGTTTCAAGCTTCCTCCCTTTCTGTCCCAATCTATAACATCTTCTATTAATTAATTTCTTCATGATTGTCTTTTTCTCAATCAGGAGAACTTATTTCAAGCTTCCTCCCTGGCTGTCCCAATCTATAGCGTCTTCTATTAATTAATTTCTTCAGAAATAGATTGGGTGCCCCTGACATTCAGATGTCTTTTTGAAGAGAGAGCCTCAGAACTGATTCCTACGAGGGTCAGCATTTCTCCCAGATCAAACCCCAAATGACACCAGTAGTAATACACTGAAACCAATGAAGACAGAATTTAACAAGGATTTGAAATGGAAATGAGTTTTACCTCTTCTGCTAAAATTTGGACACTAGAGGGCAGGGTCAGCATAGAGAATAATAGCTAGTCATCCAACTACTCACACCCTCACACAACCCAAGACACACATACTCATTCTCTTCAATACCCATGAGCACACCCAATCATAGGATCATAGATATAGAGAGGGATGACACCTTAGAAGTTGTCAGGTATACCCCTTCATTTACAGATAAGGAAACTGAAGCAAGAGAAGTTAAGTGATTTGCCCAAATCCCTTACTCTCACCCCACTTACATCTACTCCCAGGTGAAAGAGAAATGTGATTTTATTGTGGCTAAGAGAGGAATAGATTAAGGCAGCAGCCAAAAGAAAATGTCAGAGTCTATAGTAAAGGAGGAAAATCAACCCAGAAATGATTAAGACTACATTCCAGAAAGAGACGAATTTAGGAAGATGGCTATGAATGACAGACCACAGGATTACTACTTTATGGGATGTGTGTTCATCCTTTGTTGCCCAAGAAGACCATGCCATCAGAGAAATGATGATATGACTTGCACTTGACTTTGTTTTGAGTGAGGGAGAGCTGTGCAGGTCACCAGCCTCACTTCTCCAGAGCCATCTGAATTCAGTGACCAGATATTCATCAGGATGGCTGGAGATGACCCAGGATGAGGCAGTTGGGGTTAAGTGACTTGCCCAAGGTCACACAGCTAGTGATGGCAAGTGTCTGAGGTGATATTTGAACTCAGGTCCTCCTGACTCCTGCACTGGTGCTCTATCCACTGCACCACCTAAGCTGCCTTTACTTTGTGGGATTTCAAAAGAATGTAGACAGAGTCAAAAAGAAGAACCTGTAAAAAAAAAAAAGCTACCCCTGTTATTAATAGCAATAGTAATAACTCATATTTGTACAAGCTAGGAAGCACTTTCACGCACATTATTTCATTTGTTCCCTACAACAACCGTTAGGGGTAATCAGGAAAGGTATTGTTATTATCATTATCCATGTTTCACAAATGAGAAAACTAAGGCACAAAGGATTAAGTTACTTGTCCCAAACTGCACAGAAAGACACAAGGACATCAGATCTTGGGCTTCAAAGTCCAGTGTTCTGTCCAGTGTTATAGCCTGCACAGAGATCAGAGGAAGGTAGGATTACTGATTTGGGGTTCAAATGGATGGGAATGGGGAAAACCTTATAATGAATGGAAGGACTGACTGCTTTTGTAGGGTTTTTGAGGGGTATAAGGCAGGATACAACTCTACTCTCATCCCATCTCCCTCACTGACCTCTTTCTAAAGACTAAAATGTCAATTTATTTCTGCAAATAAGCATTTATTAAATACCTACTATGTGTAACATACACTATTATAGATTAGAAGCATAGAGACTTTTGGGTATTTGTGATGCTTTCTTGACATAAAATTCTGGCTTTTCAAGAACGATGCTTCATAGGCAACTGGTTTCCTTTTAGGACTGGGCCCTCAATGTACCCACTTGGTGAATAGTGATGTCTTGGGTCTTGGTTCTGGTTAGACTTTTCATAGATACAGACATCTGTGAACCCATGCAAGAGCGCACAACCCAGTCAAAGACTAGGCATAATAGACCACTAGTTAAACTAGCTCCAGATGCTAACTTAGAAGCATAAGGAAAGAAGATAAGCAATAATGAGTAAAAGAATAGCTCAGAAAGTTGTCAGACATCTTGCCAATAGTAGTAGAGCTGGGACTAGATTTTAGGTCTCCTGACTTCCAGTCTTGCCTTGCTTCCTCATGGTACTAATGTCTTTAATAAAGCCAAGTTAATGTCAGGCAGAGAAGGCATTGGCCAAGCTGAAAAGAAAGAGAGAGGTCCCTTGTATTTCCTTGGAAGAATAAACTACGTAGAAAACACCTAACCACTCTCCATGAGAAAGTGTAGATAATGAGAGTAGATCTGAATGAGTATAATTGAACTTGATGGAAGATCATAAAGGAGCACTTGAGGTTGTTGGGTAATTCAGTCTTGGGTCTCAGTGTTGGTTCATATGTGACCATAGTAATGGTAGGAGCTACTTTCACATCACGTCAAAACTTTCCTATTTCCTGTGATTGAAATTTGATCAAATTCCATCTGGTTAAGGTATTTATGTTATTCTTATCCTGTTCCATAAAATGAATAAAGTAAATCTTTAGAAGCTGAGCAGAGAGATAATCTTTATTTTGTGATTTTAGTTTTGGAAGTAGGAAGGGAAGATTAAAGAAAACTGGCTTTGAGTCCTAATTCTGACACCAATCTGACAGCAGCTACTCAATTGTAGACAAAGGAACTAAAGAGAGGGGGAAAAGTACCTTTATGATAGAGCCAAACTTGAGAGCATAAATCTATAACCTAATGACAAACATCAGTGTAGCAGGGATTGGATTGGAGTAGATCCCACTGAGCATGCACCAAGTCCCTCTGATCTCTTCCAGGGACACATGTGCTCAACACAGAAGACCTTGTTGTTTTGGGAGGGAGATACTTCAAAAAAGGAGTGGTTACTGAATGAGAAAGAACTGTCCACTCAGTACATTTACCTCTCTGGGTCTCAGTTTCTTCTTCTGCAAAATGAAGATTCAGAATATCTGGAAGATTATCTTACAAAGTTGTTCCAAGAAGCAAATGAGGTAATGTATGCCAAGAGCCTTGAAAATCTTAGAACACTAGATAAAAGGCAGCTACTACATTTTAATAGTTGGTATGTGGGCCAGATTGTGAAGGGATTTGAAAATCATGCAAAGGAGGTTAGACTTTATCCTGCTGTAATGGAGGACAGCTAGGTGGTGCAGTGGACAGGAGGACCTGAGTTCAAATCTCACCTCACCTCACACTTGACACTCACTAGCTGTGTGACCTCAGGCAAGTCACTTAACCCCAGTTGCCTCATCCTGGGTCATCTCCAGTCATCCTGATGAGTATCTGGTCACTGGATTCAGATGGCTCTGGAGGAGACTTGAGGCTGGTGACCTGCACAGCTCTCCCTCACTCAAAACAAAGTCAAGTGCAAGTCATGTCATCCTTTCTCTGATGGCATGGTCTTCTTCAGCAACGAAGGATGAACATACATTGCAATGGAAGGAGTGCATGATAAAGGTACAATAGAATACTTAAAACACTTTTCCTTCTGGCTGTGTACAGATTCCTTTCTTTGCTCCAATCCAAGGCACAGAGGCTATTCAGCCTACTTGTATCCACAAATGGCTGAGGTGCTCGTGTTATAGACTAAAAGTATTCTGGATGGATGAGAAGCCAGAAAGATTGATGCTTCATGAGTTGCTAGTCCAAAACTGAGTGTGCACACAAAAACAATGATCTGATACTTTTCCGTCAGTCCTTTTTGCTTCTTTTGCTACCTAGTGGTAAGACAAAACTGCTGTGAGCTGCCAGGCAGGGGCTATGTTTCACCCAATTGCCACATGCATGGATGTATTTTTACCATTGTTTCTATTGTATGTTTTTTCCTGATTATTCCCTTTCTCATACTCATCATGTCTTTTGGTGGATTCCATTACATTCACGTACCACACTTTGCTTAGCTATTCTCCAATCAATGTGCATCTCTTTTGCCTCTAATTCTTTGCTGCCACAGCAAGACTGCTAGAAATATTTTGGTGCCTATGTGACTTATGTAAGCTTTTTTCCCCCTGCCTTTGACTTTGGACAAGTCAGTTAACCCCCCTTGACTTTAGTTTCCTCATCCATAAAATGAGAACATTGGACCAGATGGCTTTTAATGTTCTTTCCAGCTTTAGATCTATGATCTTACAATTCTTACAATACTGTTCTAGCAGTAGGTTTTCTGGATCATGGACCTTTTGATCTTTTCTTTGAAGTATCATTCTGAATTGCTTTCCAGAATGGTCAGACCGATTTGCAATCCCACTGACAGTGTGTTCATGTATCTAAATCTCTGTAGACCCTGTACCCAACATTGGTTATTCCCTACTTTTTATTGTAGTTGACAGTGTTGGGGATGTAAGATAAAATCTCAGGGTTATTTTGATTTACATTTCTTATTATTAGCGACTTGGAGAAATATTTCATACAGTTGTTAATTATTTACAATTTTTGTTAAGGAAAGGTTTATTCATATCCATTTGGGATATGTCCCCAATCTTATTTTTAGTCCCCTACATCTTGATTTTCAGATATATTCCACATCTCTGATATAAATATATTCCCAGTTGATAGCTTCCCTTCTTATTGTGGTTGCATTGATTTTGTTGGTGTAGAACCTTTTCAATTTCATGTAGTTGAAATTATAGCTATGATCTTTTGTTATTACCCTTATCCCTCTGTGATAGTCTTTATGTAAGCTATTATATAGCCATGGTGTCTCCATTTTATACTTGTACAGAGTTTTACATTTATACCAATTAAATTTCATCTTATTAGATTTAGCAGATTGTCCCATCCTGTTGAGAACTTTGGGAATCCTACCTCTGTTGCCCAGAATATTTTCTATCCCTACTGATTCTGTGTCATCTGGAAATTTGATTAGCAGGTCATCTGTGCCTTCATTTGAATCATTAATAAAAGTATTGAACAGATTAGAACCAACAATTGCTTTAAGAGAAACCCAACGAAACAAAATTTATGGAGTTCTTATTTAAAGAATTGCACCTAAGGGTTCTCTGAAGAAATATTCCGTTTGCTTGCAAGATAAAAAGTTTACTCCTTTACTTAGTAAAATCAAAATCTTAACTTTGAGATAATAATAAACCTAACTCATTTATATGCAAAACAATTTTCTTATGATGAGGAAACAATTCTCAGAGAGATTAAATACCCTTACTCATGATCAAATAGTGTTGTAATAGCATTTGAACACAAGTCTCCTGACTTCAGGCCTAATGTTCTTAAGCATAAATGTGTGAAACCTTTGTAGTAAATGTAAATATCCCCCAGAGGCCCTCAGATTTAGAAAACTTATAAGGCTTAGCAATTAGTTTTTTGAAATTTTTAAAATAGTATTTTATTTTTTCCCCAATTTCATGTCAAGACAATTTTTCACGTTCATTTTTACAGCATTTTGAGTTCCAAATTTTTCTCTCTCCCTCCCTCCCTCCCCTCCCCTATTCTGAAAATGGTAGGCAATTTGATATATGTTATTCACATGCTATCTTGTAAAACATATTTCCACATTAGTCACAGTTGTGAAAGAAGAAACAGATCGAAAGGGAAAAAAAAACACAAAAAAAGAATAAAGTAAATGAAAAAATATGCTTTGATTTGTGTTCTTAGTCCATCCATTCTTTATCTGGATGTGGATAGCATTTTCCTTTGTGAGTTCATTACTTGTCTTGGATCACTGTGTTGCTGAGAAGAGTTGAGTCATTCAGAGTTGGTCATCATTATTATATCATATTGTTATATCATATTATTATATCATATCATATCATCAATATAATATCATTATTGATATTGTGTCCAATGTTTTCCTGGTTCTGCTCACTTCACCTTGCATGAGTTCATACAAGTCTTCCAGGTTTTTCTGAAATCTCTCTGTTCTTTCATCATTTCTAATAGCACAATAGTATTCCATTACATTCTTATACTACAGCTTGTTCAGACATTCCCCAGTTGATGCGCATCCACTCAAATTCCAATATTTTGCCACCATGAAAACGGCTGTTATAAATATTTTTGCACATGTAGTTCCTTTTCTATTTTTATGGTGTCTTCTGGATACAGACCTAGTAGTGGTATTACTGGATCAAAGAGCATGCCAAGTTTGGTTACCCTTTGAATATAATTCCAAATAACTCTCCAGAATGGTTAAATCAGTTCACAACTCCACCACCAGTGCATTAGTGCTCCAATTTTTCCACACTCTCCAACATTCCTCATTTTCCTTTTTTGTCATATTAGCCAATATGATAGGTGTGAGGTGGTATCTCAGAGTGGTTTTAATTTGCATTTCTTTAAACAATAGTGATTTAGAGCACTTCTTCATGTAAGGTTTAGCAATTAGTAACAGGAATTTAATTTAACTCATCAGTTAACTTCAATTTAGCAAGTTCTCACTGGGTGATTTGTATTGACTTTCAAGGTCACCATACTGAGATATCACATGCTGGACAATCCTACCAGTACCTCAATCACAGCATCCCCCAATGTGAACTCACGATATTCTCTCCCAACCTGCAAACCTCCAAATATCATTTCGTGTGCTCCTTACAGCAACCCTGGGAGGTGGGTGCTGTTACTATTATTATTGCTGTTTTACAGATCAGAATACTGAGGCATTTAAGTGATTGGCCCAGGGTTACACAGTGTTGAGGCTGGATTTGAATTCAGGTCTTCCTGAATTCTTGTCCACTCTGTCATTTAGCTATATAGTCACCAAGTCCCGTGGATTATAGTGCCATAGCAATTCTAGAGTCTATTCCCTCTTTTCTTCCATTATTCTAGTCTAAGTTCACTAGAATAATAGCCTCTCCCCTCTACCTTACCCTTCATGAGCCTCTAAAACCATTTTCTGAATGCGCTAGCCTGACAACGTCATTCCTCTGCTCAAACACCTACAGTGTCCCTGGAACAAAGCACAAGTTCCTTAGCGTGATATTTAAGGTGCTCCCTAGTCTTGCTCTAAGCTGTCTTTCCTACTTTACTTCACTTTACTTCCTTTTGTGCCTTCTAATTTCCAACTAAAGTAGACTCTTGGTGATCTCCCAGGCTTCCTCCGCCATCTCCGCTTCCCTGAATATTTACAAGTGGCCCCTGTGCTGAAACCCTCCCTCCGCATCTCCACTCGTTGGAATTGTTCCCTTCCTCAGCTCTGATACGATGCTCGTAGGTCCTCTTTGTACACTGATTTCTAGTTCAGAGCAGGAATACAGTGACCAGAAAGTCTAGACAAGAGGAAAGATATTAGTGATGCTTCTGGGAGAAGATGGACTGCAGGCATTTGTTGTCCAGTCATTTCGCTCATGTCCAACTCTTCATGACCTTATTTTGAGTTTTCTGGACAAAGATACAGGAGTGACTTGCCATTTCCTTCTCCAGCTCATTTTACAGATAAGGAAACTGGGGCAAACAGGGTCAAGTGACTTGCTCAGGGTCACACAGCTAGTAAGTGTCTGAGGTCAAATTCGAACCCAGAACTCTATCTACAGCCCCACCTAGCTGCTGGTATGTAGGCCTACAGATTGCAATTTCTATTCCTCTGCTCTTATTATTTTTATTATTATTATTTTGGTGAGGCAATCAGGGTTAAGTGACTTGCCCAGGATCACACAGCTAGTAAGTATCAAGTATCTGAGGGTGTATTTGAACTCAGGCGCTCCTGACTCCAGGGCCAGTGCTCTATCCACTGTGTCACCTAGCTGCCCCTTTGGTCTGCTCATAAAGAGACTTTTTACTGGCCATTCCTTTCTTCCCTGTCAGGGAGCAGAGTCAGAGATGGGAAGCTGTTGACAGGGCAAGAAACCATTGCCAGACACTTGCTGCTGGATGCTACTTACCTTTCAATTGATTCTTTATAGCCCAAGATGGTAACAGAGAAGATCGACATTTCTGGACATTTCTTGGGGAGCTTTGGTGGTATAAAAGGAGCCTCTGGTGCTGGGGTGAAGATAAGACTGAGGGATGGTAGGCCAGCCCAGAGAGCAGAGGCAGAGACCAATGGGATGGGACTGGAAATTTCCATGAAACTTCAGCTGCTAAGAAAAAGAAAAAGTGATATTGATTCTGACCTCTGGATCTGGCTCTACTTCTTCCATTTTTCTGTTTACAGGACTGATTCTAATGTATTCCAAACAATTAACCAACTCCTCTAATCTTTCCCATGATTTATAGACTGGAAGAGGTTTTGAAAGACGGTTGGGTAGATTGGGATGATCTAGGAGAGAAGTGTGTTTGACAGTTGCTTGGTGATGTCGTTTTGCTCTTTGATTAAGCCATGTGGTCACAATCTGGATCGCCTGCGAAATGTAGAAGTGGAAGATGGCTGGAGTAGAAATTTCTAAAATGCAGGACTGGGGCAGAGCCGTATAGATATGTTTCTGTATTGTCTAATAATTTGGAGGAGTATTTTCTTTTTATATTCTTAGATCAGTGTTGAATCCGGGCCAGCATGAGGAACCAGGAAAACTAAGGGATGTGTGAGGGGAAGGTAGACTTGGAGTTTGTATACCAATGCCTTTGAGAAGGCCCATGCTGAGGTACTGGGCTACATGTTAACCAAGCAACTTGGCTAATAGCTTGAGCGTAGCACCACCTAATATCTAAATTATGTGTTACATGCTAACAAACAAATAAATCAACACATTAAAGGGCATCCTGTTTTTCTATAGGTTTGCAGAGGATGAGAGGGAAGCTAGATGGTACAGTAGATGGAGACAGGCAGAAATCTGACTTCAGACTCTGATTATCTGTGGGACCCTGAACAAGTCACTTCACCCTGTTTGCCTTAGTTTCCTCATCTGTAAAATGAGCTGGAGAAGGAAATGGTCAACCACTCCTGTATCCTTGCCAAGAAAACCCAAAATGGCGTCATGAAGAGTTGAATACGACTGAAAAACAACAAGAAAGCAGAGCCGCTATGGCTAATGCAGGACTTCAAGCGTGAGCTGGCACATCCTCCAAATGCAAATGCGGCCTACTCCATCATGCCACTTTAGGTCCTAGGTAAGTGTCAATCATTCTTGTACTTCTGTCCCTTATTTTCCATGGGACCATGGAAAAGTCACTAAATATTTTTGAGCCTCAGTTTCCTCATCTGCCTAGTGAGCATAATTAAATCAGCCCTATCTAGCTCCCAGGGTTATAGTGAGATTCTGATGAGATCATGTCTGCAAAAGCACTTTCAAGACGACTATGTCCATGTCAGAGATTATTATAATCCACTTCTATTTAGTTGAATGCACTCCTGGTGGAATTCATTCTGGGAAAACCCCAGAGACTGGCTGTTGGAGTGGGAACACTCTGCTTCTTTGTTAATGTGCTGAATTCACCGGGTGAAGTTTGCCAAGATGACAGGCTGTTAAATAATTAGAGAGGGAGAAACAGAATTGTTCTGGGAGGAGAGTAGTTTCAGATGCAGCAACTGTTGTCACAGCATCATAAACTGTCAGAACTCGAAGGAACCTTAAGGGTCATCTCATCCAACCTACCTATGATGGATGAAGGAAATGCAGCCCAGCAAGGGAATTGGGCAGCTAAGTGGCCAAGGGGATAGAGTGCTGGATAGAAAACCCGAGTTCAAATCTAGCCTCAGACACTACCCGTGGAACCCTGGACAAGTCACTTAACCTCTGCCTGCCTTGGTTTCCTCATCTGTAAAATAAGAATAATAGAAGCACCTTCCTCCCAGAATTGTTGTGAGGGTCAAATGAGGTCATCGTAAAGCACTTAGCATGGTGCCTGGTACATAGTAAGCACTACATAAATATTAGCTATTTTATAAACGTTAGCTTTTTTAAAAAAATGATCAACAAATATTTATTGAATTAAATAGTCATATATATAATTAGAAGACAGTGTGTGTGAGACAGTGCAGGTGGCAAAATGGTTTTTCCAAGGCCATCCTGTGAGTTCATGGCAGAGTGAGGGTAGATTCCACTTTGGTTTTATCTGGAGGCGATCCTATGTACCAGGGAAACCACAAGTCTGGAATGATGATGGAATGATAGCCTACTCTTCAGATCTGTATGATGTAATATGACTTAATACTAAATAAGGCAGCTCCCACTGGTTGTGGTGTTTGATTGAAGCGGTTGTTTTGGTCCTAGGCTTTCATTTGAAAATGGCCTCTATCCTCAGATCCACCTTGTCCATTCATCAAGAGGTAAACATGGCATTGGTTGACAGAGTTGACACACTCCGAGTCAAAAAGTATACGGACCTGATACCTATTAAGACATCACTAGAAGTATAGAACTAATTATTCTGTTTAACCTAGGGAACAGAAGAATTAGGGGGAAATGTGATTACTGCCTCTAACATTTGAACTGTTGTCATGTAGAGAAGGATTAGATTGACTCTAACTCAAAATAACTGAATTAGGGCCAGTAATTCATCAATATGTAGTCAGACGTCCTGGGTTGGAATCCTGACTCTTTTACTTCTGTCAAGGTGTTCTTGGGCAAGTTACTTAATTTACTTGGGCCTCAGATTCCTCATCTATTAAGTGATGGGATTTGGGTGGCCCCTTCCAGGTTAAGTCTTATGATCCAGAGTTTTAGGGAGGCAGATTTCTACTGGAAGAATTCTGCAATTACAAGAACTGCCCAATAGTGGAACAAGTGAGTTCCCAGTCCTTGGAAGTGTTCAAGGGGAGATTAGAAGGCAATGTTGCAGATGTTGTCAAGGGAATTCATGCCTCACGCAGGGGATTGGACTAGATGGCATCTGAGGCCCCTACCTCTGCCAGAGACCAATGCAAAATTCCATCTTGAAGGATGGAGAGTTGATAGGGACCAGAAGAGTCCTCAGATCCATCCCAGAGCACCACAATGCTGGGACCCTAGCATGCCCTGAATTCTAGCCTTCACAGGTAGAGAGCATGGTCTCCTCTACAAAAGCAGAGTGAAGAGTTGTGGTAGTCACTGCAGATTAGTCAGGCCCTAAATCCGTATTTTTCTTCAGTTGTCAATCCTATGTGAGCTATACTCAAGTCATCTCAGCTTCCCACTTCACTTGAAAGTCCAAATTCCAGTGCACTGAAATGTGAACCCCCAAAGAGTTTTCAGATAGTGGTGGGCAAAACAGGCTTAGGAAGAGGGTACCTCAGGTCTCAAAGAAGTTGTTCTACGTAAAGAATTATTTTACAGCCAGAAAGTTTCCCATGTGTTCACTTTGGGTCTGGGTGGAAGATTTGATACTCAAGCTATTAACTGGTAACAAACAAAGGAACATCTCTGGTTTTTAGGTCATGTAACATGATCTAAACCAAGTGGCACAGTGGAACCCAACATCTGTTTTCTTTCTTCCCCTCAATTTCCTTAGTATGCTCTTCTTCCACAGCCCACATGTTTGGAGTAACCAACTCCTCCTTATTTGTCAAACTGAGTTGATTTCCTTGCTCCCATTTGGTGATTGGATCCATATGTTGCCTCTTCTGCTTCTTGTGGTCTTTAGGCCTAAAGCACACCACCAAGGGAGAGTCTGGGGTGGCTCCTGGTCTCTTCACTCCACTACTTTGCTGCTGAGCCTTAGAAGGGATGTCCTTTCTGTGATGAGATCCTTGTTGGTTGGGTTGTTTACTTGCTTTTGAGTCATTTCAGTCGTGTCTGACTCTTTGTGACCCTATTTGGGGTTTTCTTGGCAGATGTACTGGAGTGGTTTGCCATTTCCTTCTCCAATTCATTTTATAGATGAAGAAACTGAAGCAAGGGTTAAGTGACTTGTCCTAGGTCACACAGCTAGTATCTGAGGCTGGATTTGAACTTGGGTCCTTCTGCTTCCAGGGCATCCACTGCACCACTTAGCTGCTCTAATTATTTGTTACGCTGTGTGTTTAGGTTTACAGCCTCTGCACTAAGGAAGCTGCTTGCTTCCTATCAGGTACCTTCTCCATAATAAGTGTATATTGCCATCAGGTGAACAGTAGCCGCACCCACAGGTATCAGAAAAAAGCCAATATGCTTTCCAATGGATCCTTCTGGGGAAGACAAAACAGATACTTTTATTCACCTACCTAGATGTTCCGAAATGGAAATAGAGTATTAAAGAGAAGGATCTTTAAAAAAAAGCTGTATATATTTTTATGTTTTCCTCACTGATCCTTATTCTTAATCTTTGTTAAATCTAACCCTAGATTTCTCCCCAGACCTAAGTAGAATGTTTCCTGCTTATTTAGAGATAAATCTTTTAACTTGTTAAAAAAAAAGCCCCCAAAGCCCTCCTCCCCCAAAAGCTCTTTCCTGGAGCATATTCTTGGCTCCTGGGCTCCAGGTCAGCTTGGAAAATCTCCCCCAGCTCTTAGTCCTCAGTTTGACAACTTTTACAGCTTTTCTCCACTACAACCACAGTTGGTCCATTGTTTTTTTTCTGCTTCATGGTTAACTTTTGTTTTGTTTTTTTTTAAATAAAAAAATTATTTATTTAACTTTTTACATTCATTTTCACAAAATTTTGGGTTCCAAATTTTCTCCCCTTTTCTCCCTTCCCCCCACCTCAATACACCGAGCATTCTCATTTTCCCTATCACCAATCTGCCCTCTCTTCTATCATCCCTCCCTTCTCTTGTCCCCATCTTCTCTTTTGTCCTGTAGGGCCAGATGACTTTCCATTCCCCATTAACTGTATGTCTTATTTTCTAGTAGCAACAACAATACTAAAGAGTTGTTCCTAAAACTTTGAGTTCCAAATTCTCCCCATCCCTCCCTCCCCACCCATTCCCTTTGGGAAGGCAGGCAATTCAATATAGGCCCTATCTGTGTAGTTTTGCAAATGACTTCCATAATAGTCATGTTGTGTAAGACTAACTGTATTTCCCTCCATCCTATCCTGCCCCCCACTGTTTCTATTCTGTCTTTTGATCCTGTCCCTCCCCGAGTGTTGACTTCAAATTGCTCCCTCTTCCCATTGCCCTCCCTTCCATCACCACCCCCCCACCCTGCTTATCTCCTTCTCCCCACTTTCCTGTATTGTAAGATAGGTTTTCATACCAAAATGAGTGTGCATTTTATTCCTTCCTTTAGTCGAATGTGATGAGGGTAAACTTCTTGTTTTTTTCTCAGCTCTCCTCTTTTTCCCTCCACTAAAAAGTCTCCTGCTTGCCTCTTGAATGAGATATAATTTACCCCATTCCATTTTACCCTCTTTCCTCCCACTACATTTCTCTCTCACCATTTACCTTAATTTCTTTTAAGATATGGTCCCATCCTATTCAATTCACTCTGTACTCTCTGTCTATGTATGTGCATGCATGTGTGTATATGTGTGTGCAGACATGTACATGTATGTGTGTGTATATGTGTGTGTGTGTGTGTGTGTGTGTGGTCCCACCAACTACCCAGATACTGAAAAGTTTTAAGAGTTAAAAATATTGTCTTTCCATGTAGGAATGTAAACAGTTCACCTTTGGTAAGTCCCTTATGACTTCTCTTTGCTGTTTACTTTTTCATGCTTCTTCTCCTTCTTGTGTTTGAAAGTCAAATTTTCTTTTCAGCTCTGGTCTTTTCATCAAGAATGCTTGAAAGTCCTCTATTTCATTGAAAGACCATATTTTCCCCTGAAGTATTATACTCAGTTTTGCTGGGTAGGTGATTCTTGGTTTGAGTCCTAGTTCCTTTGACTTCTGGAATATCCTATTCCACTCCCTTCGATCCCTTAATGTAGAAGCTGCTAGATCTTGTGTTATCCTGATTGTATTTACACAAAACTGGAATTTTTTCTTTCTAGCTGCTTGCAATATTTTCTCCTTGTCCTGGGAATTCTGGAATTGGCCACAATGTTCCTAGGAGTTTCTCTTTTTGGATCTCTTTCAGGCCATGATTAATGGATTCTTTCAATACTTATTTTGCCCTCTAGTTGTAGAATATCAGGGCAGTTTTCCTCGATAATTTCATGGAAGATGATGTCTAGGCTCTTTTTTTGATCATGACTTCAGGTAGTCCCATAATTTTTAAATTGTCTCTCCTGGATCTATTTTCCAGGTCAGTTGTTTTTCCAATGAGATATTTCACATTCTCTTCCATTTTTTCATTCTTTCGGTTTTGTTTTGTGATTTCTTGGTTTCTCAGAAAGTCATTAGACTCCATCTGTTCCATTCTAATTTTGAGAGAACTATTCTCTTCAGTGAGCTTTTGAACCTCTTTTTCCATTTGGCTAATTCTGCTTTTGAAAGCATTCTTCTCCTCATTGGCTTTTTGAAGCTCTTTTGCCAATTGAGTGAGCCTATTTTTCAAGGTGTTATTTTCTTCACCATTTTTTTGGGTCTCCTTTAGCAAGGTATTGCTAAGGCATTGTTTTTCATGCTTTTCTTGCATCTCTCTCATTTCTCTTCCCAGTTTTTCCTCCACCTGTCTAACTTGCTTTTCAAAATCCTTTTTGAGCTCTTCCATGGCCTGAGCCCACTGGACATCCCCTGGGATGTCTGGGATACAGAGACCTCGACCTCCACATCTTTCCCTGATGGTAAGAATCCTTCCTCGTCATCAGAATTGAAAGGCAGGAACATCTGTACCCCATCAAACCAGCTCTCTATGGTCTTATTTTGCTTCCTTTTTCTGGGCATTTTCCCAGCCAGTTACTTGACTTCTGAGATTCCTGTCCACCCCCGCCTAGATCCGCCCAGCTAGTGCTTGGGGTCTGAGATTCAAATGGGCTTTCTATGGCAGGCGTGGCTGCTATTCAATGTGAGCTTAAGTTCTGGTGCTGGGGTGGGGGTCAGGGGCTTTATGCAGAGACCTTCAGTAATGGAGCAGGTGGGGGCAGGGCCGTCTCCCAGGCTCAGTTCCCTCAGGGGGTTTATGCAGAGACCTGAACTTCTGCCTGCCTGCTCAGGGAGTCCCAGGCCGCCACCTCTGCCACTGCCTCTGCCATTTCCTCCGCTGCTTCCTCCCGAGGGGGCCCGAGACACGGAGACACCCCGCTCCCCTCTCGGCCAGCCTAGACGTCTCTCTCACTGACCTGTAGTGTCTGTGGGCGGAGAGACCTTCCCGGCTGCCGGAGATTCCGTCCCTGAAGCCTGCTCAGATCTGCTCCTCTCGGCCACGGCCAGCGCAGCTCAGGGGTGGACTCCGCTTTCCAGGGCGTGACGGACCCTGAGGACAGTTCTCCAGGGCTCTCTGGAACGGAAATCTTTTCCACTGTGTTTCTGTGCGCCTTGCAGTGATCCAAAATTTGTGGGGAGTTCTTCTTGCAGGAAATATATGGGCTGTGGGTTCGGAGCTAGCATACGTGAGTCTTTCTACTCTGCCATCTTGGCTCCACTCCCCCATGGTTAACTTTTGTTAAGGAAGATCTGGTTTGCCTTTATAATATGCCCCGTCAGCTTTTTCTCTTACTTCCTCATATAAGGCTCCTTGAAGTGGGAAAAAAATTACAAATTTATTCAGTTACCTAATTACCTTAGCTGGTTGAGCCCCACTGATGTCTTTTCCATCAGAACCAACCAATCAACAACATTTATTAAATGCCTACTGTATGTCTGGCACTGTGTGTCAGAAGAAGGTCTTGTCCTTCACAGCCACTTCTCTGTCATAACCTTCCCCAATCATTTAGTGACTCTCCTTCCATAGCTTTTCCCTTCTAATCAATAACTTAGCTGGGTCTTGTGGGAACTGACATTTTCATCCAATGGTCCCCATCGCACTTAAACACCTTAACAGAACTGAGAGCTACAAAAACTCAACTCAGATAAGAAATTTCTAAAGATAAGATAAAGATAAGAAAAGTCTAAAAATATGGTTATCTCTTCTAGAAGAAACCATTTCTAAAAAACATCAACTCAGAACCTAAGGAGGTTCTCAGATGCCCACTGTTTGACTTCCCACATTCTAGTTAGGTGACTCATTATTTTGAATTTTTGGAGATTGTGGTATTCGCCAATTTGTCTTATCAATTCTACCTCTCCAACATCTCTCTCATCTTTCTTCTTCTTTCCACTTACATAGCTACCACCATCATCCATATAGTTGTCTCTCCCAGTCATTACAGCAACAGATTTTTAATTGATCTCCCTGACTCTGGTCTCTCCCTCTCTTCAATCCAGTCTCTGCACAGCTACAAAACTGATGTTCTTGAAGCTCTGTGTTTGACCATGTCAATCAGTGCTCAAACAGCTATTTCCCTCTAGGACACAGGCTTCTTCATTTGGTGTTCCAAACCCTCCACAATCTGACTTGGACCTATCTTTACGGATTTAATCATCTTAATCCCCTTCATATGTTCTATGTTCTAGTGAAACAAACCTTCCCCATGCATAACAGTTAATGCCCGGCTCCTGAACCTTGGCATAGACTATCATCACCCATGCTTAAAAGTACTCCTTCCTTCTGCCTTTTGGAATCTTTGCTCCCTTCAAGGCTTAGCTCAAGAGCTACCTCCTATGGGAGATCCCTCCCAAGCCTGTTAGGGTTCCCTAATCCCCTGCCCCAATTTTTAATTTCAAAATGACCTTGGATATATTTTGCATTGATTTATCTGTGTAAATATCATTTCACCCCCAATAGAATATGAGCTTTTTGAGAGCAGGGACCTTTGCATTTTCATCTTTGTATAGTCAATTCCTAGTACATTGTAGGTAAAAATGAAAACAGCCTCTTCACTTAAATATTTTATATTTTACTTGGGGGAGACAATATGGAAATAGGAAAGTTAAAAAAATACACACATAAACACATATACATACATACACATATAGATATGTACACACATATATATACACATAATACATATACTTGGAATATAATATATATTTATTATTTATTATATTAATATTATGTTATATATATTATGTTAATATTGCACATTCAAAGTAAATTCAAAGTAGTTGGCTTAGAAGGTGATTAGGAAAGGCCTAACATAGGTTGTGGCACTCAGATAAATATGTAGGTAGAGATTTTTAGAAGAGATAGAAAACTATAGAGAGATAGATTGTTAGATATATTGTTAGACTGGGATAGAGATAGAGAGATAGAAATTGTTAGAGACAGACTGTTAGAGATAGATAAATAGAACATTTATTAAGAATTTACTATGTTCCAGGTGTTGTGCTAAGCACTGGAGATACAAAAACAAAGACAGGCTTTAGCTTCAAGGAGTTTATATTTGAATGGGAGAAGAGCACTCGTGGAGGGGATCAGAGGAGCTGGGAGGTGCTGTGGTCCAGGACAAGACGAGGGAAAAGCTCTATTTCTTGTGACCCAATTTCCCAGGGAAAGAGTTTAAGTTTAAGGTGAGAGTGGTGAATAGGAAGACGAGCACTAGAGAGTAAGCTCCAAGAAGAGGAGATGGTTCACCCCAGTGAACTGAGAGCTCTCAGAATGTCAGTGGATCAGGGGACGCCAAGTGCTGAAGATGAGAAGGGGGAGAGCGTCCATCCCATGCATGGGGAAGTGGCTCGTGCAGAGCCACAGATCCTGGCAGATGAAATGTCCTCTCCTGGGAATTGCGATGAAATTTAATTAAATCTCTCTCCTCTGATACCTGTGAGGGAGATACAATTATTTCACAAAAGTGGAAACTGAGACTCAGACAGGAGAATAAACTTGCCTAGGCTCACATATCCTGTGCCAGAATTGTGAGTCACACTTGGGTCACCCAACTCCAAGGGCAATACTCGTTCTACCATACCACAGAGGGTAAAAATCAATCAGCCAGCAAATATTGATGGAGTACTTACTATGTTCCAAGACCAGTGCAAGATGCTGGGGATATAAAGTAGAAAGAATTAAATAATCCCTTGTCATAAAAAGTTTGCATTCAAATAGGCTGATAACAAAGATATATTTCTGCACAGCATAAGCATAAAGTTAATAAATACAAATATGTACAAAGTAGTTAAATACAAGACTTTTCCCCCTGTGGGGAGGCAGGAGTATGTTGAAGCCAGCTGGGAAAGCCTATTGTTAAATTTTCAGCGTGAGCATTTACACCTCAGAAACTGATAAATGCTACAAATGGGGCTCCATTTATTGTTTTGTTGGTTGTCAAGACTTAGGAAAATGATGTAAAAAAATATTGATAACTCAGAGTAAATTTAAAAGTGTAGTGTGAGTTTTCAGAGAGATGATCATTGAACATCTATATTCCTAGAGGGAGGCCATTACAAAGAGGAAAGGTTTCATGCAGAAGGCAGTACTTGAGCTGAGTCATGAAGGAAGAAAGGAATTTTGTGAAGTGAAGGTAAGGAGAAAGTGCTGTGTTGGTAAATGTTTCACAACCCCGCCACTCCCCCCACCAAAAGTTCATAAAACACAGTTTTAGGTTTAATCAGCATAATTAAGATTTTTTTCCCATTAAGATTAGACAATCAAAAAGATAATAAACCAGGCCCTTATTTGTAGCTTTTGTTGATTTCCAAGGGGGAAATGCTTACACTGAAAATTTAACAATCAGCTCTTCTGGGCCATTTAAGCTGGCTCTAGCACCCCCTGGAGGGAGTCCATTCTGGGTTTGGGGCAGAGAGTCAAAGGCATGAAGGTGAGAGGAGAACTTCTACCTACCAGAGAAGGAAAAAGGCATAAGGTTAGCAGAGTTTCCATGAGTGACAAGTCGCCATTGGTCTTTACTGCCTAGAAAAGTACAAAAACAGGGCTGGACACATAGGCATTCAATAAATATCGGTCTTGTTAATTAAATACTTTACAGCAGTCCACCAAATTACTAACTGTATGCAGCATTAGTGAAGAAATAAGAACTTACATCAGCAAAATAAAAAAAGCTTGAGACCAAAGACCAAAGTTAAGTGAACAGTCCAGCAATCAGAACTCTCCAAAACCAGAATGTGAGATAGTGAATTATCCTTTACTGAGAGTTCTGAGTGGAGACTAGATGATTTCTCATTCCATGTTATCGTAGGTCCTTTTGGGTATGGGTTGGACAAGTTCGTTGGGGAAGATGGCCGCTGAACTATTCCCAATTCTAAAGGGCTACACTTCTAAGTCCATCTCTGCGCACTGTCTCCTAACTGCCTAGAAATAAGGTGGACCCCGCTAGGCCCTTCTCAGCTCTTAGGTTCCATAAGTTTGTGACTCTTCTTGTGGGAAAGGAGGCCGGAACCATCATGGCCCCAGTGAAAGTCAGGAAGCTGGGCTGAGGACAAAGCTGATCTTTCTCAAAGGCTTTCTCCATGTCCTTAGGAGGCAAAGTGGTTTCATCTTAATTCCCAGGGGTCCCACTGAGATGATAATGTGGCAGTTATCACTCTGAGAGTAGGCCTTTCCTCATTTCTCACACCCTATCCAGGGTTTTAATCAGCAAGGCTAGTTTTCACCTTAGTACAACTTCCATAAACCAAGTGACTGGAGGGAAGCCCTCAATACTAATTTAAGGTGGACCAAGACAGAGAAGAGGGGCATTCTATGGCCTTTGCCAGAGACATAACCTGGAGGGGGGTTATGTTTGATTGAGGCTTTGCCCCAGGACAGGGAATTTACAGAGCAATACTGCTACCTAAGGGCACAGTTCCTTGTCCTGGACACAAGGCAGTCCCAATGGCCTTGTTCTGGCTTGCTTCTTCACCCTGCAATAGCTTAAAAAACTGGTGTTTCTTCCACCCCTGTGGCTTCATCCCAGGGGACTTGCCCCACAACCAACCACTGATATTTGCCCTAGGTGCAAAAGTCCCTAGTTATGGCTCTAGCCTTTGGCAGCTTCCAAGCTAGGCCTCTCCCCTACTTGGCACCATACAATTAACCCTGGCCCCTGGACTCAGGTCAGGGAAGTAATTTGTCCCACCCTAAAAGAAAAGCAGGCCATGGGCAAGCACAAAGTGTCACAAGAACAAAAAATATAACTCTTTCCAATCCCTGTTGCTGTACAATTGATAACTGCAATCAATGGAGAATAAGAGATCCTCTGTGACCAAAGGTCTTTTATAATAAAATTGGTTATTTTTTAAAAAATGAATTGCTAAGGGTAAGCAGGCACAAGATAAATATGTTCTAGGGTTAGTCTAATCAATCGATTGATCAATCCACAAGCATTTACTGAGTGCTTACAATCATGAGGGAAGGAAAAGTCAGAGGATGCATGAGAAGGTAACCAACAGAGCTGGCCAGGGTGTGATGTGTCAAATGAGTGATACAGACAGTAGGTCAGAAAATGGACGATCATTTCAGCTGGGGATGGACAAGAAGGAGTAGGGAACTGATCGGAGCCTCTAAGTATGGGTAAGGATTTCATCATCAGCTGCCCTCACCTGACCCTCTGACACCCCACTCGGTTAATCAACAAGCATTTATTAAATGCTTACTGTGTGCCAGGCACTGTGCTAAACCTTAAGGATACAAAGGAACAAAGAACACAGCCCCTGCCCTCAAGGACCTTGTATTCTGACATCTCACAACAGCCAGGTTAACCCTAGCCTACTCCAATGTTGGAGGGTGCCTCTGGCCACATCAGAAACATATAAGATGTTTCTAGCCTGAGGCAGGAGTTATCTCAGATTCAGAATGTCACTGGTCCTTCCCAGATTTGTTGTCCTGACTGTTTCTGACCTGAATATTTTCCTTACCTTGAACATCTGGGCAGTTTCTGGCTCATGACTGAGGCCCGGGTTCCTGACCTTTGGTTGTCTTCTGCTGATAGGAGGGGGTTGGACTAGATGACTTCTGAGTTTCCTTCCAGCTCTGAATCTTTGATCTAAGATTCACATGTAAATTCACATCCCACAGGCTGACAGCTTATCACCTCTTTACCATGGCCAACTCCACCCTAATGTCTATACTTTGACTTTTCTCCCTGGTCTTGACAACACCATGACAGAGTAGACAGAGTACCAGACCTGGAGTCAGGAAGACCTGAGTTAAAATCCAGTCTTAGACCTTAGACACTTACTAACTGCATGGCCAAAGGCAAGTCACTTAACTTCTAGTTGCCTCAGTTTCCTCATCTGCAAAATGGGTATATAAATAGTCCCTACCTCTGGGAGTGTTGTGAAGATCACATGAGGCATAGTACCTGGCACCTAGTAAGTACTATATAAATGTTAGCTATTATTATTATCAAAGCTGAGCTGCAAAGGTGGGAAAGAGGAAAGCTCCTTTTCCCCTTCATTACTGAGTTACAATGGAATTGAGTCAACCACACAAATATGGTGCAGAGTGCTTTACTCATAAATATAGAAGGAAGAAGAACTGCTGTACTGGGGGAATGCAAAGGCAAATCATATTTATAGACAGTGAGAGAGTCATCAATAATGCTGATTGTTGATCTTTTTTTAAACCATTGCTTCCCAGCCCCCATGATGCCCTTCCTCCTAACACCTATTTTTAACTCCAGAGGAGATACAGATACTGAACAAACACTTTGCTTGCCCTTTTCCATTCTGAAGATAAAATGCTGGCAATCAAAAAATCTCTGAATTGAAAGGGATCTCAGAGGTCAGTTTGTCTAACTCTTCTCTAAACACAAATGGCCCTCACAACATCTTTCTTTGGCTGGCAGTCCTCTTGTCTCTCTTCAGATCTTCAATAGATATTTACTATTTTGATGTACATTTACTACTTCCCAAGGTGGCCTATTCCATCTTGAGACAGTTCTAATTGTTAGGAAATTTCCCCTCACATTAAGCCCAAAACTGTTTCCTTGTTATTTCTTCCCATTGCTCTTGGTTGGGTCATGGGATATAGACTTTAGAGCTGGAAGATGCTGGATATCATACAGTGGAATCCCCTCATCTCCCAGATGAGAAAACTGAAGGAGAGGTCTTCACACACTCATTCTGATGGGTGTGTCCCATTCCATGCCAGAAGGTACTTAGGGTATCACTAATCTACCTATTGCTCTCAGAGAGCTAGCTATCTCTATACTCTAATTCCACTCCTGTGCAATGCAGTGTGTTAGGATGAAGGGATGCAGTGTCCATAGACTTACTCAACTAGCCTTTTATAGTTTGTGGTGCTACCAACTGCTGGAAAACTCCCTCTTCCTTTCACTACTGAGTTACAATGGAATTGAGTCAGTCACACAAATATGGTTTATAGCTCTTTACTCATAAAGACAGAAGGGAGAGGAAAAAGCCCCCAAGTATGTATTTTGAAAAACCTGTATGCTAGGTACCAGTGACTTCTCACAGATGCAAGTAGCTCTGAATCTTTTAATCTATAAGTCAGCCCACAAATTCAGGAGCTGAAGAGACAGAGTTTGGTTGCTTACATTCAAACCTCCAAATTCATCTCAGTCTAGGGAGGGGGAGGAGTCTGTTATTCATGGTGTCCAAAATACTAAATGCTAGAGTTCTAGATTGTCCCCTAGGACAACCCCCATTGCTGTTCCTTGATTGCCATTCTAACACCTGCAAGTACAAGGTATGCTGTTTTGCATCACAACAGCAAATATGAAGGAACGGTTCTCACCTAATTATAGACTTTATGGAATTTCAGAATTAAAAGCAGTCTCAGAAGCCAACTGGTTCAGCCCATACAGCTCTATAGAATATGACCAGTCCAGTTTTCTTAATCCTGTCCAGCAGCATGGTAGAAATGCATACAGGAACCTTGGTACCATAACCTTATGTACCTTACTCTGACCTTTATTCTCAAATTTTCACACCAGCTACATCCCTAGGTGACTTCTATCTCTTTCCTTATGCTTTAGTCCTTTCTGTATTATCGTGGCAGCTGAAACTTGGTGAGCATGTCTACTTTCAGCTTTCTCTGAAGTTGGATGGGTGGAGACAACCTAAGACAGTAGGTCAGTGGTACCTTATCTGGAACATAGCTACGCCCTCCCCAAGACTTCTATCCTATACCTTCTCCATCCCTTCTATACATGCTTCAGCTCCTCTATGCTATATATACTGCTTATTCTACCACTATTATACTTCTGCCCCCTACCTACCAAATCTCAAATGTTGATCTTTAGAACAAAAATAATTCTGCAAACACAGGATGATATGATAATAATAGCTAGCATTTATATAGAGCTTTTAGGTTGTAAAGGACTTTACAAATATTATTTTATCTCCATAACAACCTTTGGAGATAGGTACTATTATCTCAATTTTATAAATGAAGCAACTGAAGAGATAGATAGAGGTTAAGTGATTTGCCCAGAGTGTATCACAAGTGCACAAAACACAAAGAGCAAGTGCTTTTGCACTCAGGTCTCCCTCTAATTAAAATGTTAACACTATATCATTATAAAGCTCTTTCTAGCTTTTCAAATAAACTAAATTTTTCTGGTTTCTCTTGCCTCTTATGTTTGTATTTCAAGGTTTTATTCAGCTCTGATGTTTCAGAAATGTTTGAAAGTCCTCTATTACATTTCAGATTTATTTTTTACTCTGTAGGATGAACACTCCACTTTGCAGTTATTCTTCGTTGTAATTGTTTATCTTTTACCTTTTGGAACAATACATTCCAAGATCTCTCATTTGTAGAAGTTGCTAGGTCTCATAAGATTCTGACCATGCTTCTTCAGTACTTGAACTACTTTTTGCATGCGTATAGTAATTTTTTTCCACATTTTCCCCCTAATTTTTCACTATGACATTTCTAGGACTTTTCCCTTAGGAACTTTTTCAAGAGGTGATCAATGTGTTCTTTCAATATTCACTTTGTCCTCTGGTTCCCATAGATGTGGGCATTTTTCATTTATGATTTCTTGCAATACAGTATCCGAGGTTTTTAAACATCATGATTTTCAGGTAGGCTGGTGATTCTTAAATTATCTCTGCTTGATCTGTTTTCCAGGTCAGCATTTTTTTTTATATTGGACAACTTAGATTTTCTTCTATTTTTTCAATCTTTTGATTTTGTTCTAATATTTCTTGCTGTCCTCTGGTACCATGATTTCTGTTTGGTCTCTTCTAGTTTTCAAGGAATTTGTTACTTGGGTAAGGTTTATCACTTTAACTTCTAAGCTATTTGTTCTCTTTTCATTTCTTTCCTCCAGAGTTTTTATTTCATTTTTAATCTCGTATATCTTTCCTTATAGCTTTATATTGGTCAATGTTTTCTTGGATTTATTTGTTTCTCTCAGCTTTAGTTTCTGAGTTGGGACACTGTGACTAGTCCAGGCTCTATTCCCTGCTGCACTTTCGCATGACATGATCAGGCCTGCTTTGTCTCACTCTGAGTCAGCCTGGATTTCTCTTGACTTACACCTCTTGAGGTTAGACCTTTCTAGATCTTTGAGGTTCAGAGTGCTGGATTCCCAAGGCCTTCTCTGGTGTCTCAGAACAGAGTGTTAGGGACTTCCTATTCCTTGGGTCTGGACTGTTCTGATCTGAGTACTGCCACAATGCTCTGGTATCTGCATATTGTTCTGCTGCTCCCTGGGGCTTCTGAGGTCCCCTAGGGACTTTTTGACTACCATAGGACTTTCTTAAAAAGAATCTTCTACTATTATTCCCTTGGGACACAGAGCTTTTCAGTCTATGGATATCTGTAGCTGGTCTCTCCCTCTGGGAACAACTCTGTGCTGATGTCTCCTTTTCCTATTGCCTATGGGCATCTGGTTGACCTCTTGTGCCATTCTAGGGTAAATGAAGTCACTGTAGTTACTCACTGGATTTATTGATCATTATTTATTCCAGTGTGAACTTCAGGATTTTGCTGGAGTAGGTCTGTGGGAGTTGACTGGAAATAATCTATACCATTCTCCATCTACCCTGGGTAGGATTTCTCAAAAGAAGAAAGATCTTGGGGATGTTAAAAAGTCACATAATCCATCCCAAGTTTATGAGGCATGTGTATAAGGGCATTGGGGGTAGTACCATAAATCTAGAGTACATTATACTATCCAGGAAGATAGGTCTCCCCAGAGAGGGAAATAAAGATATCCTGACATCTTTATTGTCCTTTGCAGTTTTAAAAAATGGGTTAATGGGCAACCCTATATTTTACATATTGTGAGCCTGAGTGCTTTCATGGGAACTGAGGGTGTTTTCCCCTTTTTGTAGAGATCTAGACAGGAGTTAGAAGAATTCAGCTATTCCCAGGGGAAATTACTGGTGGGTGCATGAGTCAAAAAGATGTATTTGTTTGACAGACTCTTAAGATTGACCATGCGTGTAAGCCCACAACTATGGTCCTGGTTCACAGGTTCTACTTTCTTTTTTAAAATTTTTAAAATTATTTTATTTGTTTTCAATGTTCTATAATCACTTCCATATATTTTTAGATTTTTTCCCCCTCCCTCCTCCTCCTTCCCCCCTACCTTGCCACTCCCTCCGTGAGATGGCATACAATTTCATATAGGTTCTACACATACATTCCTATTAAATACATTTTCACATTAGTCATGTTGCATAGAGGAATTAAAATGAATGGGAGAAATCGTAAAACAAAACATAATATGAAAGAAAATGGTCTGCTTCATTCTGCAATCGAAGTCCATAGTTCTTTCTCTGGATGTGGAAGGCATTTTGCCTCAAGAGTCCATTGGGAATTTTTTAAGTCCTTGCATTGCAGTGAAGTACTAAGTCTACACTGTGGTTGTTGCTGACAAAGTTCTCCTGGTTCTGTTCCTTTCACTCAGCATCAGTTCATATAAGTTTTTCCAGGCCTCTCTGAAGTCTTCCTGTTCATCATTTCTTATAGCACAATAGTCTTCCATCACATTCATACACCATAATTTATTTAGCCATTCCCCAATTGATGGGTATCCCCTCGATTTCCAGTTCTTGGCCACCACAAAGAGAGCAGCTATAAATATATAAATATTTTTGTACATGTGGGACCCTTTCCCATTTTTATGATCTCTTGGGGATACAGTCCTAGAAGCAATATTTCTGGGTCAAAGGGTATGCACATTTTTGTAGCCCTTTGGGCTTAGTTCCAAATTGCTCTCCAGAAGGGTTGGATCAGCTCACAGCTCCACCAGCAATGAATCAATGTTCCAATTCTCCCACATCTTCTCCAACATTTATCATCTTCCTGTTTTGTCACATTAACCAATCTGATAGATGTGTTGTGGTAACAGGTTCTACTTTCCATGATATGTTCCTGATTTATCTCTTCTTTTTGTATTTCAAGTAGGGGGAAATGGTATGAAAAAAGTATGCAGGTAGGAAAATGACAGGCATTTAGATGGTAGTGGAGGGTTCCCATGGGGAAATAGTAGGAGAAAAGGCAAATTGTGGAGGGACTTGCATGTGAGGCTAAAATTACAGTCTTTATATTAAAGACAATGGGGAGGCATGAAAAGTATCTGAACATGATGAAAATTATTTTGCAGGAAGATTGTTCTTATGGTGGTATTGAGAATAGGTTAGAAAGAGGAAAGGATGAGGGAGGGGAAGGAGACAAGATGGCAGAGTAGAAGGATGGACCTGTAGAAGCTCTCCCCCAACAGCCCATAAAATATCTGTTAAAAAGGCTTCTTAAATTTTAGAACAGCAGAAACCACAAAATGAAAGAGTGAAAGAGATTTTCAGCCCAAGACAGCCTGGAAGGCAGACCAGAAAGGTCTATTGCACTGGGCTTGAGGCAGAGTGCAGCCCACAGAATGCAGCCCAGCCTTGGCTGCAGCATGGCTCTGACAGGATTGGAGCAGGCTTCAGGGTGCAGAATCCTGGGAAGTAGCTATGATTCCCGGATTTCTCAACCCACAAATGCCAAAGACAGCTTCAAAGGTCAGTGAGAAAGCTCTTTCACTTGGATAAGAAGGGAGCAGGGTCTTGCCCTATCTGTGGCCCCAGGCAGTGGCAGTGTCCATTTTTGGAGCCCTTGGCCTAAAGACCCTGGGGGAATTGAGCCACTGATCTAGATCTCAGCCCTGAGTGGCAGCCCTTGGGTGAGGAGGAGTACTGACTGGTGGAGCTGGTGGAGGCTCTGTAGAGGGATCCTGGCAGAAAAGCTTGTGGTTGCTCCCAGACCAGAGCACAGGCCAGGAGAAAAATAAACTCCTCTCCCTTGAGGAACCGAGAACTTACAGGTCCCTAGAGCATATCTTCCTCTTGACAAAGGACTCAAAAGTCAAGTAACTGCTTAGAAAAATGCCCCCAAAAGAAAAAAGTTCTTTAAAAATGAGAATGGAGCAGATGGAAGCTAACAACTTTATGAGAAACCAAGAAATTACACAACAAAACCAAAGGAATGAAAAAATAGAAGACAGTGTGAAATATCTCATTGGAAAAACAATTGACCTGGAAAATAGATCCAGGAGAGAAAATTTAAAAATTATGGGGGAAGGAGTAATCAGAATTCAAGGTGTTTTGGGATAGGGGGAGGGGAGAGATGGGGAGAAAATTTGGAACTCAAAATCTTGTGGAAATGAATGTTGAAAACCAAAAGTAAATAAATAAATTAAAAATAAAAGAAAGAGGGGAGGATAGAGGCAGGGAGATTAGCTATTAGGAGCCTGGAGCTTATTTTATAAAAACAACCCTTTAAAAATAGGTCATAATGATACCTCAGTGAAAGCAATTTTATGTCATCACTACTATGCCCCTCCTGCCTAACCCCACCATAACTCCCTCCAATCTATCCTGCTGTTTGAATGATAGAATAAACCAATTACTAAAAACGAAAATCAGCTCAACATTCTGCTGGCCACAGAAACAATTTATTCCTTTGGTGGGGATACTGGCACCCTAAGCCTTCTACCACTTGGAAGAGTGAAGACCAGTGACAGTCCCCAACTGACTGTCTTCCCAGTAGGGAACATGGGCAGAGACAGTCTCCATACCTCCTTCACCATCTCTGATGGAACTGACTTCACTTCCTTAGGAATACAAAGAAGACATAGCAGGTTAGGGGAAATCCAGATTTACCAAGACATCATGATCTCTTCTGCACATTACGAGAGAGTCCTTTGTCTCTCTTAGAGAGTTTGAATCTGTACTCTGTAGTAGCAGACTAACCATAGGATTATGTCTATATCTATTTGTCTGTCTATTTCTCTATCATACTACTGCCATCCCATCAAGCTATATGGAACCTCTTGGGAAGTAGATAGAATAGGAGACAGGGGGAAAGCTGTGACTAGAATGGGGCAACTAGGTTTTTGCCCCAAATTACTGAGGCAAATTTAGAGGGCAAAAATGTTAACATGTGCACTCCAACAGCAGAGTAGAAGGGTGTGAGCGGGGCTGAAAATAAAGTGAGAACAGTTTTATGAGGATTTTTCTCCTCTGAAGAACATTCAGGTTTCTTTAAATTCCAGTGGAGTGGAGAGCAAGGAAGGTGGGCTTCCTAATGGCTATGGGGAGCATGGATTTTGTCCTACTTCTTCCCTACTTCTATACACTTTCTGCTGCTAGATTCTCCTATAGGTATTCTCATAGGAAAGAATTGTCTGCCTTCTGCTGATAGGATTTCTGCAACCATCGATCCCTGAATACAGGTTGTTCCATGACTAGAAATCTTTCAATACTCACTGCTAGGCAGTGGTACAAAACACTTAAGACACATATGATACAATGATACATATATAGTGATGTATGATGATGCAGTAGAAAGAGGAATGGATGCTGGTTCAGAAGGTTTAAATCCAATCTCTCTTGCCATATAAGTTTTAACAATATGACTCTTGGCAAATTACTTAACTTCTCTAAACCTCAGTTTGCTCATCTGTAAAATAGAGGCAATTTGACTTGATGGCAAGTAATGTATTACCACAGAGGGTATGTGCTCCTACCTATGGGATTTGGGCTCCCTTGCCTTTTCTATTCCATTGAGGAGGCTGCAATGAGGTGGGAGGGAAGACTAGGGGTAGAGGGTTGGGGAAATATGAGTACCTACAGAAGGAGGGTAACATAAAGTCTGGACTGTCTGGGAAGGGAAAAGGTGGGGATGGGGATTTCTTCACAGGTTATAGAGGAAAAAAATAGGGAAGAAGTAGGACAAATTCCATGACCTCCATAGCCATTAGTAACTCCACCTTCCTTGTTCTCTACTCCTCCAACAAGATTTAAAGAAACCTGAGGTTTCCTCAAAGGAAAAAAGTCCTCATAAACCTGTCCTCACTTTCAGTGGCCTCATGCCTTTCTACTCTGCTGTAGGAGTGCATGTGTTAACATTTTTTGCCCTCTAAATTTGCCCCAATATTTGGGGCAAGTAAACTGGGAAAAAAGCCTAGTTACCCCATTCTAGTTACAGCTTTCCCCCCATCTCCCATTCTACCTAATTCCCTATAAGTCCCATATAGCTTGATGGGAGTTGAGCAGAAAGAAAAGGAAAGTTATGAGAGACGTTGTTGTTTGATAATTTCAGTTCAGTTGTGTCTGAAGCTTCGTGACCCTATTTGGGGATTTCTTGGCAAAGATACTGGAGTAGTTTGCCATTTTCTTCTCCAGCTCATTCTATAGATAAAGAAACAGAGGCAAACAGGATTAGGTGACTTTCCCAGGGTCACAGTAAGTGTCTGAGGCCAGATTTGAACTCAGAAACATGAATCTTCCTGGCTCTAGGCTCAGTACACTATCCACTGCATCACCTAGTTGAGACATTACAAAGAAGCAAAATAAGTTTTTGGTTGATTAGATATAGGGGCATAAGAAGGGGGTTCTTTCTACTTCTGCCTTTTAAATATCCACAAAAATCCTCCTGCCTGATAAATATTCTATTGCCTCCTTAAGCCCCTCTTCTTCTCTATTTTCTGCTTCTGTAAGTTTGATTATTTGAATGATCAATTTTAATCAATTTCAATGATTGTAATCATTTGATGATTTCACATGATTTCAACAGTTGTGTCCTTGCTGATGATTCTCAAATCTTTATCTCCAGTCCTGATCTCTTTCTCTAGTACTAGTTCTGTAGCACAGCCCCTGGCACAGTGTCTGGCACACAGTAGGTACTTAGTAAATGTGTATTGACGGATGGATTGTTTCCAACCACCTCTTGGAGCATGTCAGTTTCCTCATCTGTAAAATGAGTTGGAGAAGGAATTGACAAACCTCTCCAATATCTTTGTCAAGAAAACCCCAAAAGGGGTCATGGAGACTCAGATGCGACTGCACAGTGACAGCTATAACTATAATAAAAGATGGTATAATTGAATTCATCTTCAAGTGGAAACTATTGCAGAGAAAGAGCTTTTCTCTCAGGAAAGTCATGCCTGGGTACTCTAGTAGAATCAGCCATAGAATTTTAGAGCTGGAAGGGTCTTTATTTTAGAGATGAAGAAACTGAGGTATAGAAAAATTAAATGACTTGCTAAAGGCCACACAGTTAGGCAGCAACAGAAGCAGCAGGAGAATGGAGCCTCCTGGTTTCCAGTAATTTCTAACACTCTTAGCATTCATTACACCACAAGGCTTCTCACAGTGGGTAATCTTTCAAAGGCAAAGCATTAGATTTTCCTTTAGTCAAAAGGACCATTGTCTCCATCTGCTCTTAATTAGAGGTGCTTGAGTGAAAGCTGGAAAGTAACAACAAGGAAACAACTTGAATGGAACTTGATTTTAAAATCTAGGCAGTGTCTCTTATTGAAGACCTCAGGGAAGAGCAGGGACCCCACCAGCAGCCAATGGTCGGATTACACTAACAGCAGAACTGTTTAGTGTCACATGCTGAATGGCCCCAGCCAGCCTTGTACTCACCAGAACAAGAAGAAGACCTTCGCCAGCAAACCTAGGTTTAAGTCTTGGCCCCAACGCTATGTGACCATGCCTGACCTCTCTGAGCCTTGGTTGCCTCACCAGTAAAATGGGGCCAGTAATGCTAGCATGGCCTACCTCACAAGGGTAAACCTCAAAGTACAATAGAGTGGGGGTTGTTGGCACTATGCCTTTGCTTAGTCAGTTATTTAAGCTCAAAGTTTTTAGCATTTGGCACAGCAGAAATCTGCTTGGAAACACACACACACACACACACACACAGAAGAAAAGGAAATTTATTCTTTCAGTAAAAGAAGTGAGAGTGGAGTTTCTTAATTTTCTCCTTCTCTTCCTCCTCCATCTACCTCCCCTATCTACCTTCTCTATCTACTTCCTCCCCATCTACCTCCTCAGTTTGGAATCCATCTATTTGGAATTCTTGGTTAGTAACTTGAGTGCTGGCCTATAAAGATAACTTTTGCACTGCAGGCACACTTTGCTTTATTATACTTCGTGGAGATTTCTTCCTTCCCTTCCCTTCCCTTCCCTTCCCTTCCCTTCCCTTCCCTTCCCTTCCCTTCCCTTCCCTTCCCTTCCCTTCCCTTCCCTTCCCTTCCCTTCCCTTCCCTTCCCTTCCCTTCCTTTCCTTTCCTTCCCTTCCTTTCCTTTCCTTTTTTTTTTTTTTTTTTTTAACAAATTGAAGGTTTGTGGCCAACCTGCTTCAAGCAAATCTTTTGGTGCCTTTTGCCCAACAGCATGTGCTCACATCATGTCTGTGTGTCATTTTTTGAAATAATTATCATAATATTTCAAACTTGCATTTTTATTATATCTTTTGTGACCTGTGATGAGTGATCTTGGATGTTACTATTGTAATTGTTTTGGGGTTTCAGAAATCACACCCTTAAAAGATAGCTAACTTAATCAAAAAAAGTCTTCTGTGTTCTGACTGCTCTATCAACTGGCTATTCTCTTCCAGCCTCCCTGTTTCCTGAGACACAACAATGTTGAAATTAGGCCAATTAATAATCCTACTATGGTTTCTAAGTGTTCAAGTGTTCTAGTCCATGTGGCAAATTTCACCGTTACTTTATTTTAAGAAATTGCCACAGCCACCCCCACCTTCAGCAACCACCGCCCTGATCAATCAGCAGTCATCAACACTGAGGCAAGATTTTCCAAAAAGATTACGACTCACTGAAGGCTCAGATGATGATTAGCATTTTTAAGCAATAAAGTATTATTTAATTAAGGTATGTACATTTTTTAGACATAATATTATTGCACACTTAACAGTCTATATAGTAGCCTATGTAAGAGCCTATAGTAGCCTATATAAGAGTATAGTTTAAGCATAACTTTTATATGCTCCACCAAAAAATTTGTGTGACTCTTCACTACGATAATTACTTTATTACGGTGATCTAGAACCAAACCCACACTATTTCTGAGGGATGCCAGAGCACTCGTAATTTACGAAATTAAGAGTCAAAGAGATGAGATCTTGGAAGTTTTACCTATTTAAAGCAAAATTTTTCAAAGGTAGCAACAGTTTTCAATCAAAATGATAATTATAATTATATGCTAATAATCAAATGATTCTGACATGTTCAGATTTCCACCCTGCAGCACTTTGTAAATTCCTAGTTATTGTAAGTTTTTAAGAACTTGCTTAAACATAATTTCTTCAAAGACATTGTTGTTCAGTTATTTTCAGTCATGTCCAACTCTCTGACCCCATTTGGGGTTTTTTTGGCAAAGATGCTGGAGTGGTTTGCCATTCCTTCTCCAGCTCATTTTCCAGATGAGGAAACTGAAGTAAACAGGGTTAAATGAATTGCCCAGGGTCACACTGCTGGTATGTATCTGAGGCTAGATTTGAACTCATCAAGATAAGTCTTCCTGACTGAAGACCTGGCACTCTATCCACTATGCCACCTAGCTGCCCCACAAAGGTGTTATAAAATTCAAATTTTTCACAGTCTCCTCATCTCTGTTCTTCTGATTTAGAGTTCACTGTGTTTGAGAAGATGACTGACATTGGAAATTGTAACTGACTTAGAAGTAAGAGATGAACTTTGTAAAATGTTTAACAAGTGGGGCAGCTGAGTGGCACAATGGATAGACTACCAGCCCTGGAATCAGGGGATGTGAGTTCAAATCCAACCTTGACACTTAATAGCTGTGTGACCCTGGGTAAGTCTCTTAAGCCCAATTGCTTCTAAAAAAACAACCTTCAGAAAGGATGTCATCTTGGTATAAAATATAACATTGGAAAAGCCATGATGAGGAAACTGCTGTTTAAAAATAGTTTTGTTCAAATAATTTACAAATAATTAAAAGTGTGGAAAGGGATACAAATGGAACAGTTTTATTACAATCTTGTTAAATTTAATGTGTATATATGTATATATACACATACATGTAAAACTTATGTACATACACTCACATACTTATATACATACACATGCAGGGTGTCCCAAAAGCCTTAGTGCAATTTTTACGTAGACATAGAGACTAGACCTTTGATTTAATTACTACTGGGCTTACATCCTATCTTGGCCACATCCTGGCTGTAGGATCCTGGGCAGGAGACGTAACATCTCAGTGCCCCAAACAACTCTAGAGGTTTAGAAATTCAGGGCAATCACTGATCTGCTTTTGATAAAGGGAGTTTCCTCCCTAGAAGTTCTCTACACCAATGAAACTGTCTGTGTATAGTTCCTGAAGCTCCCACTTAAGTAAAAGACGTTTACAATTTCACATAGAATCCCCTTTCTTGTTTGTTTATGTATAATGAAATGTTTGTACTGATCATTGTCAAATCCATAATTTAAAAAATGAGTCATTCTACCTGAGTCTTGGGACTGAATTTGTAAAAGGTCTCTGGAATGATTCAGTAGAGAAACAATATTAATAACAGTTAACATTTATATTTTACATTTACATGGTACCTCCTACATGCCAGACAATTATTGTCTCATAATGACGTTTGTGGTATTATTACCTCCATTTTACAGATGAGGAAACTGAGGCAAATAGAGGTGAATCGTCCAGGGTCACACAGCTGGTAAAACTAGCCTTGAACTCAGATCTTCCCATTCTATCTTTCAGTGTGAATTGCCCTTAACAATGAGAGATGGAGTGAGAAAAAGGAAAAAATACTAGAATCTGCTTCAGTGCTTCTGCTTCTAGACACATCTCCCAGTGGATTTGGAATTAACTTAGAGGCTCTGGGCCTTGCTACTGGTTCAGGCAGTTCAGGCCCCTGGGGTACCTATCTGGTCTGGTCATCTTTCTGTAAAATTTGAGACCGTTCACTACATATAGCCTCAGCACTGACAGAAGATGGTCTACAAAACCAGCAAAGCCTCATATAGATCAATTCTCCCCTTTCCTATTCTCTCTATAAAAAAAAAAGAGGGTGGGCTGGACTAGGGATGTATAAGCACCTATAAAGAAAACTATGTAGAAGGCATTTGAAGTCTCAAGTTTTCAGCTAGGGTAGCATCAAAGAATGTTAGAATGGGGAGGGACCTCATTTCTTAGCTGGAGTGTGGTATAGTGGGGAAAAAAAAAAAACGTAAACCACAATTGATTTAGAGCCAATGGATAGAGGTTCAAATCCCAAGTAGGCTGTTTATTTGCTGTATGACTTGAAGCCTCAGTTTCCTCATCAGTAAAAAGAGAGCCTTTTACTGCCACCAAACAGTAAGGAACCTGTGAGTAAGTGGAGAGCAGGGTAGCAGACCCAAAGGTCTTCCACAAAGACAAAACACTTGGCTGGACTGTTCTCCTCTCTTTTCCCAAGCTTGAAATTATTCTTGGTATGGGGTGTGTATGTGTATATATGCTGAGATCACCACAGAGAAACATTCTGAATAGTGCAGGCTCTTCATGAAACCAAACTCTAGTGGCCTGCCTACAAAGAAGAGGGGGCTATCTTTTCTGGGTGGTGACCTCATTTAAATAAATCAGTGCAATGTTTATTATTTCTAAGAACTTATTGGAATGTGTAAATAATTATTTTCAGTACCTTATTGGTTGGGGTCAATTTTTTTCATCTTCTGATTTTTTTGGGGTATGTCTATATAGAGGTATGATTTTCTTTCCGCTTATTTTTTCCATTAGTAAATATGGTTTCTATAATGTATTAAAATATGGAGAAAAGTTTTTTCCCCCAAATGTATGAATTTATTTGTTTTCTGTTTTCTTTTTTTAAAATTTATTTATTTTAAGTTTTCAACATTCATTTCCACAAAATTTGAGTTCCAAATTTTCTCTCTATCTCTCCCCTCACCCACCCCAAAGTGCCAACATTCTAATTACCCTTGCCACCAATCTGCCCTCCCTTCTAACATCCCTCCCTTCCCTTATCCCCAACTTCTCTTTTGTCCTGTAGGGCAAGATAAATTTCTATATCCTATTACCTGTATTTCTTGTTTCCCAGTTGTATGCAAGAACAATTCTCAATAGTTGTTCCTAAAACTTTGAATTTCAACTTCTCCTCTTTCCTCCCTTCCCACACATCCCCATTGGGAAGGCAAGTAATTCAATATAGGTTATATGTGTGTAGTTTTGCAAATGACTTCCATAATAGTCATTTTATGTAAGACTAACTATATTTCCTTCCATCCTATCCTGCCCCCCATTTCTTCTATTCTCTCTTTTCACCTTGTCTGTGACCAAGACTGTTGACTTCTAATTGCTCCCTCCTCCAATTGCCCTCTCTTCCATCATCCCCCCCACACTGCTTGTCCCCTTCTCCCCCACTTTCCTGTTGTAAGATAGGTTTTTATGCCAAAATGAATGTGCATTTTATTCCTTCCAAGAGTCAAATGTGATGAGAGTAAGCTTCACATTTTCCCTCTCACTTCCCCACTTTTTCTCTCCATTGAAAAGTCTTTTTCTTGCCTCTTTTATGAGAGATAATTTGCCCCATTCCATTTCACCCTTTCTCCTCTCAATATATTTCTCTCTCACCACTCAATTTCATTTTTTTAAGATATGATCCCATCCTATTCAATTCACTCTGCTCTGTGTGTGTGTGTGTGTGTGTGTGTGTGTGTGTGTAATCCCACCAACTACCCAGATACTGAAAAGTTTCAAGAGTTACAAATATTGTCTTTCCAAATAGGAGTGTAAACAGTTCAACTTTAGTAAGTCCCTTATGACTTCTCATTGCTGTTTACCTTTTCATGCTTCTCTTCATTCTTGTGTTTGAAGGTCAAAATTTCTTTTCAGCTCTGGTCTTTTCATCAAGAATGCTGGAAAGTCCTCTATTTCATTGAAAAATCATTTTTTTCCCCTGAAGTATTACACTCAGTTTTGCTGGGTAGGTCATTCTTGGTTTTAGTCCTAGTTCCTTTGACTTCTGGAATATCATATGCCACAGCTTTTGATCCCTTAATGTAGAAGCTGCTAGATCTTGTGTTACCCTGATTGTATTTCTACAATACTCAAATTGTTTCTTTTTAGCTGCTTGCAATATTTTCTCCTTGACATGGTAACTCTGCAATTTGGCTACAAAGTTCCTAGGAGTTTCTCTTTTTGGATCTCTTTCAGGAGGTGATTGGTGAATTCTTTCAATATTTATTTTACCCTCTTGTTTTAGAATATCAGGGCAGTTTTCCTTGATAATTTCATGAAAGATGATGTCTAGGTTCCTTTTTTTTTTTTTTTTTTTGGTCATGGCATTCAGGTAGTCCCATAATTTTTAAATTGTCTCTCCTGGATCTATTTTCCAGGTCAGTTGTTTTTCCCATGAGATATTTCACATTCTCTTCCATTTTTTCATTCTTTTGGTTTTGTTTTGTGATTTCTTGGTTTCTTAGAAAGTCATTAGCCTTCATCTGTTCCATTTTAATTTTTAAAGAACTATTTTCTTCAGTGAGCTTTTGGACCTCCTTTTCCATTTGGCTAATTCTGCTTTTTAAAGCATTCTTCTCCTCATTAGCTTTTTGATCCTCTTTTGCCAATTGAGTTAGCCTATTTTTAAAGGTGTTATTTTCTTCAGCACTTTTTTGGGTCTCCTTTAGCAAGTTGTTGACCTGCTTTTCATGCTTTTCTTGCATCTCTCTCATTTCTCTTCCCAATTTTTCCTCCACCTGTCTAACTTGATTTTCAAAATCCTTTTTGAGCTCTTCTATGGCCTGAGCCCATTGAATATTTATTTTGGATGTTTGGGATACAGAAGTCTTGACTTTGATGTCTTTCCCTGATGGTAAGCATTATTCTTCCTCGTATGAAAGGATGGGAGAAGATATCTGTTCACCAAGAAAGTAACCTTCTATAGTCTTATTTTTTTCCCTTCTTTGGGCATTTTCCCAACCAGTTACTTGAGTTTTGGGTCCTTTGTCAAGAGTAGGATATACTCTGGGGATCCGTAAGATCTCAGTTCCTCCAAGGTGGCACAATCAAGCATGTACACTTGTCTGGGAGCAACAAGAAACTTTTGTGCCCAGAATCTGTCAGTAGTAGTTTCCTCTCCACAACCACCTGGTCTCTACTTCCACCAAGCCACCACTGGGGGCTGAGATTCAGATAAGCTGTTTGACTTCCCCAGGGGCTTTCACTGGGGGCAGGGTAGCATTCAGTGTGAGATAAAGATTAACTGCTCAATTCCTCCAGGAGCATTAAGTGGGGGCAGAGCCTCCACACAGGGCTGAGGTAAGGATCAGATGCTCAGTGCCCCCAGAGGTTTTTCTATCCAACAATGGATGTGGGCTGCTGTGGGGGCTGCTGTGGGAGCTGCTGCCACCTGATGTAGCCTCTGCTGTGGGGCTGCCTGAGGCCAGAGCTATGGGAAGACCCTGCTCCCTTCTTGGGCAGCTGAAAAAACCCTCTCACTGACCTTTGGCACCTGTGGCTTGAGGGATCTACAAACTGCTGCTACTGCCTCTGGGGGTTCCACCCCAGAGGCCTGCTCAGCTCCAGTGCTGTGCCAAGGCTGGGCTGAGCTCTGCTCCACATCTGGTATGAAAGACCTTTCCCATCGGCCTTTCAGGTCACCCTAGGCTCAAAATCTCCTCCATCCATTGTTCTGTTGCTTCTGCTGCTCTAGAATTTGCTGAATCTTTCTTTGCAGGTATTTTATGGGCTGTGAGGGAAGAGCTAGTGTATGTGCGTCTTTCTACCTCTTTTTAGTTTTCAACAATCACTTCCTTAAATTCCAAATTTTCTCCCCCTTCTTTCCCCCTCCCTCCCCAAGATAACATGCAATTTTATATGGGTTCTACACATACATTTCTATTAATCACATCTTCTCATTAGTCATGTTGCACTGAAGAATTAAAATGAGTTGGAGAAACCATGAGAAAAATAAAACAAAATGTAACAGAGGAGAAAATAGTCCCTCCATTCTGCATTCGTACTCCATAGTTCTTTCTCTGGATATGGGTGGCATTTTGCGTGATGAGTCCTTTGGAAATGTTTTAGGTCCTTGCATTGCTCTGAAGGGTTAAGTCTATCAAAAACAGTCCTCGTACACTATGGCTCTTACTGTGTATCATGTTCTCCTGGCTCTGCTCATTTCACTCACTATCAGTTTGTATAAGTCCTTCCAGGTTTATCTGAAGTCAGCCTGTTTGTCATTTCTTATAGCACAATAGTATTCCATTGCATTCACATACCACAACTTGTTCAACCACTCCCCAACTGACTGGCATCCCCTTGATTTCCGGTTCTTGGACACCACAAAAAGGGCTGCTATAAATATTTTTGTACATGTGGGACCTTTTCCCATTTTTATGATCTCTTTGGGATACAACCTTAGAAGTGATATTGCTGGCTCAAAGGGGAAAATTTTTTTTTAAATAGAGAGGGTTGAACTAGATAACCTCTGGTGTCCTGTCCAGCTCTAAATCTATGATCCTAATCCAACCTCATTGCTGTGAAGGGAAGGGAAGGGGAGGGAAATAAGATCACAGGAAAAGAGCAACTAGAAGGGATTTTACAGTTATCTAATCCAAATTTCTTATTTTGCAGATTTCATTCAAGAAGCATTTATGATAGGGAAGAATTGAGTCACTGGCCCAAGGTCATACAGGTAGTAAAAGGAGGAGCCAAAATTCAAACATGGGTCCTTTCAGTCCAAATGCTGTCATTTGATTGCTCCTAATTAGACCAAGACAATCACATTACCAGAAGGGTCAAAGCAAGAGTGAGGGAGCCAATGTTTTGGTCAAAGTCTGAAGGCTGAGGTCAAATAATCTATCAGATCTAAGGACTTGGCTCAAAACTGTCTTGGCAAATTATTTTGGTAATGTGTACCCTGCCATAACCTCTTTTTATAGGCCACTGTTGGTTACATTTGGTCGAGATTTAAAGGACCTTTCATAACCAGAATCTTGTGGGACCTAAAAACTGTTAACTATTAGGCACAACCAACCTCCCTCCTCCTACCTTGCACTTTCATTACTGTGCTTGCTCCCTCATAGCCCTAAACAGGGTACAAACTCTGGAGAGCCCTTCTTGCTGGCTCCTTCTGATCCTAGACTTCCTTCTGATCCTAGACTTCCTTTCTCTCCATCCTCAGACGCAGAAAGAATTTACAGTCACATCAGTGTATCTTTGTCAGCAGTCTGAGTCAGGAGTCTGGTGGAAAGACAACTAGATTTGGAATCATAGAACTATGCCATGTGAAGAGGAATTGAAATAACTGAAAACTGCAGGAAAGAACAGGGGGTAGAGATGGAATAATTGTCTTCCAGTATATGAAGGTCTTTGAGGTGGAAGAGAGATCTGATTTGTTTTTCTTGGATTTTCTTTCTCCAAGACCCAGCTCAAATGACACCTTTTGCAAGAGACTGGTCTCTCCCTTCCCCTCTTCTCCTTCTAAGATTACTTTTCATTTATTCTGTATGTATCTTGGATGTATCTATTGTCTCTTCCTTTCCCAAGGACACCTAGCTTCTACTTATAAAAGCAAAGTTTGCAATACAAACAGCTATTTACAATACAATTTATAATCATTTCATAGACCCACACCACAGTATTACTTATTTTCATTCAATAATCAATCAATCAACATTTATTAAGCTCCTACTATGTGTCAGACATTGCACTAAGTGCTGGTTCTTTGCATCTGCCCATAGGAGGTGCTCAATAAATGTTCAATGATCAAACAAATGATCTCCTTAGCACCCAGTAACTTGGTCTCTTATGAAACTTGGAATAACTAAAAACCTGATTTATCTTGAAACTGTCTTTTAAAAAAATAATATCTCATCCAGAACAAACCTAGAGATAACAATAAAGCAAGAGAAAGAAATTAAAGGTAAAAGCACAGGTAAAACTCACAAATCAATCCCACTGGTAACTGGCACAGGAACCTTGACCATTGCCATTTGTTTCTGGGGCCATTTTGCTCCTCTTTTGGCAACATGGTACTCTTCACTCGGGGCTCGCTTTATTGGTGCCAGACTTAGTTTGAACACCCCATCTGCTTAGCACACTGGAGATCAGAGCTACAGGGCTCAGCCTTTGTAGTCACAAGGGTTACAGACATGCCCACCACACCCAGCTATCATATATTTCAAAACAAATCAAGTTCTACATAATAGAGATTTGCAATTTCATAAATAACTCTCTCCTGTTACAAATGTGGAAATGCTCATTTTATTTGAGGTTTGTTAAATTCTGAATTTTTAAAAAGAGAATTTTAAAAAATTCCCTTGTCAAAAATCAAATAAATAAATATAGGCAAAGAGAATATTCAGACTGAAAGTCCAATAGGATTTTTAAAGAGAGATACAAGAGACTCTGCCACAATGTATTAGTTGCTAGCATGCTGAGGTTTTCAGATGTATTTCATGTCAATAGAAACTAATTTAATGAACATTCATAACTTCTTAGCTCACGCTTTGAAAATGCAGCTGTTAAATGTGAGAAATGTTTTGGGGTAAAAACTATGAGTCAGACCCTGAAAAACAAATCAACCCACAGATCCAAAAAATAAAGGGGTAGAGGTTGCGTTTGGAGCAGCAATTCAGCCTGACTGGGTCTGGCCTTCCTGATTTCATGTGGGATCAGTAGAAGTGCATGTGCAACGCCTATATTGTAAATATAAGTTATCTTTGATCATAGGAACTTATTGGGGAAAGGGAAAAACAACCATATTATCAAAATCTTATTACGATGAGACTGAGCCTTGTTGGGTTCTAATCCTAGCACTTAATACATGTTTGTTAAATTGAAGTAAAATGAGTTTCACTGAAGTGAAATGTTTGTTGAATTGAGATGGAGTTTCCACTCTGTTACTGAAAGAATAAGAGCTGTCTCTTCCCTTCTTTAATTCTCCAGCATATGGGGTCACAAGGACATGGAGACAAGTCACTGAGATGGGTTGTCCTCAAACCATTTTTACCTAAATAGTTATTTTTCGAAAACGCCAGGATCAGATAGTTGCAGACCACATCTCTCAAATGTTCTAGAGTTCTGGAGTCCAGGGCTAAGGTCTCTTGGAAAAGAAATTCCACAGTGCTTTTGCCTTGGATGGGTTCCTGCTAAGCCACAGGATAGAGGTCTGTGGTCTGCCTGCCCATGGTGTCCCTGTTTGGGGGAATGGAAGGATTCACTGGAGGGGCCTCTGTCATTAGTCACTCCTCTAGAACTCTGAATTCACTAAAACCTCAGAGAGAATTCAAAGTGGGGAGTTAAATTGATACAGAAATGGCATAAGCCTCTAAACAGCCACAGGAGATCTGCAGCTGAGCCCTGAGTGTTCAGTTATATGAAGTCAGCTGCCTTGCAGAAGTCTCTCCCAGAGGTTTCTGCCTTTGGATGGTAACATGTACATCGGGGAATTACATCATACAATATGCCTGATCCATGTCTTCTATGTGACATTGCCATTCCTGGAAAAAATGGGTTCAGAGAGTATTAGAATCACAGAGTGTTAGAGTTGATGGCACCATGGCAAGGTCATCTAGCTCTGCTTTTTTGGTTAGAGAAGAAAAATGAGGTAGATCCAGAGAATGGGACAGCATTGCTCTTGGTCACACAGTTAAGTGACCAGCACAGTCTAGGCTCACTTGTCCTGACTCATGCCATGGAAAAAGTATTATTAGCTAGGGCTTAGAAGACTGGTTTGGAACCTCTCCTCTTCGAATTACTCCCTGGAGGAGCCTCAGTTTCTTTGTCTCTAAAATGAGGAAGTTTGACCCAATGTTCTCTTTAAGTTTTCTATGAGCTCTAAATCCCAGGACTCTCAGCTTCATCATCTGTCTACTATAGGATGCTGCTTTTGGTACTTTTAGAATAAAGAGCAAAGCATGTCTGTACCCACACTGAGGGATGGATTCCATCTTTCTAAAGCATATGATGATGGGTAAGGGACCTGTGTCCTTTCTCAACCTGCTTGACTCTTCTCTTGAAATCCTCCTTTTGCTCACAAGCCACAGCCCAGTATTTGAGTGGGAGGACAGAATGTGAGAGGCCTATGATGGCCAAGCTCTCCCTGGGGAAGCTTGGGTGCCAGATCTTAGCCTGGCAAGCTGTCTGGAGGATTTGGGGTGGTGGTTCAGAGTGCTTGATGCACCAAGGCTTCCAAACCACTTCTAACACCATTTTTGCACATTTCAAATGAAGACAGTATGTTCTCTGCTTAGAAAGAGCAAATTACATCTGTTCAAAGGAAAAAAAAACCCAAAGATCTTTCTTAAAAAACAAACAAACCAGTGGTTAGGCGGAACTCACAATTGTATGTTCTCATAAATGTTTTTTGAAATAACAACAAAACCTCTAACTACATAGGAAAATAAATCCCTAGAAGATGGCGGCCTAGATGGGGTGGGTGGGGGCTAAAGGAAGACTCTTTCTCTTGCCTGAGGAAGGCTATTCCTATCTGATTCTTCCATCCCATGTGTCACTCAGGGAGCGTGATGCTTAGCTTTAGTGGTGGTGAATGATGGGTGTAGACTGCTGGTTCTTGGCTCCTGGGAAACCGTGTCTTTCCATATGTCATTCATAATGAAACTACCTAATATGCTGGAGACCTTTCTCTGGTTCTTTTAATATTTTGTGCATATCACTGAAGGTTGAGCCTGTCCATATATTACTTTCTGTTCTTACTTATAGAAGCAGGTAGGAGATGCAAGATACAGAGCATCAGACCTAGATTCAGGAAGATCTGAGTTCAATTCTGTCCTCAGGCACTTATCAGCTGGATGACTCAGGACAAGTCACTTATTCTGTCTGCCTCAGTTTCCTCAACTGTAAAATGGTGATAATAATAGCATATAACTTCTAAGTTTATTGTGAAAATCAATGAGATAATATTTGTAAAGCATTTAGCATGGTGCCTGACACACAGAAGGCACTTGATAAATCCATGTTTCCTTCCCTTCTTTCTTATTACATAACTGATTTAACCCTCTTGCTGTACTGTACATGTCCTTGATTAAATCTTGATGTGGCTCCTCACATGCAATTGTTGAAGGTTATTTGTGGTAGCCTGTTTATAGTCACCATTAGTCTTTTCATTACCCTTTAAAAATCACCTGCAGTTTTTATTCTCCCGAGTCTGTGATGTTCCCTGATTCTCCACCATTTGGCATCACTCAGACAATATTGCTGATAAAAAATGAATTTTGGAGCTGCAACCTGCTTCTGATCATTAGAGCTACTGCACAGTTTCTGAGATGTGATTCAGACTGACCTCTTCCTCCTAATTAATTCTGAAGCCGCATTATTGTCAATTTACAATACCAGTCCAAGGTATATGTAGTGATTGATTAATTCAATGAGTTGTCCATTCAATTACATCTGATCAATGTGTGTTTCTCATCCACTTTATTTTTGAAGTGTGGATGGCTAGACCAATCTCTTCTGAGTGACCACGGATTTCATTGAAAAATCCCTCTAATGTTTTGAGGCTCAGAGTGATCAGCACAATGTAATCTGTGTAACAGGAACATCTATATAACATCTTTATTGATATGGAATTTGCCTTTTATTTGGATTTTATTCAGAATTTCCTCTTTAGGGCTGGTAAAAGCATTTGATGATCTTGTCTCAGCATTAGATGCCTTGCTTGAGGCTGATATTCAGCATATTGTTGAACAAAATTATTTCTGTGGTTACATATGGAAAAGAGTCTTGTAGGAGATTAACATATTTGGGAGATACCTCATTTGATGAGCCTTTAAATACATATTTCCTTACATGAGTAAAACTTTTTTTCCCCCTTGCAACTGGGTCTCCCAATTTTACTCATGTTGGAAGTTCAGAAGTCACTCATGGGCTCAGTTCCATTGTTGATTGCATGGAAGTTTTGATCTGTTCCATTTCTGACCTGGGTCAATTTGCCCCTCCTTAAGCAGCCTGGTGTTCTCCTCCCCCTCTCCCTACAGATTTCCCATATTGTCACCAGATTAGAGCAGATACCCAATCAGGTGAGAGAGCTAGCTCTTGATAGAGCACTGGGCCCAGAATCAGGAAGACCTGAGTTGAAATTTGACCTGAGACATTTACTATCTGAATGATCCTAGGCAAGTCACTTAACTCTGCCTCAGTTCTTCATCTGTAAAATGAACTAGAGAAGGAAATGACAAACCACTCCAATATCTCAGCCAAGAAAACCCCAAATGGGGTCACCAAGAGTCCGATACAACTGAAAAATGACTGAACTAAAAGAACAAAGATGCTATGAAAACACAAAGAGGAGACTGTAATCTACAGAAGGAGCTAGCCAACCAGGTCAGAAGTTGTAAGTGATCAAAGATGATGAAGACTGGCAAAAGACCATAGGATTTATCAATTAAGAAATCATTGTTAGGTGCATACTAGCACATAGCTAGGGAGTGTCTGAGGGCAAATCTGAATTCAGGAAGTTGAGTCTTTCTGACTCCAGGCCTGGCATTCTACCTACTATATCACCTTTGATTTTTACCTGTCTTCTCCTCAATCTTGGTTGGATCATTAGCCTTAATTGTGTGTGTCTCAAGACTGTTTTGGGACCTCGTCTCTCCCTCTACATTCATGTTTGCTGATGTCATCAACTCCATTGGATTCAATTATCATCTCTACAGATGATTACCAAGTGTCTATATCCAATCCTAATCTCTCTCCTGAACTGCAGTCCCACTTCACCAGATGCCAGCTGGAAATCTTTCCCTGGAAGACTAAATTCAAAACATACAAAACAGACCTATCTTTCCTTGTAAACCCATCTCCTCAACCTTCTCATGAAGGCAATACTAACCTCATCTAAATATCCATATTCACCATCTCAGAGTCATCTTTGGCCATTTTACTCTTCCAGTGTCTAGCACACAGGCAAGCTGATTAATACATGTTTGCTGGTTGATTGAATCACTTTCTCATATTCAATCAATTGCCAACTCTTGTCAATTATATCTCTACAATGTCTCATAAATCTGTCTCTACCCACATGATCACCACCTTAATTCAGGTCATTCTTATTGAATTAGCTTCCTAATTACTCTCCATACTTTCAGTCTCTTCTCTTTCCAGTCCATCCTCCACATAGCTGCCAAAATATTTTTCCTAAAGCATGAATCTGATCATGTCACTTCTCTAATCAAGAATAAGATGAAATATATGCTCTTAAACTTGGCATTTAAAGTCCTTTATAATCTGACTCCAGAATACCTTTCCAGATCTTTCTCCTCTTTATTTAACCTACATTTAAGCTAAAATGGCCAATTTGCCGTTCCCTGAACTTAGCATTGTATTTCCTATTGTATCTGTTCCTTTGCACAGGTGACACATCCTTCATACCTGGAAACTGTGAAACTTACAAATACTGTTCCTATTTACCTCTTGTTATTGTTGCTCAGTAATTCAGTTGTGTCCAACATTTTGTGATCCCTGTGTCTTTTACTGTCTGCTGAAGTCTGTTCAATCTCATGGCTATTGCTTCCATAACATTCTCTGTCCATCTTATCCTTTGCCTTCCCCTTCTTTTACCTTCAATCATTCCCAGCATGAAAGTCTTTCCCAAGGAGTCCTGTCTTCTTATTTGTGACCAAAATATTTAAACTTCAGGATTTGTCCTTCCAATGAATAGGCAGAGTTAATTTTTTTAAGTATTGATTGATTTGATCTCCTTATGTCCAAGGAATTCTCAAAAGTCTTCTCTAGCACCACAGCTTGAAAACATCAGTTCTGTGGCACTTAGCTTTCCTTACAGTACAACTCTCACAGTCATACACCACTACTGGAAAAACCAAAGCTTTGACTAAACAGAGCTTTGTTAGCAAGGTGATGTCTTTTTGTTAGTATGCTGTCCAGATTTGCACTACCTCTTTATTTCGTTTCCTTCAAGGCTGAATTATTGTTATACTTTCTGTAGGGAGGCTTTCCTGGTCTTCCTACTCGTTAGTGCTTTCTCTTTCCTAAAGTTAGCTCATATTTACTCACTGATATATAAAATGTGCACATGTGTATCCTTATAAGATGTGGCACATGAGTGTCTAAATACAATTTGTGAGAAACATAGAAAGATATCTGTGGAATTTGACCCACCTCTCGCCAAAGGTGGCTGTGATTTTTGTCTTGAAAGGAACAGGAGAAAAAATGTCCTCCTTCCCTTGCCTGTCTCTAAGAAGGTATCAGACTAGAATGATATGTACCTGTCTGCTTAAAATATTGCTGCCCCAGGGATATGAGTTTGGTTCAGAACAAAACAGAGGCTACTTTTGTGATTGCTAGCCTGCCTAACTCATTCCCATCAAACACTGGTTGTACATAAGACTATCAAAAATAACAAACATCAGATAAACCTATTTATTTTAGTAAAGAGTGAATTGAAATCAGAAAATTTATACAGATTAGAACATTGCAGAAAATTCGCAAGAATGACTGAGCCTTTTAGATGGGAGGAAGACAAGATCTCAACTTAATCAAGAGAGAGGTTTTGATCTCACCTAAGGGGAAATTTTCTCTCTGAAATTTCTTGGGAGACAAACTAGAAATCAGGGTCATGTTGAGTCTTTCCATGTGTCTCTCCTGAAGGATGCCTTGAACCTCATGTCTCTGCTTGAGAAGCTATGATACCCCTTCCACCCTTCATGAAGGCATTGCCTCCCCCAATTAGGAGTCACATCTCTTCCATCTTGCAGCATGGAATACAAGACTGCTCTTCCCCTACCCTGTTCAAATACAAATAAGGGGTTAATATTCATAGATGTTCTATCCTCAGAACTTTTAAGAGCTTTGAATAATTAGATTTACAGTCAGCTAAGAGTTTGCTGTAACTATTCACTCAAGACAAATCAAGTGAATGAAGTGTTCAGATTTTGATACACAGTTGTATGGGCAATTTGTTGATCTGTTTTTCAGTAGATTTATAGTTGGTAGTCACCACAAATGGATAATGCGATGGACCCAGGTTTGATTAGGAGGAAAAGAACAGGCTGGAGCAGGGAAATTTTGACATCACCAACATTTCTTACTATATCTCTCTAGCCATTCTTTATGAGAATAGTAAAAAAAAAAGGTTTTAAAAAGTGTAGCAAAACTAATCAACATATCAAAAAAAAGACTGACACTGTATGAAAATGTACTATACTCAAGGTCCTCTACCTCTGCAAAAAAGCAAGGATTAGTATCTTTCCATATCTCTTGCCAATCTTGGTCATTATGCATTTTTTTAATGGCTCAGAGATACACCCTGAAATGAAGAACTCTATTTTTAACAAAAATACTTTTCCCAAGCTGCCATATAGCTGTGAGTCATGGAATGCCAGCCTAAAAAGAATTTAAGTTGAAGGTTGCTGCAAGGGCAGTGGTGATCTATGGGGTCAGTGATTTGCTAAAAAGAATCACATAGAAGAAACAGGATAAAGAACATTATCAGTGAGCTACATAACTGAAAACAAACAAACAAATCAGGGAAGAGGCTCATAAAGTAGCCATAGCAGCAATGAATGGACACCCTCCCACGCCACTGGTGTCTACACAAGGTCAAGAGAATGTGAGGAAGATCCAGACATATTTCCTGTATAGGATTTGAGGGAAGACATGAATAAGTCATGTAGGTTGAAAAGGCATGAGTAGGTTGTGTTCTTCATAACAACAGTCTTTATCAATAACCTGGTCTCATGCCCCATTGTGTCAATGAGATGAATTTTGGGTCTTGAAGGCTAGACCAGCAGAACAGAAATGGTAATGAGACCTACTCAGCTAGCGAGGCTTCCATTAAGGATCCAGTGACAGACCATATATCTGTTGTCTGAGGATCGACTAAAAAGACTCTTCATCAGGATGAATACAGCAAATTTTTTTCTTTCTCCCAAAGGAATCTTCCAAGGCCATCTCCTCTGTTGTAGGATGTTGTGATAAAGTCGCAGATCCCTGAAATATCAAAGATAACAGTTAACATCTCTCATTCGTGGACCATTTCCTTACAAAGCACTATCCTCACAAGTCTGTGAAGTAGATAGTGAACACATTACTATCATTTCTATTTTGTAGGTCATGAAATCAAGGTGCACAGAAGCTAAATAATTTGAATGATCTCTCTATCTCTTTCTTTGTCTCACCTGCCTTAATTTGTCACTGCCTAATACAGTTAGTAATGATTCTGTACCCTTTCTGCTAGGAATCCACGTCTTCTCTGTTAAACTGCTAACTCTAACCCTCTGAGAACAGACTATTGAATGTAAAGGAGAATCAGTGCTAGGAAAGAATATGGTGGCTCCTTCCAGCAGAGTTCTTTTTCCTTGCCATTAAGTGTATATAGACCATGGTGACTCCCTTTTACATTTTATAAATAGCAGTGAATGTAGTATAAAATATATTGATTATATAATAGGTAATGTTATATGAATAATGACATATTGTTTAAAAATAAACATATATTTTATTGAAGTCCTTTTCTTTTGCCTCAGAGTCATTTCTGCATCCACCTCTTTTACTTCCCAAAACAAATGAACCCTCCCTTACAACCAAGAAAAACAGCAAAGCAAGACCAGCTGATGTAGTGACATCTGATAGGGTAAGAAATATTCTGTACTCATGCTTCCCTACCTCTTGGTGTTTTCTCATCTTTTCTTTGGGCCGAAGACTGACCATTATTATAGTTATCAACATCTGACTTTCCTTCAGTTTCTTGTAAAGCTGCATCTTTGTAGTCATTGTAGATATTGTCCTCCTGGCATTGATTACTTTACTCTGCCTTAGTTCATAGAAATCTTTGAAGTTTCTCTGAATCCTTAGTATCTGTTGTTTCTTCCTTCCCCAGTCAATAGGTACCAACTATTTTTGCTGACACAAAAAGTAATATGGACATTATGACAAGTACTGTGAAGATTATTTCCTCACTCTTCTACCTTTCCCCCATTATTATGCCTGTTAATCTATAGAAGCAACTACAGTGCTGGAAATCTTAGATCAGGTGGGATGGGAGAGCAGAAACATGGGCGACCTATTTGATTCCTAGAAACATTAAGCTGAAACTGCCTAGAGTCTGGAAGACCTGACTTCAAACCCAGACTCAGACAAGTAATTCAATCTCTGCCTGCCTCAGTTTCCTCATCTGTAAAGTGGAGATAGTAATAGAAACTATCTCGTTTAACTCCTCTACACCATCATTTCACACTCTACAAAATAGGGATGATAATAATCCCTATCTACTTCACAGTCTTGTGAGGAAAGTGTTTTGTAAGGAAACAGTCCATGAATGGGAGTTATTATTGTATCATACATCAGGGATCTGTGACTTCGTTGCAATACCCTACATTGTAGGAGATGGCCTTGGGTTCCACTGGGAGAAAGGGTTTTGTGAGGATCAAATGGGAAAATATTTGTAAAGAACTTTGAAAACCTTAATGCCTTATGTAAATGCTAATTTTAGCTATCATTATATCATATCTACCTAAGCACAGATGACACAGTGGATAGAATGTTGGGCCTGGAGTCAGAAAGACTCAATTTCTTGAGTTCAAATCTGGCCTCAGACACTTATTAGCTGTGTGACCTTGGGCAAGTCACTTAGCCCTGTTTGTCTCAGTTCTTCACTCATAAAATGAGCTGGAGGAGGAGATGCCAAACGACTCCCGTATCTTTGCCAAGAAAGGCTTAAATGGGGTCACACAGAATTTCCCATGACTGAACAATGATGAACATTAGTTCAGCTTCTCTAAGGGGAGACTCTAAGAGGATACACATAGAAGCCTTGACACTATTATCACCTCCATGGCTCCTTCCAGATCTCTGGGGCTGACTCAGCTAAGAAGCAGCCTCTTCCTCCATAACCAGGATCAAATAGTTCCGTTAGGCCTGTCAGGTTTTAATATTGACCCCTGTGGGGAATCTCAAAGACTCTCCGAGTGAAACCAAGATGCTGGAGTATGAGCCTAAACGTGGTTCAATCATCTGCAGAGAGACCATTTAGCCATAGGATGTTTTTCTGTCAGCCGCTGCTCTTGGTCTGTGGATATTTTAGTGACAAAGCTAGCAAACTTGGCTCCCCTCTAGTAGAAAGGGCCAGAATGCTGACCACGTGTGCCAATATCTGACTAATTACAGTAATAGTTCGATTGACTGGTGTCTGGAACATAGCAATGCAGAGTCGTATCCAGGAAGACCCAAGGCTGACCACAAGTCTCAAAGGGCTGCCTGTCTATATCCCAATTCTGTCACCTACATAGTTATACCTGCCACCTTGTCCCATTGGGGAAGGTCAGCAAGAGCTCAGAAAGCACCAGCTTTAAATAGGGGTGACAGAGCTGAACTTCACTATCTGTGTAATCTTGGCAAGTCAGTCTCCTCCTTAGGCCTCAGTTTCCTCATCTGTAAAATGAGGGCATGGGACTTTGACCCCACATCCTCTAACAACCAATCCATTGTTCTTTTTCCAATTTACCATCACTTCATATGTCTTCATATTTTTTCACATTTGTCATTTTTTAGGGGCATAGTTATACTTCATGACCTTCACATGTAATGGGAAGACTAGTCAATGAGGACCCAGTCCTTAGAGCATGCTGGGAACTGCCCTTCTGGGCGGGTTATACAGATTATATCAGGGGGAAAGAGAGAAGGCAGGGAGAGAGGAAGGGAGAAGGAGGGAGAGAGTCTGCCTGTCCTCAGAAACTTGTATTCAATTGAAAAAAAAATGTGCATAAGTCAGTGCAAAATATCTACAACTTCATAGGAAGGGGAAAACCTAATTACAGCTGGGGGAGGGAGGAGAAGCTGGAAAGTACCACTCTAGGAGATGATACTTGAGCTGAGCTATTGAAGAAAGCTAGAGATTCTAAGTGGAGATGAGGAAGAAAGTCTTTCCAGGCAAGTGTGTTAGATCAAATACTGCATTTTGTAATGATACTTTTTTATAGGACAGAATTGAGAAATTAGCTAAAATAATAACCTGGAAGAAGAGTTCCAGACATAGATCCTAAATAATCTGCTGTGAGAGTGTCCTTGCTCTGATGAACTTCACTATATAAAATCAGCTGGACCTTTGGTAACCAGAAAATCTTGTGAACCAGGGCTCTTCACGCACCAACCCTGCTCCTAACCCGGCACATGAATTTTTAAGAAAATATTTTTTTTTCCAGAAAAGTGTCAAGTCATTTTATAATTCTTAGCTCTTTATGATGGATGTACAGTCGCCACTTCCTCTTTTTATTTCTATGCTTAATGGTCAGTCAGCAGAACAGAGCCTGACACACTTAATGTTATTAGGCTTTGTTCCATCAATTAAACATAGTGACCTACTAAGGGGAGCTCGGAAACTGTGAGACAATCAGCAATGTGGCTTACCAGACTCCCCTAGGTAGTGGTTAGTCCTTGATTCCGATCTCAGATGAACATTTCCAGTAGTCTCACAGACTAGGCTTCACATTAACAATAGAAAGCATTTACATAGATCTTTAAGGTTTGCAAAGCACTTTACATGTTATCTCATTTGATCTTTACAACAAACCTAAGTGCTATAATTAACACTATTTTGGAAATAAGACTGAGAAGATAGTAAATGACTTGCCCAAGATCATTGCTATTAAGTGTCATGGGGAAGATTTAAACTTGGCTCTTCCTCTTAACCATAGTACATCTAAGGGGGATAGGCAACTAAGGTTTGGGATGTAGTCTGTGGCCAGAGATAGATAGCCTGAATCTTCCTCCATGCTATATAATGCATAGTTCCTAACATCAGAGGGGAGAAAATTCTTTTACTTCCCTCCCAAGTCCTATTCTTGGCCCTGGGGGCTTTTACCCCATCTGAAATACACTTTGAGAAGGCAAGCAACATGCCTAAATACTTTATATACAGTCTGTATAAATACACTTCACCAAAGAAGTGCATATGGAGGGGTCATGATAGAGTGGGTATCCATTATAGTGAAATGCAAGTAGAAACACTGCTCCCTCCCAATAGTCTCTGTATTAGCCCTTGATAAATTGACTTCCTGAAATTACCTCTGCTACCATTTGGTACTTAGGGCTTCCTCTCTGGGCAGTGGCTGCCTCAGCCTCATTCCTTTCCCCTTTACTTGCTTCCTGGTTCAATGGGACCTAACGTGTAGTTTCAAACACAGTTGAACAGTGACCAATCACAATTCCAAAGGACTTATGATGGATCACGCTAACCACCTCCAGTTAGAGAAGGGGTAGACTTCGAGACCATTCTGAGGTATGCATGCATGTATGTATACACAGCAGGTATACGTATATGTATGTGTACAAACCCACATCTATGGAATACACACATGCGTACGTGCACATATATGGCCAATGTAGGGATTTATATTGCTTGATTATGCATGTTAGTAATGAGCTTTGTTTTTCTTGCTTTCTCAGTGGAAAGGAGGGGTGAGAAAAAATAGCCCTGAAAGTCAAATTAAATTAAAAACACCACCAAAAAATGAGCTGGGTTAAGACTAGGGGTAGGAAAGGTAAGTGATCGCCTAGGACACAACATACAGTGGGTACAGTGAGGGAAACTTGAAGAGGCAGGGTGTCCCAAAAGTATTAGTTCAGTTTTAGGCTACTAAAACCTAAAACTATACTTTGGGAACATCCCATGTATATAGACACACAGTCATGTACATATATACACACATATATATCCATATACACACATTTACACACACATACATATATCCATGTGTGTATGTATGCATGTGTACATATATATTTTATAAATATACATAATTTTAATACCAGATAAACTTCTCTGTGGCATGTAGGCATGTCATTTCCTGAGTCAAGTTATGTTTGTTACAATAAAAGTTCAAAGCATATAACTGGAATTCTTAAACCTTTCTTGAACATATTCTTTGCCCTGTCTCCAGCCTTCAGGTTTACTAACTTTCCTATAAAATCAAGAAATTTGACATCACAAATGAATCCAGTTATGAAATCTCAATATTAATCCAGTTTCTTGTTATAACAGTCATCACAGGAGCGTTGGGATGGAGCCAGGGATGGGAGCTGCCAGGGGTTGACAGTAGGGCTTTTTAAGCAGACATTTCTTAAACTGAGGAGCAGAGAAGGACCTCTATTAAGGCACCCACCTTTGAAGGCTGTAATAGTGTCCCATCAATAATGCAGGGCCAGGAGTCTATTCCCAGGAGAACTGACTGAAGTAGGAAACAGGGTCAGAATCAGGATCAGGACAAGAATTCTGCCTCAATGTCAATGAGCCACAGGGTTCAAAGGACAAGCAAAGAGACACGCTCTAAGGTCAATTAGAAGGTCGGGCTTAGAGAACTTGATTTTCGCAAAAAGTCCAAGATGATTTGCCTCACTTAGAGCATAGGGTGTGCATGTTTGTATGTCCACGGGAAAGAGATGAATTAGTCCCGACTGCTTTTACCTTTCTCTAAATCAGTGGCTGCCAAATTTTGTGTAGCAATGTACCCTTTGTGGTTATTGTTGTTAAAATTATTTTACAAAATATCACCTCACTACTCACTTTTCACAAAGAATTCTGTGCAAATAATTTTCTTAGCTCACATTTTATCCAAATAAAATTGAGAATTTTATAACACAAACAAATCTTTAGTGTAGCGTACTTATTTGTAAAATCCTGTATAATGTTTATATCTATAATTTATCATAACCATAATAACATTATTAATGTTATAGGTAAGCTCATTTAGGGTGCAAAATTTCTTTAAATGTGGGATCAGTAATGATTTTGCTACTTGTAATCTCTTTGCAACCATTAATCGAGATGAGTATTTTATCTTTATGGCAGCTGTGATAGAAGACCCAGTTTTACACAAATAGGATGTTATATTTGTAAAATTTGTATCACTTTGTTTGCTAAATGAAAACTCTTAATTCACCTGCAACCAAACTATGATAAGAAACTCTGGTTCATACACTTGTTTCACTGTATGTACTCACAAGATATCTATTATCCATTCTTGTTTTGATGGCTCATGGAAAATGGGTTTCTTGTCCATTCATATTAAGAAATACCTACGTGTTAAAAACAATATCATCATATAGATCAGTCAAATAATTAATAAGTCATTACTTCTATTTTATTTTGCAGGGCAAGTATTTTAAAACTGAGAAATGTAAAATGCTATTTGGAAGATTTGTCACCCAGAATTCTAACCTTTTCACAAATATAGTATCGTTTTTCCCCTGGATCAAAGTATGAATTTGAAAATACTCAGTTTTTTCCAAAATATCCTCAAAATGTACATTTCAGGAGGAAATTTTTGTAACAGTGTATTTACTTCATCTTTATTATTGCTACTAAGAAAAGTGACAATTTTGTCTTTTAGTTCAAATACTCTTCAAAGTACTTTGGCACAAGAAATCCAGCATATTTCACAGTGAAATAGAATTATTTTATGCCCTGTATCCATATCATTGCACAATTTTGTAAAGGGCTTTCTTTTTAATGGACTTTAAAAAAGAATTGGCTATTTTTTTATAACAACCTGAAAAACCATAAATCCACAAAAAGTGATTGTTTATGAAATAAGCAATATGAGCAAATTGTACATATTTTAATTGCCAAGTTCTTTGTTTCAGTATACTTCCATCCCTCTCCCACCCTACGGTTGAGAAAATTCTGCTCTAAACTAACTTCAGCTAGATAGCTCTCTGTTATTGACTATAGTGATATTCTGAGAGGTTACCATCATCTCTAAGCAAGGATAGACACTTTAGCAATTTTTGAGGTTACTAGCCCAAATTATCTCCTTTCGAATATTTAATTTTCATTTTCTTCCTCATCCTACCCCTTGCCGGCTCAAGTATTAAAAGAGGTTCTCTATCCATTCTAGGCCCTGCTCTTGGGTGGCCAGTCCCTTTTTCTCTTTATTCCACATTAGTCACCAACACAGACTATTTTCCAGCTTCCTAAATGACTATATCAAGTATCTTTAAATTGATATATTTAACTCAGTCTTCCAGTTTCTCTTCCATTTATGGCTTATTCTATTCCATTCCACCTCCCATATGTCTCTACTTTTTGAGGTGATCCTCTGGTCTAGCTAGAGTCCACCTTCTAGTTGTGTTGGCCCCTCTGGCTAGGTACAGTGTGTTTCGAAGTGGAACAACAGATTTTTAATTACCTGTCACTGCCTCTGAATTTGGAAAGCAAATCCCTATAGCTTTTGCCACACTTTAAAAAATACTTAAGACTCAATTACATTGGAATACAGAGACACTCAGCCCTCCTCTAGGTGTTACTTAGCCAGGTATAACAACTAGCCATGTCTAGGTATTGTACAGTTCTTTATAGAATTTCTCTTTATCCTCTATGAAAGTCATTAGTGGTTGTCCTCTCATTACATGTGGAAGGTGAACAAGTTAGTATGTTAGGAAATGGGAGGACGGAACTATTATTCTGTGCTTGGTAACTCTCATCTCATTTTTACTCAGGTTCAGGCACTTGGATTCATGTTGCCCCAAATCACAGAAATATCCCAGAACTTTTTCCTCTTCTGAGGCTAACTGAGGCCATGCTCCCCTCATGTCTTCTTCTCCAACCATACCCTAACTCAATTTCAGTGTCTGCAGTTTTCCAGCACACACCATTCAGACAGTGAGGGAATGCTAGTGTATAGTTGAAGTAATTCAGAAGCACAAGTTCATGTCATATTTCCCCTTGGCTCAGATTTAAAAGTTGGGTTTTTGGGTTTGTTTGTTTTTTTTTTTGGTAGGGAAGAGGGGCAAATAACTGGGGTTAAGTGATTTGCCCAGGGTCACACAGCTAGTAAGTGTCTGATGTTAGTTTTGAGTTCAGGTCCTCCTGCCTCCCGGGCTCTAAGGCCACCTAGCTGTCCTAGATTGAAAGGTTTAATCAGTTTCACTCTTGGAGTACCAAGAGTAACCACCATCTGTTACCACCAAGTATGGTAATAAGAACAGTGAACTAGAAATCTAGTAGATTACATTAAAATGGAAACTCCTTGAGGACAGAAAGTCTTATTTTTGTCTTCACATCCTTAATGTTTGGCATAGAGTAGGAGCTTTGCAAATATTTATTGGTTTATTAATCCTACTTCTACCCTATGAAGCCACAGATCTTGAATCCTGAAATTGCCCTCTCTGATCATAATTTTGCCTTCTATCTTTCTGTGTGCCTCATTCCTCCCCAAACTATTCATGGTGACCATAAGCTCCAGGGTCTTGAACCCTTCCTGTTCCTCTTCCCAGTCTCTGTAATGTCCTCACCTTCCTCCCTTGGCAGTTTATAGTTTACTAAGATCGCTTTATTCTGTCTTTACCCCTTTGTCCTACCCCTAATTGTGCCTTTTCTTTTTTCCACCCTAGGTCATCTCTACATATGCTCTTTCCATTCTTAGTACCATGCTGCTGAATTCTATAAGAGTCACATACGTTTACTGACCAGGTCAAAAAGGAGTAACAAGTTGGGTCTACTATAAATTCATGTTATTTAATGTTTACTGAGCCCGTAGAAGGTAAAGTTAATCCGTTTTTCTCTTATTCTATTTCCTGTAGTACTCAAATGGATCTGTTATCTCAGCAATTTGGAAGTTCCCTTCATCAATGCAGATTTCAACACTTTCAACCCTCTCTCTTGTTCAATAATCATCCATCTCCTCCTGAAAATTTGCTACAGGGGATCTATTTAACATTCTTTAGACTTCTCTCAATTTCTCTTAGAATCATAATAGAAACAGAAAACATTAGTTAAACTTTCACTATGCACAGCACACTATGTTAAGTATTGGGACACTTGTATGTGAAGGAATTCAAGCAAATATAAGCAAAACAAACAGAAGAGAAAAGACAGTCATTGCTCTTAAGAAATTTACAATCTTTCCTATGAGGTAAGACAATACATAAAAGGGGGCTGAGTGTGTGTGTGTGTGTGTGTGTGTGTGTGGGTGTGTGTGTGTGTGTGACGCCAGAAGACGGTCCTCATGTGGAGACAAGATGGAAGTCTGGAGAGTCAAGAGTGTTGCTGAGAGAGAGGTGACATAACAGCCTAGCCTCTTCATGAAATAGTGGTCCCAGGTGGGGTTTCACCAATCAGGGAGCCGCAGGGGTAGAGGCATTTTCAATGTGAAAAATCTGTTGTCAAGGAGGAGGCTTTGGCTGGAGAGTCAGAAACAGAGAAGGGAGAGAAATGAGGTATGAGCGATGGTACCGGTGGAGCACTCTATCTACCCATTATCCCATTTTCTTACCAGGGTACAAGCATATCTTTTTTTTTTTTTTTTCTGTTGCACTATTTCTTAATGACGTTGGTTATGCTTGTTCTTCAGAGTTCCTTGTTGGTCATATATTGCAACCTACTCCTTCCTACCACGTGCCTCTCCTTGCCCCTTGTGTGATACTTTCGTTTTTGGGAGGCAGTGGTGTTACACATCTCATTGTCCTACAGTGAGCAAGATCAGGAAAATGTTACCATTGAAAAGAGGAGTCCGACTTTTCTTGGAAGTTTGGGGTCAGTAAAAGAGTCTTGCAATTTTTCCAAAGCCATCTGGCCCACTCACTTTCTTGTCAATTCTGTCCATTGGCCATCAGATGTATATTCTATTGGTAAGGATTCTTAATCTTTTTTGTGTCATGGACCTTTTGGGTAGCCTGTAGACCCCTTCTTAGAAAAGTGTATAAATGTGTGATATAATACTATATATAATAGATGATGTATAAATGTATAAAATGCATAAATAAATAGAATTACATAGGAATAGAATTCTAATAAAGTACATTTATCAAAATATATATTTTTTAAAAAGTTCACAGACCCCAGTTTAAGACCTCCTGTTAGAGTATCTATTTAAGTGTATCTTGAAATTTGGGCAATAGACCTAGTGGCAACTGGATAGTATAGTAGATAAAACATTGGGATTGAAGACAGATCTGGATTTGGTTTTTTGCTCCATATATCTGACTAGCTGTGTGATTCTGGACTTTTCTCAGCCTTAGTTTCCTCATCTATAAATGGGGATAATAATAAAACCTACCTCACAAGATCCTGGGCAACTAGATAGTGTGGTGGATAGTGCACTGGGCTTAGAAACAGGAAGACTCCTCTTCATGACACTTGCTAAGCTATTGTGACCCTGGACAAGTCTCTTAACCCTGTTTGGCTTCCTTCCTCATCTGTAAAATGAGCTGGAGAAGGAAATGGCAAACCATTCCAGTATCTTTGCCAAAAAAACTCCTAAATGGTGTCACTAAGAGTCAGACATGGCTGAAATGACACAATAGCAATCACCTTAGAGGGTGGCTGTGAAGATGAAATGAAATAATATATGTTAAGCATGTTACATTTTTAAAGTGCTATATAAATGAAAGCTATTAGAATGATAATGAAGATGATTCATCCCCTTGGTCTTTCTTGTGTGCATGGACAGACAAGAACCTTTTGTGTGATTACAGATCTCTTTCAGGAGGCTCTTCAGTATCTTAGGGCTTGATACAATCGCCACTATGCCACCTCCAAATTGGAGGACCTTACCATCCACAGGGAATCCCTCCTTGACCTGGACTTAACATTGGATCTCCTCCGTCATAGTGACAAATACTTTGAGTAAGCCTATATCTTTCTCTTGTATGCCTTGCCTTGATTTTTATCAGAGGATTATTGAACAGTCTCACTGTTTCCCCCATCCTTGTTCTCTTTAGTGCCATCTTTTCCTAAGCACCTTGAATACTATGATATTATAGTGTAAATGTAGTGGTTCACTATCCCTTAAAGAGAAAATGGTTTGTCAAAATGGGTTTTGCAAATATTCTCCATTTAGCTTCTGGTTGTTATCCATTTTATTTTCACCCTTGAATGCCCTTGGGATGGTTTTGTTTAGTCAGATATCTTGTTGATGTTTTTAAAAAATGAGTTTATCCTTTGCAGCTTTTTTTTGCTTTATGAGATGATTATTCTCATAAATATCCATCTTCTTCCTCCATGTGGCATTTACTCTGGGATACTTTCCCATCTCCCATTTGCATTGTAAGGTCAGGTCCTCAAGGGATCGGTTAGTATCAGTTTTCCTCAAGGAGTAACCCTGAGGGGCTGGGGTCTCATAATTCATCATAAGCCCCCACTGGTGTATTTTTCATTGGTTATCAGCCAGAAGCCTAAATTAGCTTTTAATTTTAGCAAAGATATTTACTAACCTTTCCCATCCCCCTTATACTCATAAGATCTTACATGTTTATACTCTAACCAAATGTTGCCTTTGGAAGCCTTCTCTCTCTTTTTGACAAGTAAGTCTGATGTCTGCTGACTAAGGCACTTAATGGCCTTTTTTGGTCTTCTTTTTGTGGTGAAAAATTTACATTGGTTAAACTTCTGGATGAAATTATTATAATCAACATTGATGTTTCTCCTATCCACTTCACATTTTTTATTTTTAATTACTTGGTTAAATAATTCAAGGGTTTATGGATCTGGGATGGCTTTCCTTGTACATCCCTGTATTCTCTTTGTCTTATATATATATAACTGTAGAATCCTTACATGTTGTGCTATGCTGCAATCTGAGCATGGACTTGAATATGGATAACTTAGAGGGTTTTGAACTGTGACAGATGCATCCTTAATACACTGTCTGAACTATTTTCTCTATTTTTCTGTTCCAGAATCCTAACAAAGGACCTCTGGTTACTGATGAACAGGCAAGCACAAGTTATACCATTCCTTTTTAGAATGTACTAGGGAAATAATCTTGCTTTAAAGTTATTTGTGCCTTGATGTTACTAATTATCAAACAACTATAAAAGTGACCATTATTGGTATATCCATCTCATATGTACTCTTTGTGACTTCCATTTTGCCTAATTTCATAATTTGTATCTTTTTAAAGGCTACATTGGCCTTCAATTAGTCTCTTTTGCCTCTGAATGAGATGAGTTTTATGGAACTTCAGGTACAAGCAAACTCACGTCAGAGGATTAGCTTTACAGGAAATTTGAATATGACTCCAGCCAAGTCAATTCCATGCTAAAAATATCTTCAATGGCTCTACCATTTTATACAAGACAAAATCCAAACTCATTAGCCTGGTATCAAGTCCCTCTAAGACCTGGTCCTAATCAATTTTCCTGGATTTAACTCCACTTAATTCCCATCCTTCAGTCAAATGGCACTCATTTTCTTCAGTAAAGGGATGTCATGTGGAATAACATCAGGTTTGTTTTGCTTGGCTCTAGGAGGCAGAATTGGGAACAATAGTTAGGAAATATGAAATGAGAGTTTTCACCTGTATGTAAGGAAAAACTTCTAATAATTAGATCCATCAAAATGTGGAAGGGGCTACCTTCAGGAGATAATGGAATCCTCTTCAGTGGAGGTCTGCATGCAAAGGCTGAATGACCACTTGTTGAGGATAGAAGGAATGTAGAAGGCATTCTTGCTCAGTCACAGGTTGGTCAAGGATGGCTATACGATAGAGGGTGAAGGGCACAGGATTTGAAGTCAAAAAAACTGGGTTTATATTCCTTTACTGCTTACAATCTATTAATAATCCCAACCTCTCTGATGACCCTCTATTCCCTAATCTGTAAAATGAGAGGCTCAGAGTAGATGACATTTAAGTCTCCTCCCAGCTCTTAGTCTATGGTTTTGTTCACTATTACCTAAATGCACTTTCTTATTTCTGTGTCTTTGCTCATAACATCCCTTCTACCTGGAATGCCTACTCCTATGTTCTCAATCCTTTCTCTAAGGCCGAGGTTAAATGCTATTTCTTCATGCCTTTCACACCTGAAGTATTTTCCTCTCTCCCCTGAACTCTCATGTTATTTTTGTTCACATTTCTCTTATAGCTCTTTCACATTGCTCATTCTCTTTAATTAACCTATAAACACATTTAAGAATAGCAACCATATCTTTTTTAATGGTGGTCAAGTGCTGAATGAATATATCAATATATAAGTTCTAACCTGTTTGTTAAAAATAAGCCATGCCTTATATAAAATAACAAATAGAATTCTGCTTTTCTTATTGACAAAGGAAAGAACTGATATCTATTAAAACCTATAACTAAGGTCAGTTAGGTGGTGCAGTGGATAGAGCACTGGGTTTGGAATCAGGAAGACTCATGTTCCTGAGTTCAAATCAGTCCTTAGACATTTACTAGCTGTGTGACCCTGGGCAAATCACTTGACCCTATTTGCCTCAGTTTCTCCTCTGTAAAATGAGCTGGAGAAGGAAATGGCAAACCATGGCTGTATCTTTGCCAAGAAAACCCCAAATATGACCATGATGGATACTATTGAAAATGACTAAACCACAACAAGGATTAAGGTCATTTCATTGTTTTTTTTTAAAGCATCTTTCTTTTGTTGGTGTATATGACACCTTGTCAACAATTTGAATGTATGTTTGTTGAATGAATGAGTGCAATCATTCACACATCAATAATGGCTATTATCATAGTTGTTGGGTAACTGGTAGCGCCAGGCCATAAATCACTCGAAAACAAGAATATTCTCCTGGAATATGCCATGAGCAGCTGCGTAACTTTGGCACTGGTTTGGTCCAGTAATAGTTGGCATTTTGTCAGGGTCCTGAAACCTCCAACTGCCTGGGGCCCTTTTGGTGAAATAAATGAAATGGTTCAGGGCTTCTTGAACCTCTGCAACCCTGATCTCCCTTCTAGGGGCTGTTACCCTCCCCAGATGCGCCTAGCTCAGGGTTAGAATCAGTAGCAGAAAGAGGAGGTAGGTCTTTCGTTGGGAAGGAGTGGGTGGTAGGTTGGAGTGGAGAGAAAAGCAGGAAGAGAACGGGGGCCTCAATTTAGGACTTGGATACCATTAAAAAGAAACAAGTACAGAATGGGGAAGGGATAGGTAGTATTCAACAGTAATCCTGAAAAAGACTGAGGAATGAAAACTCTATATGAGTCAACAGCAGGACAGAATAGATCAAAAAATACTAAGGGGACCTTATGCTTCAGGGCTTCAGTAGCTATATTGTCATATAATAGGAACATTTCCCTTTAGTATTTGACCGAAATGTGAGATTATTTAGCTGAATTTGTCTTAGCCAAGGTGTCAGATAGTAACTGCCCTACCATGACTAAAAGAGTAACAGCTTAAAGTTCTACAACTCTAAACTTAGAACATTTAAAATGGAGGATTAAGTGGAAATAAATTTGGGTTTATTTGGCTCATTGCTTGAAAATGGTACACAGATATTGTTTATACACATTTATGCATGCATTTAAAACATAATATGATCATCATATGATAGGTAACATTTTTATATAGAGGTTGCTTGGCATAGTGGATAGGAATCTGGCCATGGAATCAGAAGGTACAAGGTTCAAGTCCCATCCCTGACATATAATTTCTGTGTGTCTCTGAGCAGGTCACTTAACCTCTCACTTGCCCTAGGCAACTCTTTAAGCCTAGAAATTGCTGAACAGCTGCTCTGGTGGGATGGATTTTCTTTTGGGGAGTCCTTTATACCAAAGAAAGCATAGACCTAGGTCAAAAGATGATCATTATAATAGATATCACAGTTATATTGCTTTAAGACTTACATCATACTTTCCTCTTCACCCCATGGGAGTCAGTAATGAGAGTATTCTATTGTCTCCATTTTGCAGATGACAAAACTGAAGTTCATAAAAGTTATACTTGCCTGGAGTCACAGGACTAGGAAGTGTTGAATCCAAGATTCAAATCCTTGGGTTTGTATTTGCATTTTATAAGGCACATTCTCAAGTATCAAAATCATGTCCCTTCTGAATGGTCCCTAGAAAATTATAATCATTATTCCATTCAACCCAGTAATTCGCAGTTTACAAAGTGCTCTCACAATTGATCCTCATAAGGACCCTGTGGGGTAGAACTGGCAGGTATTGTCTCTACCTTTGGTAGTTGAGGAAACTGAGGCTGAAAGCTTATATGACCTGGTTAAACTTTTACAACTAGTAAGTGGTTAGGGGCAAGCTTTGAATTCAAGTCTTCTGATTCTTTCTATTACAATGAAAACTAAATATATTTAGAAGCAATTTACATCACAGTTTTCAGTATCTTCCTAGGAACCAAAGGCTTCATGGGTGTGTCTCTTGGCTCTTCTAATCTCTCTTTAGTAATCTCTAATTTCTCTGCTATTTCTCCTATAATAGATCATGTTTATAGAGCATTTTCTAATTTTTGAAGCTCTATTGTGTGGATCAGCAGGACAAACTTTTTATCCACATTTTATGGACAAGAAAACTGAGGCTTAGAAAGGTCAGTATTCTTAGTATTACACAGCTAGTAATCAGTAAAGTTTACAGATTTTCTGACTCCACTATAGTGTACATTTTTCCTTCAGCTTTGATGCCAATTAATGCAAACTGTTAATTTTGGTGTCTTGATACATTACCATTACTTTATGGATGTAATTTGTAACCAAGAGCTGGTCAGCCTGCTCACATGTATAAATGCACTAAACTATGACTTTTAATGTGTAGATTTTACCACTAGATGGCACTTGTTGTAATTTATAGCTCAGCAACCTTCGGTACCTTGGGTAGGTGCCTGAAAAATTCAGCAATACTTCTTCACCAGTCAAATATTTATTCACAAAACGTACGACTCACTAATTGTATAGATGAGGAAACATCTATGTAATTCTACAGGGAAGTGAAGTTGCTTCCTCATAGTTACACACCTGGGTTCAAATTCTGCTTTTGCCTCTTGCAACTTTGAGCAAGTTACCAACACCCTGGTTTTCAGTGGTAAGATAAAGGTGTAAGACTTGATGGCTTCTGAGGTGCTCTCCTGCTCTGGATCTATGATCCTAAGTCAGATACAGGACTTGAACCCAGGTCAGCTGACTCTAACTTACAGTGCTCATTTACCAAGCTGTCTTCTGTGCCACCCTCTTCTGGGCAAGAAGGAGTAATCACAAACATAACTCCTTTAGTAAAGTAGAGCAAAAGAAGCCCTAGATTAGGAGGATATTTGTTTGAATTCCCTGTTTTGCTCCACATATGATAGAAATATACCTCCTTAGGAAAGTCTTCCATTTTCTCAGACTAGGTTGCCTTTAAGATTCTTCACTCCTCTAAGTCCTAGGATCACCAAAGATGAAGTAAACTTTTGAGGATATGTGTATTGTGGTGTGCCAGCAAACATTTAACAATCAGCTCTCCAAAAAAGTTCACAAGACATACTTTTTTAATTTTATCTACATTGTTACACTTTCTCCATTACTTTTTATATCTAGACAATAAAAACATGATAACTCAAGCCCTGATTTGAAGCATTTGCTGAGGTGTAAACACTTACACTGAAAATTTAACAATTGCCTTCCTGAGATTGTTCAGCTGGCTCTCTGTGTGTACATGATCTTTTGTGTTAACAACAGATCTTATCACCACATCACTAGTAACAGGTATGAGTTGAACTCAATCACAAAGAGTCAGTAACGGCATAGCAAGGTTGAGCTTGGGGGTTTCCAATGTTTGGCTGAAGTCCATCCTGTCTTCTTTCTTCCTCCCTTCCTACAGTGGTGGTGTTCCCCTTTTGGTAAAGTTGCCATTACTTCATATCCAAAAGCCAAGGGTGCCCAACCCAACCTACTTCCTACAAATACTAAGCAATGCTCCAAACCAATTACTCAGAGCAGAGGCTCTGAATGCTGAGTATGTCTTCTTGTGGGGCACAGAAGCCCGGTTTAGTCTCTCAAAGTGTGAGAAGTCAGAGAACTAACATCCTGTCCCCCAACCCTGGCAGCCACATAGCCCAAAGTTCATAGCTCTTACTAGTAACAACAGCAACAAAAAAGAAAAGTGATTATTTGTTTAAAAATAGAACTCTAACTGTGGGAATAATTATGAAGTCCTTGAGGAGAGGGACTGACTTTTGTCTCTTCTAGGATTCCCAGTGTTTAGGACAGTACATGGCACATAGTAGGCAGGTTACAAATATTGATTGATTGATTAGGTGATGTCAAGCAGGGCTTGTGCATCTCAGTGGGCCACTCTAGCAAATATCCACAGGGCCAATGCAAACATTAGCCCTTCTTCTCTATTATTTTTTAGAAGCCATCTGTCTCTAAACCAATCTGGATTCTTAGAAAAAGTATGGTAGAATGAGGGAGAGCCAAACTATAGACTCATTTCTGAATGACAAGAGCACATTTAGTACCCTGCCCTGACATGAACCTCATGCCTAGATCTTTGTGGTTGACTCAAGGAAGTCCAAGATTCCATTTCCCCACTTAGATACTGCCTCTACAAAGCAAATATGGCATAATATGGAGGAAGACCCTATCAGCCAAGAGGTATCAGGAATGGCTGAATTGTCAAGGTGTTGTTTGACTTGAGTCTTGAAAGAAGCTGAAGATTCTAAGAGGCAGATGTGATGAGGGATTACATGCCAACCATGGCAGACAGAGATGAAAAGGTTCAGAGAAGGAAGGATGGAATGCCATTCGTGGGGCACAGAAAGTAGGTGAACTCAGTATGTGAACTCAGGTCTTGCTGGTTTCAAGGCCAATTCTCTGTCCATCAGAGATAATCATTCCTGAGTAAGTTCCTTACTTTCTTAGAGCTCTAGGCAAGTGGCCAACACTATAAATGCATTGGTAGAAGGGGTTTCTTTTATATTAATGAAAATCATAGGTACAATCCCTATACGGGAAAGTAAGTGACAAGGAGTATTGGGTAGTAGGCCTAAAAAAGAAGGCTCTGGAGTCAGATTGTAAAAGTCTTCAAATGCCCAGAAGAGTAATTTATATATGATGGTAGAGGCAATAGGGAGTCCATGAAACTTCTTGAGCAGTGGGATAACATGGTTAGACTTTTTCTTTAGGAATATTATTTTGGAAGCTATGTGAAAGATAGATTAAAAGGGAAGGACTGAAGTGAAAAGATCCATTAGGAGAATATCATAATAGTCCAGATGAAGGTGATGAAGGTTTGAATGAGAGAGATGGAGAAACACTGACAAAGAAACAGAACTCAGGGAATAAGTGCTTAACAAATGAGAGGAGGAAGGGGAAAAGGGGAAGGAAGGAGGGAGATAGAGAAACAGAGACAGACAGAGACAGAGAGAATGACATTAGACAAGTTGATAGCATCTGCTATATGCATTTGAAGAGAGATTTGTCACTCCTATCTAGCCTTAGATGAATTATTTTACCTTTCTTGATCAGTTTCCTGGAACTTCAAAATAAATACTGGATTAGATGATTTCTAACTTTCTTTTCAATGCTAAAATTCTGGGAGCTTTCATCCCTATAAAGGATTTGGAGTAAAGAAAAAAATATGTGTCTAAATTTTGACTCTCCTATTTACTCTCTATTTGATGTTGGGTAAATCTCTCCTCCTCCCTGAGTTTCATCTTCCTCATTTAAAAAATATGGGGTTGGACCAGCTGGTCCTTTTAGTCTCTCTCAAGTATGACATCCTATGATGTGTCTGAGACGATCTAGCTGAAGTCTTGTTGAGTAGCTAGGGACCAACATGGATGCCAGGGACATATCATGTTATCCGTATCCATTCTATGAGATCTCATTTAAATTCATCTGCATACCTGTCCTGGTAGAATGAAATGTTCTTAGGTAATGTATTTTTATCACAGTTTTCTTTAAGAGTTTTGAGATGGTCATCAGGCAGCTTCCACCCTCCATTTCCAAAGGTAACATGAATTCAAATGCCTTTTGGAACAGTGGGAAGCACATAGTGGTAGGACTTTTAGAAGAGGAGAATGGCTGTATGCAGTCATGTGACTCTTACCTATCAGTTTCATCTAACTGTTTTAATCTCAGCTCTCAACTGGGTAAATTTCTTTTTAAGCCAGTGTCACCTAAGGTCATGCTGTGCCTGGCTGGAGGGAGAAAATGCAAACAAGATCATGTGATTTCAACTCGTCTCTGTTGTTGTCATCCTCCAGAGTTCAGCCTTTTGTAGTCTGAAGGAGCAGTCATCATGTCTAAGAAATCTCATGTTCTTTTCAAATGGAGGCTGAGTAATGCCAGTCTTTAAGGAAGTCACATTACAAAAACCACTTAGCAACATCATGAGGGGCCCCACACAGCTCCACATAATAGCTAGCTTTTATGTAATGCCTTAAAATTTGCAAAATGCTTTACATACATACATTAAGTTATTTGATCTGTGTTGAGAACTTTATCCCCACCCCCTTTTTTGGATGGGATAGCAATACATTTTAAAGAATTAAAAATCTTCTCTATTAACATTCATTTGATTAAATATAATTTGAATTAGAGAGTTTGGAAAGTACCACAGAGAGCACATAGCCCAACTCAGTCATTTTCTATATTAAAGAACAAGAAAAGTAGACTTGATGCTCAACTGAATATGTTAAGGACTACATTAAAGTTAGTATAGTTTTTGAGAGTTTCTCTAAAGTTTTTCAGAATTGGATTGAATACTTAGCAACTGGCCAGATTCTCCCAGTGGAAAAAATGTCTAACTAGGAATGTTAGGCACTTTCAAAGGAGTATTGACTCATAAAATCATAGCCTGTTAGAGCTAAAAGAGGTCTTATTAATCATCTTGTCCAATCTCCCCCTTCTTCTCCATTTTACAGATAAAGAAACTGAGATCTAGCTCCTCTAGGGCACAAAGCTTTTCTTTATTAAATAGTTCATTGACACAACCTCCTGTTAGCCTTAAACAAATGCTTCACTTTCTTTACCAATGATCTAAGTATCTTCTTGTCTCTCTCCACCGAGTCTTACCCTTCTTTATCTGTCTTAATTATCCATGAATGGATGGATCTGTAATGGCACTAAGTAAGTACTTACTCCAGGGGTGAAATTGGCAACCCAACCATATTTAGGCCTTCTCATCCTATATGTCCTTCCTTAACCTCTCCATAAGAGTCCACTCAAAGAGCTTATGGAGGCTTTCTTCATAGGTACAAAACAATGCTTTGACTGTCCATTTTTATCACTCACCCACACTACATGACTTACCTGCTTCTTTTTCCATCATAAATTATCAAATAAATTATCAAATTATTCCAGTCATAAATGATATCAATTATCAATAAAATAAATTTATACCATTTCTCAACATTTGATTCTTTATTGATAATATTGAATAGTCTTTATAGCACATCAGTGATTCTAAGTCTGTGCTCAGTGGTGCAGGGGATAGAACATTAGACTTGGGATCACTGTGTCACTTAACCATTGTCTATCTCAGTGTTTCCTCATCTATAAAATGGAAATAATCAGTGATCTCCGCAAATGTTTACTAAGTGCTTTATAAATCTAAGTGTTACATAAGTGGTAACATTATTGTTGTGCATCCTTTATTTTTGAAGAGGACCAGTGACATCACAGAAGATACTTTGACTTGTGTGTAAATTGGATTAAAGTGAGGCAGAATTGCCCAAAGTCATTAGACTTTGTGGTTTCTCTATTGTTATTATAGTAGTGCCCAATGACTTCTCTAACTACATAACAATTCTTATTTTCCATTCTCTCTACCCACATAGCCTCTATCCTAGGATTGGACTTTTCTTCCCACCTGGAATATTCCTACTTGGTCTCCCTACTTCCAGTCTTTACTCTCTCCAATCCATCCTCCACATGACTGACAAAGTGACATTCCTGCCATACTGTTCTGACTGTCTAAATCTCTGGCTCAAAAAGCTTCAGGGGTTCCCCTTTGACTTTAGGATAAAATATAAACTTTCCTATTTGACACTTAAAACCATTTATAATCTAGCCTCTGTCTACCTTTTTTTTTTGGAAAGGGCAAGATAAGACAATTGGGGTTAAGTGACTAGCCCAAGGTCACAAAGCTAGTAAATGTCAAGTGTCTGAGGAACTCAGGTCCTCCTGACTCCAGGGCTGGTGATCTATTCTTCTATTTCTACTGATCTGGGATTTTTCTGGGGAGATATTTTATGGTTCTTTCACGGTCATCAAGGGGGGAGGAGAGAGCATTTACTGATCACTCCGCCATCCTGGCTCCCGGAAGTTCAAGTAGGTGACTTACAGAAGTTTGATCTTCGGGCTGAAGATCTCAGGAGCTGCTGTGCTGATAATCTGGCACTCGGTGGCTCTCACTGACTCAGTTTGGCTTGTCTCCCGCCCTGGGTGCCGCTCCTCTGGTTCAGCCCGCCACTCAGGTTTCTCGGATCTCTTCTGCTCCTCTGTGCTGGCCGTGCTGCGCTGGCCACACTGTGCTGTGCGCTGTGGGCTCACCCCCACGGAACAGATCCTTCCCATGGACCTTCCAGTCCAACCTGAGCTCCAAATCCGTCACCGTCTGTCTCCCATTCGATTCCACACCTCCAAAATTTGGTCAGATTCTCCTTTCAGAGGTACCTGGAGGAGTTTGTCGGAGAGCTTAGGTGAGTCATTGCTCTCACTTCTCCATCTTGGCTCCACCCCCTGGAGATCTATTTACTGTGCCATCTAGCTGCCCCCCAAACACCATTGGCCTCTGCCAGTCTTGTCAGATTTATTTCTCATTATTCCCTTTCATCCCTCTAGTTCCAGCCAAACCAACTTGTCATTCTCTGTATATATCGGTGTGCTGGTAAATGTTTAACAACCAGATCTTGGCATGGGGTGGCAGTTCATATGACACACAAATTTAATCACCATTGATTTTCTTCATCATTTTTTTTTGAGTCTAGGCCATCAACAAGACAACAAATCAAACTCTGATTTGCAGCTTTTGCCAATTTCCAAAGTGTAAATGCTCACAACTGAAATTTAACAATCAGTTTTTAGAGCTGGTATGAGTTTTCCTGAATCATTCTAGTGTTAATACTTCTCTGAACAAAACTACTTCGTATTTATTTTATATAGATTTTATATTTGCTTCTCTGTATACCTTCCTCTTCCTCCCCAATTCCTCTTTCTAAGTTCCTTGAGGTCAGGAACTATTTTCGTCTTTGTTTTTATATAACTGGCACCTAGCCCAGCACCTTATACAGAATAGATACTTAATGATTGTTGAATTTAATTGAATTTGCAGTTTCATAACATCTGAGGAAGAATATTAGTATTAAAAAGCTGGTAAAATCCAGCTAGTAAAGGTAAACCCATCAGTTTGTATTAGAGTAAAAACATGAAAAACTGCCATTATCCTTTATAGGAACACTATGTATGTTGTAGAAACACTACTCCATGAATTTTCATTGACTTGGCCATTTCTGGTTCCATATACTACAACCTCCCTCTTGCCCCAGTCCCACATGTCCAAGATTCTCTGCACAGCCTAGGATTTAGATCTTACTTGGAGATTCAGCCTCTACATGGCTCTAATACCTTTCTAGGCACTTCTCAGAAACACTGGGGAAAGATAAGAGCTGTCATTTTGTCTCCCTCAGAATGCCACTCCGGGTTCCGTTTCTTACAAAACCTAGTCTCCAATCCATAGGTAGTTCAGAGAATCAGAAACTCTCCCTTGTTTTCAGAAGGATCTTAGAGAACCAAAGATTCTTCTAGGCTAGAAGGGGACATAGAGACTGCCTAACATTGCCTAGCATCTTAGAATTAGAAGCAGTTATCTTACAGATCATGAACTACAACCCCATACACTTTTCTGAGGAGGAAATTGATGTTTAGAGAAAAATACCCAAGGTTATACAGCTTAGTACTTGGCAGAACTGGGATTTGAAATCAAGCCTTCTGAATCCCAAACCAGTGCTATTTCCATAATCCCATGTTGCCTCTGCTTAGCAATGTCCTTTCTCGTTGGAGAGGAAGAGGGAGCTTTCTTACAAGTTCTTTTAGTTTTCAGGACTTATAAATCCAGCTGCTGCCAGGGTTATAGCACTTTAGCGGCACGCAGGGGCTGAAAGAATGACTCTTGAATAAGTTATTTATATTCACAAGGAGGCAATATGATGTAGTGAAGATGGAGTCAGAGCTCTTCATTTTAAGACCTGGTACTGCTACTTATTCCATAGGGCCTTGGAAAGATAACTTCCCTGAACCTCAGTTTCCTCTTTTGTCTGGCTAGATCATTCCTAAGAGTCCTTTTAAGTGATAAGTTCAATACTAAAATGATCCAAGTTTGTGACTCAGATTACCAAAGTGCCATACCCTGTTTCAGAGCTCCATGATAAGGGCACAGCCACAAGGAGATTCTATTGGGGTTAAAATTAGACTATGTGATACTCAGAGTCAACACTAAGATCTCCTGATACCCAGGATGCTTTTAGTTGGGTTACATATAGTTACTGCTGCCAGCATTCTTTTCACTAGATCCTTAAGCAAATCTCCTGATTGGTGTCTAGCTGGGTCTAGACCCCAGAACCCTGCACCCTGTCCATTTTCCTGACATGATACTATAGATGCACTAACTGGCAGCTCTTGATCTGAGAACAATAGTCAAATCAACAGGCCTAGTCCCGCAGAGGGCAATGACAATCCATCTTCCTGTCACACCATTCATCATCCCTGTGACTTTTCAGAAACAAACATACCTCCCTGGCCATCACTTCCCTATAGGGCATATCTTCCTTTATTAGATTGAGCTTCTTGAGGGCAGGGGCTATCTTACTTTTCCTTTGCATTGCCAATGATTAGCACAATTCCTGGCACATAGTTAAGTGCTTAATAAACCGTTTTTTCATTCATTCATTCACACAGTAGTTGGGGAGAGCAAGAGCTGTTTAAATTTGCTCTGGTTACTACATATATGCTGAGGAATTCCCCTGAGGAAGAGGAAGGGTAGGTAGCAGGAGAGAGAGAGGAATTTAGAGGCTAGTCTACTCTGGTTGGGTACATGTATGTTGGGAATTCCCTTGGGGAACAGGAGGGATTTGATGGTCAGGCAGGAAAGTGATACTCAAGAGAAGTTTGGAAATGCTTCATTAGAGCACAGCCTGGCATGGGGCTAGTGGAATACTATGAAAAATTCAATTCAATATGGCAATGTATGAAGAAAGTGTGTATCCCCTTCCCTCATCCTTCCCCAACCTTGGGGTAAACCCCTTTTCTAATTATAACTCTGAAATTTGTAAAATTTCCCTGTCAGTCCAGAAAAGCTCTACATAGATTTGTGACATATTTATCATAAAAATGAAAAATTTCTTTGTCTATTGGTGGATGCACAGGCCACACTACCCCATTCTCGAATCTAGCTTATATAAAATCTATGTGACATACAAAAGGTGGTTTAAAAAATACTGTATATCTATACATACTTCCATTTCTAAGAAATATCATTTTAGGGGTATAGGGTATATTTGGGAAGATGACCTATATTTAGACCAAGTTAATACAATAATAATTAATAATATCTATCTTGTGAAAATGTATAAGAAATAGCATGGTAAAGTATTCTCGGTACTTTTAGTCTGAATCTCTCATTTTGCAGATGAAGCAAGTGAAATAGGTACAAGGCAGTGACAGCTACCAAGCAGCAAAACCCAGCCTAGAATCCATCAATGAGTATTTATTGAATTCTTCCTATGTTGGAAACCATTGACTTCCTGTGTGCTTTGGGCAAAGTCACTTCCCCATTCTTGGTATCAGTGTGGTTGTTGCTGCTGTTCCATTGTATCCAACTCTTCATGACTCTATGTAAGGTTTTTTTGACAAGGATATTGGAGTATTGTGCCATTTCCATTTGTTCATTTTACAGATGAGGAAATTGAGACAAACGGGGTTAAGTGATTTGCCCAGGGCCACACAGCTAGTAAGTGTCTGAGGCTGGATTTGAACTCAGGAAGATGAGTCTTCCTGAATCTAGGCCCCACAGTCTAGTTGCACCACCTAGATGCCCTCTAGACATCGGTCTCACTGTCACTAGCCAAAAAAACAAGGTGGTTATATTATAATCTCTGAGCTTCCTTCCAGCCCTGACATATGATTCCATTTCCCAAATGTGACTTATGCTCACCTGATTCTATGCCTCTGTTTATGTCCATTTTTTTGTGAGTTCCTTGATGGTAGGGTCTATATTTTGCCTCTTTTTGTATCCCCAGGGCTTAGCACAATGACTGGCACATAGTAGGCACTTATTAAATGCATATTGAGTGACTGACTCAACTTTTTTGGGAAAGTTTTTCCTCCTCAGCAGGCATAGGACTTTGGAACAGAGCAGGTATTTGTGAATAATTTGTGAATGCTATCAACCACTCCCTTTTCTCTGGTGTATTAGAGCGGTAAAAGCCCTTTCCTACAATGATCCTGTAAGATAGGTTGTATAAATATTATTGTTCCCACTTGGGAGTTAGGGAAGTGATATTACTTATCCAAGGTCATAAAGCTGGTATACCTTTATAGATGGGATTCCACCTCATTCTCCTGAATCTGTGCCATGATGCTACATTGCTTAGAACAATAATGTACCTGAGCTTAATTACCTCATTTCACCACCACTTACCACATTGTTTATATGTGGCAATTTGTTCCAAGATCGAAAGGAGGGATGGATACTAGGAACCCACCCCTGGATGGAGAAGAGAGAATTTTCTTTCTTCCTTTTCATTGCTCAAACATCAACAGTGGAAAGAAAGGGAGAAAGACAGAGAGTTCTAGGTATTCTCAGGAGCAGGATGGAGGGGGAAAGAGAGAGCAGGGAAGTTCTGGTGGCCTCAGTGGGATTGTGGGTCATCTAACCAGGGCAGCAATGTACCAAGGGTGCTTCCTGGAGCTGCCCAGATCCTTAAAGCCCAAACTGTAGATCATCATTATGCTTTTTGTTGGGTTTCTGTCCAATTTTAACAGATTTTTCTAAATGTTTTTATTTGTGAGCCCATGTAAGGATTGCGTTTTCTTGGCAAAGATATTAGAGAGATTTGCATTCTACAGATGAGGAGCTAAAGCAAACAGGGTTAATCAACTTGCCCAGAGTCACACAGCTAGTAAGTGTCTAAGACCAGACTTGAACTCAGGTCTTCCTGACACCAGGTCGAGCTCTCCAGTCACCTAGCTGCCCCTTCCTAAATGTTATCACTCACTGAAGTACATTGTGCTTTCATATGCAAAGGATGCTGTCGTGGATCTGTGAAGAGAACATGTCCTGTGGATTGCTTGCCTAGTATTGGTGAGGCTGAAAGCTTGGGCTGCTGTGGGAGGAGTCCGGATCTGAGAATCAGGACTCTTGGGTTCTGGCTATGACTCTACTACTAAATCAGCCTGTAATTTTTTTTCACATACTTCCTTGTCTGGGCCTCAGTTTCCTCCCTTGAAAAATGAAAGCATTGGGCAACCAGGTTCCAACTTCAACATTCCATGAATAGTTGATAGAACAGTCTGTCTTCAAGCACCTCTGCCAACCAGATAGGTAGCCAACATTCTACTGGAATAGAGTTCTTTATCTGCAAAAACCCAGCTGGATCATGGGATCAAACCCATGACTTCATTGTTGTCATCTGCCTCTTCTAATTAATGGAGCTAATCAAACACCAAACACTTGTAGTCTGGGAATGTTATAACTTGGATTGAACTATAAATGAAAAAAAGAGAAGTCAGGTCCAAGCTACTGCTAAGGCCTTTCTGTATTCTTTGTTATCAACATTATTACTCTCTTTTGATAGCTATGTTTTGGTTAATATGCATTAATCCCTTCCCACACTCTATGTTTGAACTTATTTGCAAGTTATCAATAATTTAATTGAATTCTTAAATTAAAAATGTAATTGGAACCCTTCCCCCCATCTAAGTCCAGTCCTTCTTGTTTTTTTCATATCTTTCTCTCTAATTCCTTTATCCCTTCCAGCTTCTAAAGGAGAGAGAAAGAAAGAAAGAACTCAAGGAAGGAGAAAGTAGATGCTTTGTTCTTATAATTTTCCTAGATGACTTGATGGTTGTGGGCCATTTGAAGGTATACTCCTCCTCTCACTCTCAGGGTATATTGACCTCATATTCTCTTAGCCTCTCCTCCTGCTACTTCCCTCCTTCCTTCTCCCATCTCATTCAAGGATTTTCTTATTTCAGTAGTATTTCTAGAACCACACCCTGCACATCGTGAGGGCCTCTTGTATATAATTAAGTGCTTAATTAGATAGTACAGCTAAAAGAGCAAGAGGAGTTCAGAGAAGAGTGACATCACTATGGACTGGGGTAGATAGGAAAGATTTCATTCAGGAAGTGGGGCTTGAGGGTCAGAAGGGAAGTAAAAAAGGGAAAGAGAAGATGGCATTCAAAAGGAGAAATAGAAGGGAAGTTTATTATGAAATGAAAAGAGAATTCCAGAAAGTACAGGAAAAGTGTCATTAAGGTTAAGGTCATAGGATCACACATTGAGAGTTGGAATGGAGCTGAGACCACCAATCCTCCCGCCCTTCCATTTTACAGACTAAGAAACTGAGGCACAATGAAGTTAGGCATCTTGCCTAGGGTCACACAAATAGCAAAGTAGCCAAGTTAATATTCGAACCTAGGTCCTCTGACTCCAATTCCAGCACTCTTTGCACTGTGCTAAAATAATTGGCTTATTATTTAATATTCACATTTTAAAGAAAATCTTTAGCTTGGTGATTTCCTGGATATAAAACAACAGCTCCCTGTTCCTAAAGAGACAGGATGCAAGCGAGCATTGTGAGAAAGTTTCTCTAGCCAATCTGCTCTCAGCTTTTATCCATTTGTTTGGGAGTTGCAAATAGCCTCCTTTCAGTTCACACTTTCTTGTCAAAAAATCTACCCATGGAAATTACCGGGCCCAAGTGAAATGAATTCCACCCCCCTCCCGCCCCCATCCAGAATTGTCACGGTTTTCTAGAGAGGAAGATTATTTTCTAAATTTAAAATAATTCTAAAAATGACGTGACAGGGGCCGGAGGAGGATCTCAGGATAGGACTTGGGGAAACTAGAGAGAGAGCCTTCGGCGGGTGGGCATCGAATTCCCCATCCGACCAGGCTACTCTAGGGTTTTTCAAACGCCCGGCCAGTGAGGAGTAGGGGTTCTCTCAGCACAGAAGGCTAGCTGTTCACTCCCTATTTTGTAAGTGAACACACTGGGGCTGTTTGGCAGTGACCCTGAGAATTCGTGCACCGAAGCAAGGCACCAGGGGGAGCGAACAAGGCCGCCTGCTTCTATGGCTTGGTTCTCGGCAGGCGCTTGGGGATAACGTTTCCCTCTCAGATTTGGGGTAGCCTGCCTGGACAGACACCCGCCCCTGGCCCTGGGGCCCGTGATCGTCCCACCGCCCAGTGCACAAAACCAGTTGGCGATCGGAACCCAGCCCTGCTTCAGGGCGCGCCCAGCTCCCCGCTGGAGCCACGGAGGAAAGGGCTCCAGGCAGGGAGCTAGAGCAGTTCGCAAAATCCACTTCTCCGGGTCTTCGCAGCAGCTGGGCTGGGAGGAGGGAGCCCGGAGGAATAGAGGGTTCAACTCGGGGACCGCACTAGGAAAAGGTGTGGACTGGAGAAGGGGGAGGGAAAGAGGGAGGAAGGAACGGGAGGAGGAGGAGACGGAGACTGGGACGAGGACCCTGGGGGAAAGACTGGTCCACTTGGAGTAGGCTTTCCGCGGATGTTCCCGAAGCAGGAGCTTGGGACGAGGGGCCAGCAGCACTCAGAGTTTTGTTTCAGGGGAGACACGATTTTGGGAGCGTGAAAGGCATGCTATTCTGGGGCAGGAGGCGGGAGACAGAAGCTGTGCCTCTGCTACCCCTCATTATAAACATTTAATTCAGAGGAGATTATGGAATAGCAGACCGGAAGGGGCCTTAGAGATTACCTGCTCCAGACCCTCCTTTTACATAGAAGGAAACTGAGTCCCAGAAAAAAGTGACTTGCCCAAGGTCATACAACTTCTTCGTGAGTCCCTGGAGCAGGACCCCGGCTTCTAAACACCTGGGGTAGTATTCGGGGAGTGCCAGAGGCTGCCTTTCGCCACCCTTGTTCCTCCTTCACTAGTCTCGCCCTCTTAATCTTTCCCCGGGGAGGCAGGGCGAAGGACACCTCCCGGCTGTCCCACAGACAGAACATTCCCGCGACAGCTGACATAACTGAAGCCAGCCCCGAGCACACAGATCTAACGGGGACACAGGGACGGTCTGAGCAAGGTTCAAGGGAGACATCCCACTGGGTAGAGAGCTGCTGGGCTTGGAGTCCGGAGATCTGGGATTTTCGTCCCAAATCGTACTACCAACCAGCGTGACCTTGCACAAATCGCCCAGTGTCTCTGGACCTCAGTTTCCTTCTCTGTAAAAAGAGGATTTGGGGCGAGGTGGTCTCGAAGGTCCCGAATCTGGGATACTGTATGTACTTCTGTAGGGGGTGTGGAATTCAGCTGTGGTTCTCACCTCACTATTCCCCCCTGGCAGGGCTAAAACACCGGGAGGGACAAAAAGAAAAAAAAGCCGCTTTGGAGAGACTGACTCTTCAGGGCTCGCAGCAGCATTCCCCCCCACCCCCTCCCCCGGGCATGCTCAGTAGCTCGGGCAGGTTTGGCTCCAAGTAGGAAGCTCCGGCGCTACACCGGCTGTTTTGCATTGACGCCAGTAAAGGCTGGAGGTCACTTCTTGCGGGTGCTTTGATTGGACGTGCTGCTGTCAAACCCTGGGGCAGAGACTGGGACGGGGAAACAACCTGGCAGAGATTCACCGGGCATTTCAAGGGGGTGCGGGGCACCCTCCCTGCGAGCGGGGCCACCCCTCCACCCTTGGAGGGGAGACGAGGGAAGAAGAGGCAGGAGCAGCATCTCTGCTGCACAACGCAGGCTCTGTGCCCGAGCATTAAACGTCTCGCCATTTTAATTCATTCCATGCAGAGCCAGGGACTCCAACAGATTTGCGTGTATGCATCATCTCTGGGACCAGAAACATCGTGGGCCCCGCATGCATTACAGACCTGCCTTCACGCTCGCTGCTGGGGCACCTCCAGCGTTTTGTTCCTGCTCGTCTTCAGCGTTATTACCATTTTCTTAAGACTGAAGCTCTGAACTCTTCCCCCACCCCCTTTCCGTCACACACACCCCACCTTATTTTATTCTGTTTGCGCGGCAAACATGCACTGAAACGGGATTCCCGTGTTTCTTTTCCTCTACTCCAGGAATTGGCACCGCTGGATGGAATGCTTTGCAGGGTAAACCTGCTTTTCGGAGGGGAAATCTGCCTTCTGGAGCTGCTGCCAAGAGGATAGTGTGTGCATGTCAATAGCCAGTCTGAGCCGCCGCCGCCGCCGCCGTTGGGAGGAAGGAGGAGGAGAAGGAAAGGAGGGAGCATGCACTGGAGGGGAACGTGAGCGCTAGTCTGTAACTGTGGAGGGGGGAGCGATCCAAGGGGGTTTCACTTCCCCCCACCCCCAGCAAAGAGGAGTAGCGCCTCTTACAGTTAAACTTCGTGGGAAGAAAATTGCCAGTTTAGTCTTCGGGGTGTGGAAGAGCAGGGACCTCCTTCCCTCACCCTACCCCACCCCTTGTCCCAGACCCCGTTCCGAAACCCTCCTGAAACACTGTGAAATTAAAAAATACTGCTTCTCTGGGATTTTAATATTTAATTCAAGAAAATGGGAGCGCTCTCTGCCGAGAGCCACACTCGCTAAGTCAAGGGGCTTGTTGGCTTCTCCCCGGGGGGAGAAAAACCCTGCCCCAAACCCTGCCCGCTGAACGTTGAAGGCAACGATGTGCAGCTCGGCCTGCGCTTCATTTCCCCACAGCCCCCCTCCGGGTTCCCATTAAAGTTCCAAGAAGCCCCCGCTCCCAGAAGAAGTAGAAAAGGGCTATGTTTCCTTGCTCGCTGAGGTTAACTCATAATGACACAGCCCTCGAGCCCAGCGAATGACAAGAAAGACTAGCTAGACAGACCCTTGAGAAGCTGAGAATTCCGAGACCAAATCCAGCGGATCGAAGCAAAAGTCGATTTAGAAAACAGCGTCCGAAGGGACTTGAAAGCATGGGCTGCGCTCCAAGCATCCACATTTCTGACAGCAGGGTGGTGTACCACAGTGGCAAAGAGTCCGAGGACTCGATCTCCCCTAACCAGAGCAATACCACCATGTCTCAGCAGCTGCAAAACAGCAACCCTATGCCCGGATTATTCATCAAATCCCCTAACACGTCCACTTACAAAGTGCGGACAAATGCGTCCAAGAAAGACAGGCAGGAGAACAGCATGGAAACGGAGACCCAGACCAGCAGGTCCAGTATTAAGGTAAAAAAGCCACCAGACGGGAACATTAATTTTCTTTTGGAAGGGTTTTTTTTTCTTTCTTTTCCCCCCTTTTTCTTTTCTGTAGCTTATTTCAAGGGGAGGGACTGCATGTGACATTTTATATTAGCTCTCTGTATCGTTTTTCGGGTTCACTGACACTTTCTAAGGTGAAACTTTAGCCTTTTCTGAGAACTCTCCTTCCCACAAATATGAAGTGTGGAGCTTGGGGAATCAAAGAGGGGAAACACTAAAAGTTTCCCTCTTATGACTTTGCCTTTAATTAAGAAGTGGTCTTGATTGTACCCACAAGAAGCCACGGCGCTGGAGTTTCTATGGTTTGTACAGCAAATAGGTATCTTTTTCCTGAATAGTTTTTCTTTTGCTTTCTTCTGCGATCTTAAAAGTATGTTTGGCACAGAAAAGATGGTTGCCCCCCCTCCCCTCCCCGCCTACGGAACCCACTTTCCTTAATATAGTGTCTGATAGAAATCCCTGAGAGTCCACATCGAGAAATATCTTGTAAATGTCCAGTGATTAAACTCTATAATACAAATGGAGCGTGACCAAGAAATATCCTTCTTACATTTTTAATTCCTTTTCGATGAACTGGTGTTTTAGAAGGAGGGGCTGGGTTTGGTGGTGGGAGATTTTGCCTGTAGGTAGAGGAACTGCCTGCCCTCCATTCTTGAAAACTGTTACAAACCGTGTGTGCTCTTTTGTTTTCTTGGTTACTCTGTTATCATCACAACTCTCTGGGGGGCTGGGGAGGGGTGCTTGGCCTTGTGCAGTTGGGTGTGTAAAGCGGTGTAACACTTTATTTTTCCTTGGTTGCCTCACTCAGGCAACTAAAGTATCTTCGTTTTCTATAGGAATATCAGGTGTTCAGTAAGTACCCTGGCAACATCAGCTCCATTTCCTTGTATCTACTTAAGATTCGGATGTATCTGTATAAATATTGCATTAAACTATATGTCTAAGCAGAAAAAAATAGCAATAGAGAATAGAAAATACGTCATTTCAGGGCACCCAGCAGGGCAGAGTTAACATTTGGGGAGAAACTTACTTGGAAATCACAGGATAGAAGCTCACTGCCTCTTATTAGCATTCTACTTCAGCTTAAGTTTTGCAGAATTTTCTTTTTTTTTTCTCCTTTGTTTTGATTGCTGTTTGGGAAGGAAGAGAAGGGAAGGGGAAAGTAAAGGAAAATGTGTCTTTTAGTTGAGATAGGAGGCTTCAAGCTGTTCTCTACGACTTGCCCCAACCTTCCTTAAAAATGAAGACAAAAATTGTGCATGGCCTCAGACTGGTAATTGGAAGCCATCACAACTTTAAAAAATGCCATTTGCAAAATTGCCTTGGTTTTCTTTGCTCAGTGAGGACTACAGTCCATCTAAGTTTGATATTTATGACAATTTTCTGTCCTATGCCATGACAAACATGGTAAATACTCTTTCCTTATGAAAGTGAGAAGTCCCTTTTTTTAAATGGTTGCATAATACAGCTGAAAGGATTTCTTTTCTCTCAGTGAAAATTTCACCTTTTGCTGGTATCAGATCTAAAAGGTTTGATTCTGTCTTTTACAAAAGAGTCTGAGAAAATGGCTCATATTTCAAAATGGAGAGTAAGATAGAAGCTACTTTTCCACTCTATGAAGGATGATTCATTTCTGCCAGCAGTGGTATGTATATATGTATGTATGTATACATATGGCTAAACTATATCTTTGACAGTAGTATTTTAAATATGCTTAACTAGTTTTAAGATCATTGGTCAGGTAGGCTGTGTTCATTAGATAATGATGTCAATTAGATGTTGAAAGATTTTTGTCATCTTCTAAACTTTGACCAAAAATGATTTTGGCCTAGTAGATGTTGAGCTTTCAAGACAGAAAAGACATTTTGAAAAAATGTACTGTTTGACCAAAATGCAAGTATTTAATGTTTGTATGGTCATGGATTTATAGGCCCAGACAAGTTTAGATCTTCCCCCCCCCTTCCCCCCTGTACAATGTAATCTCTTGGAAGGCAAGGACAATTTGCTTTTTTATTTTTGTATCACCAGCATACACAATATTCTTTTAGTAAACATTTGTTGAATTGAATTAGAAGGATCCCATATAAGATTCTGTTAGCCTGTGAGTTTTTCCAGGACAGGAACTGTATCTTATCTTTTTTGTGTTGTTCAGTCTTTAGTACAAAATCTTGCATGTTGTAGGTGTTCAGTATGTGGTTGATCCCTTGATCTGCTGATAGCCATTAATTCTGAAACTAGTATAAGAAGAAATTCCTCGGAGTATCCTAGCTCTGGATTTATGAAGAATGGCCTTGTCCCCAGGGAAAATCTCTCCTTTAATCCAGGTCAGGGCTGTAGCTCATCCTCCAGTTAGTATTGATCTTTCTTTTCTGAGAGGCATTATAGTAGCTAGAAGGAGAACCTTCTCAGTGAAACTTATTTCTATTTAGGGACTCAGGAATTCCTTCCTCTCCAACTCAGGTTTCCTCTAAGACTGGAACAGTCAGTCTAAGGGTTACTGTTTAGTCACCTATACCCAGGGAAAGAAGCACAAAGCAGAAGAGGCACCTAGGGGTTCAGATGCCTGGCTTAGTCTTGCCTCATCAACAGGTGTCCAGGTTGCCTCCCTGTGCTCTGACACTAGTTTTGTTAGGTGACAAGTTGTATAAGAGATAACTACATTCATAGGAAGAATTTCCTCACCAAGGATGTCCCCATGCCAGTGAAAACCCAGGTCTATTCCTATCTTTAAAGTTCAGTACACTCATTTATTTAAGATATCAAATATTTTCTAGGAATCACAAACTAGTGTAAACATTCATAGGAGGCAATTATTAGAAACTTTATTGCATTTTAACAAAATAATTATATATGACTATCTGGTTTAGATATTATCATATTTTTCTTACAACAGAATTTTAGCTGATTTAAAAACTTTTGAAAAATAAATTTAAAAGTATCTGAATTGTATGCAGCCGGGGTTTGGGTCAAACATTCTACATGTACAGAGGTATGAGATAAGACTGGAAAGGTACGGTGGCACCAACTGATGAAGGACCTTGGAAAGGAAACTGGAACCTTACTTGGAGACAATAGGAAGCTATAAGAAGAGGAAAATGATCAGATCTGTGCATGCAGAATATTATTCTAGAGGCAGATTGTAAGTTGTGGAGAAAGAAGACTTGTCTAAGGAGGCTGTTGCTATAGTGCACAGGGGTGGGGAACCTGCAGCCTTGAGGCCACATATGACCCTCTAGGTCCTCCAGTGTAGCACTTTGACCTAATCCAGACTTTGGCAATGAGGTCACAGGTTCCCCACTCTTGGTCCAGGAGGATGGCAAAGAAGACCCATATTAAGGTAGTAGTTGTGGGGCTAGAGAGGAGGGGCCTAACATGAGAGGGCTTGCTAAGCGAGAATTGATGGGCACTAGCAACTGATTGAACATGGGAGGTAAGAGACAGGGGAGAGTCAGAGAGAGCACTAAGATTTTGAACCTTAGAGAAATGGTAAATAGTAATTTCAGTAAGAGAAATCATGAAATCAGAAGGAGAAATAGGTTGAGGAGGAAGGTTATAAGCTCATCTTTGCATCTGATAAATTCAGAATGTCTCTGGTGGAACATTTAGGTATGATGTGAGGTCTGTCGAGAATTTGTTACGTCAGTCTGGAGCTTGGAGCTACAGATGAGGAAACTGAAACCCAAAGAGGTTAGTTGACTTGCCCAAGATCACACAGTTAGAATGTCACAGTGGAAGTTTTTCTGAACTCCAAATCTAAATCCACACTGCCTGTCACAGTAACAGTAGACACTTAGATAGCATTTTATTACTACGAATCACCTGACATACATGATCTCATAAAATCTTTACAAAGGTAGCACACATACTATTTATCTCGTTTTATAGATGATGAAACTGGGACTCTGAAAGTTAAAGTGACTAACTTGAAGTCACACAACTAGGAAGTAATAGATCTGGGACCCAGATCCCCTACCTCCAAGTTCACTATATTTTTTCTACAACCTTAGCATGCTTAAAAATTTTTTAAAAGTTATATTTATTTATTTAATTAAATATTTCCCAATTACATGTAAATTGTTTTTAACACACATTTTAAAAAATTTTGCGTTTCTAACTCTTTTCCTCCCTTCTTTTCCTCCCCTTTTTTGAGAAGGCAAACAACTTGATATCATTTGTACAAGTGAAGTCATGCAAAACATATTTCCATATTAGCCATGTAATGAAAGACAAAATAAAATGATAAAAATAAAGTGAAAAAAGTGTGCTTCACTCTGCATTTAGAGTTCATCAGTTCTCTACAGGCAGATAGCATCTTTGATCATGAGTCCTTTGGAATTGCCTTGAATCTTGTCTTGATCAGAGTAGCTAAGTCTTTTGTAGTTCGTCATCCTTTGAATATTGTTGTTACTATGTACAATGTTCTCCTGGTTCTTCTCACTTTACTTTGAATGAATTCACTATAATTCTTCCTGGGCTTTTCTAAAACCGTTCTGCTTGTCATTTCTTAGAGCACAGTAGTCTTCCAACACATCATCACAACCGTCACAAACAACTTGTTCAGCCATTCCTCAATTGATGGGTATCCATCCCCTCAATTTCTAATGCTTTGCTGCCGCAAAAAGGGCTGCTCTCTCTCTCTCTCTCTCTCTCTCTCTTTCTCTCTCTCTCTCTCTCTCTCTCTCTCTCTCTCTCTCTCTCTCTCTATATATATATATATATATATATATATATATATATATACACATACGCATATTACAAATAGGGGCTTTTCCTTCTTTTTTGATCTCTTTGGGATACAGACCTAGTAGGGGTATTGCTGAGTCCAAGATTATACATAGCTTTGTAGCCCTTTGGCCATAGTTCCAAATTTCTCTCTAGAATGGTTGAACTAGTTCACAATTCCACCAGCAGCGAATTAGTGTTCCAATTTTTTCACATTCCCTCCAGCATTTGCCATTTTCCTTTTGTGTCACACTAGCCAGTAATTTGATAGATGTAAGGTGATGTCTTGGAGTTGTTTTAATTTGCATTTCTCTAATAAGTAGTAATTTAGAGCATTTTTCATGTGACTATTGATAGCTTTGATTTCTTTTTCTGAAAACCACCTGTTCATATCCCTTGACCATTTATCAGTGAGGGTATGGTTCTTTTTCTTAAATTTGACTTTTTTACCTAGATATTTGAGAAATGAGGCCTGTAACAGAGAAACTTGCTGCCATTTCCCCCTCCAATTTCCTGTTTTCCTTCTATTTTAGCTGCATTAGTTTAGTCTGTGCAAAACCTTTTTAATTTTAGGTAATCAAAATTATTTATTGTACTTCCCATTATCTTCTTGTTTGATTTTGAACTTTTCCCTTATATGTAGATCTGAAGATACTTTTTTTCCATGCTCCCCTAATTTACTTATGATATCACCTTCTATGTCTAAATCATTTATGCATTTTGACCTTATGTTGGTATATAAAGGGAAGTGTTGGTCTATGGCTAGTTTCTGCCAAATTGATTTCCAGCTTTCTCAGCGATTTTTGGCACATGGAGAGTTCTTACCCCCAAATCTTGGATGTTGCGGTTTATCAAACATTAGAGTACTATGGTCACTTACTACTTGTGCATTGTGTACCTACTATATTCCATTGATCTATCACTCTGTTTCTTATCTGGTACCAGATTGTTTGATGATTACCACTTTGTAATATAGTTTGAAATCTGGAAAAGCTATGCCACCTTCCTTATCTTTTTTTATTGATTCCCTTGATATTCTTGTCTTTTCTTCTTCCAGATGAACTTTAGTGCTATTTTTTCTACCTCTGTAAAGTAATTCTTTGACAGTTTCATTGGTATGGCACTGTATAGGTAAAATTTAATTGAGGTAGAATTGTCATCTTTATTATATCATCTCAGCCTTCCCATGAACAATTTATATCTCCCCAGTTGTTTAGCTCTGCCTTCATTTGTGTTAAAAGTGTTTTATAATTATGTTCATATAATCAATCCCTGGTTATGTCTTGGCAGATAGATTGCCAAGTATTTTATATTATCTGCCGTTGTTTTAAATGGAATTTCTCTTTCTATCCCTTGCTGCTGGGTTTTGTTGGTAGTATATAGAAATGCTGATGATGTATGTGGATTTATTTTATTTCCTTCAACTTTGCTGAAGTTATTAATTGTTTACCTTGGCACTCTTACCTTCAGCACCTTGGCAAAGGAGTAGTTGAGGCCAGCTAAGTGAATGAACTTGCCAAGGGAAAGAAAAGAGACAACATAGGACCAAAGATACTCTGCAGCCTCTCGCTTTAAGGAGCCAGTGAAGAAGGAAGGGTAGCAAGAAAGTTGGCAGAAGGTGAGGTTTCTGAAACTTGAGAGGAGAATCCAAGAGGAGAATTAGATCAATAGCCTCAGGGGCTTCAGAGAGGCCAAGGAAGATAATGAAAATCCTGGATTTAGTATTTAAGATGTTATTGGTAACCTTTGAGAGACCACATTCAGTAGAATAGAAGGGATCAAAAGCTTCATCACAGGGGACTGAGGAAAGAGTGGGTGAGGAAATGGAGGCATTGGATGTAGACCCCTTTTTCATTTTTTAAAAAATTAATTTATTTGTTTTCAGTTTTCTACAATCACTTCCATAAATCTTAGATTTTTCTCCCCCTCCCTCCTTTCTCCTTCTCCCCTCCCTTCCCCTTTCCTTTATTTCCCCCCTCCCTCCCTGAGGCGGTATGCAATCTTATGTAGATTCTACACATACATTCTTATTAAATCTATTTTCACCTTAGTCATGTTGCATAGAGGAATTAAAATGAGTGGGAGAAACCATGAAAAACAAAACATAACATAACACAAGAGAAAATGGTCTGCTTCTTTCTGCAATCCAGTTCCATAATTCTTTCTCTGGATGTGGAAGGCATTTTGCCTCAAGAGTCCATTGGGAATGTTTTAGGTCCTTGCATTGCTGTGAAGGTCTAAGTCTACCAGAAAAATTCCTCACACACTGTGGTTGTTGCTGTGTACAAAGTTCTCCTGGTTCTGCTCCTTTCATTTAGCATCAATTCATATAAGTCCTTCCAGGCCTGAAGTCTTCCTGTTCATCATTTCTTATAGCACAATAGTATTCCATTACATTCACATACCACAACTTATTTGGTCATTCCCCAATTGATGGGCATCCCCTCAATTTCTAGTTCTTGGCCACCACAAAGAGAGCTGCTATAAATATTTTTGTACATGTGGGACCCTTTCCCATTTTTATGATCTCTTTGGGATACAGTTCTAGAAGCGAAATGGTTGAGTCAAAGGGTGTGCACATTTTTGTAGCCCTTTGGGCATAGTTCCAAATTGCTCTCGACAATGGTTGGATCAGCTCACAGCTCCACCAACAATGAATTAGTGTTCCAACTCTCCCACATCTTCTCCAGCATTTATCATCTTCCTATTTTGTCATGTCAGCCAATCTTATAGGTGTGATGTGGTACCTCAGAGTTGTTTTGATTTGCATCTCTCTAATCAATTGTGATTTAGAGCATTTCTTCGTATGACTATAAATAGCTTTAATTTCTTGTACACCATTTTTTTCATGAAATTTGGCACTGAAGCGGAAGAGAGTGAAAGAAGAGACAGATGGATGGGGAAGAAGGATCAAGAGAATGGATGGTGGGAATTTTGGAGGATGATGGGAATAGTTAAGGAGGCCTGAACATAATTAGAAAATAGATGGGAAGGAACCAGAAGAAAAGGGAGAATGGAGGGAAAGAGTTTGGATGTAGTATGGGAATAAGGGAGAAAGCTATATCAAAGGCATAGTTAGAGAGATTAACCTCATAGAGGATCTTAGAGTCATAGATTTAGAGCTGGATTTAGACTTTAGAGGCCAGCTTATCCCTTCTTTTAACAGATGAGTAAATGGAGACCCCGAGAAATTAGATGGGAAAGTCAAGGAATAAGCATTTATTAAGTTCCTACTATGTGCCAGGTACTGCGCTAAGTGCTTTACAAATATTTTCTCATTTGATCCTCACCATGGTTCTGTGAGAGAGTGCTAATCTCCTCCCCGTTTTACAGTTGAGCAAACTGAGGCAGAGAGATGTTAAGTAACTTGCCCAGGGTTACACAGCTAGGAAGTACTGAAGTTGACTTGGAACTCAAGTCTTCCTGACCCCAGGCCCATCACTCTCTCCTGTGCCTCCTAGTTGCCCCAAGGTCATCCAGATAATTGAAGTCAGAGCCTGGACTAGAGATATCTCTCCCCAGGCTTTATAAGTAAGAAAATAAGGTATCTCCCCTACATATAGAGGTCTGATGTTCAAGGAGAGAGAATATGATTAATTTATTATTCTGATTAATTGAATACTACATGAATTATCAATATAAAAATTACAGTACATTTAGCGTTAAAATCTGACATCATTATTCCTTGATGATTCAGAAAGAAGACATTTTAGTACCTCAGGGTCATCATTATAAACCTCAATTCAATATTTAAAAAAAACTAGTCATTTGTAAATTTCTGATTTTTAGCAGTATTGAGAATTCTTCCAAATTTTAGGATGAGAATTGACTATCTCCACTTCAACATTTTAATATTTAAATTTCAGCCTTAAAGCTAACTCCTTCTCTTCTACCCTTTGTGCAAATGGTAGCTTCAGCTTTTACTCTATAAGTCAAGTATGCTTCTAATATGCTAAGTTTAATAATAATTTGAATTTATATAGGGAGTTAAGGTTTGCAAAGTTCTTTATGTACATTATTTGATCACATAAATAATTGGATTGTGCACATCATTTGATTGTCAAAACAGTCCTGTGAGGTCAGTGAAAATTTTGGTGCTAATATTTTATAGATCAGAATCCCAAGCTTCAAAGAGGTTAAGGGACTTGTCCAGGGTCCTATGACCAATAGGTGTCTAAGATTTGAACTGTACTCTTGAGTCCAAATCCAAGGACCTAGCCACTATAGAAATGTGCTTCCTGGACATGCTTTCAGTCATTTATTTATTCATTCAATACATTTATAAATCATTTTTTTATGTATAAAACACTGTGCTAGGAACTCTGGGAAAACAGGAGTATGGGAGAGAGTCCCTGCCTCATGGAGGTCAGTTTGGTTGGAGCAAGAAGACATATATATATCAATGTTGGCATGTCAATACATATGATTTGCTTTTATTTCCTTTCATTGACCATCCTTTAGGGGCCATACTGTCTCTGGAATTCTTGGATGATGTTTGGATGGATAAAGAAAGTGATGGTGAATACCCACCAGGTGTGGCAGCCTGGAACTGGCTTCTCAACTCCTAATCCATATTCTCCCCATTTATGGCACTAATCTCCTCTTCTTCACTACCTTTCCACCCCTCCCTTCCTGCCCTGGCAAAAAGGAAGTTTTGAGGTAATGAGGTGTAAAGAGCCCTGGTTTGGGAGTCAGAGAACTTGGGTTCAAATACTGCTTCTGCTACTTGTGACAAATCATCTTACCTTGCTGGGTCTCAATTTCTTTCTTTAAAAACAAAAGCAGTTTGGACTAGAGGATCACTAAAGTTCTTATCCAGAGCTGACATTCTATGATTAAATGACAACTGAGTTGAACTGACAGTGATTACATTAAGTTAAATTGAGAGGAAGATCACTCTGGGCTGGAGTTGTAAAGGCAGGCCACATGGAAAAGGTGAGACTTGACCTGGGCCCTGAAGGATCAGATTTGGGATTGCAGAATTCTAGCTAAAGGACATGATATGAGCAGACCGTGTAAATGACCCATTCCAGAGACACTGAGTAGGTGAGTCTACCAGAAAGTGCCATGGGAAATGAGGTTAGAAAGACAGATTGTAAGTAGACTGAAGAAATTGGAATGTGAAGAGTTTGGACTTTCTTGTGTAGGATCTTCTGGCTTGGAGGTGCAGGAGTGAGATCTGATCCAGCTTGGATTTCATTCTTGATATTTTATTGCTCTGGTCATGGTTACTGCAGACCAAGAACAATTTCCTTCCTTCCTTCCTTCCTTCCTTCCTTCCTTCCTTCCTTCCTTCCTTCCTTCCTTCCTTCCTTCCTTCCTTCCTTCCTTCCTTCCTTCCTTCCTTCCTTCCTTCCTTCCTTCCTTCCTTCCTTCCTTCCTTCCTTCCTTCCTTCCTTCCTTCCTTTTTCTTCTTTTAAAAGAATATATAATTTATTTTTCTGTTATCAACATTCACTTCCACAAGAATTTGAATTCAAAATTTCTTCCCCATCTCTCCCCACCCCTCAACCCCAGGATAGCATCCACCCCATCCACCCTTCCTCCAGTCTGTCCTCCCTCCTATTAGCCCCCTTCTTCCAGTTATCTCCCCTCTATTTTCCTGTAGGCAAAATAGATTTCTATATCCCATTGCCTGTATATCTTATTTTCCAGTTGCATGCTAAAACAATTTTTGAACATTCATTATTAAAGCTTTGAGTTCCATATTCTCTCCCTTCCTCTTTCCCCACCCACCCTCATTGAGAAAACAAGCAATTCAATATAGGTCATACATATGTAACCATGCAAAACACTCCCGTAATAGTTATGTTACAAAAGACTGACCACATTTCCCTGTGTCCTATCCTGCCCTTCATTTATTCCATTCTTTCCCTTGACCTGTCCTCCCACAGTAATGTTTGCTTCTGATTATCCCTTTCCCCAATTTGATTTCCCTTCTACTACCTTCTCTCTCCTATCTTCTTCCCCCTTGTCTTCCTGCTGGGTAAAATAGATTTTCATATCCAATTGAGTGTGTGTTATTCCCTCCTTAAGCCAAATCCCATGAGAGTAAGGTTCACTTATTTCCTTTCATGTACCCCCTCTTCCTCTCCATTGTAAATCTCTTTCTTCCTTCTTTTATGTGAGATGATTTGCTACATTCTACCTCTCCCTTTCTTGTATTCCTAGTACATTCCACTCAACAGTAAATTTTAATTTTATTTTATTCACCCTTCATATTCAGCTCATACTGTGCCCTCTGTATATATATACATATATATGTATATACACATATATATGTATATACACACACACATACATATACCCATGTATATATACATACATATACACATATAATATGTATATACATTCATACCCATACATACCTATATATATGTGTATTTATACATATATAAACACACACATAATATATATATATATATACATATATATGTATGTATGTATGTACATTCCCTTTAACTACCCTAATACTGAAAAAGGTCTCATGAGTTACAAATAACATCTTTCCATGTAGGAATATAAGCAGTTCAGCTTTAATGAATTCCTTAAAGCTTTTCTTTCCCATTTACCTTTTCATGTTTCTCTTGATTCTTGTATTTGAAAGCCAAATTTTCTATTCAGCTCTGGTCTTTTCAACAAGAATTCTTAGAAGTCCTCTGTTTCATTAAAATTCCATTTTTTCCCCTGAAGTATTATACTCAGTTTTGCTGGATAGGTGATTCTTGGTTTTAATCCTATCTCCTTTGACCTCTGGAATATCATATTCTAAGCCCTTCAGTCCCTTAGTGTAGAAGCTGCTAAATCTCCTGATTTATCCTGATTGTATTTCTACAATACTTGAATTGTTTCTTTCTAACTGCTTGTAATATTTCCTCCTTGACCTGGAAACTCTGGAATTTGACTACAATATTCCTGCGAATTTTCCTTTTGGGATTCTTCTTTTTGATCTCTATTTTTAATCAGATCCTGTCTCTTTCTGTAGCTTCTTCCTACCTTCCTTCTCTCTCACCCCTTTCTCCCTCTCAGGTCTTCTTCCTTCTTTCTTTCTCCATCCCTTTTCCTTAACTGGTCATCAAATGAATACAACATAATATGTTGGTATTTTTTTTGTAAATTAATTTGTTTTCAGTTTTCAACAATCACTTCCATAAATTTAAAAATTTCTCCCCCTCCATCCCCAAGATGGCATGCAATCTTATATGAGTTCTACACATATGTTGGTATTTATTTTTGAATAATGAGGTTTTATGTTCCCTGTCTGAAATTTTTTAAGGAGTTGAAAATTGTCTATTCTTTGCTTTAATGAAAAGAAAAAAACCCTCTTAAGGTAGTTTTAGAATGTGATTCTTGATTTTTATCTGTGGTTCAAAGACAAGCAGAGGTCACCTGGGCTTTGAACAGGCAGCTTGTGACTGTGTCACCAGCAGAGTGAGATTCCTCTTGGCTGTGTGACTTAATGGAAAAACCACTGGCTTTGGAGTCTGAAGAGCTGGGTTTGAATTGCTGCTCTGTTCCAAACTACTTTTGTGATCATATGTAAAAAAAACCCCAACAACCCTTTACCTTTTGGGGCCTCTGTTCCCCTCATTTATAAAACAAAGGGGTAAAAAAGATCCCATGATCTAAAATCCTTCCAGTTCCAAACCTTAAGATTTTTTAGTAAGGTAGACCATCTCAATTGAGTAGCTTCTTTTTCTCCTGGTCCCCCATAAAGGCAGAGAAGTCAGCTATCCTGTAATACCTATTGATCCTTCCCTCACTGCAATTATATCCCTGAAGGATCACTTTTCTTTTCTTACCCATTCAAGTCCTGTTCAGTCAGTGGTAAGCCTTCTATTTAGAAAACCATTTGGGAGTTTGATTTCATTTACAAATTTCTAGGGTTGAGAGATCACCAAAATAGCCTTCATCTTCTTTTCTCAAGGGAAATCCATGTTTGAAGTGCTGGATCAACCTTTTAAAAATAAATAAATCAGTTTAAAAAAATCTTTCACCCCAAAGCCTGAAATCAGATGATTAATTAAAATTTTGTTCTCTTATTTTGGTCATGTTTGGGTTGAGCAGTGCTCCAGGGTCTCTCTCTTCTGTTCTAATTTTGGTTGGATGAGTTTGGTAAGAAGAGTGGTAGAATATGATTACAGAGAGTTGTTTTGACAAGTCTCAGTGTGGAAATTTCTTAGCTACAAGTATCACACACTGTTTGGCCACAACACAGTCAATGAGAACACCACATAGAGCTCTTTTGGGGCTTTGAAGTGGCCATAATGTCAATAGAATAACCCTAGTAGGACTATTCAAAGCTTTTATTATCTGCAGATCTGAAATACATTCCTCTGGCCTATTCAGTGTGCTACCCATGGCCATATCTTTCATCCTTTCATCCTTTCTGCCACAATCTTTGAATTTCCCTTGCCAATATGAACTGTGGCAGTCATTTTCAATCCTTATTCTCAGAAGGGGAGATGCACAAAAGGCTGGCATTACAACCCTTGTCACATTTAGGTACATTTTACCTGCTGTACCTTGGAGAGAATCTGTTTTACCATTTTAGTGTTCTATAAAACTTCCTTCTGCTAATAAATGGGAAAGGAGATAGTTTTGTTGTCATGGAAAGAGACCTGGAGCAGTAGACCAAGGAACGCTTTCCTCCCTGGGCAAAGAACGGGTAAGACTAGTGATTTCTGAGGATTCTTTTAGCTTTAAAATTTAATGGCTCTGGGTTATAGGATTCTGGTGTAGACACTTATTAGCTCTATGACCTTGGTCAAGTCCTTTTACTTCCACAACCTCAGGGTCTTTATCTGTAAAATGAGGATAACAACATGTATGTCACTTATAAGGGTGTTGTGGGGACCAGATAACGTAAAGTATTTTGTATACCATTTGTTGCTGTTCAGTCGTTTTTCACTTGTGCCTGATGCTTTGTGACCCCATTTGGGGTTTTCTTGCAAAGATATTGGAATGGTTTGCCATTTCCTTCTCCAACTCATTTGACAGATGAGGAAATTGAGGCAAACAGAGATAAGTAAGGGTCACATAGCTAGTTAAGTGTCTGAAATCAGATTTGAATTCAGGAAGATGAATCTTTCTGACTTCAGCCCTGGAACTCTATCGACTGAGCTACCTTGCTGCTCTTAATTCTTGTCCGTATTTTTTCATAAATCCTCCAAAGAGGATCTATTCAGTAGGACAATGTCTTCCTCTTTTTCTTTTAGCCTCTTGAGGGTACTAATGTGCCACTCAGGGTGTTCATCTATTGTCTTCTACGTGACCAACCCACATTTCATAATCATATAAATTCTTCCTAATTTCTTTATATGAAATGTTCCTTAAACTTCTTTTCTACATGAAATTACACTTCTCTTTCAGATACAAGTCACTGACTTTGTGAACACTAACCAGGCAGGGGATCTGATAATTAGGCTCTTCTAAGAGCCTGTGACCAAAATGCAAACTCATTATTAGCACTGAACATCAGTCACCATATGAATTGCAATATCTGTTTCAGTCATTTTAGACTTCTCGTGACCATACAGAGGAAGTTGTGAGGTTTAGATTAAAAATGACTTGTAATACATTTCAGCAGTAAATAGACTACTGTTGTAAATATAAACCTCTTACTAAGAGTGTGATCTTTGTGTTAACAACTCTGACATCTCCACATGTTTTTGGCATTGAGTGATGGATAGTGTCCCAAAGGCAAAGAGAATTTTGTATATGTCTATGATTCTAAGAAAACTGTATTTGCAATTGAGGAGGGGGACGAATTCGAGGAACATAGACTGGATTGTTGCAAAAATACAACTAGGAAATGCTCTTGTTGCAGCAGGAACCTTGGATTTGAAGTGCATTTAAAAATGGGCTTGTCATAGAGATGTGAGAGTCATAGGAGCTTCTCCTAGTGATTGGGGTTCAGTTACTTGTGCTCTGTCACTGCACTTCAGTCCATTTTCCTCATCTACAAAAATGAGGATACTTTTGGCTACAACATCTTGTAGGGTTGCTGTGAGGATTGTTAGATAATGTAATAAAGATCTGGTGTAACCCCTGCTTTTCTATGCATATACCACTGCTCTCTGTGCCCTGTTATTAGGACCATGTTTAGGATCAAAATGTTTAGAGCCAAACGGGACCTTAAAAAATCCATTCAAATACAGAATTTTTTTTTTCATTTTTACCTTCTTAAGCATACCAATGTCCTACTCACAGTCTGTTTTGTTTCTTTTCAATATCTGACCAATCCTCCTCCTTTCTGGTTCATCAAAATCTCAACAATATCTTTTTGTGAAGAATTATAATGTCCTGGATAGAGCACTGGTTTTGGAGTCATGACAACCTGGGTTACAAGTCACACTCTGACACTGACTAGCTGTGAAGCCTTGGGCAAGTCACTTAACTTCTGTGTTAACACACAGCAACTTCCTAGGATGTATCTACTAAGTTATAGATGGCTTGAAATGTGGGTTGATGAAAAGAGAATTCTCATACCAGGAGTTCCCTGGGCTGATGAAATCTCAGCCCATTCTCAGATCCATCCTCAGATCCATCCTCATTCTTATAGCAGATGTGAAAAATATGCTGATTTTTTTAACTGATGAGGAAACTGAGGCTCAGAGGGGTGAAATGACTTGCCTAGAGTCTTCATCTAAATGAATTGCATTTAGCCATTTCTTGTGTAAGTAGTCCCTGGAGGACACACATAATGTTTGTACCATCAGTAACTGATGCAAAAAACAGACTATTAAGTTCCACAGTTAAATATTTTGTTGTAAGAGGCAGATTGTTAGAATTTACATATTCAACAGCTTCAGCCAGACATGCCTTCTGATCAGTTTATTAACTCTGCCGATTAAACGCACAGGAAAGAATTTTCAAATAATCACATTATGCCTGGTAACCATAATTAGACACCAAGTCCTCTGAAGGGAGCATTCTTCCGGATCATCTCCCACTGCTCCAAGCAAAGTTTTTGGACCCAAATCAGACTCCCAGGCCCTTTCCTCCTCTTTTGCTTTTTTTAATGAAATCTGTAAATATGTTACTAAGTGCTACGTAAAAAGTTTCTCATTTTGTAAACCAACAGTTATGGCCCCCACCTGTGAATGTTTTTGTTTTTCTCAAGGGCAAGACATTCTCTGACTTCCCAGACTTTGGAAAATAGTAAAGTTCTATCTTTGGACTCTGGGCCTTTTGACAAATTGCTTCTTCCTTGATCAGATTCTCCCTTCTCCCTTTACACAATCCCCCATTTGATTGTCATAAAATAATTTTATATGAGGAAGTGGTAGATGTTTACCAGCTTTGCTTTTGAAGAAAATTAGCATGGTGTGAACATGAAACATTAAGGAAAACTTGACCCTGGAGACCCCTTGACTGATAAAACAAATTGCTATTAATAAATTATCTGTTAAATTTCTTTTTACCTTTTTTTCTCCTAACACTGATTCAATTTGCTCAAAACAACTTCAAAGTATACAAAATTTCCAAGAATCACATTGGCAGCTCTAGTTTCAACAGGATTATGACAGCTGATATTCCACATATATTTTTTAAAAACTAAAGGGAAATGTGAGGCTGTGTGGTATGGTAGAATGAGCCCTGAGCTGAGAATTAGGAGATGAGCATTCCAATTCCAATTTTGATATGCTCTGATTGAGTCACCTTGGACAAGTCATTTTATCACTGTAGAGACTTTGACAAGATGATATTTTGCATTCTGTGATTTGGAAACTAGGAAAAATAATCATTTAACCAATCACTGAGATATATTTTTCTATAACAAGAAGTGTGTGGAATTTGTACAAAGAATATTTTTTTTTGGCTCCTTTCTGGGAGCAGCAGCATTTTGTAGAAAGAGTATTTGATTTGGAATCAGAGGACCTAGATTTGAATTCTGACACTCTTGCTTAGGTCTGACTTGCTTGTGCCTTAGTTTTCTATAAAATAAGTAAGTTGGATTAGATGCCCTCTGTGGTCCCTTTCAACTCAAGACCTATGGCCTCATGAAATATCTCAGAATTAGTATTGCCGCTCCCCCCTGCCCCCACTTATTTTCTTCCAGCTAAGCTACTAAGCATCTTGGTTTTTGCTTGAGAATTAAGAGCCAAATTAACTCTGAAATATAGTTTAATTTTCAGCCTCCCTAAAATAAAATGTTTAAAACAGAAAGAATAACAGCCCCCAAACCAGTCTGAATTGTGTGAACAAATTAATTGAAACAGTGGGTGACCTTGGGTAATTCTCTCCACCTCTCTTTGTCCTCACTTTCTTTATATGTAAATGAAAGGTATGATTTCCAAGGTTCCTGTGTGTTCTGACATTCTATGAGATGTGTCCTATGATCTAAGACCTACTTCTGCAATAGAAAAATGTTCTTTTTCCTGGTGCCATGGTGTTGAATCTAACTCAGCAAACTTAACTTAGAGGAGTAGCTGCAGTGGTGGCGAGGGGGTTATGTGTTCATCCTTCATTGTCAAAAAAGGCCATGTCATCAGGAAAATAATGACATGGCTTGCACTGGATTTTGTTTTGAGTGAGAGAGTACTGTGCAGGTCACCAGCCTCACTTTTCCTCCAGAGTCAGATTGGCAGATATTCATCATGATGACTGGAGATGACCCAGGATGAGGCAATGGGGGTTAAGTGACTTGCCCAAGGTCACACAGCTAGTGAGTGTCAAATATCTGAGATGAGATTTGAACTCAGGTCCTCCTGACTCGTGCTCTTTCTACTGCACCATCTAGCTGCCCCGGCCTGGGTGATGGAGCAGGATCTCAGTTTGGTGATGCTCTTGGCCCTGTGCTAACACTTATATGTACACTCACATGTACTCCTGAGTATTCACCATTGCCCTGGCAATTTATACAGAGAGTTCTTAGGTTAATAGTAACTTAACTTATGGATTTAATTGACAAATTACTTTGGATTCTAAAGGCATTAGGATTCTTGGATCACATGGGGATTTGCATTTTAACATAGCTTTTGTTTAATTTTAAAACTCCCTGGAGTCATCAAAGGAATTTTTAATTTCTATAGGAAAAAAGATACATTCAATAGTTCATGGTAAGCTAAAATAACCCATTTTGAGTCAGTCCAGGCTTTGCCTTTTAAGCAAACACTTTTCAGAGGAACAGATGAGTCTAGAATGCAGATTGAAAACACAGATTTGTATAAATGAATAATATAACTTGGAAATGATTGCATCATTTCAACTAGATTTAGACATTTCTTGAGCAAACCCCTGCAGAGAGAACACAGAATTTCTGGGTAAATGGAAGAGAGACCTTCTCTTGCCATTGTTTTCAACTTGGAGTTAGCAGTGACCTTTCACTCGCTGTTGGGATTCAGTGGAAACTTTTTGAGGCCCCACTTGCAGACAGAATGCACTTATGAAATTGCCTAGTTTTGTTAGAATGGTCTCCCTTGAAGGTACTGTGCTGGATTTCTGGTTATTGATAGGGGGAGAGTTTGAAAACAAGTCAAGTTAGCAAGTCGTTTTTCAGGGTTTTCTCTTTATCCATTGAACTGAGCACAACACATAACCGGGCACCATGTAGGAGAAAAGCTACTGAATCAGACCTCTCTTTATTGACCTTGTTGTCTCCAGAGTATAGTAAACCTTCACCCATTTGGACTGTATTAGTTGAGACGTTTGAAAATTGGGTTTGAGGCCAGGCCTGGGGTTAGTAGTAGCCTCATCAAAGTAGGGGCCAAGTTTCTTGTCCCTACCAGCAGTTAGTGCCATCTCCCTTCCGGGTTACCTCCCTGATTTAATTTCTGCATTCTGATTTATGTACCTTATTTCCCCCATTAGATTGGAAACTCTCTGGGCTGTTTTTACCTTTTTTTTTTGTATCTCCATTACTTAGTGTAATGCCTGGCAAATGGTATTTAATACATTTGCTTGCTTTCTTGAATAACTGACCACTTTTCCTCTGGTGTGGGAGGGCAGGGTTACTGGGAAGGCCGTTTTGGTGCAAAGAGTCTTCAGGGGAGGGCAGATCTGGGTGCAGCGATACAGAAGTGAGCTTTGGACAGCCAGAAAAGGTAAGTGGAGGAAATGGGAGAGGGGAAGGAAAGTATAGAAAGGCCCAACAGATAAACTACCTCCTTTGTGATTTTGCTGAGGGCCCCGGGGACATATATTGCCTGCATGGTTCCTTATCTCTGGTGCCACCTTTGTCCCTGAGTACCCAAATCAGGGCTGGGCCTTTATACTGCCTAGAAGGAAAGCATTTCCTAAGCAAATTGGTATTCTAAGAAGATTGTGGGAAATATTTAAACTTATGAAGAAAATCTCTGTTAAGCACTTTAAAAACAGCCATTTGTATATGATACACAATTGATAGGCTAATTACACATTATTCTCCCCTCATCATAGAAGAAAGTCCCTAGGGTACTCTCCTATGTAAGTATGTCTTATTTCTGGTACCTTTGTGTCCTTGTTAACACATGGCATTTCTTTGAAAGCAATCCATATCTCAACTTTTCACTTATTTAAACTGACTTCCCCAGTTAGCCCAAATTAGGGAAGTAAGCAAACGGCCTTTTTGAGATAGTTTCATGAGAATCAGGAAGATACCACCTCACCTGTTATTGAGATGGAAGACAAGTTTTACTGGGAGTCAGATCATGTAGATGAAAAAATGTGGCTTTGGAATAAGAAGACCTGTGTTTGAATCCTGGTCCTGCTCCTTACCACCTGTTTGACTTTGACCAAATAACTCCTTTCAAGTTCCCTGTCTACAAAAGTCTGGGAATAAGAATTGTTTACCTTATTTGTTTACTTCACAGAGTTGTGAAGATCCAGTAAAAGTGCTCTGAGATCCCAAAGGACGATGCAAATGTAAGGGACTATCAGAGAATCTTTTTTTTTTTTTTTAGTTCTGGAAGCTTGGGTGCCACCCTTTGTGAGGAGAGGCAACAAAGGGTGGTACTTAAGCTACATTATTACAAGTAACAAATGTTTGCTGATTGATGTACAATAATTGGCAATGGGGCTAGCGGCGGCATTTCTTTTTATCTAGTTATTAGTCATGGGGCTGTCTCATTTGAGGGAGGGAACTGATCTTTCTCATAATGACCTTTCAATGGCTCTGTGACCTTCTTAGGGAATTCCTGGACTGGGAACCTGTGAGCTGAATTTGCCTTCATGATCCAAGAACATATCTATGTTGGTAAGGATCAAACAGATTCCCTGAGGGATTCTGCTGTCCTCTTGTGTCATCAGATTCTCTGTGCAGCCATGGGTCTTCTTCGTCCACCTCCCCCAGTGTGTTCACTTTTATGTGCTAGCATTGGGGTTGACAACTGTAATGACTGTTTTATCTTTCCTGTTCGATGTTAGGCCCCTTGGAGGCAGGGGCCTTGATTAAGTAGCTTTGTTCACATATGTCTACTGAGAACAGTGTCTTACATGTGCACTAAAATTCTTCTTCTTCAGGGGATTTCTTATCTCTTCCATGTGGCTATTCCCTCTAAGAGTGCACATGGAAGCCTACCACAGCCTCTCACCATGTCCTCTTCACTGGAGGTTGGCCTTAAAGGTTGCTTTTTTAGACATCCTATGGGTGCTAGTGAGGGGCTAAGTGGTGCAGTGGATAGAGCACTGGACCTGGAATCAGGAATATCTGAGTGCAAATGTGACTTCAGACATGTACTACTTGTGTGACCCTGGGCAAGTCACTTCTATTTGCCTAAGTTCCTCATCTGCAAAGTGGGGACACGCTGCAGAAGAAAATAACATACCCCTCCAGTATCCTTGCCAAGAAAACACCGTGGACAAAGTCCATGGGGGTCATGTAGAATCAGACATGACTGAACAGTCCTTGGGTTGTCCATCTCTCTCTCTCTCTCCCTTTCTCTCTCTCTCTCTCTCTTCCTTTGGAGGTGGAAGGCAAGGCAATTGGAATTAAGTGACATGGCCAAGGTTACATAGCTAGTACGTAGCAAGTGTCTGGACTCAGGTGCTCTATTCACCACCACCTACCTACCCTGGGTTGTCCATCTCTTAACCACCTCTTGTCTCATGACCAGCCCATCTCCTTTTCCAATCCTTTTACTTCAGTTCCCAAATCATTGGTTGTAGGTAATCAATTGCAGCCTTCTTCCTTTTCCATGTCTCTCCATTGTTCTTTGTATTACCTGTAGTTGACTCTTTAGACAGGATAGGAGCCACATGGCCTCATTTGAAGAATGTTTTTAAAAGATGGGTTTCTGAATCAAGGAACTGCTCAGGACTTTTGAAAGCATTGCACCATTTCCCAAATGCATTATACGCAGTCAATACTTGTATTGTTGGATGAAGTAGGCAAATAGGTAAAGTGATTTTTTTGTCTGTGATTTCCTTCTAGTTTTGGGATTTGAGATTTTACTACCCTTCAGGTTTTTCTGCACGGCACCTCAGTTTTTGCTTGTGACTATCTCTCTGATCTCATTTTATTTTCTCTCCTTTTGTCTGTCTGGCATTCAACAAGCATTCATCCATTCATTCCACAGGCATTTATTATGTGATGACTCTGTCTCCTGGGTACTATGCTAGTGAATGGGAAAAAAAAGTTTAGATAAAACTTTATCCTTGTCCTCATTGGCTGACTCATTGAAAACTATCCGTGCCCTCATGGGACTTATAGTCTAGCAGAAGGATCAGATACAAACACAGAAGGATATACAAAAGGATACATGCTGAATGAATTAGAGGAGCAGTGGACTTTCTGAGATCCACTGAGGAGTCAGGAGAGAAGGCATCATGGAAGAAGTCATTGGGATTAGGCTGTAAAGGAGGGACAATAGTAATTCACTATGCAAAGAAGGGAAGTAAGGGCATGCCAGGAAGAAGAATGATGTTGGCAAAGGCAAAGAAGTGGTAGAATGTAAGGCATATTTTGGAGGGGGTGGGGAGGTGGGGACAGTGAAATAGTCTAGTGTGGCCAGACCACAGAATGACCTCCTTTTGCCTTTTTAAAGTTTCCTTTTTCTCTTGGTCTGCCTTGGCTCCCTTTTGGGGTTTGCTTTTGCCCTGCTCAGCCATGAGGTTGATACACTGTAGTATACCAGAGAGAACGTTGAACTCGGAGTTAGCAGACCCAGATTCAATTCCTAGCCCTTCCATTTGCTGTCAGTGTGAACTTGGGCAGGTGTGGCCTTGGGCAACCCTCTCTCACTTGAGAGCCCAATACATAAAATGAGGAGATTGGACTAGATCATCTTTAAGGCCTCCTCTTCCTCTAAATCTGTGATCTAATGATCCTAATCCCAGCTGCGACCTTCTGATGGTCAGAATGAATGATCTCACCTAATCTTTTTTGAACTCTAAATCTTTGTCATTTCTTAGGTATCTGCAACTTCCTGGCTTGCAATGACTGCTTGAAAGTTCTGGTTTCCTGGATTCCAGATGATTGAGGTCTTATACTTTGGACACTTAGTTCAGCTGGGGGAAAGGTCTAGTGCCCCCTTCAGGATAAGGTGTCATCCAAAGCCATTTCTTCTTCCTTCTATTTTTGGAGCAGAGAGAACCAACAAACAAAGAAGACATTGGCCAGCCATGATTATTGTTTTAATCATAGTTGACATATAAAGATTTCAAAAAATACTTTCTAGCCGTGATCATGTTCAAGCCTCACCACAATCCCATGAAGCAAGTGTGATCATTCCCACTTGATAAGGAAACTAAGGGTTGGTCAGATATGGTTATAGAGCTTGTAAATGATTGGAAACTCCTACTCCCTTTATCTAGGCTCTTAAAATGGAGCCAGTCTATGGGGACTGAGCATCCAGGTCTTTATGTTGCCTGGGGATGTCCCAATTGGCATTTGGCAAACCCTCCCCTCATTGGCTTGTGGCTACATCAAAGGTGGGGAAACCTGCTGCCTTGAAGTGACATGTGGTCCATCCCTAGGCTATATCCTCTTACGAGACCATCCATCCCTATGGGAATCTTGGGTCTTCAATTTGAGACCTTTTCTATCCTGCCATTATTTCCACCAGGGAAAAGAAATTGTGTGTGTGTGTGCGTGTATGTGTGTGCACATGTGTGTGTGTGTGTGTTTTATAATTTGGCAAAGATAGGTCTAGACCAGTGTGAGCCTATGGAAAAAAACCAAGCCTGACCACACTAGAGAATCACTGTTGTGTGAAGTTTTTGTGATCTGATGATGTCCTTGAGAGGAAGCATCTCAAAGGCATCCTGAACATCACATGATAAGAACTTTTGGCATTCAGAGCCCTTTTCTGGTTTACATGATAGTAGGTCAGTATATTTGCTTCTGTTTATTTTTCCATTATCAGTACATTCAAAGGCTCTCAAAGGATTTCAATAGAACTTTCTTCTGTTACTTACCCATGGGTGGAAAAACACTATTCTCATTAGTACAAAAGGAGAGGAAGATGTCAGTGTATCTTGTCAGACTTTTATTGAGTGGCTGTTATGTGCAGAAAGGGACATTGGTGAAAAGACAAAAAGATAACCCTTTTCCTCAAGGAATTTAGTGTCTAATAAGGGAGAGGGAGACTGACTTCTGGGGAAATCATTGCAGTTTTATCTGTTGAAAAGATGTATTTTTAATGGCTTCACAAAAACAAGGATCAGAAGGAAAAAAGAGGTTGACAGTCTAACCTTTTAAAAAAATTAGGGGCAGGTTTTGAAATGAGTTGGAAACCTACAGAGAACAGAATAGCCTTGGTTTAACTCACTGTGTGCTGGTGTCCAGCTACAGAGGAAAGAAAGGGTTTGAATTCAAATAAGGGGACCCTAAATAGAGAGCAGCAATGGACTTTAAAGGTAATATTGTTCAACATACAGGTGAGGAAACTGAGGCCCAGAGAGGTTATTTGATTTACTTCAAGGTGACATTGGTAGGAAATGGCAAAAGTAGAATTCAAACCCAGATCTTATGACTCCAAGTCCAATCCTCTTCCTAGCAACACCATGAGCTGGAAAGATGCTTTATGGTAAAATAGTTATTCTTATTTTTTGGTAGATTTCTTTTATCAGCATCTGGAAACATTGGCCAAAAAAGTTCAGTATATTCCTTGCAAATATTGCCCTTATGTGTTTAAAATTTGCTTGGAAATCCAAGGAGCATCTCAAGATCAGTTTTCAAATGAGGGAGATCTCTGGTGAAGGTGTGACAATTTTTCTTTGGTTTTCTGTTTAATTTGATTTTAAATAAAAGACATTATTTGATTACTGTTTTGTTTCCATTGTATAGATAAACAAGAGAGGTAATGATCTAAAATTTGGAATAAATGATAGAAAAAACTTCCCAAGTGTAAGAATTTTGAGATCCTAGAATATATTACTAAGGGAGATGATGGTGGCTTTTCTCTTGGAAATGTTTTAAGAACAGGCTATCTTTTCATCAGTTTAAGAGCGATTTAGTTTCATTTCTTAGGAGCCGGGTGTTTGTTAGCAGAAATTGTGGCATTGGTGAAATGATTACTGGGATATCTGGAATTTGTAATACAGATTCCAGGAAGCTGGATTGAAAGGGAAGAGACCTCATATTATCCAAAGCACAATGTTCCAATGACCCTTTAAGGGAATCTTAGGTAACAAGATCAACTAGAGGCAATCAACCATCTGGCAGCCAAGTTTAGTCGCTTTAAAACTTTGAGAGTTTCCACCTCGGGGAAATCTTCTCCTCCTCCTTTTTCCCTCGTTCTGCCTATACTGCTTGAATATTTTATCTTTTCCCACACTTTTAGTCCGAGCTCTGTGACTTGCTAACGTCTTTTGTGTGTGACCTTTTCCTCTCTGGGTCACAGCTTCCTCATCTGAAAAATGAGTGGGTTGGACTGAGTGATCTCTCTCCATTTGCTTTCCAGCTCCAACATTCTATGGTTCTGTGGTTCAAAACATAGGGTCACACAGGGAGCCAGCTTGAGCCATCCCACTGTGCCATGTGGGCAGCCAGAGCTGCTAAAACTGGGCCTGGTGGATTTTCTTTTTCTTTTAAACTGTGTGGAAGCCTGGCGGAATTGAGAAAGGGCCTCAGTGATTTTCTAATGATCATCCTTGATGATTGAAGGTTGTAGTATGTACCATTGAGGGCTATTTTATTTTAATACTGCAGTATTAAATGGCAGTTCATTCGTTGAATAGCCTAAAGAGAGAAAGGTTTTGGAGTGATTTAATGCCTTAGTGCTTGTTCTATGTCCTGGGAATTCTAGAAGTCTGAATCTTAAATTCTGTTTGATATTTAAAAAAATAATTCAAAACACCCAGTAATAATCCTGGATGTTTTTATGCATGGAAAAAGTTGGTGACGTAGCAAGAAGGAGGAATTCCAATGGATATCCAAACACAGGTGATCTATGGAGGAGAAAGAAAGGCCTCGAGCCCTTTGGGGAACCCCAAAAAGGATGTATCAACTAATCAATCACTCAGTATTCATTAAGTGCCTACTGTATGTCAGGTGCTCTGATAAGTGCTAGATTTACAAGAATCACACAGGCTGGGTAGGTATAGATGGGTTGTGATCCCTATGAAGAATAATTCCCAACAGTGAGATCAGAATTCCATCAAAGTGTCTGAGTCAGAACATCCCTTGGCTCTTACTAAATGATCCAAGAAAGTGGGATGATTTTGTTATTTTGCAATAAAATGCTTTGTGATCTCTAAATTTATGAAATTTACTGATTCCACTCAGGAGCTAGGAGGCCAGATGGGTTCAGCTCTTGTTGGTATACTGAGCAACCCATTCAAATAGAGCTTTATTTTACTGTAGGAAAGAGGTGACCAGGGATGGTGTAGGCTTAACTCCAAGACTTTGCTGAAGTTGGGACTCATTCTTCCCAGTTCACCAGATCTCCATACAAACATTGAACTGCTTGGGCTGAACTAGATGGCTTCCCAAAGTGTCCCATCTAAGTCTAGTAGAGCTTTTCTCATCCCAGAAGGGCTTGATGAGTCTCATTATGCAACATTGTAGGTTGGATGTTGTTTTCTGGTTGAGAGAGAACTTGAGAAAGGGATGGGTATGCAAGGCCCAAGATGTGGGGAGTAAATTATTCCCTCCTACTTTTCACTTAAAAGTATCAGTCTAATCAAATGCTTGTCTTGATTTGCAGTGGGGTCAACCTGCTGAAAATGGGGCAGCATACTTATTGACCACTGTAGTGCTTTGGGTCCCACACATCTTCTCTAACAATAGCTGTCTTGTGGGGGTTGCCTAATTTTCCCATTGTGCAGGTGTATTTTCTGTATAAAAAGAATCTCAGGATTTAAAATTCAATCTGTAGCAACTTGCTGGCATTTATAATGGCACTCCATAGAACTGTCACGTCCTGTTCCTGTTTAGTTGTTTTCAGTTGTGTCTGACTCTTCGTGATCCCTTTTGTGGAGTTTTCTTGGCAAAGCTACTGAAGTGGTTTGCCATTTCCTTCTCCAGTTCATTTTTACAAATGAGGAAACTGAGGCAAACAGGGTTAAATGACTTGCCCAAGGTCATATAGCTGGTATCTAAGGTAAGATTTGAGCTCATGAAGATGAGTCTTTCAGACTCCAGACCTGGCACTCTATTCACCACCTCTTAGTACAAAAGATATTAGAAATTAGTGGATTCTTGTCCTATTCCTGACAGTGAGTGCCTCATAGTTTAGGAACTAGGTCTCCCCACTCCTTTCCCTTTTTTTTGACATTGGAAACTACTATAAGATCCTTGGTTTGCAAATGTTTTGCTGCTCTTTGATTGCATTTTCATGTTGTGTAGTACGTATGATTCACTATATCTATAAAAATCCAAACGTGTCAGTAGTGACGGAACAAAGATCAGGAGAAGAGTATTTACATTTCACTTATCTGTCTTAAATTTTCTATGCACACATGCATTATTTAAGGTTCTTTGGAAAATTAGTATTTGTAGAGCAGCAGCTTCAGTATGTATGGCAAAAAGTTTTCATTTTTAATTATTTTAGCATTAAGTGTAACAGGTCCCTAAGACATTTCAGCAGTGAAGTAATATTTTGTAGAAGATTACAAGGTTCACTGTCATTGTTGGGCAAGAATGACTGTAATATATATTTTAGTGTTCTATAATAACCTAAAAGAAGCAGCTGAAGGAGCTCGGGACATTTGACTTGCAACAGAAAACAGTCTGAGAGGCAGTCACCATTTTCCAAATATCCAAAGGACTTTCTTGTGGAGGAAGGTGTAACTTATTTTTTGTGGCTTCAGAGAAAAGGAATTAGCATTAACTGGTAGAAGTTAGAGGAAGGTACATTTGAGCATGATATGAGGAAGACAATTTAATAATAGAATAGTCTATTTTGTCCAATTAACAAGTATTTATTAAATGCCTATTCTGTTCTGATGGCTGTACTAAGAATGGAAAAGTGGAAGAACCTCTGCCCTCATGGAGGTTATATTCTATTAGGAGAGCATCCTACACATACATACATATGTACATACATATACATAAATATATGTATATATGCCACACCATAAAAAAAAGAGACAATGAAAGTTACATCTTTTACCATTATGGATGGGAAAAATTTGTAACCAGGCCAGGGAGAGAAGATCTCATAAAAGGTCAAATAGAACATCTTAGTCAGTGCTTGGCACATAGCAATCATATAATTAATGCTTGTTGATTGGGTTTCGCATATATGATCTCATCTAATTTTTGAAATAGTTCCTGAGGTTGAATTATTATCCCTCATCTTGAATGAATGAATAAATGAATTAAACACCTTATAGACTCTTTTTTCTTTTTTTTTTAAAATTTATTTATTTAACTTTTTACATTCATTTTCACAAAATTTTGGGTTTCAAATTTTCTCTCCATGTATCCTCTCCCCCCACCCCAATACATCGAGCATTCTAATTTCCCCTAAAACCAATCTGCCCTCCCTTCTATCATCCCTCCCTTCCCTTGTCCCCATCTTCTCTTTTGTCCTGTAGGGCAAGATAACTTTCTATTCCCCATTACCTGTATTTCTTATTTCCTAGTAGCAAGAACAATACTCGACAGTGGTTCCTAAAACTTTGAGTTCCAACTTCTCCCCATCCTTCCCTCCCCACCCATTCCCTTTGGGAAGGCAGGCAATTCAATATAGGCCATATCTGTGTAGTTTTGGAAATGACTTCGATAATAGTCGTGTTGTGTAAGACTAACTATATTTCTCTCCATCCTATCCTGCCCCCCCCATTGCTTCTATTCTCTCTTTTGATCCTGTCCCTCCCCAAGAGTGTTGATTTCAAATTTCTCCCTCCTCCCATTGCCCTCCCTTCCATCATCCCCCCTACTCTGCATATCCCCTTCTCCCCCACTTTCCTGTATTGTAAGATAGGTTTTCATACCAAAAAGAGTGTGCATTTTATTCATTCCTTTAGTCGAATGTGATGAGAGTAAACTTCATGTTTTTCTCTCAGCTCCCCTCTTTTTCCCTCCACTAAAAAGTCTCCTGTCTGCCTCTTCTATGAGAGATAATTTGCCTCTTTCCATTTCTCCCTCTCTTCTCCCAATACATTTCTCTCTCACAGTTTAACTTCATTTTTTTAAGATATGATCCCATCCTATTCAATTCACTCTGTGCTCTCTGTCTGTGTGTGTGTGCATGTGTGTATGTGTGTGTGTGTGTGTGTATGTGTAATCCCACCAAATACCCAGATACTGAAAAGTTTCAAGAATTACAAATATTGTCTTTCCATGTAGGAATGTAAACAGTTCAACTTTAGTAAGTCCCTTGTGACTTCTCTTTGCTGTTTACCTTTTCATGCTTCTTTTCATTCTTGTGTTTGAAAGTCAAATTTTCTTTTCAGCTCTGGTCTTTTCATCAAGAATGCTTGAAAGTCCTCTGTTTCATTGAAAGACCATTTTTTCCCCTGAAGTATTATACTCAGTTTTGTTGGGTAGGTGATTCTTGGTTTTAGTCCTAGGTCCTTTGACTTCTGGAATATCCTATTCCACGCCCTTCAATCCTTTAATGTAGAAGCTGCTAGATCTTGTGTTATCTTGATTGTATTTCCACAATACTTGAATTATTTCTTTCTAGCTGCTTGCAATATTTTCTCCTTGACCTGGGAACTCTGGAATTTGGTCACAATGTTCCTAGGAGTTTCTTTTGGATCTCTTTCAGGTGGTGATCAGTGGATTCTTTCAATATTTACTTTGCCCTCTGGTTCTAGAATATCAGGGCAGTTTTCCTTGATAATTACATGAAAGATGGTATCTAGGCTCTTTTTTTGATCATGGCTTTCAGGTAGTCCCATAATTTTTAAATTGTCTCTCCTGGATCTATTTTCCAGGTCAGTTGTCTTTCCCATGAGATATTTCACATTCTCTTCCATTTTTTCATTCTTTTGGTTTTGTTTTGTGATTTCTTGTTTTCTCAGAAAGTCATTAGCCTTCATCTGTTCCATTCTAATTTTTAAAGAACTATTTTCTTCATTGAGCTTTTGGACCTCCTTTTCCATTTGGCTAATTCTGCTTTTGAAAGTATTCTTCTCCTCACTGGCTTTTTGAACCTCTTTTTGCCAATTGAGTTAGCCTATTTTTCAAGGTGTTATTTTCTTCAGCATTTTTTGGGTCTCCTTTAGCAAGGTGTTGACCTGCTTTTCATGCTTTTCTTGCATCTCTCTCATTTCTCTTCCCAATTTTTCCTCCACCTGTCTAACTTGATTTTCAAAATCCTTTTTGAGCTCTTCCATGGCCTGAGCCTGTTGAATATTTATTTTGGATGTTTGGGATACAGAAGCCTTGATTTCTATGTCTTTCCCTGATGGTTAGCATTGTTCTTCCTCATCTGAAAGGATGGGAGGGGATATTTGTTCACCAAGGAAGCAACCTTCTATGGTCTTATTTTTTTCCCCTATTCTGGGCATTTTTCTAGCCAGTTACTTGACTTCTGAGATTCTCCACACCCACCTTGCCTCTAGATCCACCCAGCTAGTGCTTGGGGTCTGAGATTCAAATGCTGCTTCCCAGCCTCAGGGCTCTCAGTGGGGGCTGGGCTGCTATTCAGTGTGAGATTAAGTTCATGTGCTCAGGTGGGAGCAGGGCTGGCACACTGGGCTCAGTTCCCTCAGGGGGTTTATGCAGAGATCTTCAACAATGGATCTGAGCTCCTGTCTGCTTTGGGAGCTCCAGTTTGCTGCTGCCTCTGCTGCTGCCTCCTGAGGGGGCCTGAGTTATGGAGACGCCCCACTCCCCTCTCAGCCAGCCAAAAAGGATCTCTCACTGACCTTTGGTGCCTGTGGGTGGAGGGACCTGTCCAGCCACTGGAGATACTGTCCCTGAAGCCTGCTCGGATCTGCTCCTCTCGGCGCAACGTGGCCAAGGCAGGGCTGGGCTCTGCTCCGGGTCCAGTGTGCGAAGGATCTTTGGTGCCGGTTTTTCAGGTCTCTCTGGAACAGAAATCTCCTCCATTCCATTATTCTGTGGCTTCTGCTGCTCCAGAATTTGTTGGGAGTTCTTTACAGGTATTTTATGAGCTGTGGGTTAGGAGCTAGCATATGTGAATCTTTCTACTCCACCATCTTGGCTCCTCCCCAACTCCTAATAGACTCTTACTATATGCCAAGCCCTGTATTTGGGGACATGAATAGAAAAGTTCCTTTAAGGTGTTCACATTCTAATGTGGGGAGACACTTATGGGCAATTTCGGCTGCAAGCCAGATGGAAAGGTCCCATGCTCCTTAGGGATACAGCAGGAAAGCAGATGGTCATGCCTCTTCTTTGCTGTCATTTCCATGGATAAAAATCATGTCACTTTCTGATGCTGAACCGTTTGTTGGTGCAAGGGCTTTGGTGGGGAGACCTTTCTTTTCTGGGTCTTCAGTAACTATGGTTCTTGCATCTGCAGTTGGGTTGCTTCCCAGAGTGATGGCTGAAAGCATTGAGCCTGAAGCAGGGGTATGCTGGAGACAGCTGAAACGGACTCTGGAAAGCCAATTGTGAAATTTTCATTGTAAATATTTACACCTCAGAAATCTGCAAAATCAGGGCTTGATTTATTTTTTGTTAATTAATATTATTTATTTTCATTTATTTATTATATATTTATTTGTATTATTTTTATTTTTAAAGATTGTCTCTAGACTTAATAAAATGATGGAGAAAAGGCTAATAATAATACACATTAAACTTGAAAGTGTTCTGTATATACAATTTTTTTTCCTTCCCGAGGTCCAGCTGTTAAACACTTATCAGCTCAGCCCTAGCTGGAAGCATTTGTATACCTAATACTCTTGGGGTCAGGGTCATGGCCTGTCCCCATCAGTGTCTGAAGAGAAATGGTCATCATGGGGGTTTGAGTTTCTCGAACTACACTTCATTTTACAGATTAAGAAACTGAGGCACAGTGTGGTTGTGCTCTCCTAAGCTCATGTGGCTAATGAATGGCTAAATGCCTGACTGATATCAGTATCTAATTTTAACTCTCTGTCTCTACTTTTTCCACTACACCATGCTGTTGAATGTAATTCATGTATCTGACAACTCCCTCATGATATCATATGTTGTTCTAAACAATTTTAGGCTGACCAGAATTCTAGGAAGAGAGCCTATCAGGTCATTTCTGAGTTCTGTCATTGAAAATTCACAGCCTGTTAAAAGCTTACTGTTCTAGGGTTCACACCCCATGACTTGGCCACAGAGGTTTCAACCTATCTGAGAGAGTGATCAGAAGAGACTTAAAACTGGAAGCATCTCAAAGAGGATATGTGACTTTGGGCAAACCATTTAACCTCTCTTGCATCTCTATTTCCTCAACTAGAAAAGGAGAGGGATGGCTTCTGAGGTCCTTGACCTTATTCATGACTCTGTGACCTTGTTATCATTCTACTCAAAGGTGAAGAAGGTGAGTCCCAGAGAAGTTAGGGGACCTGCCCTAGCTCACACAGGTAGTTGGTAAGACTGGAGGGACAAGAGTTGGAGGTTTCTGATTTCCAGGCCTGTGCTGTCTTCCCTGTACCCTGTTGCCAGTAGAAGGTAGAAATCAAAGAGCATAGAGCAAAATGGGTATTGATTATAATCCTTCTTTTGTCCTTCTCAGGGCTTTTCCTTGAGTCTCTTTTCCAGCTGACTCTTTAACTTTTGAGTCTTCCCATCTCTGGGACTCTTGTTGAAGGTCCTGCCTCATCATGGCATGGCCAGCACCCCAGGATGTCCCCCATAGTGCTCTCAGAAGTCCTGCTAGTGAACCAGAAGATTGGTCACAACCTAGTGAGCTAAAAAGACTTTGAGAATGGACTTGGTGATGGATAGGATGAACGAGATGCCCTATAAGATCTCTTCGAGCTCTATATTCAGAGAGGCCCATTCAGATGTTGTCCCAGGCATCCAAAAAGGCACTTTGTAAGTTATGGAGAGGATACAGTCAGCACCAGTGAAAGGGAGCAGCAACGTCTGAACAAATCATGGATCTTTGGATAATGTTCTGAAATCAGGAGAAAAGCCCGAGGAGAGCACTTCTTTTAATAGCACAGAGAACTTAGAGCTGACCTCTCCCTATAACTGAGGCAGTTAGGTGGTGCAGGGGATAGAGTGCCAGGTCTGGAGCCAGGAAAACTTGGGTTCAAATCCAGCCATAGACACATACTAGCTGTGTGACCCTAAGATCTTCTGAGGCTGCTCACTGCTTCCTGAGCAAAGTATCGACTCGTTGTCTGGGCATTCAAAGCCACTCTCTAATATGACTCCAACTTACCGCTCCAACTTTAACTGAGATTCCTCCTCTCACCGTTCTCCATCTCCTCTTTACACCATGTTTTCTTCCTTCCTTTGCTCATGATATGCCCTCTTCCTGGAACAAATTCTTCCTCTAATTTCTTGTCTTCTCCTCCCTACCCTCCTTTAGGGCCCAATTCAGGGGTCACTTCCCTTGATTATATCTTTGTTACATTCTCCCATGTATCATGAAAATGATGTCTCACTATCAGTATTCCTTTATAAGCTGCTTGAGAGATATATAGTTCTGAATTTAGAGTCTGGGACTTAGGCTTGAATCTCAGCAAATCTATCTGATCTTGGGCAATTCACTTAAAATCTCTAGGCTTGAATTTCATTATCTGTCAAATGAAGAGGTGGGATCAGTGGTTCTCAAGCTTTTTGGTCTCAGGATCCCTTTATGCTCTTAAGAATCATTGAGAACTGTCCCCCTCTGCTCCAAGCTTTTGTTAATGTGGCTTATATCTATTGATGTTTGTTGCATTAGAAATTAAAACATCTTAGTATTTTTATGAAGAGTTTTGACTCCCTGAAAGGGCCTAGGAGACCCCCTGGTGTTCCTAGATCACACTTGACAACTTACTGGACTAGATGATTTATGGTCTTGTTCCTAAAGGGGAAGATAGATTCTTGTTGGGGACTGGGGCCCAGAGAGCTAGAGAAAGGCCTGTGTCACATCAGTCTTTGTCTTCCCAGCCCCTGGGATAAGCCCTTGCCTATGGTAATTGACTGTTCATGTATTTCAGTATCAGGTTGACAAAGCTTGCAAGAGCTTGTGGGCCAAGTCATCAACCAGGATACACTTGTCACCTTATTGTCTTGTAGCTTGGTAAAAACTTGATTCACTATAAGATAACTCACCAGAAGTTTCTTAAGGGATCAAGATTTTTTTCTCTTAAGGACCAGGAGCAAGAGATAAGAAAAGGTGATATCAAAGATTTTGTCATAAAAGTGAATATTCTTAGTGGATCTGTTTTCATTTAGTCCCATCTCTTATAAAATTCTGTAGATTTCACTAGTACTCTGTAGTTAACACTTAATATATATCTGTCTGTCTGTCTATCTATCTAGTCTATCAATTACCTCACTATCATTTATCTATCAATCATCTATCATCTATCTTTCTGTCTATCCTTCTGTCCATATGGGACTATCATGAAAGCAATTTCATTAAAAAGTCATCAACAAAGAAATGTATGATTGGAAAAAGGAGTAGGTTGATCAAGTGTTGAGAGTGAACCAGTCTGAATGGTCCACAGACATTTTAAAGGATCAATGCAGTGGCTCCCATGTGTGGGGTGAAACCTTAGTGGAACATTTAAAAAGGTCATGGATGAGAATTATACAGGTGAGAAGGGGCTGCGGAATCCACACTGATAGGCCTACAAGCTCATGGAGAACACATTCTAAAACCTAAAAGAATCTAATGGTATGATTACAACTATGTCTCTTCATCCCCATTTACCCAGGCAACTCAAACAAACGTGACTGGAGGCGAGGCAGCTACGATTTTGCCTAAGCAATATATTGAGTCCCCTCCCTCACTGGAGGCAAACACATTCCAAGGGCAGATTGGGTCTATTTGCCTACCTAACTAACTTCATTTGCTCCTCATCACAATCCCTATGAGATAGGTTTTGCAGGCACTGTTATCCCTATTTCATAGTTGAGGTCATAGCTGAGAGGGAAAAGTGAGGGATCCAAGGTCATATAGGAAAATAAACTCCATCCCATGCAGTGTTCTTTCCATTGCACCAGTTGCCTTCATACTTTCTATAACCTGATTCCTAGCAGTTCTTGAATCAGCAGGTGGTCAGTGTTCGGCATGCTGCTTTGGCTAGGTCAGGAACATAACTTTCATGCTGGTGCTACAGTGCAGGATGTACTGGATCTGGGAGTCAGGAAGAGCTGGGTTCCATTCTTGTCTTGATCATTTACTGGTTATTTGATGCCAGGCAAGTCACTTAGCCTCTCTCAGACTTAGTTTCCTTATCTGTAAAATGGGGACAATAATAGCACCTACATGCCAGGGTTGTTGAGAGCATCAGATGAGATAATATATGTGAAGTGCTCTGTAAACCTTTAAAGTGCAATATGAGCTAGCTGCTGCTGTTCTATTACGATTACTAGAACATTCAACAAGGTCTGGAAGAGGTTTTTTTTGTTTTTTTGTCTTACCCTGAATGGGACAGAACATTAACTAGATAGAATACTTATTCCTGAACAATCTAGGTCACCATGGTTTAGCTTGTATTTTTTTTTCCACTCAGTTAACCTTTGATATTTCAGTGGGAAGAAGGGAGAGAATAAGAATACACTGCCTATTTTAGACCAGGCAATGTGCTAAGCACTTTTTTCCCCCAACAAATATTTCGTGTGATCCTCAAAACAACCCTGGGATGTCAGTGCTATTATAATCCTCATTTTGCAGATGAGGAAACTGAGGCTGAGAGATTGTAAGTGACTTGTCTAGTAAGTATCTGATGCTGGATTTGAACTCAGTCCAGGTCCGGCACCCTCTCTGCTGTATCATTAACTGTCTCAGTGGATCTGTGATCTCATTGATGTGGATACTCTCCTTTCACTCAGTGATAGAATCATTTGTACTTGGTTGTGATTTTGAGCTTTAAGGTTTAGTATAAAGTAAGGTATAGTATAAAGTTTATTTTTATGAGAGACGATCAACTCTGACCTCTGGTCTCAGTGCTGCCACTACCTAATTGTCTGACCTTGGGCAAGTTGTGGTATCATGGGTAAAATGATTGTCTTGATCATGGGTAGGGAGATTTCCTTGGCCTTCGAAAGATCTGGTCTCAAGCCTTGAGCAAAATCTAGTTATATCACTTTGGGCAAACCCCTTGGCCTTCTTCTGGCCTGGCCAACTCTTTAGAACCATATATTGAAAAGCAATTGCTAACCTACAGTGGAGGAGGGAGTTTCCTTACCTGGTAACTTTCTATTTCAAAAAAATTATGAATCTGGAAAAAAAATAAATACATGCTACTCTCCCATCTTGAGAGACTGTGCAGTATCAGGGACAGAAGAAAGAACTTGGAGTCAGATAAATCTGAGTTCAAGTCAAGCCTCTGACACATAACTTTGTGACCATGGACAGGTTACTTAGTATCTCAGTGTCCTGGGTAGCTCCAAGACTTTATGCTACATGATAAGTTACTGATCTATATTAGTGGAAGGAACTTGCCCCAGGAATTTCTATCACCTGTGGCATCACTGGTCTGGACTAGGGTTTGGGGAGCCTGAGGTCTTGAGACTGCATGTGGTTTCTTGGTCTTCGTGTGTGGCCTTTCTACTGAGTCCAAGTTTTACAGAACAAATCCTTTTATTAAGGGGATTTGTTCTGTGAAGTTTGGATTCAGTCAAGGGGCAGCACTTGAGGACCTAGAGGGTCACGTGTGGCCTCAAGTTTGCAGGTTCCGCATCCTTGGGGACTGAATGTCTCAAAGACCCTCCCTACCTCACAGGGTTACTGTGAAGAAGATGTTTTTCTGATTTTTTCACTGATATTACTATAATTATCAATGTTATTTCCTTGTCATTTGCCTTAACAGCCCTTATTTCTAAAATGAGACCAGATGATAAGGTTCTTTTCAGTCCTAAACATTGATTAATCCTAGGTAAGTCTTAAACCCGAAATCTCCTTCTTGCAAGGTTATTAAAAATAGAGTATTGCCTAATACGTGTGGGATTACTTATGTATATACATGTAGTCTGCCTGGAGGATGGGCTAGATGACCTCTCAGGGTCCTTCTCTTGCTCTATTTAATCCTCTGGACTGTTCCCTAAGATCCAAGGATCTGAAATGACGTTGCTGGCCTTATTTAAACACAGAACAAATTCCCAAAGTCATTGTAACCACAAGTCAGAGTCAGGCTAACGACATTCTTCATCTCCGTCCTTCTTCCTGACCCTTGGGCCATGTTCCTCCTAAAATTCGACCGTAAATAGTTCCTCTGATAATTAAATTCCGAGGCTCTTTGTTTATCTTCCCAAGGAAGAAATTGACTGTAGCCCTTGGGATTTTTTTCCTTTACCTTTTGTTATTTTGCTAATTTGTGCACAAGGACTTTGTCAAAGATGCTTTTTTTATTATGAATAAAAGATATCATAAGAGGTGAGGTCCTCATCATGTGCTAGGTATGTTGTTGGAGTAAATATAATCCGCACTCACTAGTTTTTTGGAACTTCAATGTAGAAAGGAAGAATATTGACTAAGAACTCATGAGACCTGGGCTCTCTAGTCTTAATTCTGCTACCAACTTAAGTATATGACTTTGGTAAGTCATTTCACTCAGAGAAGACAAAGAAGGCTAGACTTAGGAGACCTTCATTCAGATTCAAACTCTGATTTCTTTTTCAGTTGATAGTTAAGCCTTGTGACTGTGATCTTACCTCATTCTGTTCCATCAAGGGCTTTGATCCTCTTATTATACCCTTTCTCTCCTTCATTTTCAATCTCTTCTTATCCATTAGCTGCTCTGTTACCTGTTAATACATCCAGATCTCCCCTATCCATGAAAAAAACCCCAAAAGCCCCTTGAAATGATAACCCTTCTCCCTCTCATATCCAACCTGTCTACTTTCATTGCCTTCACTTTTTCATCTCTCCTCAATTTCTTTCAATCTGCCTTCCACTTGACTGAACTTCTCTCTCCAAGGTAACCAATCATATCTTTATGTTGCTAAATCCCATTGGATTTTCTAGGTCTCCATCCTTCTTGTCTTCTCTGCCATATTGGACAATGTTTATTATCTCCTCCTTCTAGATAATATCTCTTTCCTGGTCTTCCATGACTGTGTTCTACATTGTTCTTTTCCTCCATGGCAGACTGCTCCTTGATCTCCTTTGTAGATTTCATCATTCGCATCCTGCCCACTATACATGGTTGGACCCCAAAGTTCTGTCCTGGGCACTCTTTTCTCTCTCCATACTACCTCTTTCAGTAATGTCATCTGTTCTCATGGATTCAACTCCCATCTCTATGCAGGTGACTCCCATATCTTAATATCCAACACATCTGTTTCCTGACATTCAGTTCTGAATCTCCAACTGTCTGCTCAATATTTACACCTGGATTTCCACTAGACATCTCAAACTCAACATGTCTAAATCGTAATTCATTATCTTTCCCCCAGACCCACCTCTCCTATTGACTTCCCTGTTTCTCTTGAGAGTGCCTCCATTTAGCTAGTTACCAGGCTCAGTGTAGAAGTTGTCTTCAGTTCATTACTCTTCTTGTCAGTTACCGTTGAGACAGTTCCTTCTCTTTAACATTTCTTACACCTCTGCCTTTCTCTATTCATGCATGCCAAGACATTCCATTTCCTGTCTGTGTTCTCCTTTCATGGAATCTTTTTCTTCCATACTTCTGCCTGTTGGAACCTTTAGCTCTCTTCAAGGTTTGGTTCAAGTGCCAACTTCTGCAAAAGGCTTTTCTTGATTTCCCTAGTTGCTAGTGTCCTAGCCCTGTGACTTTATGTAATATATATGCATATATATTATATATTTATTTACCTATGCACATGTTGCATTGGCAAGACTATAAACTTCTTGAGGGCAGGGCCTGTTTCACTATTGTCTTTTTATTCCATCATACCCTTGGTTCTTGTCCATTAGAGATTTTTAAGCAAAACCTGGATAAACATGTGGTGGTGATATTGTGAAAAGGATTCCTGAATATAGGTTAGATTAGATAGTCTCTGAGGTCCCTTCCATATTTTGAGGTTCTGTGACTCTGTGATCCATTGACACAGTTGAACAATTAATTGCTTTGATAGGTATTGCAGAGCAAGATGCCATCAACCCCATCATCTGGATGTATCGTGTAACCGAAGTGACAGATGCCAACAGAATCAAAGTGGTCCCATCCAATGTGAAGGGGAGAAGAGCTCAGATGAGAGCCTCAGCACCAGAGATGGGTGTTATAGTTTGTAACCTTTAGCAGATATTCCCAAGAGAATAGGAAAGGATTTAAAAGGTATTGTCAAGGACACAACTATTATAAACCTTCTGTCAGGGTCATCATTGACGAGCCTTTTGGTATATTCTGTCCCTAAGACCTCAGGCAGTTTTCAGAACAGCCCAGTGCATAAAACTTTCCTGAGGATATACACAACACAGGGGAATACAAACACAGACACACAGGAAAACCACCTAGGTAACCAGACTCCCCAGAGCTGTGTTGTTTTGCCACAAATAATTATGATTTGGCTCTCATACACAACATCCTGTCAACACACTTGGATGGCCACAGGATAAGCAATAGTTTAGGGAAAATAAGTCCAGAGACCCGAGTTCTCCCCACTGTACTGCTCATGGGCAGCCTCAGGGTGGAAATGGAGCTGATGTCCTTATTAGGTTTATTGGCAACAGCTGCTGCCTTCCTGCTCCCACAGCCCCTTTGCCCTCTCTTCCTGCTTGTTCTAACAGTGGGGATCATATACTACACATGGGCAAAAAGAAAAACTGGTAGAGAGATATTATGGGGAGATGACCCTTCTGAGATCCAACAGTCTTCACTCTGTTATGGACTAGGACTTTAATCTTGGGAGAGGGTCTTCATTCTTCCACTCTTCCTTTCCCCCTTCTTTTTCCTCCATGGGCTCCCAGTTTTCTCCTCCTCCTCCTCCTCCCTCTTCTCTTTCTCATTCTCCCTCTTTTCCTCCTCTTTCTTCTTCTTCTCTTCCTCTTTCTCCTTCCTCTTCTTCAGAAGAAAAGCTTATGTTTCTAGAGTGCTTCAAAGTTTGTGAAACATTTCACTCACAATAATCCCATGAGATGAGAAGTATTATTATCTTCATTTTTACGGAGAGGAAAACTCAGGCTGAGATAGTTTAAGTGATTTATCCACAGTCACACATCTAGTAAGTATCTGGGGCAGAATTTAGACTCTGGTCTCATAACATTGTTATCCACTATGTGATGTTGCTTTCACAGAGAATGGGGATGATAATTTTGATCTACTTCACAATTAAATGGTAATCTCATGCTGGTACAACATATTTGATTAGAAAGTTAATGCTGTTAATCTTGTATCCAACTAACACTGACTATAGAGTGTTGACTCTAAATCATCTGGGTTCTGACTTTTCTGAGGTAGAAATGAGATAATAGACTCATATGAGGTATAAATGAGATAATAGAGAAGGAAACTTATTTAGTAGAAAAAAGAAGGTAATGTGCTATACAAATCTGTCTAATTATATCTCACTTTCATAGCATTCCTGAGAAAAGGTAGGCTCTGGCTAAATGAGTGCTGAAGGTGTTAAAAAAATTATTTTTAACTTCTTTTCCTGGAAGTTTTCCTAGAATTTATAATGTTCCCCAAAGCCATCACTGTGGATTACTGGCAGGGAGGGAGAGGATGGGACTGCAGAATGGAGTGATATAGATGACAAAATAGAAATGTGGGTATGTCAATCCTGTAAGAAAGATGTTAAATACTCAGCCCAAGGGTCCCTTTGCAGCCTCAGCACTCCCAGGTACAGCCTGAACCAGAGGAAAATGTAATTGGGAAACATTTAACAAAATTATTAAAAATATAATAGAATATAGATAATGTTAACGTAGTTTTCTAAGTCAGTCCCTGTGGTCAGCGGGTATTCTAGTGGTCCCACTTCTATCTGAGTTTGACATCACTGCTATATAAAGAAACAGCATTACGGGCACATGCCAGGGAAGCATGTTTGGGCTGAAGGAGGATTTCTCTGCCATCAGGAGCAGCAGGAGCTCTGTGAAGCTGGACATGGGAAGGAGTTGAGAAAGACTTTCAGGCTGTGATTAAAGGGCCAGCTGGAGCTGAGCAGAGAAACTTTTATATGGTAATGGAGATGGGTAGCAGGGGAGGGATTTGCTCTGGGCAGTTGAGCTGATAGCCTTTGCTCAGGACAATGAAAAACTGGATCATGGGATTTCTGTGGATGCAGTAGGGGAAGCTGTTAGGAACCGAGGATTTAAAGAACTCTACTTTAGGATCAAAGGACTGTAGAGCTGGAAGAGACATTGGAGGTCATCCAACCTTGCCTCACCCCATTTCAGAGATGAGGAAACTGAGGCCCCACAAAGTGAAATAACTAACCCAATGTCACACAGGTATAAAGAAGAGCTGAGACTAGAACACAGGCCCTCTAATTCCAAATTTCCCCCATACTACATTTCTCAAGGGTTGACCTGGGATATAGAAAATATACTTTCCTAGAAAGCAAGGGAGTCTAGATAGGTAGTTCTGGCCATGGGTTAGAGGGTGGAAGTCCTCTGTAAAGGTTGGTGACGTTTAAGAACAGAAAAGGGAATAAAGTAGGGAGAGGCTGGAGAAGATGAAATAATGCTTTACTCTTGGGACAAGCTGATTGAGTCATGTAAAAGTCCTCTTGTAATTTACCCAATGAGTAGAGTTAGTATTCCATCATTTTCTCACACTATAGTAAAATAGTTGGATACTTTAAAGTATGTACTTTAAAGATTGTACTATGGGCCACAGGGTAGAGGAGAGATGGTAACAAGGTGTGCTGGTAAATATATAACAACCAGCTCTCCAGGGGAAAATGCATAACACGTTTTCATGTTTGATCTGCGTTACTACCATTTTCTCTGTCACTTTTAAAAGTCTAGACAATCAGCAATACAATAAATAAACCCCTGATGTGGGGCATTTGCTAATTTCTGAAGTGTATATAAATGCTCATACTGAAAATTTAACAATCAGCTCCTGTGAGCTGCTTCCTGATTATCTTTGGATGGTTGTAACAGTAATAACTCATTTATTTAACATTTTGAAGTTCTAAAAACTGCCTTTCTCACAATATTCCTTCCTCGTAACATTCTACCTTAATAATTATAGCTGATGTTTATACAGTGCTTTAAATTTGGGAAAGCCTTTTCACATGTATTATTTCATGTGGTCCTTATATAATAATAACAAGAGCTAAGTAGCATTTACATAGCTTGCAAAACACTTCATATACATATGTGTGTATACATATACATACATACATACATCTCTATATCTATATCTTTCAATCTTCCCAACCACTCTCGGAGGTAGGTACTGTTATTATCTCAATTTTACAGATGAGGAAGCTGAAGCAGACCAAGGTTAAATGACTTACTTAGAGTCACACAGCTAGTAAATATCTGAGGCAGGCTCTGAACCCTGGGTTTCCTGACTCCCAAGTTCATCTGTCTGTCCCTTACACCACCTAGTTGTCTTTGCCACTCATTAGTCTGTATTGTGAGATAATGTAAATATCACTCTTTTCTAGATGGTCAAACCGAGAATCAAGATGTTAAATGATCTATCTGGGACGACCCAACTATAAAGTGTATGGATTGAAACTTGAACCTAGATTTTACAACTCCAATCCAGTTTTACTGCTTAGAAGAGTATTGAGAAAATCCTGTAAATCCCAGGAGTGCTATCTTTGAAAAAGTCATCCTATTCCCTCCTTGTTGATCCCCTGGGTGGTAGCAGAGGAAAGTTGCTAGAAAGCAGCAGCAGCGGAAAATAGCCTAGGGACAGTTCTGTTTGGGAGTTGTACCACAGCTACCAGGTTATACAAATTAGACACTTCCCTGCCTTAGAAACAAAGGTTATCCTGGGGACACAATTTGATCTTTTCCAATTATTTAGCCTCATCATTATGAATGTCAGTGATTGTATGGATACTAGATCCAGTGATGCTTCAGGGGGCTGTTGGATGTCTCTTAATGTGGCCCTTGTGCCTATGAGATACGTAGGACTTCTCTACCCTGTCACTAAATATACTCTTCCTCTTGGCCATCTTTGTGTTCTTGTCTATCACTTCTCATGTTTTCCTTCTCTAGTGCAGTTTTCCTCTCCCTATCTTTTCTTTATCCTGTCATATCTGCACAGTAGAAGATACCAGACAACTGAGTCCTGGCAAAAGACTTGAAACAGTGCACTGTAGTGGGTGGAACACTGGACTTGGAGTCAGAAATCCTGGGCTTAGTGGAGCTGAGTCGCAGGAGTGGCCACGTAAGTGTGAGCCGGCCATTTATTCCAGCTACTTACCTCTAGCAGGCTTATAAATTAATTAATCAATCAATCAGTTAACTAATGCTTGGTGAATTGCACCGAATTGTTGACGTCTATCCTTCATTCTTGAAGAGGTCCTTGACATCAGAAAGGTGATGCTATGACTTGCGAATGAATTGGATTTAAAGGAGAGAGGGCTGTGCACGTTCACCAGCTTCACTTTCTCCTCCGGAGCCAGAATTGAACACCTCTTGGAGCCTCAGTTTTCTCACCTATAAAATGGAGAGAATATTGGTTTCTACCTCATGGGGTTCTTGTAAGTAAAAGTATTCTGTAAGCCTTAAAGGGCTTTATAAATGGGAGCTATTGTTATAAGGCAGCTAGGTTAGTGAAGTAGGTAAGAGCACCCAGGCCTACAGTCAGAAAGACCTGAGTTCAAATCTGACTTCAGACACTTACTAATTTTGTGACCCTGAGTAAGTCACTTAACCCTGTTTGCTTCTGTTTTTTCATCTGTAAAATGAACTGGAGAAGGAAATGGCAAACCATTTCCAGCATCTTTGCCAAGAAAACCCCCAAATGGAGTCACAAAGAGTCAGACATGACTGAACAATGACATACTGTTATTATAAGTGGGGCATCACACAATTATTTACTGTCATTTCTTTCCATGTCAGTTATATAATATTATTATCCAAGGGCATTGCTGGCTCAAGGCTCTTTAGTTTTAAAACATCTTTTTCGAGGAAGAGAGACGGCAAGACCCGAGAGGATACTAAATTTAGATTCAGGAAGTCCTGGGTTCAAAAACTTGCAGGTCCTTACTAGCTGTATGATCCTGGGAAAGTCATTTTTGCCTTTCTGGGTCTCAACTTTCCTCATCTGTGAAATGAAGGAGTTGAACTGGATGACCTCTAAATGTACGGTCTTGTGACCCTCTCTATTCTTGATATAAGATTCTTTTTCTCATCTATGTTATGTTTTTTTGAGAGGTGGGAGGTGAGGCAATTGGGGTTAAGTGAGTTGCCCAGCATCACACAGCTAGTAAGTGTCAAGTGTCTGAGGTCCCATTTGAACTCAGGTCCTCCTGACTCCAAGGCCAGTGTTCTATCCACTGGGCCTCCGGTGTTTTAGTAAACCGACAGGGGACAGGTTCAGCACACTTGTTCCATATCGTACATAAAGTGAGGCTAAAGTTAAGGAGAAATTTCCAGCTCACCAAATTCTCTTTTTTCTGTCACACACACACTCTCTTTCTCTCTCTCTCCCTCTCTCTCTCTCTCTCTCTCTCTCTCTCTCTCTCTCTCTCTCTCTCTCTCTCTCTCTCTCTCTCTCTCTCTCTCTCTCATTTCATTGATCTTGTTAGAAAATGGCCCTCTTGTTCCCTTCGCCACCTTTGCTTCCTTTCACTGGGAGTGGCGCTTAGTAATGTACTTGTGGAGTGCATTTCTGAAATTTTAACCAACATAGACTAGTTAACTATACATATAGTTTATTTGTTGTCTCTTCCCCCCATTAGAATGTAAATTTCTGGATGGTAGAGTCAGGTTTATTTGTATCTTTTTGTACCCACTAATGCCTTGTTCATAACAGGCACTTAAATCAGTCAGTGTGTGTCCTTCGTTGCCGAAGAAGACCATGCCATCAGAGAAATGATGACATGACTTGCACTTGACTTTGTTTTGAGTGAGGGAGGGCTGTGCAGGTCACCAGCCTCACTTCTCCTCCAGAGCCGTCTGAATTCAGTGACCAGATATTCATCAGGATGACTGGAGATGACCCAGGGTGAGGCAATTGGGGTTAAGTGACTTGCCCAAGGTCATACAGCTAGTGAGTGTCAAATGTCTGAGGTGAGATTTGAACTCAGGGTCTCGTGACTCCTGCACTGGTGCTCTATCCACTGCACCACCTAGCTGCAAAAATCAGTCAATACACATTTGTTAAATATATATTAAAAGCAAGCATTCTGTTAGGGATATTAAGACAAAATTAAAACAGGTATGGGAGGTGATGGCACTGAGGTGAGGAGGAAGTAATAGGACACAGTCAGGGTAAGGGTATTGAGGTAGGAGATGGAGTGCCATGAGTGAGAAACAGTAAACAGGCCAGTATGGCTAGATGTTTGTTGAATTGGATGAACCATAAAATATTACATTTATTTCTTGTGCTCTTTGGACAGTGAAGTTTTTAAAATAAATTATTCTAAAACATTCAAAATGGTCATTTTCTATCTCATCCCAGCCCCTATTTTTCATTAAAGTAGCAAGCAACTTGTTTTTAGAAGGGAAAAAAAAGAGAGTGAGCCACATAAATCTATTCAGAAGGCATCTGGAAGACTAGTAGGCAATGGCCTTTGATCTCATTTTCTGGGAAGGACCAAGGGCACGAGATGAAAACTTACAGCAGAGAGGAAGAGAGAGAGAGAGAGAGAGAGAGAGAGAGAGAGAGAGAGAGACAGACAGACAGACAGACAGACAGACAGACAGAGGCAGACAGAGACAGACAGAGACAGACAGAGAGAGACAGAGTACAGGTCCAAGTGCCAGGATTTCTCAGAGTATTAAGAGAACCTTCTCATTATGGAATTATGGAAAATGTCCTTCAGCGATTTCTTAACCCCTCAACTTCTTAAAAATAACTCCATTGATGACATTTTTGTGCTTGTAGGAATGTTTCAATATTTAGAAGCAGAGTGAGATTTTGACTGGTCTTTTTAGATGTTTGTGGTTTAGTGAGTGTTTGTTGAATACTAAACTGTAAAACTTAAAAAAAATGTTAAATGAGTAAAATTTATCTGCTTTGGTGAGGAGGATAACAGTCAATTATATTTATATAGTTTGCATAGTTTTCGAAGAGTTTTTTTTCATGCATATGAAATATGCAATACTCACAGCAACATTGTGAGGAAGGTAACATTATTATTTTACCTGCAAGGCAGGTAATATTTCTATTTTATAGATGAAAAAACTGAGTCTCAGAGAAATTAAACTTGACATAGGTTATTTAACTAGTAGCTGGACATAGAGTTTTCTGAAGCTTCCGAGGGTGGAAAGAACACTGGATTTGGAGTCAGAGCACCAGGATTCAGATCCTGCCTCTCTGTCCAATTGCCAATGAGGTTTTGGGCAAATCAGTACATCTAGACCTCAGTCTCCTCTTCTGTAGAATGAGAAAGTTGGGCTACATGCCCTCTGAGGTCCCTTCGGGCTCCTGATTACTGATGCTGCTGTGTGGAGAACATCATATTAGCTGCTAAGGGAGGTATAAAGGTATAAAGGAGGTATAGATAGCTGCTAAGGGAGGTATTTGGTTAGTTAAGAATGTCAGAGAGCTTATGGGGAATGACACATTCATTTAATGTTCATTTAGTTCAAAACATAAATGACCTGTAAATTTCCTTGGGGTGGGTTCCCCACAGCCTCTTGACTGTGCTCCCTGCGGGTCAGAATCGTTTCATTCTTTGCCTTTTTGCTTCCAGTGCCAAACTCAGTGCCTGACACTGCTTAGTAAGTGTATGCTTATTGATTGGTTCATGGATGAAAGTTTGTGAATTGTTACGGCCAGAGGTTTAAATCTGGTGCCTACTTTCTGAAGATGGATCTCCCCAAACTTAGCTAGGGCATTCCTGGGACAGCAGATGCCGATTTGTTACTGGACTTATCCTTATCAACTTTCCAGCTCTGTGGGACCTACTAAGGTCCTCTTCTCCACAGCGGTAGCCCTAAAGAACTCAAGCCTGCCATCTGACCATGGCGAAGCATTGGAGGAGGACTTCAGTGGAGGTGTACAAATAGATATCTATTAGGTAGAATTAGAAAGGTGAAAACCAAGTGCCTTGTGAGGACTCAGAGAGGAAGCTGGGAGTGAGGGGAAGATCATTACTGACTCCTGAGGTCACAGAGGACTTCATAGACAAGAGCTTTAAAGGAAAGATAAGAATCCAAGCAGTAGGGATGACCATTGTTAATAGCAATGGTAACAATAAGAGCTAATATTTATGTAGCTTTAAGGTTTGCAACAACAGTGAGAACAAAAATAAAGATGTAGAGTAGGGAGCTGGCTTTGGCTTTGACACGTATTGTCTTGACTCCAGTCAAATCACTTACTCTCCGTGTTCTATGGAGAGAGGACCTCTAAGACTGCAAGTCACAGAAAAGGTATCAGTCTATTTTGGGAGAAGGAGTTTGCTCAACTCTGAATTCTCTATGCCAATAACATTACAAGTTCAATCTCGATCCAGTCCTAAAGATAGCTAACATTAATAGAGCCCTTACCTCTGTATTATCTTAGATGTTGTTATTATCTCAGTTTTACAGATGAGGAAACTGAATGTCAGAGAAACTAAATCACTTCCCCAGGAACACACACTGTCTGAGTCAGGATTCAAATTCAGATCTTTCTGACTCCAAGGCTGGCACTCTGTCCATTCTGGCACTGAGCTGCCCCAGAAATGAAAATAAAGGGCATTCCTGGCATGGGGGAACAGATTGAAGAAAGAGGCAATGAGTTTGGGGTACGCACATGCAAGAGATGCCAAGTTGTCTCATTTGGCTAGATTGTAGACCATTTGGAAGGGAACACTGTGAAATATGACTGCAAAATTAAAGGGACACCAAATTGTAGAAGGCTTTGAAAACTCAATAGTGGGATTTGACCTTTCCTCCTTCAGTGGCCACTAGGGTACCATGACAATTTTATGTTTCCAAGCTTTAGGTTCCAGGTCTTTTCTAAAAAATGCACCATACATTTTCTTTTAGTGGGTAGATTTCCATCTTTTATTCTCCATGTGTCTGACCTTTAACTCCCAGTCACCATGTAAAGACTAGATTTTTAAATTTAATGTGTAATTTCATATTAAGCTTTAAGTCCAAATCAACAGAGCTTCTCTGTGAGACTAGGTGTTTGATGGTGTACTTTTATGCTTGCAAATGGCTATTAATCTTAAAAAAATGCCTCAGAGACACATAAAAACAGAAAGAGTTAAAGTAATTGTGACTGTTGGGAACCCTGAAGTAGGAAAAATGTGCTGGATTTTTCAGTACAGTGTGTGAGGATAATTTCCATAGGAGTGTTCAAGATAAAATACATACCTCTTGGTTATGAGTTAATTCAAGAGATACTAAGAATGAAAAACCAGAGAGCCCCTGGCAAAAGCAGAGGAAAAATGAAGGTTTCATTCATTTCCCTTTAAGACATTTGTGCAGCTGAAAACTGTATTTGTAGAGGAAGGACGTTAAACTAATATGCTGTGTCTTATAGCTCTTCCATATTGGGGCTTCCTGAAAGACTTCATAGCCCTCTGTCAAAGATGAAAACTGGTGTAGACAGGCCTGACTTCCACCAGAATCTTCCTTTTCTCTTGGATCTACTTTTCAGATTTTCCTTCTCTCTCATGTACTTGCCTTTTCTCCCAAACAAAACCAATGCTTCCTGGCAGAATGTTGCCTCCCAAAGTTCCTTCTACTTTAAATGCCCTCTAAACTTACCTCTCCTGCCAGTTCCATTGTCTTCCCTTCTAACCCACCCTTTAAGAGGGATATTGTAAGGTAAAATGCATAGGTATTGAAGAGTGTATGAATTCTGAGGCATCCATTCTAGATCCCAGGAAGTCAGGATTTTACCGTCTTGGCTAAGGGTGGGAAACCTTTGGCCTCTCCCAGGAACCTGTGGCAGGTCTAGTGTGATCCTTAGCAGGTAGGGATGACGTGATATTTCTCATGACTTCCGGTGCATAATTTCCTTCTATTAGTTTATCCCGTTCAGAATGCTTTGAAGTTTTGATAAGGACAATTGATAAAGCATAAATATAGTTAATGTATTGTCAAAACCAGGGATTAGGTTTAGACACAAAGCGGTTGTACTAGAGTTGGGAGTCTAAGACTGGTGATGCAGGTACTTCAAAAAGATGGGGTGCAGACTTAGGGTCTAAGTCAGAGGTTTTTAACTTGGAGCACAAACTTGCTTTTTAAAATATTTTGGCTATTTCAATAGAATCAGTTTCCTTAATAATTCTATTTTGTGCATTCAGAAACTTTATTCTAAGAAGGGTTCCATAGGTGTCATCAGACTTCCAAAGGGGTCTACAGTACCCCAAAATTTTTAGAGACTCTGGTCTAAACACAAGTACAAACCCAGGAACCCTTTGATCTAAGGTCTGGCAGGTAGGCAGAAGTGAGATTGGGATATTAGCTAGAGGGGAAGCTAGAACAGGTAGGTCACAAGTATTGTCAACTGAGATTTGAATCTGGGCTGTGATATGTTAGTCTAGTCTAGGTCACAGAGAGTTTTCTAGCTTTTGCCTGAACAACCCCAGCATGACTGGAGGAGATGAAGACAAATTACATAATTGGCAGAGGGTCAAAGTGCACATTGGCAGGTGCACTTAGAAGACCCAAACAGGCATGCAAGTCATTGACAAAGAGAGCTGTCATGACGTATTAGGGACCTATAAACAACCACCTGAATTCAGGGGGATATATACTAGGAACCTGGCGGTCCTGTGGCATTCTGGGGCAGTGCATTCTGTGTACTGTCATCGTTAAGCCCAGGGTTTTCAACAGGTAGCTTTATTGTTTGGTAAGGAGTAAGACCAGCAGATAATGTCTCATCTGGACTTCTTAGCTATTTAGGATCTAAGAGAATCATAGGGTTGTGTTGTTTTTGGTGGGGTAGTGATGGTAATATTTTCCACCTCTTTTGGACAAATGGGTTGCCACAGAGATTTGCTCTCTTGGGAGTGGCAGGATTAACCAGAGTCACTCTCTCACATTTAATGCCTTGGCAGGGACAGGTATTTCTGTCAGGTTAGTAGTGATTACCTGGTTGGGGCAGGCTCTGGACAGGGACAGAGTACTATATGGAAGGTTTTTTTCCTTTTGAAAAGGAAGGTGATGTCCCCTTAGCATCAGGCTTCTGAGTTTTGGGATTGCTCATAGGCACAATCAGTTCCCCTCTCACTAGCTTTTGTCATCCTATCTAAGGACTGAATGTTGTTCAGACAGAGGATAAAATTAGCATTAGGAAACAGAACTGGAAGGAACCTTAGAGAGTATAGTGTCTTTAGCTTTACTTATTGATTGATGGTACAAAAACAGGGGACCAGCAATGTGATTTATTCCTTCCTTTCCATGATTACTATTTTTGGTCCTATTGGGGTCCAACGCTGCTTACGTGGTGTCAATTATCTCTTGTCCCTTGTGACTCCAGGCTTTGGCACTGGTTGTTCCCTATGCCTGGAATGCATTCCATCCCTACCTTTACCTCTAAGAAATCCTAGCTTCCTATAAAGCAGAGTTTGTACCACCCATCTTTCACACAAGGCCCTTCCTGATTTCCTAATACTTCTCTGTTCCAAAGTTACTTTGTATTTACTTTCAGTGTTCTTATATGGGGTGTCCCAAAAAGCTTTGTGCAGTTTAAGGCCTATTTATGAATGTCTTCTGTTTCTTTCATCATTACTGTTGTCCCAAGTATCCCTTTCCCTGCCCTTTTCCCGTCTGAGAAATAGTATTTTTCAGAGAGGAAAAAAAGTCAGCACAACTGATCAGTTCACTGAAAAAGGTCAAAAATATGTGTAATACTTGTGGCCTTTCCACCTCCATGAAGGGGTGGGTTGGGTCTGTCCTCTCATCGCTCTTCATTTGAGTTACGCTTGGTCTTGATAATTTTGTTTCATTTTCTTTTGCTTTTTGTTGTGTGACTGTCTTTTCACTTACATCATTGCGGTCACTGTGGATGTTGTTTTCGTGGCTCTGCTTCCTTCACTGTCCATCAGTTCATGTAGTTCTCTCCACACTTCTCTGGATTCATCATGTAAGTGCAGTTTTAAGCTCAGCATAAAACCTCATTACGACTTTTGGGATACCTTGTACACATAACATGCTGTTTTCCCCAAATGGAACATTAAATCCTTGAAAGCTGGTACTGTTTTCCTTTTTTTTCTTCCCTGGAAGCTTGTACAGTGCTCAACACATTGTAGATACTTAGTGGATTAACTAATTGATCATGTATTTTATGTATCATGCTCTGCCCAGGAAAGGGAAGCCTTGAAGAGTATCAGCTCTGACCCAAATGAACTCTATGACCTTTGACCTTGGGCACATTCCCACTCTGCTGCCTCCCTAGTAAAATGAAGGGGTTTTAATTAGATCACAACCTCAGCAAAAACCTCTAAGGTCCCTTCCAGCTTCATCATTTTGTGACTCAGTAAGTCTGTGACTCAGGCGCCTTTTCATAAAAGTGCTGGGGTGTTTCCTATATGTGGCCTCAAGCAAATGTCACTGGGTAAAGCTGAAATAGTTGATTTTTTTCATGCATTCAGAGGTCATCTCAGTAGGCTTTGGCACCATGAAAGTGGTTTCTGGCTGCACTGTAGCTGGCATTGCTGTCTTCACAGCAGGGTCTGATATTCCTTTATCAAGTTGCATCAATGTGGATACCCTGGGAAACTCAAACTTGGAATCTATAGCTCAGGAACAGTGGCTTTTGGTTAATTTAGGAGGAGGAGGGGAATGTGACTTGCTGCCCAGAGGCCTTAATTGCTTCATCTCTGGAATTCCTGATTTTTGAGTGCCGCAGAGGGAGGCTGGCGGCTCTAACTACACTTCCTTTGTTTCCCTTATCATCTTCTTACTGCCCACCTTGATGCCAGATGTGTTCTCTCTCCCCCAGATGCTGCTTTCCAGTTCTGAAACCAAAACCAATACTACCTTTATTCCTGGAAAGGAAGGAAGGAAGGAAGGAAATAAGCATTTATTAGGTACCTACTATGTGCAAGGCACTATGCTAAGGGCTTTACATCGTGTTATTTGATCTTTACAATAACCTGTGAGGCAGAAGCTCTTATTATCCCCATTTTGCAGATGAGGAAACTGAGAGAGATAGAGGTTAAATATCTTGCCTAGGGTCACACAGATGTAAATATCTGAGGCCAGATTTATACCCAAGTTTTCCTGACTCCAGGCCCAAGGTTCTATCCATGTGCCTCCTAGCTGCTTTTAGGCAAAGCTGATTCCCTATGTTCCACTCACCAACGCCATAAGTTTACAAACTAAAATACCTTTCCCTGGCCACCTGGCATAATGCAATCCCTTTCAAGGTAGGAAGTCTTCACTATTGTTTTTGTGTTTACAGTGTTGAGCATAATGTTCAACATGTAGTTAGCTCTAAATATATTTTTATTTTGTTTTTTCCTCCTTCCCTTCCTTCTTTCTTTCCTTCCTTGGCTTAGAGGTAACTACTGGGAGAGACAGATGTCTCAAACAGGAGATTAGTCAATTGGAGTAAACTAGGGGAAGAGACTGAGGCTGGATTCTAGGATCTTGTTATGCCATTCTGCCTTTTTTCTCTAGATTCTAGAAAATCTAGATGTAAAGAGACATACTATTAATATTCCTGAAATCCATCTATCATCTATCTGTCTATCTATCTATCTATCTATCTATCTATCTATCTATCTATCTATCTACCTATCTATTCTATCATAGAGAATAAATATAGTATGAATAATGGTTTGGAAAAGGGAATAATTAAAAAGTTTCTTAGATGGGTCACATATCTTCTACTTTTTTCTCTTGAATCAGGACCCCTATTCTTGGGAGATAGAAAGACTTTTCAATCTCCTTTGCTGGATCTGCATTCGTGCCACACCTGTTAACCTTGGGTATCTCCCAACATTCTTTCCTTAGTCCTCTTTCATTCTTTGTCTTTGCTATCTCATTTGTTGACCTCAGTTGTCATATGTTCAGTTATCATCTCTCTGCAAATGATTCCCAGATCTGTATTTCTAATTCTTCATCATCAGCTGCCTTTTAGATATCTTGGAATCTTTTCCCCCATACCTTCCCCTCTTGTAAACATTCCTAGTACTGTCCAAGACACCACCACTCTCCCTGTCATTCTGGCTTGACACTCAAACTCACCCCACATATCCAATCCATTTCTACCTTTACAATGTCTTGTATATCTTTTTACATTCATACAGCCAACACCCTGGCTCAGACCCTCATCATCTCTTGCCTGGATTATTGAAATAGCCTTCTACATCATTTTTCTGTCTCAAGTCTCTGTCTGTTCCAATCCATCCTTCACTTAGCTGCCAAAACAATTGTTAGGAGTTGTTTTGCTCAACTATATGTCAATAAAACTGACCAGCTAAATGGGATAGACAAATGTTTACAAAAATGTAAACTATCAGATTAACAGAACATGAAATAGAATACTTAAATAATCCTATCTTAGAAAAAGAAATTTAATAAACTATCAATGGGCTTCCTAAGAAAAACATCCCTAGGACCAGAGGGATTCACAAGCAAATTCTATGAAATATTTAAGGAACAATTAATCTCAAAACTGTATAAAGTATTTGAAAAAATAGGTAAAGAGGGAGTCCTACCAAACTGACCCAAATATGGTTTTGGTAACTAAGCAAGGGAGAGCAAAAACAGAGAAAGAAAGCTATAGATGTTTCCTTAATGAATATCAGTATGAACATTTAAAATAAAATGCTGGCAAGGAGCTTAGAGCAATGCATCACAAGGATCATACACTATGACCAGGAATGCAAGCCTGGTTCATTATTAGGAAAACTATTGATATCATTGACTATGTGAATAACAGTAACAACAAAAATCATATGATTATATCAATAGATATAGAAAAAGTCTTTGACAAATGTAATACCCATTCCTATTAAAAATACTCAAAAGCATAGGAGTCAATGGAGCTTTTTTTAAAATGAGAAGTAGTATTTTTCTAAAACCACCAACAAGCATTGTCTGTAATGGGAATAAATTGGAAGCCTTCTCAGGAAGATCAGGAGTAGAGCAAGGATGTCCATTACCCTCACTGTTATTCGTTACTGTACTAGAAATGCTAACTATAGTGATAAGAGAAGAAAAAGAAATAGAAGAAATAAATATAGGCACTGAAGAAACAAAACTATCACTCTTTGTAAATGATATGATGATATACTTAGAAAACCCTAGGGAGTCAACTAAAAAACTGGTTGAAATAATAAACAACTTTTGCAAAGTAGCAAGATATAAAATAAACCATGCAAATCATCAGCATTTCTATATCCTACCAACAAAACCCAGTAGGAAAAGATAGAGAAATTCCATTAGAAATAACTGCTGACAATATAAAATACTTGGGACTCTACCTGCCAGGATAAATCCAGGGATTATTTGAACACAATTACAAAATACTTTTCACACAAATAAAAACAGATCGAACCAATTGAAAATATATTAGTTGCTTATATATATTATTATATTGGCTGAACTACCTAAGTTGTTATTTATTCAGTATCATAACAGTCAAAGTACCAAAAAGTATTTTACAGAGCTAGAAAAACAGTAACAGAATTCATCTGGAAGAATAAAAGGGAATCAATGAAAAAAACGTTAAGGAAGCAGACTAGCAGTTCCAGATTTCAAACTATATTACAAAGTAACAGTCATTAAAACAGGTGCAGATGGTAGAGTGCTGGACTTAGAATCAGCAAGATTCATCTTCTCAGTTCATATTCTGCCTCAGATATTCAGCTGTATGATCCTAGGCAAATCACTTGACTCTGTTTGCCTCAGTTCCTCATCTGTACAATGACCTGGGGAAAGGAACTGGCAAACTACTCCATTATCTTTGCCAAATAAACCCTAAATGAGGTCATAAAGAATTAGGCACAACTGAGAAAAGATTGAACAATCATCAAAACAATATGGCACCAGCTAAGAAATAGAGTGGTTGGTCAGTAGAATATATTACTTACACAGTAGTAAATGACCATAGCAATCTAGTTTTAGATACATCCAAAGAGCCAAGCTTTTGGGGTAAGAACTTACCCTCTGACAAAAATCGCTGGGAAAGCTGGAAAGCAGTTTGGCAGAAACTAGGCGTAGACCAGTGCCTCATACTATATACCAAGACGAGGTCAAAATGGATTAACGTTTTAAAGGGTGATGTCATAAGTAAATTAGGGGAGCATGGAAAAATGTACCTGTCAGAACTATGAATAAGAAAAGAGTTTATAACCAAACAAGAGCTAGAACAGATTACAGGAAGTAAAAGAGATCATTTTGATTACCTGAAATTACAAAATTTTTACACAAATGAAACTAATACAGCCAAAATTAAAAGGAAAACAGGAAACTGGGGAAAAATTTGCAGCAAGTTTCTCTAAGAAAAGCCTCATTTCTCAGATGTAGGGAGGTGAGTCAAATTTATAAAATTAAGAACCATTCCCCAACAGATAAATGGTCAAAAAATATGAACAGGCAGTTTTCAGAAGAAGACATCAAAGCTATTAATAGTCACATGAAAAAAATGTTCAAATCACTAGTGATTGGAAAAATGCAAATAACTCCGAGATACCACCTCATCCTTACCAGATTGGTTAACATAACACAAAAGGAAAATAACAAATAAATGCTTAAGTGGAGGTGGAAAAATTGGGACACTAATTTACTGCTGGTACAGTCGTGAACTAAATCTAACTATTCTGGAGAACAATTTGAAACTATGTCCAAAGGGCCATAAAATTGTATATACCCTTTGACCCGGCAATACCACTACTAGGTCTATAACCCAGAGATAACAAAGGAAAGGGGAAAGGACCTATATTTATAGCAGCTTTTTTTTGTAGTGGCAAAGAATTGGAAATTGAGGGGATGTCTATCAGTTACGGAAAGGCTGAACAAGTTATGGTATATGATTGTTATGGAATATCATTGTGGTTTAAGAAATGACAAGCAGAAAACCTGGGAAAACTTATATGAAATCATGTATAATGAAGCGAGCAGAAACAGGACACTATTGTACGTGGTAACAGCAATATTGTAAGGATGATCAGCTGTGAAAGACTTAGTTATTCTGACCAAGACATTGATCTAAGACAATTCCAAAGGACCCATGATGAAAAATGATATCCACCTCGAGAGAGAACTAATGAAATGTGAATGCAGATTGAAGCATACTTTTAACAAATTTCTTAAATTTATTGTTTTATTTTGTGTTTTCTTTTACAACATGGCTAATAGGAAAATATGTTTTGCATGACCTCATATATACAATCAAAATCAAATTTCTTGCCTTCTCAAGGAAGGGAGAATGGTGGAAGGCAGGGAGAGAATTTAGAATTCAAGTTTTAAAAAAGTGATTGTTAAAAATACTTTACATGTAGTTGGGAAATATTTAGTAGAATAAATAATAATAATTTTTTGAAAAAGAGTTATTCCTTTGTTGTGGATGGTCGTGTAGGAAGCACTTAGAGATCTTAGTGGATAGACCAGGAAGAAGTTTATGAAAAGGGCCTAACCTCTCTGCCATTAGACAGACCACATAGTTTTGTTGTGGCCTTGATTATCTGAGATTTAACATTTTTTCTTAGAGATCTATGTCTTTAAAAAAAATTCTACATTTCAAAAAGGCAAAAAGCAACATTAAGGAATGAAATTATATAGAATTTATAACCCCTGTGTATATAGGAGCAGTTTGCTAAATTGTAGAATTTTTCTTCTTTATTTAAACTTGTCATTCTGACCATTGAAATGGGAAATTTTTAAAAAGCTACTTATCCTCTTTAATTTTGGTATTTTTCTTGCGCCACTCACAAGACAAAAGGACATTTTTCTCTTCTAATTGTTCTTTCAGGTAATTGGGGTGGGATAGATTGGGGAGTTTATTTGTTTAGAGACCAGAGTCTTGATCAGTAAAAGAATCTATGGTTCAAGCTCAGTGGACCTAAGTTTTGTTAAGAAAACAAAAAAAAGGAGAATACAGTTGAATTTGCTTTTTCCGAAATCTAGTGATTCTGGCTTACAAGAAATGTTTTGTTGCTATTGGCAAACTAATGATACAATTTAGCAGTAATATTGTAAGGGGAGGTAGTAAGATGGAATGAGAAGAATACCAGATTAAGAGTCTAGACACTGGATTCTAATATAGGCTCTTTTACTAAATGACTGCTTGATGTTGATTCAATCACTTACCCTCTATGGACTTAAGTTTCTTCGTGAAGGAAGAAGAGTAGCTGAGATGCTCTCCAAGGTCATTATCAGTTCTACCATTCTTTGGTTTGATAGTGTTCAATGCTTGTTGACATTAAAATCCTAAATCAAACTGGCTCATCATATTTTTAAAATCCAACTCTTAACTGTAGTTCTTACAATATAGTTAATATGGAAGAGATATTTATTTTCTCCCTTTTCCATATAGGGAAATTGAGGCATGGGAAAATGATGTGACATATACAAATAACCAAGAATAAAACTCAGAATACTTGCTACAGAAAGTACTTATGTGTTGAATAGGATTTATAAAGTCAATATTGATGCACTTTGATGGGCAAATGCCACAGTTGCTTAAACTCATCATGTATTCCTTTTCCTTGGTCCCTGTCTAACTTTGGGCCTTGATATGCTTATTTCTAAAAGGAAGAAGATTGTTAACATTAGAATATCTTTCAGACTTTTTTTTGCTCTAAATCTTGTGATTCTTTGAAGATTTACAAATTGCATTCCTTACAATGTCCCCAAGAGGCAGTTAATATAAGTATAGTTCTTTTCATTTGACAGAGGCAGCTGATGTTTGACTTATGACTAATTATGCACAAATTATTACCTTTACATCTCAGTTATGATAATTAAAGCACAATCCCAATTTGTGAGATGGACAATCAATAAAAATAGTAAGTGAAAATTAATATATAGGAACTGACACAATGGGGTTAGGGTTTCCCCCTTTTATACCTTTTCTCATATCTTGTCCTCTCTCCCTGTGAATTTACCTGTTGATATAAGCATCCTTCAAGGTTCACTTCAAATGCTACCATCTTCATGAAGTCTTCCTATCCTCTATACATAAATGACATTGTATCCTTTGAACAAACAATCCACACTGCCCATATGACACATATTGCATTCTCCTTTGTTTTCTGTGTATTTTTCTTATTTATTTTACTATATTATAAATGCTTCCTCGTCTTAGAGAAGAATGCTTTGCCTTTTACCTTAATGGTGTATTTGAACAGCAGGAGGACTGTGCACAATAAAATAGTCTATGTTATGATCTTTGGGAAGACCTGGGAAAGGGACACCATCTAGTTCATTATGTCAGATCATTTGAATGTTTTTAAGTGGTCCAAAGTAAGAACCCCCAATTAGTTTTTACCACTTAATGTAAAATTTTTTGTAAGAATTTTATCATAGGATGTCAATCAAAGGGAATTTTTAATTAAAAGAATCAATCAGTTGATCTATAAGCATTCACTAGTGTTCATTGTATGCCAGGTACTATAAATATATCTCCTTCTACATCTTGAGTCCGTCACCTCTCTGTCAAGTGGTGGGTAGCAGAGATTGTCATCTTCTGGAACAGTGGGCATTCATTGCATTATTCCCAAAGTAAATTTTTTGATGTTGTTTGTCTATACAGTGTCATTATTGTCAACAGGTATATTTATTAAATGCTTGTTACATGTCAGACACTGTGTTCTCAATGTGCCTGTTCTTGTATAAATTGTTCTCCCTGTTTCTGCTTATTTCCCTCTGCCTCAGATTATAAACTCTTCTGAAGTTTCTCTGAGCTAACCCCTTTTCATTATTTCTCATGACCCAATAATATTCTGATACATCTATAATACTATAATTTGTTCAGCCATTCTCCAATTGATAGGCACTTCGTTAATTTCCCTCTTTGCCACTGCTATCATTATTTTGCCAAAGCTGCTATCATTATTTTTTTTTTTGCAATCTGGGTCCTTTCTCTCTGTCTTTGATCTCTTGTAGTAGTATTGCTGGATCAAATGGTATGTGACTTTTGAGGAGGATAGTTTGAAATTGCTTTCTGGAATAGCCAAACCAATGCACTTTACCAGTACTGCATTAGTATGTTTGTTTTCTTTCTGCCTCTCCAAGACCTCCTCCACCCAGCCTCCATGTTTCTTCCTCGAAGCAGTAGTAGGAAGGGTCATCCTGCCTCTCCTGGTACTGCTGGGAAGGAACCAGTCAGTACCTGCTCATGTGGTCACCCCTAGAACATTGCCTTGTTTTGAGTCAGTAGCTCGGCTTCATGGCCCATCTCTCTGGGATCCCTGTCCAGAATTCTCTGCTCTTCCTTTCAGCTGTCTTGCCCTTCTATCTATCTGCCAGGTTGGGCAGAACTAAAGATCACTTCAATCATGCTCTCCACCTGTTCTGTACTTTCAGGAGGAGTAAATTACCTGCTCCTGCTCCTTCTTTTCTTTTCTAGTCCTTCCAAGCCTGGGGTGGAGCCCTTGTATGATGGGAACTTCATGCTCATAAAGGAGGTAGGCTGGCCTGGACAGTGGACAGTGATGGTTGGCTCTTCCTGATTGCCATGATGGACTCTGGGGAGGGCCTGAACGCTTAATTTTTGGAGAATCTCTGTTTTCTGAGCTTCAGTGAGGACAGGGCCTGTGCTGCCTGAGTCACTGCAATCTGTGAGTACTTCTCTGCTGAGGTCATCTTGCTGATTGACTGCTCCTCTCCCTGCCAGCCCTGAGTGATGTCACCCTCTCTGCTCTCAGGAAACTACTTCCATCATTCTTTAAGCTGCATGCAGTAGCATTCCCTCAGGCCCTAGATCTGAGTAGGGTTTATGCTTGTCTAGCCTACCCTGGTCTTAAGAGCCCCAGCAAAGACTTCCTCAGGCAGGATGGTGCAGGTGCTGTCTCCATAACTCTTGTGCTTCATCATACTACTCCTGGCAGGTTTTCTCTTGCAATGGGTTGCAACCAGGCAACTCTTTTCCCTTCCCCACCCAAGCACTCAGTCCTAGCAAACCTGCTATGGAAGATCCTTTGGGAGATTGAGGCTTCCAGCTGGTCTACCTAGTCTTGGGGCCTTGTTTTGTTGTCCCAGATTTACTGATCCTGCTGGGCCAGATGATGAATCCTCCCACAGATTGTTGTCAATGTGGTACTTTCTTACCTTTTTTTGGAGCGGGGTTCAGAACCCCAACCCATGGTTTCATCTATGTAGAATGAGGTAGGATGGAAGAAAAGATAGCCTATGGATAAATGCATTTAGGAGGACCAAGGTTTGAATCCCACTTGACTTGTTTGACCTTGGTTAAATTCCTTCACCTCTCTTGGCCCAGTTTCCTTATCTTTGGAATGAGAGGCTTAGACTAGTTGATCCTCTGAGGTCCCTTTCTAGCTACCATCTGTAGTACCAACACGATATTCCCAGTGCCTATGGTGGCCATGAATATGCTGGCAAAATTCTGAATCACAAAATATCACAGACTTGTCCACATGGAAGTCAGAACCAAAACATGTATTCCAACACCAGGAAGCCAAATCCATCATGGTAACCAAGAAGTCTATACACATTGGCAGGCTTTCCCACAAACATACACTCAAAATCCCAGCTGCCTGCTTCCTCTGTCTTTCCCAGCTCTGACTAGTCTGACCAACTTCCTCTCAGCTCTGCTCTGACTCCGTCTCTTCCTCTTCCATCCATTTAGCAAGCTCCTCCCACCACAGGCTTCATGTGACTCAAACTTATGTGACTTAGGCTTCCATATGACTGAAGCAGGTCACATAGGCCTATTAATGGATGGGAAAGATCTTCCCATTCCATTAAAAATACATCAATTTCATTAAAAATACATGAATCATACAACATCCTATGTTTCTGTGAGATGGAATGCAGAGTTTAGGGAACAGATAATTGGTCCTTATGTTTGTAGGAGCTGTGAAGGTGAGTTCATAGGAAATAAGTCCAAAAAGATAGGTGTGAGCCAGTTTGTGGAAAGCTTTAAATGTCAAACAGAAGAATTTGCATTTTATCCCAGAGGTAATAGAGAGCCACTCAATGTCAGTAAGGTTGCCAGAAGAAAAGGTAAAATATATTTGATGACTACTGGGAGAGAAGGCAGGCTGGGTAAATTGAAATTGGATCATGGAGCATCTTAAATTCAACAAACAGACATTTGTTAAATGTCCACTATGTGCTTGGTAGTCTACTAGATGGCGGAGAGAAGTGAGTGAAACCAACGACAAAACTTTGTAAACTTCCTGACAGCAAGGGCCAATTTAATTGGGGAATTAAGACATACATGCTTAGAGAAATATGAGACAAAGTAGAATATTATATAAGTACATTTGAGGGGTATGATTTTAGATGTGGGAAGAAATTGGAGACATCAGGGGAGATGAGCTGGGACCTGAGAAATGTATAGGAGGTAGAGATGAAAGGGACACAGATTACAGGAAATACTGAGCAAATGCATAGGGAAGGGGCAAGAACTTTTTTTTTATTTTTAATGTTCTACAATCACTACCATAAAACTTAGATTTTTTTCCCCCTACCTACCCCCCACCACCCCTCTCCCTCCCCAAGACGGCATACAATGCTATATAGGATCTACATATACTTTCCTATTGAATATGTTTTCACTATAGTCATGCTGTGTAGATGAACTAAAATAAATGGAAGAAATCATATAACAAATCAAAACATAATACACACACACATACACACAAATGATCTGCTACATTCTGCGAATGAATTCCATATTTCTTTCTCTGAGTGTGGAAGGCATTTTGCCTTAAAAGACCTTTGGGAATTTTTTTTTAAAGTTCTAGGGGCAAGAACTTTCAATGCATTTAGGGGATAGTGAGACTACCAGTTCATCTGGAGTACAAAATATTAGAGAGTATAGTATGAGTTCAAGTTGGAAAGGCAGATTGGTGGGTAGGGGGAGGGATGTTACTGAGGACCTTGAGGGGTAGAGTAAGGATGCGGGCATTTATTGGATGGGCAATGGGGACCCACTGAAGGTCATTGAACAACAGAGTGACATGATTAGAGCTCTGCATTAGGAAGATTTATCTGGCAATGACCCAATGCTGTGATCCAGACATGAGATAATGAAGATGTGAACTAGGATGATGGGAGAAGGAATGGATTCTTGAAGTGAAATGAAGTGGTCTTCTTGCCTGTTCTAGCTCTTGCAGACTATTTGTTGGGTTCTTTTCTTTTATTTCTCTACATACATGTGATTCTGGAGATTAAAATTTTTTTATTATCCTTTTGCTCACTGCATTAGAATATGTGCTCCCTGAAGGTTTTTGTCTTTCTTTGTATCCCTAGCCCTTAATGCACAGTCTTTAGCACATAATTAGTGTATAATAAATGCTTAACTATTGATGGATTACTGCTCTCTCACCCATCAGAGGTACTACTATCCATGGGGATGTGAATCCAAAAGAGTGAATGCTTTAACTAAGACAGGACACTTCATTTATCCTTAGCTGCTCTGCCTGGTTTTCACTCCATCACCATCCTGCCTCCCTCAGGATAAGCTCATAACCTCAAATCTCATCTTCTTGGAGATTTTTTTCACCTTTGATAGTCAACACCTGCTCAGCACCCTCAGCTGTCTCTCCCTTCTCACTGGAGGGCAGGAGAATGGAGCTTTTCCCAAGGCCTCCCTTTAGAGAGGGCTCAGACTTTTCTGGCTAATTTCATTTTTACTATTCTGCCCCAGTGGCAGCACCCCCTGGAATCCCCAACACTCTCTACCATTTTTTGGTTTTCTTTTGTCCTCCCTTCCCACCTTAGCTTGTAAGCTCCTTGAGGGCAGGGACAATCTTTCTGCTTCTTTTATATACTCAGTGCATAGTTGGCACTTATTAAATATTTATTGAATACAACATTAGATCCAGCATAGTACAGTGTTGCTAGTTAATACATTTAAAATCTGGTTAGCTTATTTTTAAAATAGAAAGAAAATTTTGTTCTTAGTTCATTTAACAAGTTTACTTTGAATTATGAATTAGGAACACAAACTGGCCAGTTAGAGTGGGAGGAAAATTGAGAATTCACAGCCCTAAAGGAATGAAAACTTTTCTGCCTTTTTATATGGGCTGTATTTCAAGGGTGTGAGGGTTCTGAGAAAGACAGGAAAGATCTGTCTTTTTTTTTTTTTCAGATCCTGTGCTTCTATTCATGCCTTGATACATATCATGTATTAACATTAGCCCTCTACTCTAGATTGCATCTCTCTCTTTCTGGATCTAACAAAAATATGGCATTCTGAATCCAAGTTTTGCTTCTGATGAGTCATTTGACTGGGTATTGGGCCAAGATATGTGCCAGAGATCTTTTGTGGAAAATACAGCCTTTTGCCTTAAATAAATTGAGCAATTTAGGGTTATCTGTCCTTTTAAAAAAAAAAGAATGAATTTGTCTTTAAAAGAATCACTTGTAACAGCAAAATGTCACTTCTCAAGAGATTATATTGTAAATGTACAGCTATAATTGAATATTCCTCTCTTTCCCAAAGAGTTAACAATACTTCAGAAAAGAGCATCATGAGAAAGATATGCAATTGGTTAACAAATATTTTTCTTGCCTAGTAATTTCTAGGCAAGTGGGAAATTGATGAAATTTAAATGGATTTCACCATTTAACTATTTCTTTCACAGGTCCTCCCTCAGTCTTTTATTCAGGCACCTAAGGAGGAAGTACATTTGGATGTGTAATGTACAGATTCAGATGCATTTGGGGCAACTGAGAGACAAAATTGGCTGCTCCTCATGCTGGAATAGAGAGAGACCTACTTCCATGCCACTCTGGCCACTGTAATGCTCTCAGGGATACAAAGTCTATTTAGAAACTACAGATGATGGTTCACTTATCCTTTTTTAAATACTTTCATTTAACCCCTATCCCAAACCCTTTAGTTTTCCTGAAAAAATTCAGGAATTTCTTAATTGGTTAAATTGGTTTCCAAAATTGTCATCACAGGGTAGGGGAAGGGAAAGAAATAAGCATTTATATAGTACCTACTAGAGTGGTCAGGCGGTTCAGTAGATAGATACTGGACCCTGAGTCAGGAAGACTTGGATTCAAATTTAACCTCAGACACTAGCTGTGTGACCCTAGGCAAGTCATTTAACCCTGTTTGCCTCAGTTTCTTCATCTGTAAAATGAGCTGGAGAAGGAAATGTCTTGAGCGTATAACATCATGCTTAGTACATTGTAGGTGTCTGACAAATACTTGTTGACGGACCCATACAAAAGTGTCTCGTTATAGACCTAGTGCTTTTCTTTGGTCACTGGGGATCAAATCAATGAAAATACTGCTAGTTACAAACTGAACTATTCTAGGAAGTAAGGGAGGGGTTCAGGGAAAGGGAAGAGGGAAGTCTGCATAGTCAGAGCAAATCTCAAAATTCTGATTCCAGGATAAGTCACCAAGGTGCGTTTCAGTCTTGACTTCAGACCTTTCTTGAAAAGGAATTCACTTTCACAAAGCCAGGTAGATTGAAATGTTTGTCTACGTAATTAGAAGTTTCAGTGGTTAGGACCTAAGGGCTTCCTGGGTTGTTTTTTGTTTTTTTGGGTTTTTTTTTTTTTGTTGTTGTCTATGATCTAATGAGTTTCATTTTTTGTTTTGTCTTATTAAAAATCTCAGGTGAGTTACACCCTTGAGTCAGACCAGACACTTAAGGCCTGGGATTTAAGGAAGGCTGGTTGTTTGTTTGTCTTTTCATGATTCCCTTTGCCTGAAGTTCTCAGTAATTAGATTTCTCAGTGGACTACATGAACATGATAAAAGAACCAATATTTCAAACACATATTTCATCTAGACTCGTGTTAGGAAAGTCACTCTGGAGTCTCCTTTTAGAACCGTCCCTTGGACTGGCTTTCCAGGGCCCAGGACACCCCATCCTGTAGCCCTATCTTGCTTTTCTCTTTGACCTTTGGGTACCAGAGCTTGGCCTTCCTGTTCCTAACCTTGCCACCACCTTCTTTTCTTGTGAGTAGGGTTCCTCTCTTCTCAGCTCCACTGTGAAATAGGTTGTCGGTTCTCAGCCTTGTTCCACCCTCCTGTCCCTAAATCTCCCTTTGGAGGTTTTCTGTGGTGGTTTTTTTTTTTTTCTAACCTAGCAGGAACCATAGAGAAATAGATGTGTGTGTGTGTGTGTGTGTGTGTGTGTGTTTTTAAAGAAGTTTTAAAATCTTATAGTAATAGTTGCTGGTATTCAATTTCATATTAATGGAGCAAAGTCTAATCTTTTTTAGGTCTCATTTTGACTCATCACAGACCAGTCTTTAGATTCTTTTTTAAAATGATTCCAATCCTTTTTTTGTCTACCCATTCTCCATTTTTGTACCTGAGTGTCCCTCCTCTCCCACCTCCTCCTTATCCACTCTCATTTCTCTTGAGCTCTAGACTCTGAGGGCAATTACGGACGTTAATGATGAGGGATCAACTTTTGTACAAAAGACTCAAGAGAGTCTCTGCGTCTCAAGGTGGTATCTTTACCTCAATGTGGGCTTGCTTCCCACAGAGAAGTCATATTGGGTGAGTCCTTTATTCATGTTGATAGCAACTTGGCAACTCCTAAAAACTAATGGAAATGGGGAGGAAGTGGAGGAGGCTGAGAGATTGAGAACCTTGCCTTTCCTTGAACCCAGGCCTTTCTATGTAGCTTTTCCAAATGCCTCTTTGTATTCAGATATGCATCTATTCTGCTATGCCTTACTTAGCGTGCATGTTTTTGTCTTTGTGGGACTTCAGATGACTTTTTTGATTTTGTCTCTAACAGATGAGCTGATACTAAGCTGCAATATTAAAATCTAATTCCACAAGCTGATTTTTATAGATGTTTTAACACCTCTGATACTGATTGAGTCTATATCACATTTTAAAAAAACTAATCTGCTTTTAGTTTGTTGCATGTGGTTTCTTAGGATGAGAAATTCAGGGTCAGAATTCATGTTTTTAGCAATTTCCATGATTTCTCTTTTTTGGTGCCTATCATCTTACCCGTGCATTATGATATTGCTAATATATATACACTTTACTCTTTATGAAATGTGATAATGTATGACATATATTGTACATATTATTTATAAAACACATATTGTATATATTATATATAACACATATTGTATATATAGCATATTGTACATAATAATATGTACTGTATATGATTAATATATACCATGTGGCGTATGTATAATATACAGTATATGTGACATGTTTTATATATATATTATATGGTATATATTATGAACACATACGGTATATATTATATGTAATAATATAGACCATATATTGTGTATATTACATATGGTAATATATAGAACATACATTGTATATATTCTATATAATAATATAGAGCATGTATTCTATGTAATAATATATACATACTTTATGAAAGAAAATCTTGGCTGATAGAAATATTCTTTATCTAGAAGAGAGTATAATATTTTTCCTTCTTGAGTTACAAATGATCACTTTAATAAACATTGACCCTATTCATCTCTAGAATGGACAGGGGTAGGGGTGTAGAAAGAAAATATTCAAAAGTCAGTCCTGATTTTGGCAATTAAGATAAGCAGAAAGTTCCTAGCATCAGATTTCCCTAGAATTCAAGAGTTTGAAGGGTCCTTAGAGGCCATCAAGTCTAATACCCTTGGGTGTATCAGTTCCCTGGAGAATATCTTCTGCCAGAGGTTCTCTGCACATGGTACAGGAGAACTCACTACTTGAGGCGGGTGCTCATTCATTCTATTTTTGGACAGCTCTAATTACTAGGAAGTTCTCCCTTTATGCTGAGCTGAAATCTGCTTCCCTGTGACTTCCACCCATTCAGCTTATTTTTTTTCTTTAGAGTCAAAAGTCTAACACCATGTGACTGGCCTTTCCATATTTAGAGATCGTTGTCATGTAGCATCTAAGACTCCCCTTCTTCAGGCTAACCCCTCTTCTCTCAATATCCTTGCTAATCCTGCTATATGGCGTGTCACCTTCCTGTGCACAAACTCCAATTTGTTAATTTTGTTTCTGTTTGGACCTCTGATTTCCTTGGCATGGAAAACCTTGGGTGAGGAAACTTTCTTTGCTAGTGTTTGGCAGATTTATAGTTTTAGAGTGTTATTTTGTCGAAATCAAAATCATCTTAATACGTAATTCCTAGAATGATACCCAGTGCTCCTGATGTGGTCTTGGTAGCATAGACTACAATGCAACTCTTTCTTTCTTTATCTCGACTCACAGTTTTCATTAATTCATCCTGAGGTTGATCTCACTTTTTTATTTTTCTCAGCCACCTTACTCTTAAGTCATATTGACCTGACAGTCAATTAAAGTCCTAGATTTTTTGTACACCAACTACTGCTTAAACCAAGTTTTCCCCATCCTTGTCTAGAGCTTTTCTGTTACGTAAGGGCAAGATTTTATATTATCCCTGTCAAAATTTCATCCTGTTCATCCTATTTTGTTACTCCATTGACATCTTTTCATTAATCCTGGTTCTATCATCTAATTTACCTCCTTGATGTTCTAGATAACTCTCTAAGGTTGTAAATTGTAGATTACAATGTCCTGGCTTGCATTGATAGAAGGAATTTCTTTGCCCTGGAGTTCCCTGTCCCCATGAAATTACAGATCCAGACCCTGTCCCTTTCCTCCCTTCATATTTCATCCTCCAGTTGATAGGCACTCACTCCCTTAATTTCTAACTATAAATATGTTTGAGTAAATTCCTTTTTTCTTTAACCTCTTTAGGGTATATGACTTTTATAAATCAAAAGGTTAGTACTTTTGGCTAGTGATTTTTTTTAAGGTAGTTCCAAATTGGTTTCCAAAGTGTGGAACTTACAGTTTAACAGTTCCACTAACAGTGTATTAATGTGCCTATCCTTTCACATTCCCTCCAAAAACTGTCATTTCTGATTTTGGTCATCTTTCTGATAAATACAAAGAGTTGGTCATCTTTCTGATAAATACAAAGAGGAGCCTAGAGTTATAATTTGCCTTTTAGTATTTGTAGCATTTCCCCCCATATGGTTGTTGATAGCTTGCTTTTTATTTTATTTTAAGAACTAATTATATACATTGATCATTTGTCTTTTGGGGAATGGTTCTTGTTCTAATATGTTTAAATCAATTTCATTCCTTTGTAAATGTGTTAGGGCAGCAGCAATCTTTCATCTCTTTTTATATCCCCAGCACTTAGCACAGTGCCTGGCACATAGCAGATGATTAAGAAATGTTTATTGACTGACAGTTCCTTGTATTTTTTGGAGATCGGATCTTTATCAGAGAAATTTGTAATCATGTTTTCTCCCCCAGTTGTTATTTCCTTTCTAATGGTAACAGCATTAGTTTTGTTTCTACAAGAAGTTTTCATTTTATGTAATCAAAATTGTCCATCTTATCTCCTGTGATCCTCTCATTAATCATCTAATATCACAATCCATAGTTGTGAAAGATATCTCCTTCTATGAGCCTCCAGTTTGGCGATGATGGGACCTTCTATCAGATCACGTAACCATTTGGAACTTATTATGCTATATGGTATAAGGTGTTCATCTAAACCTATTTCTCCCCGACTGGTTTCCAATTTTCCCAGCAGTTCCTTAGGGAAGATTTTCCATTTTCAGTATTAAACTGTTTGTTCTCCCTTTAACTATTTTCTTCAAAGTTCATATTTTACTTATAATTTCCTGGAGTTTCCCCACCCAGGAACTCTGGACTTCCTCTGACTTCCCCCTCCCTTATCCCCCAAAAAGAGTGCTGATGGTTTTCAGGTTTAACGTACCCCTTGTTTGTTCTTTGTTTTTGAAGAGGACCTATGACATCAGGAGCATAGTGTCTTGACTTGCAAGTGAATTGGGTTTAAGTGAGACCGTGCAAAGTCAGCAGCCTCACTCTCTCCTCCAGAGTCATTGGAATCCAGTAGCAAGATGTAGGTCATAGTCCTCGGTGCAATGGGAGATCTTGGCCTCTTTAAGCTAAGGTCTTTCCCAGGTCTGTTTGTCTGAGGCAACACCCATTCAGTCATCAAAGGTTAGGTAAGAATCGAGGCAAAAGATGGCCTAGTTTACCTTCACAAAAGAATCAGTCTGGGAGAGGAAGACCCTCAGAGTTTCTGGCCAGAACAGTAACAATTGCTATTTACACTCACTCTGAGCCATCAAACCCCAAACAATGAGCAAGTGAAAGACTTTGGCAGTGACTTTCCCTCTTGAGAGATACTAAAAATTCCCTCTCTAGGATTCAAACCCAGGAATTCTATATGGAGGAAAACCTCAGCCCTCCAGTCCTCATATCAAGTTAACTTCTTTTCCTAAGCTTGGAACAAATAGAACTCTCAGGGTCTTGTAGCTAGTTCAGGGCTTGCCATAGGACTGTTACAAAGATAACCCCTGAAGTACCTTTGGTCGGAGTACTGATTTCTTTACTGTGCTTGCCTTGGCTTCCCTCGTAGAGGGGTCCCACAGTCTTCTGACTGCTCATTTGTATTATCCTGAGCTACATGAGAGAGTTTACTGTTCTCTTTGGATTTCTCTATCATTTGATCCAGAACCTCTTTTAGATTTTTTGCTGGAGTGCATGTGGTTATCCTGTACAACTTTTCATGTGGTCGTCTTAACCAGAAGTCAGGATCATTTATTTCCAAAAATGTCATTCATTCCAAAGTGGCTTATGTTTAAAAAAAAAAAAAGACTAAGTGGAACTCAGCAAACACTAGGCTTTTGAGGGTCTTATGATTTTGTTAGGCTTCTGTACCAGATTACTGATGTTCTGTTAGAAGCTTGGTTGAGGAAGAATACTTCCGTACTCTTGAATATGTGGTCAGAACTCCCCCTTTTATGCTGAGTGGTTTCTTCTGATGTCATTCTCGCAGCCATTGGAACAGGGCAAAGTCAACAACTTCCCTTTGGAGAGAAGCGCTGTGTGTAGGGGGTGGTTCTGGAGGGGGAGGCCTTTTCAGTCTGCCCAAATGAGTATCCTGCCCTTGGTATTTATAGGTCTGGTTTCTGCTGCATGCTTTCGTACAGTTATTCATCCCTTTATTTTTCTACTTTTTATTCTAGGATGTAGAATACAAGGCTAGAGGGAATCTTTGTCCCCAGGGCTGGCTGCCACCCTTGCTTGCATTTTATCTGGCCCAAATACAAGACCCGAATCTGATGTCAGTTGTGGTTTGACCAGTGTAGAGTACAATGACAGTTCTACTGCTTTTCATCTGGGTGCTATACACTAGTAATAGAAGATTGTATTCACCTTTTTAGCAGCCTTATCAAAATATTAGAATTTTAGAAAATTAAAATTGGAAGGGCCTTAGACATCCTCCAATACAACTCCTCTCCTCTGTATTTTATTTTTGTTTTTAATATACAATTTATTTATGTTTCAGTTCTTAATATTCACTTCCACAAGAATTTGAATTCAAAATTTTCTCCCCATCTCTCCCCACCCTCCAACCCCAGGACAACATCCACTCCATCCATCCCTTCCTCCAGTCTGTCCTCCCTTCTGTTACCCACTCTTCTTCCACCCCCCTTCTCCTCTATTTTCCTGCAGGACAAAATAGATTTCTATGCTCCATTGCCTGCATAGCTTAATTTCCAGTTGCATGTTCAAACAATTTTTAACATTCATTCTTAAAGCTTTGAGTTTCATATTCTCTCCCTCCCCACCCACCTTCAGTGAAAAAACAAGCAATTCAGTATAGGTTATACATCTGTAACAATGCAAAGCACTTTCATAATAGTTATGTTGTAAAAGACTAACCACATTTCTCTCTGTCCTATCCTGCCCTTCATTTATTCCATTCTTTCCCTTGACCAATTATCCCTTTCCCCAATTTGCTGTCCTTTTTATTATCTTCCCACTCTTATCCCCTTTCCCCTTGCCTTCCTGCAGGGTAAAATAGATTTCTATTTTCTTTTTTTTTTAAATTTATTTATGTAACTTTTTACATTCATTTTCACAAGATTTTGGGTTCCAAATTTTCTCCCCATTTATCCCCTCCCCCCACCCCAGTACACCAAGCATTCTAATTTTCCCAATCACCAATCTGCCCTCTCTTCTGTCATCCCTCCCTTCTCTTGTCCCCATTTTCTCTTTTGTCCTGTAGGGCCAGATGACTTTCTATTCCCCATTAATTGTATTTCTTATTTCCTAATAGGAAGAACAATACTCAACAGTTGTTCCTAAAACTTTGAGTTTCAACTTCTCCCCATCCCTCCCTCCCCACCCATTCCCTTTGGGAAGGCAGGCAATTCAATATAGGCCATATCTGTGTAGTTTTGCAAATGACTTCCATAATAGTTGTGTTGTGTAAGACTAACTGTATTTCCCTCCATCCTATCCTGTCCCCCATTGTTTCTATTCTGTCTTTTGATCCTGTCCCTCCCTGAGTGTTGACTTCAAATTGCTCCCTCCTCCCATTGCCCTTCCTTCCATCATCCCCCCACCCTGCTTATCTCCTTCTCCCCTGCTTTCCTGTATTGTAAGATAGGTTTTCATACCAAAATGAGTGTGCATTTTATTCCTTCCTTTAGTCAAATGTGATGAGGGTAAACTTCTTGTTTTTTTCTCAGCTCTCCTCTTTTTCCCTCCACTAAAAAGTCTCCTGCTTGCCTCTTGAATGAGAGATAATTTACCCCATTCCATTTCACCTTCTCTCCTCCCACTACATTTCTCTCTCACCGTTGACCTTAATTTCTTTTAAGATATGATCCCATCCTATTCAATTCACTCTGTGCTCTCTGTCTCTGTATGTGCATGCATGTGTGTATGTGTGTGTGCGCGCACGTGTGTGTGTGTGTGTGTATGTGGTCCCTCCAACTACCCAGATACTGAAAAGTTTTAAGAGTTACAAATATTGTCTTTCCATGTAGGAATGTAAACAGTTCACCTTTGGTAAGTCCCTTATGACTTCTCTTTGCTGTTTCCTTTTTCATGCTTCTTCTCATTCTTGTGTTTGAAAGTCAAATTTTCTTTTCAGCTCTGGTCTTTTCATCAAGAATGATTCAAAATCCTCTGTTTCATTGAAAGACCATATTTTCCCCTGAAGTATTATACTCAGTTTTGCTGGGTAGGTGATTCTTGGTTTGAGTCCTAGTTCCTTTGACTTCTGGAATATCCTATTCCATGCCCTTCAATCCCTTAATGTAGAAGGTGCTAGATCTTGTGTTATCCTCATTGTATTTCCACAATACTGGAATTGTTTCTTTCTAGCTGCTTGCAATATTTTCTCCTTGACCTGGGAATTCTGGCATTTGGCCACAATGTTCCTAGGAGTTTCTCTTTTTGGATCTCTTTCAGGTGGTGATCGATGGATTCCTTCAATACTTATTTTGCCCTCTGGTTCTAGAATCTCAGGGCAGTTTTCCTTGATAATTTCATGAAAGATGATGTCTAGGCTCTTTTTTTGATCATGACTTTCAGGTAGTCCCATAATTTTTAAATTGTCTCTCCTGGATCTATTTTTCCAGGTCAGTTGTTTTTCCAATGAGATATTTCACATTCTCTTCCATTTTTTCATTCTTTTGGTTTTGTTTAGTGATTTCTTGGTTTCTCAGAAAGTCATTAGACTCCATCTGTTCCATTCTAATTTTGAGAGAACTATTTTCTTCAGTGAGCTTTTGAACCTCTTTTTCCATTTGGCTAATTCTGCTTTTGAAAGTATTCTTCTCCTCATTGGCTTTTTGAACCTCTGTTGCCAATTGAGCTAGCCTATTTTTCAAGGTGTTATTTTCTTCAGCATTTTTTTGGGTCTCCTTTAGCAAGGTATTGACCTGTTTTTCATGCTTTTCTTGCATCTCTCTCATTTTTCTTCCCAGTTTTTCCTCCACCTGTCTAACTTGATTTTCAAAATCCTTTTTGAGCTCTTCCATGGCCTGAGCCCACCGGACATCCACCTCGGATGTCTGGGATACAGAGGCCCCAACCTCCACGTCTTTCCCTGATGGTAAGAATTATTCCTCGTCATCAGAAATGAAAGGCAGGAACATCTGTCCCCCAAGAAAGTAGCTTTCTATGGTCTTATTTTTCTTCCCTTTTCTGGGCATTTTCCCAGCCAGTTACTTGACTTCTGAGATTCCTCTGCACCCCTGCCTAGATCTGCCCAGCTAGTGCTTGGGGTCTGAGATTCAAATGCTGCTCCCCAGCTCGGGGCTTTCCCCAGTAGGCGTGGCTGCTATTCAATGTGAGCTTAAGTTCTGGCGCTTGGGTGGGGGCAGGGCCGCCTCCCAGGCCCAGTCCCCTCAGGGGGTTTATGCAGAGACCTTCAGTAATGGCCCTGAGCTCCTTTCTGCTCCGGGAGTCCCAGGCCGCTGCTGCCTCTGCCACTGTCTTTGCCACTGCCTCCCAGGGGGGCCTGAGTCATGGAGACACCCCACTCCCCTCTCAGCCAGCCCAGAAGTCTCTCTCACTGACCTGGAGCACCTGTGGGCAGAGGGACCTTTGAGGCCACCGGAGGTTTCATCCCTGAAGCCTGCTCGGATCTGCTTCTCTGGGGCCGCGTGGCCAGGGCAGCGCAGGAGTGGGCTTCGCTTTCCAGAGTGCGACGGATCCCTGGGGACGGCTTTCCAGGAATCTCTGGAACGGAAATCTCTTCCACTGTGTTTCTGCATGTCTTGCAGTGCTCCAGAATTTGTAGGGAGTTCTTTTTACAGGAAATATATGGACTGTGGGTTTGGAGCTAGCATACGTGAGTCTTTCTACTCCGCCATCTTGGCTCCTCCCTAGATTTCTATTTTCAATGGAGTATGTGTTATCCCTCCTTAAACCAAATCTCATGACAGTAAGACTCAATTTCCTTTCATCTCCCCTCTTTTCCTCTCCATTGTAGAAGCTCTTTCTTCTCTCTTGTATGTGAGATGATTTGCTACACTCTACTTCTCCCTTTCTTTTACTCCTAGTACATTCCATTCAACAGTAAATTTTAATTTTTTAAAAATATTCTCCCTTCCTATTCAGCTTACCCTGTGCCCTCGGTCTATGTATACATATATATACATATACATACATATATACACACATGTACATATATCTACACATATATGATATATACATGCCTACATATATATATTCCCTCTAACTACTCTAATACTGAAAAAGGTTTCATGAGTTACAAATAACATCTTTCCATGTAGGAATGTAAACAGTTCAACTTCAGTGAGTTCCTTAAGGCTTCTCTTTCTTGTTTACCTTTTCATGATTCTCTTGATTCTTGTATTTGAAAGTCACATTTTCTATTCAGCTCTGGTCTTTTCAATAAGAATGCTTGGAAGTCCTCTATTTCATTGAAATTCCATTTTTTCCCCTGAAGTATTACACTCAGTTTTGCTGGGTAGGTGATTCTTGGTTTTAATCCTAACTCCTTTGACCTCTGGAATATCATATTCCAAGACCTCCGATCCCTTAGTATAGAAGCTGCTACATCCTGTGTTATGCTGATTGTATTTCCACAATACTTGAATTGTTTCTTTCTGGCTGTTTGCAATATTTTTTCTTTGACCTAGGAACTCTGGAATTTGGCAGCAATATTCCTAGGAGTTTTTCTTTTCAGATCTCTTTCAGGGGGTAATCAGTGTATTCCTTCAATATTTATTTTACCCTCAGGTTCTAGAATATCAGGGAAGTTTTCCTTGATAATTTAATGAAAGATGATATGTAGACTCTTTTTTTGGTCATGGCTTTCAGGTAGTCCCATAATTTTTAAATTGTCTATCTTAGATCTATTTTTCCAGGTCAGTTGTTTTTCCAGTGAGCTACTTCACCTTGTCTTCTATTTTTTCATTCTTTTGGTTTTGTTGTGTAATTTCTTGGTTTCTCATGAAGTCATTAGCTTCCATCTGCTCCATTCTAATTTTTAAAGAACTATTTTCTTCAGTGAGTTTTTGAGCCTCCTTTTCCATTTGGCTAATTCTGCTTTTTAAAGCACTATTCTCCTCATTGACGTTTTTGGACTTCTTTTGCCACTTGAATTAGTCTATTTTCTTCAGCATTTTTTGGGGTCTCTCTTTTAGCAAGTCGTTGACCCACTTTTCATGCTTTTCTTGCATCTCTCTCATTTCTCTTCCCAATTTTTCCTCCACCTCTCTTGCTTTATTTTCAAAATCCTTTTTGAGCTCTTCCATGGCCTGAGACCATTGCATATATTTTTTGGAGGTTTTGTATGTAGAAACCTAGACTTTTATGTCTTCCTCTGATGGTATGCATTGTTCTTCCTCATCTGAAAGGATGGAAGAAAATACCTTTACACCAAGAAAGTAACCTTCTGTAGTTTTATTTTTCCTCCTTTTTTTTTGGCATTTTCCCTGCCAGTTACTTGACTTTTGAGTCTTTTGTCAGGTGAAGGGTATACTCTAGGGACCTGTAAGTCCTCAGTTCCTCCAAGGTGACACAATCAAGGGAGAGGAGTTTTCTCCTCTTCTGGCCTGTGCTCTGGTCTGTGAGCAACCACAAGGACTCTTTTCTGCTCAGGATCTTTCTAGAGCCTCCCCAGCTGTACTGTGCCAGTGTTCCTTTGCCACTCAGGACTGAGATCTAGATTAGCAGCTCAATTGCCCCAGGGTCTTTAGGCTGAGGGCTTCAAAAGTGGGCGCTGCTGCCTCAGTGGCTGTTGCCACCCTTGCACCAGGGCTGGGACCGGACCTCATTCCCTCTTACTCAGGTGAAAGGGTTTTCTCACTGGCCTTTGAAGCTGTCTTTGGTATTTGTGGGTTGAGAAATCTTGGAACCATAGCTGCTACCTGTGATTCTGTGCCCTGAAACCTGCTCCAGTCCTGTCCACACCACTCAACCAAGGCTGGGCTATACTCTTCTCTGAGCATGGTGCGATAGACTTTTCCTGTTGGCCTTTCAGGCTATTTGGGGCTGAAAAGCTCTTTCACTCTGTTGTTTTGTGACTTCTGCTGCTCTGGAATTTGTTTAAAGTCATTTTTACAGGCACTCTATGGACTCTGGGGTCAGAGCTAGAGCAGGTCCGTCTTTCTACTCCACCATCTTCTCTCCTCTGTATTTTACAGAAGAAGGAACTTAGGACCACAGAGGGAAAGCTGACTTGGTTCAATGTAATACTGATTCAGTGGCAGACTCAGGAGTAGGTTAAAAAAAAGACTCAGAATCATGGAGTGAATGTTAGTTTCCCTATAGATTTCAAAGCATTGCAGAATGAGACAGGTGTAATTTTTTGGTGGAGGCAAAGCAACTGGATAGCTTTGGGGTATCAGGGACTTGGAAGGTGGAATTAGGGTACTGAGAATTCCAAAATAAAAAAAAAATAAACACCTAAAGTCATTCTTTGACTATCACTTAATTTATCTAATAGGACAAATTAAGTCCAGGCATCATATGGAAAGGAGCTAAATTTGGAGTCCCAGGACTGGTTTGGAGCCCAGCTCATCCATTTACCATCTCTGTGACCTTGGGCAAGTCACTTCCCTTTTCTGGGTTTCTGTAAAAGGAGGTGGCACATCAGATGACCCCAATGTAAAGTCCCTTCCATCTCTTTCTAAATTGATGACCCCACCATACGTCAATAAACCAACATTTATTCAGTGCTGGTGAGCGTAGCACAAGGCATTCTACTCCATTGTTGACTATACTAGATTTTGGGAGAGATATAAAGGAGAAGAGGATACAGTCCCTCCCTTCAAGGGGTTTCTAATCTAGTTTGAGTGATTGGATTTAACATCTGTGTGTATACATACAGAGATTCTAGAACTGTAAGAAAAATTAGACATCTTCTTGTCCATTCCCTTTATTGTATAGATGAGAAAACTGAGGCCCAAGAGAGGCAAATTGACTTGCCTGGAATTACACCAGCAGTAAGTAAGTGGCAAAATTGGGATCAGAATTCAGATATTTGGACTCCAGAGCAGTCAGAGGGTTCCAGGCCTGAAATCAGGAAGACTCATCTTTGTGAGTTCAAATCTGGCCTCAGATACTTACTAGCTATGTGGCAAGTCACTTAACCATGCTTGCTTTAGTTTCCTCATCTATAAAATGAGCTGGAGAAGGAAATGGCAGTATTCTAGTATCTTTCCTGAGAAAACCCCAAATGGGGTCATGAAGACTTGGACACAACTGAAATGACTGAACAACGGCATCTGAACTTCAGATCAACTATATGGGGGAGATAAGACCATGTGAAACGGTAACTCAACCTACTGTAACAGTCAATCAAGTATTTATTGAAGACTTGCCCTGTATTAGACACTGTGCTAAGCGTTGGGGCTATAAAGGCAAAAGTGAAAGGAGGGACACCCACCTACATATATACATACATGTAAGCACTCATGCATGCACACATGTATATGCACACACATATATGTATGTGTATACATATATATATATTTTTAAAAGAGAGTAAGATACAAGTGCTAGGTACTGAATGACAAGTGCAGACTAGACAAAGATGGCAATCATAGGATCATTAGCTTGGCATTAGAATGGACTTCCTGAGAGTACATCTAATCCAATTCTTTTATTTTGCAAGAGAGGAGTCCTTTGAGAATGAAGTATCTTTCTTGAGTGGTGGAGTTGGAATCTGAAGCCAGGACTTCTGACTCTGATGCCTTTCCATCGTCTCAGGCTTCCTCCCTGATCAGGGACAGGTTCCTGCAGAAGGTGGGGTTTGAGCTGGAGAAGGATGAGAGAGATTTCTGAAGGTAGAGGTGAGGTGGGGTGGGAAGGGGCACAAGCAAATGGTATAAAGGAGGAGCAAAGGTAGGAAAGTATAAGATATGTCAGGTAGAAGATGAAGAGATCAGTATGTCTGGAATAGAAGACTCATGAAAATAAAAAGGGAGAGGCAGGTTGGGATTAGATTGTAGAGAGCCTTCAAAAGCTTCCAGGCTAAGGTGTTTGGAGTTTGTCCTATCTCCACTAAAGGATTATGAACCAATAGGTGATAGGTTCAGAGCTTTCCAGGTAAGAAGATAAATCTAGCGATGGTGTGAGGAGTTGGATGGAGTTCTAGGAAGAGGGAAAGTCCGGGCCCAAGGAATATGGAACCTGCAGTCTTAAGGCCACATGTGGCCCTCTGGTCCTCAAGTGCAACCTTTTGATTGAGTCCAAGTTTTACAGAACAAATCCTTTTATTAATTATAAAATTTTATTTTTATATAAAATTTATTAATTTTATAATATATTATATTATTACTACATATTACATTATATATGTAAATATATTACAAATTATATAAAATTTAGTCATTACAAAAGGATTTGTTCTGTAAAATTTGGACTCAGTCAAAAGGTGGCACTTGAGGACCAGAGGGCCACATGTGGCCTTGAGGCTGCAGGTTCCCCTCCCCTGGCTGGGGTCAGGGAGTCTATTTGGGAGTGTCAGGGAGTCATGGGAGTGACCAGACTTTGCTTCTGTACTCCATCAAGAGGACTGAAATCAGCTGTGGAGATCCCAGGGAGGATCGTGGGTGGCAAAAGGTTGGAGCTGGCCAGAGGCCAGCCCTGATACTAGACTTCTCTTGAGGAAGGAGGTAAGGGGAAGTCCTGAGGAAAAAGACCTTCACAAAGATGGTGCCTCAGTTTTTTGTGCCAGAAGCCAGACTGTAGCCCTGCTGCTGAGAAAGAGGGACCTCACCTATCTGAGAAATGCAGAGTTTTCTGTTACTTATTCACAAGACCTGAAGGCAGAGATTTATATTAAATCCTCTGCTGGTGAAGTCTAACCAGACAGTGGGGATTAAGGTAGGCTTATTACATAGGAGGTCATTGTAATAACCTGGGTGTGAGGTGATAAAAGACTTTGTAAATGAGGGTGGTGGCAATGGGAAAGAAAAAGATGGGACAGGTGTTTTACCTGCCGTCCTTACTGGATGTTTGTTGAAGGAAGACTCACACAGGTGGAAAATGTTTTCAGAATTCCATGGGAAAATACACCTTTATTTAAACTTGAATTTGGAAAATGGAAAAATAAGCCTTCAAATGAGAAAAATCTCAGCTTCAAATTGACTGTCCACTTAGAAGGGCTTGGTGTGCTGTTGAGTTAATCAACATTTGAGGGAGCTCTGAGGTCTCTAGTTCACATGAACAGCAGGGTGGGAGCAGCCAGTCTGTTGATTTCCACCCAAATCACATACCTCTGAACTCCGTCTGAATCTCCCCATCATCTCTCTCCACCTCTCTGAGCTTGTCATCTGTCAGTGACTCACTTTCTGTTTTCTCTGCCTCTTGTCTTTTTCCTTTAACAAGAGAAATGTGTGCATTGTATGACTATTTGTTAAACTTATACTGACTTTTAATGTCCCTTTCTGTAATTTCAAAAGACCAGTCACTGAAACTTCTTAGGCTGTGTATGAGAGAGATACGAAGTTCTATGAGAGTAGAATCTGTCCTTGGGTTGTGCTCATTTTTGCACATGACTTCTCTCTCTCCCTGACAAGACTATAAATTCCCTGAGGACAGGTAAGGGCTGTGTCAGAAGCTCTAGAAGGGATTTTGGGGATCATCTAGTCTGGGGATGGGGAACCTGCGACTTCAAGGTCTGCGGCCCTAAGTCCTCAAGGGCAGCCCTTGGACTTAGAGGGCCACTTGTGGTCAAGAGGCCACAGGTTCCCCACCCCTATCTAGTCTGATCTCCTCCTCCTGCAGATGAGGACATTGAGGCTCAGTGAGGGGAAGTGACATATCTGCCCAAGTTCATAACTGGTGATAATCAGCAGAGGTGAGATTTTTCCTAGAGCTGGGAAGGCTTGAGTTCAAATCCAGCCTCAAACACTACTAGCTGTGTATATGTGGGCAAGTCACTTAACCTCTGACTCAGTTTTTCCAACTGTAAAATGGGGATAATAATAGCTCCCGGCATCCATGATTGTTATGGGGATCAAATGAGATCATTTTTTAAAAATTACTTAGTGCCAATGCTTGGCAGCACGTTCGTTGATTAATCTGTTCAGTCACGTCTGTCTCTGTGATCCTATATGGGGTTTTCTTGGCAAACATACTGGAGGGGTTTGCCCTTTTCTTCTACAGTGGGTTAAGGCAAACAGAAGTAAGTGACTTACCCAGGGTCACACAGGTAGTGGGTGTCTGAGGTCAATTTTGAACTCAGATCTTCCTGACTTGAGGCCCAGCGCTCTATCCACTGAGCAACCCAGCTGCCTCTGCCCTGTACAAAATAGGTGCTTAATAAATACTTGTTTAGGGATCTTTTGCACATTGTATCTTGCTTAACACCTAGCATGGAATCTTGCGCAGTCCCAGTAAGTATGTCTTGAATAAGAAATTTGTTAGTAAATTTAAACTTTTTAATTTTTTTTAACTCAAAACCAGATTCCTTTTTTTGGGGCCTTGCTTGCTAATTTCCATAGATAATTGGCAGGAGTTATCTTCTAGGTGTTCTCAGTCTTTTTGGTATGTGTCTTTGACCCCTTTGGCAATCTCAGGAAGCCTATGGACCCCTTCTCAGAATGATGTTTTTAAATAATTGAAAGAAATGCTAAATTTCAGTTAAAGATTAGTGAAAATAAGCTTGTGATTTCCTCTCCCTCCCCTACAAGTTCATGAACTGCCCCCACTCCCAATTTAACCAGAAGCTTCAGGTTAAGAACCCTTGCTTTAAATGTACTCATTAGGAACCTGACTTAAAACAGGGGGTTTCTTAGCTTTTTGATGCATCCCTGGTGACTGAAGCAGGTAGCTCACATTTACGTGGTACTTTACTGTTTACAAAGCACTTACCTCATCACCACCTGATGAGGCCCCCTTCTTACAGTTGGGGAACCGGGACAGAGTAGTTTAGTGACTTGCTTATAGTTGCATGGCTAGTGAGTGTCAAAGGTGGGTCTCCCATTCAGGAGTTCTGACTTTAAATATACCTGTCTATGACACCAGATTCAGGGGCATCTTCACCAATTTTCACTCAGAAGTGAGGGGCATACCTCAAAACCTCCCAGTCTCCTTTAGTAACTCATTATGAATCTCATATCCATTATTTTGACTTATTGTGGGAAATCTGTGTTTTGAGTTGGGCCTCGAAGGAAATGTCATGTCTCATTTACTACAGAAGAGGGGGAATTGGTATCTCAGGTGGAAGAAACGGTAAGAACAGCCAGATGGAAATAGGGTTGAGCCTTTCGAGTTGGGGGAGATAGGGAAGCAATTTACTGTCTTTCATTATTTATTTGCATTAGCTTAACTATTACATCTGTCACAGTTAGAATGTGAACTTTGGTCCGAATGCAAACTGGCTTGCCCATTTGCAAAAGGGCCAGGCCAACTGACCAGGACTGGAAGAAAATCTAAAGACTAGGTTTAGGGAGGCCACATCAGAAATAGCTTTGGGGTCTTCTGGAGGACTCTCAAACAAATTGTGATTTCCTCGTTTTCAGTGTTTAAAAAATCTTCTTGTCCTTGAATGTCTATTTTATTGTCTTTCTTCCAAAAAAATTCTCCCAAGTAGGCTCTGAAACTACTCTGCGAATGTAGATATTCCTTTGTTAGTTCCAAGCTGTCTCAAACCACTGCCCTGTTGTTTTCACCTCTGCTTAAGTGGCTCAGAGCCCAGAAGGGTCTTTTTGTTGGAAACTGTTTGAGAAATATTTTGTGTAAAAGATTTCTAAGGCTGCCACCCAAGTAAGTCTCATAGAGGTCATCTTTCATTAAGAACTAATCATATAATTTTCTCATCTTGTTTTGGTTTTTTTTCTTTTTGTCTCTTAAAAGTCTATAACCTTCTAAATCCCGTTGAGTGAGACAAACCCAAATTGCATTCTTATAGCAGCAGTCACAAATATTTTGAATGGCCCATTTCAACAGAATTTGAAAAATTACTCCAACATTTTATAAATACCTGGCGCATTTCCCCTACGCTTCTGAAGCTTTATTCCTTCTGCTTATGTGACTTAAGCTTTTTCTACCTGAGCAAATTGCAGTGAAAGCAAAGATTTGTATCTTTCTCTTCAGGTTAACTCTGCTTACCTAAGTCACCAGAGGAAAACGTTCTCATCCTCACTCCACTGGTTTCCACTGGCTTTGTCCCATTTCTTTCTAATTCTTCAAAGACACAGGTGGCTGCCTTGGTAAGCAGGTGAATGAATTTGAATTTAACAAGCAAATATTAAGTACTTCTCTCTCACAAAAATCCCTGACAGTCACAGAAGATATGGTCAAATGTAGGAGAATGTGATAGGTAAAAGTACTTTCTTACTAAATGTCACTAAGCTTCCACATTGGCTTTTGGTAGTGAAATTGGGTCAATAGGAATTTGTTTCAAGGATCACCCTCACGGGGCAGTAATTAATAATAATAGGTAGCATTTATATTGCCCTTTAAGGTTTGCAAAGCACTTTAGAGACATGATTTCATTCGATCCTTACAACAACCCTGTGAGGTAGATAATACTGTTATGTCCATTTTACAGATGGGGGAATAGGAGAGGAAGACTGATTCAGGATCACCTAGCTAGTCAGTAGCTGAAGCAGAGTGTGAGTTTAGGTCTTTTGGACCCCAAATCCAGCGTTCCATCCCCAGCACCACCTAACTGCCTTCTCAGAACAAAAGGGCAGTGAAGAGTTCGGATGTGAATCAGCTCTGCTTTTCTCTCTGTGCCCAAAAGGACCAAAAGAGTCCCAGTGATGTGAAGTGACTTAAATCAAAGTCACAGAGGTATTCATTGAATTCAGATCATGTGTGTAAGTTCAGAATTCTTTCTATTGAAATCTGTTGCTTTCCAGTGAGGCTCCTCAGTCATGTGGCAGAACCCAACCAACATTGAGATTATCTCTGCATCCTGTTAGGTCCGCTAGCCTATCTGCAAAGTGACAAGATGAATTCCGTGTGAACAGCCTGTTTTTCTCCCTACACTTTTTTTGCTACTAATGAATGAAGTATCTGATTTGAAGCAAATCACTTATTTTTTCTGGAACTTAGTTTTCTTCCCTATAAAATGGAGGCCTCAGACCTCAAAGGTCCTTTATAGCTCTAGTATTCTATATATCCTATGAGTCTATGAGGCTTTTGCTTTATAAACTCTTCTGAAAGATCATGACTGAAATAAGTGATTCTGCAACTGATTAAGCAAATTACATATTATTTGCTTATGTTTACTGTGATGGGTAATGTCATTTGGAGCTATTTTTTATGGAAACCAACATTTTCATCTTAATCCGGACATGCTCCCCAACACGAATGTTCTGCTGCAGCCACACACTGTTCTCCCCAGCCCCCTCCAGCCCGTCATGCTCACAGTTCCCACCGCTCTGCCTCTCTATACACAATCCCCTGCTTTAGGACCTCATACAGTTCTCTCCCCCTCCATGGACTGTCCCGTTCTTCTCCACCACTTGATCTCTCCCACGTTGCAGAACTACTACAGTTTATATCACTCTCTTTGGTGTAAAATTCCAGTCACTTGTTTTGTTTTCAGACTGGGGGAGCTTCTTTAGGGAGGGGCTACTTTTCCTACTTTTCTTATGTCTTCCACAGGCAGGACTAGATACTTAGCATACATTAAATGCATAGTGGATTTAATCCAATTACATTTCATAAGGACAGAATGACTGTGAGGAAAAAGTCTGAAAAGATGGCCTTAGTAATATATAGACTGCTGGGATGTGGACAATCAAAAAAGCATTTAGCCTGATCTGTAGTGAATGGGGGAGAGAGAGACAGACAGAGAGGCAAACAGACATAGAGACATAAAGGCAGACAGAGAGAAGGGGTGGGTACAGACATAGAAAAAGAAACACACCAACAAACGACATATATGCTCACATACTTATGTATGTATTATATGCACATGCTTATGTGTGTATGTATATACATACATGTATGTATTATATGTGTCTCACACAGAATATCTCAGACTCCAGGGCTTTTCTTAGAGACAGGACTATTTCTTCTCTTGATTTTTCATCCAGAAGAACTGTAATATTGAAAAATAGTGAATAACTACAAAACTGTAGTGAAATTGAGAACTCCAAAATTTAGCTTGTAGCAAAATGTTCAGCTGAAGGAGGAAAAAGCAAATTTTACTGGCTAATTAGTGTCCCTTGCCCCAGTGCAAAGTCACATTCATGAGACTGAACAATTTATATATGATGACTTCATTTGTCCTGGCCTTTCTGAAGACAATCCTAAGGTCAGATCTATTTTGAGTCTGAGAAATATCTTCTGTGAGTTAGTTTCCAGAATCTTTATTTCCTTTTTCTTTCATTAGTCTCCAATTCTTGGTTTGATTTTTGCCCCCCTCCCCCCTTTCTGAAATTCTTCTTGGAAATGGAACTGAAAGCAAACTTGAACTTCCTCATACAGTGATTTTTCTCTGAATCCCACTTTCAATTTTTTTCCACTGGATGCAAAAATTGGCAGGATTTTTTTTCCCCTCCACATTCTAAACTTGGCCTCTGAATATTCTGGACCTGAGAGTGCAATTCAATTCAATTCGACAAGCATTTTTGAGTGTTTCCTAGGTTCCTGGCACAATGCTAAGTGCTGAGGATATAGGGACTGAAACGGAATCATTCCCTGCCTTTAAGAAGTTTACATTCTACTGGGAGAAAACAGTGCATACATAGATTAGTATATACAAAACATATGTGCAATAAATGCAAGGTAATTGCGGGGTGGAATGGGCAGGGAATAGAGACCTAATGCCTGGGAGATCAGAGAAGGTCTCCTGTATGAGTTGGTAGCTAATCTGTGCTTTGTGGAAACTCAGCTGTGTGATCCTGGGCAAGTCATTTAACTGTTTGCTTTAGTTTCCTCATCTATAACACGAACTAGAGAAGGAAATGGCGAACCACTCCAATATCTTTGCCAAGAAAACCCCAAATGGGATCACAGAGAGTCAGATGGACTGAAAACGACACAATAGCAATAACCTCAGTGCCTCCCAGCAACTTTCCAAGCCTACACGTTGCAGATGGCCATCGTCATAGATAGAGGGAGATATAGCTGGGTTTTCCTAAAAATAATACATGTAAAGTGTTTGATGAACAACAGAAAAGTAAGCTAGCATCAGCTCCATCTTCACTATCACTTCATCTTCATCATCATCATCATCACCATTATTGCCATAATTCTTATTGCCTCATTTTTCTCATATTTTTTTCTGAGATTCGAATAGAAACAGTTCAAGGACAATTCGCAATCATGTTATCATTCTTTTATAGTCAAGGTTCTATGGACTATGGTGTGGAAATATTAAATGACTGCTTTTTTTATAATTGAGTAAGAGTATTGGGATTTCAGCTTATCTTCAGCATGTTCACTGAAGGTATCCTTTGGACAATTCCAGTGATCATCCCGGATGGCAGGTGATATATACCTATTCCATCCTGTTCTCGTATGACTTGAATTTCTTCTACTGGAGTTCTATGTTTTGAAAGCTTTTTATTCCATAGGGTTTGGAGATTTTGAGTATTTGGTACAATATTAGCTATTAAGAACATTGTGCTTACAGTTTCATGGTCTGATGTTACAAATGAGTAGTTATGGGAAACAGTTCCACCTGAAACAGTGCTTGAGTTCTAGTACAGTTTTTTGATTCCCCAAGAATATTTGGTAGTTTGTATTTATATTATGGAGATTTGTAATTTGTTAGTTTATATAGGTAATGAGTCTCCAATGTATAATTCTGATTATTTGTTATTAGACCTGTGATTTCATATTACAGGGAACTCCTGGACGAGGGAATTGGCACCTTCTCTGAAATTTATAGTTTTAGATGGCTTCCTAGAGCAGGGAGAAGTTAAGAAGGTGTCCAGAATGACACGACTAGTAGGTGTCAAGAGTGTGATTTGAACCCAAATATTTCTGGCTCCAGGGTTGGCTTTTTCTATCAACTCTACCATGCTTACTCTCTCATATCCTCTTCTGCTCCTTCTTCCCCTCATTTTCATTACATGGTCTAGAGATGCTAAATCACTTGCCCAAGGTCTCACCAATAATAAGTGCTGGAACCATGATTTGAAACCAGAACTTCAGATCCCAAACTTAGCACATGGTCTACCATTTCTGATGTCCTCTCTTCCTTTTTTCTTCCTTCGTGAAGTGGTGGAGTTTGAGGGATTGATCTTATAAAATTTATTTTTGCTTCAATTAAATTGATTGCCTCTAAAAGCTGAACTATAAAGTTCAACTTGATTGTTCCTAAAGATGTACATTTTATCATGTGTTATATAGTATTTGCTCTCAGTGCTTTGAGGATTGTTGATCTTATCGGTGTGGACATCCCTTTGTTGATACGGATCACAGTGCTCTTGTTTTTATGGGTTGCCATATCTGAATCACCTGTAAGCCTGCTTTGTAGTGCTAAATCTTTGTAGACTTTTTTGCATGGACCTTAGACTGCCAGTCCCCTGCCTGAAGCACCTGCCAGAGTTTGCACTCTTCAGAAGGCTTAACTTTTGAGAACCTCCCTGCCATGATAGAGCATCGAAGTAGGGCTCTGGTGAGGATGGTGTATACTATCCTATAAAAATTAGGTTTGTTGGGATTTTCTTTGAAGGAAGTTATTTGTAAGATATCTTGATGATTATGAGAGATCATAAAAGAGGCAGCCTGTATTTGGGATAGAGAACAGGGATGACCTGAGGCAGAATGTCTCAGATACATATTGGTTGGGTGACCTTAGGTAAGTCACTTAATCCCTAAATGCTCTCTAGGACAGGGATTCTTAACTTTTTTGTGTGTGTTAGGGACCCCTTTGATAGTTTGGTGAAGTCTATGAACCCCTTTTTAGAATGATGTTTATATGCATATTTAAATGCACAAAATAAAATGTATAGGTGTACAAAGGAAACCAAATTATATTGAAATGTAATTATCAAAATATTAAAAAAAAGTTCATGGGACCCAGATTAAGAATCTCTGCAAAGATAAGTTGTAGGGCAATTGTTCATCTGCTTTAGTAGTGAGTTTACTCATTGGAAATTCCATGTACCTATGAAAATCCCACATCGGGTCCCAAAGAATCTAAAACAAACAATCTTAATGAGTGAGTGAAGAATTAACAGCACCATGAGACTACAACATTAACAATAATTTCCCCACTCTGATCTTCATCTTAAGCCAGGAAAAAGGGGGAGGAGATTTTAGAGAATCTGGGTTCTGGTCCACAGCCTTCTGCCCTCTTGGGTTTCGTCCAGGGATGGAACTAGAGGAGTTGGGAACCTTCCAAGCCACTGGCTGCGGTTTTAAAGGGACTGATCAAAGTGGATCCCAAATGCCATGGGGAAGGTAAAATACAGTTCTTCAAAGGCCAGAGGCCAAGGGTAATGACAATAATAACAGCTAGAATTTATAGAGTACCTCCAACTGCCAGGCACCGTGCTAAGGGCTTTTTACAAATAGCATCTCCTTTGATCCTCAAAACCACCCTGGGAGATAGGCACTATTAGTAACTCCCTTTTGACAGATGAGGAAATTAAAACAGAGGTCAAGTGACTTGCCCAGGGTCACATAACTACTAAGTGCCTAAGGTCAAATTTGAACTCTGGTCTTCCTGACCCTAGACTCAACACTTTTAGCCACTGTGCTACGTAGCTTCCCCTGAGGGCAGGTACCTATATACAGAGCAAAACCATTGGCATCAGGAGCAGAATGATCTGGGCAGGTAACTACAGAAATAGCAATCCAAGGCTAACAAAATAGTTAACAGGTAGATGCAAGGGAGGGTTCTAGGGTGTTCAAGAGCCTCCTATGTGATTTGTCAACTGAGAGCAGTGGCCGCCCTCTTGAGTTGGGTGACCCAGGGTCAGCTCTGCCAGCCTCATGTTAACTCTGCATCCTCTTGAATAAGAGGCAGTTGTACCTGGGATGGCGGCAGCCCTGGCCTTCAGCAGCACACCCAATTTACTTTTTAAGTTTTATTGGTGCTTTTTGTCATAGTGCAGGCATGTACCAATCATACACTGCATTCCTTGTCCCACTGAGACAGCCCTCCCTCCCTTGTAACAAAGAAAACCTGTTAAGTAAAACCAAGTGACACAGCCATGATATCTGGCACTTATGCAATGTTCCACACCCAGCAGCATCCCCCTCCTTTCTACCAAGGGGAGGGAAGACTGTTTCATCATCCAACTGTCTGGAACCAAGATTGGTCATTGCATTTAACCTGATTTCAGATGTCTTTTTTTAAAGTATTGTTTTCATTTAGACCCTTTGTGGTCCTGTACGTTTTCTTGGTCCTATTTTTTTTAAAACTTTGAATCAGTTCATGCAAGTTTTCTCTTTCTCCCTCCCCACTGATCTTTGACAATCTTAGCTTACTTATGAAGAACAGTAATTTACCCAGAGTTATACAGCAGTCAGTGGCACAGTGAATTGTATTCTAGATCTCCTAACATTCTGACATATAATCTTTTTTTGCCTGTGTATGTGTGTGTTTAGAATTCCCTTTACTTTCAAGTTTGAGGTTTGGGGTTTAAATAATTTCCATTATAGATCATATTTCCTCATAGGGTTGGAAGTGCTTTAGGGGACGGATCACAACCCCAACTTAGGGGAGGTAGAAAAAGGACGAGGTGAAAGGTAGCTGTCTGGGCAAGGATAAAAGGGTGAAAGCTCACCAACTCTCCCCTCTCCACCCTATCCAGTAAAAAACAGCTGGTTGTGTCATTAATTTAACCCTTTTCTTTCCTTACCTAGGCAAAGAGTAGTCTTTTAAGAGAAGCCTCTGCCTTAGCTGGATTTTTAAAGTAAGCAGAGAAGTTAGGGCAGGACTTGTGAGAAGAAATTATGGAGAAATCATTTTTCTAGTTTTATTTTCAAAGCATGTTTGGGAAGGAATATTTGAAGGGATAGAATGAATTAGTACCATTAATAGTGGTATCCCAATAAATGTAAACTTGAAACATCACTTTATCAGCATCTTTCTTTTAAAAGAGCCCTTTACTCAATTACAGTTGAGTGAAATTGTGTGGCGTGAGGACAGAGCAGTGTGCGTCCCTCTCCACAAATCCTGCTCTTGGTGGGTTAGCTATATCATTTCCTGTTCGGAGAAGAGGCAAAGAGATTCTAGGTTAGGGAAACAGGAGACCTGGGCTCTGGTTCTTGGCTGTTAACTCTGGGCAAGTCACTTTTCTGGGCCTGGGGTGGGAAGTGAGGAGGAGGGAGAAAGAACCTCTGTAAAAGAAAGACCTGGAGTAGTTAGGTGATCTCCAAGGTCCCTCCCAGCTCTGAATTTCTTGGGCTTCATGACAAGACAGCACAGCATGGCTGTGCGCTTACTTCAAACATCTATTTGAAAATGCAAGACTATTTGCTTAGCCAGGACTGCAGCCGTGCTGAAGCAATTTCCTTTGATTGAGGAGATCTTCAAGGGACGGTGGGATTAAGTTCAGCCAAGCGACCAGCAATTTCCCAGCTGAAAAATCAGTCAAACCTATGATTGTCTGACCAAAGTGGCTGGAGTCCTGTACTGAAACATCCAGAAAGCAGTAAGGAAGGATAAAAGGAATTTAAAGCAGTACTTTGAAAAGGCTGCCCTGAAACTGATGCTGCATCTCGTCAAACTGTTCTTGCTGTTGCTGCTGTAATTGCTAAAATCAAGTGTGAGGAATTCCTGAGCTACATATCAGCAGTTGGTGCAGATTAGAATTTATTATTTTTATTTTAAAAGTTGTATTGATATGTTCTTCCTTCCTCCCCTGTCCTTTGAGCCTTCCCTTGTAATTTTTTAATTACAATTAAAATTACAATTTTAATTACAATTTTTTTAAAAAGGGGAAGCAATTCCACAAAACTAATCAGTATAGCAATGGATCTGACAATATACGCAATATTCCATACTTGCAGTCCTCCAACTCTGCAAAGAAAGGGCATAGGAAAGGGAATGAACATTTCAGTAGTGGCTCCTTTTTGCCTGGCACTAGGCTAAGTGCCTTACAAATATTATCTCACTTGATCCTTACAACAGTCCTATGAGGCAGGTACTGTTCTTTTCCCTATTTTACAGTTGAGGAAATTGAGGCAAACAGTGGTGAAGGGACTTGCCCAGGGTCACATAACTAGGAAGCGTATGATGGTGGATTTGACCTTAGGTCTCCCTGACTCCAGGCCTTACCCCTACTTTACCTGCTGCATCACCAACTGCTTCTGGGATAGGAAGGGGTTGCGTTTTCTCTCTTTTGCTATCGACCAAGCCCCATCATTATAATTGCACAGCCTTCCCTTCTGTTATTTTGTCCTTTCTTTTTATTTATCATGTATGTTGTTTCGATGATTCTACTGATTTTATATCAGTTCAAAAGTTTCCCCACGCCTCTGTAGTTTCACATTCATAATTTCTAATGGCACTGTAATATTCTATCATCTCCACGTCTCTCAGTTTGTTTAGTCATCATTCAATGGACATCTATCTACCCTGCTTCTATCTCTTGCTCCTAGGAAACTTTCTTAAACAACCCATTTTCAGCTTGGGTTAGAGAAGCATCCTGCAGCTTGGAACAGAGAAGAAACTTGCTCAGGGTCATACAGCCAACATTGTATTGAGTCAGGACTTGAATCCAGGTCTTCCTGGGGCTGCCTCTCTATATACGTTAGATCCCTCTAACTCCAGTGGCTTAGGATTCTCATCATAGTGTCTGTGTTGCCAGTGAATATGGTTTGGGCCCTTGAAGTGATACTAGAAGTGGCCAAGAATTCTTGCACTTCCCAAAGTAATTAACTGCAGGCGCACCCTGAATTATAACAGGGATAGTAAATCCATTAACAGCCTCGCCTTGGTGAGGAAGGATTCAGAGTTAAAAGGTAACTATCATCAAACTTTCAAAGGAGAGCTCACTTTTTTTTCTCACGCTTTGATAAAAAGAGCAGCTGGGGCCTTTGGCTATGATTTATTCCTTCATTTTGATAAGGGGAGGCAATGGCAAATTCTGACAGCATTCTATCAAAGACAGGAAGAATCTGTTTTCTTCTGGTATAATCAGTGACTCATGGTCGTATCTGCCCAAGGCCCTGTCCACACAGTGCAGAGTTAAGCAATTATCCGGGGTTTGAATTGTAATAAATCATTTTCCACTTTAAAACTGCAAGTTTTGAGTATGAGAGGGATCCTGGGTCCTGTTTTTATGCCATGATGCACATGGTGATTAGTGGACAGTGGATAATTTCAAGAAAAAGAGGTGAGACTTTTAAAAGAGAAATGAAATGGACTTTGTCATAAATACTTTTGTTTTGCAAAATATGGTTATTGGATCTCTTCTGTACCTTGTAAGTACATACAGTGCTAGAAGCAGTGGACATAGAAGGGGACAAACTTGGTCTCTGTACTGAAGTGCTGGCTCACCACTCCTATTTGTCCCTTCACGCCGGGCAAGGCATTCCTTCACAATGGGCCTTAGTTTCCACATCTGTAGGAGGAGGGCATTAGACAATCAATTAAAAAGTATTTATTGATCCCCTACCATGTACCAGGCACCATACTAGGTGCTGATACAAGTATAGAGAATGAAAATCATTCTGACGAGCAATGAACTTACATTCTGGTGAGGGAAAGAAAACTTTTTTTTTTTAATGCATTTATTTATTTTTTGCTTTCAACATTCACTTTTATAAGATTTTGAGTTCTAAAATTTTCCCCTCCACTTCCCCTTCCCCGAGACAACAAGCAACCTGATATTGGTTATATATGTACAATTATATTTATATGTTTAATATACTTAATATATTATATATAATTAAAATATATTAATTATAATAGACTTGATATATTTAATATAATGATTATATATTTAATATACAATTATATTAAACATATTTCCACATTAGTCATGTTGTGAAAGAAGAACAAAAGGGAAAAGTCATGAAGAGTGAAAAAAAAGAGAAAATCGTATGCTTCAGTCTTCATTCAGACTCCATAGTTCTCTCTCTGGCCGTGGGTATCATTTTCCATCATGAGTCCCTTGGAATTATCTTGGATCCTTGCATTGCTGAGAAGAGCTAAGTCCATCAAACTTGGTTATTGCACAATGTTGCTGTTACTGTGTACAAGGTTCTCCTGGTTCTGTTTACTTCATTCAGCATCAGTTCATGTAAGTCTTTCCAAGTTTTTCTGAAATCTTCCTGCTCATCATTTCTTACGAAATAGTATTTGGGGAGAGACAAAGTTGTTTGGGAGGGAGAGCATGAACAAGGGGAGGGGAGATTAGGAAAGCTTTCATACAGAAGATGATGCCCAAGCTTCTTCTTAAGTGAAGGGAGAGACTCCATGAGGTATGGAGGGAGTAAATTCCATTCATGGGATTGGATGCAGTACAAAGGCACAAAGATAGGAGACAGAGTTTTGTGAGTGAGAAGCAGAAAGAAAGTCAGTTTGGATGGATAGCCAAGAGTGGGAGGGGGTGTACTATCCACTGAAGCTGGAAAGATAGATTAGGGCTGGGTCACATAAGGTTTTATGAACTCAGAATAGAAATTTGTATTTTATTGTAGAAGCAGTCAGAAGTCACTGGAATTGGTTGAATTGGGGGGGGTGGTCTGCTGTGATCAGATTATCACTTAAGGAAGCTTACTTAGGCAGAATATAGAATGATACGTGGGGGGTGAAATTCACTGAGGTCTCTTCGGGATAAAACATTCTATGTAGGTATCATGACAGACCCAGTTTTTCCAGCACCGATTTCTCATTGGAAATCTATGGTCTGTGGTTCAAGATCTTTTTATTTGTGGTGAGGTAGCAGTGTTGCCCAGGATTCTTGTGATACATTTTATCTTCTGGTCTCTGCCAAGCATAACCAACCTGCAAGGATCATTCACAGAACCAGAATGTTAGAACTGGCCTTAGAAATGGGCCAACCCAAACTCCTTATTTTCTAGACAAGGGAACTAAATCAAAAAAGGGCAAATGGCCTTGGCCAATCACACAGCTAATTAATGACAGGACTGGGATGAGCACACTAGAGTCCTCCAATCTTTCATTAGAGGATTCTTTCTACAACACTGACTCAAAAAGCTTTTAGGAGGAGTGAACTTTAGGCAATGTTTATTGCAAGCTATGTCATGTATATATGGGGGCCCCTTAATGACTCATGGGTCTACTTAGCAACTAGGTCTACTCTGAGGTGTGGCTCTCTTGTAGCCTAGGTGAACATCCTTCCTGGTATAACACACCTATGACCATCTGTGACTTGCTAAGAGTTATCCCAGGGTGTGGCCCCCCCAGACAGCCTGAGGATGGTTGTGATTTTCATAGAAGAATAGTTTCATGGATGCTGTAGGCTTTCATAAAAGCTACTCAACAACTGTTCTTGGGTACTTAGAAGGGAGCATGGTGGAGAGAGCACTGGATTGGGCATTAGAAGGATGATTAATTCCTACCTGCCTGACCTTTACCCAGTCACACAGTCTCTCCAGGACTCAGTTTTAGAATGAGAGAGTTGCTATCCTCCCCTAGTTGTCACTTGGAGAACTGATAATTTCTCACACCTGCCCTAACCAGATACTGCTACATCTTTCAGTACTAATAAGATGCCCTTGGAGTGTTGATCACTTCTCTTATCTTATATCCTGCTTCCCCTTAGACTATTCCTGCACCCCTAGTGGATCTCTAGAACTCTTCTCTTTAGAGAGGCAGTATAATGAGTCAGAAAAACCTAGATTCAAATTATAGCTTTGCTTCTAAAAATCATACAGATGATTTAGGCAAGTCACTTAAACCTCCCTGAACTCCATTTCCTTCATCTGCAAAATTAGGGGGTTCGACTAGATCCAGAATTGTTGACCTTTTTTTTGTCATGGATACTTGACAGTCTGATGAAGCCTGTGCACCCCTTCTCAAAATTATGTTTTTAAATGCATAAAATAAAGTGCGTAGGATTACAAAGGAAACAACCGTATTAAAATAAAAATATATGTTTTCCCTCCCAAGTTCATCAAACCCTTGAAGTCTGTAGTGGTCAGTGAGCCCCACACTGAGAACCCCTGGACTTAGATAATGCTGCTTGATCATTCAAGGTCACCTTGGTGACCTTGTGCTATGGCATTCTAACTGGCTCTTGCCTTTCTTGTGTGGTTGTTAGCTGAAATGATTCTCTGGTGCTGATTCTTTGTTTTTTTTTTTCATAATGTCTTCCTAGTTTGACCAGGTTAGAAATGCAGCTGTTACTCACAGGCCCAATCCTACTGGTGGTTGGTGGGAGCTTTGACCTGCGCTGTTTCCAAACTGGGTTGGCATGCTCCTCCTTCAGGAGCCTAGTGGCTGGCAGCTCCTTTGGCTGGGAACTCACTATTGATACAAGATTTAGTGTAGGCTGTACTATAGGCCTCAAGGCCACATGTAGCTCTCTAGGTCCTCAAGTGTGATCCTTTGACTGAATCCAAACTTCATAGATCAAATCCCTTTAATAAAAGGATTTATTCTGTAAAACATGGACTCAGTTGAAAGGCCGCATCCAAGGACCTGGAAGGCTATATGTGGTCTCAGGTTCCCTACCCCTGTAACCCATATTGCCTCTAGCCCACTGTAGCTCAGAACTCCTGAGCTTAGGTAATCCACTAGTCCTAGCTTCCCCTGGAGACTGTTGACATATTCTTAACCACTGTTTGGCCTTACCTTTTGAGACATCTAGCTTGAGCCTCAGAGGACCTGAGCTTTGGTGTTTGTTACTTATATGACCTTGACTACATCATCTAATTTCTTTATGTCTGACTTTCCTCATCTGCAAAATGAGGAGGCTGCTCTAGATGGACTCTAAGGTGCATCCCAGGTCCAAATCTATAATCTTCTATAAGCATCTTCCATACTTCCTGCAATAAGCTATGATTTCATCTTTATGGGTAATTTCCACCATCTGCACAGACTGTAACCTTTTACATTTAGTGAGTTGCCAGGGGCCAAAAACAAACAAAGTCCCTGCTGCTTAACCTTCAGGTTATGAATTTCATAGCACTTAGGCCCTTGTCTATCACTCGAGCTTCTTCTCCACTAGTAAGTGGAGCCTTCAAGATGCCACTTCCATGCCAAGATGAGGCATCAGAAGGAAAATGGTGGAGGCCTCTACTCACACCCCTTGTTATTTCACTTTGTTCACATTTTCAACATGGGATCCAGAAAGGAAGGAAAGAAAGGGGAAAAAAGAAAGGAGGGAGAGGAAAGGAAGGAAGGAAAGGAGGGAGGGACAAGGAAGGAAAGATGGAGAAAATTAGGTACCTAACATATATCAGGCATTGTGCTAAGTGTGTTAGAAATATTAACTCACTCTATCCTCACAACAACTCTGGGAAGTAGGTACTATTATTATTATAGGTAATATTATTATTATTGTCCCTGTTTTATAAAAGAGGCAACTGAAGCAAAGAGTGTTTAAGTGGCTTACCCAGGCTCACATAGCTAGTAAGTGTCTGAGGCTGGATTTGAACTCAGGTCTTCCTGACTCCAGTGTTCTTTAAGGACTGGCTCTCACATGTCATGTGAAAGATTCATATTTACTATAATCAAGATAGAGTTTTGTAGAGAAATGAGCACAGGACTTGTAGTCAGAAGACCTAGGTTCTACTCCCAGGTTGACCTTTTACTTGGACAAATCATTTCCTCTGAATTTCTTGATTTATAGAATGAACTACTCCTTGTGCTCTCACAAGGTTATCACAAAGCTCAGTTAAGAGAATGGATGGCAAGGTGTTCTGTAGCCATAAAGGCTTACAGAGATGGGCATGATGACTATTAATAGTATTAGCTGTAATTCTCAGGGTGTTTACCTAGGCTAAATCAAACATTTTCCATCACTTGAGATAGGGAGATGTCTCCTTCCCCACCTCATAAAGTCATAATTTTAAATTAATGCTTTCTATTTTTTCATCTGTCAAAGCTATGATGTACCATTATGTTGTGTCGAGTTTAATGTGTTGCCTTATTTATGTTGATTATTATAAAAAGATGTCCAGACTCATCTTCATTGTCTCTCAATCACAAAATTCTGTATGCCAAGAAATTACACTCTCAAAGTCTAATTTATTTTTGAAAAAGTTCATTTTCAAAGTTAAGAGCCAGACAGTTGTGCAGAAGTCTTTTGGTCATAGTAACTTAAGCAGCCATATGCTTTCATTTAAATGGATGTGCAGAAAGATCTATAAGTATACAGTGAAAACAAAATAAATACAAAACCCTCATTACTGTGAAATAATTGAGGGGAACGATCAGGGTACGTGCTTTGTGAGGCAACAGGATGTAGTGGAAAGAACACTGTACTTGGAATTTCCAAAAGACCTCCATTCACATCCCAGTCTTAATACTGATCTTATGACCACAGGAAGGTCACTCTTTGAACTATGATTTCTTCTCTAGTAATAGAGGTATGATAGTATTGCTTGGATCACCTATCTCATGGAGGTGATATTAAAATAGCACTTTATAAAGCGCAATATAAATATAAATCATTAGGATCTACAACTAGAATCCCTGTTTGTTTTCAGTGCTGCTGTGAGCATTTGTGTACATACTTCCTCCAAAGACACAAACTGCAGCCCAAGCTTGCCCATTTATCCAGGGCATCTCTTGACTATCTCCACCCATGTTACCTCCACGGAAGATCTCCACAGCATTCTGTGACCCTCCTAACATTTCATGGGCACCAGTGGGCAGCACTCAGGCCATCCTTCTGTTACCCCTCACTACTTGTTCTATTTGAATTTCTACCTTCTTTTCAAAGGATCGCAGAGGAAACTAGGCACCACAGTAGACAGAGTGCTGGGCCTGGAGTCAGGAAAGACTTGAATTCAAATCCAGCCTCAGATACTTACTAACTGTGGGACCATGGGCAAGTCACTTAACCTCTGTCAGTTTCTTTTTCTGTTAAAAAAAAAAAAAAAAAAGTCTCTTATTCTGTAAAATCGGGATAACAATAGAACTTGCTAGAGCTTCTCCTCCACTAGTAAACAGAGGCTTTAAGAAGCTACTTCCATGCCAAGATGAGGCATCAGAAGGAAAACTGTGGTGGAGGCCCTTCTTATACCCCGTGTTATTTCATTTTATTCATTCTTTCAGTGTAGGATCCCCTGGAAGGAAGGCTTTTGTTGTGAGAATCAAAGAACATGACATTTAAACTGCTTTGGAAACCTTAAAGTGCAAATGTAAATTTTAGTTGTGGTTATTACCCTTATTATGTCTGAAACTGGAAGACACCTCAAAAGCCATTCAGTCTAACTCTGTCATTTACAGGTACAGACACTCAGACCCTAAGAGATTAAATCCTTTGCCCAAGGTCACCCAAGTAACATCAGTGGCAGCAGTTTCCTGTATGATGTCTTTTAGCACATGAGGAATGCACAGGCATATAGAATGTTCACAGCATACTTGGCTCTAAAGTGATAAAAACGTTTTGTTCTCTAAATTAGACATTTCCCTTGTAACATCTGATTCCTGGTTTGGTGTCTTTTTTTTTTTTTGTACATCCTCCTATCCCTGGAAAGATGGGAAGAAATAAGTATTTATTAAATACCTATAATATGCCAAGCCCTGCGCTAAGGGCTTTACAAATATTATCTCATTTTATTCTTGCAACAACCCCTAGAGGTAGATGCTATTATTTTCCCCATTTTATATTAAGGAAACTGAGGCAGACAGAGGAATTAGGTAACTTGCTCAGGGTCATACAGCTAGTAACGGTCTGAATCAGGATTTGAACATGGGGTCTTCCTGTCCGCAGGCCCTGTACTCTATCCACTGTGCCACCCAGTTGCCTCTAAGGAATTTGAGGGATGCGCCAGGGGGAGAGGAATGTTGTTACTGGAGGAGAGGTTCTGGAGACATGAGGAAATGTAATGTCAAGAGAAAGAATGAAGAGGTGAAAGATGATGTCAGTGCGGGAAATTTCTGGTAATTTGGCCTTTGATTGTCCTTAAAGGTTGAAGTCAGTAATTGTCTATCAGGTCAAACCTTGGTTCAAGTTAGTGGCTTTCATCTTTATTTCCATAAACATTTATTGAATGACTACTCTGTTGAGAACTCTGTGCTTGGAACTGGGTGATGTAGAAAGTTCAGTTAAGACACAACCAATCTCTACCCTCTAGCAGGGGGATAAGATGCAAACCCATATAACTTTAATACATGATACATGATGTTGGAGGGATTTCCAAATCTAAGATGTATGTGTGTATTTTATAAACACTCTTCAAATTCTCCCTTTCCCTTAACATGTTAAATACTAAATAGAAAATAGAATTGCCCATTATTAGGAATTGGAGTGAGATATAGAAAATGAGATGTCTCACCTTGCTAGAGTGCTCAGGACTTTCTTTATAGAAAATACATGGAAAGAATAGTTATTTGATCCATTTTTCTGCCAGTACAATTTTATTCTCAGAATGAGCTTTTTTTTGGGGGGTGGGGAAGTTTATCCTTAGCACTGGGTGGTCTAGTTGTGGAAATGCCAACCTGTGCACTTAGATGGACAGGACAGGTGTATTTTCTTTCAAGAGTGGAATCTGGTGCCCAGCAAGCCTGCAGACATAGGATTCTGACCCTAATGGAAGTCTGATGAAAGGCTTTAACCCTACTCCTTTCTATATTTACTTTCGATAGAACTGTAGGGCAGACAGATCCCTTGTTGCAACTGCTTTGACAAAAACCGACAACCTGAACCCAGCAAAAATGTAGATTTCTACCTCAACAGTTGGTTTCTGGTGATTTTCCTTAATCTTCCTTTAAATTTGTTCCACTTTAGCAGTAGAGCAGAAAGAAAGGGAGATAGGACCTATGGAAGCAAGATTCCAAACTAACTGGAGGAGGAGCTTGTTTTAGCAAAAGAGCATCCAGAAGGAGTATCACTTAAAATCCAGGGACCAGCAGAGGACCTTCAAGGACGCACTTTACCCTTCCAGAGAGTAAGTTGTCACAGAATTGAATTTGCGCACATTGACCTATATGGGTATCTATCCATCTATCCATCTACCCATCCGTCCATCCATCCATCTATCCGTCTATCTATCTGTCTGTCTGTCTGTCCATCTGTCTATCTCTCTAGTGTTTCAAAAGTCTTAGTTCATTTTTTAAGCTTTAAAAGCTAAAAAACTGAACTGAACAAGCATTTTGGACACCCTGTATATCTTCAAGGTAGGACATTTTCAATCATTCTGCAGTGTAGTAACGTTTTGGCGTTGTTGACCACTGCAGTTACTTTGAGGCGTGGTCATCATGACAAACTGGGCTCATTCTGAACTTATTTCTGGTGTCAGTAACCAATCTTACTTGGTCTATGGCTGATTATCCACTTTGTGGATTTTTGAGACCTCTCTCTCCTCCCCCACTGTCTTCCAGCTGTTTAACCACTCCATTAATCATTTCACTGATCCGATGGAGACATGAAAGATTTGCCAAAGGAAATAAAAACAGTTGAAATTAAAACCCTTCCCTTTTGATCTCTGTTAGAAAGTCTGGAGAGAGATTTGATGGACGAGGAGGCTGAAATGAATTATGTGGATTGCACAAGTTTGAGATCACGTCACCTTGGACAAATCTCTTCCTGGGCCTTAGCTGCTTCATCTGTTCAATAATGGAGTTGGACTAGACTAGGCCCATATGGGATCGTGATCCACAATTTAAGAAACTCTGAAGGAGTTGCGACTGAAAAAAAGTTTAAGAAGCCCTGGCCTAAGATGACCTGTAAAGGTCTTTTCCAGTTCTAAATCTATAATCCCGTGACTGCAGGGTGATTACTGCTACTACCATAGTTTGGACCTTCATACCTCTTCCCTGTACTGTTTCAGTTTCCTCCTGTCTGGCCTCCTTGTCTCAAGTCTCCCTCATCAGCCTCAGCTCTGTTACGCACTGATGCTGAGTTAATCTTCGTGTACGTTAGTACACAAATTAAAGTATGTCACTTTACTGTCCACAGTCCTTCTGTGTTTATCTGCTGCCTACCAAAGAAAAGTCGAAATTGCTTAATCTAGATCTTTTGTAATCTGCCTCTACCCTACCTTTTGAGCTTCATCTCCTTCAAAAACTGTTTTTATTTCATCTAAACTGGATTTCTCAGTCTATTTTATTGCTCCTATATGTTTATTCATGATGTTTCTGGAATAGCCTTCTCATCTCTACCAGCTGAAAGTCTACCCATTTTTCAGTCCTTCCTTCTCTGAGCCTTTTATAGACTCCCAGCTAGAAGTGATGCCACCCTTCTGTAAACTTCTAGTGCTATAATGGAATCTGTCATGCACACATTGTGTTTATTCTTGTTTTATAATTGTTGCCATGCCTTTATGTATCTAACTAGATTGTGATCATTTTCAGGAGAACCCTGCCTTATTTATCTTTGTATTTGCCTCATTGATGGCAACAATGCCTCATTCATATCAGATTTTTAATAACTATTGGTTGAATTGAATTGGTTTACCTCTGGAGGACTAATTCATACTTACCAAATTCACAGGAAGTAATTGGTTAATTGGTAAACCATGATGTCCCCTTTTGGATCTATAATGGAAGATATACCTAATTTGATAACCAGTTCCAGTTTTCACAAGGTGATTCCTTCCAGTGGGGTAGAGTCACTCTGGAGGCCAAATGACGGATAGGAAACTTGCTTAGACTCTTAGATTCAGAAAAAGAATATTTGGTCTTGCCTAGAGTATCATTGAAGCAGACTAGTAGAGCTGCCTGTATTTTTATTCTTTTCCACTTTGAGGAAAATAAAGTGTCTTTAGCTGAGATTAGGCCTTAGTCAGAGTATCATCTTTTCTGGCCAGTACTAGAAATTCTAAAGTGTTACTCTTTGATGCAAAGACCCTACTTTAGGCAACCAGTGCACTTTCCATTAATAAGTCACAATTCCAACATTAGAGTTCTTCTGCCACTGTAGCCATTGCTCACAGTATCCAGATTAAAAAAAATTAGATAAATGGTCTGACATGAGCATACGTAGCCCCAATGGAACAGATATTGCTTTACACATATTTTCTGTTACCTCCATCCTCTTGAATGTAAGCAGGGCATACTCTAGGCAGAACTGGGAAGTCAATTCAACTTGGCAAGCATTTATTAACCTTCTCTTAGGCATAAGGCACAGTTCTGAGCATTGTGGGGAGTAAAAATATGAATAAAACATGCATGGGGCCCCTAGAGTTCACAATCCAGTAGGGGAGATAAGACTATGCCTTGAATAAATGTTTTCTGAATGAATTAGTGGAGTATGAAAATGCTTGAGAGAGCCACCAAATAATAATTACAATGAACATTTCCATAGGATTTCGAGCTCCAACTACAGAGCGATTTCCTCATAGCAATCCTGTGAGCTAGATAGTGTAAGTATTGTTGAGTTTATTTTACAGAGAGGTAAGAAGAGCCTCGGGGAGGTTAAGTGATTTTGTTAGGGTCATAATAGGTAGTAAACGTCAGAACTGGCTTTTGAACTCACGTTCTTCTTTACTCTAAGCGTAGGCTGTTTAATGAGTTAAAGGTAAGAGGGTTCACACATTTCATTTTTATCATTCCCAGCCACCCCCTTTCCTTGACCTACATTTTTCCCCAAGTTGTGACCCTTCTCCCCACTTTGGGTGCAGGCTTCCTTCATATTGCCTCCCTCTTCCCTGGTGTTAGCTTAGCCCTCGATCTTGAGTACCCTTTACATGTCATTAGGAAGCATTTCAATGTGATTAGTTTATGTGGAACCTGAAGCAATATTTGCATTTTAAGCCTTTTATCTCTTTCAGTGGAAGACTTCCCAAAGGAATTTCAGTCTTTGGAGAGGGGTGTGTGTGTGTGTGTGTATGTGTGTGTGTGCATGTGTGTGTGTGTGTGTGTGTGTATGTGTATGTGTGACTTCAGAATCACGTGTGTGGTTGCCTCCTCTTCGGTTCCTCTCTTCCCTAGTCTTGGGCTAATCATGCTGCCAGGGATATAGAAGTATCTATCCCTTGTTATCAGCTTCTGATTTGGTCCCCTTTCCTATCCCTCATCCTCTACACAACAGGTCCACATTCTCTCACTCTCCAACACCCCAACCCTGCCAATATCTTAGATGCACATTTTATATTTTTTGACACATTCACAGTTTAAACTTAGTATCCAATGGTATTTTTATACTTAAAACCTGGACCATGACCTTATCTCCTCTATATAATTTTTACCTTTGCTAAACAAGCTTTCTGATGATCTCTGGAATATATCCTCTTCCTTAATCAGAGCTTTTTCCTAGTTATCCTCACAATTAACATATTTCTGATGATGTCACAGGGCTGTACTTTTCCCTCAGTAGCAGCACATTTACAAATCATCTCTTAGTCATTCTGCCAGAATGGCTAATCTCATCTGTTGGGATGTAAATCCTTGTTATCCTTTTTCTTCAGAGTGACCCTCTGGACCCTGTTCCCAAATGCCCTATTTGGGAGGACTGTAATATAAAAAAGAGTCCTAGACAAAGCATCAGGAGACCTGGGTTCTAGTTCTGACTCAACCCTTAAGGGCTGTGTGATCTCCATTTCCTTATCTCAAAATTGGGAATGATAATTAAAACCTGCTCTTCTGGGATTGTAGTGAAGAGTAAATAAATAAAATATGATCACTATATTAAAGTAAGCTATTATTTTGTTTATTGTGGAAATCACAAGTTCTTGACATATTGACTTTTTATCCCTTGGAGGACCTGTAGCCCCCCTGTCCCCTGATAATGAGGATTTCGGATCTACAATATAAGTGACCACTGGTCACACGATATGTATGGCCACTGACTGGTAAGTCAAGTACTGATCATAAGGCTCTATTGTTAACACCTGTCAAAGTATCAATTTTAAAGCCAACTGTGTAGAACTCAGTGTCATTGGACTGAGCACGTGCAGATAATGGACTGACAGCAGCCTCATCACTTTGTGATGGGGCAGCCATAATAGTGACCAATAGGGTGTAGAAGAATTTAAGTTTCTGATTTCAGCCTCTAAGGGAGGTAGTATGGTAGAGTGGAAAATGGCGGACCTAGAGTCAGAGGGCCTGGGTGTGAGATTCAGTTCTACCACTCATTACAAAGGCTTCTTGCAGAAGGTGGAGTTGTAACTGAGATCTGAAGAGGGTCAGCTCAGAACTCTCATGCTGAAGAGAGCTGCCAATCTCAGCCTCCCCTGTGGCAGATCTTACAGGCATGTGCCACCATACCTAGAATAATTATTTTTCTTCAAAATCATTAATAATGAGTAATAATACTACATTATCTTATTCCCCATATGGGACAGTTATCTTTACTCAGAGAAATATTATCCTGTCTCCCTCCTAGCTTTCTAGTCATATATTTTCTTACCCTCTACCTGTTCTGTGATCCAGTGATCCTGGTCCGGTTACCATTCCTCATACAAGACCCTTCATCTCTCAACTCAGTTTATTTTCACTGGCTGTCCCTCCCATGCCTAGAATTCTCTTCCTCATTGTCTTTACCTCCTGCATCCCCTCACTTCCTTCAAGTTTCAACTAAAACTCTACTGCAAGAAGCCTTTCTCAGTCTTCCTTAAGGTTAGCACCTTCCCTCTTTCGATGATTTCCAATTTGATATCTCTATCTTTATCTACATACATGCATACGTATATATCTTGTTTATATATACACATATACATATTTTCATACACGTGTGTATATGTATATATCTATCTTGTTTGTACATAGTTGTGTTCATTTTGCTGAAGCTTTGCTAGACAGCAGATCCGTAAGGGACTTTATAGTGCCTTCCAATCCTTCTAATCTTCTCAATTTTATAGAGGAGGAGAGTCCCAAGGAAGAGAGATGATTTGACCGAGGTGACACAGTCATTTAGTAGCAAAGCTAAGCTTGGGACCCAAGTCTGCTTCCTCTCATCCCAGTTCTCTTCCCTCCACACTATGATGCCTTCCACTTGTACCTTTTAGAACATAATCTCTCTCTCTCTCTCTTTTTTTTTTTAACCCCTGGAGGTTTAGGAATACTGCCATAATTCCCTCCCTCCTGGTCTCTGCCTCTTTGCTTGCCTGTCCCTCTTCAGATCTTAGCTACAACTCCACCTTCTGCAAGAAACCTTTGCCATTCCTCCTTAATGCTGGCTCCTTCCCTCTGATACTAATTCCAGTTAGTCCCAGGTTTGTACTTACATACCTGCTGGCATGTTGACTCTCCCACTGGAATGGGTGCTCCTTAAGGGAATGCCTGTTTTGACGTTCCTTTGTATCCCCCCTACTTAGCACTGTGCTTGACATATAGTAGGTGCTCAATAGATACTTGTTGTCTTGATTCACTGGATTCTCAACTATTAACCTTCCTTTTCTTAAAAAAAAAAGGAATGTTCAGATTAGAGCTGTTTTTGTAATGCTTCCCGTAGTCTAACCAGACAACGATCAGAAGTTTGACCTTGTTTGCCAGTTTCTCTGTAATCTAACTCTTTCAAGTGCGTCTTCAGAGAAAGATAATTAAGTGCACAGAGCTGCCTTGTGTCTATCGCTTCATGCTTTCCATAACTTCTTGGCTAGGGTGGGGTGTCATTTATGACAAATACTAGCTGTACGGTAGGTCACATTTACTCAGGTCAGCAAGTATGCAATGAGTTCATGGCATCAGAAATCCTGGCAGGGGAGAAAACTAAATTTAAAAAAGAAATAAACAACCAAACAAATCAAAATGGCTTGAGCTGTTCTTGTACAGCTCTGAAAACACAAAGCAAAGGGACTTGTGGTTAGTGGGAAAGTCAAGGAAGACTGTGGCTCTCTGGGTCCCTTGAGGAATGAACTATGCTAGAGGGTTGAGATTTTAGGATGGCTGGTGGTCTACCCATTCAAACATCAATGCTGTTTAAAATTTTTAACCACTTCTGATGGGAAATCACCAAAATGTATTCCACTCTTTCCTGGTTTCTTTAGAGAGCATACTGGAGCTTTTTCTGCAAGTCTTGGAGTCAGTATTTTGAGCCCCCACTAAGTATAGTACAGGGATGACCTTGGAATCAATAGTGAACCTAGACAGCCATGCTTCTTGAATTTGTGTGTGCGTGTGCACATGTGTGTGTGTGAAAGAGAGAAAGAGAGAGAGATCTTGAGTTTTTCTGTTCCTTTCTTGGTGTCTATTTATCAACTGTCACTCCGCATTGCTATTAATGGTCTTGTCTATAACAGTCCTTCCCTCTTCTAAATAGCAGGTTCAAGTTGACTATGGCCAGGCAGTCAAGTAACCAGGCCTGTTAGAAATGTGCATAAAATAAGAGCAATTAGACTATGAATGAGAGTCTGAGGGACTCTTTTAGGGGCAAAATGCTTAAACGTCCATGCCTGGTCAATGGAATCTATTTTGGTCGCTCTGAGATGTTAATGCTGTTGTTTCGCGTTGTTTCATTTTGGTTTTTGCTTACTTTGCGTTTCTTAGCAGTGTTTTGGGTTAAGTGAGGATACCTAGCAGCAAACCATGACACACCATCATCATCTGAAATCTATTCATATTCCTATAATTTCCCCCCAGCCCCCGACCCTGTGTCTTTTATATAGGAATTGGAAGGTAGGTTTGCATTACCAGAAGAAACAGGTGTCTAGGACAGGGGCTCTAAAGTCGCGTAGTTCTCTGCCCTGGTCAGATTGCATATGGAGTATTATGTTCAGTGCTGGGTAGGACATTTTAGGAAGGGCATTAACAGGCTGGCATGTGTTCAGCTGAGGGTTATCAGGAGGACAAATGGAAAAACAATTAGAGCTCTCCAAAAATGGAGCAGGCTGCCTTGAGAGACTGTGAGTTTCCCATTACTAGAGGCCTTTAAGGAGAGCTGGATGTCCATTTTTGGATCTGTTAAGGAAAAGATTGGAGTAGATAACCTCCAAGATTCCTTTCAACTTTATAATTAAGATACAGGACAATCTCATACAAATGAAATTCTATAGTTCTCTGCATTAACAATTTAAGTCAACATTTATTAAGCTCTTACTGTATGCTGGTGATACAAATGTAAAGGTGAGAGTTCTTTGTTCGCAAGCTTAAGTTCTACGAGGTAGATGTACATATATAATTAAATTCAGAAGATATAAATGCACAATAATTTGTCATTAGTTAACTCATGAAAAGATGGCATTTGATCTTATCCTTGAAAGTTCAAGGAGAGGTTTCAAAAAGTAAAAGTGAAGAGGGAGATCATTTTGGGAATGGGGGAACAGCTCATACAAATACACCCAGGAAGAAGATGAACTGTCACGTGTGCAGAGTAATGAGTGAGCCAGGTTGTGAGAGCATAGAGAGAACATCTCTGTGTGAAAAAAAAGTGATGTGTAATGAACGGGCAAAGACTGGCTGAAGCCAGATTGTGAAGGGTGTTAAAAATGCCAAATAGAGTAGTTTATTTTATCTTGAGGGTAATGGGCAGCTACTGAAGCTTCAACAGTGGAGTTACAATTAGTTAGCTACATTGTAGAGGAGGGAGCCTGGATATACAGAGACTAAGAGCCTATCGCCATGGTCCCATGCTGGGTGGTGCTCTCAACAAAAAGGAAGAAGTTAGGAGTAGGTTTGGGGTAATGATAATGAATTCTCTTTTAGACATGGTGAATTTGAGATGTACCCAGGAGGAAATGTCACATAGATAGCTGATGATGAGGAACCAGAGCTCAGGGGACACATGAGGGCTAGAGATGTAGCTTGGGAAGTCATTTGCAAAGTGAACAGTGGATGCAAAACTGGAAACTAAGAAATGTATATTTAGAGAAAAGTCAATATCTAATTTTTGAAAAGATAAAATATAAGTATTTCACTATGTTCTTCTGTTTATTCCCTCGTGAATTACATAAATATCTATATTTATGTAACTAGCTATCTGTCTACCAATCTAATAACAATTCTTTCAAGGGAAAATTCTTTAAATTTTTTTTTCTGATAATTGCCCCTAGTAGGTAAATATTACTAGAATATGACTATAAAAATTTAAGATTCTTTCTAGAGCTTACTGACAATAGAAGTAAATAATCAAGGAGGAAGAATCTGATTAAAAGCTTTAAGCAAAGGACAACGTTGCATATCCTTTTTCAGTGGGTAAATCAAATTAATTTGTCTGACAGGCATTTTTAACTAAGGTTACATTGACTATTCCTAATGCAGAACGTGAATCTCAGTAGTTCTGGCTGAGACATTCTCTTCAAAACTGAGCCAGTGTGGCTTGGGATGCAGAATATTTATTCATGCAGAGTGGTCATGAGTCCAGTGGGGCGGGGGCTCTGCAGTTCCAGAGTGGGGATCAGAACTTTCCAGCTGGCCCTGAGATGGCTCCATAAAGTCCACCCTTTTCTACTGCGCTTCCTGACTCGGACCGTCTTGCAGCTCCGGTAAAGCAGGGTGGTGGTTGGTATGTGGTGTGGGTCAGGGTCAGCTTAGAGGGGAAGGGAGGGAGGAGGACGGGTGTTTGCTTAACACGTTTGGTGCCAGCTGGGTCACAACCTTCTCCCTTTGCCTTGTTCTTTGGTACCCTTCTCCCACTGTGTCCATTCCAGCACAATCTGGGCCTGCAACTTAGGCCTTGGTAATATGCCATGGCCACATGACTCAGGCAGTAAGGCATACATTATAGACATATTTAAATAGGATGACCACTAAACTTGTTTTTTTCTAGCCTTTTTATCATTAAAAAGGCAAATTTCATAAAAACTAAACTGAATAAGCTTTTATTGGTGAACAGACAGTTGTAGCACAGCATCTGAAAGAAGCATGCCCTTTCTCAGAACTGGAGTCACATCAGCAGTAATGGGACAATTCACTCACCTTAGAGTTCTCTATTAATGAAATTACCGTCTAGTTCCTATCCCTAACCCTTTGATTTTAGCAAGTGAAAGTGGGGAGGGGGAGCAAGGGCAATCCAAGTGTAGGAAAAGGGGTGCTCTTAAAAGAATAGAAGCAGAAGACCATGAGATGAATTTGAGTTAATGCCCAACAACCTCAGTCCATGAAGGTGGAGGAAAGGCAAAAACGATACTGATTTTTTTTAAACAAGTTGTTCAGAAACTTACCTTGCAGTTAATAGCCATCTGTGTGATCCCAACCTCAGGTTTCCCTTGCACAAAATACTCCAGAACTGTTTATCTACTATATCTTTTGACTATCTCCAAAACTCAAGTAGTCACTTGTGCACTTCAGACTAACCCCAGGGAAGGCTTCATTGCTTTTCTAGTTTCTTCTGAGAATTCTTGCAGCAGAAAAGACTGAAAAAGCTACATTTAATGTCTTTCTGAAACAAAGTCAATTAGATTTAAATTCAACAAATATTTCCTGAGTGCCAACCATGTGCAATGCCTCTTCTTGGTGATGAAGATAGAGAGATAAGACATAATCCCTACTCTCAAAGAGTTTATAATTTAACAGGGAAGAAAAGGCACGTATACAAATGAATTGGTCCTTAAAGAATTAGGTGGGGTGATACCTGCCCCAATGATTTCAACAAGTGAAAGTTGAGGGGAGGGAAACATCCCGAGTGTAGGAAATTGTTATGATCAAAATCATGGAGCTAGAAGACCAGAAGGTAGATAGATGTCCCCATTCTTCCTTAAAACCTTTTCCTTTTTTTGTCACCAAAGCTACTAGGTTTAAAAGTTCCTGAATTTTTTTTTCATGTCAGTGTGTCATGACCTAGAGGCTTCCACCCTTCTGCCTGGACCCCTCTGTTTTTCCTAAGACACACGGTTTTTTTAGCTGTTGTCTGTCCTTGCTGCTAACATTTCTATTTGTAAAACTTAATAAATACATTAATACGTTGATGACCCCATGGTGACAGATGGCAATCCTTTCAAATCTCATTCTGTGCGATTTGTATGGTTCTTATCCATGTCTTTACATAAATCCCCCACAGAGGAATAGGTGAAAATAATAGTAGGAAAGGGCTTCCAAGGGCATACAATATTAATTGCCAAATCAATTGTGTGGAGAGAAGTTACAAGGAGTTCAGAACAGGGAGCGATTACAGTAACAAACAAACTTCCTTTTAATTCTTCTTGACTCATCGAATTCTAGAAACCTTAGAAATCAGAATCCAGCCTCCTCATTTTACAGGCAAGGGAGCTCCAGAGAGGAGACGTGATTTACTGAAACACACATAGATAAGAAGTGGCAGGGGTGTAAATTTTGTCACTAGATTTTTCTCTTACTCCTAGGTCCACTTTACACAATGGAGAAAAGTTACTGTCATTCTCTAGAGATTAATTCCCAACCTGTGGACCACAGACACTTGAGCCTAGGAAGAGTTATTGTAAGGAATCCTAAATCCTTGGGCCATCTTCATTTTTCTCTCTGTTTAGCTCCAGAAAGCTATCCAGGTTGACTCAATATAATAAATAACTAAAAATACCTTTTGCAGTTATAATAAATAATGGCTAATATGTATATGTAATATTATTTTTAATTGTATTACAGCGACTGCTGTGATCAATAAAATACAATATCCCTGAAAAATGCTACTGAGTTTATAATAAATTGCTGATGTAATTTCTCAGTTCCTGAGTAGTAATAGCCTAAGACTACCCATGTGAAGGTCTGCACTTTTTAAAAAAATTAGTATTTTATTTTTTCCAATTACATGTAGATAGTTTTCAACGTTCTTTTATAAGATTTTGAGTTCCAGTTTTTTCTCCTTTTCCTCCCCTCCCTAAGATGACAAGCAATTTGATATAGGTTATATATGTGCATATTACATATTTTACAATATTACATATTTCTACATTAGTTATATTGTGAAAAAAGAAACAGAACAAAAGGGAAAAGCCACCAAAAAAGAAAAAAATTGAAAATAGTGTGCTTCGATTTGCATTCAGACTCGATCATTCTTTCTCTGAATGTGGATTTTCCATCACGAGTCTTTTGGAATTGTTTTGGATCATTGTATTTGTGATAAGAGTTAAGTCAATCCTGGTTGGTCATCACACAATGTTGCTGTTACCCGTGTACAGTGTTCTCCTGGTTCTACTCACTTCACTCAGCATCAGTTCATGTAAGTCTTTCCAGGTTTTTCTAAAATTTGTCTGCTCATCATTTCTTGTAGTGCGATAGTACTCCATTACATTCACATACCACAACTTATTCAGCCATTCCCCAACTGATGGGCATCCCCTCAATTTCCAATTCTTTGCCACCACAAAAAGAGCTCTGCAACTTTGTTTTGAAAGGGCCTCAGAAAAGTTGGTTACCACTGTGCTAGAGTATTGAATACTAAACATTTATACAATATTTACATGTTAACTGATCAAAAGTAAACATATAAAACCCAAAGCTAGTATTATCTGCAACAGAGAAACCTTGGAAACTTTTCCAGTATGTACAGGGTTGGGGAAAGTAAAGATATCCCCCTTTCCCTACTGCTGTTTAATGTTACTCTAGAAATGTGGGCTATATACAAAGGCTTCAGCACTGGCAAAAAGGAGACAAAGAAAATCCCTATTTGCAAAGAGTGTGATTGTTTACTTTGGTGCTGTAGTAGTAGACAGAACACTGGACTTGGAGTCAGGAATGTCTGAGTTAAAATTCTTCACAAGTTTCTTGTTTTCTCTTGGTCTTAGCATTTTTATCTGTTAAATGGAGATAACGATAGCTTTATAAATATCATTGTCAGTATCAAACAAGACAACGGATACAAGGTACTTTGCAAACCTCGAAGCATCACGTCAGTACTAGCTGCCATTATTAATATTGTTATGGCTGTTATTATAAACTGGGAATCAATCAGTGGGAAACTAATTGAGAAGGTTAGTAGCTTCAATAAAGGAGCAAGATACAGAATGAATCCACAAAAATCAGCAACATTTCTATGCAGTAGTAGCAGGCCCATGGTCATATTTCAGTGTGTCAGAAATGGGACTTGATACTCCAAGGCCAACTCTGCATCAATAAAGGAAGTTTTTCTCCAGGGCTTTCTTATACTGATGAAATAATATGTCCAATGCGGGGTAAAAACCCTAATGAAAAGAAGGAGGAAATGATAGAGAAATTCTATTTGAGATAACTATAAGTTGCTAGATAGGGCTTCTTAAACTTTTTCTACTCACAACCCCTTCAGTGCTTCTTTAAACTCTGGGTCATGACTTCCACAGTTTAAGAAGCATTAGCCTAGATTGTCTCAGATGAAGATATACCCAGGGCTTGTGTAAACATAATTTTGGGTAATATTATAGAAATTATAGAAAATAGAAGTAAAAATAAAGGAAGTCTTTAGTAATCTTTGCTAACTGGATTAATAACTGGATTTTATTTAATAAGTGAATTTAATAACGTGCTTCCTCATCATGATTAAGTAGGCCATATCAATACAATTTAAAATGATAGTGCTACCTAAATTAATTTACACATTTGGTCACATGCCAATCAAAATTGTACTCTATAGAATAAGACCAAATGATAAAATTCATTTGGAGCATCAAAAGGTTGAAAACCTGAAGGGAAGTAATGAGGTATAAAGCATGGATGAAATAGGCCTAGTATTATCAGATCTCAAACTATATTATAAAGTAGTAATCCTTAAAATTATTTGATAGAAGTTAAAAAATAGAAAAATTGTGCACTAGAACAGACTATGTAGATAAAATTCAGAAACAATTGAACTCAGCAGCCCAGTGTATGGCAAACTAAGATCACAAACTGTTTGGGAAAAACTCTCCATTTGACAAGCACTAATGGGAAAACTGGAAGGCAGTTTGGCAGAAATTAGATTTCTACTAACATCTTAGAACATTACCAAATGGATGAATGGCCTAATGAAACAAAGGAATAAACGACCACATCATAAAAATGTTAGAGGAGAATAAAAAGCAGTTCCTTTCACAACTATGATTAGGGAAAGAATCCTTAACCAAGGAAGGGATGGAGATCATCATAAAAGATAAAATAGACAATTTGGATTAAAAATGAAGAGCTTTGGTGCAGACAAAATCAACTGGAATAAAACCTAGCTAGGAGAAGAGTAATTGCTGTGTGTGTGTGTGTGTGTGTGTGTGTGTGTGTGTGTGTGTAAAAATTGTTGTAGTGACTATCTGACAAAAGGTTGATATCCAAGGTATGTCAGGAGTTAGTACAAATATTACAGATCAAAAGCCATATTCCACTAGATAAGTGGGTTAAGGATAGGAACAGTAGTCAGAAGTAATGTAAATATCAACAACCAAATGGGAATTGCTCTAAATCCCCCAAAAAAACTATGCATTAAAACACTCCACATATAAATTGGCAAAGAAGATGAAAACTGGAAATAGAATTAGGTACTAGGGGAAGACAGGTACACTAACTCATTGTGAATGGATCTGTGAATTGGTACAACCCTTCTGGAAATCAGTTTGGAATTATGGGAGAAGAGTCATTCAACTGTTTATACCCATTGCCCCATCTCTCTCACTACTAATGACAGAAAGGTCCTATATGTAACAAAATATTCGTAGCAACAGGCTTTGTGATAAGAAAAAAACCCCCACTAGAAACAAAATAGTTGCCCATTGTTTAGGGAATGGCTGAACAAATTGTGGTTTTAAATGTAATGGGATGTTTTTGCACTGTAAGAGCCAAACAGAGCAACAAAGAAAGATTTGCATGAAGGGACACAGTGGGGAAAAAGCAGAACCAAGAGAACATTGTGCATAATGATTACAATAATATAAGTAACCACAACATTAAAAAGCTTGAAATTCTGTTTAATGCTAAGGAACTATCTTGTTCTTGGAGAATTGACAAGGAAACGCACCTTCCTCTTCTCTGTTGAGTGGTAGGCGGATATGAAATGTGGTATATATACCACCAGACAAGGTCATTGTGTCCTTTGGCTTTGCTTAAATGTTTTTCTTTGTTATAAGGAAGGATTTTGTGGGGGTTGAGTGGTTAAGGGTAAATGACTGGTGCAGAAGCAAAAGACAGCAATAAAGCTTTAAAAAATTATAATAACTAGAAACAAGAGTTAACAAGAATCACCAAATATCCTCTGTTGAATTTCACATTAATGTGCTAATTACTGACTTGTTTTCCAGCATCATTCCTTGATTAGAGGGCATTCATGTCTCTTAATAAATTAAAATGGTGTTTGGTGTTCACAAATGATATGAATTTTATTTATCTTGCATTTCTCCCTCTAAGCTAAAGTTAATTTTCTTAATACTTATTTCTCTGATCATGAAATAAAACCTTTCCTTAAGCTAATGTTTCTTTTTTGGAATTAAAGTATAAGGTGATAATTTATGAAGCTGTTCATTATTCTTCCTTGCTATGGTCATTAACCAACACTTGGTCATCAGCCAGACTATTTAACATTTGTTTAGATTTAAAAAACTGCTTAAATTGATGCCTTGTCTTTACATCATTTTGTCTTTACGTCATTTCAAAATCCTCTCTCTTTTAGATTGAATCCTTCCTTGTGACAAAGAAAAACAATTAAGCCAACCCATTCGGTACTGTGACCCTGTCTGACAATGCATATAATGTTCCATTTAGTATTCTGGAGGAGCTTCTGCTTTGTGGTGGAGAGATTTGTTTCATTATGTGTTCTCTGGGAACTTGTTTGGTTTTTCAGTTACTCAGAGTTCGACTTTACATTGATATAGTTATTGTGTATACAGTTCTCTTGGTTTCACTTATTTTGTCCTTCATCCATTCATACAAATCTTACTGTGCATCTGAATTCCTTATATTGATTATTGAGTATTGTATTACATTACATTGCATTCCTATACTATAGTTTTTTCAACCATTCCCCAAGATCAACCTCTATTTTGCAGTTTCTTGCTCCCACCAAGTGAGAGTTACTGGGATAGTTTTGGTACGTATTGGACTTTTGTTTCTATAACTTGGATTTCCGTGTGTTGTGTGTCCATTAGTGGAGTCACTTGATCAAAGGGTATGGACAGTCACTTTTCTTGTATAATTTCAAATTGATATTAAAAATGGCTAGACTACTTCAAAATGCTACTAACGGAGCATCAGTGTGCCTTTCCTTCTATCTTTTGTCATCCTTGCTAGTTTGAATGGCATGAGGTGACACCTCCAAGTTGTTTTAATTTGTCCTTCTCTTATTATTAGTGCTTTGGAGAATGGTTTCATGTATCCACTAATCATTTGCCATTTTTCTTTTGATAACTTCATATTTTTTGGCCAATCTGATTCCCACATACTGTTTGATATCACGAAAAAATGTCCAAAGTTAGATTGAAAGCCCTCAGGAAGCAGGGGCTTTCAGCTCATGGAAGGCCTTCACATAAACAGTAGACAAGCATTTTTCATATATATATATATATACTGTACAGAAAAGACTACCTGACCTGGATAGTAAAACTAAGCTGTTTGTATTATATACTATATATTTGTATATGTTTGTATTATATACTATATATAGTTTCCTTTCCAATTTGAAATTCTCTAAGTCAGTAACTCTTTTTCTATTGAGAATTGACTCTTGGTATTCACAGTTGTGTCAATTTCCTATGTATTTTGGATATCATATTTTAATCATTAATAATTGCTATATTTTTTTGAAAGACACTAAGTCCATGATCAAAATGAGCTCCTGCTAATCAATCGGGTAACTAGGTTGCTGCCTGTTTTTTAGTCTCCTCTTGTTAGCTGCTTTCTTGCTGTACCCAGTAAAGTGAGGAGTAATATGTATGGTAGAAGTTCTAATAATTTGAGGGAGGAGGTCAGGCCTGTGATTTCATCTTACAGGGAGCTAGAGTTGAGAAAATGCCCTCCACTAATGCATTTGGCAGCTGACCTTCAACTTATAGCCTTACAGCGTTGCTGGGTTTTTAAGGTTTTGGGACATTATGAACCCCTTTACCAGTCTGGTAAAACCTACAGATCTCTCTACAGATTTTAAATGAATAAAATAAAATACATAGGATTACACAGGAAATCAATTATACTGAAAAACATTTATCAGAACTTTTTTTTGAAAACAAGGCCTCCAAGTGGAAGATCCCCCCACCTTAAGGTATTGCTAGGTAGAGGGGGATGGACACTGAGAAGTTAACTTCGGAATTGCAGAGTTTATTACACACGCACTATCTCATGTGATCTTCAGAACACCCTCTAATGCAGCTAGTGCCAAATATTGTTATCTCCGTTTTAAAAATGAGGAAATCAAGGCCAGGGAAGTATAATGACCTGCCTTGTATTACAGGGAGTAAACAGCAGAATGGGAACCCAAAGCCAGATCTTCTGATGCCAAGACCTGATTGTTCTTTTCATTGCAATATGCTATTCTTCGCAGATAGCCCCAAAACATTCCAGTTTCCTGAAATATCCTGTCATGGTCTCATTTGTATGTATTTATCCGTAATTGTTTGGATGCTGCTTCTATTTTTAGTTTGCCAGTACAGCCTTTTGGAGGTAATGAGTTTTATTGGTTTACTATTCATAGTGTAAAATAGACTTTATAGGATCATAGGTTTTAGAGTTTGAATGGACCCTGAGAGATAATCTAATTCAAGCCCTCCATCATTGGACATTTATCCACAGCTTTCTATTAGGTATATTCAGTCCCTCTGTAGGGACTAGACTTCCTACGGATCATTGACTTTCTTTCAGCTTTGGGTCAATGCCGGCCTCAAGGAGCAGTTCTCAGTGGGTGATGGATTTCTTTGGTCTTCCTTCTCCCAACAGGAAGTGGATTTAATTGTGTTATGATCACTGTTCTGTGATGGCCCAGCCACAATTGCTTCCTGTAGAGGTTCCTGTTCACTGCCCAGGACCAAAGTCCAGACTCTTTCTTGCCGGTGCAAAGATCGCCCAGACCGGGAAGCAATCATTTGACCCACCTAGAGTCCTCGCCTCTCCATCTTGTCCTAAAGGCACATTCCACCTGTATCTCTTAGGTTCATTTCAATCCCCTGCTATTACTCCTTGGCCTAATTTTTCAACTCCCTTAATCGCCTTTAATACAAACAGCTTAGTTTTACTATCCAGGTCAGGTAGTCTTTTCTGTACAGTAAAACCCCAGCTATCCCAAATCTTTGAGGAATGAGTCCATCTATTAGCTGCATTTTCTAGATGGCCAAACCATAGACACCAAACCATGAAATGTCAATGATTTGGAATGAGTATCCTTAAGATATGTATTATGCATTTCTTTGTCTTCTTAAGCAGAATATGATAAACATATAACCATAACTGAGCACTCCTCTACATGTACACCTGCAAGATCCTGCCTAGGTATAAAGGACTTGTTCACCCTTGTTCTTGTGTCTGCTTTTGGCATTTTTTTCTGCCTTCTTTGTTGGCTGCTGTCACTTTTGCCTAGTAATTTCAGCATGCTTCTGCTAACAGTCTGTCTTCTCTGCTTATAATTTGCAACTATATGTGTATGTATATACATATGTATACACACATACATATATACATATGTGCATATAATATTATATATGGTTGTATATAATATATAAATGTATGTAAAGTTGCTCATACAGAGCTATGGTTGTGTACTTAAAGTAAGAGCAAATCAGTTCTGGGTGAGAAAACTGGACGATTCTCCTGTGAGTAAAGGGCAAGAACGCATTTTGTGACATTGTTTACTTCAGATTTTCTGGTCTGTATTAGATTGTGAAATGTTATTAAACCTCAGTTACACAGTATCATTTGTTTACATGCAGAGATTTCACTTTCAGAGGTAGTTTAGGACTGTGCTTGGGGGAGGGAGGGGCAGTATTGGCATGGGAGAGGTTGATAAGGTTCTTGTCACTGTCACTGTTTACTTAGCAGACCTCAGTGACCCTAGGTATTTGCTTGTCCCTGTTTTATGTGGGGAATGATTATATTGTAAAAGATCACCATTTTGGATCCATTAAGGGTGGAAGTCAGTTGAAATTAGTGTGGAGTCTGAATCTATATATTTTCAATATGCATTTGTTAGAAGAGAAATGCAATATTGTTACTTTGAAGTATTTCTAATTGCTAGCAAAATTAAGGTCTCATCTACTTATTATATAGTTTAAGATCTAGAAAAGGCAGCTTGGAGTCCAGCAAGTCAAATCCCCTTATTTTATGATGATGAGGAAACAGAGGCATAGGGAAGTTAAATGACTTACCCAAGGTCCACACAACTAGTATGTATTTGAGGTATGACTTGAACCTGGATCTTCTAGCCTCTATGTCTACTTCCTATCTGCAATACTGTTCTGCCTCTTAATGAAGAGATAAGATTGCTTTGCAACTAGTAGGAGTGACAAATTTAAGTGAATAGCTTTTCTGACTTCTCTTCTTCTGTTTTATCACTGCCTGGAAGGTCCTTGACCCTTTCTCACATGTTCAGCTTCTACTCATCCTTCAAGACCCAGCTCAAATCTCATCACCCAGTTGAATAATGATAAATGATCAATTAGAGTTTGAACTAAAATGATTTCAGTAGTTTGTGACAGAACAGAAGAGTACCAGATTGGGAATTAATTAATTGGGAATTTTCTTGTTTGTCCTAGAATAAATATCTTCTTATCTCTAGGCCTAGACTAAATTATTATCAAGGTCTTTTATTTCTCACACAACCATAGAATCTAAGATTGAGGGATGGAAGGGCCAAAGGCCATCTCATCTAACACCTTCATTTTACAGATGAGAGCCCTAGAGAGATGAAGTGAAATGTATACACTAATAGTATATTCACAGTAACACTGGACTTGGAAGTTTAGTTATGAAACATGAATGGCTCATCAATATGCAGCTAGTTAGAGAGACAAAAGTATTTAACAATGGACTGGAAGTTGGGAAGAAGGTTGACTTTCCCCTAGATGACTCCCAGAGCTATCCCATAATTTGAATAAAGGGTAATGCACAGGAAGGGGGGATGGTGAGGGGTCAACTACAGGTGTTTATGAAACATAAGATCAATCAGACACAAGTTTTAACAGTTATAAAAGGACCATGTAGAAATGGGTGCCATTCACACCCAGCTAAAATAAATCTGGGTAAGGGAATAAGGACCACCAGTTCTTCCAGGAGCCCCACAATGCATCTCCCCCCCCCCCGCCCCATTCAATGCTCCAGCTCCCCTAGTGAGCACCCATGATTAAACAAAACCAGACCAAAACTAGTGTTGTACCTTGCTACCTGTCCCATTACCTGTGGTATTCCAAGAAGCATGGATTTGAGGAGGATGATTGCCAAAACTGGCTCTCATTGGTGTTGCTCCCTCTGTGCCGGGGCTTCAAGTCCAGGTCAGTCTTCCCTTCTGTAGAGGAAGTGGCACATGTCACTTACTTAATTCTACTTGGCACTGACCCTCTATAACTGAATCTTTAAACATTACTTGTTTTTTAAATCTGGATAATCTATTTAGTTATGAAAGGGGGCTATCTCAGAGGCATCTCCCACCCTATTCCCTTCTACCAAGCATTTGGGAAAATTTCCTTGAGTATATCATTCAAATAGGAATTTCTTTGGGCTCTATTTCAGCCTTTGCCATTGTGTACGTATGACCCAGGGATTTCACAATCGTTTGGAGGTTTGGTTTTATTTGTGTGGGGGATGTTTTTATGAAAAAGAAAAAGTTCATTTCACATTAAAGAGGATTCCTCCCCCCACTCCCCAACCCAACAGAAAGCCACCAAAAACCTTTAATTGTCTATGAGGTTAGTTGCAAGAACAGGATGTTTCTGTCTTACTTCACAACTGACACCAGCTTTGCAGTTCACTGTTTTCATAGCTCAGAGTCTCCATTCACAAAAGGAAATGGATTAGAAAGGGAAGCTCTACAGAAATACAGCCAGCAAGCCCACTTTCCCACTTCGGAAGCCACTGCACAGAGACACTTTTTAAGTTGCATGAGCTGTGTGCTGTCCCCTCATAACAGAGACAGTAAGTTTTCCTAATGAGAAACCTTGAGGGACCGTTATTATGCTCAGAGGAATACACAGATAATTTGTACTCTGGGTTTTCTCCATCCAGTCAATGAAAAGCTAAGAAAGTACAGTGTGTTACAGTCTGGTAGCAGATGTCAGGGGAAGCAATAACTTTTAAGAACCCCAACTTAAGTGTGCTGGAAGCACCATTATTTACTCAGGTCATGCTTGTTTTTGTTTCTAAGAACCAAAGGAACCAAATTCAGCATTTTCCCTATTAGTAATAGAAGTGACATTTGGGAGTCTGATCCCTGGATCCATGATGTTTTGTTTGTAGAAGATGTCAATTTCTATACATTTCAACTTGTAAACTTTTCAACTACTTCTGTTACTTTACTTTTGGAGATACCTACATTTGGAAGCTACAGTAGCTCTGATAATTCATTTACTTTTTGTTTTAAGAAAATAAACTATATTGGCAGAACTTAAAACCTCTTTATGGTCTCTAGCCTTATTCTTTTGACATTTATAAACTTGAATTACTGGCAGTCTTCTAGAAAGGTAGCCATCTAGTAATGACAGAGAAGTCATGAGAAACAAAAGTTACAGAAAAACTAGTATTTCTAATTATTTAAAAATAAAATCTCAAAATAAGCTCTGCTAAGAAATGCTTAATTAAAAAAAGGTGTTGAATAGTTAGGAAAAGAAAATATGGAATTAGAACATGTGTGTGTGTGTATGTGTGTGTGTGTCTATTTTAGTATTTACTGGGAGTGCTTTATAAAATCTGGAGGTTTTGCTGATGCTATGGAACGAAAATACCCATTATTGGTAAGGTTTCCAATAAATATCACTTAGTGTGAACATACAAAGACTAGGTTTATATATCAGGAAAATTCATAAACCTATAAAATTAATTCATGTTTTTTGTATGCAGATTTTTCTCACTGTAGATGATCTCCATACTCTGTCTCCACCCTTTCCTTCTGCCCCAGAGTCTCTTTTTGTTTCCTTTGCTGGGCCTTCTCTGACCTGCTATCCACGGCATCATCTTCTTATTCCATTCTGATAAGTCTGCCAGTCACTCTTTTGTGGGCAGGATGGAAGGGCAGATTGGGAAAAGAATAGGGGAACTTGAGGGCTAGAATGTAATATCCCCAGTTGTTTCTTAGAATCCTCAATTTCCTCTTTTTAGAGATTGGATATTATATTTGCAATTGACCATAAACCCAGGAGTCTGTGAATTTTTAAAAAATATTTTGATAATCATATTCTGATACATTTCTAATTAATGTAATTCTGATATATCTGAGCATACATAATAATTCTGATATCACTTCTGATATCATTTTAATTGGCTTCCATTGTGATTCTATGTATTTTATATTATGAATTTTAAAAAGTCTCTTATTCCAAAAAGTACCTATAAACTTCACTAGCTGCCAAAGGGGTCCCCTCCCCGCACTCACACATCGAGTTCCTGCCATAGACTGTCAACAAACCAGATATTTATCTAGCTTGAGACATTGCTTGAGCAAAGAGGAATATGGCAACAGATCTTGCCAGGCCTCTCCAGCTTTATGCAAGGCAAGCTTTTGGTTTGTCACTTAAGTAGATCTCATTTGCCCTCTTGACAATCTCTTTGTTGCCTGCTAGTGGTTAATAAGGAACTGAAAGAGAAATGGAATACTCAGAAAACAGGCATTGAAAGAGATTATAAATAAAGAAAATTTTCAAATTGGTTTGCCTTCATGTTTCCCTATTTTTGAACTCCTGGAACTTGGATAGGCCTGTTCTTTGCCTTTGACCCTTTATCGGCTTTTCCACTGTTTGCTTGGCTGGCCACTTCAACTGGTCCTGGATCCATGGTGTTGTCCCTGCAAAACTTCTCTTAGCAAGGAAGATTTGTGTTTGTTTGCTCTGCAGGATCTTTCCAGCAGCCTTATGGCTGGAAGCCATGAAGTGTAACATTCTCATTTCTATTACAGTTTCCCTCCTAAAGTTCTAATCATATTACTCATAGTGTCATAGAAGTGCCGTTGTATTCTTGAAGGCTGTGTCACAGGAGCACATGCTTGAGTAGGTTTTCTCAAGCTGGAAAGTTTTGAGTATAGGTTGTCAACGAACTGTGTGTCTCTTCACGAACCAGCATACCGAAGTTCAGAGAGGTTCCTCATCTTAAGGCTGATTCACCAGATGGCCAGGTTTTCTTGGCTATGTTGTTGCTTAGTCATGACCCCATTTTTTTTTACAGATGAGGAAACTGAGGTAAACAGGGTTAAATGACTTGTCCAGGATCACCCAACGAGTAAGTTTTTACTTACTAGTAAGTAAAGTCAGATTTGAAAAAACCATCTCTTACAGTAGGGAGGTCTTTGATTTTCATTAACTGGGGGATGTGCTTATGTTAATGAAATAGTGGCACTTCTAAAGAAGTGCTTTGCTAGTTTGTGTAATGTTTTATCTCTCCTACTAAATGGTGAAATTCATAATGGCAGGGACGACATCACACTTTCATGTTTGTCTCCTCAGCGACTTAAACGTAATAGATATTTATTAAATCTCTACTGGGTTGAATTTTAAGAGGCTGGGACTTAGTTCTGTCTTTCATTTGATTTGATCTTTCTTTTTCTGGATTCTTTTACATGAGGTCTTGTGATTGTAAGGAAGGATCCCAGGTGGATTATCTTCCATTTTGTATTCATTTCCTTTCACCTTTAACTCTTCCCTCTTTGGGAAAAGGAGGCAACATGTGATCTCCTTAAATCTAGAGTTAGACTCAGGCCTTACCCAGGATGACTAAGCTTGTCATCTTTGTCTTCTGAAAGAGGGTAGGCTTATTGGTGGAGCTGTGAACTGGTTCAGCTGTTCTGGAAACAATTGAGAATTATGTGAGAAAAGTGACCAAATTGTTCATATGCTCTGAGCCAGCAATCCCACTAGAGGGCATGTACCCCAAAATGGTCAAAAAAAAGAAAGATCTTGTATATCTCCAAATACTCATAACAACGCTCTTTGTTGTACAAAACAAAAACAAAATACACAGCCATCGATTAGAGAAAGAACATACCAGGACACATTAATGTAATGGAATACGAGAGTGCCAAAAGAAATGACAGTACACAGACTCTGGAGAAACATTGGAAGGGTTGTGTGAATTGATTCAGAGCGAATAAACATCATCAGAAAAACAATATAAATGATACAACGGTGTCAATGAAAGGAGACTGAAGTTCAAACAACTGAAAAATGAGTTTCAGTCCCAGAGAAGAGATAGGAAAACACGCCTCTTTCTTCTGGGCAGAAAGCTTGGGGACTGACTCTCTGGGAAAACTGTACACATTGTCAGAAACAGTTGCTCAGTTGTTTCTCTTAAGCATTTTCAATTCTAAGGGAGTGGGTGGTGAAGTGTGTTATCCAGAAATAACTCTAAAATGTAAAAAAAAAGAAAAAATCCATTAAAAAAAGGGGTAGGATGGTTATAATTAATAGGACAGTTCTCTGTTTCCCAGTCAGAGGTTTTGAGTTCACAACTTTATCACTCAGGCTTCTTCCACTATCTCTCTTCCCTTTATTGCTGATGCTGCTACTACTGCTGCTATATCTACTGGCAGTGATGAGAAGGCAGCATCAGAAAGAAAGGAAGGAAAAAGAAAGAAGAGAAAGGAGAGAAATGAAAAGAAGAAAAGGACAGCATCAGGAAGGAAGAGAGAAAGAAGAAAAAAAGAAAAAGAAAGGAAGCAAGATTGCAAGAAAGTAAGAAAAGATCTCAAGAGAAAGATCGTTGAAATTGAAACAACTCTCGAGCCAATCACTGTAGAGACTGAAAGCCCTATCTTTATCAAATAGGATAACATGTGTAAGCCCTTGGTAAACCTTAAAGTGCTATATTATTGCTGGCTGTTATTACCGGTCATTACTACCTGGATAACCCCTAAAAGCATTGTACTTTCATAATTATTATCCTGTAATAACTGGTGTTTATCATCGTAACTCTGGCCACCAAGAAAAGGTAAAATTACATTTATAATCCTTTGATCCTCTGCATGGAAGGCAAATAAATGTTTAATAGATTTTAGTAAGAATTTTGTGCAAAAAAAAAATGATAGAAATGAAAAACATATTTTGGTGCATAAGGGGGAAAACCTCGCCATTAAAAGGACCTTTTTCCCATGAACCAAGTTATTAATGTAATGAACTATGAATTTTCTTTATTTAATAAACAGAAATTAGAATCTTCCTCTAGTGAAGTGGAAAAGAGGGCTATTAGTGGGGAAAGTAGGAAAAAAATATATCTTTTTCTCACACTTTCCTCCTCATAAATCTTTCTTTTCTCCCACTCTGTCCTTTCCTCCCTCCTGACACATCAGTACTAACACTATGGAAGTTTGGTGCTTGGCTGGAGAGGTAGAATCCTACTAATCCCCTTGGGCAGTTACCTAGAGTACAAGAGTCAGAGTGTGTTCCCATGGGTTAAATGTAATGAGAATTTTCAAAACAGATGTTTTAAAAGCTGATTTTTAAACAGCTTTTCAGGAAGAGATTAGTTTGAATAGCTAGATATAGGACTTAATGGAAGGGTAAAGCATATTTATTCTGGGTATAATTTTATTCATGCAATTTTAAATAGAGTGAAAATCAGTTGATTTTTAATTTTTTACCTTGATCCCTTATTTAGGACTTTGTACAGAATTGATCTCAAGAGAAGAAAGTCATCTATTCATTGGCTTATTTTAAAAATAAATTTTCTACAAAATGATATTAATTATATTGAGGACACATTTTGAGGATGCAGGAAGTTTTCTGATGTACGTGAACTCTCATGAGTCATTCCCTCTTCTGGGACATTTTTATTAGGGTTCTTTAACAAAGCACCTTTCTCTGGACATTTCACTGGGGACTAGTTAAACTTACAGTTCATCTTAGTGAGTCTATGTGGAATATAAACAGCGTAAGCCCATTATGGTGACAATTCTACCATCTAATATAGTTCTTTGTTAATCCTTGACAGCCAGAACAACTTCCCCCAATAGACAGCTTCCAGTTTACAATTAGGTTGTGTTCCAAACACATATCCTTACATGGATAAGAAGGTTGTTTGGAGGATAAAATGAATTTTCCCACAGAAATGATGTTGACCAATAGTTTCTAGATTCCCAGGCTAACCCAAAGAAAGCAAATGAAGCCATAATGCAGCTGAAACGCTATGTATTTGCAATGAAAATTAGTAGAAAATACTGTTGTAATACCAATAATTAAATAAAAGCTAAAAAAAAACCCCAGAAAAATGTTTAAATATCTTTCCTTTCTTTTTGGATGCTAATGCTTAAGAAAAAGCAGTTTTAATTAGAAGGGTATGGAAGATGGGAAATTTTATGAATATACTAAAGGTTACATTAGGGCATATTTAAAGGTTTCAGTAGTTGATAGCATAATTTTTGTTACAAAGATCCATTCAGTTATAACCCACAGAAGCCTAGGACGTAGAGCTCAAAGGAATCTTCTAGAATGTAGATTGGGAGCTCTTAACTTAACATTGTGTCACTGAACCTTTGGTGGCATGAAGAAATCTATAAGCCACTTCTCAGAATAATGCTTTTAAATGCATGCAATAAAATTTGTAGGACAACATGGAAATACAACTCTCAAAATATTTGTTAAAAAGTTCATGAGCTCCAGGCTAATAACCCCTAATCTAAATTGTCTATTTCATTCCCTTATTTTATAGAGTAAGAAACAGATTCTGAGTATTTAAGTTACTTGTCCAAAGTCACACAGGTTGTAGGCAGTACAGCCAGCATTTTGATACAGGTTCTTGAATTCCAAATCTGGCAGTATTTCTTTTCTTTTTTTTTAACTTTTATTTTTAATTAACAAAAATATTCTTTTCTCACTCTCACCTATGGATCACCATAGAGGAGAAAAAAATCCTTGTAACAAAAATATATGGGCAAGCAACACAAATTTCTACATTGGTCATACCCCCAGAATATGTGTGTGCCCTGAGTTCATCTTTTCAATATCAGGAGGTGGGTAGCATATTTCACCATGAGTGCTCTCTAATCATGATTGACCACTATGTATTTTTTAAATGTTTCAAAGTTGTTTGTCTTTGCAATGTTCTTGCATAGGTGTGACTGAATTTGTGTAACATCCCCAGTTTCTCAAAAATCAACCCCTTCATCATTTCTTCCAGTGTAATGATATTCCATTACATTCATGCAGCATAGCTCATTCAATCATTCCCCAGCTGATTGGCATCCTCTTAAGTTTCTGGTTTTTTGCCACAACACAAGAGTTAATATAAAATGTTTTTTCCATATAGGTCCTCTTCCTCTTCCAAGTAATCTTTCTAATATTTGTTGTGTGTAATTTGTTTAATTACTGATCAGAATGTACATCCTTCCTTTTCCTTGATACTGGTGTCTCAGTAATTTACATGTCAAGTATAGCTATAGTCACTTGGAGCTCATAAATGAGACCAGCTGGGGAAGAGGGGAGATTTTCCTGAGGTTACTGGGCCAAAGGAATGGAATAGCGAGGAGAAAGAGGAAGAAGGTTAAAGAGAGTGGGTTGTGTACTTGTGAGAAAAAGATTGCTTCTGGAAGAATGAACAGGATTGTAAGTAATAGAGGGATGTTAAAGTTTGACATAGTGGATAGATGGCTAATTTCTTACTCTAGAGTCAGGGAGACCTTCTTTGAAATTCTGTCCCTGTGTGACCTTGGGTGCATCACTTAAGTTCTTAGTGCCCCCAGGCAACTATAAGCCCAGAAGTTTTATTGTATGGTATTGTACATAGGGATGATATATGCTTGAACCTCCACACCCTTGCTAGCCATGTGACCTTGGGCAAGTCAGTCAATCCCCTTGACCTTCAGTGTCCTTGGCTTTAAAATGAGGGGGTTGAACTAGGTGACCTGCAGGGCCCCTTCATCTCTAGATCTTTGATCTTATTATACCATGAAGTCACTTTACCTCCTTGGGTCTCAGTTCCTCATCTGTAAAATGAGAGGGTAGGACTCCTAGGACCCCTTCCAACTGTAGATCTATGGTTGTTTGAGAAGGTATGAACAAGTGAAGGAAGTTTCCCAACTGGGGATTACTCCACACTGATGAAATTATAGATGCAAACTTCACCAGGAAGAAAGGGAAAAATGAGTGTGGCAGATAAGTAGGAACGACATGTTCCCTATCCATCAGAGTTGGGGGGAAAGTGACGGTGAAGATTTGGGTGAGACAGTCCTCAGAGCTTGTCATTGTGGGTTATCAGAAGAATGTAGCTGCTATCTAGGAGCGATGGGCTGACCATTGGTCTATTTAGTTCTTTCCATTCAATCAATCAATAAGCATTTATTAAGCACCTACTATTTGTCAGGTACTGGGCAAAGCACTAAAGAAAGGCATAAGACAGCCCCTGCCCTCAAGGACCTCACAGTCTAATGGGGAAAACAACACACAAACAACTGTGTACAAGCAAGTTACATGCAGAATAAATAGGAAACAATCTACAGAAGGAAAGCATTAGAATTAAGAGGGATTGAGAAAGTGTCAGGATGCAGAAATGAGGAGGGAAAGCACTCAGGTATGGGGGACAGCCAGTGAAAATGCCAGGACTGAGAGAGGGAATGTTTTCCCAGGACACTTGAAGGTTAGATGTTTGTCAGTCTGAGTGACTGTGCTATCTGACATTTTCAACGTCAGTGTGAGGACTCTTGCAACTGAAAAATATGTCATGTGACTTGCTATTTGAGTGAAACATTTTTTTTTCCTTTAATTTTCTTGGTCAGGTATGGTATGCTGTGATAGGTAGTTCTCTGACTGTATGATTGAAGATCCCACCCTTGTGACCTTCTTCCCCCAGTGTGGCTGGTGATTCAGAATCCACCCAAGCTGGTCATATGGTCAGCACGAGTCTGTGAAACTAATAAAAAGACAAGGGAGCATAGAGAAGGAAGGTTGGTTGAGACTGTTAGAAGAAAATGGAATTTCTTCCTTAAAGTTCCAATCTGACCTCACTATTCCCCTGCTCAAAAACTTCAGTGGCTGTCTATTGCCTGTAGAATAAAATACAGACTCCTCAGTCTGGAATTTAAGACTCTCCAAAATCCGATTTCTTGCCTTTTCTTTTAATCTTACGCCTCAGTAGTCCTCTTTATACTCATTATATTTGAACTAACTGTGCTGACTAGATATGTGTTCTCTAGTTATATCCCATCTGCTGCCACCTGTATATTAGTACGAACAACTCTGTGCCTGGAACATACTCCCTCTGTGTTTTCCTGTCTTTGGAAATCTTACTTTTCAAATCCCAGCTGAAGTACCATCTTCCACTCTCCCTCAACCCTCTTAGCTAAAAATGATTTCTCAGATTTTCTTGGAATACTTTGCTTGGATCTCTCCTTTCTCTATATCACATTCTATTATGTATCATATTTATATACATGGTGTATTACTTCCTCCCCAATTTCTAGTTAGATTGTGAGCTTTTTGAAACCAGAGGTTCCACTATTTTTCATCTTTGTTTTATCTTCAGGCCCTATCTGAGTGCCTGGCACATAGGAATAGGGATAAGGACTTAACCAATGACTTCACTGTTGTAGGGAGCACCCAGTGAAGTACTTACTCTACCAATGCAGGTCGGCATCCTCTCTGCAACTGATAGAGTCAGACAGAATTGCCTGGAGTACTGGGAAGTAATATGCTCTTCACTACCCAATTAGAAGTATGTCAGAGTCAGGATTTGAACCCAACCTTTCTGGCTTCAAGGTTAATTCTCTATTCAGTATACTATGCTGCTGGGCATATAGTAAGTCAACAAATATTTTTTTGAATTGAATTTATTGACTAACAACTCCTTTGCAAGGGATGGGATGGTCTTAGTAAGCCTGACTAAAGTAAATTTTCAAGGGGGATCACTTCTTTTCATTATCGATGAAATTGGTTTCAAGCAAAAACATTATTTTATTGAAAGAACATTAGAATTCTTACCTAGTTATGTGAATGCTATGAATTTCCCATATTGTTTCTCTTCCTCCCCCCCTCTCCCTCTCTCTCTCTTTCTCTCTTTCTGTTTTTCTCTCTCTCTCCCTCTCCCTCCTTGACTTTCTCTCTCTGTCTCTTTCTCTCTGTCCCTTTCTCTGTCTCTGTCTCTCTCCTCCTCTCCCTCTCTCCCCCTCTCCCCTTCCTCCCTCTCCCACCTCTCTCTTGGCTAAACAAAACCTTTTTTAAAATCTGATGTTGATTCAAAACTCCAATGTTAGAACATAAAATCCTTAAAATTTTGACATTTAGTTCCTGATGATTCTTCCCATTTTTAATAAATGCCTGCATTTGTATAATTGAGATGATTTATCTTGGGACTGTCATCCTAAAATTTCTGTGCTTTTTTCTTTTGAAAGAGAGAAATAGACTGAATCTCTTCTAGTTGCCTCTGTGTTATACTCTCAGCTCTCAGTCCTATGTGACAAAAACCATTGATGCATTTGCTCTGTTTTAAGTGGGGGGAAAAATAATTAACCATAACTTTGAAACTGAAATTAAAGCTCTTGGCTATACCTCAGACATTTTTAATGACTCATAAGTAAACCTTGTTTTAATGATGAGCCTTTGAAATGACTAGAGGTATCCTCTTTAACTTTTCTGATAGGAAATTCTTTGTATCTTCAGGATGGGCAGAATGTAACAGGAGAGATGACGGCATCTCCTCCCTAGAGACTGTTGTGAACAGAGTAGGTAGATATTTATCTGCCCGAAAAGGCTTAGGAGGCAAAGCAGGATACTGAAATATAGCATACATCACCAAGCCCCCTTCCATTTCTTTGTTCTATGAATGCTTCAGATTTAGTGGATTCAGTGAGTGAACACCAAGTAAAGCAGGCATCCGATTTGTGTATGAAACATGTCAAGAATCTGACACATTTTCATCCTCTGAAAAACTAGAAGCTATCAGTCCATTTTTCCTCCTCTTAGATAGTCCCTGTGGGAACTTTACTGACATAGGAGAAAATCTTGTAGCTTTTATAATGACATGGGCCGATGAGACTTCTGGGTATTGCCCTCCATTTCAGTCACTTTGGAAATGAGCTTTCCAATTTTCTTGGCTTCTTTCTGCTCTGGATTTATGTCTTCATGCCAAGAGTGGCATCCATACAAAACATCTCCGATTGAAAGGCAACAATATAAATTTAAAATACCAGACTGGCAGTGAAAAATGGTTCCTCGTTCTTCTACTTCGGGGACCTCTGTCCTCAGGTCATAAGAGTCTGTGAAGGAGCATCTCTTGACCTCTGTTCCACAGAATTGACTCTTGCCCTTTGCAGAAGATGATGATTATCACAGACCCTTAGAATGCTGCCAGTATACAAATTAAATTAAATGTTTGTAAAAGAAGTTTGTAAAGGGGGAAAAGCCCTTTGAAATCCTGTTCTGTGTTAGCTGCGGATAGTTTAGGGTCAATATTTTCTTCTACGTGCCCAGAAGAAATAGGTTGTTTCCTGTATTTTCAGACACTTGTGAAGTTTTCAGGGCATACATTCCTATTTATGGCCTCTGTCAATGTGCTCGGGTTATTAATTATTACAGAAATAACAAAGAGGAAATGACATCAGCAGGGCTAATGAACTATGCAGAAGCTTTATTCACACTGAATACACTATTCATTTACACAAAAAGATCATTTCTCAATTCAAAGAGGAATATTCTAATTTAAGGTCTAACTTCAGCCCTGCCATAATCTCTATGGAAACAAAGCTTTCTACTGTGCCTAGTCCTATAAGCAGCCCCTTTCCCTTTGGTAATTGGACAAACTGTAGAGGCAACATAGATCTCTTTCCTCTTTCTCCCAAGAGCTCTTTTAAAATGGGAAAAAACTTAGATTTCATGTATTTCTAGATTTTTCAGAGTTGTAAATATCAGGTCAACTTTGTGGGCTTCAGACCTCCTTCTAAAAGTGTTATAGTCTAAGTAAGATTTATTCATGAGTACATTTTTCAAATTAAAATTCTTAGGATGTTGGGAAGATAATTGGTCCTTGATTTCCTGGTACCAACACTTAATATTTATATTTGGAAACAGAGGAGAGACTTTAAAGAGGAGCTTTGAAAGAAACACAAATATTACTTTAAAAAAAAAAGACTATTGAGGAAAATGCCTTTGCATGATAACGTTGCATTCCACTTTGTACTGAAAGATGTTAACTTTTAAAGTGGTAAAATTCTGAGTAAAGAATTTCTTTTTGCTCTGAAACTATCAATCATAAGAACAGGATAATGAATGAGTGAGAAGAATTTCATATTTTTTTTAACTCTGGGGACCTCAGGACCCCTAGTTTTTGGACATTACTTACCTGTGTTTTTGTTTTTTCTTAATCAGAAATTAATCTCTTAGTTATCTTGATTTTATTTTCACCATTCGCTAAAGTTAAAAGAGAATTTTAAAAATCTCTGAATGAATGAAAAATACGAGTAGGAAATCTTTTGAACTTATTAGTCAGCCCTCTTTCATGTTTCTATATTGCAAGACTCAATTGTTTCTTAATCTGTAAAACAAGAGAGGTTGGGCTATGGTTTCTAAGGTCCCTTCCAACTCTGGCATTCCTATAATTTTCTTCATCTTTGATCATACAGAGCATTAGTGGCAGAGCCCACACTAGACCCCAGGTTCATCTCTCCAGTGCCTTTTTTACTGCAGTGAGGATGCCTTTGTAGCCTGGTAGATGGAAATTCTACTGCAGTTGACTCCATTGTTGGAAATAAATTGAGATCTTACCTCCTCTTCAGCCCAAATAGCACAGTCACACTGTATTTATTTAATTTAATTTTGTGGACATGTTTTAACTCCCTCTCTAGACTACAGATTCATTGAGGATGGGGTCTGTGTTTTGTACTTTTGTATTTGTAGCAAACAGCTTTATTTCATGTTTGAACACCCGTATTTCTCTACATAAAGCAAACTCTTTAATAAATGTTTTTTGGATTGGATTGAAATATATCTGTACGATGAGGGTCCTCTAGGTGATTGTGAAGCTTTCTTTTCCAATTATAATATGATCCTTTGCTCTCAAAGAATCATGATACCAAAACTCAGGACTTTGAGGTAGTTGAAATTTATTGTTTAAAAAAGTGAAACTAGAGCAGGTCACAAAATGCTTCTAGATTTATTTATTTGATCTAGGATGAAAAGCCATCAAAGGATCATAGATTCAGAACCAGAAGAGACATCAGAAGTCATCTAGGCCAAAACCCTCATTTTGCAAATTGAAATTCAGTGAGGTTGCATCACTTCTGGGTTAGTATCCTCATCTGCAATATGAAAGACTGGACTGGCCAGCCTCTAAGGTCCCTTCTAGCTCTAGCACGGCGATCCTGCGGAATCCTTCAGGGCATGAGCTATGAGTAAAAAGAAGGTGTTCCACTCATTAGACCTTGGTACCTTGGTCTCAGTACTCAGCTCCTCTCACTCCCCCTTTGGTCTTGAAGATTGATAGGAAAGCATATGTATGTAGACTTTTGACAGCTTTGCTTGCTTGGTTGATCGATGGAGAGAAAAAAAAGTAAGGGAGAAGGGAAGGGAAGGGAAGGGATGAGAGAAGGGAAGAGAAAGAGAAGAGGAGGGAGAAGAAGGTGAAAAGGTTGCACTAGGGTATCTCGTATCTGATTAGAATCCCTTGTCCAATCCCTTCATTTGACAGATAAGGAAACAGGAATCTAGGGAGATTAAATAATTTGTCATAAACTATAACACCTTGTTTAATCAATCCAATAAACATTTATTAAGTTCCCCCTTTGTTCCAGGCACCATGTTAGGCCTGGGGATTCAAAGAAAACAATGAATTGGTGGGTCAAGGAGCTTATTAGTGGAGGTACAGGGGTAGAACCCAAGACTCTCCACTCCTGGGTCAGTACTCTTTCTAGCACATTACAGTGTATCTCTTCCATCATGGAAAGGAAGGTGGGGGCTGCTAGAGGCCAGCTAGGGAAGGATGGGAGGTGCAGGGGTGGCTAAGGAAAAATCAGAACGGGTGGCAGGAAGGAACTAGGAGCCTTGCTAGGTCCTTCCGATAATCCCTAGATCTGTGTAGGTTTAACTCTAAATAGCATAGCGTCTTCCCATGAAGAAGGAATTTGGGTGAAGAAAAGCCTGACCTCAACATTAGTGCCAAACTTAGCAACTTGCCTGTTTGAGGAAACTAGACTGATAACATCCTGCATCAGGGGTCCTTTCGACACACTCTTTGGAATAAAATTCTTGTCTTTTAGTCACAGAATCTAAGAACAATTGATTTTTGAGAAGCGAGGGACCTCAGGGATCATCTAGTACAAGCCCCTCCTTTTACAGATAAGGAAACAGAGACCCAGAGATAAAGTGACTTTTTGCCCACACAGAGCTGAGATTTGAATCCACATTCTCTGGCCCTAAACCAGCCCTTTCCATGTGTACAGTGGAAATCCAGTTTCATTCATTAATAATTAAGATAATATATGTGAAAGCACTTTGGGAAATGTAGTGTACTATGTAAATGCAAGGTGATGTACAATTATTATATATGAATGATTAAGTGTTGCCTAAATTGATTTGAAAGAGAGCAAAATTTGGGACACCAAAATTTTAGGCTTCCTCTTTTTTTTTTTAATAGCTCAGGGATGTGAGTCATCAGAACTTCTAGGTAAAAATAATTTCAGCTCATTTTGGTCAGGCATCCACAAGATTAGAATCCAAATACATGTTCTGACCACTTGCTATAACATCCCAATTCCATAGGGTCATAGAAGGGACACATCATTAGATGGGGAAGGGATGGGAAACCTTAGAGATCATATAATAAATATATCCTTTTGTTTTACAGGAGAGGAAACTGAGGACTATGGGGGACAAGTTGCATAGTGAATCAGTAACAGAGCCCTACCCCTTACTGTCCTGTGAGCTGTTATGTAATGCTGAAAAAGTCCAAATAGATCAATATTTCCATCTGAAGCCAATTGGCACCAGTATGAACTCATGGAACTGCGAATGTCCCCCCTGAACATGTCACACCCCAGACTTCATTTTTCTTTCTTCCTTCCTATACCTGAGGGTCTAATCCAAGTGCTGTTCTAGAAGACAGCTTTCCAAACAATTGTTTCCTTCTAGACACGACGAGGCACACTAAGTGTTTAGTCAGAGGCTTCCCGAGCTGCGAATTGAAACATTATGTCACTTTGGCACCGATGCTCATGCAAAATACAAGAGCCATCACGGGAATTCCAGTAGTTGCGACCCACTTCTCCCAGGCGGGCAGGCAGGCAGGCGGGCGGTAGGAAGCTGTTTACTCGTGTATCCCTCTCTGCTGACGTCTGCTCGCTGAACAATGTCATCCAATTTCCTGTTTTTTTGGCTGGTGGCTAGTAAGCTGTCCCACTTTGTTACGGCTTTACTGCCCAGAGATCCCCAGTGCCGGATACACCCAGCAGACAGGATGTGAGATTAAATACAGCATAGCTAAGTAAATAAAGTAGGTGTTCAGTGGTGAAATACAGCTGTCTGCTTACCAAGAGGATAACGTGGGGCCTGGCCTGCCCCCCCCCTTTATTAACACAGAATTAGGTAATGAGGAAAACAGACGGCTTTATTTATATGCTTTTGGTAAAAAGAAAAAAGTTTCTTTAAAAAATTAAATCGGAATCTTTACCCTCCAAATCACAGTAATGCTAAATGTCTAAATAAATGAAGATGAAGGGACATCAACATACTATTAATAGCGATGTGCCTTTGAAGCTGTTTCCTGGTAAGCGCCTTGAGGATCAGGATTATCTTATTCTTTCTTGTAATGTCCATTCAACATTGTGGGTTTTTTTTAAACCTTTGATCCAGATCTCAATGAACGTGTGAAATGTTTGCTAGTGAATATTAGTGTTCACTGAACTTCTGAAAAACTGGAATTTGCACATACTACATGCTCAGCAAATGTTTATTAAATGGATGAATGACTGATTTTGTGCTGAGCCATCAACCTCTCTCACCTGGAAACCTAGTTTGTAACCAATAGGACCCATTTTTATTAGGTTGCTAGCCTTGGAGATGGAGTGTGGCCATGGGAATCAGTTTTCCCTTAAAAGCTTCCAAGGGTTTTGGACTGAGATCCCAGCTATGACATTTATGAGCTGGGTGACTTATACATAAATCATTTCACCTTCCTAGGCTTCCATTTCCCCATCTGTAAAATGAAGCTAATAATACTTACACTCAGAGTTCTTAGGAAAGTGCTTTGTAAACTAAAAAAACTAGGGAAATGTGAGCTCTTAGTCAACTCATAACCCAGGCATAATCAGCTAAGTAGATCAGACTGCCTTCCCTGTCTTTCTCTTCCCTGCAAGAACTCACACATATTGTAGTGGGCTTATATTCAGCTTTTCCATCTAGATTCTTTCCCCCAACACACACACTTAATAGTATTTTATTTTTTCAATTATGTGTAAATATAGTTTTCAACATTCATTTTTATAAGATTTTGAGTTCCAAATTTTTCTCCCTTTCTTTCTCCCCTCTCTCCTCTCCACAAGATAGCAAACAATCCGATATAGGTTATACATGTATAATCATATTAAACATATTTCCACATTAGTCATGTTGTGAAAAAAAGAATCATAACAAAAGGGAAAAACCATGAAAAAAAACACCAAAGAAAGGGAAAATATTATGTTTCAAACTACATTCAGACTCCATAGTTCTTTGTCTGGATGTGGATAGCATTTTCCATCATAAGTCTTTTGGACTTGCCTTGGATCATTGCATTACTGAGAAGAGCTAAGTCTATCAAAGTTGATCATCTCACAATGTTGCTGTTACTGTGTACAGTGTTTTCCTGGTTCTGCTCACTTCCCTCAGCATCACTTCATGTAAGTCCAGGTTTTTCAGTGATCTGTCTACCCATCATTTTTTATAGCCCAGTCATATTCCATTACATTCACATACCACAACTTGTTTAGCCATTCCCCAATATATAGGCATCCCCTCAATTTCCAATTCTTTGCCACCACAACAAGAGCTGTTATAAACATTTTTGTGTACGTGGGTCCTTTTTCCTTTTCTCTGATCTCTTTGGGACACAGACTTTATACTGATATTGCTGGATAAAAGGATATACACAGTTTGGTTCCCCTTTGATTATAGTTCCAAATTGCTCTCCAGAATGGTTGGATCAGATCACAATTCCACCAACAATGCATTAGTGTTCCAATTTTCTCACATCTTCTCCAACATTCAACATTATCCTTTTCTGTCATACTAGCCAATCAGATAGGGGTGAGGTGGTATCTCAGAATTGTTTTAATTTGCATTTCTCCAATCAGTCGTCATTTAGGACATTTTTTTCATAAAACTATTGATAGTTTTAATTTTTTCATCTGAAAACTGCCTGTTCATATCCTTTAGTCATTTATCAATTAGTCTTATAAATTCTTATAAATTCGACTTAGTTCTCCATATATTTTAGAAATGAGACCTTTATCAGGAACACTGACTATAAAAATTCATGGCAGAATATGTTCTGCTCTAGCCTTTTACCTTTATTTTGTATGTATCTCTCTGCTTCAAATATGTTTCTTGTAAACAGCAAATTGCAGAATTTTGATCTTTAATCCACTCTGCTATCGTCTTCTGTTTTATGGGATAGTTTATGCCATTCACATTCATTGTTATGGTTAGTAGCGGTGTATTTCCCTCCATCCTATTTCCTCCCATTAATACTTTTATCTCTCCTTTCACCCTGTCCCTCCTCACCAGTATTTTGCTTCTTACCACCACTTCCCTCAGTTGACCTTTCCTTCTATCAGCTCTCCCCACCTCTCATCTTTTCTTTTCCCTTTCCCCTCCTAATTCCCTATAGGGTAAGATAAATTTCTATACCTAACTATTTGTGTATAATATTACCTCTTTGAGCCAAATCTGATGAGAGTAAGGTTTAGACAATGCTCACCCCTCCCTTCTTTCCCTGCACTATAATAGGTCTCTTGTACTTCTTCATGGGATTAATTTACCCCATTCTGCCTCCCCCTTTCTTTTCCCATTATAATAATTTTTTCACGCCATGACGTTTTTATGTCATCACATCAAAGTCAACCTATACCTACACTTTCTGTCTGTGTATACTTCTTCTAACTGCCCTAATACAGATACAGTTCTTAAGAGTTATAAATATCACCTTCCCATATAAAGATGTAAACAGTTTTAACCTTACTGAATAATGCTTTTTCTTTCTTGTTTACCTTTGTATGTTTCTCTTAAATCTTGTATTTGAAGATCAAATTTCTATTCAGCTCTCATCTTTTCATCAGGGAAGTTTGAAAGGCTATTGACTTTTCTATTGTCTATAGACATTAAGTGTCTATCTTTTCCCCAGAAAAATTATGTTTAATTTTGCTTGGTAGTTGCTTCTTGATTGTAACCCAAGTTTTTTGCTTTCGGGAATATCATATTCCAAGACCTCCTATCCTTTAATGTAGAAGGTACTAAATCCTGTGTAATCCTGACTGTGGTTCCTTGATATTTGAATTGTTTCTTTCTGAGTGTTTGAATATTTTCTCCTTGGCTTGATGGGGCAGCTAGGTGGTGCAGTGGATAGAGCACCAGGGCAGGAGTCAGGAGGACTTGAGTTCAAATCTCATCTCAGACATTTGACACTCACTAGTTGTGTGACCTTGGGAAAGTCACTTTAGCCCCAATTGCCTCATCCTGGGTCATCTCCAGTCATCCTGAAGAATATCTGGTCACTGGATTCAGATGGCTCTGGAGAAGAAGTGAGGCTAGTGACCTGCACAGCCCTCCCTCACTCAAAACAAAGTGAAGTGCAAGTCATGTCATTATTTCTCTAATGGCAGGGTCTTCTTCAGCAATAAAGGATGAACACACCTTGGCTTGGTAATTCTGGAGTTTGGCTACAATATTCCTGGGAGTTTTCATTTTGAGATCTCCATTAGGAGGTGATTGGTGGATTCTTTCGATGACTATTTTGCCTTTTGGTTCTAGACTATCAGGGAAGTTTTCCTTGATAATTTCTTAGAAGATGCTGTCCAGGCTCCTTTTTTTTTTATCGTGGCTTTCAGTTACTCCAATAATTCTTGAATTATCTCTCTTGGATCTATTTTTCCAGGTCAGTTGTTTTTTCAATGATATAGTTTACATTTTCTTCTACATTTTCATTCTTTTGATTTTGTTTGACTGATTCCTGATGTCTCATTGAGTCATTAACTCCCACTTGGCCAATTCTAATTTTTAAGAATTTTCTTCAGTTAGTTTTATACCTCTTTTTACGTTTGTCCAATTCTACTTTTTAAAGAGTTGTTTTCTTCAAGCAGATTTTCACACACACACACACACACACACACACACACACACACACAGCCTCACAATTTGGCCAGTTGCATTTTTAAGGAATTTTTTTCTTCAGTCAGTTTCTGTCCTTCCTTTTCCAAGTTGTTGACTCTCTTTTGTATACCTCTCATTTCTTTTCCCAATTTTTCTTCTACTTGCTTATTTGATTTTTAAAATCTTTTTGGAGCTCTTCCAGGAAGGCCTTTTGGGCTTGAGAGCAATTCCCCTTCCTTTTTGAGGCTTTGCATGTAGGCATTTAACATTTTAAACTAAGATCTTTTCAGGTTCTCACTTTGAGTGAGGTGATGCCCATTCAGGTCTTCTGCAGACATGGTGGGTAATTCCTTTGATCAGAGTTCTCTTCTCCCCAGATTGTCTATTTTACCTTTTATGATAGCTTCTACTCCTTATTTCATTTTAAAATTCTTCTTTCTTGTCACACAAATCCTTAATTTCATTGATGCAGAAACTGATGCAAAGAAAGGTTAAATGACTCATCTCAGGTCACACAGAGAATAAGTTAACAGGAGCAGTATTTGAATTCCCTTCCTCTTTGAGTCTCATCACTGGTTCTGTGGATAATCCTTTAATGTCGTAATACAATGTTATTGGGCCATGTGAAAAGATAGTCATAGTTATGAAAAGCCCAGAAAAATATTGGAATAGTAAAAGGAGGAATGACTGATGTTACTAAAATAACATAAATAAAATAAAAAGAAAATGAATCTGAACCCTAGATAGTTATGATGACCAATCCTGACTTGAGAAGAGATTAAAAAAGGCATCAGACTTCTTTCATTTGAGAGTAGGGGACTACAGGTGTGGAACACAGCCCTCACCTGATGTTATGTACCTCCCATTTTTTATAACTTTGCTCTCTCCTCTACCCTGAAATCACAATTTCTGACTAGGTATCAATATACAGTTCATCCTATTCTTTTATTGTGTACTACCTTAAAATCACTGTGCTTTGCTACTCTTTTAAGGAAATAAAAGGAAGGAGCCAGACCCTTAAAATCCTTCATTCAGTCCCAACACCCTCTCTGTGAAGTCTTTTTCTCTACATCTCTTATTGACGTAATGAAAATCTCACTTTGACATTTGATTATCTAACACCCCACAATCTAATCCCCAGTTACCCAGTAATCAGAGTAGTTCTTGGGAGATGCTTTCATTTTGCCCCTTTGCTGGGCTTGGGAAGGACTGCATAGACATCACTTTCCTAAGTCTCAAAGGAGAGAATGGAGCAGTGATACATTTTGCTTGAAAGAAGCATTTTTAAAGGAGTGGACATCTAATTATTTTTCTCCTTCATCTGCAACTATGATCTAATTTGAGAATTACAGGAATTTTTTTATTTCTTCCTTGAGTTATGAAATATAAATGGTATTGTTTTAATTTAGGCCAAGGCTCAATAGATAAAATAAAACTGTCTTGAGATAATTTGGCCACTCCTACTCTACCCCTACCCCCAATGAAAACAAAATAACTTTCATGGTATTTACCCAAGTAATATTTGCCAAAAGCAAAATACTTGGATCAAAGACCTTTTGCCTTGCACATGCAAAATAAAAGGCATTATACTATCCAATAAATGCATATGCCAAAGTCAGAGTTAATGCATGACAAGAAGGAATGTATTTTGGGATTTGTCCAGATAAATTGATATAGTTTTTAAAAACTGAGTTTCTATAGAACTGTAGGATTTATAATAACCTTTATATAAATTATCTTATTTGCTTAATCATCACCAGGTAGGTACTATTGTTATATAGGTAGATATTATTGCCCTCATTTTATAGATGAGAAAATTAAAGCTTAAAAAGGTTAAGTGACCAGGGGTGGGGAACCTGTAGCCTCAAGGCCACGTGTGGCCTTCTAGGTCCTCAAATGTGGCCCTTTGACTGAATCCAAACTTCACTGGACTCAATCAAAGGGCTGCACCCAAGGACCTAGAAGGCCATGTATGACCCTGTGTCCGCAGCTTCCCTACCCCTGGTTAAGTCAGTTGCTCCAGAAGAAAAAAGTATTTGAGAACATTTTCAAACCCATCCCTCAGTTGATCTCTGTTATGCCAGAAATGACTTTTTTCTTGATTGTTACAGAAGAATCATTTCAGATATAACGAATACTTTAATGAACATAATTTTCTTACCAGAGCATTCCATTAAAAGTCTACTGCGCTTTCCAGTCTACCATGTGGCATCAACATAGAGACAGTCATCAGAACTGGAAGATTTCAGGATTCATGTTTCTATATCTTCTGATTGGGTATCTTGATCTCCTGTGATTTCCATTACTTGCTTCTAGCCCTGAGTTCAGGACATTATTTTAAATGCAAGGAGGAAGATCAAAGCAGAAGAAAGAGAACTGGGACTGGGAGTCAGAAATCATGGGTTCAAATCTCGGTTTTACTACTTACTAGTTATGTGACGGTATCCAACTCATTTGACCCCACTAGCCCTCACGGTTACTTATTTTTGAAATGTAAGTGATGATTCTGGTACCAGTTTCTTAAAAGTCATTGTAGCTGTTATTTTTCAAACACTTATGGTCATAATACTGGTTGTTCTAATTCTTCTTTCTTGGGTCTAAGTCACTATATCCAATTCTTTTCTTAATTCATGTTTCTTTCTTGTTTGCCATTGTTTACACTACAATAATATTGAAAGGCACATAGTGTAGTGAATGGATAGGTTGGCTTTGGAGTCAAGAGGATGTAGTTGTCTCTCCTCTGACAGGGTGCTTAAGGGATCATGGGCAAAACACTAAACCTCTCGGTGTCCAGGAAATTCTTGAAGATCAAAAGTTACAGAGGAGTTACTAGGTCACAGTGATGGAAGAGTTTCCATGTCTGTAGTTCTCTAGGCTGATGAAATTATAGCTTATCAATCTAATACAATCAAGTTTTAGAGAGTTACCTTGGGCACTGAGAGATTAAGTTACTTGCTCAGGGTCACAGTCAGTTGGTATCAATGGTGGGACTTGACCCCAGGTTTTCCTAACTATATTAGCTCTCTATTTACTATGCCATATTGCCTCCCCTTCTCTCCCCACCTCTCTCCTCTCTCATGCTACAGTCTCAGTCTCTTATTCTTTTTTCTTGCACTCACTCACTCCGTCTGTCCTTTCATCTGTCTCTCTGCCTCATGTAAGGCAGTTAGGTGGCATAGTGCATAGAATATTAGGCTTGGAGTCAGGAAGATCTGACTTCAAATCCAGCCTCAGATACTTATTCGCTCTGTAACCCTGGGCAAATCACCTAACCCCTCTGTCTGCCTCAGTTTCCTTAATTGTAAAATGAGGATAATACTAACACCTACCTCCCAGGGTTGTAATGATTTAATGAGATAATGTTTGTAAAGCACTTAGCATTGTGAAGGAAGGAGGCAAACACGCATTTGTGCCTATGGCACTTAATAAATACTTGTTTCCTCTTTCTTCCTTTCCTTCATTCCTTCTTTCCTCCTTCCTTTCTTTCCTTCCTTTCCTCTTTCTTCCTTCCTTTTTTCCTTCTATCTGCTAATGTATAAGTAAGCAGTTAAGAGATGGAGTAGGTAGAATGCTGGACTTGGAATCAGGAAGACCTGGCTGTGAATCCTACCTCAGACACACAGCTGTGTGATCCTGGGCAAGTCATTTCACCTCTCAGCCTCAGTTTTTCCAACACTAAAATGGTAATAATAACCTCACAGGATTGTGAGGAGAATCAAAGAAGTTACATGTAAAATGCTTTGCCAACCTTAAAGCGCAGTAGAAATGCTCACTATTATTAGCCACTTTGGGGGCTACTTTAATTGCTATACAGTTCTTCCTTTTCCTGTATTGAAATCCAAATCCTATTAACCTCAACCCATTTGTCTTGGTTCTGCCTTCTGCAACTGTACAGCACAAGCCCAGTCCATAATCCTCCTGACAGACCTTCAATCACTTAGACAACCATCATTCCTTCTCTTCTCCAGGCTAAACATTCCAGTTCTGTCTGTTATCCTTGAGTAATAATGGGGTTTCTAGACCCATAACCATTTTGGTCTCTTTCCTTTGGACATGTCTGAATTTCTCAGTTTCCCTCGTAAGGTATGCCACCCAGAAATGGACAGTGTACTATACAGATGTGGTCTTATCAGTGCACAGTACAGAGGGACTGTTACCTCCTATGAACTGGACATATGATGCATCGAATTTCAGCCTAAAAATGGAAATGATATTTTAAGTCATAGTGGTTACTTATGTGACTTAAATGACTTTATAGTCATTTAAAAATCCCTACCCAGGTGATTTTGATATCAAATGCTTGCTATTAAGCTAGTTCTTTCCCTTGTTTATTCTCCTAGATCACAGATCTTGATCTTGCCAGGTAAGTTGGGATTGTGTAGGAGACTGTTTTCAATTTGTAGTACTTGGGATTCTATGTATTTCCAGCAACATAGCTTGGAATTTGAACTTTCAACCTCCCCAGTTTAGAACTGTTTTGCCTCTGCATTTTAGGTCGATTAGTTTTGTCTCCAAATCATTATCATTGTAAAGAGAAACCTCTGTTACCCTATGGTAAAGTTGATTAAAATTAAAACTGATATCTTTTCTATAAATCTCATTTTCTGTGATTTATAGTGAAAGAATATGGATGTTTAAAAGATGGCTTTTTGTTTCAGGGGCAAGCCTGGGGACGCTAAAAATACTGGGCAATTTCCCAAAGGCAGTTCAACCTTCTCTCTTCCTCCTGTTCATTTCGGAGCCCAGTTCATGATCTGACTTCAAAGTCTGTGAAAGACATATGTACTGCTAGACCAGCTCTATGTGCTCTCTGTGGCATAGTCTGGGCATTCTTCAGTTCAACTCAATTCAGTAAACATTGATTAAGCATCTGTTAGGTGACAAGCACCTGTGCTTGGAGACAAACTGGTGCTGAGGAGACAAAGACAAAACAAAAATCTCTGCCTTTCAGAAGCATCTATTCTAATGATGGGCAAATGTAGACAATTGCAAAATCATTTCAAGGGGAGGGGAGGAAAGCCTAAATCTAAGAGGGGGTAATTACTGAAGGCCTTGTTCAAGAGATAGTACTTGAAGTAAGTCTTTAGGGGAGTTTGAGATTCTAAGAGGTAAGGAAAAAGAGAGGGAGAAGGAGACAGAAGAAGAGGGAGAGGAGGAGAAAGACAGCATGTACTCCAGGTTTGAGGGACAGCAAAAGCATGAAGATGAGAGATAGACTGTGGGATATGAGGAATAAGCAAACAGACCAGATGAGGCTGGAAGTTAGTGTGGTACCATGTTATTGATGGTTCCCCGATAAGTAATAGGGGGTTAATGAAGTAGGAGTTCCTGAAAGAAGCAAGGAGTGATGGGACTAGCTCAGTCTACAAACGGAAGGTTCTTGGTAAAAATGAGTCTGTAGAGTACTTCAAACCAATACACCAGTACACCGAAGGGAAGATAGGATTGGTACATACAAACAAACGGAGCCCCTTTTCAATTGGATAGAAGATGCTGAATGAACCCACGGATGACTAGAGAGTTGTTAGTGTCAAGAAGACTTATCCCAAGCACTTTTACAACCCAAGATCTACGCAGACAGAAATGCCCCTGTCAAGACAAAGACAAAATACTTGGTTGTCAGGGACAGGAGAAAGCCTTATTGCAAAAGCTTTGGGAAACATCTTGACAGCTTAGTGAAGTTAGCATAGACAGTTACTAATATTCCAAGTTCTTGTGTGTGTGTGTGTGTGTGTGTGTGTTTCTCCTGGTTGGAGTAGGGGCTTTCTTCCTTCATATTAGCTGGGTTTAGTGATTTAACTTGGAGAGAACCCTGGGATCTTGTTTCCTGCTGAGCTGCTGCTAGGATTACTTAAACGTGACTTTTTCCTATTCGTTGAAATAAAATAATAAGGAGAAAACTGAAACTGTGTGATATAGAGGAATGGGCACTGAACCAAGAGTCAGGAGACCAAGGTGTTGATCGAGGTTTAGCCACTGGCTCGGGTTTCTTCATCTGCAAATGAGGGCACTGGTCTCTAGACAGCCTCTAAGGTCCCTTCTGTTTCTGTGTTAAATGATATTATAGAGCAGGGGTTCTTAATTTGTGTGTGTGTGTGTATGTTTGTACCATGAAACCCTTGGGCATTCCAGTGAAGTCTAAGGAGTCCTTCTCAGAATAATGTTTTCAAATGAATAACATGATTACCTAATATCATAAATACCTAAGATTATGAAGGTAACTTGATTGTGTTGAAATATAGTTGTCAAAATTTTAAAAGCAATAAGAAACAAGTCTGGCCATGCCAGGTTAAGAATCCCTGCCACAAAGGATTCTTGCAATTGATAATTTAATTCTGACATCAAATAAAAAAGTATACTCATAGAGTTCAATATAATTCAACAAACTTTTATTAAGCACCTTCTAATACATGTGTAGTGTGCCATGCTAGGCACTGGGTATGGATAGACAAAAATCAAGCTACCCCTGTCCTCACGGACCCTACCTTCAACTTCACTCCTTTTAAACCCATATTTGTATAACTTTGGCCCCTGTACAAACACCACTACAGTCTCTTAAAAAGGTTAGAAGATAGGCTGTTTTGAAACTTTGGCTGCCATATTTGTTTCCAGTCAATCACTGCATTAGAAGCCTAGAAACCATGGTTCAGGTCCAGGTTTAGCAACTGACGTGGGTTTTCACAGGCATGAATTACTGTGACAAAAAGAAATTACCTTGTCACCCACTTTCTGGTGATGGGCCTCTAAAATTGAACAAGCTATTGGTACTTGGACCCGTCCGTCCTTTGGACTCTTTTTAAAAAACCTCTCCAGTTTGTTGGAACCTGCCAAAATTTGAGCTCTGCTGGCCTTGTTTTGAAAACTCAGGTCTACCTCCATGTCACGATGAAGCAACTGATTAGGAAGTTAGTAGGGGACCCATTGGTAACTTACTATGTTTTGTGAAAAATCAGTTAGCTACTTCAAATACACATAGAACAGAATAGGAACACAAAATTGTAGAAACTGAGTTTTTCTAGTTGATTAAAAATCTGTGAAGATTGTTGACGATGTATCCTACTCAATTCAGATCTGATTTTATCAAGTGTACATTACGTACAAATTTCTATGCTAAGTGCTTTGCTCAATACTGAGATGACCCTGTCATCAAGGAACTTACAACAAAGTATGAGGAATAAATGGAGAACCCAAATAATTATCATTTTGGTCCTAGGACCTGTGATTATATACACATAATTATACTACAAGGCAAGATTTTCTAAGTATTATAAAAAGGCACAGAAGAAGATCAGAGTCAGAGGCCACTTAGAGGAGAGAGAACTGACACTAGGTTGAGGGGATTAGGGAGATGCAAAGTCACAGAGATCATGCCAAGTCTAGGGGGTCAAAGAACCAAGTTATTGAACTGAGAAGAGATTTGCTTGAGAAGTCGATTCCAATTCACAATTATGTCACCCTAGTCAAGAGTTCCTAGACTGGGATCTAGGATCTTGTATATGTATACATGTATGTATATGCATTTATGTATATATTTTTATAACTACATTTCAACATAATTTGTTTTCTATTGAAATCCTTTATGTAACGTATCTTACACATTTAAAATATTCTGGTTCGCTCCATAACACGAAAAAGGTAAAGACGTTTAGTTCTAGTTAACCTAGTTTTTTAGTTAAGAACCCCTATTTGTTTGATGCAAACAGAATGAAATTATAAAGGTTTTCCTAGTCCAGCTGCCAATTTTGCCAGGGAGTAAACTGAGGCCCAGAGAATGATATGATTATAGAATATGAGAAGGGCTCAGTTTTACTTCCTTATTTTTCACATGGAAGAATCGAAACCAAGATAACTGAAATGACTTGTCCAAAGTCACAAAGCAGTTTAGTGCCGATGCCAGACTAGAACCCTTGTCTCCTGGCACCTATTCCAGAGATCCTTTCCCTGCCAGGAAGTGTGTAGATGTGGGGAGCTGCTGGGAAGGAGCAGCCAGGCAGCAACAGGAGATTGTGGGAGACCACAGATTATAGAGAGAGGATACAAACATTTTAAAAAATCCTTTCTTGGGATGTACTCTGCAGAGTATTGATGGTGGAAAGTGGGGAGTTTTGACAGAGGTCAGCAAGATGCAACAGTTGTGGCATGAGCCATGTATTGACCATAAAAAGTCAAAGACCTAGCCACTTGACAAAGGTTCAGGCCTGGCCTATTGAAAAGGATTGTTCTTCCTGACCTACTTTATAGATTATACATATTCCAGAGCCTGAAAGTGAGTTATGGTACAAACCATAACAATATGTTACTGGAGTATAGAAAATAAAACAATTAGGCAGTCTGTTTGTTTGTTTTGGCTTTGAGGGAAGGAGAGAAAGAAAGAGAGAGAGAGAGAGAGAGAAAGAAAGAGAGAAAAGGGGAGGGGAAGGGGGGGAGGGGAAGTCTGCTGATTTCACAACTGGAAATCCAGCACAGAATAGTTTTGCCTGAATGTCTCCACTCTATATAAAGACAGCCAGATGTGAGGATGACATCTGCATTCTTGGGGCTGGAGCCCCCTTCTGTGTGACTGGAGTCCCCTTTGTGTAGTCTTGCCAACCCCCTCCCTCCCATGAGAGTTACAGCTGCCCCTTATTCCCATGGACTTTATAGGGTAGAATCAGAGCATCCCAGTATTGAAGCAGGATGGACTCTGATGCTCCCATTCCCAGAGTCTTACTGATGGAGACACATAATTGTAAGTTTTGCTGAAGTGACCAAGAATTCCACTTTCTCCTTAATCTGTAGAACGACACATGTCACTGGGATACTCTACTGGTTTGAACTGGTCTTGGCTGCTTTGTTCTATTCAACTAGGGTCAAACTGTAGCTATGAGGCTTTTAGGCCTGACTGGTTCTTCGGATATTCAAGGGACAGTGGTTCTGGGGGCTTTGCCTCTATCTCAAATTGGGAGAGATAGACCTACAATGAGAGGGGTGCCTGCTCAATTCAGTGTGATGAACAAACATTTATTAAACACTCACTCTCTGCAAGACCCTGTATTGAAACTTTCCCCTTAAGAGTTTTGGATTTGGAATCTGAGAGCTTGGCTTTCAATATCAGTTTTTGCTTTTTTGTTACCTTTTTACATGAGCAAATCATTCCCTCTTTCTGAACCTTGGTTTCCCCATCCATAAACTGAGGAAGATTGAACTAGATAACTTCCAACGTTTCTTGTGGCTCCATGTCTAAGATCCTAGGATGATCCCTCAAGACCCAGCTTGGTAGTCTCTCCCCCATGGAACTTCTCCTGATCCCTTTAATTATAAATTAACTCAAATTTTCCTAGAGTACTTTGTTGAGAGCTCACCTACACTACAATCACATTGTTACGTTGTCGCTTCAGTCTTGTCTGACTCTTCAGGACCCCATTTAGGGTTTTCTTGGCCAAGATACTGGAGTGGTTTGTCATTTCCTTGTCTGGTTCATTTTACAGATGAGGAAACTGAGGCAAATAGGGTTGAGGGACTTGCCCAGAGTCACAGCTAGTGTCTGAGGCTGGTTTGAACTCTGATCTTCCTGACTCTAGGCCAGGGCATTCTATGTACTGCACCACCTAGCTGCCCATTTTATGATACTCATTGGTGAGTATATGTACACATGTACATACACACATATTTAAGTTAGTCTCGTAAATAACTTATAGGCATTGCCTACTGGTGAGTGTCTATACATATATTATGCACATATATAGGATACACACATACTTACAAATGTGTATAATGTACATAACCTACAAACACGTGCGTTAGGAAAGAAGGTTCTCGTTCATCTAAATTAGAAGGCTTGTTTTACTGGTGATAACAGCACTGGGAGCCTGGGGTTATATATCCTATCTACTCCCATCTCTTGCCTTCCCTCTCAATGCACACACTAGAGTACAAGCTTTTCAAGGGCAGAGGCTGTGTTGTTCCTCACCTTTGTATCCTTATTACCTGGCACTTAGGAAAGTAATTAATAATTTAAAAAAGCTGGCATATATATTGTCCTTTAAGATTTGCAGTGTTTTCCTGTTATCATATTGGATCCTTACAACAACCCTGAGAGGTAGACACTATTATTATCCCTATTTTACCCCTGAGATAGGTTAAGTGACTTGCCCTGGGTCACATAGCTAGTAAATGTTGTAGTCAGGATTTGAACTTGGTCATTCCTGACTCCTAAGTTCAGCACCCTACCCTTGAAACCTATGTGAGCATACTACATGAACCCTTGGTTGAATTGAATTGGATTGACTTGGAACCCAAAGAGCGGATAATCCTATCTTTGCTGGCAGGTTCCATCGGCAGGCAGGGATATAGTCTGAATAATAAAATAGAGAGGAGGTCACCTAAACAGAAGCTGCACAGTCTTCAGGCTCCAGACCTCTGGACAAATCATCAATCCAGAGATAACTCTATTTACTGTGATTCACAGAGAGAAAGCAGACAGGTGAAAATTCCTCCCTGAATCTGTTCCACCCTCCATTTTTTGAGCTACCCATGGAAAGAAAGGGAGTATTGAAAATGAAATTTACCAATCATTTTTAACCCTCATTAGTTGGAACCTTCTCACTCAGAAGCTTCTTTCAGGTAGACACAGTGGGATTGTCCAGTCTCCCTGTTACCTTTCTCACTGGGGTTGTTCCCATATCCCATATCTTGTGTGGCAAGAGGAAAGAGATTGACTTGTCCCAAAGTCTGGATCTTGGCTAACAAAGAGACAATTGCATATTGTTTCTATGGTGCTAGCATGCTATCAGGCCTCGCTCCAATCTCTCCTTACTCATATACCTCAGGACCTGCCACTGCTCTCTGAACTTAAGTATTTAACTGCTTGTTTTGGGGTTTTATAACAGGACTACTTGAGTACAACAGACAAAAAGAAAAAAAGACTGGTGTTCTGTTGATACTCTGTTGTCAAGGGAACTGCCTCCTATTTTTTTTTTAACAGTAAATGTTCTGCTTTGATTAAAAGCAGTGTGATTGTCTTTTTGAATTTCAGTCATCTTATATTTCCTAACAGGGATTCAGGCTTGGCCCAAACTTATATTGTAGACACCGTAAGCAAGGTACAAAGTTCATGCCTTTCATAAAAGCAGGGTGGTGAGTGCTTTTGTCAGCTGAATCTTAACTCCTGTTCAACTGATAGCTAACTGAAAACCTTTCAGATATTTTTCATGTGAAATGCTCCCAAGTTAGATCCATCCCATTCTATACTTATGCATTTAATTTCATGAATGTAAGCACAGGATTGTACATTTGTCTGTTAAATTTTAGCTTACTGGCTTTTCCCAGTATTTTAACTTATTGAGATACTTTTAAATCTTTTAGAGATCCCGTGGCATAAGGTGATGAACTTGAAGTCAGGAAGACCTGGTTTGAATCCCATCTCAGTCATTCAACTAGTTGTGTGACTCGGGCAAATCATTTCACCACCCTCTGCCTCAGTTTCCTCTTCTACAAAAAGAGTACTGGGCTTGGAGTCAGGAAGACTCATCTTCCTGAGTTCAAATCTGACCTCAGATACTTTGTAGCTGTGCGACCCTGAGCAAGTCACTTAACCCTCTTTGCCACAGGTTCCTCATTTATAAAATGTACTGGAGAAGGAAATGGCAAAACCATTCTAGTATCTTTGCCAAGAAAACCCCAAATAGGGTCACAAAGAGTCACCCATGACTGAAACGACTCAACAAGAACAAACTGAGGATTATACTGCAGTACTTAGTGAGTAGAGTTGTTGTAAGATCCAGTGTGATGTCTATGAAACATTTTGCTGCAGTTTCGTTATTTTTGTTATCATCTAGCACAGTAGTTATTTCTCAGCTTTATGTTATTTACAGATTTAATAAATATCTCAGTGTAGAATATCTGATCTTGATGTCTTCATCTCACTCATTGAGAAATGTATCCAACGGTACACAGCATTGTCCTAACCCAAACTTCCAAATCATGTCCTCAAGGTTCTTCAGCATCTGGTGTATAATTCATCTGATCCTGGAGATTTGAAGCTAAAATGGCTAGGAGTTATCTTTTGATTCCCTTACCTTAATAGTTTTCTTCATATACTGCCATTTTGCAAATTATTCTTCTTGTTGGAGAGAGCTAGTACCAAATAGGGGTGGAGTAGTTCTACCTTCTCTCTTTCATCTATTAGCAGTAACTAATACCTTCTTCAGTGGGCCTATTAGCACAACTTTTAAAATAATTTTAAACATTTCCCTGGAGCATTTCAAAAGCTTCAATTCATATGAAGCTGTAACCTTCGTGACACTATTTTGAGAGGCTTGGTATCACCCTTTTATATTCATATTTGGCAAACTGCTCCTCATTTGATTTTTTTACATTTTCCATTAATGCCTAAGCTAATCAGACAGCTCACTTGATGACTGCATTGGCTTGTTCATATGATTCCTACTTTTCTTCCTTATTGGCATGATTTCTGATTATATTGTCAAAATTTATTTTTCAGCATCAACCATCTCAGATGAGGCATATTTTTTTAGAATCTTTAGCCGTGGGATCATGCCTTTTCCTTTTTTCAAATCAGGGTGTGTGTGGTTTTTTTTTTTAATTGTCTAGAGCACATGTATAACTACGTATAGTGTCTTCTTTCTTTGTTATTACAGACTTCAAGTTGATGTGGTCACTGTCTCCCAAGGTTCCTGTCACTTCCACATTTCCAACCAACGCTCTTCCTTGTTAGTCAAAAATAATTACAGAATAGGAGTTCCCTTTGTTTCTTCCTCTGCTTTCTGAGAGATGAAATTTTCAGAATACTTCAAGAATTTATCAGATATTCTACATTTAGAAGAATTAGATTACTAGTAGATATCAGTATAGTTTGACATCTTGCCAGTTCATGTAATTATTGTTTGAGAAAGTTTAACAATCTATACTAGAAATACATGTATTCAGATTTGCACTATTTGAATTTATAATTATGTAAAATGTAGAAATTAGTTTTACACCAATAGAATATGCAGTACAAGTCTAAATAATGTGACTACTTCTTGGAATTCATTATTTGTATTTATCAGTGTCTAGCTATAATCACGTAATCAGTGCTGGAAGAAACCATACATATATGCTAGTTTGACCCCATTTTATAGATAGGGAAACTGAGGCATCAGGACATATTACAGCTTGTCAATGTCACATGGTTAGTGAGTTACAGAACCAGGATTAGTACTCACATCTTTTGATTTCTCATCATGAACTTCTTTTCCTTACCCCACATGAATAAAACATGTCCTCCTTCTGGCTGGGTGAGTGACTTAACTTCTCTGAGACTCAGTTCCATGTGTGTAAAATGAGAGATTTTCTTTAAAAAATGAAAAGTCTTTAAAGTCTCTTAGGATTTTGATGGTCCTAAGCTGGCATTCAGAACAAACCTCTGCAGCTACCATACTCTTTCAGTAATGACATGATGATATTGCTTCATAGTGAAGCAATTTTACTTTTCAAATGGCACCTCTTATCAGTTGGGCACTCTATTTTCAGTGTTTTGTTCTTGAGTTTTTGTTTATTGAGAAATAGAGAGAGTCAAAGTCTATGGAGAGGTGTTTCCATAGATACTAGCCATGGTGTGGTACTTCATCAGAAAAGTGAAAAACCATATTGGCTTAATAGGAATTTCTCTCCTCTAAAAGAAATGTTCCATGCATAATAGCTGAGTTCTACAAAAACTTGCATGTTTAGCAAATCTAGCAACTTGTTGCTGAATTCTGTGAACTGAGTGGGGCACAGGGGTTGGGGAATAAACTTCATTAATAGGTAAAAGATCATTAAAAAAATTTTTTCAACAAAAAATATAGTGATATAAAAACATGGATACAATCAAAAACAATATTTATTATCCAATGTTCATTTATTCATTAATTCAACAAAAATTACTAAGCAGTTATTGTGTACAAAGCTCTGTGCTAGACATTAGACATGCACAGATAAATTCTATACAAGACCTGCTTTCATGGCATTAATAGGACACTACATGACGTAGTGGATGAAGGATTGAACCTGAAGTCAGTAAGACTTGAAATCAAATTCAGGCTCAGACATTTACTAGCTCTGTGACCCCTGGAAAAACAGTTAACCTCCTTCAGTCTCAGTTTCCTTATCTGTAAAGTAGGGATAGAATAACACTTACCTCAGAGGATTATTGTGAGTATAAAATGAGACAATTTGTGCAAAGCACAAATATGAGATATTAAATATTAGTAATAACTACCACAGGGGAGGAGAGGAAAAGGATACAAATATAAAGGAGAAGTCTGGACAGTTAACTAGGAGAAATTTGACAAGGTACTTTAATTGTGTGTGTGTGTGTGTGTGTGTAAAGAAAGTTTTATGGAGGAGGCAACATCTGATTTAGACCTTGAGAGAGATATCAGCAAAGGAAAAATGAGGTGGAGGAGGAGTCCATTCACAGCAAGGTATGGCATGAGCAAAGACCTGATGGCAGTCCAGGAACAAGGACCACTGCAGCCTAGTTTGAATGGAATGTAGCTTATGTGATGGGAAGAAGTAAGGCTAGGAAAATAGTTTGGAACTAGACTGTGGAAGACCTTGAAGGTTAGAGTTTGATGTTTATACTTAATTCCAGAAACAATCGGCAAAGCATTTAGCTAACTAAGGCACATTCTTGTAAGTGTGAATTAAGATTACTTGGAAAGTTATATGAAGAATAGATTGGAAAGAAGAAAGAAACACAGTCATCCAGTTTCATAGTTGGAAGATACCTCATCCAACCTGTGCTGAAGGAGGATGCTTTCCGCATCATACCCTACAAATGGTTGTCTAGTCTTTGCTCAAAAATCTCTAGTGAAAGAGAACTGAGTACTTACCTAAGGCTACCCATTACACTTTCAGGTGGATTATATTGCTATTTATGATGGTTTTCCTTACGTGGAGCTTCAATCTACTCTCTTGCTTCTAGTCGTTGTTCCCAATATGCCCTTTGAGTTCAACCAACCAGCGTAAGTCAGACCTTTCTTCCCACATGAGACATATTGGAAAATAGTTGCCATCCATCAATCAACACACATATATTAAGTGCTTCCCCTGTGCCAGGTTCTGTGCCAGGTTCTGGGGATTCTAATGCAAAGAACAAAAATCCTTACTTGCAATGAGCTTACATTCTGATGGAAAAGACCTTACGGAGGGCGGAGCCAAGATGGTGGACTAGAAGGACGCACGTTTACGAGCTCTGAAACCAAAGCCCATAGAATTAATGTAAAAAGAAACCCCTATAACTTCTGGACCACTGAAAAGTGTACAGAAACGGAGTGGAAGAGATTTCTGTTCCAGAGAGCCCTGGAGAGCCGTCCCCAGGGTCCGTCGTGCCCCAGAAAGTGGACCCCACCCCAGCGCTGCCCTGGCCGCGGCCCCAGAGAAGCTGACCCGAGCAGGCTTCAGGGACAGAAGCTCCGGCAGCCGGGAATGTCTTTCCGCCCACAGAAGCTACAGGTCAGTGAGAGAGAAGGCTGGGCTGGATGAGAGGGGGAGCGGAGTGTCTCTGTGACTCGGGCCCCCTCGGGAGGAAGCGGTGGAGGCAGAGGCGTGGGCGGCAGTGGAGGCAGCAGTAGTGTCCCAGACTCCACCAGCAGCAGGCAGGATCTTCATTACTAAAGGCCTCTGCATAAAGCCCCTGAGGGAACTGAGCCTGGGAGGCGGCCCCCCCCACCCGCTCCGCTCCATTCCTGAAAGTCTCTGCATAAAGCCCCTGAGGAAACCAAGCCTGGGAGGCGGCCCTGCCCCCACCCCAGCACCAGAACTAAAGCTCATTGATTAGCAGCTGGGCGGGGCGGCGCCGAAAGCCCATTTGAATCTCAGAGCCCAAGCACTAGCTGGGCAGATCTAGGCGGGGGTAGACAGGAATCTCAGAAGTCAAGTAACTGGCTGGGAAAATGCCTAGAAAAGGGAAGAAAAATAAGACTATAGAGAGTTTTTTCCAACAAATGCAAATGATCCCGATATTCGGATCTGATGACGAGGACATATTCTTGCCATCAGGGAAAGACGTGGAGGGCGGGGCCTCGGTACCCCAGACACCCCAGGGGGATGTCAGGTGGGCTCAGGCCTTGGAAGAGATCAAAAAGGATTTTGAAAAGCAAGTTAGACAGGTGGAGGAAAAACTTGGAAGAGAAATGAGAGAGATGCAAGAAAAGTATGAAAAACGGGTCAATACCTTGGTTAAGGAGACCCAAAAAAATGCTGAGGAAAATAACACCTTGAAGAATAGGCTCACTCAATTGGCAAAAGAGGTTCAAAAAGCCAATGAGGAGAAGAATGCTTTCAAAAGCAGAATTAGCCAAATGGAAAAAGAGGTTCAAAAGCTCACTGAATTGAATAGTTCTCTCAAAATTAGAATGGAACAGATGGAGTCTAATGACTTTACGAGAAACCAAGAAATCACTAAACAAAACCAAAAGAATGAAAAAATGGAAAGAGAATGTGAAATATCTCATGGGAAAAACAACTGACCTGGAAAATAGATCCAGGAGAGACAATTTAAAAATTATGGGACTACCTGAAAGCCATGATCAAAAAAAGAGCCTAGACATCATCTTGCATGAAATTATCAAGGAAAACTGCCCTGACATTCTAGAACCAGAGGGCAAAATAAGTATTGAAGGAATCCATCGATCACCACCTGAAAGAGATCCAAAAAGAGAAACTCCTAGGAACATTGTGGCCAAATTCCAGAACTCCCAGCTCAAGGAGAAAATCTTGCAAGCAGCTAGAAAGAAACAATTCCAGTACTGTGGAAATAAAATTGGGATAACTCAAGATCTAGCAGCTTCTACATTAAGGGATCGAAGGGCGTGGAATAGGATATTCCAGAAGTCAAAGGAACTAGGACTCAAACCAAGAATCACCTACCCAGCTAAACTGAGAATAATACTTCAGAGGAAAATATGGTCTTTCAATGAAACAGAGGACTTTCAAGCATTCTTGATGAAAAGACCAGAGCTGAAAAGAAAATTTGACTTCCAAACACAAGAATGAGAAGAAGCATGAAAAAGTAAACAGCAAAGAGAAGTCTTAAGGGACTTACCAGAAGTGAACTGTTTACATTCCTACATGGAAAGACAATATTTGTAACTCTTAAAACCTTTCAGTATCTGGGTAGTTGGTGGGACCACACACACACATGTACACGCATGCACGCACACACACATACACACATGCACATACACACAGAGACAGAGAGCACAGAGTGAATTGAATAAGATGGGACCATAGCTGAAAAGAAATTAAGGTAAATGGCGAGAGAGAAATGTAGTAGGAGGAAAGAGGGTGAAATGGAATGGGGTAATTATATGTCATTTAAGAGGCAAGTAGGAGACTTTTTAGTGGAGGGAAAAAGAGGAGAGCTGAGAAAAAAAAACAATTAGTTTACCCTCATCACATTTGACTTAAGGAAGGAATAAAATGCACACTCATTTTGGTATGAAAACCTATCTTACAGTATAGGAAAGTGGGGGAGAAGGCGATAAGCAAAGGGGGGGACGATGGAAGGGAGGGCAAAGGGAGGAGGGAGCAATTTGAAGTCAACACTTGGGGAGAGACAGGATCAAAAGACAGAAGAGAAACAATGAGGGGCAGGGTAGGATGGAGGGTAATTCAGTTAGTCTTACACAACACGACTATCAGGGAAGTCATTTGCAAAATTACACAGATATGGCTTATATTGAATTGCCTGCCTTCCCAAAGGGAATGGGTGGGGAGGGAGGGATGGGGAGAATTTGGAACTCAAAGTTTTAGGAACAACTCTTTAGTATTGCTGTTGCTACTAGGAAAGAAGACATACAGTTAATGAGGAATAGAAAGTCATCTGGCCCTACAGGAGAAAAGAGAAGATGGAGACAAGAGAAGGGAGGGATGGCAGAAGAGAGGGCAGATTGGAGATAGGGAAAATTAGATGCTTGGGGTATTGGGGTGGGGGGAGGGGATAAAAGGGGATAAAATTTGGAACCCAAAATTTTGTGAAAATGAATGTAAAAAGTTAAATAAAAAAAAGACCATACGTATCTATTTCATTAGATACAGATAAACATAGAGATAATAAATACAAATGAATACAAATTAGCAAAATACAAGGATCAGGAAAATCTTCATGGAGAGTGTATTGCCTAAGCTATGACTAGAAGGAAGAGAAGAATTCTGCAAGGCAAAGGGGAGAATGGAGGGCATTCCAGTTATGGTGAATTACCTGTACAAAGGTTCAGCAAATGAAGAGGGAGTGGTGTGTATTAGGAACAGAGAGGAGGCCAGTTTGGCTCAGTCACAGAAGGCAGGAGGTGGAATAATGTCTAGTGAGTTTGGAAAGATAGGTAGAGGCCAGGTTGTGTAGGGCTTTAAAAGCCAAATGGAAGATTTTACATTTTATACTTGACATCATAGGAAGCTATTGGAGTTAATTTAATAGGGGGGAGGGATTGATATAGTCACATCTGCATTTAAGGTAAATTATTTGAGCAAGAGTGTGTAGAATGGACTAGAGTGGGGAGAGTCCAGTTAAGAGGTTGTTACAATAATGGAATGAGAGGTGATGAAAGCCTAAATTAAAGAAAATAGCTGTGCGAGGCAGGAGAGATGGTTGGATATGAAAGATGTTATAGAAGTAGACATGGCAAGATTTAGCAAATGATTGTATATGTGGCTGAAGGAGAACGAAAAGTTGAAAGTAATGCTGAGGTTACGACCATAGGAGAATGGAAGGATGCTGGTATCTTTGACAGAAGTGGGGAAGTTTAGCAGAGAAGAGAGTTTGAAGGGAAATATAACATCATAGTTATTATATAAATTGCCCTCCTGATTCTGCTTATCTCACTGTGCATTAGTTCATGCAAGTCTTCCTCCCTCGTATTGAAAAAATAAATCTGTTTTATCCCTATTCTATCAAAAAATAAAGAAAAATAAAACTTTTGTAAAAATATGTGTCAAGTAAAACAATTTTCCTGTATACAAATATACATTTTTATGTTTGTGTTCTTGTGTATGTGCATATATATATATGTACAATGTGTGAGGTATTCTACAGATGTACAAAGTTGCATGAACTTTAGGATAAAATCATTGAATTGTTCATTTTACTTAACTGTTTTACTTGGTGACAAGAGACCTCTCATGAAATGGGAATAATCAGTAAATGTTTACAATGTAAAAAAAAAATTCACTTCAAAACTTCAGAACAAATATGTTGTGTGGTATCCAGATGATCACTTTTGTATTTTATGAACTATCTTTTAAAAATCTTTCATGATTCTTAATCTTATGTGCTTAAGATTGCCTCTCAATAATAGTAGTATATATTCATTTTCTTACAATTTGTTTATGTCTTATTACATTAAGGTAGAATATCAGTTCGTGCTTATTCTGATAAATGGTGTCCGATTCTCGTCCACGCTTAATTTCTACTAAATTGCCTTCGGATTTTTCTAGTAGTTCTTGTCAATGAAGAATCTTTATATTTCTTTATAGTTTATGCTCTTGAGTTTATTGATAATTGAACTGCTGTGTTTGGTTTTTAGTCTCCCTCATCTGGTCTATTCCATTGATCTGCTTCTCCCTTTTCTAACTGGTACCAAATAGTTTTTGTGATTACTGCCTTTTTATATGATTAAGATCTGGCAATGAAAGACCTGTTTAAGTCTTAATTTCAAAAAATATTTTCTTTGAGATCCTAGATTTTTGTTCTTCTGAATGAATTTCATTACTGTCAAGTTCTATAAAATAATCCCTCAGAAGTTTGCTTAGTAGAGCACTAAATCCATGAATTAATTTAGGTGGTATCATCATTTTTAAACATATTGATGCTGCACAGTCACAGACAATAAATATCTTTCCAATCATGATCTTAATAATTTCTTATTAGTGGTTGTGTTTGTATAAGTCCTGAAAGTGTCTTGGTCGATTAACATCTGGATATTTACTCACTTCATAGTTATTTTGAATGGATTTTTTCTTTCTCTTGTTTTTTCCTTTTTCTTCTTTTTTTGTTAGGACTCTGTAGAAATGCCTATGATTCTGCAAAGTGGTCTGCATGCAGATGTAGGAACTGAGGCCCAGAGACTAGAAGTCATTTGTGCCATATCAAATAGGTAGTAGTCGCTGGACAGGAAGGATTGGAACTTTAATTTTCTCTTCCCAAATCTGATGCCCTTTGTACTTTATCTCACTGATCCCCTTAGTTTTTTTTGTTTACCTTTGAACTCATCTATTTCCAGATCCCTGTGTAGGGATTACCCCTCAGTCCATTTAAACTAGGCAGAGAGGCCTTACTTAAACAGTTAAGCTTGAAAATGGAGGCCCAACGCAAAGCACAATTCATTAACTAGCTAACCTCTTCCCTGTTTTAGTGAGATAGGGCCACCCTATATCCTGTATTGATTGTTTTCCTGCCTTGTTGCATTGACAGAGTTCTACTTTAATCTTGGCAGTGATCCATAGGTATAGTTTTTTTACCTAGTAATAAAAATACAAATGGCTTACTCTGGTACTGTTCTGCTGTTATACAGCAGGTTGTTAAATGATTTACAAACTGATATTGTTGGGAAGCACCATTCCATAAATGCAGTTGCCTAAAATCCTATTACTTCTTCCAACATCATTTTCTTTCTATATGAGTCAGAAGATTATAGATTTCCCAAATAGAAAAGTCCAATTTCTCTTTTCTGTCTCTGCCATTTTGTTCTACAACATTCATTATTCCAAAGTAGGGGAGGTCTTCTTATAAAATTGTAGTCATAAAAAGGCAGAGTCATAAGAGAACACAGACCTCAACTTATCAAAGGTGATGGGATCACAGATTTGGAGCTCAAATGGATCTGAAAGATCAAGTCCATTGCCCTCATTTTACAGATGAAGAAACTGAGGCCTGGGGAGAGCAAGTGAATCACCCATTGCCCTACAGGTAGTAGGTCTCTTGACTATGCCAATGATGCTTGTCTCACAAAGTCATATAGCTAGGTTCTTATTAGTACAGAAAATTATTTGAATTCATACTACATATTTCTATTGGGTTAGAACCAATAACCATATTTTATATAATTATAATTTCAAATAGTGTCCTGAGCACTTTAAGGGATTTGTTATTTGCACTAATCAGGACCTGGCTGTAATCAAACTGTCATTGAAGAAATAAATTCCAGTAGAGCAATGATGTTTGCAAGAGGGCTGGCTATCATCAAGAATCTTAAGCCACTAGAAATATCTATGGTTTCTTTTTTCCATTCACCAAACCGACAGTTAAGTGGCCATAAGGTGTAATAATACAATGCAATAGAAAATGAGGATGTAAAATGAAACATGACAGAGTCTATAGCTCTCGAAACTTATATCCCAATAGGGAAAAAGATAAATATCCGCACAGATATAAGCTACCATGTGCTAAGTTCATTGGAGAGATACAACCTGGGTGATAGGAGAGATGCAAGATGGGAATCTTCACTTATAGCTGGGGAGATCAGGGAAGCCTTCCTGAAGGAGGTGATACCTAAGCTGTACCATGAATAAAAGGAAGGTTGAGACTTATGGATTTGGGAGAACTATTCCAGGCACCGTGGGTAGGTTATACAATGGCATGGAGTTATAAAAATGGCAGGACAAAATTGGGGGATGGGGAGTAGTTCGTTTTGACTGGAATGGAACATATATGAGATCTGAGTTAAAATCCTACCTTCAACACTTACTAGCTGTGTGACAGCTAGTACTTATTTAACCTCTCTGCTTCAGGCTACTCCCTAGAACTTACCCACTAAGTGATGGATGGATTGTCATCTGCACTGATTTCCCACTGAGGAAATTTTATGTGATAAAGTTTAAACGGTAACTTAGAGAAAGATTAGGGAAGGCTTTGGATATCATGCTAAAATATTTGTATTTTATGCTACCAAATATATAAACATAGTGTAGGTCCTGGGAATATTTCCCTAGCTCCCCACATTAGCTTAAACTGAGATGCTCAGTTTCCTGTTGAAACTGATGCTGTCTCTTGGTACTAACTATTCATTGCACTGAGGCATTTGTTTATTCCTGAGTGAAAATGTCTTTATAAAAACTGTCTAATATTTATTTTGTGTATATTTATATGAGGACACATGGTCTTCCTAAATAGATTTTAATCGCCTTCAGACAAGGACAACTTGTGTTTTGCTTTTGTCTTCATGTCCACAGTGTGAATCACAGTGCTAGGCACTTAATAGAGTAGATGCTTGATGGATTCAATAAGCAGTCTTGTGCAATTTTATTTTAAGTCCAACATATGACTGTAAGTAGCATGATTAATTTCTTTTTTTTTATTATTTATTTATTTATTTATGTAACTTTTTACATTCATTTTCACAAAGTTTTGGGTTCCAAATTTTCTCCCCTTTTTTCCCCTCCCCCCACCCCAATTTCCCAAGCAATCTAATTTTCCCTATATCCAATCTGCCCTCTCTTCTGTCATCCCTCCGTACTCTTGTCTCCATCTTCTCTTTTCTCCTATAGGGCCAGATGACTTTCTATTCCTCATTAACTGTATGTCTTCTTTCCTAGTAGCAACAGCAATACTAAAGAGTTGTTCCTAAAACTTTGAGTTCCAAATTCTCCCCATCCCTCCCTCCCCACCCATTCCCTTTGGGAAGGCAGGCAATTCAATATAGGCCATATCTGTGTAATTTTGCAAATGACTTCCCTGATAGTCGTGTTGTGTAAGGCTAACTGAATTACCCTCCATCCTACCCTGCCCCTCATTGTTTCTCTTCTGTCTTTTGATCCTGTCTCTCCCCAAGTGTTGACTTCAAATTGCTCCCTCCTCCCTTTGCCCTCCCTTCCATCGTCCCCCCCCTTGCTTATCGCTTTCTCCCCCACTTTCCTATACTGTAAGATAGGTTTTCATACCAAAATGAGTGTGCATTTTATTCCTTCCTTTAGTCAAATGTGATGAGGGTAAAATAATTGGTTTTTTTTTCTCAGCTCTCCTCTTTTTCCCTCCACGAAGAAGTCTCCTACTTGCCTCTTAAATGACATATAATTACCCCATTCCATTTCACCCTCTTTCCTCCCACTACATTTCTCTCTCGCCATTTATCTTAATTTCTTTTAAGATATGGTCCCATCCTATTCAATTCACTCTGTGCTCTCTGTCTCTGTGTGTGTGTGCATGTGTGTATGTGTGTGTGCGTGCATGCGTGTACATGTGTGTGTGTGGTCCCACCAACTACCCAGATACTGAAAGGTTTTAAGAGTTACAAATATTGTCTTTCCATGTAGGAATGTAAACAGTTCACTTCTGGTAAGTCCCTTAAGACTTCTCTTTGCTGTTTACTTTTTCATGCTTCTTCTCATTCTTGTGTTTGAAAGTCAAATTTTCTTTTCAGCTCTGGTCTTTTCATCAAGAATGATTGAAACTCCTCTGTTTCATTGAAAGACCATATTTTCCCTTGAAGTATTATACTCAGTTTAGCTGGGTAGGTTATTCTTGGTTTGAGTCCTAGTTCCTTTGACTTCTGGAATATCCTATTCCATGCCCTTCAATCCCTTAATGTAGAAGCTGCTAGATCTTGAGTTATCCTGATTGTATTTTCACAGTACTGGAATTGTTTCTTTCTAGCTGCTTGCAAGATTTTCTCCTTGAGCTGGGAGTTCTGGAATTTGGCCACAATGTTCCTAGGAGTTTCTCTTTTTGGATCTCTTTCAGGTGGTGATCGATGGATTCTTTCAATACTTATTTTGCCCTCTGGTTCTAGAATGTCAGGGCAGTTTTCCTTGATAATTTCATGCAAGATGATATCTAGGCTCTTTTTTTGATCATGGCTTTCAGGTAGTCCCATAATTTTTAAATTGTCTCTCCTGGATCTATTTTCCAGGTCAGTTGTTTTTCCCATGAGATATTTCACATTCTCTTCCATTTTTTCATTCTTTTGGTTTTGTTTGGTGATTTCTTGGTTTCTCAGAAAGTCATTAGCCTCCATCTGTTCCATTCTAATTTTGATAGAACTATTTTCTTCAGTGAGCTTTTGAACCTCTTTTTCCATTTGGCTAATTTTGCTTCTGAAAGCATTCTTCTCCTCATTGGCTTTTTGAACCTCTTTTGCCAATTGAGTGAGCCAATTTTTTCAAGGTGTTATTTTCTTCAGCATTTTTTTGGGTCTCCTTAACCAAGGTATTGACCCGTTTTTCATACTTTTGTTGCATCTCTCTCATTTCTCTTCCCAGTTTTTCCTCCACCTGTCTAACTTGCTTTTCAAAATCCTTTTTGATCTCTTCCAAGGCCTGAGCCCACCCGACATGCCCCTGGGGTGTCTGGGGTGCTGAGGCCCCCGCCCTCCACGTCTTTCCCTGATGGCAAGAATATGTCCTCGTCATCAGATCCGAATGTTGGGATCATTTGCATTTGTTCGAAAAACTCTCTATAGTCTTATTTTTCTTCCCTTTTCTAGGCATATTCCCAGCCAGTTACTTGACTTCTGAGATTTCTGTCCACCCCCGCCTAGATCCGCCCAGCTAGTGCTTGGTGTCTGAGATTCAAATGGGCTTTCCACGCCGCCCGCCCAGCCCAGGCTCAGCTCCCTCAAGGGCTTTATGCAGAGACTTTCAGGAACGGAGCGGGTGGGGGGGGCCGCCTCCCAGGCTCAGTTCCCTCAGGGGCTTTATGCAGAGGCCTTCAGTAATAGAGCGGGGTGGGGCAGGGCTGCCTCCCAGGCTCAGCTCCCTCAGGGGCTTTATGCAGAGACTTTCAGGAACGGAGCGGGTGGGGGGGGCCGCCTCCCAGGCTCAGTTCCTTCAGGGGCTTTATGCAGAGGCCTTCAGTAATAGAGTGGGGTGGGGCAGGGCCGTCTCCCAGGCTCAGCTCCCTCAGGTTGTTTATGCAGAGACTTTCAGTAATGAAGATCCTGGCTGTTGGGGGAGTCCTGGGCCGCCACTGCCTCCGCTGCCGCTGCTGCCTCCGCTGCCGCTGCTGCCTCCACTGCCGCCCACGCCTCTGCCTCTGCTGCTTCCTGCCCCTGTCTCTGCCACCACGGCTTCCTCCCGAGGGGGCCCGGGTCACGGAGACAGCCCGCTCCCCTCAGCCAGCCAGCCATGGCTCTCACTGACCTGTAGCTTCTGTGGGTGGAGGGACTTTCCTGGCTGCCGGAGCTTCCGTCCCTGAAGCCTGCTTGGGTCAGCTTCTCTGGGGCCGGGGCCAGGGCAGCGCTGGGGTGGGGTCCGCTTTCCGGGGCTCTGTGGACGGCTCTCCAGGGCTCTCTGGAACGGAAATCTCTTCCACTCCGTTTCTGTACCCCTTTCAGTGGTCCAGAAGTTATGGGGGTCTCTTTTTACATTAATTCTACGGGCTGTGGGTTGGAGCTCGTAAACGTGCATCCTTCTACTCCACCATCTTGGCTCCGCCCCCCGCATGATTAATTTCTTTAAAAATAGCAGATATTGCCCATCAAATAGCGGACCTCCTTCAGCATCTCCTTTTAGGAGCAGAACTAGGAGTGATGATGTTATACAGTGAAAAAGGGGATAATTTTGAAGTAGAATCCTGGGTTCAAATCTCTGCTCTTTCACTTTACTATCCTTATGATTTTAGTAAATCTCTAATCTATCTGAATCTAAATTTCCTCATCTTTAAAATAAGGAATTAGTTTCCCTTACAGATCTAAATCTCTGCCTCTCAGATCCTCCAAAATTGTCTGTTTGGCATTCAAACCTCTTTATATCTTTTATATCCTCACCTGCCTTTCCAGTTTTCTTTTACCTTATTCCTTGACACATGCTTCTGGGTATTCTAGGAGAGAGCATGACACTCTATCTCTCTGTTTCTGAGCATCCCCCATGCTTGGACTCTGATTTCTTACCTCCTTGTCTCCCCCCTAAAATCCCACCTTTTACTGGAAGCCTTCCTCAACCTCTCTTACTTCTAGTGCCTTCCTCTGTTAATTATTTCCCATTTATCCCATTTATAGTTCAACTTGTATGTAATTGTCTGCATATTGTCTCCCCTGTTAGCGCATGAGCTCCTTGAGGGAAGGGATTGTCTTTTGACTTTTTTTGTATCCCCAGCATTTAGCCCAGTGCCTGGCACAAAGTAGTAGGTACTTCATAAACGTTTATTGATTTGTTGAACCTAAATTCTAAAAATTTTGGCTTAATTCAAGAAAAAACTTCTTAACAATTAGAGCCATCCTCAAGTGAAATGATCCTGGGTAAGTAATGAATGGCAAAGGTTGGTTGTCTGCTTGCCAGGTACATTATAGAAGAGATTCTTGATCACATGTTGTTTAGACTAAAGACTTTGAGGTCCCTTTCAACTCTGAGAGTCTCATTTCTAAGATATCTTTCAGCTTTAATATTGTACTCTTTAACCGTGTGCCTTTGCCATATGGTTAGCCTCTTGCAAAATAGGAATGGGTGGGGAGAATTACAGAGAACAGCTACCAAGTGCCACTCGCTCTGGGTTTACCAGTAGTCTGCTAAAAATAAGCTGGGACTATGTATCTCTCAGAATCCTCTAATTCCGCCTCCGAAATATAAATTTGAATTCTTTTTTCTCTTTGAATCTGCTGAAGCTACTGGACAAGATTATTTTGCATTTAGAGTACCAATAATCAAATAAAAATTTATACATGTGATTCTTAACATCCAGCTCTTGAGGCAGATGCCTGTTTCAAGCTTATGGGAGGACAATGATTAGAGAATCTCAGGCTGGACAGGCATGGATGGGTTGGGGGAGAACATTCAGACGGGTGGGATCACAGATACATTTGAGTATTTGAGACTGTGAAAAGACATCTCAGTTTAGGCTTCCCGTCCGCCCGCATTTAGAGAATACTTCTGCAAATAAACAGAAGGTTGGAAGCTATGGTGTTTCAAATGTTAAAGGCAGGACCTAGTCCTTGCAGTTTGCCAACAGAATTCCCCTTTCTATTTTCTCTCTCTTTATGAACCTTTTTTTTTACTTTTTCTACCCAACATCTATCAAAGCTGATTGTTAGATTTTAGGTGAAGAAGCGTGGAATAAATCCCTTACCACAGAAAGGTTGGGCACTGAAGACAAAAGGGCAAAACTAGGCTTTGTTGAGCTTTTTTACCCTGTGCTGAATTCCAGATATTGCCTGAAATTATCTCCTCATTCTCCAAATATATCTTTGCAAAAGAAAGTTGAGATTTCTAAAGCACAGTCAAAGTCTCACCAATTTGGTTTTAGTTTTTGGTCAAGGGTGGGGGAGTGGGATTGGTCATAACTGGCACAGTTATAATTTCTCTAGTGTTTAATAAAAAGGAACAAAATGATATATAAATGAAAGTCAATGGGTCATAAAAAATTTGGATTACTATGGAAAGGACTTAATCTACTTAGTATTGCCTGAGGGAGGCTCTCCTGTCCATCCCTGACCCAGTGTGGAATGTATTAGTAGAGTTTCTGAATGAGAATGAAAAAAATAAAACCACCAATTACATGGAACATTTGGCTGGTACTGTTTCTGTGCCAATTTCTCATTTTGGAGAAGTGTGTTTGGTCCCTTCTATTTATTTTCCTCCTTAGTTAAAGGTTGGAGTGCAATGTTCCCTCCTTTCCTCTACTAATACAGAGTGTGCTGTCTTTGTTAACTATTAAACAACCTTACAAGAAAAGGGTTGTTGATTACTTCCTCAGGTCTGCTGTTTCCTACTTAAGTTGAGTTTAGGTTCACAGGTTCATAGATTTAGAGCTAAACAGGAATTGAAAGGGCAGCTAGATGATGCAGAGGATAGAGCACCAGACCTGGAGTCAAGAAAGATTCAAATCCAACCTCAGAGACTTACAAGCTGTGTAATCCTGGTTAAGGCACTTAACACTATCTGCCTCAGTTTCCTCATCTGTAAAATAAGCTGGAGAAGGAAATGGCAAACCACTCCAGTATCTTTGCCAAGAAAACCCCGAATAGCATCACGAAGTGCTGGACATGACTGAAAAGAAATTACTGAATGTCATCTTAACATCCAGCTCTTTGGGCAGACCCTTGTTTCAAGCTTATATTGTACACTGATTAGATCTCAGGATGGACAGGCATGGATGGGGTTGGGGAGAACATTTAATTATTAATAATTTCAATCATTTTAAAGATGAGGAAACTGAACCCCAGAGAGGTTAAATGATTCACCCCAAAACATACAAGTAATTAATGTCCAAAGTAGAATGTGAACCCACTTTTGGAACAAGTTGGATTTGAGGAAATCCTAACCCTGATTGATAATCCAGATGACAAATGGGGGAAAATCTCTGCAGATCACAAATCTGAGTTTTGAGAAAACCTTTACATAGACATATCGACGCTAATTCTCTTCCAATAAGAGGATAATGAGCCTTCCATTTTCCTTTTCAGTAATTCCAACTAAAGGGTGTAGCCCATTGTAATTAAAATTCCTAATTGAAATACAAGTGTTTACTAAGAGCCTGTTCTGAGGAAAACACCATGGTAGGTGACATAAGGACACGAAGATGAGTCAGCCATGGTCCTGTCCTCAAGGAGCTTGCCTTATAATGCATTGTGGGAGTGGTATAAAATATGGACACAAATGAACTAGCGGTTAAAGTACACGAGACATTGAAAGGCTATGGCAGTTCAAAGGAAAGAGGAATCACTTTTGACTGGGGAAGGGGGAAAAGGATAGAATTTTTAAATACAATGAAATGTCATTAAATTAATACAGCAAATATAGTTAACTAAACATATCTAGTCCAATACAGGACTTGAACTAGACAACCTTCCTGCTCTAAATCGACGATTCATAAATTAATGTCAAGTTAATAATAGAGAAGTAGCTATGTGATAGAAGGGATAGAGTTCTGGACTTGGCATAAGACCTGAGTTCAAATTCTAACTTTAATACTTCCTAGCTATTGGTGTGACGCTATGCAGTCACTTCATCTCTTTCAGCCTCAGTTTCCTCAACTGCACAATGGGAATAATGAAATCATCTACTTCACAAAGAAACTGTGAGGATCAAATGAGAAAACAGATGTGGAGTGTTTTATAAACTTTAAAGCCTATATAAATATTAGCTATTATTCTTGTTATAATAAAGTTGCCATGTGCTACTTCTAGGTGTTTTAAAGACTAGATGAAACTTATTCTTTTATGTACTTCTTGTCTACCTCTAAGGAATATAATCTCTTTGAGGTTAAGCAGTGTTTCATTTATCTTTGTATCCTCAGAACCTAGAACATAGTCCTATAGACTTGTTTCAAGCTTATGCAATTGATTAGGTTGATACTTTGATATAATTGATACATTGATACAATTGATTAGATTGATACATTGATAGATTTGATGCACTCATTAGAGTATCACAAGACAGAGAGTCACAGATGGGTTGGAGAGAGCCTTCACATGGATGGGATCACAGGTACATCTGAAAGTTGGAGACTGTGAGAAGACATCTCAATTTAGGCTCCCCACCTTCACCCCATGTATAGAATATTTCTGCAAATAAGAAATAAGAAAAAATAAGAAAATTGGAAGCTACAGTGTTTCAAATGTTGGAGGCTGATGAATAGCCAACAGGAGCTAGTCTTGCAGTTTACCAATAGAATTTCTTTCTCTTTCTTCTACTTCCATTAATATGTGATCATCAATTGATGTGCAAATAACAGCATTCTTTTCCTGTAAAATTTATTCTAAACCAATTTTCTCCAACTTTTCTGATTACACACATCTCTATCAGAAAAAAAAATGTGGGACCAAGTGTGCATATTTAAATGTGTATTTATTTATAAATTATATATGCCTAGAATATAGTCAGTATTTAATAAATGCATGTTGAATAAATTTGGCCTATCAAACTAATTACACATGCCCTGGAAATCTTGTTAAAATTTTCATTTGCTTCACAAACTCATTTCTTGGTTTGGACAAAGGTAAGCTTCAGTCCAATTCAGTATAATATATAGGAATCAAATTCTGAATCAGTAGAGACTGAGTTGCTAAGGTTTCATTTCCTCTGTGAAGTAATAATACTTTTTAATTAGGAAGAATAATTCACCAAGGCCATGGGGCATTCAGTTTTCATTAAAATAAGCAGAAACCGACACCTTCACAACTTCCATTCATTGTTCTACTTTCTTTGGAGCCAAGCAGAAGTATAACCCCTTTCCCAACTGACATACTTTTAAATATTTGAAGACAGCTATCATATGCTCAATCTCCTCTTCTCTAGATGGAGCATCTCTAATTTATTCAGTCTTTTATTTGTATATCATGGTTTACAGTCCTTTATCTGGCCAGCCTCTTTTGGAAATCACTTTGCTGTGTCAATTTGTGTGTGTTATGTGCGTGCGTGCATATGCGTTAGATGAGTGAATTTGCTCAGGAATGGTGGAGGGATCTGAGACTGGGCATGTGATATAATTGGAGGAGAACTCTGAATGTGTAAGTTCCCTCCCCTAATATAGATCAACAACTCATCTGAAATTTAGTCTTAGAAAATTATTTGGAGTTCAGAGAACTGTCAGTAATAGTTTTTGCAAAATATGTGGCACAGAACTGAACTCAGCGTGTTGTTGGCATTCAGTTGTTTGAGTCATGTCCGACTCTCTGTGACCCCATTTTGGGGTTTTCTTGGTAAAGATACTGGAGTAGTTTTCCAGTCCTTCTCCAACTCATTTTTACAGATGAGGAACCGAGGCAAACAGGGTCAAGTGACTTTCCCAAGGTCACATGTGTGTTCATCCTTCGTTGCCGAGGAAGATCATGCCATCAGCGAAATGATGACATGACTTGCACTTGACTTTGTTTTGAGTGAGGGAGGGCTGTGCAGGTCACCAGCCTCACTTCTCCTCCAGAGTCATCTGAATCCAGTGACCAAATATTCGTCAGGATGACTGAAGATGACCCAGGATAAGGCAATTGGGGTTAAGTGACTTGCCCAAGGTCACACAGCTAGTGAGTGTCAAGTGTCTGAGGTGAGATTTAAAGTCAGGTCCTCCTGACTTCTGCACTGGTGCTCTATCCACTGCACCACCTAGCTGCTTCCCACCCCCAAGGTCTCATAACTAGTAAGTGTCTGAGGTCAGATTTGAACTCAGATGAATCTTCCTGATTCTAAGCCCAGTGCTCTATCCACTGTTCCACCTAGCTACCCTATGCCAGTTGCACTCTTCCTTAAATTACATTGGAATGATCAGCCCTCTCATTCCAGACACTATGCCTCTGTTCATGCTTAAGAGTATATTTGTTTGGCTTCTGTGTCTTACTGTTGATGCAGAGTGAGCTTAGACTCCGCTAAAATCTCCAGATCCTTTTTTTTTTAAACAAAAAAAAGACCTGTTGCCTGGCCCTGCCTCCCCCATCTTATATTTTTTTTTATAATTTTATTTTTGAACTTAAGGATAGGACTTTGCATTTATTCCTATTCGATCCTGTCCTCTTAGATTCAGCTTTACTGTTCTAACCTAATAAGATTTTGGGGGATCCTGACTCATCCATCATATTAACTATTCCTTTCAGCTTCATGGTATTTGTAGATTGGATAAGTATGACATCTATCTCATCCTCCAAATCATGGTTTCGAAAAAAATAAACAACACAGAGCCAAGGACAGGTCTCTAAGGGGTACTTCACTATGGATGCTGTAAGCAATTATTTCACTGTGCATGCTGTAAGCTATTATCATTTGAATTCTTTCTCTCAAGGTTGATATCAATCCCATTAACCTTTTCTCTTCATTCAACCACTTTCAAATCCACCTAACTATAGCATCATGTGGTCCAAATTTCTCCATTTTTGTCCATAAAGTTATCATGGGAAATCTTGCCTTGTGAAATCAAGCTGCATTGTGTACACGACAGTCACCTAATCATTGAGTCCAGTAACCTGGTGTCAGAAAAAGAAAAGGAAATTTGTCTGATATGAAATCCTCTTGATCAGTCCATGCTGAACTTGATGATGAGCACTTCTTTTTCTAAATACTCACAGAATATCCCACTAATAATGATATTTTACCAGAAATTAAAATTGTTTGCCAGTCTGTTTTTGTAGACTCTCCTCCTCCCCTTCCACCCTCCATTAAAAAAAGAACATCTGCCCCCTCTAGTTATGTGATCATAGTATATTTTCAGAGCTCGAAATTTGATCTTATAAATAATCAGAGGCCCAGAAAGGCTGATGTGCATCTCCTAGGTGTGAGAGGGCGTATCTAACATTGACATAAACTCTTATGTCCTGGGATATGTGCTCCATTTTTTGTGTTTCTCCTGAGAGCACCGAGAGTGGCCAGCAGTCACGTCCACTAGATCTTTCTATATCTCAGGATGTAGAATTGGAGGGCTGAACTAACTGGTTTTTAATCTCCCTTCCTGCTCCAGAAATCTATAACACTTATTCCCAGAGCACTGAGCCATCTATTAGTGTGGAGCTACACAGTTCTACTTCCTTTTCTTCTGTCACAGTATTTTTCAAAAATGTGTTTGGAATGGGATTGTAGCTCCCACTTCTGTTTTATCTGGGACCACTAAAATGTGAGTCAGGACCCAATCCAAGGTGCGAAAGAAGGGACAGGTGTTTAGATCTGCACAGCATAGAGCTGAGGACAGAGCTTGCCATGGGTTGGGACGTGGCATAAATTGAGGTTTCTTGGACAGAGGAGTAAGGAAAGGGCACAGCTGGGAGATTCCCACAAAAGGAGTGAGTAGAAGTTTGTGACTTGATCATAAGCTGATTGACTTGGTTGCTGGGAATTCAGGATACTGAGTGGAAGGTGCTAGAGGTAGATACTGGTGCCTATGTTATGTTATAAACGGCTTGACAACATATTCCAGCAATCTGGGGATAGGTTTAAAGGCTCCTACTAAACTAACAGAGGTTAGTTTGTGCCTAGTTTACAACATTCAGTTCCTTTGAAGTCCTGTGTGAGGTTGGCCCCTCCTTCTACCAAATTAGCTATTGCTATCAGAGAATTATTAGATCATAGATCTTAAGTTTCAAGGGATCTCAGAGGCCATCTAGTTCAATTCCTTCATTCAATCTCAGAAAAGTTGTGACTTTCCCAATGTCACCCAGGTGCTCCAAAGCCCTGCTGGCTTCCTATTATCTATGAAGCAATAACCAGACTCATTTATCCTCACCTTCTGTGCCTTCCCAAATCTCTCTATCCAACTATACTCCCCAGCAAAAATCTTCTATTTCAGCCAAGTCCTTCTCCTTACCGTTTCCAAAACATACCATTTAATGAACATTTATTCAGTTCCTACTATATGTAAGGCATTAATCATTCTGAGTGATCTGAAAGAAAAACGTTACTTTTTGAAAGATATGGGGAAAATTGGAGTTGAAACTAGTGTTGATGTTGATGAAGGAGGCAGGGTGGGAGGTAAACTGTGAGTTTGAAATGAGTTTCCAACTTATGTGGAAATATCCAGCAGGTAGCTGGAGATGCTGTACAGAACTGAAAGCAAAAGCTAATTAGAGTGTCATCTGAGATTCCTAATAGAGCTCTAAAATTTGTTTACTGTCCAATTCTAGCTCTCGATGAGTTACCCTGAAAGAAATTTCATTTTTGTTGGTAGCTTTGATAAAAGAGGTCAGTTCTCAAGAAGTCTGCCTTTCTCTTACAGGCAACAGTAACAGATGTACAATTTGGCCCCATGAGATTCCACCAAGATCAGCTTCAGGTATAGTATCTAAATATGGGTGATCGTTCTTCATCATGTTTCACTTTCCAGCTCATTTGGTGAACCTCACTTTGCACAGTCAGTGTGGTACTGAAAAGATTTGTGTAAATTAATTAAAACATTTTTCAAAGAAATTTCATACTTGAAACATATGAGATTGCTAATTATAGAAACTTATTTAGGGTGGTTCTTTTATGTGGTCAATAATCCTATACTGATTTCTTAGCTTTGGAAATCCAAATTTTCACATAAGCTCCAAGTGGGACCCATCTGTGCCCTCCTTCTTTATCAGACCAGGAGTCAAACCTGACTTCCAAATTCTGTTCACACTCAATATGATCTTCCCCATTTTTGGTACTCCTAGTCTTAGAACAGGTAATGGATTTTGGATTCTATTTAATAGATCAGGAAGAATGCAGTGATGGGAATTATTGGATGCTGCCTGCACTGAGAAGCATTAAAAAAAGAGAAAAGCAAGTGAAAATGTATGGGTTGTTCACCTTTTTTTTGTAAAATATTCAACAAATTTCATCTGTTTCAACCAATACCTAAAATATACCTACTATATGTAAAATATGCACATGGTACACAAATGCTGTGGGCTAAAGTGACAGAGATAACCATATGATATTTTTTTGTCCTGAAAGAGCTTATCATCATGTAGTGGAGATAAGAGTTCTTGTCAGCATCAGGGCAAGTCCCTTCATTACTATCTGAAAAGCAGAGAATCTGAGCAATTCTTGATCAGAGAACATCATCCCGTTGTTTTCATATTCATCCTTAACAAAATTAATCCCAGACCTCTTGATTTTTCCAAGGTTATTGAACCTCACTTGGCTAAGTTTTTGATGCACCTGGTCTGATATTTCCTTGGCCCTTTGCATCCACATTCTCTTGTGTTCTCACATGGCATGGCCATACCGCCTGGCCAGTCTCTGTGTACTCCAGCCTGCACTGGGCAATACCAGAAGAAGCTATGTATTTCTCCTTTTTCTCCAAGAGTATCTCCCTACCTCCCCAGAAGGGAAATCCATAGTTGATTTTCTATACTGTGTTCACTCCTTCATGTCCATGTACTTGGAGTAAGTCTAGACAGAAATTCCATGGTCTTGCCCTGGATCCCTGGGAAATATAGAATCCCCTCCATCTCAGACTTTGGGTGGCCTAAGATTCATCATGATATTATGGATATAATATATCCATCAAAGCTGCCATGTGTGAATCTGCAAAGTATGCGCCCAGATGAAGGACTCTGTCAGAAAACCCCTAGTTCTCCCAAAGTAGCTCATTATAGCCTTGGGCATTATAGCCCCTCGTGCACTCTGTAATCTAACCATCGTCACCTATCTGTTCTCACACAAAACACTCCATTTCCCATCTCCATGTAGTTGCATAGACTCTTCCCCATACCTGAAGTGCTCTTCCTCCTCATCTTTGCCTCTCAGAATTCCTGGTTTCCTTCAAGATTCAGCTTAAATGTCACCTTTTACAGGCAGCCTTTTCTGGTCCCATCAGCTACTAGTGCCTTCCCTTCTTAGATTACCTTTGATCTTGGGCAGACCTATTTATTTACTTGTCTCTGGCCCTAGAATGGGAGCTCTTTGAAGGAAGGGACTGTTTTTTTTCTATTTTTTCATTTGTTTGTTTAATTTTTTATTTCCCCAGAGCTTACCACAGTACCTAGCATATAGTAAGCAGTTGATAAATGCTTGTTAAATAACTGGACAGCAATTTCCTAGATTCTAATTCTTTTTTGATAGTATTTTTCCAATTACATGTAAAGACAATTTTTAACATACTTTATTTTTAAGTAAAATTTCAAGTTCCAGTTTTTGTCCCTCCTCCCTTTTCTCTTCCCTAATGTGATAAGAAGTTTGATATAGGTTATATATGTGCAATCATGTAAAACATTTTCATATTAGTTATGTTGTGAAAGAAGAAACAGAACAAAAGGAAAGAAAAGCTACCAAAAAATAGTAAAAATTATATGCTTTGATCTACATTCAGACTCCATCAGTTCTTTCTCTGGATGTGGGTAGCATCTTCCATCATGAGTCTTTTGGAATTGCCTTGGATCATTGTAGTGCTGAGAAGAGCTAAGTTAGTCATGGTTGATCATCTCACAATGTTGATGTTACTGTGTACAATGTTCTCCTGGTTCTGCTCACTTCACTTTGCATCAGTTCATGTAAGTCTTTGCAGGCTTTTCTGAAATCCATCTGTTCGTCATTTCTTATAGCACAATTGTATTCCATTATATTCATGTACCACAACTTGTTCAGTCATTCCTCAATTGATGGGCATCCAATTTCCAATTCTTTTGCCACCACAAAAAAGAGCTGCTATGAATATTTTTGTGCCTGTGGTCCTTTACCCTTTTTTCTTGATATTTCTGCACCTGTTTCTCTCCAATCCCCAGTAAAGACTTATTTCTGCACTTTCTAATGAATCTGCCCTAATTCAGAAAGGGTTCCTTTAGGTGATTAGGTGATAGTTGAAGCCCATTTCTAAATCTCCCCCTTCCTCCTCTAGACCAGCTTATCTGTAGTCACTAGGACCACTCTTCTCTTTATCTGAGTCTTATTAAGAGATCTTCTATATCTGCAGGCTTCCCAAGTACATTAACTCGGCCTTCCCATCACAATTTATTTCTGGATTTTGGTCAGTGCTTTTCCCTAGCTTTCAAGTCAACATATGCCTCTTTATTGTAGCTTGCCTAATGATCTGAATGATTTTTTTTAAATCAGACCCCTTAACAGTATCCCTGATGTTACATTTCATACCCTCAAGGCAACTAGATTCCCTTTTCCCTTGCAGTAGATTTTGTTTCAAACATTTTGTGTATATACCTCTACGCTGAACACACGCTTCTTCACCAACTATGGGTTCCAACCTCAGTTTTTCCCTAACATCACACCTCGTAGTCATTTTCATTGAAAACTATGATCTTACGGAGCTAGAATCTACTCAGATTTGCTTGTTAACCACAATAAACCTGGTCCAGGTCTCCTACAAGCAAGTGGAGGCCCACCACCAGATGTCCAGCAACCTTTAAGGTAGAGACTGACCACAGCCATCCGTATACAATTGCTAATCCAACCATTCATTTTAGAAATCAGAAGATAGAACTTCATGATTTTCTCTGATTGTTCAGAATCATAACTTGCATACTCTCATCCCTTTCCTTTTTTGTGTGTCCAGGGTTCCGGTAGTCATTGCTCTATAAGGTTCATAAGAACCTTGGGCTTCAATAAATTGTTCTACAACTAGCCCCCATGCTTATAAATGACAATGGAGAATTCATGGTTCTGAAAGTTCACAACTTCTGAAAGCGGCATGACTAAACTCCCTAGTGAGAGGCCATATATCATCTAACCAAGTATATCTGGAATGTCCATTCTCCTGAGCTAGTCCACCAACAGTACTTTAAGGCCAGGAAGTTACTCTAGGTAGAAGAACAGAATCAAAATTTCAACATGACGTGAGCAAAGTAGACTAGAAAAGCGGACAGTGTCCAGCAATCCTTGGACACTTACTGCTTGCCTGCTTTATGGAATCAACGTTGACCCCATTGATTTCCAAGACCTTAAATAACTAATTGGTTGATGTTGCTGATCTGAACGTTTCTTGGTACTCTGTATCTATTTTCTCCTCCCTGTATTATCCAGACTTGCTCTCAGTAAAATACCATGGGTTGAACTTCCATAAATACCCTGGCTTTATTCATAAGATCGCAGTTCTAGAGCTGGAAGGGTCTTGGGGGCCATTAGTCCTACCCCTTCATTTTACCAATTAAGAAGGTAAGATTCAGGGAGACTAAATAATTTGCCTCTGGTCATACAGGTGGTAAGTGTCAGAGGCAAGATCTGAAACCAGGCCCTCTTGACTCCAAAGCCAATGTAATTTTTCACTCCCATACTGTTTAAGATTTCTCATGAATATTTCCTTTGCCACTATTTGGGAATATGCTGCCTGGCCAGACTCTGATTTGGCCTCATAAAGTGCAGGCCCTGTCTGCCTTCATCTCCTACTAAGCAGCAACAGTCTGGGCAAATCTGGGCCTGGTAAAAAAAAAAGTGATTATGATACATAATAGTGTAAGATGAATGTGCCAGAGAAATATGAACCAGAGTTAACTAAACATTTCCAGTTGACTTTCTTTGCAGTATTTGCACAAATTTTGAGTTAGTGATGTTGAATGGTTCGGTAAAATTCTTTAAATTTTAAAGTATTAATTGTTCCAATGGAATTATTTAAATTTTTTGAAATCTTAACTATGTTTTATATTCTGGATAATCATATTTGCTCCATAGTGAACATGATTATTTGAGTGTTAAAGTTGATTATAGTGATAGCAAGACATAAGACCTAGGTAAAACACTTAAAAATATTTGTTGTATATCAATTAGGCATGCATTTCCTGAATATCTGTGGTGTACTTAACAAATGAAACAGACACAGTTTGTAAACTCAATGAGTATATTAGGCAAATTGAGAAGGGAAGACATGTATAAAAGCATTATTTCCTGGTAGCTATAATATAACCCCCCTCAAAAAAAGTTTTATAGATTATATCAATGCATTTGATTATTAGAAGAAAATTATGTGTGCTACACATTTATTGTTATATAGCTCTGTAGATATATCTAGATATAGATATGAATCTACAGACAGATGTGAGTATATATGTATATGTGTTTATATATTTATCCTTTTTTTAAAAAACAACTTGTTATCATTAGACCAGTATGGGGAGAAAGATACTGAGGTCACAATCTGTGGTTGGTTTAAAAATGTTTGTGTTCCTTTGAATTAGGTACTTTTAGTGTTTACCAAAGAAGACAGCCAGAGTAATGGATTCTGCTGGGCATGTGAGAAGGCAGGGTTTAAGTGCTCACTTGCGAAGAATCCTCAGTCTGCGCTTGAAAGCTTTCTGGAAAAACATCACGACATCATCATCATCGATCACAGACATTCTCGGCAGCTGGATGCAGTAGCACTGTGCAGGTAAGAGTGGACCTCAGCTCACTGAGAGCCTTGGAATCAAATGCTGACCTGTATCAACTCTGGGAGTATGGTCCCATCTCTTGACTTCTCAGTATCCCAGGTCTCTTACAAGTCGCTGAGCAAGTCACTTAACCCTGTTTGCCTCAGTTTCCTCATCTGTAAAATGAGCTGCTGAAGGAAACGGCAAACTCCTCCAGTATCTCTGCCAAGAAAACCCTAAAGTGGGGTCACAAGAGTTGGACATGACTAAAAAAAGAAAATAGTGTTTTTGAGTTCTGCATCCCTGCGGAGTCTGACTATGTGGTAAGTGTAGTGCTATGAGCAGACAAGCAGGCACATATCAGAGGTTTCCTTTAGTTTCTTTTTTTTCTTTAATTTCTTTAATTTCTTAAAGGAGAATCTTTAGCTTGGTGCCTGATGAAAGAAAGGTCCAAGGGAGACTCAAATACATAATAACCACAAAAACTAACTTCCATTGTGCCCTTTAAAGTTGACGTGATGCTTTATTTGAACCCCCAAACCTCTGTGACTTATTGTCTCCATTTCATCAATGAAGAAATTGAGACGCAGAAAGGTTAGTGACTTGCTTGTGCTCCCCCTATTCCTAAGTGCTAGGGTTAGGATTGAACTCAGGTTTTCTTGACTCCAACAACTATTCTTTATTCGGAAGTCTATATTGTCTCTCTATTGATGCATAATTAATTATGGATGCATATCTACTGAAAATTAATTGTTATTTAATATGACCATTTTAAGAAAGAAAAATAAGATTTTAATAAAATACAGTGCTTTCAAACTTTGATTAACTAGACCCCTCAAATAACAAGATTTGGCACGGAATGGGTTCTTTAATTTCATAGGGTAATAAATATATTTAAACAGTATATAGTCAAGTTTCTAAAAGAGATCAGGAAAGCAAAGTATCAAAATGCAGGTCTTTCCTTGTAGAGATAACACACTAAACCACTCTCAATCATTAATAACTTGGATAAGATTAGTTTATTAAACCTCCTTGCATATTATCCAGCAAGAACCTAAGGAAGGGTAGCTGTGGCATATTGAAAAGAACATTGGACTGGCTGGTAGGAGACCTGGATTTTTGTCCCAGCTCTCTCTTTTCTCTAGCTATGTGACCTTGGGCAAATACTTTATTTCTCTGGACTTCAGTTTCCTCATTAAGGGATTGTTTCAAAGAATCTCTAAAGTCTATTTCAGTATTAACATACTATGGGTGTGATTCAGGATTGCTTAGTTTTAATGCTAGAGGGGACTGACTTCCAAATTGTATTCTCACTAACCTTAAATAGTTTAAAGTGTCAAGAGCACCTGCAAGGGGGTCAAACTCAAGTAGAAAGGGATCCCTGCAGGCTGCATATTGACTTAGAAAACCACAAATTAATATTGTCTCTATTGTGTTTCATGATTGTTTATCTTATTAAACATTCATTAAGTTTATTAAATAAATTAAATTTTTTGTAAAACATTTCCCAGTGACATTTTAATCTGGTTCAAACCCAAAGTTGATGCCTCTGACTTAGAACACAAGGCATTCGTGTATGGAAGGAATGCCCTAGTCAGGGAACTCTGGGTGATCAGAAAACAGATGTGAGAAAGTATAAGGTAGTAAAAGAAGGAGGCCAGATGAGTAGATGTTGAAGATTCACTCTTCTACCTTCAGCAATTTTGCCCATGTTCAAATATCTATCAGTAATATTGCATACTGAAAATTCTTCTTCATTTTGATGACCCTGAAGCCTTCTAAAATGGTGAATTATTTTTTTTTTAAATGTCATTCTTATTTTATGGTACTTAACTTCATACAGAAAAGGATCCCATAGTGCTGCATATTGGAAAAGCTTTTAATAACTAGGGTCTATTTGTTCAATGCTAAAACATCCGTGGAATGGATGAATAAAATGCTTATTGAGCTCTGCTATGTAATGGGCACTGTGGTGGGTACAAAGATGAGGAAGGCACGAGCTTTGGTCTCATGGATTTTACGGTTTAATAGAAATAGCCCAATTAAGTAAAGGGATGTAGTGCTATACTACTCTTAATTGACCAGAAACTTTAATTAACCAAAATGACAAACTCTCTGAGCAATTCTACCTAATCAAGATCCAATGGTATTATTAATAATACTTTTTACTGTTTGTGAGTACAGAATGTCTATGGCATTATATAATGCCAAGGTTATAGAGTCAGCTGCCCCAGCTGTGATTTATAATTGAGAAGATAGTATCTTTAGGGAGGAGCATTTCATTAAATGTCAGAATGGTCAAATAATAATGGAAGTATAGCTATGTAGCTATTTGTTGAGGGGCTTTATATTTTGAATTTTTTTAAAAAATGTTCAGTGGGTGGGGCTTAGAGGGAAGGATAGATTAATGGAAATGCTTGCTAATTAAAAATGAAAATAAAATTACTGCAAATAATATTTTATTAAATTTTGTAATATTTTAAATTTTGCTAGATATTTTACATACATTATCTTATTTGAGTCTTTCACCAATCCTGTGAGGTAGGCATGGCAGAAATCATTATTCCTATTTTAAAGATGAGGAAATAAGCTCAGAGAAGTTAATTTGCCTGTGGTGATAGCCAGTAACCATCTCTTCATAACTCCAAATCCAGCACTCCATCAATTATAATTTTATACTGCAGTAAATCCAAAAGGGTTTGAAATGAACCATTAGTACTATCAAACCAAGAATAACCCATTTCCTTGAACCTCCTTCCAATTCTCTGAATAGAAAGGGATTCTGGCACAGCAGGGATGCTATGGGGCCAAGTAGCCTGATGGCCTAGGAATTCCTGCTGGTATCCTTTCTACCCCATCCTCCAGTTTAAATCTCTGAGCTGCTCCCTGATTTTAAAAACTTTGATCTTTTTTAGTTGATAGTGAAGACAGTCGGAAAGGCACTCCAGCTACATTTCAGAGCTTGGACCCCTGCTTCTCAAGCTGCCCCCTGGCAACCCTCCTCACTGGTTATGCTACCGCTCAGTAGCAATTAAAGACCACAAGCCCCAAAGAGCCTTGCAAATATTTTTGCAGTGTACTAGCTCCTGCCAGAACTTTCCCTACTAAAGGACACCCTTCTGTCTCAACAACATTTAGCATAAAATCATTGCAAAATATTCTGAAAACTTTAGGAAATGTAGAAAGCTTGTTGCTCCCTTCAAGAAGTTCCCCTCCCCCAATGCTTTTTAATTCATTAAGTAAAATTTTTGTAATAATAAAGAAATAGAGAGACATCATTGGGTAGCTGATAGAGGCTTGTTGGCCTAACAGCCAGGAGACCTGAGTTAAGACTTGCCTCAGCTACATATGAGCAAGTGACTCAGCTTCCCTGTATCCCTTGGCAGCAAAGACTATTAAGTTATAGATAAGTTACTGATCTGCATTGTTAGAGGGATTTCCCTACACTTATTTAATCAGAGGTCTAGACCAAAAAACAAAAAGGTTATTTTAGAGATTATAAAAATAATTAAGGACTTTATTTCACTATTCTATGTCACTTGGCTATTTATTTCCCTATTTCCCAATTTTAAATTTCTGCTCTTCATTTCACTCTTTTAAAAAAATTCTACATTTATTTCCCTATTTTATATCTCTGCTATTCATCTCCCTATTTTATACTATCTACTATTTAACCAATTATTAAATTAATTACATTGTTTTCTACATCTCTGCTATTTATTTCACTGTTAATTTCCTGTTTTCTATCTCCCTACTGATACCCATTTACATCCATCAACACTATCTGAAGTTCCTTTGCCTTTCCTCCTCCAAAATTGGGCTCTCTTCCTTTATTTTATAATGATAAGTTCAAATGTATTTGTTTATTTTAAAGGTATTTTAGAGTTGATTTTAAAGTATTTTTGGTTTTTATTTAAGGTCTATCAGAACAACTAAATCCTCAGAAAACACGGTTATTGTTGGTGTAGTACGAAGGTAATTTTTTTTTTTTTTTGGTGTCAAGAATCACATGAAATGTAATGTTTGTTCATAGAAGAATGTAAGCACTTTGCACAATTTTAGAATGCTGGGCTGTGTGACAAGCCTTCTCTCTGACGTCGTAGTCCTTCCCTGTTTCCTTCTGCTCACTGGAGACTTTAGCAGTATTTTCAGCTCCATTTAACTCTGTGGATTAAACCTCAGATCAATTTCTAGACTCTGAAGATTAAGTCCTAACTGCTTCTCGATTCCAAAATAGGCAAGCCTGGAGAAAATTGGCTCCCTTAAATGACTGTAGCTGTCTGTGAGCGACAGGGGAGGAAGAGGCATGTCTATCACCTTGGGACACTTGCAGGGTTGCCTTGGGGTGGGACCTTGTGTTTATAGTTGTAGTGAAATCCTATCTGTTCTTTAGCTTCCAAAGCCAAAGTCCTCCTGCTCAAGGGGTAGTACAAACCCGATGTTATTTTTAGGAGTAATTCTTCTCTGGCTCATTGACTGAAACAGTTTCATAGCCACGTTTCAGGATTTTAGGTCTTGTAGAAGTGTGGGTTGGATTTTGTTGTTTGTTTCTGAGTGAGTTGGAGAAAGAGGTGAATTTCAGAGCAGCATGGCCTTGTAGAGAAAGAGAGAGAGACAGAGAGAGAGAGAGAGAGAGAGAGAGAAAATGTGTGTGTGTGTGTGTGTGTGTGTGTGTGTGTGTGTGTGTGTGTGTGTGTGTGTGTAAAGAGAAAGCTCTGATATTTTATGTCTGATACTTAAAATGTTTTGGAGTTTGGTTGCCAGATCAAAACCACAATAAAGTCATCATCCAAAAGTGTATTTTTTTTTAACGACTTTAATGTTTCCAAGGGGTGCAGAAAAGAAAAAGAAAAGACCTAAATAACGGAATAAATATTTAAAAATTGGGGATGCCTGTTCCTTTCAGACACTCATACATCTTAAGCTGGGGAATATTTTTGTACTGGATCGTACTGTCTTCTGCAATAGCTAGAAAAATGTGCAAGTGAGAGAGATGTTGGGTTTGTAAAGTGTTTGTTTAGCCCTGGGTGATATCTCTGGAACCCTTCTAGATGCTCCTACTTTCTTCCCCTCATTTGCTAAATTTGGGCTTCCTCCTACTGGAGGTCTCATTTTTAAGAGACTCTAAGGCTATTGTGAAGTTGAATCAGCAAAGACTTATTCATCACCTACTACATGTCCAACCAACCTTGTGCTAGGCGCTTGGAGTAATGTAAAAGAAATAAAGAACATGGTTCCTGCCTGCCCTTATAGGGGCATTCCAGTCTGATGGGTGACACATAGTTGAGAGTGATTATATTGAGTGACAAGGTAGGAAAGAGGAATCATGTCCTTCTATTAAAAAAATGTAGGGTTAGATTAAAATGAAAAAGTATGTGATGAGGGAATGTTTAAGCAAATATTAAATAACTTCTCTGCTTTTATAAATAGAACCGGACTTCTCATCAATAAAGATGCTCATTTTTTAGCTAAAGGAATTTTTAAAAGACATAACTCAATAGAAAAACAAAGGGAAAGAACTCAAGTTAGGATATTTGCAGTATGTTTGTAGCAAAACTGACTGGCTAATATAATTTTCACATTTTGAAGCAGCATTGTGTTCTGAAAAAAATTGAGAAAATAACCTTTCTGAATACTTTTTAGGCTTTAAAATACAAATTGAGAGGTAGGATGGTCTTGTTTAATTTCAGTTCCTTTAAAAATTGCTCTAATTGTTTAAGTTTATGAGTAGATATGAAAGGTCACTAATGCTAGGATCTTACCTTTGTCATTTTCTTTTAAAGGGGTGAGCGTGAAGAAGCATCCATCATGCCCCTCATTGCTGCTGGCTTTACAAGGGTACGTAAAGGCATCTTTGTCTCTGAAGTCACAGCGTCATGTGAGGAAATTGCTTTAGGGTATCTTTCACATAAATAATTTTTATTATAAACTCACTAACAGTGCCAACAAATACAATGAAACGAGAGTATTTAAAGAATAAAATGTAAATTATATTTTTCTCTAAATTATATATATATAATATGCATACAGAGAATAAATAGAATCCTAACTATAAATATGCCTAGAGCAAACAAAATATGTTTGCAGTTTATTTTAAAGAAAAATTATAAACTTTAACAAAATAATGGTGACAGCAACTTATTTGCTCTGGGTCTTTTTACGATCTCTTTTCCTTTTGTGCACTTACAAAGTTCTGTTGACTATTTTAAAAATACCTTTTAATAGTCAGGTGGTGGCTGTTTTTCTAATTTGGCCTTTTTCATTTTGCATCACTTCATAGAAACATTTCTGTGTGTTCTTCTGATTTGAAGTTTTTCACAGCCGTCTCCAACGCTGTTCTTCCACAGTTTGTCCAGAGAGTCCTCCAAATGTTGAACATAGAGGTTGTTTCCATTTTTTTTTACCACTTAGAAATAAAGCCACCACAAATATACTGGTAGAGATAGGTCTTTTAAAAAGAAATCCTTAGGATAGAGTAGTAGTTATGGGATTATTTGGACAAAAAGGTAGGATCCATTTGATGCTCCTGACTGCATGTTGCCTCAAAGGTTCCCAAAAGTACTGGACCAAATTTAGTGTGTATAAGGTGGCACCTCAAAGTTCATTTTATTTTCTTGTCTCTGATGATTAGAGTTCGAGTAGTAGGTAGAAAGCTAGAATTGGAGTCAGAGTGGAAGAACTGAGTTCAAATTCTGTCTCAGACACTTAGCTTTGTGACCCTGGGTGAGGGACTTACTACCTTCAGTCTGTTTCACCTATCAAATGAGGTTAATAAGAGCACATGAATCACTGGGTTATTATGAGACTCAAATGAAATATCATATGTAAATAAAGTGCTTTGCAAACATTAAAACACAATACAAACATTGCTACTGCTACTACTGCTACTGGTACTACTACCACCATCACCACTTACTACTACCACCATCACCACCACCACCACCACTACTACTATACTACATCTGCTTATTTGTGAGAAATTGTTTTAATGGATTAAGATGACAACAAAGATTTTGAGTGGTAATAACTTTACAAAGAATCCTGCTCCTTATCTGGACTTAAATTATGCCTTAGCAAATGGTTTGTGTTTTCTTTCTTTAGTCGCTTTAAAGTAATAATTGTAAATATATCTGAATATGATAAAACCCTCTTCAATAGGATGCTTTAATTTAAAATTATAGTGTGGAACGCTTTATTGTACTTATTACTTCTATGAATATAGTACTTAAGACCGATTCAATTTAATAACATATTAATAGTGAAGGTAACTGACTCTTAACCATTCTCAAGGATCTGACACTAAAAATTACAAGCCAAATGTCCCAGTAAGCCTGTGTGCCCCAGAGACTCAAGACCTGAGTTAAAGTCTTCAGATAAAAGAAAAGAGCTTCAGAAGTCATATAATGGGACTTTATGTGTTTTAGTCATGGACCATGAAGTCTGGTGTGCCAGGGTGGGAAACTCCAAACTATAGCTCATCTGGCCCTAGCAAGTATAATAAATCTGTGTAATGAAGTTTTGAGTTGGACTTACTGAAAGATAAATATCTGCTTAACCCAGAAGTTTGCAAACATTGAAGCCTCATTGCTTTTTACCTCTGTAGATTTAATCCTGGTTGGGGTTGAAGGTGGGAGCTGTGTGGGGAGGGAGTGCAAAGATATTCCACCTAGATCGAGTCTTGGTTTATTTGCCTAAGACTTTCAGAGACAATTTGATCTCAGCATTTTCATCACTAGTTACTTCAGCTCACATGTTTTAAAACAGGAATCTGAGAACTTGTTTCTTTAAAGAATATTTTAATATTAATATTTTAAAAATATTTGTATAATGATTTCAACATAATTGGTTTCCATTATTATCCTAGGTATTTTATTTTATATACTTAAAAATATCATTCTGAAGAGGGGTCCATAGGCTTCAGCAGACCAAAGCGATCCATGAGAGCCAACAGTGGTTAATATTTTTATGTTGCTTTATTATTTGCAAAGAATGTTATATATATTTTCTCATTGGATCATGACACTAAAAAGGCTAAGAACCCCAGCTTTGACAAATGCTTCCTGACTGCCCCAGTATTCTTCAAAACAACTACTTCTGGCTTATATTTCCAAACCAACTTTATTTTGTAAATACCCTTTATTTCTCATGGCCTTTTGAAGTTTCTGCTTTCCACCTATGTGAAGTTCAGGGAAAATATTTTATTTTTCCCTCTAGGCTTATTCTGCTCAGCTAAGGTCATTTTAGTTCATTTTAACTTCATGATCTTTATAAGAACTTTTTCAAAGGCTCTTGACATGCTGGTATGGTCTGGGTTACCTGTGGCTGATAACTGGCTGTATTTCTTAAAGCATATTAACTAAGAGGCCCACCAAAACAGTTCTAAATATCTAGAAGAGATCTCCAGAGTGAGGTTCTAGAGCCCGTGCTTGCACAATGTCCTTGCTCTGAACAACTTTAGTTGACCAGTGACCCAAAGCAGTCCCTTCCCCAATCATGCAGGCTTACTTATTCTAGGGAGCTTTCTACCAGGGCCTCTTTTCCATGCATGCCTGAGCTAAGGTCTCACATACAAACAGCACAAGACACTTTTCAAAAAGTCACATTATCAGTCTTTACAATGCTCCCTTTCTTTATAGCAACAACAATAGTAACTTTCCATAGTGCTGTAAGGTTTGCAAAGTTCTTAACATATATCATTTCCTTTGAGACTTACAGCAGCCCCTGTAGGGAAAGTGCTGCAGGAATGATTAATCCCATTTTACAGATGAGGAAACTGAGGCTCAAAGAAGTTAAATGACTTGTCCACAGTCACACAGCTAGCGTATGTGTGTGTCACAGGTGGAATTTGAATGGAGGACTTCTCTCCAAACAAACAACCAGTCGGTTGACAAGCATTTATTAAATGCCTGTAGTATGTGTCAGGAATTATGCTACATTCTGGAGATACAGAAACAAAAATGGTGTAATTCTTGCCCTCAAGGAGTTTATTAGGAGAGACATATACATGTGTAAATCTATACAAAAAATGCAAAATAAATACAAGGTCATTTTTGAAGGAATGGCACCTGTTAGTAGCTAGAGGCAGAACAAGATAAGGAAAGATTTCCTAGAGGAGGGGGAGCTTGAGCCAGGTTTGAAGGAAGTCAGGCAGGGGTGCACTGGTAAATGTTTAGCACCCAGCTCTCTGAAAAGCACAGTATACTTATAAGTTGAATTTACATCGTTAACATTTTTCTCCATCATCTTCTCAAAACAACACAATCCACAAAACAATGCATTGCGGTAGTTTGCAGATGCTAACACTGAAAATTTAACAATCGACTCCAGGAGCTGACTCCAGCCTAGCCCTGAATTGCAGAGGTGAGGAGGGTGTACCCTCTAGCCATAGGGGACAGTTAATGCAAAGGACAGCCACCTTGTTGCTAGGAGAGAATGTAAGGCAGAAGTAGTTTTACCTAAGAATCAAAACATGGAGAAAAAGAAAACTCAGAAAGGATAAATAAACCTATGTCTTCGTGACAAAACTGTTTAGAACCATTTCTAACTTGTATGTGCTTGTGCATGTGAGTACAGTCTTCATAGCCTGGCTGGATGAGGAAGCAGATAGTTTGCATGGGTGACCATAAATTTGTTCATGAAAACACACATCCTTTTTCCGTCCTTTGTGGAATTCCCTCCCTGGGAGCAGTCCTGGGCAGATGGCTTTTAGAGCGTCCAGAGACAGCCCATTTCAGCAAGGAAGGAGCAAACTACTGCTCTTCTCGGTTGAGCCCCCTTTTGGGGTCAGAACCCTTTTGTCCATCAGCTGATCTCTGCCAGGTCGACATGCATGGCTGCCCTCTTACCTGAAGCACAGAGGTGTCTCCTGCCAGCTTATAGCCAGTCAGCTCTGCTTTTGTATGCAGGTTGGCTGAGTTTTCTGACTGTTCTCAGACAACCTCTTTGAGCCAAGAAGTGGACAGTGAGTCCTTCAACCACATGAGATGAAGTTGGCCACACAGCCATCGTTGACTCTCATGTAAGACAGTGAGCAGGAGATCTCTGCTGGCCAGCTCTTTTTGGCAACTGATGAACTTTTACTAATCTTGTAATAGCTATACCTGTCTATATACTTAATCTAATTAATTAATTCCACTGCTGACAGATTTCAAATTGGGATTGTTTAATGGCTTTTGGTGTACACAGGATAGGCATTTAAATAGGAGCAAATGGGAAGTAGAAGGGAACATGGAATGAGATGGAAAAAATGCTGATGAATGCTGACTTGTGAAAAGCAGTGCTAAATGCAGAAGATAAAAATAGAAAAATGAGACTGTATCTACTCTCAAGGAGCTCATACTCTACTTGGAGGAGACAGCATATAAAGGAGCATCCAGCTCCTGGCAGATAGAAAGGCTGACTAGTACTTGGCCTTTTGGTAAAGAAAGCTCCAGGGCAATGAGAGAGCAAATGGTTTATCATACCAAGAGGATAGTGGATCCAAGGGTCAGAGGAGAAGGAGAAGAAGAAGAGGGGGAGGAGAGAAGAAGGAAGAAGTAGTGGTAGTGGTGGTGGTGGTAGTAGTAGTAGTAGTAGTAGTAGTAGTAGTAGTAGTAGTAGTAGTAGTAGTAACTGGCATATGTGTTTTAAGATTTTCTTGGTTCTTTACAAGTATCTCATTTGATCCTCATAATACTGGGAAATAGATACTATTATCATCTCCCTTTTACAGATGAGGAAATAGAGGCAGACATAGGTAAAGTGACTTGCCCAGGGTTACACAGTTAGTAAGTGTCTGAGGCTAGATCTGAACCCAGGTCTTCCTGTCTCTCGAACAGAGTTGGACCTATGAGTTGCCTGTCCATTCAACCAATGTGGCCAAACCAAAAATGTACACAAATGACAAGGTTTAATAAATGTCACCAAGTGTGCTTTTGTAGTCTTAACGACTGCTAATGAAATGCTCTGGATGGAATAAAAAGAGTGTCTACAAAAAAAAAGTGTAGTTGCTTCCAAGATGACTTTGTGAAACATGGTTTAATGGACATTTTTCAAAGGGTAAGAGTTGGCTGGGAGCTTTGTGAATTGTTTTGGTCTCCCTGAAATATTTGTGCCCAAGAAATGTTATGGCTAAAAGCAAGTTAACCTCCCTAAGCAAGGAAATGAGATTTATTTTCCGCTCGTGAAAAATAACAAGTATATTGTTAAAATGAGACCTATAAGCATTGTTTGTGGCCTCATGAACTGAGCCAGAGTCTATACGTTGTAAAATGCATGGAAATTCAAGCACATTGCAATTTATTGATGTGCATGATGAGGTCGATGGTTTTTTAAAAAATTTTATTTAAGGAAGGCAAAGTATTATCTTTCAATAAAGAATTAACCTTGACAATAAAATGTAAACAAGAGCTTAAATAATTAATTGTGAGTTTTTTCCCCCTACTTCAGATTTCAGGCTTTTGTAGCAATATAAACACAGCATGAACTTCTTTGACCATGAGTATAGTGATAAGACCTCTAAAGTTATTCAGACTTAGAATTACTTTTTAAGAAATTTAAGGTTTGGACTTTTGGTTTTAAAAAATCTTTCCTCCATCATTTTTGAAACACCTTGGAAATGCTTGTCTTAAGCTTTTCAGTGAGTTTTCTAACCCGTAGCCCTGTCCAAAGAGATTAGCAAGAATTAATTCCCTTTGGTTAAGGTAATAGAATTATTTACAGAAATGCATTAAAACCAAAGTGATTCTTGCCTTTCTGTTTGCAGAGATACATAGAAAACTGCAATATCATGGCCTGTTACAACGAACTAATTCAGCTGGAATTTGGCGAGGTGCGGTCACAACTCAAACTAAGGTAATTCTGTCACTTTGAACACGCACATCAGGGCAGAATGAAGCAGTGAGGGTGACTGTAGCTATACTGGACTTGTTATTTGTGGAACTGGAGGGCAATAAATGCCTGGCCATCCAAATAGCCTCTGCCAACTTTTACTGCCTCTCTCGAATCGTCAGGGCTTTCTTACTGGATTGTCTGGCCAAAATAACCATTAGGTGGATACCTAAGTGATTGTCATATCATACTTAAAGAACAACTATTAATGGTTCATTGGCAGCCTGCGGCAGCCTGACATTGGTCATGGGACCGCTGCTATTTAAGAAAAGCAATAATTATAATCCACATTCCCTTGCACTTTAATTTTACAAAGTACTTTTTTGCTGGGGGTCCTGGGAGGTTGGTAGGGAAAGCATTATTAGGCCCATTTTACAGATCAGCAAATTTACACTTGGCGACTGGCCAGGCTCACACAATTTGTTATTGTCAAATCCAGGTCTCTTGACTCAAAAGCCAGTATCCTTTCTATGTTTCCTCCAATTCAGTACTTCTTTCACCTGTGATTTAGATGATTGGTATTTAGGGACTGAGGTCAATAGTGGTTATTATTCTGTCTTTTCTGACTCTTTGTGACCCCATTTTGGAATTTTCTTGGCAAAGATTCTGTAGTGGTTTGCCATTTCCTTTTCCAGCTCATTTTACAGATGAACTGAGGCACTTAACTGAAGGTTAAGTGACTTGCCTGAAGTCACAAAGCTAGTAACTATCTAAGGCTGGATTTGAACTCTAGAAGAGGAGTCTTTCAGATTCCAAGCCTAGGGCTCAATCAGCCATCCACAGAATGGTTAAATAAACTCAGGGGTATACTTCATAGGCCCAATTCAGTTCCCCTATGGAAGCACCCTACATCTGGTAGCCATGCTGAAGAGGGCCTTGGCAGTAACCCACCAGGCAGAGTTGCTCCTTTCCAGCTGGATCCAAGCAGGCTACTAATGGGATATAGTGCACAGAATTATAGATCCAGAGCTTGAAATGAATTTGGAGGTCATCTACTCAAATCCCCTCATTTTACAAATGTGGAAACTGAGATTCAGTGGAGTTAAAGTTATTTGCTCAAAGTCACACAGAGAATAAGTGGCAGAGATAGAGAGTCAAGAACCAAATTTCTTTCCCCGTACCATACTGCCTCTAATCAATGCTGTTAAATGGCTCAGCAAACAGTTAAATTTATTATAGACATCTTCTATTTGATTTAGGCAAAAATCAGTTCTCTGAATCAGGGATGGTCCTACAGCCCCAAGCTCCCTGATGAAATTATCCCTTAGGAATGTAGAAATGTGAAGCTGTGTCATTTAGTGGCATTGATCGGAGCATGATACTCAAGAGGGCAAGATCACAGTTTCAATCACTGGGCAATCCAGTTAACACCACAAAGAGGAAACTCTGTTTCCTGGCCACAGGTTGCCCTGTGAGCCCCAGACAGTCATCTCATCAATGCATGCCAACAGGGACCAGTCAGTAGAGAGTGGATGGCTCAGGAAACCCATCAACACTCCTGGAAAAACAATCCAGAATCCACGTCCTCAATTGTCACTGCAAAAAATAGATAGGAATTTGTCTGCTAGGGCTGAGAGGCTTTAATTCAACACTTAGTGGTGAGAAATGGTTGACAGAGCCTCTCTGTTTCCTAGAAGGGGAAAGAAGAGGAAATAACTTTTATACAGTGCCTACTATATGCCAGACACTGTGGTCCTTTTTGTATTTTATCCTTTGTAATATTTTATATATTTATATATATTATATATATTTTTATTTTATATTTTATCCTCACAACAGTCTTGTAACCTGTGACATAGGTGCTGTTATTACCCCCATTTTACAGCTGAGGAAACTGAAGGGAACAGGCTAAATGACCTGCCCAGGGTCACACAACAAGTAAGTGTTGGATGCTGGATTTGAACTCAGGGTTTCCTGACTGCAGACCCAATGCTCTATGCCCTGTGGTACTTAGCTGTATTCTCATCAACTAAGAAAATGGCAAGAAGCCACTTCTACATTTTTCTGCCTCAGCAGTCTCATTAAACATTCCAAGTTAGTCTACTACATTTCAATCATTTAAAAATATTGGACTTCTTCATCTAATTTTCCAGTGATAGAAGCAAAGATGTTTTGTGAGGCATAAAAAGTAGCTGGTCTGCTCTTGTCAAAGAGCCCTTGATTCAAAGGAGATAATTGCTATAACACCCATACACCATATTCCTGCTGCAAAATTGGAGAGATGTCTCAAGGTCACCAGTATTTTATTAGGACCGGTGTCTCAAATGAAAATATTCAATAAATATATTAAGCATCTACTGTGTTGCAGCTGGGAAGCCAGATAGCACGGTGGATAGAACACTGGAATTGGAATCAGGAGGACCTCTGTTCAAATCCAGCCTCAGACAGTAACTAGCTGTGTGACCCTCGATAGGTCACTTAGTTTGGTTTACCTCAGTTTCCTCATCTGTAAAATAAGTTGGAGAAGAAAATGGCCAAGAACTCCAATATCTTTGCCAAGAAAATGCCAAATGGAGTCACAAATTTTCAGACACAGCTGAAAACACTGAACAACAATACATGTTCCAGGTACTGTGTCTTACCTAGTAAAATACTGAGTATATAAATGCAAAAAAGACAATGTTTGCCCTCAAGGAATTTATAATCTAACGGGAGAAGACAACACACGAAAGGAAGCTGAAAGATTCCAGTCATTGCTGATTTCATGTCACAAATTAGAACGATGCATACGTGAGGACTGGGAAAATCTCCAGTCCTGGCTCCGATCCAATCCAACAAGCATTTTACTGAGCACCTGTTCTAGACACCACCCTGAGAGGCCCATTATCAAGACTAACCGTGACCCCCATTTCTCTTGCTATTCTGCCTTCAACCTCCAAGTTCAACCAGAGAATAAATGCTCCATGGTATTTTTCTGGCTATTTAAAGTATCAAAAATTAATATATTGGACTGCATTTTGGAGGAAGCAAGAAGTGCTTTGTGACCATGCCTTTATCAAAACATGGGATAATTATGTGTGAGTGGAAAACAAACAAACTCAAAACCTCATCACGCACACTATTCGGGCTAGAAGGGAGAACTTCTAACTCAACTCGGTCATTTTAGAAATGAGGAAGCTAAGGCTGGGGTTGTTAACTCTCTCCACAAGGAATCAATCAGCAAATATTTATTAAGTACTTGCTATGTGCCAAGTGCCATGCTAAGCATTGGGGATACAAGCAAAAATCTGATAAATGAAACAATTCCTACTCTCGAAGAGTTTCCGTGCTAATGGTAGAGATAACTAGTACACATAAAATATCTAGAAATTTTATAAATATTAATACATATGAAATAGTTAAATACAAAGTAGTTTAAGAGGGAGGGCACCAGCAGTTGGGGAGATCAGAAAAGACAGTGCCTGAGTTGAGTTTTAGGGAGGATAGGAACTTCATGAAGCAATAAGGAGGGACTGTTTTCTGGGCATGGGGAAACAGCCATTGTAATGACAGCTGTAGAGCTGTGTATTAGGAACAGAGAGAAAGCCAATTTTCCTGGAGCACAGAGTACAGGAGCAGGAGTACTACCCAATGAGGTTGAAATGATAGTTTGGGGCCACGTTGGGGTTTTAAAAACTAAATAGAGAAGTTTGCATTTTATCCTAGAAGTGTTAGGAGACCACTGGAGTTGGTTGAGTAGAGGAGTCACATGGTCAAATCAGTGCTTAAGGATCTTTATGTTGTAAGCAGTACACAGGATGGATTAGAGTAATGAGAGAGTAGAGGCAGGGAAGTCAATGAGGAGGCTGCTACAGTTCAATAATGTAAGTAGTGAGAGCCTGAACCAAGATGGTAGCAGTGTGATTGGAGAGAAGGAATCAGAGGTGAAAGAAAATACAAAGGCAGAAATGGCCAGATATGGCAACTGATTAGAAATATGGCTTGAAAGAGATTGGTAAGAAAAGGGGGAGGATGGTGGTATCTTTGAGAGAAATAGGGAAATTTGAAAGAAAGTGGGGAGCTTAGGGGAAAAGATAATGAGTTCAGTTTTAGATAGGTCAAATTTAAGGTGCCTTTGGGACATCCAATTTGAAATATCCAATAAGCGATTGGTGATATGGGACCAAAGTTCAGGGGACTGACTGGGGCTGGATTTACAAGGTGTCCCAAAAACCTTAATGCTGTTTAAATTTATTTAAATCCATTAAAAAAATCTATTTAATGTATATTAAACCCATTTAAAACTGTACTGACTCTGTGTGGCTCTGGGAGTCATCTGCGTGGAGATGATAGTTAAACCCATGGGGTCTGATGAGATTATCAAGAGAGAGTATAGGAGGATAAAAAAAGAGGGCCCAAGATAGAATCTTGGGGGAACAGCTATCACATTTAGGGCATGTGATGTGGATACTGAACTTAAAAAGAAAAGGAAACAGAAAGACTGTTCAGACAGGCATGTGGGGAACCAGTAGAGAGTCAGATCATGAAAACCTAGAAAAGAAAGAGGATCCAGAAAGAGTCAACAGGAACTGATAAAAAAAGGGGGGGTGTCAGAAAAGAACTGAGAGAAGACCATCAGGTTTGGCAATAGAGAGATTACCAAGAATGTGCAAGGACAAGTTTTCCATGCTCTGTTACTCTTCCTGAAATACTAGATCAGAATGCATTTTAAATACAAATTTCAGAACACATAGAATTATTAGACTCCTAGGGTTATCCTAGGTTTAACTTTGTACCCAGTTCATAAACTCCTTCTACTATACTCCTAATGGAGGTTTGCCTTTATCAGAAAAAAATAATCAACCATTTGTTCTTTCTGTCTCAAGTTTTAAGTAAATATGTAGAATCCATAATTCTATACTTTTAGAACCCAAGGGGACTTTTGATATCATTAAGTCTCTAGTACAGATGAAGAAACCAAGGCCCAGAAAGGTTAAATACTTTGTCCAAGGTCACAGAGCTAGTTATCCTTGCTAAAGCAATGACCTTTCCTAAATAACAGTGCTCTGCCATCAGTTACGATGGACCTGAGACTCTTAAAGGGGAAATTGTAAGAGAGGGCAATTGTGTGGTGAGTGGAGCACTGGCCTTGGAGTCAGGAAGACGAACCTTTTTGAGTTCACATCGGACCTTACTCACTAGTTGTGTGACCCTGGGCAAGTCACTTAACCTGGTTTGCCTCAGTTTCCTCATCTGTAAAAGGAGCTGGAGAAGAAAATGGCCAACCACTCCAGTATATCTGCCAAGAAAATCCCAAATGGGATCATGGAGAATCAGATGCACATGAAATGACTCAACAGCAGCAAAGTTAAGGTTGTGCGTGGTAGAAAAGGATATTTTTTAGTTACCAGGGCTTTTTGGTAGCCCCCAATGCATTCTATTCTACAGCTGCTCTTCTACCTACCTATAAAGGTAGCCTTGATCATTTCCACTGAATAGTAACGGTATTACTACATCCATTCTACTACATCCACGGTATAGCTACATCCATTCTAATCCCTTCTTGTTTTCTTCCCACAAAGGGCTTGCAATTCAATATTCACAGCACTAGAAAAAAGTCAAGAAGCCATCGAAATTAAAAGTGAAGATCACATCATACAGGTTTGTGACAAACTTTTTCTAAAAGGTAGAAATGTACTTTTGTGACTTAGGGAGCTCAGTGCTGATTCTTCCCCTGCCCTTTTTTGGAAGAGTGTGAGAGAGTTGTTATTTTGCTTTGGATATTTCAGTAACTAAAAACCCATAGAGTTATTACAGCTGTTTTTCATCTCTAAGGTTCAGGAAACAAGAAAGTTAACATGAGATAAAATATTTCATTTAAATCAAATATAGTTTCTATAAAGAGAACTGATAAATCTTTTAATGATAGCTTTAGGAGTTACCAAATGCTGTGAAGATAATCACATTTATTTTGAATCCTTTCCTCTCTTAAAAAACAAAAGAAATTTAATAATCTCATTTGTAGTCTGGAAACAGTAGGACATATCTATGTATATGAAATCACATTAAGTGCTACTTTTTATTTATAGAACACCTTGCACACATAACACCATGTGATCCTCATGACACTCTAGGGATGTCAATGGCATGAGCACTATTGATTCCGGCTCACAGAGAAGGACACTGAGGTTCAGAGAACTTTAAGAGATTTGTCTAAAGCTGTACAGTTAGAAGTGGTAACTCTCTGAGATCTGAACCCATGTCTTCTGACTTCCAAGCCCATCTAGACCCCATCATGCTGCCAAATCATACTTTTATCAGTTTATTTATTCAGCCAATTTATGATGTATAGTATCCAAATTGCAAACAACTTGGAAAATTTTAAATTTAAAAACATTTTTGAAAAAAAAAGTAATCTACTCTAGAGGGATGTGCCTCTCTTTTAGGGATCCCCTTCTCTGCCACTTGACCCACATCCATTCCCCTCCCATATTTTGGTTGAGCAAGATTTGTGATACTCTTCCTGGTATATAGTTGCTGTCATAATAATTCTGTGTCTAAAGCTTTGATTTAAAGTGTGGTCCTCTTTCAGCATGCTTCTCGCCAGTGTGTTCTCCTTTACTGTCCTTGCTGGACAGGTTAGTCGGGTCAGTGAGTCAGCACATGAGGTTTCTATTCCTGGAACAACCTGCTATATTGCAGGAGCCTTTGACCAGGGGTCCATGAACTTGTTTAAAAACATTTTCTTGATATCTCTATTTTAATAGAATTGTGGTTTTTTGTAATCTTATATATTTTATTTTATGCATTTAAAAACATTACTCTGAGAAGGAGTTGTCGGACTTCACCAGCCTCCAAAAGGATCCATCACACACACACACACACACACACACACACACACACACAATTAATGAAATATAGGGAGAAAGAGGGTCCTGGGACCCTCTTTGGAGTTCAGGGCAAATTTGAAAAGTTTTAAAGGGATTAAGTTCAGCCCCAAATCCTGAGTCCCTTCTAAGGAGGTAGGTAGGAGAGAGAACTAGACTTCTTTTATCCCCATAAAGTTCCCTGCCCCATTTCACGTCACCCAACTCTCCCATCAGTAGTGACGGGCCTAAGCTTGAACTGGCCCCTCTCCAATGCCTATAGAGCCAGCACCTAGACTTAGGTAAGTCATCAATAAATGCTTTTAGGCCACCAAGACAACGTGTTTTCCATTTTGCCCCCCTTCCATCATAGCGTTCTGTGTGGCTAATCTCATGTCCCCCAGTTTCGGGGTTTATGCTATCAGGAAATCATATTGTGGCTGACTTGGTATCTTCACATCTTTCCTTCCTGCACTTTTATTTGAAAGTAAAAGGGTAACTGCCTCTAGCCTGAGTAGGGCGTTTGGGAGGCAAGCACATAGGGGATTTGGAGTTTGGCAAACTCCATAGAGAAACTATGAGTAATAAAAAAAAACCCAAGGTGAATCTTTTCTCTAAACTAGAGCTTTTTGCTTTCTGGTTTGCCCTCGCTTGCTTTAAGGAACACTACAATAACCTAATTTGAGGACCTTTAAATTTAGACAGATAAAATGCCTTAGTAACTAAGGTGCTGGTCCAGGACAGACTGCTATGTTCAGACTTCAGGAACTCCAGTTGCCTCCTTTTTCAGCCCTGATCTTGACAAGTTTCTCCTTCTTTTCCTAGTATGTCAATCCTGCATTTGAAACGGCTATGGGCTATCAAACAGGTGAACTGCTCGGGAAGGAGTTAACGGAAGTGCCTCTAAATGAAAAAAAAGCTGATTTCCTGGATACTATTAATTCCTGCATAAAGATAGGAAAGGTAAGTAAGAATCTTATAAACTCTTTCATCCTGCTCCCCTCCCTCCCAGCATCCAAGGTCTCAATGGTCACCTCCCTCTCTACAGATTAATTCTAATCTCCAAGACATTGTCAGCGGTCTATTAAATATCTCTACCAGTATATGTCACTAGCATCTCAAAATAAGCAGGTCAAAAACAGAATACATCATTTTCTCTCCAAAAACTACCCTTCCACCCTCCTTCCCTCCCAGGCAAAACTGAGTAAGCACAATGCCTGCCTTCAGGTAGCTTGAAGTCTATTCATAAGACATGTATATAAGCAACTTTACTACAAGGTTGTATGTTTGGGACCATGAGATGCACAAAACACTGTGACAGTTTAGAAGAGGGAGAGCTTGCCTATGGAGAATTAGGGAAGGCTTTAAGGGTGGAAAGGAGGAGAATAAGCATTTATATAGAACCTACTATGTGTTAAGACACTGTGCTAAGGGCTTTTTACAAACATTATCTCGTTTGATCCCATTTTACAGTTGAGGAAACTGAGGCAAACAGAGGTTAAGTGACTTGCCCAGGGTCACACAGATAGTAAGTGTCTGAGACCAGATTTGGGCTCATTTTCCTGACTCTAGGCCCAGTGCTTTACCTACCAGGTCACCTAGCTGCCTCTTTATGGAGGAGGTGGCATTTGAACTGAACTTTGAAAGCTATGTAGGATTTCAACAAGTAAAGGGCCTTTTGCGTTGAGAGAGCATTATAAGCAAAAACAAGTTTCTCCAACTTGTTCCCTCTTCTCAGACATCAGGCTGCTGCTAGATGTCTACTGATTAACTTGTACCAACTATAATTCTTCTGTTTACTGATTAAACCTTTCCTTTAGCTGTGCTACAGTTTTTATAGCCTGGCCTGCAAAACTCCCTTCCTTTAAAGAAACGAGGCACATTTTCCATGGAAATAGAACAATTGAACCATTTTCAGGCAGCAGCTAACAGTCTAAAAACAGAAATATCACGTAATTTCTCCATCTATATCTCAACTAGCAATTATCTCTTCCTACTTGACTACTTCGTTGAACCTGTGATCTCCCTGGTGTAGGTATTCCCTCCTTTGATGCAGATTACAACTCCCTGCCCTTTCCTTCCCCTAGGTCTTCATCCCATGTGATTCTTCTCCATGTTCTCCCATACATCTTCCATAAAGGAATATTTATCCAGCGTATTGACAATTTTTCTTTGGGTGTTTCTACATGTTGTGGATAGGAGTACAGTGCTTAGGACTGTCTGTCTTGTATTCCTTTTCTCCCTGACATAACCATCCTTCTTGCTTTTCTGTTCATACATTTCCTTGATGGTATTCTCTATTTCACTTCTAGCACGTAGGTCATGGTTGTCAATACTCCGGGGGAAATTTGCGTACACTGTGTATCTTTCCACTCCCTTTTGAATCTCCTGTAATTTTAAACCTTTGGAGACTGTTCTGTTCCAAGTTTTGCAATCATACAACATTACTGAAAGAATATTTGTGTTTATTTAAAAAAAAACACGCCAAACTTCAAGGGTGATTTGGGGGCCAAGTAGCATCTCGAGACCCCTGAAAACCCACTACAGTTTTCCAAATGTAATCCAGCTCACTCTGTTTCTCTAGCTCAATTCTGGACCCAATGAACTCACTATCTATCTGCAGTCCTCCTCCCTCATGTAATTGTCATTATCATCCTCATCATGATAGTACTTGAAGGTTTGCAAAGCCCTTTATATATGTTATATCAATGGATCCTCACAACAACCCTGGAAGGGAGGTGCTATCGCTGTCCCCATTTTACAGATGGGGAAACTACATCTGAGAAATGTAACCAGGATCATGAAGCTAGTGTCTGAGTCAGCATTCTAACTCAGTTCCTTCTGATTCCAACTATACCACTCTCTGCTGAGCCACTTCCCTGGCCTTTCTATTGCAAGTAGACAAGACAAGAAGCGTCCACTTTCATTCACCTTTTCTTAATAGCATCTATGATGAATTTCAGGGCTAATAAGTCCACTTGCAAATGAAAGTTACCCAAGTGGAAATCATCTAAGCCCACTCTGTACGGTTTCTTTATGTTATACTTAGTGCCTTTCTCCAGAGCTACCCTATGAGGTTTTTACATTTCTTAGGACAGAAGAAAGATCATTTAGCTTTTTTTAAAGCAAAAAGCTTTCTGCAAAGGATAAAAACCATTTTCGTCATTTTTTTTGACTCATTTTCTCCCTGAAGTTCTGCTCTGGGCCCTCATTGTGATGTGGAGGTGACCTTGTTTTCTTGTAATCTATAATCAACTGAACATGAGCTTGGCTGCTGCTGTTCAGTCGTGTTCGACTCTTTGTGACCCCTTTTGGAGTTTTCTTGGCAAAGGCTAGAGTGGTTGACCATTTCCTTCTCCAGCTCATTTTGCAGATGAGGAAACTGAGGCAAACAGGGTTAAGTGGCTTGCCCAGGGTCACACAACTAGTAAGGGTCTGAGGCCAGATTTGAACTCAGGAACATGAGTCTTCCTGATTCCAAGCCCAGCGCTCTATCCACTGTGTCACCTAGCTGTCCTAGCTTGGAGGAACCTACAGATGGATAAAGGCTTCTTCTACACAGACCAGTCTATGAATGGACTAGGGGTGCTTGTTATCCATGGTCTTGTCTGGCCAAGTTCAGAGAGGGTCATCATCAAGAAAGTTAGCGACCTGCTGATGATTTCTTAAGGTCACAGTCACCCATGAAGTGGCATAATTAAAGACAACTTGGGTTTGTTGCTAGTGGAAGGAATACACACTGTCCTCCCACCCTCCACCTGCTGCCTTCCCTTGATCCATGAAACCACAGATCTTTGGAAGTATTTGAAGTAAAAGGTTGACTCATTGATTCTAAAGTGAGAATACATTTGGAACCGAAGGGCAGAAAACTTTGTTTCTCTTTTCCATTTTATGAATAAATAGGAAGAGGAAGGAGAGAACTGAGTTAGGGAATGAGGGAATCAAGTGTCATGGGCCAGGCACCATATTAAGTACTTTTACAAATACTTCTCATTTGATCCTTTGAGAGAGGTGCTATTATTATCCCCATTTTTACAGTTAAGAAACTAAGGCAGAAAAAGGTTCAATGACTTGCCTAGGGTTGCACAGCTAGTGATTATCTGAGGTCGAGTTTGAATTCAGGTCTTCCTGGCTCTATCTACTGTACTGCCTAGCTGCATAATATCTTATTTTTTTCATCTTAACAAAAAAAATCTATTTAATTTTGGCTAAATAAAAACCAGAAATTTCATATTTATAACCAACTTATTTCAAAATTCAAATCTACATGGGATAGCCTTGTAAAATACTTGAAAGAAACACTTAAAATATATTCAGGACACAAGTTTAAATTTCCCTAAAATGATTAAATTTATGGTGATGACGGTTAACTTCATCCTCCCACCCCCACAATACATTTCTCTCTCCCTCACTACCTAATAGCCAACTATTTTATACTTATTGTCTCTATATTTATTCTGTATTCAGTATGTGCCAAAAGTCTTAGTGCAATTTTAAACTTAGTGCAGTTTAAAACTGCAGTAAGATTTTTTGAATATTCTATGGATTTATGTATATATTTATCTTTCTCATTAGAGTATAAACAAGGTGTACCAGTGAATGTTTAACAACTGGTTCTCCTGGAGGAAAAATCACACATCACATTTTAAAATTCAGTCTGCATTATTAACATATTCCACATCACTTTCTTAAGTCTGAGTGACGAACAAAATGATAACTCAAGCTCTGCCTTGTAGCATTTGGTGATGTGAAATTCTGTATTTCTTTAGCATCCATGATGCTCTTCTTATGTTTCTCCAGCCTCTGGCTGCTCTTCACTTCCTTGTCTAGCTTATCAGTGCCGATAACTTCAGCTGTGCAAACAACTCCCAGATCTGTGCCTCTAGCTATGACCTTTCACCTGTACTCCAGTACTACACTTCAAATACAGACTAAATATTCCTTCTTAAATGTTCTTCCATCACTTTCTGCTCAATTTGTCTAAAATTCAAATAAACAACATTGGTTAAATACCCCTCTATGTGCCAGCGATTGTGCCAGGCACTGGGCAATTTGTTTTGTTTTTGCCAAATCTACAATTTCTATATTGGATGGAGTGCCAGATTTAGAATCGAGAATGTCCTGATTTAAATCCTGCCTCCTGCATTTAGGTGTACTTCTGGGTCCAAATCCCTTAACCTCTCTGAGCCTCAGTTTCCTCATCTGTAAAATGGGTACATATATGTGAAGTAGGATAGGATGGAGGTAAAGTTAATGGGAGGAACAAATGGGATTATCATTTGGACAGTACTTTACATTACATTAATTACTGTGGAAATTATCTGAAACATCTCAGTTTTAAGCTTAAAATCGTATAAGACTTTTAAGACACTATCAGGCAGTTCCTACAGTAGCTCTATCAACGTAGGTGAGCCACTTGCCTTAGTTGCCTAGTACACTGGGTGAGAGACTCAGTGACTTTCCTGGTCCCACAGCTAGTGTGTATGAGGGGCAGATTTTGCCCCCAGATCTCTCTGACTTCAAGGCTAACCCTCCCTCCTCTCAGCTACCTTGACTCAGGCACTAGGTTACAAAGATAAAAATGAAATAGTGCCTGCCTTCAAGGAGCTTATCTTCTATGGAGAAGATTTAAATATGTACACAGATAAGATCAACTATATATGCAGATAATTAGCTAGGTCATTGGAGAAGAAAAAAGGTACTAACCATGGGGAGGTCAGGGAAGATTTTAAGGGGAGTGCAGAGGTGAACCTTGATGGAACATGGTAATTCTGAGAGGCAGAGGAAGTGCATTTCAAGCATGGAGGAATACTTGGTGAATTATTAAGGTGGGAGATGGAGTTTTAAGTTGAAGACATGGTAACTGGTCCAGTTTAGATGAAACAGAGTGTGAGGAAAGGAATGTCAACTAAGGCTGGAAAAGTCTTACAGTGGAACCAGGGCCTGAGATACCAAAATTAATCATCTCATTGATCAGGGGAGTGATATGAACAGATAGATACATTATTAAGGAGATTATTAAGACAGGTATATGGAAGATGGATCAGAGAGGGGGGAGACAAGAAGCAGGGAGGTTGCTTAGGAGGCTGTTGCAGTAACCCAGATGAGAAGTGAATAAAGCTCGAACTTGGGTGGTAGCTACACAAGTGGAATGAATGAAGGGTGTGGATTTAAGAGAAAGGTAGAAGTAACTGAACCTGGCATTTGATTAGATTTGAGAAGGGGAAGAGATCAACTAACTGAATTTATAGACCTGGGCATCAATGATTTCCAAGCTTATCACCTTCCCCCTAGAATAAAAGCTTTTATCTTCTGCATTTCTACCCTATCCATCACAGAAGTTCACATCCTTCTAGTCATTTTGAATCTTTGCCTTCTCCCCTATATCTGATCACTAAGAATTTTCTTTTCTTCCTTAACGTTTTTCTCATACCTGTCCCTTTCCTTTCTACTCCCATTGCCACTACTTTAGGTTGTCTTTACCTATCAGTTTTCTCCTTCCTTAACCAGTTTTGGTCATTTCTTTACTATAAACACAGGTCTATAGGATCTTAAATTTAGTTCTTGAAGAGACTTCTGAGATTATCTAGTATAATTACCTCCTTTTATGGATAAAGAAACTAAGTTCCAAAAAGTGGCAGCAACCTATCCAAGGTCTTGCTGAGGGCAGAGCCGGAATTTGAGCCTCCAAATTCAGATGCCTTTCCACACTGCCACCCTGTCTTACATTGACCTCAGTTCCTGCCTTGGCAAATATATTGGTAGACCCTAAACTAAATACTTTTTATATCCGGATTATCACACCCCATTCTCTGATCACTGGTACTGTAACTCCAAGACTCAGCTTAAAAGCTACCATATATATGTAGCCTTTCCTGATTCCACCTCCCTCTTAACTGTAAGTACACTCCTTCCCCAAACTATTTTCTATCTATTTGTTTATGTTACTTATATATTTATATATGTGCATGCTTTTGATACCATGTGAGCTCCTTGAGGGTAGAGACTTTTTTCATTTTTGTCTTTATGTCCCAAGTGTTCAGCTCAGTGCATGGCATGTAGTAGGTGCTTAATAAATGCTTATTGATTTACTAATTGAAGTATAAAGTGGATGCAGATGAGTTTCCTAAATTTAGTCCTTAGGATCCTAGGACCATCATTTTATATGGATGGGACTGGAGACTGGAAGGGGCCTTGGAAGTCACAATATCATAGGTCTAGAGGTTGAAGGACCATCAGAACTCATGTAATTTAACCCCCGAATTGACATCAGAAAAACTGGAGCCCAGTTACTTGTCAACAGTCAGTCCGGCAGTGGTAGCTTTGGGTTTGGAGTCTAGGTCTTCTGACTATAAAGCCATGTTCCTTCCCCTACACTGCTGTTTTTTGAGTCTGAGCACCTCAAAGACAGGGGCAGAGGTCAAGACTCCAGGATCTTTGTAGCAAACTGGGGCTGTCATATCCTAAGGGTTGGTATTCCAGTAGCCTTTACATTTCAAGTATGGAGGACCATGTTGTGAAAGGTACTTGGTATGTAATGAGTGCCTCTAGCCTGCAAAGGGGCCTGCTCTGGGTCAGTGGCTACATGAGCTTGCAAAAGTGACCTTTGTCAACAACTCAGGCAAGGAGGAAAACATTGTGTCTGGGGTTTAGATCTCTTTTTATCCTTAACTGTCTTAGTAGTGTTAAATGAATTGGAACACAAACTGGGAAATGTTCTGAGGTTTCTATTTTGAATACAAAATTTAATGATGCTTGAACTCCATTTATAGGAGTGGCAAGGAATTTATTATGCCAAAAAGAAAAATGGGGATAATATACAACAAAATGTGAAGATAATACCTGTCATCGGACAGGGAGGGTGAGTAGAAAGAAATCCAGTGCTTCAGTCAACAGACACTACTTTTGCGTTGCTTCAAAACTGATCTTCCAGTATGTCTATATGAGTAAGTTAAAAACCTCAGCAAGGTCATAGGTCAACTAGAAAATAAATTTGACATTTCCTGAACACCTTCATAACAGTAGTTTTTGTTTTGCTTTGTTTTTACAATGATGATTTTTAAAAAAAAAAAATTATTTTCAGGGGATATAAGCCCATCTTTCTCTCTAGAATGCTTTTTTCTATGTCTTCTATCCAAAATTATCCCCATCCCCCATTTTCTTCCATACAAGAAAAAATTAATGTCACATCCCTTAAACCCTTTTCCCCACCTGTGTTGCTAAAGTCTAGTAGACACACACAAACACACGAAAATAGTATTGAAATCAAGTCAACAAGTATTTATTAAGCACTTGCCATGTGCCAGGCACTGTGTTATATACCAGAAGAAAGTCACACATCAGCTACAAGGCTGAAGACAAAATGTTCAGTTTATAAGTGGCATTGCCAATGAGGGAAAAAGTGCTAGAGGAATGTGTTACTCTGAATAGTCTAGGCCTTTCCTCCTAAAGGTTACTTTTGCTATAAAGCAGGAAAAGCAACACTTTTTGTGGTTCAATAGTAAATTGTTTAATAGTAAAATGATTTTACATTTATTCATATTTGTGTAACGAGTGTGAGAAAATCCCAGACTGTTTTGTTTCTGTTCTGGTTTTACCCAGTGCTTGGCATGTAGCAGGCACTTGATAATTTTCCATTGAATGGGTCGTATGCATGAGTTAACCCTTGTAACTTCTGTGAATATCACCATTCTCCAGCATGTTACATGATGGAACTCGGTCCTTAGTTCTGAAAAATCTCCTGAGTATTTCTTAGGAAACAGAGTTGTTTAAAAAAAATTACTCAACTCCTTTAGGATCAGTTAGATCTTTTTTGAAGTTTTAGGTTATTAATAACATACCATGGCAATTTTCATTTTGTCCCATATTTTATCTTAGAATTCACTAGGAGAAGACACCACGTTTCAGCTTTGTCCCATGATCACTGATGAACATCTTCACAAGCAAGCATTTCTATAGGGAAACAATGGTTTCATTGATCTTGTTAAGAAGGCAAGAAGGTACTTGTTGGTCAGGGAGGCACAGTCAGATTGGTATGTGATTCTCATCATGATAATGGAAAACTATATCTATACATAGGGGTTTCTTTCTCCAACTGAGGGGTGACATATTTTCCAGATAACTGGAGAATCATTGCCATAGCCAAAGTCCTAAAGGAGATGTTGGTTAAAGAAAGAGGTGAAATGACAGAGAAATGAAAAGAATATCTTTTAGATGAGCTTCTCCAAATGAAAAATAAACATTATGCATAGATAACCATTCATTATCATTACCAGAATCACATACAAACATATCTAGGCCAAAAATTGAGAAGTAAGAGAATGTGGGCTTGAGAGTTTCATAAACTATGCCAGTCAAATCCATCTTGACTAGACTGTAGTTGTTGGATCAGAAAATTGAACTATGCTAAACATATCCTTTTTCTTGTTTTTTTGTTATTTTATGTTTTACTCTGTATCTCAGTAAAAAAAAGTTAACCCATTTTTCAATGGGCATGGTGAGGCTGAGGTTGGATTGATTGAGTCCAGGAGTTCTGAGCTGCAATAGGGCTAAAGATTTGGTGTCCACACTAAGTCTGGCACTAATAAATGAGCCCCTTAGAGCAGAGGGCCACAAGGAAGATTGAGGAGGAAACAATAGTGATCCCTTCCACGTCACAACTTGTCCCATCACAATTTTGATGTATTGCAGGTCAACGTAAGAAATTAAATGGGAATTTAGGAGGAGTTTTGTGGAAGCCACAGATGACACATGAAGGCTGGGAGATGACATAGAAAAAAATATTTTGAATTAACCTTGGCCTATATATAGCCAATGACTAAATACTTAACACAAATTTTACAGTAAGGTACTAAAAGCACCCCATAAGACAAAAAGGAAAAATTCAGACTTTTCTGGTATGAAGAGAGGGCCAAAAAATTTTTCCAGATTGCAAGAGCATCATACCCCTAACCACAGTGAGGTAGAAAGGATAACTATACTCTTCCAGCCCAGAAGATATAAGGTGACTCAGAGTCTTAAAAAAAATCAATAGGAAAATAATAAAAACAATCATTGAATGAAGCTTGATGGAAAACTAGGGTTCTTTCTTCCACCCTACCACTTTAGGCAGTTCTTTAGAATGATTAATAATGGGATTAAGATAGTTGTTCCTTGTGATATTATGATTCCTTGTGAATTGTGATGGGAAAAGTAGTGATGTGGAAGGGATAGCTATTGTTTCCTCCTTAGACTTCCTTGTGGCCCTCTGCTCTAAGGGGCTCATTGTATTAGTGCCAGGAACTAGTGCCCTAACTGACCATCTCCCATAACATGCTTTCTAAAAAGGAAGATTTTATATCAAACTATGTACAGTTATTAATAATCAGTTCAAATTTCTTGGAGTCAAAAACAGAAAAGTTAAGTATGGATAACACTGCCTCTGTGTCATCCTGGGTTACAAAGTTAACTATTATGATATAATGATCCCTTCCTGGGAATTCCTTTTAAATGTTGTAGAATAAAAAAATAACCTCCTGGGTCTGAGCTAGAATTGCATGCCTGCAGTGAAGGGTGGATTTTCCCTATGATGCCTCCTCTCTCTTCTCCTACTCCAGATTCCTCTGGTACCTGCAGGATATGAAACACTGTTCTATGTTTCCTTGGAAGGAGTTATATTAAATTTTAAAAAATCAACAAGCATGAGAATGAGCAGAGAGGCTTCTTTTAATTTTAGCAAGTATCAATTTTCATTAATCTGTGAAGGTAATAAAAATGTAGCCTCAGAGGAAGCAAAAACTGCTGATGATGGTAGCTCAGAAAATGACACCCATTAGACAGGGTTCTGTGGGATGAAAGTTGTGCTTGGGTTCCCCACCCCCTTCTCTTATCTGAAAGTGATTGAATTCAGTATCTCCAAGACACTGCAAATTACAAAATCCCAAAGACAAGAATTTTCTTTGTTTCCCCAAATATCAGTGGTTTCTTGTGCTCTTGATTTTTCACCTACTTCTCAAAAAACATCAAAAGGAAAGATATAGGTTGTAGATCCACTTGTAGTCAAAATCAAAATCATTTCCAAGTTGAATTAATACATTTTTTATCCTTGTGCAAACAAGTTGTAATTTTTAAATACACTAAACATCAGTTTAGGAACAAACTAGGTTACATGCAAATCAATTTCCGATGGGTTCAAAATATTGGACATCTCATAAATGTGTGGGAAACCCCTTCATTTCCATTCTGTGTTTAAACAAGAAAACCTTTTTTCAAAATCAGTTATCATGCTTCTTATGGGAAGTAGAAAAGTAAAGCTTTTTTTTTTTCCCAAGGAAACTTTAGAAAGCACTTTGAAATCCGCTTTGTAAACTCATTTCTAGAGTTCATAAAATAATGGAACTGACTGGTTTCAGAGCTCAGCTGAGATGGTTTGTTGTGCTGGGAGAGTAAATCTGGCTAAGTTTGGGAGAATTTGACAGGAAACTTCAGTGGTTCCATGGTGGATTCTAATTGAACTATTACTTGAAAACAGCCTTACCATCCTGGGCACCACTGAGCTGGTTAAGTTGCCTAAGAGGTGGCCACAATTGCAGTGCATGTGAAGCAAGCATCTTAAGGAATAAATTACTGTTTGCTGTTTTGAGGGCCCCAGCCTCAGAATTCTGTCGATAGACAGGTTTTGCTTCATTGTCTGACCCAGTGACGTAGTTACTGAGCAGAAGAGTCATTCCTTTGTAGGAAAGAATTTGTTTTCTTTAAAGAGTTACTCATTTTTCTACAGAGACACAAATGGATGTTCCTAGAACCCCTGCTCCTTTATCAATGGCCTTGGATAGAAACAAGAAAAGTAAATATACCCTGAGCATTTTGTGTACTGGTTAATACCTTCCACTGTTTTTTGTTCCCCTCGTAAAAGAAAACTAGACTGGGTTAATCGGCATGGAGAATCAGAAAGAAAATAATGCTTTTTTTTTTTGCTTGCAGAAAGATTAGACACTATGTGTCCATTAGTAGAGTGTGCAATGACATCAATAAGGTTGGTAAAAAGAAGGCTATTACCCAATATCAAAATAATATGAATGAGTAATTAAGAAAATGAACTAACGTCTCTGAGTATTCATTTATAGGTAGAAAAAACGTGCGAACGTGTTCAGGCTGAATCTCAAACAGGTAGGATGTCACATTTTTCTTCTTCTGTTACTTGCACCCAAGTTTCTGTGTCTCATCAGCGTGGGTAGTGATGTGATTATAGCCTAATAACCTCACCTCTCTCAGAGTAATTTTCCTCATCGATTGAATGTGGATAATAATAGTGTAAGGGTCAAAGTAGAAAATGTATGTTAAAGCCTTTTGCCAGCCTTATAATGGTATATAAATGTGAACTCTTATTATTATCAATAATCACACCGTCCAGCAATAGATATCACAATCCACCAGTATGCCGAATTGTTCCGGTCTCTCAGAATTGCCCAGATGCCAGCAGAGTATGTGAACTGTGCCTCAGTTGTACCCATATGACAAGCCTCTTTCTTTTTCTGGTCATTCATTTATCTGATAACATTGTTTTTGCTACTTCTCTTGTGCAATTTCTAAACTTGTTAAATTTATGTAGAACAAACTTTAAAAGACCCCTTGACATTGAAGGGATTTCATAATATCTTGGAGGAGAAATAATTTTTAATTGTCAACAAGTTGATATTTCTATACCTGCCAGGCCTGTTTACTTTGAGACTTCACAAAATCCCAACCACACGAGTTTGCTGACCTTTGTATTATCTAGAGATATAAAGTTTTCTCCTATATTCAATTCTAGTTTAAGAATATTTGGCAAGTCCCTGTGTGTAAGGCACTGTGCCAGGTATAGGGGATACAAAGACTAAAAAGAATTGTCTCTGCTTTCAAAGAACTTATAGTCTAGTGGTTGGAAACTGTGGGTGCACCGATAAGTAAATACCCAATAAAGCAATTGGAGCTGGGGGTGAAACTAAAAATTGGGAGAATCAAGGAAGGTCTCTCATTGAAATTGACAAATGAATTGAGACAGGATTCCAAGGTGTGGCAGTAAGGAGAAAGAGATAACTGCTCTTGAACTGTCAACAATTGAACTGATTAACTCAAATAAAGAAATTATTTGATGACATTTAGTAAATCTTTATTGCTAAAGCGCCATATGGGCAATAGGCAAAATGTTTGCTGATAAACACTTTCACCGAATTCTACTGTGTCTTAATGGCATTCATTCAGCCTTTGACTCACTTGTAGCAAAATTCTCCCCTCCCCCAACATATTTCATAATATTAGATGTGTTTTGTGAAGCTATGGATGCCAAAGGCACTCTCCCTTAAAGCATGACCCTTGCCAGGCTTCTTGAACTCTAGAGTAACCTCATATGCACCTGTTGTTCAGAAGAGACGTTCTTTCTTAACGTATCATGGTACAGAGATTCTTAGCCTCTCCCCTAATCAGACTAGCTTTCAGACTGAGGGTGGAACACTTGGATAATAGGTAACAAGTGATAGATACTCATCCTCACTTTTGGCATTTTTTCTCATATTGTTTCTTGGCCTTGAAGTTAAACTTCCTATGATGCCCACTTAAGGTTTGTCTTTGGGACAAATGATCTTACTTCTCTGGGCTTCAGTCTTCTCATCTATGAAATGAGGAGATGAAAGTAGAGGATGGGTCATCCCCTCTCACCTGGACTATTGCAGCCGCCTCCTTATTGGATCCTGTGCACTCGAATCCACCTTCTATCTAGTTGCCGAATTGATATTCCTAAAGCACGGAATCTGCTGCACAACAAATGCCAGTGACCCATTATTACCTTTAGGATAAAGTATAATAAACCCTGTTTCGTATTTCAACCCATCACTATCTGGCTCTAACCTACCTCTACCAGGATTATTATTCATCAGTCCATTTAACATAGTCTATTTGCCAGTCTATTTGTCTATACTTTCAAACAGGACATCACCCATGACAGCAATGTACTACCTTCTGACCTCCATCTCTTGGAACCCCTTGCCTCCTGGAGAGCTCCCATTTGAGAGAGTACCCAGGCCAGCCCTGCTCTCTTCTTTCCTGGCTCCACTCCTGACTGCCCTGAAATGGACATCTTCCCTGCCCACAACCTCCCCCAGCCTCTCTTTTCAGTTCCCTTTTCAGTGTTGTCTTCCTTTTAGTTCACATTGGTATTTCTAGTGTTTAGCATTATGCCTGAAACATAATGAGTACTTAATAAGTGCTCTATCTATCTGTCGTCTGTCTGTTCATCCATCCATCTATCCATCTATCCATCCATTCATCTCTCCATCTATTTATCTATCCATCTATATATCTGTCTATCCATCTATCCATCCATCCACTCATCTATCTATCCATCTACCTACATACCTATCTACCTGTCTATCACCTGTCTACTGATCTATCATCTGTTTACCTATTATCTGTCATCTCTCTGTCATCTCTCTAGCTCTCTGTCTGTCTACCTTCTATCATCTATCTATCTACCATTTATCTAGCTGTTTCATCTATCACTTGTTACTTATTATCTATTTGTTCATCATTTGTTTATCATCTGTCATCTATCATTTATTTACTGTCTATCATCTGTATTTCATCTATATATCTAACCAATTAAATATATTTCTCTATCATTTATCTGTCACCTATTTCTCTGTATGTTACTCATCTGTCTCTCATCTACCTATCCATATCATGTCTTCTATTTATCACCCATCTATTTAGCATTCACCTACCTATGTGTCTCACCAATGCGATGTATTTCTCTATGTAAATATCAGTTCCGACACCATCTCCTACATGAGACTTTTTTTGTTTATCTCACTGAGGTTCTTCCCAAAATTACTCATAATTTATTTCATATTTACTTTGTATATATTTAAATGCATACTTATATGCGTCCATATTGTTTCCCTAAGAGAATGCAAGTTTCTTGCGTGTAGGAACTGTTACATGTTGAGCTTGGCATGCCTGAAACTGTACCTGTCATGTAGTAGACACTGGACAAGTATTTTTGATTGATTGAGAGAATCTGAATCTCCTTCAAGAGACCAGTTTTTCCAAGAATGGAAGTTAAACTTCCTGTAGTTTGTAGATTCTGTTGTGTCTTCCCTTTGAAATGTGGAACACATTTGCCCTTCTTCTATCTTGTGGTAGCTCTCCTCTTTCCCATGATATTTTAAATGTCACTGAAAGTGGTTCAGCAATCATACCTGTTCTGTTAGTTCTTACAAGAACCAAGGATATAGTCCATCTGGACCAGGTAATTTACATTTTTCAAAAGCAACCAAATGTTCTAGTATGTTTTTGTCTAAATTCCCCGTAAGTCATTTTTCTTTAATTGTTTCCAACATTAACATTATTCTCCTTTGCAGAAGAGGCAGAAACAGAGTAAAAATTGAACAGCTTTGCTACCTTCTATTAAATTATCACTGTCTCATCCCCTCCAAGCAAAGGTCCTATTCCTTCTTGGATACTTCTCCCATAAAAGTAAAAAACAAATAAACAGAAACAAAACAAAAAACCTTTATGGTCTTCAGCTTCCCTTCCTGCCTCAGTTCATTCTGAGCTTTGCTGAGACTGTTTTTACAGGACCTTCTCACACTCCTATTCATTCTCTGTTACTTAGACTTGCTTCCAACTTCAATTTTTTCTCTTAAAATATAAGTGAGTTGGTAAGTTCCCTGTACATCCACATCGTTCTCTTTAGACAAATCCCATTTCTCCTCCTCATTTAAATTGTTTCACTTTGGGTCTTCAGAATTTCACATGGAAAACATTAAATAGCATTAGTTATTTCAAGGATCCATAATTACAGATCCATAAATACCTCCATCTATAAAGATTGCAGTTTCTCTAGACCTTGGCATAGCAATCTTAATGAGATGCTTTGGCCAAAATAACTCATCATTTAATGACCAGAAGTCTAATAATAAGACTCTCCAAACTTAAGACTGGAAATTGGATAACAGACATAAATCAGATCCATCACTACACCAACCCCTGAAGCTTCTACTGCCTGGCAGAACTCAGCAGAGCTTATATTCCACTATCATAGGCTTTGTGAATCCAACTTCTCCTCCACACCTCAATGAGTCATCAGAATAAAACTTGAGGAGATAAATAATGTTGTTTGGGTTGGGACCTATGAAGCAACATGCTGTAGTAGATAAAGGGACCAGTCTTAAAGTCAGGAAGCCCTAAGTTCAGGTCCTTCTTCTAACACATACTAGCTGAGTTATTCTGGACAAGTCACTTAACCCCTCAATCCTAGTCAGTTCTCTAAGACTGTAAATGGCAGGCCAGCTACAGACCTAGATATGGTTAGGTGGGACAGTGAATAGAGAGTGCTGGATGGGGAGGCAGCAAGATTAAGTTCAAATGTTTGCCGGTGATCCTAGATAAGTAATTTAATTTCTCCTAGCCTCAGTTTCCTCATCTATAAAATGGGGCTAATAATAGTACCTACCTTACAATATTGATTAAATGAAATAGCATATACAAATACACTTGGCAAACCTTAAAGCACTATGTAAGTGCTAGTTATTGATATTATCAATTCTGCATTGAGCAGGAATTCCATACTTAAGGAAATCTCAGCTCTGGATTCAAACAAAAACTAATATTATGTTATTAAAGCATTTTAAAAGAACAGGGCAAAAGACCAGTATGAGACTGATGAACAAATCCATGGGTCAGGTTCAATAATTAGATAGGGTAGAGCACCGGGCTGACGTAGTCAGGAAGACTTTATAGAACAGGCAGATCTTAAAGGATGGATAGAAATTACATAGGGAATGATGGGAGGAAGTGAAGGTACTTCAGATGAGTAGGAATGAATAGTGGAAATGTGGGAAAGTACAAGGGTGGAGGGTTTTAGGGGGTGGGGTGTGGCTTGCCAGTGAATAGGGCAGTGAAGCTACAGGAAGTCCATGTAGGAGAGTGGTGGGAGAGAAAACCCAAAAGTTAGGCTGAGGCCAGATTGTGGAGGTCTTTGCATGTCAAGCTAAGGAGTTTGAACTTCATCCTGTAGGCATTAGGGAATGATGGGGGATTTTTTGGTTTTGTTTTCATTGTTAAAACCAAGGGAATGAAATGATCTAGGTGAGGAGGGGGGTTATTTGAGAAGTTTACTCAGGCAGTGGTGTACAAGATGGTAGAGTCTGAAGGCAGGGAAACCAGTTAGGAGACTACCAAGTAAATATGGCAGTGAGGCCCAATGGGCCTGAACTAGGGTGGTGATCAGTTGGAACAGAAATATAAAGGCAAATTGTTTGTGTTTGTCCTTTGTTGCCAAAGAAGACCATGCCATCAGAGAAATGGTGACATGACTTGCACTTGACTTTGTTTTGGGTGAGGAAGGGCTGTGCAGGTCACCAGCCTTACTTCTCCCCCAGAACCATCTGAATCCAGTGACCAGATATTCATCAGGATGACTGGAGATAACCCAGGATGCACTGGGAGACCTTGGACCCTTTAGGCCAAGGTCTTTGCAGGTCTTCACTTAGGGTGAGGCAACGCCCATTCATTGAATAGGACTGTTTAAGAAGTAGCCAGAGCATGGCCCCTTTAATGAGGCAAAAAAAGGAAAGACTTCAGACTGGGAGGGAAATAGCAACAGTTACTACTGTTGATCACTCTAAAACTAGGAGGATCCAGAGGGAGCCCTTAGGCAGGGGCCCATTGGCGTCCCAGCTTCAGAATGCAGTAGGTTTAAGGTTTTGATAAAGACAAAAGAAATATTAGGAAAGAAAGATGGAAAGACATGGCGACTGTTTGGCTATGAGGAAAGAACAATCACGAACAACTCAAAGGTTTTGAACCTGAAAGAGACAAAAAGATGGTGGTGCTATGGACAAATACAGGGAGGGTGGAAAGTGGAGCTGGAGCTGGTTTTCAGGGAAAGACACCAGGCTTAGCTGATCACATTTGGAATACACCCAAAGCCAGTGTTATGGATGTCCCCGATTAAAAGAGCTCATTTTTCAACCCCCAAGACTCTTTAAAACATTTATACTCTATAGAAAATGAAGAAAAAAAAATTTTGGAGAGGAATCGGATTTTTTTCTACTGTTTCACTTCAATATGCATTTTTCCCCTCCTCTCACTCACAATGTCCACTTTAGACTTTCTTTACAGACTTCTAGGAACTCTCTGCAAGTGTATGATCCAGAAACTCTATACAAGGAACCTTTCTGTGTGGATTTTTTTTAACAAGGTGTGGAATGTTCAGCCAAGGGAGAGTTCTAATTGGCTAACATTCCTCACCACTTTATAATGGAAATTCTGACATGGCTCTCTTCCTTGCAGTTCAACTAGGTCTTGTTCTTAGAAGTGAACATTATTGGCCTTCGTGAAACTGAAGCTGTTTGTAATCTTATCCCACATTGAATTATAATTTATTTTCTGAAAATTTTAGACTGGGGTGGTTTGCTATTACGCTGCTGAGATTTTTTAAAAAACAACAACATTGTTTCCACAGATAATCAGTGTTGCAGACACAAAGATAGGAGGAAAGGTTCATTAGATGTCAGATCAACCACCTCCCGAGGAAGTGATGGTATGTGACATAGGGCAACAGGGATAACTGTCATTTCAATATTATACGATCTTGGCCTGCCCACTTTCATTTGTGCATATTTTAAATGCTGTAGTTATTTTCTTTTATTCTAGATTACACTTTCAGAAATACTCTCTTTCAAAGGAGTTTAGGAACTTGCCTTTTCCAAACTTCTCTGTGTATTTCTTATAGTAAGCATGGCATTCTTATGTCTACTCCATCTTCTTCCACATTATATGTATTGATTTTGTACAGTTTAAAACGAATTAGAATTAAATTACTATCAAAGAACTCTAGATGTTAATTTACCTGGTTTAATTAGATCAGTGGCAGTATATGTAGTAGATGCAGAAGGGGCCTTAGAAAGGTCTGGGTTTGAGTTCTGACTTTGACATGCTGTATAATCCCAGGCAAATCCCTTGATCTCTCAGTGTCCCCACAAATCCAATACTGTGAGTTGCAGAGCTGTTATTGATCTTTAGTAGTCGACTTTCTTTGTGGGGAGTTCCCAGCACCAAGGAAATCACAAGTTTACTCCTCCCCCCAAAAGTTAAGTAAATTTTTTGGCAATATTCATCGATCTCAGCTTACATCAGCAGATATTTTTTGTTAAGAAGGACTTATTACTAGCAAGATGTCTTTTAAAGCCTACGCTGGACAGAATGCTGGAAAATATACAGTGGAATAACCCTGCTCCAAGTACAACCCAATCACTACAACACAGAAGTGTCACCTAGATGGCTTGGAACGGCCCTTTAGTTTTTTGTTTTGTCTTGTTTATTATACATGTGATTAAAATCATTCTAGATGATACGAAAGCAAAAGCAGAGCAGTGAAGTGCATGCATATGGTGGCTCCTTGGCAGCTGTGAGGAAAAGCCTAAGCTAAAGAACCAACACTATACTAGGCACTGCCTCCAGAAAAAAATATGTCCACATCCTTCATTTGGACAGGTGGACCAAAGAAGTCCAGGATAGCCAGGCAAAGTGGAGACAGGACCAGGAGCAGAATCAGACTACTTACGTTCTGGCCCTCTATTTGCCATTTAGAGGTTGTGTGACTTTGGACAAGTTGCTTCCTCACTGTCAAATGAGAGGGTTCTTTATAAAGTCCTTTCTAGGCCAAGCGATTTATGCTTCAGTAACACTGTTGATGTTTTCATTTAACAGTGTACCAGCTGTATGAGGAACATGAATAGGGATCCTCCCCCTTATCCCTATCCCAAATAAGGATCTTAATAATAACATTAATGTATCTTAATAATAACATATCTTAATAATAACAATGTTCCCACCCCCCAAAAAAGGCATCATATTTCAGATCCTGAGAGCTTTTGCTGCCTTATATAATGTTTAATTTAAGCATCCAAGATGATGGGACATCATGTTTTGAAAAATTCAGCCAGAAAATCATGTATTGTCCAGTTAATGATGGATAATATTACTTATTTTTCTGAATATCTATCTACTTATTTTTCAGAATATTCTGAATTTCTAGAATATCAATATCTAGAGTTGTGGAGGGGAAAAAGAGAGGAAATAAGTAATATTTCAGCTTAAATTGCTGGGCTAATCGGAGGATGTGGGTCTAAATTTGGACTCTGCTACTTACTGTCTTTCCGACTCCACCTAATTTCAATGAGCCTCGGTTTCTTCATGTAAGATAAGGCATGTGAGGGTCATATGGACTAAATAATCAAGCAGTTTAGCATTTATTAAGTGTTCCATATCCACAAGGCACTGGGTCAGAAGTTGAGGAGACAAATAGAAAGTGAAAAACAGGCCTAACTGCAAAGAATTGAAATTCTATTGCAGGTAAAAGACATGTGTACAAATAAGTAAGAGGTAATTTGAGGAGGGAGAGGAAAGACCTCATGTAGGAACTAGTACCTCAACAGAGCTCTGAAGGAAGTGGTGAATTCTAAGGCACGGTTGAAAAGATAGTGCATTTCAGTCAGGGAGGAAAAGCTGTACCAAGAAATTGAGATAGGAGACGGAATGCTAAATTTTGGGAACAGCAAATATGCCAATTTGGATGGATTATAGAGTGTTCAAGGGAGAATAAGGCTAGAATGGTAGACTAGAGCCAGCTTATCAATGGCTTTAAATGTCAAGATGATGCCTTTGTGGTTTTTTTTATCTTAGAGGTAATGGGGAACCATGAAATACTCTTGAGTTGGGAAATGACATAGACAGCTGTTTTAGAAAGACTATTCCAGCACTTGAGTAGAAGATAGATTAGAGAACAGGGAAATGAGAATCATGAAAAACAATCTAGAGGCTTTTGCAATAGTGCAGGCAGGATGTGATGAGGGTCCAAGTTAGGATGATGGTCATGTAAGTAAGGAAGGGGATAGAGGGAAGAGATGTTGTAGATGCAGAATTGACAGGACTTGGCAATTGTCTGGATATGGGAAGTGAGGGAAAAGGAAGACTAGAGGATGCCATCAAGGTTGTGAATCTGGATGATAGAAAGAATTCCCAATGTCTAACTATCAGGGAGGTTTGGAGGAGACACTCATTGGCAAGGGGCAGGGGTGGAATATCACAACATGTCTGTTTTGGACGTGTGGAAACTGAGATACCTATAGGACATCCAGATGTCTAGTAGGCAGTTAGTGATGTGGGGCTGGAGCACAAGAAAAATCCTTTGGATTTCCTCTCTGCTATAACATCAACAGCTTTGGTGCATAGGAAGTTGTGATTCTTGCTAATAGAATAGAAGCAGCAGAGTTAGTCATGCCAAAGAGGTTGATTGAGGCTGTTAGAGCAGGGCAATTTAATAGACTGAGCAGCAAATGAACCTGATTTTGTCATCGAGGTTGCAGGGAAATGGTTTATGTTTTAGAGGTGGGTACCATTACTTAGGACAATGAAAAGTTTTCCTTAAGCTGTTTCTCTGTTAATTCTTATGAGTTAGTTCCAAATTGCAGGGACAAATCTTCAGTGTGATTTTCTATGCCAGAAGAGATTTAGGCACAACCCTGGAAAATAAAGAATCAGGTTTCCTGGGAAAGGTAGCATGGTGGAGTCAAAAGAATATTGATTGTGTGACCTTGGTCAAATCACTTTTGCTGCCCCCAATTTCTCTATCTATAAAAAGAAGGGCTGATCATTTCTAATATGCCTTAATTAATGTCTAAGTTTCTTTCCAACTCCACAATTCTAAGATTGGGATGACTTGATTTGAGACACAGACTGTGTGGCACAATGTTGCACTATTAGTAATCCTTATTTCATTTTAAATCACAGGAAGTTCACAGAGACGGCACTCTTCCATGGCAAGGATACATTCAATGACTATTGAAGCACCCATCACCAAGGTAGATGCTTTACTTCCTTTCTTCATGGAACTGAACTTCACAAACCAAAATTTCTATTGTCTTTTATTATCATTGTTGGTTCTAAATTAATTCACTGTGCAAGGAACTGTATCTCATAGGGATGGGGGGAGACTTACATAAGTCAGCAATGAGTGCTATCATTAGCCTGATCCTATAGAATTGACCTCACTTAGGTTTCTTGTAGTTTCACTAGAAAGTTGAGCTGAAAATAATAAAATGAAATTGATTGAGCATAAATGTAAAGTTTGAAACTTGGTTCAAGAAATCAATACCACATGTACAATATAGCTAGAAGGTATTTTGAATGAATTTTCATGGACTCCAAGTTCAATATGAAATAGGATTATAAAGCAGGCAAAATGGGCTAATGAGATGTTGAACTGCATTGAGATAGACACAGCTTCCAGGAATCAGGAGGTGATAGTCCTACTGTCCTCCACCCTGGTCAGTGCACATCTGGAATATTGTGTTCAGTTCTGAGCACCATCTTTTAGAGAGGACATTCATAAGCTGGAGGGCAGCCAGAATAGTAAAGGTTCCTACATCTATCCTGTATAAAGACCTAGGGATGCTTAGCTTGGAAAAGAGAAGACTCAGTGTGGCGGGGAGTGGGTTTGAGGAATGTAACAACTGTCTTCAAGTAATTAAAAGGCTATCATGTGTATGGAATTAGTCTAACTCTTTTGGTTTCCAAAGAATGGAACCAGTAACAATGGCCAGAAGTTGCAGGGAGGCAGATTTAGACTTGATTTGAGGGGAAAATTTCCTAGCAATTAGAGCTACCCAAAATGTGAATGGGCAGCCTATGGAAATAGTAGGTTTCCTCCACAGAAGATCTTCAAGCTAAATCTGGATGACCATTTTTTGGATGAATGTATTGTGGTGGGGATTCTTTTTCAGATATGAGCTGGAGAAATTGGTTACTGAGTTCCCTTCCAACTATGAAATTCTGTGATTTACTAAGTCTGTAAACAATGCACTATTTTATTGTAGGTGATAAATATCATCAATGCTGCACAAGAAAGCAGTCCAATGCCTGTGGCAGAAGCTTTAGATCGTGTACTGGAGATCCTAAGAACCACTGAGTTATATTCTCCACAACTTGGGACTAAGGATGATGATCCCCATGCCAGCGATCTTGTTGGTGGTCTCATGTCTGTAAGTAACAAAGATAATAATGGGGGGTTCACTTTTGCTTCATTTTGCATTTTCAGAGACTAGAAATGCCCAATCCTTTTATCTGAATATCCAAAGAACTAGGGACCCAATGAATTTGTTAAGACTTATTTTCCATTGGGTATGTCAAGGAACCTTGTTTACCACCAGAACCTTGAGTTGTCAAGTACCACCAGGACCTGGTCAATAGAAGTAAGACTAGCCCTAAAAGGGAGCAGTAATTTGTCTTTGGCACCCTCTCAATACAATTCAACAGATGTTTATTAAAGCCCCTGTGTGCAGAGCAGTGTGGTGAGAACTGGGGGAGACAACGAAGTTTAGATTAAAGCACAATCTCTGCCCTCATGGAGCTTTCTATTTCTACTTATTCTATGTCTATTCTAAGGAATAGAAATACACAAACACAGATAACTGGAATACATGTTAAGGACACATTGGAGGTGAAAAACAAAGTGCCACGTGAAGTCCAAGGACCTCTATCCAATCTGTTGCCAAGTTTTGTTATTTTCACCTTCAAAACATCTCTCATATAACAGCCCTTCTCTGTATTCAAATGGTGGCTACCTCGGTAGAAGCCCTTAACACTTGTCACCTTTACTATTGTAATCACCTACTAGTTGGTCCCTTTGCCTCAGGGTTCTCTTCACTCTAAACCATCCTTCACTCATCTGTCAAAGTGATTTTCTTAAAGCAGGTCTGACCTGTCACTCCCCTATTCAATAAATTCCGGTGGCTCCTTATTATCTCCAAGATCAAATATAAAGCTCTGTTTGCCTTTTAAAGCCATTTATGACCTGACACCTTCTAATTTTCTAGGCTTTGTACTCTTTACACCATTTCATGTACTCTCTAATCCAAGAACACTGGCCTTTTCTTGTTATACACAGCATTCCATAACCCAACCCCATGCTTTTTTCACCGACTGTCCCCCACTCCTGCATGCCCTGGTTTCAGCTAGCTGTCAGGAAAGAAAATACCTAATAAATTATTCATGCTAAGGTGTGAGTGGCTTAAAATCCCTCTATATAGTATTCACTCCTAGGAAAACTTACATTTTTACCAAGGATACTTCCAAAGGGAATAATCTAATTTGAAGTAAAAATAGTAGAATTTCTAACACTATTGAAGATAAGCAAAGAGACTTTTTGGGTTGCAGAGATTCCTGACACCATTCAAATCACACAAAATAAAGGACCATAAGCTTTGGGCTAATTAGCATAAAGACTACCAGTTGATAGTGATAGATGATGCTTATTAAGCTCTGTAAAGGTTGGCAGGATTCAAAGGTAGGTCTTTTAAGTCCAACATTATACCTACTATGCCAGGCTACTACTCTACTGGTTGCAGTGCAGCTTCTGGGCATTAGATAGGACTACCTTATGGATAATCTCATTTAATCATTATAATTCAGATGAATAAAATGACTCAATCAAGAAAATTTTGCTCTGATTGTTTTCACTATCTCAGCGACTGAAATGGATCAGCTATACACACCTACTGTCAGTCCTTTTAAAAATGCCTCTTGGGTATAACAAAGATCTAACAGATGGATCAGGGACCAAAAATTGTCTTACAGAATCCATGGTGTCATTGATGTGAGACTTCTTCTGCTGTGCTGATTACAACCTATCCATGCTTTCTCATCCTGTGTGATTCATGTCCACCTTTCCCCCAAATCATTTATAGAAGATCCACCTATTACCCTGGAGGATTTTCTGTATTCCACAGGTTTCACCACAGCATTTGGGCTGTCCATCTGACATCCATCTGGTTGCCCTGGCATCTCCTTTTCTGATCACACGCATCTCTAGTGATGTCACCTCTCTAGGGCAAATCATTTGTTCATTCAACAAACATTTATTAAGCATCTATTGCCATGTGTCAGGTACTGTTCTAGGTGCTGGGGGTACAAAGATGAAAAGAAAATAGTCTATACCCTTAAGGAACTTACAGTCTTCTGGGGGGAAAATATGCACATAGATAAGAAATGACTGGCCTAGGCACCCTTCTTAAGTGGAGGATCTGGGAGGACCTCTCTAATCAGAGTGAGGGGCCACACAAGCAGAGGGTACTGAGCTCCAGGACTAGGGTGATCTCCTGGGATAAAGATGTTATATGGTAGAGAAGTCCAAAGGAGTGTAGCCTGGTGGAAAATGGGAATGTTACTCTTAATATTACTATGATGTTTGCTCTTATTATAATTGTATTCTAGGTGTGATGAATAAGCAATGCAAGGTCCATGAAGCCAGAGAAGGGACACTGTGTATAGGTGGCAGCCAGGAGGCCAGTTTGGCTGGAATATAGGAATGAAAACAAGGGAAGTGAATGGGTCTGGAGACACAGAAGCAGAGATGCAGAGCTGAAAGGGACCTTCAAGGTCATATAGACCAAGTCATGAATTTCACAGATGCAGAACTAAGGCACGCAGAATCCAGATGATTTGTGAGATAGGTAGAATGAGACCCAGGAGAGAGCAGTATCACAAAAATCCCAGGAAATAACATCGAGGAGGAGGAGGAGATGATCCACAGCATCAAATACTGCTGAGAGGTCAAGGAGGGGAAGGACTGAGAAGAGGCCACTGGTTTAGTGGTGTCCTTGGAGAGAGCAGTCTCGAGGGCTGGGGTCAGAAGCCAGATTGCGAAGGAAAGAGAAGTGGGTGGGAGGTGAGAGAGTCACAGAAACAAACGTAAACAGCTTTCTCTAGGAGCTCAGCTGACGCTGAACACAAGGGGGCACGTCACTCGTGATGTGTTGCAGCCTGCTCTCACCAGCCATGAATCTCTCCTCTGGTCTTTGGTTTTGTCTATAACCATGATTCCTCGGAGACCATAATGTTCCATGATTCACAGGAATATAGAAATACTAGGAGGATAGAGTTATTAAATATACTGCGTTTTGAATCACACTTTTCTTTTAGACAAGAAACACTCAGAAATGTTGATTACTTTAGTTAAGCCATAGAAAAACTAATTTAAGCTCCTCCATTTGAATGAATTACTTGCAACTATTATTTTTTAATTCCATATTAAGTAATCTCACTACCCCTTTTCTTGGCAAATAACTCATTCCTTGGCGGGAGGGGAGTAATAAAGAAGGGGAAAAGGTGATAAAATGTGCCTGGAATATACCATCCCTTTTGACAGGCTCTTTTGGAATAGATCTAATGATATCATTATATTATTATTGCATTATACTATTAGCAGGATCAGTCAGTATTTCAAAGGGCATGATAACTATATAAGTATAAATAAGACATTAGTATTTCCCTTTATGAATTCTTTGGGAATTAAGTTACTTTAAACAAAGTTGGTCATGTTTAAAACACTTCCTTATCAGTTCTGGGAAGCAATATTGGCAAGCATTATGTAGCAATATTGTATGCATGTGTGGTCATACACCACACAAATCTTGTAGCATGTAGCTGCCATATGTCTAAGGACAGTAAACAGGGTTGGAAAGTCCTCAGAGTCTTGTCTGCCTCCTTCCCAACTTCTGTTTTCTGTTCCTTTCCCTCATTCCGAGGTGGAGCTCCTCCTCTGGATTCAATAACCCAATACTTACTATTTTATAACCTTGCTCTACATTGATTAAAGCAGGAAAAGAGCCAGCAAGGCATTGTAGGTCCAGTGGTAGATGAGCCTTGGGAAGATCTGGGTTCATATCCTGTCACCGATACCAATTAGCCAGGTACCCTTGAACAAATCCTTCATCTCCTGGCCCTGCCCCCATCTGAACCTAACTTTCCTTATCTATATAATACCTGCAGGATCTACCTCACAGGGTGTGGTGGGGATTAAATGAGATTATGGGATAGAAAGAGTGTTAACTTTAGAATGTTATATAAATATCAATTATGATAATGCCACTATTTATATTGTTGATTGGTTAACTGATTAATTTCAGACTGTTTCAGAGTGAAATTTCAATGAGCTGCCTCAGCCTCAGCCAGGCATCTGCACTTCAAGCATTTTATCTCTAATTATGAGATTAAAAGCTTTATTCCCCACCCCAGGAAAGTAGTTTCAGGGCTCCCCCCAAAAGCAAATCAAATAAAATTTAAAGGGCTTCTGGGAGAAAGGATAAGAGAGGGAGATAGCGCAGTATATTACAGCTACCCCCAAGGCTACCTCTAAAAATGAACCAGATTTAGTCCTTTCAGAATGAGAAGCAGAAGTAGGGTGTAGAAAAAAAATGACCAGTGATTTATATGTCCCCTCAGCCTCCTTTCCCCTTGAGAAGACAAGCTATGCATGTGTAGATGAGAGGAGAGAGGGTCCAATGGATGCTCCTATAAGTCTATTCCCTGGAGCTGGGGGTAGTAGATGGTTGTGTTCCCCTGCGTCTTTGGAGGACCTGTATGTTGCCTCACAGTGACATGAATCCATCAGCAAACTCCCTCCTGCTACGCTCTCCCCTTGCCCATTCCCCCCCCTTCCCTCTCTAAACACAGAATAAGTCCGACTTCCTTACTGCCTTGTCCAACTCCCTTAACCTTTCTTCTGACTCAGTCATCAGTAAATCAGCAAGCATTTATTAAGCACCTTATGTGTTCCAGGCGCTAAGTGCTGGGCTACAAACAAAGGCAAAAAACCGTCCTGTTCTAAAGGAGCTCACGGTCTAATTTGGGGGATAATATGCAAATCACTGTTGCTTGTGAAGAGACTACAGGATAAATTGGAGATAATATCAGAGGGAAGGCACCAAGAGTAGGAAAGACGGGGACTTGTGACTTCGTTGTTGTTGGGCTCGTCCTTCGTTGCCCAAGAAGACCATGCCATCAGAGAAAGGATGACATGACTGGCACTTGACTTGGTTTTGAGTGAGGGACAGCTGTGCAAGGTCATCAGCCTCACTTCTCCTCCCACTTCTGACTTTAACTGAGACTTGAAGGAAGTCATGGGCACCAGGAAGTAAAGATGAGTAGAGAAAGACTTCCAGGAATGAGAATGAGGTAATAAAAATGCCTGGAGTTGAGAGATGGAGTGTTTTGTGCTAGGAATATCAAAGAAGCCAGTGTCACTAGATCAACCTGGATTTGTAGAGGGTAGTAAGACATAAGAAGACTGAAAAGGTAGGAAGGGGCCAAGTTGTGAAGTTTTAAAAGCAAAACAGTATTTTACATTTGGTCCTAGAGGTGATAAGGAGTCATGGAAGTTTGTTGGATAGTGGGGTGACAGAGTCAGATCTGCACTTTAGGAAGACCAATTTGATAACTGAGTGGAGAATAGACTGGAATGTGGAAAAACTTGAGGTAAGGAGATTAACCAGTAGACTGTTTCAGTAGTCCAGGTGTAAAGTCATGAGAGCCTGCGTCAGGGTATTGACGATGTAAGAGGAAAGAAGAGGGCATGGATGAGAGATGTTACAAAAAGTGGAAAAGACAGGATTTGTCAGCTAATTAATTGAATATTGGGGGGATGAGAGAGAAGAGTAAAGGAGGACATTCAAGTTGGGTGGTTGGGAGCCTGGGTGACTGAGAAAATGTTCAAGAGAAAGGAGAGTTTAAGGGAGAAGATTATTTCCATTTTGAACATGTTGAGTTGAAGGTGTCTACAGGACATCCAGTTCAAGATGTTCAATAGGCAGTTGGAGATGTACGACTAGAGTTCAAGAGAGAGGTTAGGGTGGGATAAATAGACTGGAGAATCATTTGCATAAAGATGATAATTGAATCATGGAAGTTGGTGAAATCACCAAGATAAATAATAGAGAGGGAAAAGAAAACTGCCTTGAACAAAGCCTTGGAGGATATTCATGTTACGTGGATGAAGATTCATCAAAGGAAGTCTGAGAAGAAACAATCAAACAAGGAGGAGAACCAAAATGGAGCAGTATCACAAAAACCTAGAGAGAAGAGAGTCTTAAGGAGAAGAGGGTGATCGATGGTGTCAAAGACTACAGAGAGAACAAAAAAGATGAGGACTAAGAAAAGGCCATTAGATTTAGCAATGAAGAACTCACTGGTAACTTTGGAGTGAGCAGTTTCAATTGGATGATGAGTCTGGCAGCCAGAAGTCATGGACACTCTTGAAGAAGAGAGTGAGAGGAAAAGAAGAGGAAGCATAAATTGTAGATGGCTTTCTCAAGGAGTTCACCCATGAAAGGGAGGAGAGATATAATAGGATAGGTAGCAGGTATGGACAGATCATGTCAGAGTTTTTTGAAGATGGAGGAGATGTGACTGTGTTTGTAGGCAGTAGGGGAGCAGCCAGTAGATGAGATGGAATATGAGTGAGAGAGTGGAGATGATAGACAGGATAATCTGTCAGTGAAGAACAGGTGGAAAGGGATCGCTTGTGCTGATAGTAAAAAGGGGATCTAGCAGTAAAGGAGCAGAGAGTGGCAGAAGGCCTCTGAATGATGTGAGATGAAGGAGAAAATGAAGCTCTCTGCAAATGGCCTCATTTTTTTCAGTGAAATATGAAACAAGGTTCTCAGCTGAGAGAGGAGGTGGAGGGGTAGCCATGGGAGTTTTGAAGAGGGATGCAAAAGTTTTAAAAAGCGTTGTGCTCTCATGATTTCAGGATTTTCAATCTTACTTTAACATGTTTAATGAATTTATACCTTAATCCCATTTATCTGACATCCTTGATTAGGGATTATGGGTATTTTCATATCACTAATATTATTTCTCCCTCCCTCCGATGAAATTTTAGACAAAAGTGTGTGTGTGTGCGTCCATCCATGTGTCCATGCACAACATGGACTCCTCATAAATACAGATGTGCCTGTGCAGTTCTGTTTGTCATGTAATCATCAATCTAGAGTGAGAAAGGACGTCAGAGGCCCTCCCATTTTTCAGGTGGGGAAACTGAGGCCCAGGGAGCTACATTTACTTGCCCAAAGTAACACAGGTAATGAGCATAAGAGGCAGGATTTGAACACTATTCCAGAGGCAATACTCTTTCCATCGAGCCAACTGCTTTCATTCCAGAATCACTGTTTTTGTCAATGGGGTTGCTCCTCCACCAGTGCCTACTGCAACTCCCATATGCTCAAATATGTTAAAACAGATGGTAATTGTATAATGCTATGGTTGAAAAGCATCCATCAAGCTGTAGAAAACAGCTTAATCACCTCATTATAATAACAGCCTCAATAATATAGATTCCATTTCTATGGTGCCTTAAGATTCTAGAGCCCTTTCCTATCCATCTTCTCCTTATAGCCACCCTGGGAGATGTAGTGCATCCTGGTTGGGTGTGCTTGTCGTTGGGCTTCCAGATGGAACAACTCTGCACTCCCTCATTTGCAGTATAGATAATTGGGACTGGTTGGGAATGCTGCCCATGGTCATGGACTTGAAGGAAGCTATCCTTTCCCTATAAAGAACCTTGAACTGTGGCCATAACCAGCCGCACTCTCCAGACACAGCATTTAATTATTAGAGACATCCAGCTCTGTTGTGTTTTGGTTGTGTTTCTACATTAAAGGAAAAACATTTTTTGAGGGGAGTAGACTGGTATCAGAAGACCTAGATTTGAGTCCTGGCTCTATCACATACTGCCTGTGTAACCCCACCAGCATGAGCATCATCATTAGCAGTGATATAGTGCATTAAGCTTTGCAAAGTGCTTTCTTTATATGTTATCTCATCTGATCCTTACAACAACCCTGTGAGGTTGGTCCTGTTATCCCCATTTTACAGATAAGGAAACTGAGGTTGAATTGCTTAAGCTCACACCATGAAGTCAATGCTCGAGGCATTGTCTGAACATGTGTCTTCTTGACTCTTGGTCAAGTCAGGCATTCTATCTGCTATGCCCCCTAGCTGCTTTTTTCAGGCTGTCTCCTCATCTGTAAAATGGAGTAGAACGAGGTAGAGGGCTTCTGTGGTCCCTTCTGGCTCCAGAGATGTGACCCTGTGACTAGAAATCAGGTCTCCTGGTTCCTTGGGCTGGTCCTGTTGACACTTCCCCTTAAGATCTCACTCTCCGCTGAGGTGCTAATAGGTAGGTACTAATGGGTTCACAGGTTATCTCTGCTACAAAAACATATTTACATTAGAGCAGCCTTCTTGAGATAGTGCTTTAACCCAAAGGAGTTATTCCTGCCAGTGGGCAAATAAACCTTTAATGTCCTCTCTTCTTATGAGACCATGTCAGCAGTTACCAATTTATAACCACCACCACAACACACATTTACGTTGCTCACTACCCTATATAAGAAACTTATAGCCATCATCTCATCTGATTATTACAACAACCTGATGAGGTAGATACTTCATGTATACCTATTTTATTGAGAAGAAAATCGAGGTGCCTTTTATAGGCATTATCTCCTTTGATTCTTGCAGCAACCCCTTTGGGTACATAGTTTAAGAATTATTGTCCCCATTTTACAGATAAGAAAACTGTTTCGCTAAGATCATGTTAACTACTAAGTACCAAAATCATTACAAAATCATGTAAGGGTCAGAGCAGTATCTTCAGAGACTGACACTGTTACTGGAATGAGCTACTGTCCCAGGACTCAGCCCACAGTCTGAGGCCTGTTCTTGGCAGTTCTGATTGCTTAAGGAAAAATAGAAAGCAGGAAGCCAGGTAGAACATTACATTTTCTTGTTCAGTGGGTTCCATGTTCGGAGAGGTTCGTAGCAGCGTTTGAAAGGGTGCTTACAGATTAACTAGTATAGACTTGGTTGTTTTGGTTTTTATTTTTGATAACAGTATCTCAATGTAATTGGTCCCCTTTGTAATCCTATGTATTTTATTTTATGCATTTAAAAACATTCTGAAAAAGCTCCACAGGCTCCAGCAGACTGTATAGAGGGGACCATGGTCCAAAAACTGGTTAAAACCCTGTGACCTTATCGAACCCTTTGATTGTACAAATAACAAAATTGGGTACCTGAGGGAATGAAGCAATTTACCATACAGAAGGTCATACAGAAGGTCATACAGAAGCTAAGCTAGGATTCGAACACAGGACCTTTGGCTCTAAATGCAGAGGTCTTTCTATTGTGCCACACTGATCATCTTCTCACCAGATTTCAGGATACCCTCAATTTAGGCAGTGCCAGCCCTCTATCAATTAAATACAGTCCTTCTCAAGAACACTCTCATAAATGTTCAAGGTGTGTATAGTATTAACATTAACATGTATATTATAAATAACCCCATATAATTATTATGTGATTGATTAATTATATTAATATAGGAATAATCCCTTTTAAATTCACAGATGTACCTTTTTCTTTCCCAAAAAAATCAAGATGTAATCATCTTTGAATGGATATTTATAGCTTTCTGTAGCCACATGGAGCCCATAGTAAGATAACTACAGTAATTTGTAGCCACAGGATGCAAAGAGAGACTTTTAAAAATCACACAGTCACAGAATTTGAAGAGACCTCAGTGAACATCTAATCCTTCCCAATTTCCTCTGTGACATGCCTGACAACTAGTCATCTGGCTTTTGCTTGAAGACTGCTGGTAAAGAGGAATCCAGTATCTCCCAAGGTATCCCATTCCACTGAGGCATGGCCCCAGTTGTTAGAAAGATTTTCCTCAAACCAAGCTTAAGTTTGTCTTTCTGAAACTTCTAGTCATTGCTCCTAATTCTGTCTCTGGAATAAAATAATACAAATCTAATCCATCTTTCATGAGGACAGCCCTTCAAATGCTTTAATACAGCTGTGCTTTCCTCCCCACCTCCTTCAAGCCTTCTCCAGGTCAGTGGGTCAAACTCAAATAGAAACCAAGGGACACTAATCAGAACATAAGGATCCCTGTAGACTACATGGTGACTTAGTTTGAAAATGTGGTATTATCTATGTTTTGTTATATCTTTATTTATTTTGTTAAATAGCCTCTAATTACATTATAATCTGATTGAGGGTTGCTGGCCATATGGGCCTGCCACCTTCCACATCTTCTCCAGGCTAAACAGCCCTCTTTCCTTCATGCCATCTTATGGCATGAACTCGAGACCCTACACTACCATAGTAATAGTACAGTGCCTGGCACATAGTAGGTGGTTAATAAGTGTCACATGACTGACTAAAATATTAGAGAATGAAAATCAATAAAAATTGATGTTATATATAAAGAGTCCATTAGCAAGACAAGTGCCAACAAATAAAATTCTGGTCTTCGGTTATTATGTACTTCAGTTTAGATATATGAAAATGGCATCCTGTCAGTGACATTTAAAAAATAAAAAAAATCAGTGTAGATATTTAGAATGTAGATATGTAGAATTTTCAAATAATGAGTAACATTTATGTGGGTTTTAATATTTGCAAAGTGTTTTACATATATTATCTCATTTGATTCTCACAACAATCCTGTGTGGCAGGTGCTCTTATTATCCTAAAGTTATAGAATAGAGATGATGATAAAACTTGTTCTACATACCACACAGGGTCGTTGTGAAGACTGAAAGAGATAATAGATGTAAAAGTGCTTTGTAAATTGTCAACTACTATTAAATTGTAAGTTGTTACTGTTATTTTCATGTGAGAATCATTTAATTGTGTAATTAAAATAGCTTTGCTAAATTCAACCATAACTATTGGGTTTTTCCACAAGACCTCTGGTTCATCTGTAAATACCAAGCATCCAACGTACTCAGAATGCTGTATTCAGTGCTAAAAAGGTGTTAGATATGTTAAGGAAAGAGCCATTGGAATTGAAGCGATGTCCTTCAGTAAGAGAACAGCCTCACTTGCCATTTTGGAACAGTCCCAACTGGCAGTACATAGAGATCTTGAAATAGGAACTGAAGGCACTGCTTTTTTCTTTTTTAAGTTCAGGGGTCTCACCCAGGAGTTTTAAAATTCTCTTTATCCTACAGGTGCAAAAACATAGCCAAGCTAAAAAAAGGCTCACATGGTCTTTTGTTCACCTGCCTAAAGAGGGCAGTGTTACTTTAAGGAAGGCTCATTCCTCACCAGAAAAAAAAAAAAAAACTCAAAACAAATCTGAATGGGATTTTCCCAAGTTGACCATCTAGAAATGAGGGCCTTATGGATAGAAAATGATGAAAAAGGATTTCGGAGCTGTGAGGAGTTTAGAGGGTATTGTTGCTATTTAGTTATTTCCAACTCTTTGTGACCCCATTTGGAGTATTTGTAGCAAAGAACTGGAGTGGTTTGCTATTTCTATTTCCTTCTCCAGCTTGTTTTACAGATGAAGAAACTGAGGCAAACAGGTCACACAGCTAGTAAGTGTCTCTGAGGCGAGATTTGAACTCACCAAGATTCCAAGTCCAGTACTGTATCCGCTGTGCCACCTAGCTGCCCTCAGAGGGTGGCTATATTCTAATCTACCCTTCACTGTTCACCACCTTCCTGAAATCAGAAGCCCCCCCTCCTTCCATTCTATTTAGTAAAGTAGGGGTGATGTCACCTGTTGAGGAAGAGCCTAAGGTAGGGTTGAGAATTTGAGGAAAGGATAAAAGGTTAAAAAATGTGATTTTAAAAAATCAATAAGAAATGAAGAAGATTGTTGAGCAGCAGAATACTAGAACCCAGGTCTCCTAACTCCCACATCAGTGTCTTTTCTCCCATCCCACTCTGGCCCCTATTTGTAGTTCTCCCTCACACCTCCCCTCAAATTTCCCTCTATCTGTCATTGGCATGACCAGTCTTTCAAACTATAAATACTCTAGTCATAGGATCACAGATTTGGGTCAAGGTTGAATCTTAGCAGTCACATAGTCTGTTTTCCAGATGAGAAAAATGAAACCTACAAAGGTTTTCTTACCCGGCACACACAGGTAGTAAGTAACTGACCCTGAATTTGAACTCAGGTCCTTTGATTTCAAATCCAGCATTTCTTTCTACTGTACCACATTCCCATCATCTACCTCTGCCATTCCTTTGTCTTTTATAGCCAACCAGGTATAAGGCATATTGATCCTTCTCTGATGTTCTCCCCATCATCTCCATCACCACTGCTAACCCTTTAGTCCAAGACCTCATAGCTTCTTACCACAATGACTATAAAGACCTCCAAGTGCATCTCTAATCTGCTTCTTATGATTCCCCCTATCACTATCGGATTAATAGTCCTTTCATCATTATACTCAGTTGCTCAAGACTTTACAGTGATTTTTTTATTGACTACCTCCCTAAAAACTTCATAATGGTGTGAAGATGACCCTGAAATCTTAATGGCTGTCCTTGAAACATGAGCTCTAGCTGGTCTGACAAAGTGAGAAAAAGGCCTTAATTTGGGGATCATATATGAACTGTGTGTCTGCCATCCAAAGATCAGCCTATCCAGACTCGGTGACATTAATCATGAGAAATTAGACAATAGGTGAAATAAATATGTTGCCCATAGCAATTCAGGAAATTATATGGTATATATCTGGGGGTCACAGGACCTGGATTCAGATCCTGCCTCAGATGCTTACAATTTGTGGGACCCCAGGCAAGTTATTTAATTTCTCTGGGTCTTGGTTTCCTTATCTGTTAAAAAATAAAAATAAAAAATAAAAAAAGGAAGAGGAGAGGGTTGGACTAGATGTCCCCTGAGGTTCCTTTCTCGATCAATAATCACAAACTTAGAGATATTATGTTCTGCACAGACAGAGGGAATACCCATATCATTGCAAACAGATTTTTTGGAAGTAATGAAATCAGAAATATCAAGGCTAAATCTTATGGCATTTAAGGCCTGCTACAAGCTGGCTTAGCCCTATCCAGCCTTAGCTCCTACCACATCCCAACATATACCTTTCATTTCCGTTAGGCTAACTTTTTCCTGCGAAGCACCATGGCACAATATTTAGAGGTCGAGATTTCAAGTCAGGCAGACCAGGGTTCAAATCCCACCTCAAATGCTATCTTTATGACTGAGCACAAATGCTTTAACCTCTGAGCCTGTTTGATTTTGTGCAAAATTAGGATGACAGTACCTATAATCGCACCCCCACTGGATCATTTTCAGACTCAAATGAGATTGTGTTTACTTTGCCAACTTTAAAAATCTGTATAAATGTTATGATACTATCTCGTCTCATACTCCTAAGTAAATATCCCTGCAGCTTCCATCCCCATTCTTAGAATGCCCTCTCCCTTGCTCTAAACCTATCTAAATCTTTATCGTTTTCCAAGGTCCATTTAAGTCTTACCACGAGGCCAATCTTGACTACTCCAGAGCACACATGACTCTTTCCCCTTCCTGACCCCGTTGTGCTACTGATGATTGTCTATCCATAGCCCACAATGCAGTGCTGGACATCCCCTGTCTTACATTGTTCTCAAATCTTTTTTGATGTACATCCTGTCCTTTCAAGTAGCTCTTAAACTCTTCCAGGTCAGGATTGAGTCTTCCTTCCCTATTATAGGCGCCCCCAGGGACTTGCACATTGCTAAACTAGTGGACACTGGAGGCATAGTTACCAGCTCTTAACTGAGTAAGTGAGCTACCCCCTTCCTTACCCCCTGAGAAGTGATTGGGGGTAATCAGCACAGCCCAGATGTGTGATGTCAAAAAGAATGTTTCTAACAGCTTTGTTTTTCTTTCTTTTTTATTTTATCCCATTTTTAACAGGATGGTTTACGAAGGTTGTCAGGGAATGAATATATCTTTTCATCAAAACGTAAGTTGTTTTATTTTTTTTTCAGTTGTAGGTACCTTGACACACAGGGTATTGAGAAATAGCTTGCTCAAATAAAAATTCCAGTGACATTTTTTTTCTAATTTTTAGAAACGAACCAGTAGATTAGTCACTGTTCTTTTTAAATTTCAGAAATAAAGTAGTCTTTTTGGTTCCATAAAGCAAATGCTGTGTTAAGAAATATTTCAACAAATACAGACTTCTAATTTTGTTTCTCTCCTGAAATATGTCCATTTGCAGAACTTCATCAGGTTCCAAGCAATTTTATTTCTCCTATCTCTCTTAATGACATCCCACCACGGATAGCACAGGCCATGGAAAATGAAGAGTACTGGGACTTTAACATTTTTGAACTGGAGGCTGCCACTCACAAAAGGTTAGTAACCCTCAAGTCTTACAATATAAAATATGGAAAGACTCAGACTTAGGAAGAAAGAGTTTGTCCACCCTCAGAAAAACAGAAGACAAGTAAGTATAGTATGATCTTACATAGATACATATGAATATATCTGTCTATATGTGAGTGTGATTATAGATATCTAAATATATGTATGTATATATATCTTTGTGTGTATATATGTACATAGGTATGTATATATGTGTGTATGTGTATATGTATATATAAATACATATGGATATGTATTGTGTATTTATGTGTATACATATATACATATACATATATATCCATGCTTAATTGTAGCCTTCGGGGGTGGGGGAAAGAAAAGGGTAAAAAAGAACAAAGTAAAAAGCACAAGCAGAGATAAAAGAAAATGTACAAGAAAGCAAAGAAAAGATGGATAGCTCTAAACACAATGTGTAGTATTTATTATATAGACTTTCTTGAAATAGAAATTTATTGATGCATATTTTGAATCCTTTCTTACATTATGCTGTGCACATGACAATACTTTTCTCTTTTCTTATTTAATATTTAAGTTTATAATATTTCTTTTTCTTATTGTATATTTGTTTTCATATTTAAGTTTAAAATAAATTAATTTTTTTAAAAGTCTTACACTACAATAAGTCACCTATTATGTGCAGAGCACTAGGTAAGATATGAAACTAAGATGAAATAATAATTGGCATTTAAATGGCACTTTAAATTTTGCAAAATACTCTTACTTACCTATGTTATTTCACTGGAACTCAAAACTACTCTGTGAGGTAGGTTACTGTAAATATTACTCCCATTTTACAAATGGAGAAACTAAGGATCAAAAGTGATTTGCTCATGCTAGTAGTTGCCAGAGGTGAGATTCAAAATCATCCTTGAGACTTAATTGGCCCACAAGGCTAAGGCTTGAATCATTGGCATGGCTACAAAAGACAGTCCTTGTGGAGTCAGGAGTTTGATGCCTGCTTCTGAGCAGCAAAGAAACAAGGAAGCTGCTGGGTGGTAGAGTACATAGAACTCTGAATTTGGAGTCAGGATGAACTGAGTTCAAATCTAGCCTCAGATACTTACTAGCCATGTGACCTTGGGCAAGTCACTTAACCTATGTCTATCTTCAATATCACTATCAAAAAATGGGGATCATAATGGCATGTACTCCTAGGGTTATTGTAAGGTTCAAATGAGATTATATTTATAAGGCACTTTGCAAACTGTTAAAGCACTACATAAATATTACTTATTATTGTTATAATTGAATTGGTGCTATATGACTGCTGAATATCCATTCCCTGCTTTGGCTAAGTAAACTTCATTTTGTTAACTAGTAGATGTCTATGAGTTTCTCATTTCATTCCAGTCATGAAACTAAGTTGCTGGCCTGGATTGCATTAGGCCTAGCCTAGGATAGCCTAAATTTCCTGGGGTAGAAGCTGCTCCTACTGCAAGGGCCAGGATATAGGAGGGTGACGGTAACAAAGTCACTAGTCACTGTCGCCTCGTGTTCCCATTTCTGTGCCCTCCTGACCAACAGTGGTTCTTGGAAGGTGTCAGAGGGCAAATGAAGAGGCTTGTTGATGTCTTGTATTATATTTTGTAATGTGACCCTTTTCAAGATGAGTCTAGTAGGTCTTAAGATTACGAATTCAGCATTAAGACAAAGGGGTCAGAGTATAGGCCAGTACCTCAAATCAAATTTTGGAGTGGCAGAGTCAACAAAAGGTCAGAAGGATACATTTATGTGACATAGAACAATATAGGAGGTCCCCAGGAAAGTTCTGTAACACCAGGGTGGGCACAAGCCTGGAGCAGGTCAGGAACACCAGTGTAGGGCCTTGGAGGCAGCCGGGACAACAGCAGCAGCACTTGCATCAGGAGCTGTCAGCCAGAGGGAGTAAGACTGTTTGTCAGAAGGAGATTACAAAGAATCCTTTGCTAGCACTGGGTCCAGCTGGAGCTGACTGGCAACTCTATTGTCCATAAGTAGTTCTGGGTCACAGTTCTAGGACAAAGAGGAACACTTGTGATTGCTCCTAAGGGCACAAAGGCCCTGGTCACAGTTCCAGGGTCAAGAGGAGCCTAGCATTTATAGATGCAGGAAAGAAGGGGACCTGTTCACAGTTCCAGGGACAAGAGGAACCCTAGTACTTGTGGCTGAAGGGGACCAGGGAGCCTTCCTGGGTAAAAACCAGAATGCGGATGAAGAGAGCAGTGACCACGCCTCTTCCGGAATAACACCACCTTGGAAGTACCAAAAATTTTTGTAAGCCTCTAGAACTGTCTCTGAAAGCAACAGCACAAAAAAAAAGTCTGAGTCTTGGCACCCTTCCCACCCCCAGATGAGCAGAGCCCAACTTAAACATAAAATTCAAAGTGAAGAAATAGACTAGGAAAATAGCAAACAACAACATCCACAACAAAAGAAGTTATTCATAAAAAGTTACTATGTGATAGGGAAGACCAAGATATAAATTTAGAAAAAAGATAACAATGTGAAAACAGCTACAGGCAAAGCCTCAAAGAAAAAATGCTCATTGGACACATGACCAGCAAGAATTCCTGGAAGAGTTAAAGAGAGATAAGAATGGCAGAAGAAAAACTGGGAAAATAAATGGACGTGTTGCAAGAAAATTCTGAAAAGAGAATTAACAGCTTGGTAAAAGAGGCACAAAAAGTATGAAAGAAAATAGCACTTTAAGAAACAAAATTGGCCTAATCATAAAAGAAGCACAAAAATTCACTGAAGAACTCCTAAAAAGCAGAATTGGCTAAATGGATAAAGAGGCACAAAAGCTCACTGAAGAAAATAATTCTTTCAAAATTGTAATTGGGCAAGTAGAAGCTAATGATTCCACGAGACTTCAAGAAACAATAAAAACAAGGTCAAAAAATGGAAGAAAATGTGAATTATCTTAATGGAAAAACAACTTACTTGGAAGATAGAGGAGAAATCATTCAAGAATTATTGGACTATGTGAAAAACCTTGATCTAAGAAAGAGTCTAGATACCATATTTCAAGACCCAATATCTTATATCCAGAAGATAAAATGGAAATTGGAAGAATCCACCAGTCACCTCCTGAAAGCGATCCCAAAATGAAAACTCCCAGGAATATTATAGTCAAATTCCAGAGCTCTCAGTTCAAGAAAAAAGTATTGCAAGCATCCAGAAAGAAAGTATTTAGGTACTGTGGAGTCATTATCAGGATCACACATGATTTAACATCTTCCATATTAAAGGAGGAAAAGTTTATAATATATTCTGGAAGGTCAGTGATCTAGAACTACAACAAAACGACCCAGCAAAACTGAATATAATCCTTCCGGGGCAAAAAGTATGTTTAATGAAATAGAGAAGTTCCCAGTATTGCTGATGAAAATATCAGTGATGAATAGAAAATTTGACATTCAAACAAAAGACTGAAGAATAGCATATAAAGGCAAGCATGAAAGAGTAATTATACAGGATTCAATGAAATTCAACTTTTTACATTCCTATATGGGAAGATGATACATTTAACTCCTAAGAACTTTATAATTATTAGAGCAGATAGAAGGAAGTACATAGCGGGCATGGTTGTAAGTTAATTACATTAGGATGATTTTTTTAAAGTAGTAGCAAGAAAGAGATATACTGGAAGAAGGGGGAAGGGAGAGGTAGAATGGGGAGGCATGCAAGGAAGAGCTTTTACAGGGGAAGAGAAAATGGGGTTGGGGGGGATCAGGCAATGCCCAAACCTTGCTCTCATCAGAACTGTTTCAAAAAGAGAAGAATACACACACACACACTCAGTTGAGTATAGAAATCTGTTCTACCTAATAGGAGGGAAGAGGATAAGAGATATGGGGTGTTAAAAAAAGAGAGTAGATTAAGGGAGGAATTTGTTAGAAACAAAACAAACTTTTGAGGAGGGACAGGATAAAAAGAGTGAGAAGGATAAACAAAAGAAAATCTGTGTGTGTGTGTTCGTCCTTCCTTGCCAAAGAAGACCATGCCATCAGAGAAATGATGACATGACTGGCACTTGACTTTGTTTTGAGTGAGGGAGGGCTGTGCAGGTCACCAGCCTCACTTCTCCTCCAGAGCCATCTGAATCCGGTGATCAGATATTCATCAGGATGACTGGAGATGACCCAGGATGAGGCAATTGGGGTTAAGTGATTTGCCCAAGGTCACACAGCTAGTGCGTGTCAAGTATCTAAGGTGAAATTTGAACTCAGATCCTCCTGACTCCTGTACTGGTGCTCTATCCACTGCACCACCTAGCTGCCCCAAACAAACAAAGAAAATAGAATGGGGGGAAATGCACAATTATCATAACTATGAATATGAATGGATGAACTCACCCATAAAACTGAAGTAGATAGCAGAATGGATTAGAAACCAGAATCCCCCATTATGTTGTATATAAGAAACACATTTGAAGGGAACACAGAGAGTTAAAATAAAGAACTAGAACAGAATATATTATGCTTCAGCTGAAGTAAAAAAAAAAAAGACGAATTTCAATCATAATCTCAGACAAAGCAAAAACAAAACCAAACTTAATTAAAAGAGATAATCAAGGAAATTACATTTTGCTAAAAGTTACCATACACAATGAAGTGATATCAAAAAAATTTAGAGCAAGTTTCTGTGATAAAGGTCCCATTTCTCATATTTATAGGTAGTGGAGTCAAATGTATAAAACTAAGAGCCATTCCCCAGTTGATAAATGGTGAAGTAATACAAAGTTTTCAGAAGAAATAAGTTATCTATAGTTATATACCAAATTCTCTAAATCGCTATTGTTTAAAGAAGGGCAAATTAAAACAACTCTGAAGTACCTCATACCTATCAGAAATGACAAATGCTGGAGGGGAGGAAGGAAAATAGGTACATTAATGAATTGTTGATGGAGTAGTGAACTAGTCCATCCATTTTGGAGAACGATCAGGAACTATGCTTAAAATGCTACTAAACTTTGTGTACCCTTTAATCTGACAACATTGCTACTAGGTTTGTACCCTAAATAGATCAAAGGAAAAGGACTATATATGCAAATATATTTAGGGTAGTTCTTTTTGTGGTGGCAAAGAATTTGAACTTGAAAAATATTCATCAATTGATTAATGGCTGAACAAGTTGTAGCATACGACTATGATGGAGTACTCTTATGCTATAAGAAACAATGAGGGAGGTGGTTTCAGAAAAATATGCCACATGAACTGATGCAAGTTAAAGTGAGAAGAACCAGGATATCATGGCACACAGTAACAGCAATATTGTATGATGATCAGTTATCAAAGACTTGGATACTCTGATCAACACAACAATGTAAGACAATTTCAAAGGACTCATGATGAAAAAGTGCTATTCCCCTCCAGAGAAAGGAATGATGAGTTAAGTGCAAATTGAAGTGTAAGTTTTCTCTTTCTTTTTTCTTTGCTTTGTTTCTCAATATGGCTAATATGAAAATATGTTTTACATGATTTCATGTGTATAATTGATATATTTCTTGTCTTCTCAGTGGGTGGGGGAGGAATGGGAGGGAGAGGGAGAATCTGAAACTCAAAATTTTAAAAAGAAAAGAATGATAAAAAAATAATTTTTTAAAAGATTATGATCAGGAAAGGATTTTTTAAATCAATCAACAAGTACTTTTAAATGCCTACTAAGTGCTAGGTACTAGGAATATAAGAACCACAATGTAACAATCCCTGTAACCACTGAGCTTACACTCTAATTCCCTGCACATAGTAGGTGTTTGGCACATGGTTGTTGAAACGCATTGAGTTGGTGTGCAGACAAACTTGATGCTAACTTTTTTTTCTAATTGCCAGAAACAACGTCAAAAACCAAACTTGACTGCTCTTTGTGAACCAGGGTCCTCTGTCTGAATTGTAGGGCTGAGTGTGACACTCCTGGCTTGAAACACTTAAGAGCCTCTGCATTGATCACAGACGTCCTTTGTCCTCCAGGCCTGGCTTCGTGTCTCAGTGTTGTGAATGTTTTTCTCTGTAGGCCGTTGGTTTATCTTGGTCTCAAGATTTTTGCTCGCTTTGGAATCTGTGAATTCCTAAACTGCTCTGAGTCAACTCTGCGGTCTTGGTTGCAAATCATTGAAGCCAACTACCATTCATCTAATTCCTACCACAATTCTACTCACTCTGCAGATGTGCTTCATGCCACTGCCTACTTCCTGTCTAAGGAAAGAGTCAAGGTAAGCAGCCTGTTGGAATACACACGTTTATGAATATGTGGAGGGAGGAGGGATGGAGGTGACCAATACTCAACAGGTCACACAGCTGATCAAAGGGAGCATGTTGGGGGGGGGCGGGGAAGATGGCCATTAGGACACCTGGGTTCAAGTCCCAGCTCTGCCCAGAGGCAATGTCTTTGTTAAAATGGAAAGAGCTTTATCCATTTAAATGGATAAAGTGTTGAACCTTGAGTTAAGAAGACCTGGGGGTTCAGATCCCCCTTCTTGATAGTTACTAGCTCCATGATGTAAGCCTCTGGTAATTCTCAATCAGTCAGCATTTATTATGAGGCACCTAGGTGGCACAGTGAATGAAAGACCTGAGGTCAAACGTGGCCTCAGATACTTGCTAGCCGCATAACAGTGGCCAAGTGACCCCACCTCTGTTTGCCTCAGTTTCTTCAACTATAGAGTGGGGATGATAATGGCATTTACCCCCCAGGATTGTTGTGAGGGTCAAATGAGATGTTATGTACAAAAAGCACTTAGTGTGTCTGACAAATAGTAGGCACTATATAAATGCTTCTTCCCTTCGCCTTCTTCTTCTGCTATGTGCCCTACACTATGCTAGGTCATGGAGGTGCAAGTGCAAAAGAGGACAATTCCTGCCCTCAAAGAGCTTGTATTTTATGTATGACTCAAAAAGACATACCTAGAAAGTGACAGACTGCTTGATTTCCCACACCTAGGAAATCCGAGCTCTATGAAATAAGAAGGTTGGAATAGTGGGCTTCCAAATGCCACTTCCGGCTCTGACATTCTGTGAAATAGTAAAAGTGGTCAGAGTAAAGTTGTATGTATTCCCAGTCTGCCTAGGTTCTTTCTATTCTTTAGCAAAGTTGTGTATTTTACGTCTATATTTAAGAATTCCTATCACTACCATTTGTTTTCATTTCACCTTCATTTCCAAATACAGCCTTCTTCTCTTCCCTTCTCCAGAGAGCCATCCTTTGTAGCAAATAGTAAAGAAGAAAGGGGGGGGGGGGGGGGGTGAGCCGGGAAGCAGGTGAGCAGAACTTATAAGCACAACATCGAGTCTGACAGTTCACACCTGGTTAATTCAGTCTGTTTTTCTTTTCTTTTTTTTCCCTCTTGATCCCTTGTGTTTTTAATTAAGAAGTAAGCCTTAATATTACAAAATTAGTTCTTTTGCAACTTGCTTTCAACATGCAGGAGCCGCAGCTGAGGAGAGAGGCTAAAAGCATCCAGAGGTGGGTGGGCAGGAGCCAGAAAGCTGGGGAGGAGGAGGGAGAGTGAGGCTCTTTCTTGTGTGCGCTCACCCCTTCTGGCGGCTACAAGTATTACTCTTCAGAATTTACCCAAAATGTCCCTACGCATTTAAACAGCTCTCCATCTTAACTTTGAAGGCCCAGCCTGCTGAAGGGACAAAGCCATGGCTTTTAGTCTTCATTCAGGAATTTAAAAGAAAAATAAGCCTCAGTGCCATTGCTGTCAAAATCAAACTTGTTCCCCACCCTCCACTCCATGTGAGTTTTTTTATTTCTTTCTGTCTGAAGAAATGGATCCTGGAAACAATAGTTTTTTTTATTTCTTTGTCATACCCAAATGGCTTAACATATTCAGATCATAGGTTCACAAAATACCTTTGAGATCATCTAGTTCTTCCCTCCTCCATTATATAATGATTTTTTGAGCTGAGAGATTTAAAAAAAATCTAAGCAATAAAAGAAGTATCATACTTATTTGCATAATTTCTCCTCCGCTATCCCACAAATTTTTATTCTAAAAGCAGAGAGAGGGGAGGGATTCTGTGAACATCTGGATTTTGATATACTGCCACCATCCCGCTTGGCATCATGAGATCCGACCTTGAGATTCTAACCCACATTTATTAAAGAACTTCTCCTGTTCCAAAGCAAATAGTTAGAGTCATTGGAATCCCAGTCTTATCTCATTAACCCTTTTCTGCCATGACTCAGAGAAACACAGAAAGACTGCTTTAAGTGGGACATCAACTATATACTTGTTAAAAGAGTCAGCAAGAAGGAGAAGAAAATGGTTTTCAGGTGAATTCGGGAAGGTGTTGACATTTAGTGTTTTCTTTCCTTCCCATTTTCTGCTTTGGAGTTTCTAGTATCTTCCATTTAAAGACACCTCTATTGGGAACAGGGGGGAGGGGAGGAAGTTGGTTTGGAGAATTATTTGGGGAAAACATGTTTTTAAATTTTCTTCTCAAAACAGGAATAAGAAAATACATAGATAAATATTGTGGTTTTGCCTCCTTAGTATAGAAGTAAAGAGCATGGATCGTAAAGAATTTTTCTAACATTTCTATTTTTAGCATAGGAAAAAATAGGAATAGAAAATGTTAACATGTAAAATATTGCCTACTGTGACCATTCCATTTGAGGCATGAGTTGTACCTCTCCAACCCTGTCCTAAGCTAGACCTTGAACTGACTTGAAATAATCAAGTCCTATGAGTGGACCAGCATACCATGGGAACTTTTATTCTCCTCCGAGTTCCTTGTCAGAAAAAGACCAAGATAATAATTGTGTTGGGACAGAAGAAATTTAATTTCCTACCCAAGGCTCATTTTCTTATCTCTGATACTAAGTATTTCTTAGTATAATATACTTAATACAAATATTTCTTAGTATCAGAGATACTAAGAAGTGGTACTTGCTTTCTTTTTATACTGTGTCCATTGACCTGGTCTAAATTTCTCTTATACTTAAAGTAAAAGATCTTCATTTGGAAACTGCAGATATTGATGGACGAACATTCCACGTATTTGATGGGCTGAGAGGAGGAACACCTTGAACTTAAACTTTTTAATCATCAAAGTTTGTCATGTTAGAGGAAAAATATGACATAGCAGACTTAGAGTCAGGAAAATCTGCATTCAAATTCTATTTTGAACACTTACTCATGTGTGACCAGGGCAAGTCATTTAAGCTCCCTGATTGTCAGTTTTTCCATCTACAAAATGGCTATGATACCATCTATCATACCTATCTCACAGGGCTCAAATGAGAATTTAATTTTCAAATCTCATATCTTCATCTTAGAATCATGACCTTTTAGAACTGACCTAGACCTTAGAAATTATTTAGTCCATCCCTCTCCCAGCTGCTGCTTTATAGTTAAGAAACTCATCTATATATCAGCTCTCCAAACTACAAAACTAGGAAGTTCTAGTGCCAGGATTAAACTAGAATCACTGTCTCCTGATTCCCTAGGTCCATCATTCTTTCCACCCAATTTTAAATTATTCAAAATTATGGATCAGTGTTTAATGTCCCAGAGAAACATGCTACCTAAAAGCTGCTCAGGTCTAAAGCCAACTGAGTACCATGGATCAAGCTGTGAAGGAGAACAGAAGGGCCTGATTTTTCCAGTTTGGAAAGAACATTAGAGCAAATTGTACTATCAGTGAGATGTGAGCACCCATGATAGAAAAGATAGGAAGGGTTGCAATAGTGATAGAGATTTTTTTAGTTTTCCTTCCTGATCTTTGCCCCCAGATGAAATTTCAAGCTAATACAGCATATCCAGAGACTAGTAGTATAACCTGGTTCACACCATCCTCCTTCTCTGTCCAAAACTGAAAACATTTTGGATTGAGCCCCAAGATTTTACAAGAATGACTGTCAGCCTAGACATTACTCTGTACGAAAAAAATGCTGGATTGGATGCTTTTCTCACAATGAAGGGTCACTTTAGCTTAATGCATCTGGCTTATAAGTTCAGGAATGATCTTTTATAAATGGATAAGAAATGGTGGCCTTATCCCCAACTGCCTTCTACGAACTTATGGTCTGATGTTCTTATGAAAAATGAACCAAGAAGAAAGGGGAAAAAATATATTTCTTGGATAGTCTATTGATCCATCAATAGCTAATAGTGTTAAAAAAGAAAACTCTAAAGAACCTACCGTTTATTTATAATAAATGGTTTACAACCTCAGGGAAAGAGCTGTCTCCATCAACTAAAGTTTCACTACACCATTTAATTATGAATGAAATGAATGAAAGATTTCTTAGTATGTACCAACTGACTGTTCGCTGATGGAATGTCAGCTGGAATCTAGAGTGCTGAAAGAGAGCATAGATGTAAACCTGATCACTCCACATTTTTCCTACTTCTTGTCCAGTTTTCTGTGAAAGTTTAGACTTTCACAGTGTGGGAGTCAAGTTGGCAGATTCAGATTCATGTTTGTCACCTACTCTGTTACTGCCCAGTGTTGTTGCAGACACGTTTTCACAACTGGGGGTCAGAAACTTGGATTTTGTCACTTTTGTGAGAGACTCCCAATTATATCCATCCTAAAAACATTAGTAATATTCTGTTATATTTCTGAACTATTAGACAAATAGTCTAAACAATTTGTATAACCATTCACCAATTGATTAACATCTGCTTCACTTCTAGTTCTCAGATACCACAAAAACTGGAGTAGTAAACTACACCTAGAGTTTTTTTCTTCTGGCAGTCATACCCATTCCTAAGTCATCCAAAGCTTACAGTATGATTTTTTTATTATTTAAAAATTATTAATTTTTTTGTTTTATATCAGCTTCATTTTCAAATACTTTCTCCTCCTCCTCTCCCACTATCCAGCAAGATTTCCTTTATAATAAAAAATAAAACAAAAATGGGGGTGGGGGGGAAAGGCATTTCATCAAAACTAATCAACACATTGATCAAATTTCACAGTAAGTACAATGTCACATATGTAGAATCTCCCAATCTCTGTATTTTTCTCATCTCTTTTCTGGAACAAGTCCTGGTCATTCTGATAATACAATGTTTAGTTTCAGTTTTTATTCTATTTACATTGTTTTAGTCATGTTGTAGATTGTCTTTCTGGTTCTACTAATTTTATTTCATATTGTTTCATATGTGTCTTCCCATGCTTTTCAGTATTTGTCATGATCATCATTTCTTTTTTTAAATTTTTAAAAAATTATTTAGTACTTTATTTTTCCCTTGTTACATGTAAAAACAATTTTTTAACATTTATTTGTAAAACTTTGAGTCCCAAATTCTCTCCCTTCCTCCTTCCCCACCCCTCCTCATTGAGAAGCAAGCAACTCAATATTATATGGATTATACATATGGAGTCATGCAAAACATTTCCATAATAATCATTTTGTGAAAAAAACATAAACAAAAAAGTATATTTCAATTTGCATTCAGACATCATCAATTCTTTGGATGGATAGCATTTTTTGTAAGTCCTTCAGAGCTGTCTTGGGCTATTGTATTGCTGGGAACAGCTAAATCATTCACAGCTGATCTCTTACACTATTGCTGTTACTTTGTACACAGTACATTTCACTTTACATCAGTTCATATAAATCTTTCCAGCTTTCTCTGAGAGCATCCTGCTCATCCTTTTCTATAGTACAATAGTATTCCATCATAATCATTTGTTCAGTCATTCTCCAATTGATGAGCATCCCCTCAGTTTCTAATTTTTTGCCCCCAGAAAAGAGCAGCTATAAATATTTTTGTACATATAGATCCTTTTCCTTTTTGTTTTTATCTCTTTTGGGATATTGCTAGCTTAAAAGGTATGCCTGGTTTTGTAATCCTTTGGGTATAGTTTCAAATTGCTCTACAAAATGGTTGAATCAGTTTACAACTCTGCCACATACCCTCCAACATTTGTCATTTAACCTTTGCTATTAGCCAATTACCTATTAGTCAATCCATTAGGTACGAGGTAGTACCTCAGAATTGTTTTAATTTGTATTTATCTAATCAATAAAGTTAGGGTATTTTTTCATAGGGCTACAGATAGTTTTGACTACTTCATCTGAAAACTGATCATATCTTTTGATCATTTATCAGCTGGAAAATGGCATGATCATCATTTCTGACAGGTCAATAATATTCCACTACATCTATGTGCCAAAATTCATTTAGCCACTCTGCAGTTGATTGGCATATATGTGCTTTGTTTCTACTGCCTCTAACACACACAACTATGCTGATGTGTGACTATCTAGATCTCCTCCAAGTATATACCTCACACTGGGGTGTTTGGCCAAAGGGCACAGATACTTTAGTCATGAGCTAACTTGAATTTTTTTAATCTCTTTATTCCCCCAGCAAACTTTAGATCCAATTGATGAAGTTGCTGCCCTCATTGCTGCCACCGTCCATGATGTGGATCACCCTGGAAGAACAAACTCATTCCTGTGCAATGCAGGGAGTGAGCTGGCAATTTTATATAACGATACTGCCGTACTGGAGAGTCATCATGCAGCCCTAGCTTTCCAGCTCACTATTCGAGATGAAAAATGCAATATATTTAAAAACATGGAGAGGTAAAGCCAAAGTGTTGATCCATTCCGTGTCTTTTGGCTTCTGTCTTTTTCAGTGTTTATTGTATTTAATCACTGGTGATATTGCCATTGTAACCATGGACAACAACTTTTTCTACTCATTCATGGAATTTGTAGTGGTTCCTTGAGGCTTTTCTATGCCTAGGAGTGATGTGTATGGGCTGGCTTTTTGATGGGAATCAGAAAAGGTCATAGGAAGAGGAAGCTCACCTTGACTCCCTAGAAACCCTAAAGTCTTTTCCTTTATGAGGGGATCTCAACATTAAGTCTACATTCTCAAGTGAAATAAGTCCCTGGGGAATGTGGGACCTGCTGGAGGGGGAAATTTTCTTAACTGACTAAATGCTTGGGTATGCATCTCTTCTATGTTTCTTCTTGTGTAGAATAAACTTGATTTATTTGTCTTGTTAGCTTGACACTTAAAAGAGAGGTGAATATCCTTAGGAAAAAAAATAGAAATTAATCAGATTCAGGGGCAACTAGGTGGTGCAGTGGATAGAACACTAGCCCTGGAGTCAGGAAGATCTGAATTCAAATCTTACCTCAGACATTTACTAGCTATGTAACCCTAAGTAAGTCACTTAACCCGAATGGAAGGAAGGAAGGAAGGAAGGAAGGAAGGAAGGAAGGAAGGAAAGGAGGGAGGGAGGGAGGGAGGGAGGGAGGGAGGGAGGGAGGAAAAGAAATTAATCAGATTCAGGTTTTCCCAGAGAAACTTTTGGTAGGGACCAAAAAAACCCAAAAGCTATAAAATAAGATTTCCTAACATGGAGTTCATGAACTTGGTTTTTTAAAAATTCTTTCATAACTATATTTTAATATGGTCAGTTTCCTTTGTATTCCTATGTATTGTATTTTTTGCATTTAAAACCATTATTCTGAGAAAGGGTCCATCCATAGGTTCCCCCAGACTGCCACAGGGGTCCATGACACCAAAATGTTTATGATCTACTATAGTGCCATTACTGAGAAGTCTTCTAAATTGAACCTAGAGTTGTGATTCTAAGCCACAGATTATGTATAAATTTCAAGAAAACTGTCTATATAGATATCATCTTATACCATCAGAGTATGATTGACGGGATGGCATTTACCTGTCACTGAATATCTTCTACAAAATGCTGAGCATTTCTCAATTTTATGGATAAAAATTTTTAAGTGGAGCAAGGAAAGGGCAAGAGGCAGTTTGCACAGGGGATGAAGACAGCCTTGGAATCAGGAAGACAATGGCTCTAAGCCCTGCCAGTGAGATATATTGATTGTATGGCCATGGGCAAGTCTTTTAGCCTTTCATTGCTGTAGGCAACTCTCTAAGCCTGTAAATTGCAGAATAATGATCAATCTGCATTCATAGAGTAAGTTTTCTAACTAGAAATTACTGTAATGAAATCACAAACATGGATGAATGAAAAAAAATTTTAAGGATAGAATAAATCAAGATTTCTACCCTCAGGAACTAGGCGGGGAAGAGAGTAGCCAGGCTCCTGAACCAATGTGGAATAGAAGAGAAAGAAAATATTACTCTATTGCAGAGAGCAAAAGGGTCAGCTAGGTGGCTCAGAAGATAGAATGCTGGGTCTGGTGTCAGAAGGCCTGAGTTCAAATCTGGCCTCAGACACTTAATAGCTGTGTCACACCTTGAGTCTGTCACTTAACCTCTTTTTTTCTTAATCCACTGGACAACAAAATGGGAAATCACTTCAGTATCCTTGCCAAGAAAACCCCACAGACAGCATTGGCATGTTGTGGTCCACACGGTCATGAAGAGTTGGATGTGGCTGAATAACAATAACCATTTCAGAGAGCCCAAGAACTTCCCTGGGAGCAGTAAAATGGAGAACAGAAATCCCTGTCAGTCTCCAGAGAAATATCAATCCCACCTACTTCTAAAACTGAAACAAATGATTTCAATTTTAATAAAATAAGTGATGTCATTGCCACGAGGGGTCATAGTATTCAGCATTAGGAAAATGTTAGTCTTAACATGATCTCCCTTAGGCTGACATTTGGGATGTTTTGTTCAGTTCTGGGTGCACCTATTTAGGAGGAATATTGATAAGCTAAAGAACACCTATAGAAGGGTAATGAGGATGGTGAAAAACTTGGAGTTCACTCCCAGTGAGGATCCGCTGAGGGAACTGGAAGTATTTTGATGGGAAGAAAGAAGTTTTAATGGGAAAATGGTAACATCTTCAAGTATTTGAAAGTATCTGTCATAGAAGAGGGATTATTAGACTTGTTCAGTGTGGTACTTAAAGACGAAACTAGAAACAGTGGAAGAAGTAGGAGAGACGAATGTAGGGCTACTAAAAGGAAAAACTTCCTCGTAACTTGGACGATCCCATGGTAGAAGAGGCTGCCTCTGGTGGTGGAGGGCTTCCCTAGGTTTGGAGGCCTTTCATCAATGATTGGATGTTTATATATTGGCTATGTTGTAGAAGGAATTCTTGGTGAGATAATTAGACTAGAAGATTTCTTGAGGTTCTGTCATTCTTTTAGTATTCCCTGCTACCAGGGACTTTTGGACTTTATGGCCAACTCCCTCAGGCATTTTAATGTGACAAGGTGCTTCCATCTTTCTTCCATTCTTGACAATTCCTGACTCCAGCCAGCCTCTATCAAACCCACTGCATTTTTTTAAAGGCATTCATTCTCTGTCAAGCATTTCCTTCCTCTTCCTTACACAACAGTTTTACTGATGCCTTTTGTTTTTATATCACTGTCAGTTATGGATATATTCTCCATTCCCAGCCAACAGCATCATAACAAAGAAATTAAACCCTTCCTCTTTAACAGAAGAAAAAAAATAAGTAAAAATGACAGATAGAGTGACCTTACCTGACAATGTAGTTAAGAATCTGCCCCAGGAGGCCTTGACTTTTCTCATGAGAAGAGAGCTCTATTTCATTGTCTTTTTTCTCTGAGAACTGAGTTTGGCTTCCTTCAAGTGACCTTCTTATTTACATTGTGGTAGCCATTTTGTATATTTTTCTTCTAATTCTACTGGTTTTACACTGTATCATTTCATGAAAAGCAGAATGGTGTGAGGATATGCCTCTAATATGAACTGTCTATATGACCTTGGGCAAGTCACTTTAAACTTTCAATACCGCAGGCACCTAACTCTCTAGGACTGTAAAGTGTAAATTATCACATGTATAGTTGTCATCATATTGCTTGCCTACTCGATGGGTTGGGGAGGCAATGGAGTGAGGAAGAGAATTTGGAACTCATTTTTTTAAAGGACTGTTAAAAATAAACAAAAATAATAATTTTTAAAAATAAGAGTAGATGCTGATTTACATTGGTAGAAATTTTCCTCATTGGGAGTTCCCTATGCAATGAAATCATGTGTTCATTCCCCCCCTCAAATTATCAATTCAAATAAATTTTCCTATGTTTTATTGTATTCCTTACATTTTCTGTTTTTACTGCACAATAATATTCTATTAGGGTAGCTGGGTAACACAATGGATAAGGTGCCAGGCCTGGAGTCAAGAAGACTCTGCTTCATGAGTTCAAATATGGCCTCAGACACTTACTAGGTATGTGATCCTGGGCAAATCACTTAATCCTGTTTGCCTCAGTTTCCTCATCTGTAAAATGAGCTAGAGAAGGAAAGGCAAACCTCTCCAGTATCTCTGCCAAGAAAATCCCAAATGGAGTCACAAAGAGTACAACATGACTGAAAAACAACTGATTAATAACAATATTCCATTATATCCATATGCATTAATTCCCCAATCAATAAACACCCACTTTGGGTTTTTTTTAGTTCTTTACTGCCACAAGAAGTGCCATTGTGAAATATTTCTACATATTCTAGACTTTTGTTTCAATTATTTATCTCCAAGGTCAAAAAGGATCCAAACAGTTTAGTCACTCTCCTTGTATAATCTCAAATTGTTATCCAGTGTGGCTTGTCTCTCCCCTTCTAATTCTTGCTCTCTGATATCTAAATTGTTGGCACAGTGGATGTACACCACACAGATTATATTCTTTCTTTCAAAGGCATTTGCCTTCTCCCTGTCGGTGACTAGTGATGGAATTTCATTTGTCTTTTTAAACAGGAATGAATATCGGACACTGCGCCAAGCCATCATTGACATGGTCTTAGCAACAGAAATGACCAAGCACTTTGAGCACGTCAACAAATTTGTGAACAGTATCAACAAACCCTTGGCAACGCTAGAAGAAAACGGGGTAAGTGCAACCTGCTTCGGAGATTGCCCCGTGGAATGGGCAGGGCCAGTCGGGTCACCCTGGGAACCCGTCATCGACACGCGTAGCACTGGCACTGTGATACCTTTGCTAGGAAGACGTGGAAAACCAGATAACCAGAGAGGTTTAATTCAACATTCACTAAGCACCTACTACCTGTTAGGCATGGGGGCTACCAAGAAAGAAACAGTGCTCCCCCGCCCAACCTTCAGGGAATTTTAAGTACTATGGATGAGGATAGGATACATACACAAGGATGATGCAATGTAGAGTGTGACACAGGCAAGGTAGAGTATCCTGGGAATTTGAACGAAGGGAATTATGCTTTCAGAAGGACTCGGGTGTAGGTTCAAAGAAAGACCTCAAGGCATCATTTCTCAGAAACCTCTATTTCTGAGGAAGCTCCTTTGTAAACCTTAAAGGACTATGCAAATGTTAGAAAAGCCCAACTATTAAAGTTTACTCGAGAAAGAAGTCCTTTTAATTTGTTCCAGTACTTTAAAAGCTACCATATAAGGAAGAAAGAACACCCTTAGGTCTAATCTAAGTCCCTCTTTGTATTAATTACTAGTGAATTTAGGATCTTCTTTTACAGGGTGTGTTCTTCCAAGTTGGCAATGTCATCAATAATTTACTAAATGAAGAAAAAAATCTGAGTGTACTCTAGGGAAATGACCCTTCTTTTCCTAGTTTCTTGATGAGAATGCCTTGTACGGTCAAATAAGAATCTCTATTGGTATCTGCTCTTTTCTTACATATTCTTCATCTATGATGTCTGTCACTAAAACAAAATTTCTTACTATGATTAGACTTTTAGAAGTTTAGAATTGAACAAGATCTCAATGGTCATCTTAGAGCTCTAGTGGTCTGTAAAAACAAACTCCCCAGATTAGGCATCTAAAGCCCTTCACAAAAAGATTCCAACCTATCTTTACAACCTTCCTAAACATTACTCCTATACATACTTCCTACAGTTCAGCAAATGACTTACTTGCTTTTCCTTCCACATCATATTCCATTTACCATCTAGGCATTTCCATGCCTAGAACTGACTCCCTTCTCACTTCCATCTCTGAGAATTCCCAGCTTCCTTCAAAGCTCAGCTCAAGTATTATCTTCTAGATGAGTCTTTTCTCCTTTACTGGTTTCCCCTATCTCCCACTCACCAACTATTACCTTCCCCAATGCCACATTACATATTTACTTTTTGGGTATATACATATGTGTGTATGTGTGTCTAAAGCCAAACTTAGCATCATCCTTCCTAAGTCAACATCTCTTCAATCCAATTCAGCAAGCACTTATGAAGCATCTGCTGTATTCAAAGACAAAATAAAAACGATTCCATACCCTCAGGGAGCTTATTGCATCCTACTGGAGAATACAAAATACACAAATAGGTAAATGCAAGATAATTTGAAGAGTGAGAGAGCCCTAGCATACACTTAGAGGAGTTAGGAAAGATGGCTTGCAGGATATGTTACTAGAACTGAGCTTTAAAAAAAGACTAAGCATTCTGAGAGTTAAAGGTGAGAAGAGAATGCATTCTAGACATGAGGGATTGCAGGTCAAAGGCATGGAGGGAAGAGATAAAATTTTTGCTTTAGAGAAAAGTAAGCAAGCCAGCTTGGCTACAAGACAGAGTGCGTAAAAGAACGAAGTGAAATAAGTCTAAAAAGACAGGCTTGATTTAGTTTGCAAAAGGCTTTAAGCACTAGGCTGAGTTTATATTTTTTTTCTAGTGGCAGTGAGAAGCCATTAAGAATTTTTGAGCAGGGGAGCAACATGGTTAGATCAATGCTTTAAGATTTTTTGGTAGCTGTGTTGAAGATGGCAAGGTTAGGGAAGAGAGAGACCAGTTAGGAGACTCTGGGGGCCAGAGGTAGATACCCTCTCCTTTCATATTTTCCTACGTCTGTCAATTTTACCAGTCACTCAGGATGGAAACCTGTAAGGCATCTGGGATTCCAGTTTCCTTTTGATCTGTTATTTGCAATCTGTCCCTGACACCAAGACAGTTTCTTCCTCCATACTATTTCCTGGGTTCATTCTTTTCTCTCTGTCCCTTTTACTACCACCCTAATCTAGGTTCACATCATGCCATATCTGGAAATTCTCTAGCAATTGAGTTATCTACCTTTGCTCTCTTTCTTTTTCAGTTGGCCTGTACATGGACAATAATATTAGTCCCTAGTTGAGGAAGTGACCTAAAATACATCTTTCAGATCAAATTAAAACACCTTACCCTGACATTCAAGGCCTTCGCTACCTATCTGAAGTTATCTTTTGCCTACATTTGATTTGCCTAGAGGGGACATTAGACATTATGTAGCCTACCAGTCCTCCCTTTTCATTTTAAAAAACTTTTAATAACCTTTATAATAGATGTAAATATATTATAATAGATAATATAAAGGTAACCTTTATCTCCTAATGCATCCCTCCCCATTTTCTCCTCAGAGAACTCTCCCTTTTTAATAAAGAATGAAAAGAAAGGAAAAAGAAGTACAGCACACTAACCAACACAGAAACTAAGTCCAATGATTTTTGTGGTGTTATATACCAATAGGCTCCCCACCTCAGCGAAGAAGGGACCCTCCTTCCTTATTTTACAGATAAAGAAATGAAAAGGTTAAGTTATCTCCCAAGGTCAATAGTCAGTGACAAGTACAAGATTAGAACTTGCATGTCACCTGACTGCTGGTCATTTTCTCTTTTACTCTATCACATTATCTCATTAAGCCCCCTTAGCCCTCCAGTCTTTCAAGGAGCATCTTGAGAATTAACAATTTTTTTTTGTAGCGAAGATAGTAAGTACTTAATACATTAAATCATATCTCCATGTTCTGAGTGATCTCTGATTGACACACAAGGGGTTTCACATTTATATCCTGGAAGAAAATGTTGATAAAGAGTGTTGCAATTTAATGATCTGTTGGGAAATCAGAGGTAGAAAGCATTTCAAATGCTGACTTCATGTAAAAAGCTTTAAATTTGATTCAACAAATATTTATTACATTTATCATTTGATATGTGAGGAGACCTGGCTAGGTTCTAAAAGATAGACAGAGTATAGATAAGACATGGCTACTGTTTATTGAAGGTAAAAATCTAGTAGGGAGATGGGCCTAGACTAGCTGGCCTCTCCACTGAGAATCTGAGACATACCTATGTCAGCCAGCAGATTTATTAAGCATTTCCCAAGTGCCAAGCATTATGCTAAGCACCAGAGATTCAAAGAAAGGCAAAAGACCATCCCTGTGCTCATGGAGCTCACACATAGTATGCTGGGGAGGATGATTTGCAGACAACTTGTACAAACAAGGGATATACAGGATAAACTGAGGGTAGTCTCAGAGAGAATGCATTATGTTTAAGGAGCTCTGGGAAAGGCTTCTTACAGAAAGTGGAACTTTAACTGAGACTGGAAGGAAACCAGAAATGCTAGGAAGTAAGGAGAGGGTTCCAGGCCTGGGTGATAGTGAAAGTGCTTAGTCTGGAGATGGATTGTCTGTGCAAGAAATAGCAAGGACATCAGTGTCACTGGATCTCACAGTGCACAGAGGAGAGTAAGATGTAAGAATCCTGGGAAGGTAGGAAGAGGCCAAATCAGAAAGGACTTTTTAAAATTTAACATTCCAAAAAAAAAAAAAAAGTAAGGACAGCATGGTATCATGGAAAAGGAGTCTGAGGACCTGGGTTCCAATATCACCCTAACATTTACTGGCTTCCCAACCTTGGCAAACCACTTGGCATCTTTGAGTTTTAGTTTCCTAATATGTAAAATGGTAATAATGATATTTACACTGCCCAATTCATAGGGATCTTACAAGGAAATCACTTTGTAAACCTCTAAGCATACTATAAATATTAGTTATTGAAAGAAGATACTACAGGTGGGGACAAAATGCAAATGTGAAAATTAAATTAAATTTTAACAAAATTAGTTTTTTAAAATTTTGTTTAAATTTCTAAATTTTAATAAGAGCAGAGGAACTAAGTACCATGTTAGGGACAAAAAAGGAAAAGTCGTTTCTGACTTAGGGGGATGTTATTAAGTAAAATGGGAAGATAAATGATAAGTTTTTTTCCTCTATCCTTGAACCCAGGGAAGAGATAGGAAAGTCCTAAGAAGTTAAGTAATAATAAGTAGAAGAGTTAGGATTTGAACTCAGGTCCTTTGACCAGAAATTCTGCTCTTCTTCCACTGTATCATCCTTCCTCTTCATGGAGACGGGTCCAAAAGAAGCAAAAGAGAGATACATCACAGATCACTACATTTACTTGATTAAAAAGAAAACTGTCCCCTTTGGAACAGGCAGTTGGCAATGCAAATTAAGAGTGACAATACAGACTGACAGAGAGGAAGTTGGCCTGACAACAGCAAACATTTGAACAAATCCAGACATACTTGTCAAATGTGAACATCGTTTCATTCACTCATGGCCTTCCAAAAAACAGAAGGTCTTTCCTTAAATAACTAGCCCTGCTTTTAGAAGTATTAACAGAAGAACAATTCATGAATTTGCTCATTTAGCTGGGAGAAAGGAAGAATTAAGGGACTGGTGGTGATGTAATCATTATCTTTAACTGTTTGAAAGGCTGCCATGTAGAAGAGAGGCCAGACTTAACTCTATGTGGCCCCAGGGACACCTAAGACCATTGAGTGGTAGTTATAGACAGGCACATTTCAGCTTAGTCTAAGGAACACCTTTCTAGTTTGATATTAATGCTGTTCAAACAATGGAGGCATGAAATACTGAGTTTTCCATCAGTGGTATTCTAATAATCCAATGAATTTGTGGTCTCATCAAGAATTGGTATCCCCTCAGTGATGAAGATTGCAATCCAGCTAGGCCTGTCTATGTTTTTCTGTTCTTTTCCTACTATATTCATGTCCTATCATAAATTTACCATAGGGGAGGCATCCAATGTGTTAAAGGGCTTCCTGGTATTCTCTTGACATAATTGGAGTATCAGTGACACATGTGGGCTGTCCTTTATCCCTCCCTCATTCCACATGAATGGCTAATGCTATTTTTCAGTCATACATTTCTTTGATGACATCCTTTGCATCACCCCCCTCCCCTAGTGATGCTTTGTGAGTCAAGTATAGCAGCCTACTGTCATCCGCCATGTGTCTCTCCACTGCCCTTTGGGTGACCCCCAACTTTGGTTCTTCTGACACAGTAGTGTTATAGTGTCAATTTAATTTCCAGTATGATTTAATTTAATTTGTTGGAGTTGCTCTTCAGGGTATTCCTGATTGAATTTGGGGTTTGATTTGATGGTCTCTGAGGTCCCTTCCAGGACTTAGAGTCTCTCACATTTATCCCTTTGTCATCTGTAGCCTCTTCTAGGCTCACCTCCTTTCCAACCTGCTCTGTCTTTAGGACAGTAGCCGTTGGATGACCTGTTGCCACTTCAGAGTCAACATGCAACATATTGAACTCATCTTTCCCTACAAATGGGTTCCTCTTCCAAACTTTCCAATATCTGTTTCTTTGTTCAAACCTTCAGGGAGATGTTAGGGGAAATCTAGAAGTAATCTATGATCTTCCTTCTTCCCTGAATCCCATCTTGTTTCTTCTTTTGAAATGTCTCTTGGACTAATCTTCAGTTTGTGCCTTTGATTTGTTTTGTGCCATGGGGCAAGTTATATCATCTTCTCCTGGCCTTAGTTCCCTCATCAATAAAATGAAGAAACTCTGAGAAGACTTTTAAGGGCCCCTTCTTGAGATAAAACATGACTGTATGAATCTTTGATTGCATTCAATTCCTACTACCATCACCTTAGCTCACATCCTTATCACTCCAGTCTTAGATTATTGTAAAAATCCATTTAACTGGTCTGCCTGACTGTAATCTGTCCCATAAAATTCACCCTGCCTACCACTACCAGGCTAATCTCCCTGCCAAACAACATTTTTACCATAGCATTCCCAAGTTCAGAAACCTACAACATTTTTTTAATGACTATCATAAAATCACATAAATGTCAAAATTTAACACTCTAAGGGACATTAGGGATTATCTAATGAGATTCCTTCCTTTTACAAATGGATAAGCTAAGGCTCAGAGAATTTAAATGGCATGCCCAAGGTCATTTAGCACATTAATGGAAAGCCTGGCATGATCATAATATCATGGATCTAAAAATGAAAGAGACCTCAGAGGCCTCTGGTCTAACTCTTTCATTTTACTAATGGGTTAACTGAGGCCCAAGGAAGTAGAGTGATTCACCCCAGGTCAAACAGATGGTAAAGGGAGCATTTGAACCCAGGATTTCGGATTGCAGAATGATTGTGCTTTCAGTGTATCTGTTTTATTAGAATGTTTCAAGGTGTTTCAATTCAATATTAATGAACATTTGTAATATAGAAGCAGCTCCCTTATTTTCTCCCATTAACAAAAGATTTGGACCTTTTACTCCACATTCATAACACATGCTTCAGACATGACACCGTAGTGATAAGACAAGTACATTTTTTCAATTAAAATTAAATAAATTCCCATGTTGGTGGTCCCCAGAAAATATGTCTCATTCTGTATCCTCTTTCCGTCAGGAGGTGGGTAGCATCCTTTATCTCTTGAACCTTTAGAATTAGGGTTGGTTATTTCCATGATCAGAGTTCTTAGATCTTTCAAAGTTGTTTGTCTTTGCAGTGTTACTGTTATTGTATAAAAAGAGGTGCATTTCAATAGGGTTCAGGTGAGTCACAAGTCTAAGACATTCAGGCTTCCTTATATTTTCTCTTAAAGGCAACAAAATAAACAAAGCAATATGATTTGCTTTCCTTCATTTTCCTTCTTCCCCCTCTTTCATCTTCTTGCTCTACTATCTGAGCCTATTTCCTGCTGCCCCTCTTATTCCATCTAGCCAGTTGCTGCTGAGATGGTCATTCACTGGAGTATATTCATTGTTAATTCAAAAAAATGTTTAGCAGAAATGCTGTCTCTTGCGTATCCTAGCACATCATATCAAAGCTCCCTCTAGCAATGCAGATTACAATCTGTTTATGACTTAGTAGATAAGTACAAGGGAGTTGTCTGAGGTTGGATGACTTGTCCGGAATTATACAACTAGCTATGTGTCAGAAGCAGGATTTGAACTCAAGTATTCTTGACTTCAAGTTCAAGGACCTATCCACTATACCACACTGCAATATTTTACATTATATTCATGGTCAACCTTGGGTGGCATCTGATGGGGAGAGACAGATGGTACAGGAAAAAGGCAGCTGAGGAGTCACTACTAGTTGCTACTTATTAGTAACTAGACAGCCTATGACTAAACCCAGCTCTGGCAAGAACAGGGAGTTGGAGTGAGAGTTGATAAACATTTGTTAAGCTTTTACTATGTTCTAGGCACTGTGCTAAGTATTGAGGATGCAAAGAAAAGCATAAGACAGCCCCTTCCCTCAGAGAGCTCACAATCAAATGGGAAATAAAAACACAATAAAAATTGGGTTAGGGTATACCTAGTACAGGACATGATAAAGTTTTACATCAGGTGGGAAATGATATAAGAAGTATGAGTTATAGGGCTAGTCTCATCTTGCAGAATGATGAGTTCCTAAAGACCACGAAGTCCAGGAAAGCAGCTAGGAAATGAGGAGTTGAATTCCCTGGGTCCCCTCCTTAAATAGCGAAGGATCAGAGAGGAGCTCTCTGATGTCCACCCTCACTCTCTCCAGTCAGGGGGAAGGAGGGACTCCAGGGATGGGGTGCTGTGAAGGTATCAGTTTTGAATTAATTTCACCTTACACAATGATAAGTTCCTAGAGATGATGAAAGCAATCAGCTGGGAAATCATGAGATGAATATCCTACATGTCCTCCTTAAATGGAGATGGATCAGGGAACCTTGTGTTTTTTTTACTCTCAAGCTACTCAAACCATAAATTTTTTTTAAAAATCAATCATGTACCACACACAAGTAAATTGCAGCTTAGAACTTATAATTCCCCTGAAGCAGGTAGGTATTTGATATTTTTAAAAAGAGAGATAAAAAAATGGTCAACTTACCCATTATTCAGTAAATATACCATATACTTCAATACCATATTAAGAGACAAAGTGACATTGTTAAAGATATGGATAAAAAAGAAAAGTAAGAGAGATTGACAAGGTGTAGGGGAGGGAGACAGGGGCAGGTTATTGTCTTTCCAACCAACCTCCCCATAGTGGCCCACCTCCCTCAAGGCTCTACAGAGTATATAGAGAGCTGGACTTGGAACTAGGAAAATCTGGATTTGAATTCTATTTTCAATATTAACAGCTGATACCATTCACTTAACCTCCCCAAGCCTCAGTTTTCTGATCTGCTGAGTGGGGATAATAGTACTTACCTCCCAAGGATGTTATGAGACTTAAATGAGGAAATATACATGAAGTCTTCTGTCAATCTTAATCATACAAAGCCACTTGTTTTGTTTATTACTGTTATTATTTCTGGACCTCAGTTTCCTCATCTGTATAATGAAAGGTTCAGATTTCAACTTTAATATTGCAAGTTCCTAGAAGCATTTTTTGTCTTTGTATGCCCATGACATAATACAATGACTTACAGATACTAGGTCCTTAATAAATGTTTGTTGAATTGAATTCCTCCCTTGGATTACCAAGAGAACAGGCTGATTACTCACTCTTCTTGTCTTAGTGGTTAAGGAAGATGTACTCAAGTCGTTGAGCTCCTAATGCCAGCAGACACAACCATGTTTCTTTTGTACTTGCTCATCTCCCAGGCCAACACTGGTGATGGAGAATTAGTCAAAAGTGTGCTCACATCTCCAGAAAATCGAATTCTTATCAAACGGATGCTGATCAAGTGTGCTGATGTGTCCAATCCATGCCGACCCCTAGAGCAGTGTATTGAATGGGCTGGGCGCATCTCTGAGGAGTACTTTGCACAGGTAAGAAGATAATTTATAAAACTTGATTTCTTAGACTTTAACCAGAGCTTGTCTTTATAATAAAATATGAATTCCTATTTAGTTTAAAAACCCCTTACGACCTGGCCTCAACCTATCTTTCCAGCTTCGTTGTATATTACTCCCTATCCCACATTCTTTGTTCTAGTCAAACCAGCCTTCTCTCTGTTCCTTACATATCTCTCCATTTCCCACCTCTGGTCCTTGTTCCTGAAATGCACTTCCTCCTCTCATCTTCCTTATAGAATCTCTCTCTTTCTTCAAGATGCAGCTCAAGCCCGTAGGCATCTCAGACTCAGTATGTCCAAAGCAGACTTTCATAATCTTTACTCCCAAACCCTCACATCTTCCAAATGTCCAGGTTACTGTTGAGAGTACAACCATCTGCCACTCATTGAAGTCTGTAACCTTGGTGTTATCCCTGACTCCTCACTGTCACTCAGCCCCCATTTCTATTCCATTGCCAAAATTTTAGCTTTTCTAACTTCATAACACCTTTCCATAAATCCTCTTCTCTGAACTCACAGCCACCACCCTACGTGATATCCTTATCACCTCTCACCTGGACTGTGATAGTAGCCTTCTAACTGATCTCCCAGACTGAGACCTTCATACTCCAATTCACCTCCCACTCAGCTGCCATGGTGACTTTTCTAGCATAAGTCCAACCATGTCACTCCCCTACCCCATCATCCCCACCCTCACCGTTCACAGTCAGTAAGCTCTAGAGGCTCTCTATTACCTTCACATATAAATTACCCTGTTTTATAATCAAAGCTCTTAGTAACCTCACTCTCTCCTCCCCTTGAGTCCTCTCCATATATTCTACTAACCCATTCCACTGGTCCACTTGGTATCCCTGTAACATGGCACTCCAACTCTTACCCTGTCCCTTTGTCCTGGTCAGCTCTCATGCTTGGAAAGCTCTACTCCTTCACCTCTGTCCCTTTGTCTCCCTTGGCTTCCTTCAAGACTCAGCTCAGATTCTCCACTTCCATCCTTCCTAATCCTTCCAAAAGCTAGCACTCCCCTTCTCAGACTGTCTCTGTCTATTCTCTTTGTGTCTTGTCACATAACTAATGCTTAATATGCTGTCTCCTTCTGGATGGAAACTTCTTAAAAGGAAAGACAGTGTTTTTGCCTTTCTTTGTATCCCTGGAATTTAGCACAGTGCATGGCACATAGTAAGTATTTAAATGCTAATTGACTGGCTGACTGACCAACATTGAGCTTTTGCAACTACTAGTGTCTTTCCCCTCAAACTACCTTATATCCAACTAATTTATATTTATTATTTTTGTATTCTGCATAACCTCTTATATGTCCTTGTCTCCCTCGTTGAAATGTAAATTCCTTACCAATAAGGATGACTTGCCTCGTTGTGTTTGTATCCCCAGTGCCTTACATTGTTCTTGACACATAGTAGGCACTTAATACTTGTGACTGATTATTAGTTTCCTCTTTAAATTAGGTCACTGTAGTAGTAATTGTCTATACTCTTTCTGAAGTGAACTGCTAGACAGCAATGCAATAACTCACTGGTGTTGACAAATTTTTATATTATGAATGGATGAATGAAAAAGCATTTATTAAGCACTTACTATGTACCAGGGATATGCTAAGCACTCTCTTGAAGGAATTTTTATTCTACTAGGGAAAACAATATACATAGGGGAATGTTGGCTAAAGAGGAGTGCTTTGGTCAGGAAGTCACAAGGATGGTGAATGATGTCACTTTTCAACTAATGAACATGTCCTTTCCAGAAACAGAAGTATTGATTTGAATCCTTAAGAGGTGGAAGCCGGGAAAGAGCAAGGAAAGGAGTACATATGTGGTGGCATGGCAGAAGGATGACCGCAGGGCATTGTGATGGATCTGGGGGAGCCTAGAGATGGTCAGCTTTCATCAGTCGGGAGTACAGTGCCTCAAGACAGCAGCTGGAGTGCCAGATCAGAGTTGGAGAGAGGAGTGCAGTAGCCTGGCAGGAAAGAAAGAAGAATTTATTCAGGAAAGGGGAAATATAAGGGGAAAATAAAATGAAGTTTCATACGATATTGAATCACACTAAAATAGGACTGGATGAGAGCAGAATTTAACTTAGATGTCCAAGTATTTCAGTCATATTCAGAGTCTTGAAAGGAGAAATATGTGGGAAGGTCACTTGTAACTAATCTCTGGTTCTGTATAGGTACTGAATCTTTTAAAAGAACTGAGGCATTGAAAGAAACAGGGGAAGGAAAGGCTGTAATAGGAATCACTCTGGAATGTATCTGCATGTGTTCTCCACACAGGAGGTCTCCAGGCTTCAAACATGGTGTAGTGGCGAGATGATGAGGTGTAGGAGTTAGGACACCTGGGTTCTAGCCTTGGCTGTGGCATTAGCCAGCTGTGTGGCCCCAAGAAGACTTTCTCTCAGCTGGAGTTTTTCTTTCTTTCTTCCTTTCTTTCTTTGTTTCATCTATCTATCTATCTATCTATCTATCTATCTATCTATCTATCTATCTCTGGTACATAAACCACATATATGTGTGTAAAATGTACATATACAGTATCTCAAAAGTCTTGGTACAATTTTAAGTTTATACACATGTGTATTTGTGCATATATATTGTGGGAATGTGTATATATGCATATGTATAAGTGTGTATACCGTTTTGTAAGGTGAGCAAAACAGGAGTTATAATGTATATATATATATATATACACACATATAAATATGTGTGTACATGTATGTATATATGTACATGTAAATATACATGTGTGTATATATGCATGTTGTAAATATACATCTCTACATAAATGTGTGTGTATGTGTATATGTATATATGTGTGTGTGTATACAGTGTCTGACTTGTATGTATATATGTGTGTGTGTATATATGCAGAGAGAGTGTGTATGTATACAATGTCTGCCTTGTATGTATATAAATGTATGTGTGTGTGTGTATATGCATGTGTGTGTGTGCGAGAGAGTGTGTATGTATACAATGCCTGCCTTGTATGTATATAAACGTATGTGTGTGTGTATATGCATGTGTGTGTATGTGTGCAGAGAGAGTGTGTATGAATACAATGCCTGCCTTGAATGTGTGTATGTGTGTGTGGGTGTGCGCGCACTTACAATGCCTACCTTGCCCACCTCACGGAATTATAGCAAGATGCAAATGTGGGAGAACTGTTGGGATGGGGGTAGGGTGGGGAAGGAGGGATAGAGAAAAAGGCTGAGAATAATAACAAGCGATTGACTTTGTAGCCTGGTAAGGAACATTAGCTGCACTAGGTTCAAGCCACAGGTACCTAAATCTTGTTTTAGAATATCACAATTCTATGTTGAAATGACCTTCCTCGTATGTATCAGAAAGCTCCTTTACACATTCTGAAAAACATGCTCTGATGCCAGTTTTCATGCTCTCGCTTCTGAGCTGTTTTTCACCGTCATTCTCATATTGGTTGCAGTTTGGGTCCATGTTTTGCCTACGGGATTCATTCTAGTCAAAGCATGCCAAGGAATAGTGCACACTCTTGGAAACCCTCAGCTCTCGTTCAAGGACAAAAAAAATTGTAAAAGTCAGAAAGTTTGTACATTTATGGGAAAATCCCTACTTTTTATTGAAACACCAGTAAGCTTGGGATGCAGATTTCACTGGACTCCTAACATAGCGATATAGAAAAGATGCAGACCCTTGTATCTTAGAGCTGGGAAGGCTCTTAAGAGGACCATGTAGTGCAACTTCCTTCATATTATAAGTGAGGAAACTGAGGCCCAGAGGAGTTCAATGATTGGTCCAAGGTGGAGCCAGTTAACACTCATACCTTCCTCTACCAATTATCGTCTGTTTTTCCTATGTATGTCTCATTTGTACTTGGTTGATTGTATATTGTCTTTCATATTAGACTGTATGCTCTGAACAACAGCCCGGATGAGAACCCAAGTCTCCCCATTCTAGTCAGGTCTCTTTCTACTTTTCCATGCACCTGTAGAAGCTTGAATTTCAGAATGATAAGGATCTCAGAGAGCATATATTTCCATTCAAAAAGATGTCAGCAGGATCCAACAAGAATCTCTTCTACAATATTTCTGACAAGTCATACTGTCACCCTTGTGATTAAGAAATTTAGTAGCTCATTATTGCCTCTAACGTAAACTACAAACTCCTCAGATGAATAAGCTGGGGCCCAGAGAATTCCGACAGGTTTAGATCTGTGCTTTAGGAATATCAACTTGGCACTATGTGGAGGATTGAGTAGAGAAAGGAGACACTTGAAACAGGGAGACCGATTAGTACATTATTACAATAGCTCAAGCAAAAGTCAACAAGGGCCCACGTTAGCTGATGATTGTTTGAATGGAGAGTAGAAAACAGATGCAGGTGTAAATAGAATTAATAAGACTTGGCAACACATTGGATGTGAAGGGTGAAGGACAGTGAAGAGTTGAAGATCACTCTGGAGTTGTAAACCCAGGTGATTAGGAGATGGGTGCCTTTGCCAGAAATAAGGAGTTTGTATTAAACAGTAGATTATTTGCATTAAACATAAAGATTGAAATTCCAATAGGACATCCATATGAAGATGTCTGACAATTGAAGATGTGGGACATACACTCAGGAGAGAAATAGGTATACAGATATAGGTGGGACAAGATACTCAAGAGAGGAGGGAAGGCTAAATATATAGATCTGAGAGTTAGGTACATAGAGATAATAAATAAACCCATGGGAAATAACAAAATCAATAAAAGAGATTGTAGAAGAGAAGGGAGTCTAGGACAGAGCTTTTGAGTACACATACAAATAGGGGTGATACCTTGATGACCCCTCAAAGGAGAATTAAGAGGAACAGGCAGACATGTAGGATGACCCTTTGTAAATAGCAGTGTCATGAAAACCCAAGGAGAGCAAGGAGATAAGTAGTGTCAGAAGCTACAGGGAAATGAAGAAGGATGAGGATTGAGGAAAGGTCATTGGATTTAGCAGAATCATTAATGACCTTCAAGAGAGCAGTTTAAGTTGAGTATTAGGGTCAAAAGCCTGAATGCAAAGGGGTGAAAGGGGAGGGAGTGTTGAGAAAGCAGAGGCAAGAAATATAGACAGCTTTTTCCAGGTGTTTGGCTGTCAAAGGGTGGAGGGGGGAATTATGTGGTGGAAGAGGGAGTAGGATCAAGTGAATGCTGTTCTAAGGATTCAGAATATCCCGATGTGCTTGTAAACAGCACAAAAATGCCAATGGATGAGGACATGATGAAAATTAGAGCAAAGATAGTTAAAGGGGCAAACTCCTATAGGAGTTGAGATAGGACATAGGATTCAAAGCATGAGTGAAAGGGTTGCCTGAGCAAAGAGAAGAGCTTCTTCTTTCTTCTCCTTCTTTCTTCTCCTCCTTCTTCTCCTCCTTGTCCTTCTCCTCCTCCTTCTCTTTCTTCTTCTTCTCTTTCTTCTCCTCCTCCTTCTCCTTCTCCTCCTCCTCCTTTTCCTTCTCCTTCTCCTCCTTGTCCATCTCCTTGTCCTTGACTTCTCCTTCTTCTTCCTCCTGGAGAAAAAGAATAGGGCATCATTGTGAGGAAATTTGAGAGTAGATTAGGGAGAAAAGTCAGCTTGGAATGGATGGCCTTAATAAAGAATGAGACAAAGTCCTTAAGAGAGAAGAGAGGCACTGGTGGTGGTGAATTGAATAGACAAGAGAAACTTTATAACAGGTGCTGTGGAGAATGTACTTTCAGGAATCAATCCTTAAAAGACATTCTGGAACGTAGGTGTGCATAGAGCATGGGCCAGAACTGCTGGCACACCCAGACAAGCTCTATATATGATGGTATTTTTAAATAATATAGTCAAAGGACCTAAGTCACTGGACCAAGAGCCATATTTTACTCCAGATCCTCAGAAATAGTCATTTTTTTTAGTTAAAAAATAATTATCATGAGTGAGGGGAGATATCATTTATGAACAGGACTGATATAAATTGTAAATTGAATTCAGTTAAATTAAGCAAGCAAGTCACTAAGATAGGTGCCAGAGAAACAAAGACAAAAATAATGAAGCAATCTCTGCCCTTAGGGAGTTTACATTATGGTGAGATACCCAGATAAGTAAATACAAAGAAACTGTAGGATGGGGGAGAGCAGTAATAATGGGGGGCAGGGGAGAAGGCCTAAGTTAGGATCTGGCACATAGGTAGAGCCTTGAAAGGACCTAGCATGGGGGGCAGCCTATGCAAAGAAACAGCAGTAAGAGATAGAATTGTGTGTATGAAAATCAATCAACCAGCATTTATTAAGTACTTACTAGAGCTCCAGACAGTACTAAGTGCTGGCAATAGAAATACAAGTAGAAAGAAAGAAAGACAATCCCAGCCCTCATGGACGTTGCATTCCAGAGAAGGAAGACAACACATAAAAAGGAAGCTGAAAACAGGAGATACCTGGTGTGAGGGCATTGTAGAAAAAGTTTGAATCTGGAGATGAGTGAAGATATAACTGACCTGGACATGTTCCTTCAAATAAAGATTGTGGGAGGAACCAGACAATCCAAGGAAGAGACCACTGGGGCAGAGGCTACTTCCAATGTGAGAATAGTAAAGAGGTAGACTGAGCTTCCAGAATGGGTGGTCCATTTGGTGTAGTAGAGAAAATCTACAGAAAGCCAAGAGGACAGCTCAGAAAGAAATGGCAAGCAGGTCATTTTGGCTGAGTGTGCAATGGGGAGTAATGTGAAATACATCTGGAAAGACAGGCTAGAGCCAATCGTGATGAGCTTTAAATTTAAATGCCAGAGAAACTTGTATTTTTTTTTTGATAGAGTCAATAGAGAGTCACTAAAAATTGGGACTAGAGAAATTCAACTTTCTTCATGTTATAGGTGAGGAAACTGAAGTCTTGAGGGGTTCAATGATTTGTCCAAGATCAGATAGGTAATCAATACTCAAAGGATGTTAGCACTTGTAGAAAAGACCTTGCCATCCCACTGGTAGTTATTTCTTGGGGATCTCTCCTACAGTGCCTCAGGAAAGACCAGCAATATGTTATTAGGATCACTGTGTCATGGGCATGTATGTCTGGAAGCACTTCTGGCCCCCAAATCGTCTCACATTGAGAGTAAGTTGCTACTTTTGAATGGAATTGGATTATGTTGGCTGTTGACATGATAATGGTTCCTTTCCCATCTTCCAAAGAAGAATTTCCCAAGTGTCAATGTTCTACCTAAAAGTGGGCTGAGTATGACCTGATTCCAGTGAGTAATCCTGACAGTATTTTCTAATGAATGAAATATTTTCTAATTGGCAGACTGATGAAGAGAAGGGGCAAGATTTACCCGTGGTAATGCCAGTTTTTGACAGAAACACTTGCAGCATCCCCAAATCCCAAATCTCGTTCATTGACTACTTCATTACGGACATGTTTGATGCTTGGGATGGTAAGAGATCATCTGGCATATTTTTTTCTTCCAAATTAAGATCATTAAATCTATACTATTTGCATCTGAGTCACAAATTTTCACCTCACTCCTGACCAAAAAGAAAAACAATGCCCCCAAAGGAGCCTAACCAGAGTAACAAAACAGGGGATATCTTCCTCCAATCGCACCTAGCTATATCTTCCTAAATGGAATGTGCTTGTCATTGTAAAATTCAAATAGACTGGAGAACAAACTTCGTTGGGGAATTTCTGTAAACTAAGCAGTACCAAATGTATTTCAATCATGTCCTTGAAGACTGAAGTACAGGATTAAAAACATTAGCTCTCTTGTGATGGCCTAATTGTGTTTCCTGTGATTGGAAACTGAGAATATAAATGTGGTTATGAGGCTGTTATGTGAGACCCTGCCAGAAAGTTTCTGCTTTTAGACTCTGAGTCCTGTAAAGTCATTGCTTCTTTGAAGAAGGTGTCTGAGTTGTGCAGGCATCTGGAACACTTAAATTATTCATTTGTACACTTGATTCTTGATTATCTGTACTAATGGACATAATCATCCAAAAGAGTAGATAATCTTTTTTAAAAATCATTTCTGTTTGACTTTGGCATGTATTGTGCTTACATTTGCATACAAGTGCGTTTGATGGTCTGGGAATTCATACCCACTTCAGAGTCATTTTTTCCCCAGACATGCTGGGAAGACCTGACTCAAAAGAGGCTGGGAAACTGCCTAGGTTCCCGAAACTACTCCCTCTATGTAACACATTCCATGTTTGGTAGAGAATAGACTGATGTCTTTTAGCCTGCCCTTTCTCAAAGCTTTATTGGAACAAGGAAGGTAATTAACTGCTGAAATAGCAAACTTTTAAGTAAATAGGAAAATAGAATCCTATGTTCAGAGTTGGAAGCCACTGCCATAGCTTATCCCTTACACTGGTGCCCCACCCTCCACCCTATTTTACAAAGTAGGAAATAGTTCCAGATAGAAGGAGTTGAGATACTCATTCAGCTAACATTGAATGAGTATTTATCAACTATTGACTATTGTGTTAGACACTTTAGGGATTACAAATAAGTACATTTGATAATCACACCCTAAGGAAAATTATAACATATACACATCAAAGGATTTAGAGCTGAAACTAATTTCAGAGATTATAGGATCATAAATTTAGAGCCAGGAGAGAATTTTAAACTCCTTTTTCCAGCCCCCTAATCTTACAGATGGAGAAACTGAGACCCAGAGAAGTGACTTGCCCCAGGTCACACAGGCAGTAAATAGCAGGGCTAGACTTTGAACTTCAGTCTCCTGGATCTAAATCTATATCATTTAGTCCAATAATTTATTCTCCAGATAAGGGAACTGCGACCCAGAAAGGTTAAGTGATATGCCATAGGTCACACAGAGAGTAAGAAGCAGAGCCAAGATATGGACTCAGGACCTTTGGTTTTAATTCATTTCTCTCTCCACCATACCATACTGTGTCTAGTTAGAAATAAAAAAAATATGCAAAAATATAGGCTGAAGTCCAGAACCACAAGCTCTAGCAGGTTCAGGCTTAGAGCTGCCTTCTAAATCATGTTTTTTTGACTCCCTTTGCTTCGAGCCAGAGGAAGGCTCCCACCATAGAATATAGTTCATGTCTAGACCCTTTTACCACTGATATGGGTAAAAGGGTCCCTGGTTCTTATGCAAGCATTAAAGGCAACAATGCCTTTCAGATAATGAATAGCCTGCCAAAAAATGCAGAACAATACAAAGGACTCAAAATACAAAAGACAGTAGACTATAAAAAAATTAAATTTTTGTATCAATTTCCAGTGGGTTCTACCTTCTACCCTATAGACCTATGGAAGTCAACAGTCTTATAGGACTAACCTTAGGGTTTGTATTCCCCTAAGAAGGAAAACAAATTTGGGACCACTAGAAAAGGCAATTTTTGGTTCTCATTAAATTTGATTCTTCATCCCAAGGATCCATAGACGCTTCCAGGCTTTCAGTGAAACCCCAGGAGTTTGTATTCCCTCAGAAGAAAAACAAACTTGGGCTTGTTGAAGAGTCCAACCCCTTCTCCTCAGACTCACGTAGTCAGAATAATTCACAGTAATATCATATGATAAAATCCAGGTTTTGCTCAGCTAAATAAAATATCTGAAAAGTGCTGAACACAGTGCCTGACATGTAGTATGTGCTTAATAAATACTTGTTCCCTTCTAAAATGTTGCTCAGTCCCTTGCTACTCCAACAGCTCCAGGGCCATGTATGTGACCCTCTTCTCTGCAAAATGCTCCTATTATTCAGAGACTTTGTTTCTTTCTAGAAGGACAAAGGACAAAGGCTCACAGATTTAGAACTGGAAGAGTCCTTAAAGGTTTTCAAAAAGAACTCCCTCATTTTACAGAAAAAGAAACTGAAACCAAGAAAAATTAAGTGATTTAACCACAACCAAACAGTTAGTGAATATGAAGGGTAATTTTCCAACCCAGGTCTTCCTAACTCCAAGCCCAAAGGGAAAGGACGGGTCTCCAAGTGGCTATGCTGATATACATATTTCAGGTCCAGGTACTAAGGTCTGGTCTGAAGCATTTGATATCCTTTCAGAGCAAAGGAGTGGGCTCTGATCCACAAATTGCTTGAGTGAATAAAATTATCCCCAAATGCTGAGACTTAAATCACTCATCCCCAATAAAATCAGTAAGGGTTGCCAAGTATCCAAGCAAAGGAAATGTCCTAAATTATCTCTAGGGAGCTGTTAATGGATGTGTCTACACCCTCCGTAAGAAATGCAATCGATGTCCCAAACCAAGGGTTATCTCCATCAAGGTGATTAATTAATGACGAACAACTTCTCTCATCAAATTGACCAGGTCCTCTTGTTCAATACTCATAAAAAGTTAAATAACAGTGTAAGAGTTAAGTGGTAGAACAAAGCAATACAAGAGGTGCCTCAAGCTCGCATAAGACAGAAGGCCAGATGAGAAGTTAGAGGCAATCAGTGTTATGGAAGTTTATAAAAGAGATTTAATCCCCATAGTTTGAAGTAGTTCTGGGAGGAAATCATGAAAAAGCCAGGACTCATATGGGGCCTTGCAGGATTTTAGCAAAACTATATTATACATTCATTGCTCTTATTACTGAGTTACTGAGGTATCAGCAAAGCTAATAATTAGTGTTTTTAAAGTTGGAAGGGACCTTAGGGATCAATTAGTTCAACTCTTTTGTTTTACAGATAAGGAAAACTGAGGTCCAGATATAGAAAGTCACATGTAAGATCAGTTAGGTTGAATGCAAGATTGACCTCAAAGTACAATTAAGATGTTGAACCCATAGAAAATTAGAGTTGACTGTGGCTATTTTGGTTATGTTAAGTCACATATACATTCACAATGGATCTTTATCCATATCCTTTTTTAACTTAATTTTTTCAGTGAATAAAAATCTATTTTTTCTCTTCTCACTATCTCTTCCCCACCCCCAGAAAAAAAAAAGGAAGAAACAAATCTGTATAGTCAAGAAAAAAAAATCCCATATTGGCCATGTCCAAAAAAATATGTCTCAATCTTACCCTGAGTCCATTACCTCTTTGTCAAGAGGGGGATAGTATGGTTCACCATGGTTGATCACTGTGTTGATCAGAGTTCTTAAACTCATCATAATTGTTTGTTTTTACAATATCATTGTTATATTATTCTTCTGGTTCTTCTCACATCACTCTGCATAAGTTCATATACGTCTTTCCAAGTTTCTCTGAAACCATACTCTTCACCATTTCTTACAGCACAATAGTATTCATTACATTCATATGTTATAATTTGTTCAGTCATTCCCCAGTTGATGGGTATCCCCCTTAATTTCCAGTTCTTTGCCATCACAAAAAGATGTTCATACCTAGGGATCTTTTTCCTAGTTCTATTCCTTTCAAAGCCTAAAACTCAAAACCAGGGGTTGATGCATTGACATCTTTCTCTCTAGCCTTTGCAGATCTGCCCAACTTAATGCAGCATCTTGACAACAACTTCAAATACTGGAAGGGACTAGATGAGAAGCAGCTCCGGAGCCTACGACCACCACCTGAATAGCGATTGCTCCTTCCCTACCCAACCCAGGCATCCAGATGCATTGTTCCTCAAGCTTACTTGGGTTCATCTTAAGCCAGAATCATTTGGCCTTTTCAGTATTAGTCAGACCGGCCCGTGCACTTGAGGATCTGGAAAGAACGTGGCAGACTCCTATGGCCTTCAAGATTGAAAACCCATGGAGTAGAGTCAATCTTTCCCCTGATGTAACACTGGATGGATGGCTGCAGAGACTATCCTGAAGAAGGTCAAATATGAACCATACGTCTGCATTCATATCATAGAAGACAATGCAGCTTGGAAGGATGATAGAAAAAATCCCGGATCCTCAATTCAACAAGTGAAGGAGAAATCCCCATTGGTGACTCATAGCTTTGTGGAGAATGATCTGTGCTGGGTCTCGCACTTAAGAACTGTTCATAACAATTAGACATTTAAAGGCAACTCTTCATGAACAAGTTTTTGTTCTATGAAAAATAGACATCTTCTATTTTTTCACATCGCAGAAGGTGCAATCATTCACTTCTGAGCACTACTGAAAGTGACTTCTCTCAAAAGAAATTTAGTAGCAAATGTAAAGAAAAACCACAAAGAATTTTTTTGAAGTTGATTGTTAGCATCTATGATTAAAATATGTTTTATTTATTTTGTTAGATGTTCAATATTTTCTATGAATTTATAAATACTTAAAAGCCAAAGCCAACTTTAGATGCCATTACAAATTTACATGATTCATTTCATTGATATGCATTACTTGATGTACAGACCTTTTATTTTCATAATGCAAAGACAAAATACTATCCAATGACACACATTTTTACTGCACTCTATGGGTAACTGTGTATGTTAACTGTTGTCTGATTTATGCTAATCAAAGAAGGTTGTTTGGTTGACAGGTCTCACTCACTCCAGAGGACAAGGATCTGAAAGACTCTTCTGCTCCAGAAACACCAGAGCTGTGCTATGCTAGCTATCATTCTCTGCTCTTGTTTGCCGATGACTTCCCAAAGTGAAATTGTACAACTCTTGGTCAGACAGGGGAAAAAAAAAAGTTGGGACTAAACGTTTTTTCTCCTTTAAAATTTTATAATTAAATTCCCTATCAAAAGTCTGCCTTATTTTATACAGTATTTCTACAAAGCATTCCATATCATAGACAAGGAAATAACCAATGGAATATTTAGTGAATTTCAGCATTTTATAGCCTCTCTATTTTCCTTGGCAGTGGAAATCTTTAACTCTGGAAATTTGTAAAGGTTCTGTACCTTCACAATTTGAATGAAGTAAACACCAGAAAACAATAAAACATATATTTTAAGAAGTGTCTATGCTTGAACTCTTTCATTTTTCCCATGTTCTATATTTTTCACTCCCTGGCACACTTCCTGATAGGGATAGGGATCAGATCTGTGATTTACTATAATGACCAGTGTGGTTTAGCACAATCATAGTCTTAGAAATCTAGACAGAGGTTAAGTGACCTACCCTAAGTCACACAGCCAGTATATGTCAGAGGCAGGACTTGAACCCAGGTCTTCCTAGCTCTAAAACTGGCCCTCTATCCACTACACTATACTGCTTATCAAATAAATTTTTAAGAAAATTCAATAGCAGACATGGTTGCACACTTGTAAATTCTGATACTGAGTGAGGCTTAAGGCTGATGGAATTGCTTGTACCCAAAGGTTCTGAGTAGTAGTAGGGTTAAACAGCTCGTTACATACCTAAGTAGTCATCATAGTCTTGAGAAGGGACCCCATGGCTATCTGCAACTGACCTTTTCTCAGGTGTAGGTGTCATGCCTACTTACAAGGTAGACAAAATGTTCCTGCGTTTGCTGCTGGCAGCTTAGCTCTATTTGTGGTTTAGCAGCTTCAGATTTTGCAGACTCTAGAAGGACCTCTTGGGTGTCAGAATGATCAATCCACTGGGTGCACAAATTTAGCTTTTTGTGACAGTTCATCCACCCACAAATTTTAGTGTCTGAGGATGTGGGTGAAAACAAAATTGAACCTACTAAAAATAAAACTCAGTGGATCTGGTGCTGATTGAGCTGTAGGCAGGCTGAGTGCTCTGAGACAATGATGTAGTGAGGCATCTCCTCGGCCTCAAATGTGGTTTTGACTACCAGCAGCTTCCTCTCCCAGACAGTATAGTTTTTCTCTGAATTGATCAGCTTACAAAAGTAAGCCCCAGTCTAGAAGGTGAGAGGATGACCTCCATGCCTACATGAAATTTTAGTTCCTACAATGAGCTAATGACCAGCTGACATGGGCTAATTCTTCAAGACACTCAGTGTGCCCTCTTCATCCTCCTCCACATGTCTGCTGGAAAGCTTTGGCACAAGTAAGCAGGTCCATGAAGAATGCTGTTAGGAGAGAGAAACCAAGAGCGACCAATGAATCACTGTGTGTCCTGCGCAGAGAAGGAATCAGGGATGTGCTACAGGAAGCTTGAACTGCTCTGGCGAGTCAATGGTTACAGTTTCATTGTGAGCATTTACACCTTGGAAATCAGTAAATGTTACAAATAAGAAGTCAAGGAGCAGAATATATTGTGCTTCAGCTGATGTAAGAAAGGCAGGAGTAGCAATTCTAATCTCAGACAAAGCAAAAGCAGAAATAGATCTAATCAAAAGGGATAAGGATGGAAACTATATCCTGCTAAAAGGCACCATAGACAATGAAGCAATATCATTACTAAACATGTATGCTCCAAGTGGTATAGCATCCAGATTCTTAGAGGAGAGATTGAGGGAGTTGAAGGAAGAAATTGACAGCAAAACTATACTAGTGGGGGACCTCAACCTCCCTCTTTCTGAACTTGATAAATCTAACCTCAAAATAAACAAGAAAGAGGTTAAGGAGGTAAATAAAACTCTAGATAAGGTAGATATGATAGATCTTTGGAGAAAATTGAATGGGAATAGAAAAGAATATACCTTTTTCTCAGCAGTACATGGAACATTTACAAAAATTGACCATGTACTAGGACATAAAAATCTCAAAATCCAGTGCAGAAAGGCAGAGATAATCAGTGCATCCTTCTCAGATCATAATGCAATAAAAATTATATGTAATAAAAGGCCATGGAAAGATAAAGCAAAAATCAGTTGGAAACTAAATAATTTAATCCTAAAGAAGGAATGGGTTAAAGAAGAAATCATAGAAACAATCAACAACTTCATTCAAGAGAATGACAATAATGAGACAACCTACCAAATCTTATGGGATACTGCAAAAGCAGTTCTTAGGGGAAGTTTTATACCTTTGAATGCCTACATAAATAAAATAGAGAAAGAGGAGATCAATGACTTGGGTATGCAGCTGAAACAGCTAGAAAAAGAACAAATTGAAAATCCCCAAGAAAATACCAAATTAGAAATACTGAAAACCAAAGGAGAGATTAATAAAATTGAAATTAAGAAAACTATTGAATTAATAAATAAAACCAATAGTTGGTTTTATGAAAAAACTAATAAAATTGATAAACCTTTGGTCAATTTGATTAAAAAAAAGAAAGAAGAAAATCATATTACTAATATTAAAAATGAAAGGGGTGAACTCACCTCCAATGAGGAGGAAATTAAAACAATAATTAGAAATTATTTTGCCCAACTTTATGCCCACAAATTCGATAATCTAAATGAGATGGATGAATATTTTAAAAAATACAAATTGCCCAGATTAACAGAAGGGGAAATTGAATACTTAACCCCATCTCAGAAAAAGAAATTGAACAAGCCATCAATGAACTCCCTAGGAAAAAATCTCCAGGACCAGATGGATTCACAAGTGAATTCTATCAAACCTTTAAAGACAGTTAATTCCAATACTACATAGACTATTTGGGAAAATTGGGGAAGAAGGAGTACTCCCAAATTCTTTCTATGATACAAATATGGTTTTGATACCCAAGCCAGGAAGAGATAAAACAGAAAAAGAAAATTATAGACCAATTTCTCTAATGAATATAGATGCAAAAATTTTCAACAAGATTTTAGCAAAACGAATACAGCGTCTTATCAAGAGAATAATACATTATGATCAGGTAGGTTTCATACCAGGAATGCAGGGCTGGTTCAATATTAGGAAAACTATTAGCATTAACAAATAAGAAGTCAATTGTTGTGTTGATTGTCTAGACTTAAGGATGTGTTAATAATGGAGATAAAATTTAAAAGTGTATCATGCATTAATTTTTATTTTTTGAGAGCTGGTTGTTAAACATTTTTGAGTGCACAGGATATCCCTTGCATGAAATGCATTCAGACTCCTTATTGATTTGTTCCTCTAAGTGCCCCCAGGAACTCCCCAGGAGAGGATGGATCCCCTCTTGTTCAAGTTGGCATTTTTCCACTTTTGGATAATGACTACCTCTGGCTTAAATATCAGCACCAAAGGAGTTAGTTAAAAGATTACTCAGACCAGTTGGCTGCGTTGCACAAGATCCTGGGAACTTTTCATTAAAATAAACTACCACTATATTCCAGCAGATTTTAAATCCCTAAAAAATAAAAAGGGGATTCTAGCCAGGTTAAAAATCCCTTAAAAAATCCTAAATTTTTACTCAACCCGAACACATTAACCCAGGTACAAACTATTTCAGATCTATTTCATTCATTGCCTCTTCATAACTAGATCAGGTAGTGCAATTTGGTAACCATCACCAACAGAGCTAACCAGTCCATCAGATTAAGTATCAAGTGTAAAGAATACTAGTTCCAGATGATATTGGCACCCAGAATGAGCTTCAGATCATCACCTCTTCCCCATCCTCCTTTTTAAATGAGTTGCACTGGGTCTTGGGTGGGAAAGGTAGAGGGTTGGATGAAACTTTTCTCCCAATTCTTTTCTAAAAATTCTTGCAGGTGCCCTATTTGAGCTATTAAATGATTGGAGCTGGCAGGTTGGAGACCCCAAAACCAGGACTGATGGCATGAACAACCTATATTGTGACTGTTTCTCTTCATTAGTCATGCTAAACACCTTCCAATGCTGCTACTCAGAAAGGTTCTCTAAGGCAGACTTTGTCTGGGGATTATGGTTAAGGGCAGTATATAGCTGTGCTCAGTAATAAATGCATGAATATCTCAGACGCATTAGTGTCTCATGCATTTAGTACCTATCGATAAGCATGTATTAACCACCTATTATGTACCAGATACTGTGCCTGGGGATGGGAAGAAAGGTAAAAAAAAAAAAGCTAGTCCCTGCTGTCAAAGAATTCACAGCCTAATAGGGCAGAAAACATTCAAATAGCTGTGGGCAAACAAGATATATGCCAGCAACACCAGTATAAAATGGAGAGAGTCAATAGAGGGAAGCACCGAAATTAAGAATTAAGATGACAGGCCTAGCATTATAACTGATACATATTGTAGTCACTGAATAAATGCTTTTGACTGACTCAGCTTCTTTTCCACAGAAATGTTTCTGGCAATTTAAAAATCATGTTACTGTTATTCGGCCATTTTTCAATTGTGTCAAACTCTTTGTGGCCTCATTTGAGTTTTTTGGGGTTTTCATTTGGCAAAGATACTGGAGCACTTCGCCATTTCCTTCTCTGGCTCATTTTACAGAAGAGGAAACTGAGGCAAAGAGGGTTAAATGACTTGCCTGCGGTCACCTTACTTGTGAGTATCTGAGGCCAGATTTGAACTCAGGAAGATGAGTCCTTTTGGCTGCAAGCCTAGTGCTCATCCACTGTGCCACGTCACTGTCCTAAAAATCATAAAACTCCATTTATAGCACAAGCAATGTTTGAATGTGAATCAAGTCCTCTATATACATAATGTATTTGTTTTCTTTGTTAACATGGGCAGTTTGTAATGTGTCTATTATACTCATTCCTAACCAGGCATGGAGAACCTGTGGCCTTGAGGCTACATGTGACCTTCTAGGTCCTTGGGTGCATCCTTCTGACTGAGTCCAAGTTTTATAGAACAAATCCTTCTATCAAGGGGATTTGATCTGTGAAGTTTGGGGTCAGTCAAATGATCGCACTTGAGGACCTAGAGGGCCACATGTGGCCTTGACACCACAGGTTCCCCACCTCTGCAACCAGTGTTATCATAATAATTCACACTTATCTAAGGCCTTAAACTTTCTAAAATGCTTTCCTTGCAATAACCCTGTAAATTAGATTTAGGAGTATAAGCATTGTTTTTCCCATTCAGAGAAGAGGAAACTAAGCTTGCAGATCACATGGCTAGTAAGTGGCAGAGCTGGGATTTGAGCCCAGGTCCTCCTGCTCTAAACCCAGTTCTCTTTCACCCCATCAAGCAAGCAACCAGCATTTCTTACTGCCTACTATGCTCCAGGCTCTGTGCTTTTTCCACTAAGCTACTTTCTCCTACCGGAGGATCCAGCTACACAGGTTTCCCCCAACTTACAAAAACCAGACATACAGGAATATGCTGGTAAGTGTTTAGCAACAACCTGGGTGGGGGGGTGGGGGGAAGATATGTGCCCGTGATATACTCAGGTTTCACTTGCATTATTCACATTTTCTCCATCACTTTCTTAAGCCTAGCAAGTCAACCAAACAATAAATCAATCTCTTATTTGTAGCATTTGCCAATTTCTGAATTGTAAATGCTCACACTGAAAAATTTTACAATTCGCTCTGGTGAGCCTTTGTTGTGGGCTCCAGCACACCTCTGCTTATGAATTCCCTGTAATATATAAAAATAAACTGCTTCTTCCTCCAGCTACCCATCAAGTTCCCCCAGGACAGCAACCGATCAAGAATATTGTGGGTTGATATGAGGGACCATCTGGCCCAGTATCGCTTCCTGTACCACTGCTTTTCTTTCCTCTCAGAGAGTTACATGCATTCCACATTTTCCCAATTCAGTTAATTCTACCTCAAGCAATCTCTACTTGCGGGGAAAAAAAGTTTAATTAAAGGAGTATGATCATTTATGGATATAATAGAGGAGAATTTGGGGGTATATGAAAAGGTTTTAGAAGTTGAAGGCACAGATTTTTATCATAGGTATAATCTCAATTCAGCCTTAGATGATTTGTGGATAAAATACTAGGTTTGGAGTCATGAAAACATGACTCTGACTTTTACTAGATAAATGTGAGCCAACCACAAACTCTACGTGCCTGAGGCAACTTCCTAGGACTTCTCTAGTCATAGGTGCTTGTGATCTGGTTGAAGAGAGATCCCAAACTGAGAGTTCCCCGTGTTGACAAAATAACTATATATTTAAGTATCAATTTAATTATATATTATAAATGAGACAACTGAGACCTAGGATGGTAAAGTAACTGTCCTAAGATCACATCGCCAGTCATTGGCAGTACAGTACTAGAACCCAGGATTTCTTACTACCCCAATCCAGAGTTCTAACATGAGCATGATATCCCAGCTGTGTAGAATAATAGCGGATACTGTGCTATTGTGTCCATCAGGAATTCAGTGAGCTCAAACAATGAGGATTTAAATAGAGTAGAAAGCTTACTAACACAGAGATTGAGGCAAAGGCCAAGCTTTGCATGCATGCTAGAGATATTAACAGCCCTTCTCTTCCTGAATTTTCTTAAAAGGGAGAGGAAAAAGTCAAAGAAAAGTAGGAAGGAGTTGTGCTCCCCCAGTCTTCCTCTAAGGAATAACTAGATGTGGAAGAACCAAGTCTGAATCACAGGGAAATCTGTTCCCAAGGGTTAGTATCTCAAACAGGTCAACAAGATCCAGAGCTCCACAAGACCAGGAAGAAGCTGAATAAACTTCTGAACAATTCTTTCCATACTGCTTAAAAGAGACTGAAAAAATAGCAGTATTCTGCACTGCCGAGAATATAATAATAGCCACCATTTTTTATAGCACTTACTATGTGCCAGGCCCTGTGCTAAGTGCTCTACATTCTCACTCAATCCTCACAACATTTGATTCTTTGAAGGAGGTGCTATTATTATCTCCATTTTACCTATGATAAAACTGAGGCAAATAGAGGTGAAGTGACTTGGTCAGGTTCACAAAGTTGGTAAGTATCTGAGACTAGATTTGAATTCAGGTCTTCCTGTCTCCAGGCCAGGTAGTCTATCCACAGTACTACTTCACTGTCCCATAACAGGATAAAAGGGAGCTGGGGAATCTACAAACCTTTAAGAGGGAATATTTCCACACGTGATCATTTAGAGTTGTGTAGATGATCCAGAAAGGAGAGCTGACCCCTATTCATCAGTCCCTAGTAGATGCTCTCCTTGCAAAATGGTGGATCTTTCTAGGTCCTGGGGGTTTTTAAGACTCCAAAGCAGGCCTGCACAACATATAACCCTGACAAAGGACTTTGAAAAATGTAGGGTTGCCACTGTGCGCTCTCCTGTTTGTCATGTGACCTTCAGTAACCAACCATCATCAATCTGTCTGTAGGCTAACCTATCTGAGTCCAGGAAGAAGTGTAACCTGTTTTAATTTTGTCCCCTACCTATTGCTAAGTTGTGCAGATCTTCTCCAAAGGAATGATGTATACTCACTAAAGAAAAAAAGGAAGACGCAGTTAGGTCATTAAAGCTAAGGTTTGAAAGTGAGACAAAATGACTAGCACAGCTACACAGAAATTTAGCTCTAGGCCCTTTCTCTGCTTCCACTCCCACTTCCCCTGATGTCTGAGACCCATGTCCTGTCTTAATGACAACGTCCTTCTTAAATAAGCAAGACAGGAAGACAGTGATCTCTATATGAGGAAGTAATAGAATTAACTGGGGGAGAGAGTGCAAGAAAAACATTGTGGGCTGAGAACAATGCACAAAAAGTCATCGGTGAGTGTTACTAGGAAGGAGTGAATTTTAAGTTATGAATGTTGGAAGTGTGGAGGACACTGTGTATTGTTTCTGTAATAAGGAATGCTGGCTTCCAGGTAATTAGTAACTTATGTTTGTAAAGCGCCATAATACTTTCACAAACGTCATCTCATTTGATCCTTACAACAATCCTGTGAGGGAGGGATGTAGCCTCATTTTACCAGTTAATAAACTGAAGTTACAGTGACTTATCTTAGGTCACACAGCTATTAAGTAGTAGTCAGCACTCAAAAATAGATCTGACTGAGTTCATTGAAAGATTGTCATGGTGCTTCAAATAGTATATAGACAGCAATGTAGGTATAGCTGCAGAAATTCAGGGTAAAGGCTATTAATTATACCCAGATCTCCAGGGCTGCTAAGTGAAACCCTTGGGTGAATGATACTAGAGCTACCTGCCAGAGGAACTAGCTGAAAGGAATTTACTCACCTTAACCCAAATATCAAGCAAACCTCTTGTAATTCCTACCAGAATTGGGGAGATCAGTGTCAAAAAGAAAGACTTTGAACAAACCAGCGTTCATTAAACCCCAAAATATAAATTAAGTAGGGGAGAATGTCCTAGTTGCAAAGAATTGCTGGGTAAATTGGAAAGAAGTACAACAGAAAGTAAATTTAACAAATATAAAGAGGACAAGGAAATAAACATTTGTACAGTGCCTACAACATGCTAAGTACTTTAAAATGTTTGATCCTTACAACAATCATGAGGGGTAGGTACAGTAATGACCTCCATTTTACAAATAAGGAAACTGAGGTGTTAAGTGACTTCTCCAGGATCACACAGCTAGTGTCTGAAGCTGGATTTGAACTCAGGTCTTCATGACTCAAGGCTCAGCATTCTGTCCACTGTGCCACTTAGCTGTTCAATAAGCTCAGAATAGATACCTGACTTGAATATTAAAGGACATATAATTTTTTTTTAAATTACAAGAGGTCAGATAAGGTACCTTTCACATGCTTAGTTAGGGAGAATTCATAATCAGACCAGGAATAGGATCCTGTGACCTAATCTTCCACTCCACTTCAGCTATATTCAAAGAGGGTCATACCTTTCATCTTGCCATCACCCAGAGCACCAGTGCAGGAGTCAGGAGGACCTGAGTTCAAATCTTAGCTTAGACACTTGACACTCACTAGCTATATGACCTTGGGCAAGTCACTTAACCCCAATTGCCTCATCTTGGGTCATCTCCAGTCATCCTGATGAATATCTGGTCACTGGATCCAGATGACTCTGGAGGAGAAGTGAGGGTGGTGACCTGCACAGCACTCCCTCACTCAAAACAAAGTCAAGTGCAAGTCATGTCGTCATTTCTCTGATGGCATGGTCTTCTTTGGCAATGAAGGATGAACACACACACCCAAAATGCACCACCTTCATGTTCATTGACTCTGAAATTCCATTATCTGATAACAGTGTGTTGTTATTTCACTTATCCTTCTGCCTAGCAACCCCTCCATCTTCACCATGAGTTTAAACCCTCTCCCCTTCAGTTCTTTCCCAGGACAACTCCCCTACACTGGTTACAGTCTCTTTCCTTCCCCATCTTGACCCCTTGGCGAATTAATTAAAGTTTACACTCTCCTCTTCTCTGGAGTCCCTTGTCCCTTATCTGATCCTTCTCTCCCAGTCCTCAGCCTTGGATAACTCCCTCTGCTCTTGCACTCATATGCTGCTAAATGTAAATGAAGAAAATCATCAAACTATGATGACTGGATCAACTACAAATTTATGTTAGGTAAGCTCAACTGGGCCCTCCCTGTAACAAGGCAATCCTTTTACACTTCTTTATTGAGTTTGCTACTCACCACTCACCACAAAGGCATTTCCAAACTTTTTCATCCCTTCTCAAACTTTCCATTGTTCCCCACACTCATCCTTTCGCCTAAAAAGCTTGCCTCATTTATCATTGAGGCCATTCCCCAAGAGCTCCCTCTTCTCCCCTTCTCTTCATCCAAAATCACTTGGAATCTTTCTGCCACTAGCTCCTCCTTTATTCTCATCTCATACGAAGAGGTGGCCATTCTCCTTGCCAAGGTAAATCCCTCTACATGCACAAATGATCTCATTCCATCCTGTCTTCTGGCAGATTGCCTTCTCTGTCCTCTCAGTCTTCAATATCTCTCTGTCTACTGGTTGCTTCCCTACTGTCTACAGGTATTCCTATGTCTCCCTTATACTCAAAAAAACCCCACCCATTTGACCCATCCATCTGTACTAGATATTGTTCTATATCTCTATTAATTAAAACTGGTTTCTTCTTTCAGATTGATGTCAGAAATGACAACTCATGTCTCCCTCATCCTCAAAAATCTCTGCTAATTCTCATTCTATATCTCCTTCTTGTTGGCTAAACTCTTTGAGGCCATTTACAATCAGTGCCTCTATTTCCTTTCTTCTCACTCTCTGTCTCCATTTCGGCTTCTGATCTCATCATTCAACCAAAACTACCCCTCCAAAGTTACCAGGGATCTCTCAGTCACCAAATCTAATGACTTTTTCTCAATCTTTGTCCTTCTTGACCTTTATGCAACCTTGGATGCTGTCAATAACCCTCTTTTCCTTGATTCTCTTCTTCCTAGGTTTTGATGACACTTCTCTATACTGGTTTTCCCTCTCTATTTTTATCACTCTTTCTCAGTCTCCTTTGCTGACTGTTCATCTAAGTCATGCCTGTTAAAGGTAGGTGTTCCCCAGGGCAAGAGCTCTGTCTTTTTCTCTATATGATCTCATAAGCTTCCATGTATTCAATAGTCATCTCTAGTCTGATGATTCTCATATCTGTTTATCTAGTCCTGACCCATCTCTTATCCTTTAGTCTTGCCTCTCCAACTACCTATTGAACATCTATCTCTAACTGGATGCCCTATAGACATCATAAACTCAATATGTCCAGAACAGATATTGTCTTTTCCCCCAAACCCTCCCCTCTTCTGAACTTCCCTATTACTATCAAGGGCACCTCCTTGGTTTTCCAGGCTCCCATCCTAGGTGTCCTTTCTAGATCTAGGTCTAGTCTCTCTCTCGCCTTCTATATTCAATATAATGCCAAAGAACTGTCAAGTTTATCTTTAAAATAAATCTTTTATGTGCCCCCCTTCTCTCCTCCGACATTGCCATCACCCTGGTGCAGGCAATGGTCACCTCACACCTGGACCATTGCAGTAGCCTGCTAGCTGATCTACTTGCCTCATCTCTCCCCACTCCAGTATATTCTTTACTCTGCTGTCAAACTGATCTTACTAAAGCACACACACACATATGTACACACAGACACGCAATAAACTTTACAAATACTGTCTCACTTAATCTCACAACAATCCTAGGAGATAACTGCTATTACTATCCACATCCCACAGTTGAATAAACTGAAGGAAACAGAGGTGAAGTGACTTGTTCAGGGTCACACAGTTGGTAAGTGTCAGAGGCTGGATTTGAATTCAAGTCTTTCTGAATCCAGGCCCAGTGCTCTCTCCATTGTGCTACCTAGCTGCTCGTAGTGGAATAAAATTTGTCCAGGTCTGACGCCTTAAATTCATTAAGGGCAACTAAGTTCTTTCTTAGTAGCTGTTATTTTTAAGGAAGATTTCTACTTTTGTAGAGAAAGCATTATCAGTAGGGCTTTATACTTTATCTCATATCTTTTATATGCCCATGGACAAATGTTTTGGAGAAAAAGAGGAAGCCTATTTCTTGGTCCTCTACAACTAAACTCAAGTTGCCGCTGTTCATTTAATGATATTTACCTTGACTGGAGGCATAGTCCATAGATGTTGATCAGACCCAAGAAGGTCTTCCTAGTAAAAGCACCATTACTGTGATGACAAATGTCACCAAAAGTATTTGTTGATTTCGTTAAAGGAGAACAGTGCCCTTGTTTTGAGTGAGGATGATTAACCAGTTCTTCCAGGTCCCTTAGGAATAAATACATTAAAATGGGCATCAGTCCATGGTTAATGCACAGGCTTATGGATAAATGGCTGCTTTGTGGGGATTTGACTGATGTGCTAGATAATTTGTTTGGGTTAAATTATGGACAGTACTTTGTGTACCATTTAGACATGCTGCAGTAACATGAAAATTATGTAATCTCTTCTCAGTTAAAAGATAAAACAGACCTTGAGCAACTGGAATACATTCAGATTCTATTTTCCCCTCAACTAAGATAGTTCTCTCATCTTAGTATCTGAAGTTACATAAAGGAAAATGAACATAACAAGTGGTTAGTATAGAAGGAAGCTGAAGTTTCTACCAGCAACTCCACACAGATAGCTCTGCATTATAACTGATATGGTTTCTTCCAGAGAATATAGTCTGTATTCTCCAACCCATTAGCACTTTAGAGTAATAATTTTGAACATGCAGAATCAGGGATTGAGTAGTTTATTTTATAATTAAAAATTTTCATTAGAGACTTAGCATTCATCATCAATAAAACTTCACCTACTTATTAACTATTTACATTTAAATGCATTTCCATTCATAATGTATTACATCTTCAGTTACTGCTGCTAAGTCCCCATCAGGATTCCTTGCCCATTTATTTTCATTCATCTTTCCTCATATGATCTTCCTCATATGAGCATGCGCTCCATTTTTCTAGTTCTGCTTTTTTTTTAAATTTTGCATTATTTCATAAAGGTCTCTACAGATGTCTTTGTATGTCTCATAATTGCTCATCTTAATTGCTTTACAGTATCCCATTACATTGATGGGTCACAATTAATTTATCATTCTCTTATTGTTGGACATTTGGGTTGCTTTCAGGTTTTTTCGTAATTACGTATAATGTTGCTGTAAAAATCTTTGGAAAAATAGGGTTGGTTTTTTTTTTCCATGATCTAACAGCAAATTTAGGAGTAATCCTTGAATAGTTCTAAGTGAGAAACCCAACTGCAGATCTGAGCAGAACATAGGAATTGGTGTTATCGGGTGAAAAAAAAAGGAAGTGGCACAGGTAAAAACAGATATAAAGAACACCTTTTCCTACATAGTCACTTGAGAGTTGAAGTTATTCATTTCATGGCCTGGGTCATTTTACCTCCCTGGGCTTCAGTTTCCACACTGACAATTTTAGGCAGTTGGACTACCATGATTTCTAACATTCCTTTCACCTCTGAACATCCCTTTCACCTCTGAACATCCCAGGATTCTGTTGTCCCGTTCTCTGTCCTTCTGGGCTCAGAGCAATGACTAGGGATGGGGGCGGGGGAGGCTTTCTTTTTACCACAGCCCAACCTACATATGGGAACAGAGGACCAAGAAATGAGAACAGCCAGTGGATGTCATCTCCCTGCTGCCCTGCCCTGCACGCAAATCCTGGCTACAAACTCATTTTGGTTTGGTTGAGGTCATAGTGTTCCTTTACTCCTCTCTTCTCATTCTTATCATTCAACCAAAAAAAAAAAATCAAAGGCATTGGATAAAAAGGAGAAGAGACCTGGAATAAATTTCTGCCCTGGACTTGCCGTGAGACCTTGATAAGGTTACTCTTCACTTTTCCCATCTGTAAGTGGGAAAATAAATCCTCTTTGTTCACTGTGAGTTCATTGACTCTTCCTTCATCCATCTATAAAGAACTTGAAAATCTTCAGCAGTCTGTTCTACAAAGGAATTACACATCATACATGGAATTTGTCTCAAAAATTAGATTCATGGCCTCTTCAGAGAGCATGGGGCCCAACCACTTCACTTTCAGAAAAGAAAACTGAGGCCCAGAAATAGTGAATTATTTGTTCAATACTGCAAAACAAGGTAATAGAGTTAGCATACAGGATGCTTCTTTCCACTCCTTTGTGTTTTGTGGTGGTGTTATCTCAGGGAAATCAGATACCTGGATGAAATAGGATGAGATGACAGGTAAGGAGAGGAAGGGAATGAACATTTATTAAATGCTTACTATGTGCTGGGCACTGTGCTAAGTTCTTTACAAGTAATATCTCATTTCATCCTCACACCAACCCTTCAAGGTAGCTGCTATTATTATCCCCATTTGACAACTAGGGAAATTGAGACAAACAAAGATTAAGTGACTTGTTGAGGGTCACACAGCTGGTAAATCTCTGCGACTGGATTTGAACTCAAGCCTTTTTGACTCCAGGCCCAGGGCTTTATCCAATCTTCCTGCCTCTATTCCTGCTTTAGGAGTGAGGGGAAGAAAATGGAAAGAAAATGATGGTGACCCCAGAGGGCAAACAGATGCTTGACTTGACAGTGGGCTAGTACCCACTGAATACTGGCCTTAATTGCAATTTTACTGTGCCAAGGGGTAGCAGCAATGGGTTGTCCCCTTGGGTTCATAGGTTAATAGGACCATAGAGATTTAGAACTGAAAGGGACTTTAGAGGTAGATGGTCTAGTCCAGTCTCCCCACTTTACATAAGAAGAAATGAGGCACAAACACTTAGATTGTGAGCTCCTCCATTAAATTTCAAATTCCTTGAGAACAGAGACTATTTTCCCCTTTTTGTATCCCTGATCCTAAGCCCAGTACCTGGCATATAGTATGTACTTAATAAATGCTTGTTGACTTGACTTGACTAGGTGGCATGGTCAAAGTCACCTGGCTCATGAAGACCTTGGCCCAGCCATGTTAATCTCCTCACTAACCTCTAAATTGATCATATTTGCTGCAGTCTCAGTACCTTTCTCCCACATGACCCCATGAACAGTACTTAAGAAATTTCCCAGCTCACTGAGTAGAAATTGTCCCTCAGAGGGACATTTGCTGTTTCACTCTTCCGCTCTAAGACTTCCCTTTACCTAATTTCACCTAAACCAGGGGTGAGGAAACTATGGCCTTCTAGGTCCTTGGGTGCAGCTTTTTGACTGGGTCCAAGTTTTGTAGAACAAATCCTTTTTATTAAGGCGATTTGTTCCGTGAAGCTGGGACCTGAAGGGTCACCTGTGACCTTGAGGCCAAAGGTTTCCCCACCCTGACCTAAATTCTGCCTGACCTACAGTGAGTAGATAACTGTTTCACTGATTCATCTTGATCTCCTCCTGCCAGTTCCCTTTTCTCCAACTACACCATGGTCCTTATAGTTCCTCAGAGATGCCATGCTCTGGGCTTCCCTCTCCCACCACCACACACAGCTGGAATGCTCTTCCTCTCTCTTCTCCTTAGCTGAATCCAACCCAATTTCCAAGTTGCACTTTCTCCATGAAATTCCTCTAGCCCAAGGCTTCTTAAACTTTTTCCGCTAGCGACTCCTTTTTGCGTTTTGGCAGCATTCATTGGTTTTTTGACCTGAGGGCATGCACAGTGCGAAGTGAGTATGCTTTGTGTTCAGAAACAAGACTGCAGTGAAGTCATGCCATGCCACAGTGGCAAGCACCACCAGAAACTCTTCGGATTCATTTACGTGTCGGTTTTTAATTAATTTTTGGTCATTGCACTTTTACAAAACTTTTACTGTGGCCAATTTTTTTGTGATCCCATGTGAGGTCTCCACTCATGCACTGCCTCTAGTCTACAATGATTTCTGAATTTCTCCAGGACTGATCATCTGTAGAACATGACTTGGCACTTCATTGTACACTGTCTTGAATGGTTCTTTTTTTCATGTGTGTGACTCTAATCTTAGTAAGAAGAGTGGCTATGGTTTATATTTTATTTTAATGTCCCAACACCTAGAATAGGTACAGGTACTCCATTACCGATGATGAGGGATGGAGTGACTCATGAGCCAGCTAGCTTAGCCCCTGAGCAGGGACTAGTTTACCTGATTAACCTTATCATTACCTAAGTCAACAATAAGCCTGTAAGGAGACACAAGATGGGTGAATTTTGTGAGAGAGGAGCAATGAAAAAGGTCAGGATGTCTAAGAGACACCTTGAGGATGCAGTATATCAGGGAGTAGATAGGTACAGGAAAAGGATTCAGGTGGTATCCAAGCTGATGCAAAATTTGGCTAAAAGAGATCTTTTTCCAAACAGTGTGGCCTAGGAAGGATTATTCAGGCATAAACTATTCTATCTTCACAGAGGAACAAGCAGAGAGCTTCAAGGATAGACTACTGTTTAATCCCAAGGATAAAAACTCACTTTCCAAAGAGACAAAGGGGATATTTTCCCTCCAGACAGACTGAGGCCTTCCTCTCTATCACCCTTTCCTTGGTTACCCACACACCAACACTTTTGCCTCCTCACGCCATGGCAAAAAAAAAATCAGGGTAGAACAGCCCTCAGAAAATTTGACTGTTTTATGAATTGTGCCACCAGAGTTCCCTCTAATGGTTTCAAGTTGCAGTGAGAACATCATGTTAACATTAGCAACAAACAATAAAGACAAGAGCACACAGGAATGGAGTTTAGTGTTACAACCCAATAAAACGTTTAGTAGAACTCATCTGACACAGATTTAATGGTTACTCTGCTGCAAGGTAATTGGGGAAAAATGTAGTTGACTTAACTGACTGTAATCATTATTTCTACAAAGCCACAGTGAACATCCCTGGCATCCTCAGGGCAGAGGGGAAGGGGAACCTGATGTAACCAAAATCCCAGAGCTCAGTGGTATGGGACTCTCCTGAGCTAGAAGCTGGTAAGAAGCCTCTCTGAAGAACCTCACCACTAAAATGAGCAAAATCTACTGAGTACCTATAGAAATCCTCTTGGCCAGATTAGAATCAAGATCCATTTAGAAAGGTAGAGGATTTATTAAGCACTCACTATGTGCCATGTCCTGTGCTAAGCCGTGGGTATAAAAATACATGTGAGCAAGTCAGTCCCTCCCCTCAAGAAGCTTATGTTCTAATGGGGAATGAAAATACAAAAAGGGGAGCAGAACAGGGGGTAGAGAGGTACCCATGTCAGGTCACAGTGGCTGGAGAATGGAAGTCAGAGTTGTGGGGCCTGGCCTGAAACTGTGGATTTTTTTTTAATCTCATTCCTTTCCTCAGTCAGTCACTGCATCTCTATCATCTTCAAATTCTATAGCTCTTTCCATGCAGTATACCCAACATGTTCTGCTCCCCGCTTTCTTAAAAAGCTTTTCCTTGACTGTTACTGAACTCCTGTCTTAAACCTCCCCTCTACATCACAGCTAAGCATTTAGGAAGGAAACTTCCTATATGCTTGAGTCCTCATTTCCTCATCACCCACTCACTTCTTACAAATTGGCTTCTGGCATGACTTTTCTACTGTTCTCTCCAAGATCAACAATTAGGATTTCAACTAGGTAGAGCAACAGTGGCTTTACTGGCATTTGAGTGCTGATATCTCCGGGAAAGGTGCCCTTCTTCTATAGGGAGTCGAGGTCTGCTTCCCCCTGTGGCAGACAATGTACCTGTGCCTCAGAGTTCACCACTGTCTTGTGCTGCATGGCACAATGCTGCTCCTGCATTTGGCCTCAGTTGCCATCCCAAGGGCACTGTGGTATGGGACCCTTTTCCTTGGCCCACCTTGCCCCTCTAACTCATGGGGGCCAAGAGAGGACTTTCTCAGGGACAGATATTTCCTATCCTGGAGTGAGTTAGCTCATAGTCAAACTATTGCTGTGCCATTCCTGCTCTCCCCCCTACTGTCTCCCCAAAAGAAAAAAAATAATTCCCTTCATGATAGCCCTCCTAGGCCTCTTTCTACACTTCCAGACCCCTTAGACCTTCCTTCCCTCTGCAAACTCTATGATCCAAGTACAATGGCATCCTTTTTGTCCCTTACACACCACACTCCTCCTGACTCTGCCTTTTCACTGGCTGTACCCCATGCCTTGTATGCTCCCTCCCCAGCCCTCCACTTCTGGATTTCCCTGGCTTCCTTCAAGATGTAGCTCAGATCCAACTTTCTGCAGGAGGCCTTTCCCAGTCCCTCCATGCCACAATTCTGACATACGTATCCCCTGGACAGGAAAAAAGAAAGGATAAATCTATATTATGTTACTAATTTCCTTTCTGAGAACTTGGAGTATAAACTATTTTTTTTATGATTCTGATTGCTCCTAGATGAGACAAGCTGAACATCAAGGCTTCAGATACATAAAACCAAGAGATGAGAATAGCACACCATGGTGACCCTCAAGGATAGCCCCACAATAGCCCCAGTAAGTCAGGTTCTCACCTACAAAAGAGGGTTAATTGTTCCTGTCTTGCTAACTTTACTGAGTGAGATTTAAATGAGGTCATGGCAAATGAATGTAAAAGAGCTTTGTAAACTATAAGGCGCTGCAGAAATATGAAGAATTCCTGCCACTAAGCACAACTAGCCTGCCTCTTTTGCCACCTTTTTGATGAAAAATGGTCATTAGCATATAGGTCTAGTTCCTTTCCTTTCCCCTTCCTTGTTGGTCTACCACAAGAAAGGCAGATATTTCATTTTGATTCCAAGATGTTCGTAAGTTTACTTTACATGGTAGATATTACAGTGTACTGGAAAATACAATGTATTGGAAGTTAAAACACTTGGTTTAAAGTCCTGACTCCCTTATTTATGGTATGACTGAGTAAGTCACTGCATCTCTCTGAGTGGTTTCCTCAGTTATAAAATGTTGACAGTAATACCTGTCCTGCTGACTTCAAAGGGACATGGCAAGATGTAAGTGAAAAGATATGTGCAAAGCACTTTATCACCATAAAGCTATAATCAAAATGTAATTTGTTATGAAACAGGGCAGTTTTTTCTTTCAAGGAAATCTCATAATAGGATAAAGTGATTCCAGATTTGTCATTTGGAGCATTTCCTCATATGTTCATGCTTAAGTGTTTGGGTCATACACTGGAAAGTAAGGCTGGGCTATGTAAAGGGACAATGCCCATCCAAGGTTAACTTGGTATGAAGGGTCATCAGGAAGACTAGAGTTCAAATATTGCTTCTGAAACATGCTGGCTGGGTGACCATGGAGAAGTCACATGACCTCTTGCTTAACCTGTTAGTTTAACCAGCAACACTTTAATATTATTAAGTTACAGATTAATTACTCACCTGGATCCATGGAGGGATTTCCACACTAGGAACTCTCCACATGACTTGAATCACAAAGTCCAGACCAGTTTGTTGTTTTTAAAATTGCCCATTCAGCACTGTCAGTCTGAGGCATATATGCCAATTCCTTTCTAACTCAAGGAAAATATACTTTGAAGAAGTATGAGAATCAGAAACTCGAGAAAATATAACAGTAGTGCTGGGTTTCATGTGTGTGTAAGATTTATATTTTTGTAATTCTAAGTTTTGTATTCTTTCCAAAGGTTTGTGTTTGAGTGACACCTGTTGTTGAATTGGATAATATTTTTATCCAGGTCTTGTAGTGAGAAGTGGAAATGACAGGATCCCTCTTGCCTACAGGAAGTTCTAATTTTTTTGCCTAGCATTTAAGGTTGTCCCTGATCTGATGTCTCACTTTCCCTTTCCAGCTTTATCTCACATTGTCCCCCTCTGAATATTTTATGCTCCAATGACACAAGATTACTTGCAGTCCAAAGACACCGTGTTTTTTCCAACTCCAGGCCTTTGCTCATGTTATCTAAATGAAGATTGTCTTCCTTCTCCCACTTTGCCCGCCAAGCTCTTTGTCGCCTAATCCAAAGGCCTCCTTGGCCAGGAATGTTCTTTTTATACCTCCTTCGCTCCTGAGCTTTTATTCCTCAGACCTCACAAAGCGTTTTGTTGGCATTTCTCTAATGCACTAATTATGAATTATTCCATATAATAGTTACATATGAATCATGTTAGGGGCTAAGAGTCATATGAGCAGGCTCATGGCCAATTTAAACTTTGTAGCTCTGTCTAGTCTACCAATGTGCCTGGTGTAGTGCTCTGTACGTTAAAGGTCCTTAAATCTATAGTGGATTAACCGAATGGAGGAAAGGAGAGCAAATGTAAAAACCTGCAAACTGATGGTTGGTGGTAGGAGGGTACAGGAAAGGAGGAAGGTTCTTTGAGGGATACAATGTATCTAAGCCATCTATAAAGAGTGATCTGGGAGCAGTGGTTCCGCTATGTGTGTGTGTGTGTGTGTGTGCGTGTGTGCACATATGTACATATAGATACAGCTTTCAGAGAGTATTAACAGATTGAAGTATGTGAAAAAAAAGTTAATACTTTAGATTCTGTCAGTCCCAGAGATATACTGCGATTTTTTGGATTCAATTTTGTTCAGTTAATGCTTCAAGAATAAGAATAGACTGTGTCTCTAAAGAAATGAAGCTGAAATTTTAATTAGTTTATCAAGAAAAATTGAAAAGTCAATATAGGGTTATAAATCTTATTTATATTCAAATATAACCTGAGTACATCTCAAACAGAGGCCCCTAAAAGCAATTCTCAGATTTAAGGTATATTCTGGCCAGCACTTATTCAAATTTATCACTTGCAAACCTTCGCCCCACGCTTCTTTTTTTACTAGAGCAAAGCACTGACTCAAATCCAAGGCATTTGACAGAGTACCAAGGTAAATAACAAGGAAAAACTTCCACAACTCACAATCATGTGCACAACATTCTCTCTCCCATATGATCAGCAGGAGAGGGAACATTTGTAGCTCTGGTAACTCATGCTCCTAGTTCTGCAACCCAGTTAAAACACCTCCAGGTTTCCGTGGCTGCCAAGTTGTCTGTCTGCAGAAATATTGCTCAATAGATCTTCCACTGTGTGTATATTGCCATCTGCTGGCACTATGCAGAATTGCAGATGCCATGTAAACTTGCAAGAGAAATGTTGGCAGCTCTTTATGGAAAATAGCCCATCGCCTCAGGACAATTTCAACTCTTTGGTGAAGCAGACCCTCAGCTTGCCCAGTCAGTCAGTTAAAGTCTCTTAGGTCAAACTTGTCTTTTAAATCACTTTGCTTTCCTCACTTCATAATTTATTCAGCCCTGTCTGATATTTAGGTTCAGGTGTCTAAATTTCTTATCTGTAAAAAAAGGGAATTGGACTAGATAATCTTTAGGGTTCTTCCCAACTCAAACATCCTCTGATTTCATGTAACCTATTAAAATTTACCTTATATTTCTCCACTGTTCTAGCCTACAAAGACATTTTTGAATCCTGACTTGGTTACATAACATTAGCTATCCTGATTAGCTTTTCACTATCTAAAAGTTGGATAAATAAAACATCTATGCTTTCATTCATTATTTATTTAAAATGTTGAAGCAAAACTGCCTGGGCCACTCTACATCCCTCTAAGATGACGGAGATCCATTGACTATTCTTTAGGCAAAGACATTCATCCATTTCCAAATGCATTCACACATACAGTCATCTAGGTCATATTTTCCCATCTTGTCCATAAGAGTACCATGATGTCCTTTTCCATTTTATCCACAAAGAAAAGCATTTTGCAAATCTCAAAGAGGTATGCAAATCTTAGCTATTATTATTTTTAATAAAATTTTTCTAATTACACGTAAATACAATTTTTAACATTCATTTAAAAAAATTTCCGAGTTCCACATTTTCTCCCTCCCTATCTTCCAATCTAAAAAGGTAAGAATTTTAAATAGGTTATTAATGGACAATCATATAATTATTATTGTTAAGTGCTGTGTTGAAATATAAGTATCCTACATTCCAAAATGATGGCCATTTTCTAACCTATTGTCCTGACTGGATTCTAGAAAGTTGTGGTTTGATGCTATATCTGGCTTTTTAATTTGGGTTTTGTGCTTTTTTTAATGCTGCATCCTTCTTTAGTTCACATAATTGAGTAATCAAGCAGAAGTGAATTAACTGGTAATAGTTTAATATATACATGTAGTAAGTAATGACTGATAACAATTATATACTTTAGTATTTAGATCTATGCTACCATGGTTGTAAGTATTCTCTCTATTAATGTAGGTCACATCCCCTCACTTACACCTAAGGAGAAATTATCTTTATAAATTTCTGTGGCCAAAATATTCATCAGCCTCCAGTCAACCTGATGATGAATCTTTCTAAACTTCTTTTGACTGGTCCTCAGGTCTATCTTGGATTCTGTACTTTAAGCCTTTCCAGTTTGGTTAAGACCTATCTGAACTTTCTTTCTTACTTAATGGCATGGTCTCCAAAAACTCAGTCACTTTAAAATCAAAATGAAGTGTAAAATCAAATGAAGTATGACTTTATTATGCTGTAATAATATTTATATTTTTCACTAAAGTCCCACATTGCCTCTTAATGAAATAGAGGTGACCCTAGGTTTTTGTGTTGGCAGTGCACAAACTATGATAGGACTCACCAAGCTAGAACAGCTTTGAGGATGGGTCCAGCTCCAGACTTTTGTGTCTGTGGGTCAAGTACTAGTCTAATTAAGTGCAGAGAGGCTTGCTGCCAGAACTACCAGGGGTCTCTAGCCTTTAGCTGATCATGAGGTAATGACTTTTTTTTTTTTTTTTTGGCCATAGCCATCTCATGAAAGCTATATTTTAGAAAGAAAAATGTTAAACTGAAGATTGTAGTGAGGAGGGAAACCAGGTTGATAAAGGCCTTATGTTCATGATTTGTGAAGATAGGCTACAGCACCTGTGGATATTTAGCGTGTAGAAGAGAAAATGGGATGGGATCAGGCTCCAGTATGATGGCTTTCTTCAAGTGAGAAAGGCTGTCAAGTGGTAAAGGAATTCAACTTGTTCTGCTTGGTCACACAAAGGCAGGAATAGGAGCAATGGATAGATGCTGCAAAAAAAAAAGCAAATTAAGGCTTGAATTAAAGAACTCTTAGGGCAGCTTGGGGGTACAGTGGATAGAGCACTGGTCCTGGAATTAGGAAGATTCCTTTTCCTGAGTTCAAATCCAGCCTCAGACACTTACTAGTTATGTGACCCTGGCAAGTCACTTAACTCTATTTGCCTCAATTTCCTCATCTGTAAAATACACCAGAGAAGGAAATGGCAAACCCTTCAAGTATCTCTGTTAAGAAAACCCCAGAACAGGGTCACAAAGAGTGACACAACTGAAACAATTGAATACCAACATAAAGAATTCTTAAAAACAATTGGAAATATCCAAAATTGGAATGTAGTACCTTGCGAGGCTCACTAGAGGTCTTCAGTTAAAGACTGACTGGTCATTTGATAGGAATGTCATAGAGTGTCCTCATTCAGGTACAGGTTGGTCCCTTCCAATACCAAAATGCTGCGATTCTATGAAAACATCTGTTAAAATGTGAATGGGGTTAATCCATTGTGGTGAGGAGTTGTGTAATATTCACACAGATGAAAGCATAGATCTTTTAAGGCAATAAGAATATATAACAATAAATGTTGGAGTTGGAGAAGACTTTAGAGACAATCTATCCTGATCTCATCATTTGATAGATACCTGAAGACAAGAAAGGCATATGTGTATATATATATATATATATATATATATATATATATATATATATATACATATATATATATATATATGACACATCCAAGGTCATAGAGCTAATTAGTAGTAGAACCAGGACCAAGATCTAGATTTCAGAATTCCTAGTTCAGTGATTTTTCTGCTATACAACATTATAAATTCTTTAGCTAGACTGTAAGTTTCTTGAGAACAGGATTTATGTCTCATCATTTTTCTTTCCCTACAATGTCTTGCACATAATAGGTTAGATTATTGATGAGATATCATTCTCATCGATTACAAATGTCTTTTTTCCCTCCTCCTCTATCATGTGATCATCATCCCTACATCTAGAGATGTACCTTATATATACTTCCTCACCCCATTACCTTTACATTTCTTCTATCAAAATGTACTTAACCTGCAGGCTCTTTATCCATGGTGAACCTAGATTTTTCCCAACAAATGCGTGTCTACTCTGTATTATCCCATTAGTACTCTTCCCTTCTAATTTGCTGCATCCAGCCTTCTGGCAGCTGAGAAACCAGGTAATCACACTTACTAGAATTGTAAACAAAATCAGTAAGTACAGCTGAATGAAGGCTTAAAAAGTTCTCTTTATCAGTAAAAGGCACAAGTTTTGTGACATCCGTTGGCTGCTCAGCTGTCATTTTTGCTGACTTGCTGGATCTTAGCTGTTCAGAATTAGCAAAATTTATCAGATCAATGATTTCCAGGTAAGCAGGTGGTGTCACTGCACTTTATGATGGGGTGTTACTGCAGTTAGGTTGCATTCCCAGGATCATATTAGATCTGAAAAGATTATTGAGTCCAACCCTTCATTTTACTGGTGAAACAAGCCCATAGTAGCAAAGTTATTTTTCCAAGATCACAGAGATGACAAGTAACAGAACCAAGATTAGAATATAGGTCTCCTCCTCTGATTTCAGATCAAGTTCTCTTTCCACTACAACATGATGCCATTGCTCCTTTTTCTTTAAGCTCAAAGGCACACCAGTAATCAGGAGACTGGGTTCTAGATTGCTGCTAACTTACTGTAAGCAGATTTCAAGGTTTTTCTGCCCTGTCACTGTGAATATATCCTCCTTCCTTCTCCTCAATACACCCAAACCTATTCTTCACTTTCTACCTCTAGTAATAATCAAATCAATACTACCATTGCCACTGGAAAGGAACTGTCATGTAGACTTCCATTTGTTACCTCTATGACTTCCAGAATCAAAAAACCTTTCTCTGGCCATAAGGCCTCTGTCTTATGTGTTGCTTCCCCCATTAGAACTTAAACTCCTTAAAGGCAGAATAGCTTTTGTATTTGTATCTCCAGTACCTAGCATAATACTTGACACATGGTGCTTAATAAATACTTTTTCATTAATTCATTCAGGCCTCAGTCACTTCATCTGTAAAATGAATGGGGTTAGAAGAGATCTCAAAGATCCCCACCAGGTATGAAGATATAGTATTCTAAATTCTTTCCCATATCTTAGTTTAATCATTTTTAAATCATCCCTGTAAGCTAGAGAAGAAGTAAATATTGTTTATAATTTTACAGATAAGTAAATGAGGTCGAAGTTAAGTGCCTTGTTCAACTTAAGCCAATTAAATAGTTTCTGAGCTCAAGCTAAACCTTTAAAATTCTATATAAACATTGTTGCTTCTTAGAGAGAGAAGAGCAGGAAAATAAAGAGGACAATAAGCTAGTAAGAAAGGAAAAAATGGAGAGAAATCATTCCCAGGAGAAAAGGCAAAATGGTTAAGTGAGAAAGAATGATGTTTCCTTGGATGCTGGCAGTGGCTATGTGTATTGTGACCAGTCTATAGAAGTTCAATTTGCTCTCTGTAGATGCTTTTAACCTTATAAGATTAGGAGAGAGATTAGGAACTAAATTAGGGACAGCCACTGTCCCTGAAGAAATCCAGCTGGCTCATGTCAAAGCTTTAGCAATTCCTGGGGAAGCCAAGCATGTGACCTGGCAAACATAACCTCAGAGACTTCAGTGGAAATATAAGAGCCATAATCCATCCAGAAGAGCAGTTCAAAATATAGCTTGTCATAGCATTAAAGATCTTGATCTATGACATTTCCTAGGGTTTAATTACAGCCCTAGATTAATAGCCTTTTAGGTCTGACTCAAGACACCGTTTCCTCTAAGTGAAACATTACTCTCCAGGGAAATAGCCTGGTCACTTGTTTGTTCCTGTTAAGTTCACTAGGTGTTAGCAAGTGGTGCCCACTCACCAAGCTGTCATGGAAAATTGTAAATATGTTGAAAGCATTCATCATAGAGCTCTCTCTCTGTAAAGAACCACTTAGGAACACTACCTTGCCTGTAGGTTCCTCCTGTAAAAATGCTGACTAGAATGGGAATATCTCATATCTATTCTAATTTCTTGAAATTGTGACTACTCCTTCCCCATGTCTAGTTATTTGGTTCTCCCACATTTTGCTTTCCCTCAAATGTCATTATAGTGTACTTCTGGGAGCTTTTTCTGGCACAGTCTTCAATCCCAACAAAGGCAAGGTTTGAAGAGGTCCCTCTGTAATCATGATGGTCTCAGAGATGAAAAGCAGGAAGAAAAACCAAAGGGTTGATTGTCACCAAATAGTGAATAAGAGTGAGGGGTCAGAAGGAGGGGTCCAAGGTCTAGAAATACTGATTGGCAATTATAAGTGCCAGAAACCAAACAGCAAAAAAGTTCATGGAACCAAGTATCCAAATGGATTCATGCAAAAGGTCATTTCCATTCACCTGGTACAACTAGAAATCATGGGTCATGGGATTATAGAGTGGGAAGAAATCTTAGAGGCCATCTATTCCACATATACTCCATTATCCCAAAACATTAACTAATGTATCCAAGACCACACAGGTGGTAAATGTTAGAGCAGGAATTTGAATCTAGGTTCTCTGACTCTAAATCCAATGCTCTTTCTATTGTACCCCATTCCATTTCTATACTTCTTGTCAAGTAGATGGAGTTCTTATGTAACCTCTACAAGTACACTTGATCCCTTCATCTCCAGCAGATTATAACCATATTTTCTCTTACGTAAAATGTTTTCTCTTAGCTAAAACAACCATTATTTTCTCTTACATCTTTAGCCTTTCCTTTCTTATTATCTTCAAACTTGCCCAAGACTCCTCTATCCTTAAAAAAAAAATCTTATCTAGACCTCTATCCCTTCAAGCTATTCATCTTGTATCTCTCCTCCTTTTCTCAACCAAAGTTTTGAAAAAGCTTTCCACACTTGATAGCTCCACTTTCATTCATTCCTCAACTGGCTTCTGAAACTCAAAGTAATCTCTCCTAAGTTATCAACAATCTCTTGTCAAACCTCATGGGTTTTTTTTTCTGTCCTCATCTTTCTCAATCTATTTGTTGCATTTGAAAGTGTTGACCACAGTCTCCTCCTGGGCACTCTCTCCTCTCTGGAGACAGCTCTGTCTCTTCGTTTGCCTCCTTTCTGTCTGACCCCTCCTCCTTCTTCTTGTTGGCCTCATTGTCCATATGATGCCCCCTGTGAGAACTAAGGTTCTTCATCTCCTCTCTCAGTGATTTTGCACTGGCTATCCCCAGTCTAGTATGTACTCCTTCCCTCATAGAATCCCTCAATTTTTTCAAGACACAAATCAAGCACCACTATCTACATGGTATCTTTCCTAAACTGTTAGTGCCTTCCCTCCTAAATTACCTTTTTTGTACCCATTCTCTTTCTGTATATACTAATGTAATTGTTGTCTTCCCTAACTCCATGCAAGCTCCTTGTAAGTAATTTATTCATTATATTTGTATTTATATCCCAAGAGCCTAAGACAATGCCTGGTGGTGGTAGGTACTTTAAAACGTTCATTGATTGACTGCCATGGGGATATGTCCTAGGTCATGTATTATCCCAAAAAGAGAGACCTCAATGCAGAGGAGACTTGAAACCACAGAAAATATAGATTTTTTTAAAGAGAATGTTTAGCCTAGGGAAGATAATATTTAGCCATATATAATAAACTGTCTTTAAATATTTTAAAGCTATCGTAATGATAATAGCTAGTATTTATATAACACTTAAGGTTTGTAAATAAATTATTATTTCATTTTATCCTCACAAAAGCTCTTAGGAGATAAGGAGCTATTATTGTACTCTTACAGATGAGGAAACAGAGGCAGATGAAGTTAATTGACTTAATTGCTCAGGGTTGCACAGCTAGTTTCTCAGATTATATTTGAACCTGCTTTCATGACTCCAAACCAGCATGCTACCTGCTTTATCACCTAGCTTCTTCATATGGAGGAAAAATTTGTTGGTTTTACTTAGGCCTAGAGGAGCAATAGCTATAAGGTAAAGAGGGATCAGTTTTGATTTGGTAAGAGAAAAAAGCTTTCTAAAAAATTACATCTCTCCCAAAGTGGAATGGTATTTCTCAGAAGGAACTGTTCAAGCCTTGTTAAGGATGCTGTAGTTCTACTCAGGTATGAGTTATGCAAAATGTCTTTTGGTGTCTACTCCAGTTCTGAGAGTCTTTGATTCTGAGTTCAACAATACCCTTTTTAGCTCAATGGTTGAGGGCTAAATCTGCTACTGCCTCCAAGTTCTTTTGCATGAGTTTTAACTGTGCATAGCTCCTGTGCATAGCTCATTGTTGCTTGGTGCCAACAATGGAAATAGGGGAATTCATGCAGCAGCTGAATTCTATTATTGTATTTTAGTGTTCCTTTACTTTCTGATTTCTTACAGTAAAGATAGGACAGGATTTGTAAAGACAAGAACTTTTTTTAGTGTAGGGATTACAGGAAGTTTATATATTGACTTTTGGGTTCATATTTGACAGAAAGGCAAGAAAGGAAGAAATTGGAAAGAGGGGAGCTGTGAGCAGAGAGGTAGCTTTGTAGGGTACAGATTGTTCCTGAAGGGACTATGGACATCAAGACTTGTAGTCTGGAATTGTGAGTTGCCCTGCATTCATGGGTTTTTCCATTCATATCCTTCCCTGCTAGAATGTGTTCTTACTAGCCCTCAGAGACATTGTATGAAAGTTTATAGAAAGGCTGATGCTTTGAGTGTTCCTATCTTCGCTTTCTAAAGAGTAATTGTTACATTTTAATATTCCTGATTTTGCCTGTTATTGAGTAAAAGTTATAGTTATTTCTACTTTTGGCTTCTGAGTAAATGGTGTTGTGATCATTCTTGCTTTCTCCTTATCTTTAAGGAAATATTTTATGTTTAAGAATTAATAGAGTCATGGTGACTGATTTCATATAAATAGGAAATGCATCAGTAGGGGCTCAGAAGTTATAGTGATAAGTAAGTAGTATGAGTGTATTCTCTCCCCTCCCCACCATGGTTACTTGTAGGGCCCTGATAAAGAGAAGCTGAGTTGAACAGTGTGGTTTAAGTCTCCCCTCCCTGTGGGTAGGAGAAAACAAACAAACCTGACCTACTCACGTGAGGGCAAGATAGAGTGAAAGAGAGTGCAGGTGCCACCTCAGACACCACAACCATGATTGACACTGCCTCTGTGAGTAGGTTTGGGACAATAAGATATTGACAGCAAAGGGTCATAGCAGACAAGGTTTAATCGGGACATTAGAGATCCCTTCCAATAAGGTAAATCCTTTCCTTTGATGAGAATTCTATGTTGATCATGGAGCTGATTACTGGACAGTGAAATAGGAGAATGAACCAGGAGTTAATGAATTAAGCTGCTCCTGGGAACTGGAAGGGAGTCTACCTAAGAGTACAGAAAAGGACCCAAATTTCATAAAGTTGATAGAAAAATTCAAGAAGTGAAGTCCAGGTTAGATGATCAAGATTGAGCAAATATTCATCTAGTTTGTTTAGACCAGGGGTGAGGAACCTGCAGCCCTCAAGGCTGGTCTAGAATGTTTGGTGACCAGAGGTAATTGAGGTTTAACAGTGGCGCTAAGGCTACTTTGTTTATACTGGGAAGGCCCCAGTATCTCTTATGGCCCTACCTCTCTTGATATCTAAATGGACTCAACCCTCAGATCTGACTAGCTTCTTTGACTGAGGCATCTTCCATGGAAAAGTTTCCCTATATGGTCACTCAGGCTTATTATTAAAAAATTTTCAAGTTTGTAGATTGTTAACGTGCATAAAAGTGAATTATGACATAACAACTGAATTTTTCACCATGTCACAATGTACACTTTCTATCAGTTTTTTTTGACAAAAATCGCATTTTCAATTTGATCACCTTCCTCCCCAGATTTGGTTCCAAATTCACCCAAAAAGGACAAATATTTTCCCTCAAGAATATAAAGTGGCACAGGCTCTGAAGGTAGTTCCAAAAATAGTTTGAGCAATGACATCATTAGAACGATTGGCAGCCTCCCAAACAAATTACTTTTAAGGACTTAGCATTCATTTATATGTATAAACTTTAGTTTTTTGGTTGTTGATAGCTGGTTGCTGGGTTGAGGTTTTTTTTTTTTCTTTTTCCTTTTAATCTGGACCTGTGATATTATCAGTGAAGGAGCTTCCAACATGTACACTCTCCCTACCAATGCTGGGGCAATAGTCTTAGAGCTCTTTGAAAGTACTGACTTTTCTATGTTCAAACCATATATCCCAGAGGGAAGACTTGAACTTGGTATTCCTAATTCCATAGTCCATCAAAAGATTGTTTTTCTCATTTAGTTGTTTCTAACTCTTCATGACCCCATTAGGGGTTTTCTTGGCAAAGATACTGGAGTGATTTGCCATTTCCTTCTTCAGCTCATTTTACAGATGAAGAAATTGAGGCAAACAGAGTTAAGGGATTTGCCCAGGGTCACACAGTTGGTAAGTGTCTGAGGACAGATGTGAACTCAGGAAGAGGAGTCTTCTTGACTCCAGGCTCCACACTCTCTATTATGCTACCGACCTGCCTGGTTGCTTTTCTACTGATTACTTGCTAAATTTACCTTAAATGTAATTAGTCATTAATGAAGTCTGTTTTTATTTTCAATGCTATTTTTAATAACTTTTTTAAAAGAAAAAACTAAATTCAATCTCAGAAGTATAAGATGGGTGAGATATTGCTGAAAATATGAAAAAGAACTGGAATTTTCAGGGGCCTGCAGGTTCAATATGTCACATATGAGTAGCTAAGAAAGTTAGAATAAGAGGCATAGTGTTTAGAACTAGGGAGGTGATTGTCTCACTGTACTTCAACCCTTCTGAGACTATAACTGGACTACTGTGTTCCATTCTGTGCATATTTTTAGGAAGAAAACTGATAAGCTGGAGTGGGCCTTAAGATCACCTTAGAGGAGGATCAATGGAAAGAACTAGGTTGTATAGCCTGGAGAAAAAACTTTGCCTTAGTGTGAAGGCTATCTCAAAGTATTTTAAGGACTAATCAAGTGGAAGAGGTTAAACTTGTTCTGCTTGGCTCCAGGGGGTAAAATTTAGGAGCAATGAGTGGAAGTTGCAAAGAAGCAGAATCTTTTGGTTTGATCAGGTAAACTTTATATGCTGGAGATGTTAACAGAGGATTTTTGTTCAAGCATGGTTAGGACTACAGGGGCTCTAAAGTCCCTTCCAGATATGAAATTCTGATTAGTTATTATGGTGTGGAAGAGAAAAGAAATTTACCATTTCCATATATACATATTCAAAGGCACTCTAGGAAAAACTGTGATAAATGGAGATTACATTGCTTCTCCTATCATGTATGATTTTACAAGTGCTCCATGGACTTTGCCTAGACTCTATCAGTGCTCCTCAAACAAAAGTGGTTGAATTAAGAAGTTTGAGAAATCAGTGAAAGATAATTAGGGTATTAATAACAATGCCATTAAATAGCAGTGTGACCTTGAGCAATTTATTTAGTCTCTCCTAACTTCAGTTTCTTCAACTGTTAAGAAGGGCATTTGGAAGCAATGAGCTGATGCTTAGTGAAAGGAGAAGAACCAGATCACTGTACACAGTAACAACCACAGTGTGTGAGGAATTCTTCCGGCAGACTTAGCCCTTCACGGTAATGCAAGGACCTAAAACATTCCCAAAGGACTCTTGAGGCAAAATGCCATCCACATCCAGACAAAGAACTCTGGAATCTAAACGCAGAACGAAGCAGACTGTTTTCTCTTGTGTTATATTTTGTTTTGGTTTTTCTCATGGTTTCTCCCTTTCGTTTTAATTTTCTATGCCGCATGACTAATGCGAAAACGTGATTAATAAGAATGTGTGTGTAGAACCCATATAAGATCGCATGCGATCTTGGAGAGAGAGGGGAAGGAGGGGGAGAAAATCTAAGACTTGTATGGAAGTGATGGCAGAAAACGGAAAACAAATAAATTAATTTTTTAAAAAGGCATTTAGCCTAGCTTATAAATTAAGACGAAACCTTAAAGGGCACGGCCCAGCCCCCCATTTTATAAATAAGAGAACTGAGGTCGGGCTTCCCGGACTAGCCCAAGGTCACCCGGGCGTTCAGAACTCCCACACCCGCGCTTGTCCCAGCGCTCCGAGGTCCTCCGAGGTCTTCCCAGCCCGGGCCGCGCTGAGCCGGCTCCCACGGGAAGCTGGCGGTGAAACGTTGGGTGTGAGCCGGGCATCTACAAGCGCTGCACAGTAGGGGGTGGCTTTTTGTTTCGTTGATGTCCGACTGTAAGGAATCTGTGAAGAGGATGTTCATAACACTGATTACACTTAAACTACCAAGGGAGAGTTGGTCCTTAAACATGGGCCAGCCCAGCCGGACCCAGCTCAAATCTACGCGCCCAGGTGTCCGCGTGGATCCTGCCCCAAACGGCCACGCGGGAGGCGCCCTCCTGCTGCCGAGAGCCGCGTGGGGCATGCCACGGAACTCGGACTCGGCGCCCGGGACTCCTCCCGATGTGCTTTGCCCGCCCTGGCCCATGGTTGGGCCGGGCCGCGCTGGGCCGGGCTGGGCCGCGCCGGGCCGGGCTGCCTCCCCTCCTCCTTACTCCTCCGAACCCGCTGACGTTTGGAGGTCGGATCCTGAAGGATGCACTAAAGCTCCGCCCCGAGCCTTCCTCCAACTCCAAGTCACGCCCCCGGGAGGCCGTCTCGCTAAGGGCGTCTACGTCACCACGCTCTCCGTAGCGTGGTGTCGTGCGGCGAGGGGCGGGACTTCCTCCGCTTCCGCCGGAAATGCCATGGGCCTAGGCTGTAGTTCGAAGCCGTTGGCGGCTACGCTGGTTGTCGTGCGCCGTCTGCTCCGACTTGGGGCGCCTTCCGTTTGTTGTTTGTTGAACCTCCGGGGGAAGCCAGGCTGGTGGGGTCCCCGAGCGGGGTTGGAGGGCCTGGGGGATGTTAGGGGTTAAGAGCGGGGTTCGAGCGGCAGGGCCCTGACTACTCCTCAGTGTTTTATGGGGGGTGGGGGAGGGGAGAGTCCTCCCCCCGGCGGGCATGGCGCCCTTCCTTCGGGCCTCGAGGCGGCCCTGTACCCCGTACGTAGCATGGGCCCGTCCGCTCTTCTAGAATAAGCTGGAAGGGACCTTAACCTCTAACCCACAGTCTTCCTCTAAGGGTGGAGGAACTGAGGCCCGGCAGGGATTTTGACTCGGCCAGAGTACACAGGGAGGAAATAGCAAAACTGAGACTTGAACCCATGCCCTCCGGTGCTTTTTACCACCGTACGACCTAGAATTGAGTCAGCAACCATGATTTACCATGGGCCAGGCACTGTGCTCAGTGCTGGGGATCCCAAGGCCAAAAGCCCCCTCCCCCAAGGAGCTCACATCCCAGTACCTCCCAAAGACCTGTGTGCGCGCCACACGGACCGAGTGGATAGAAGGTAACGTCAGAGGGAGGGGAGGGAGCTGGAGGTGGGCGCTGAGGCCTGCAGAAAATGGCATGTGAGCCAGAGAAGCCAAGATGGGACGGTATTCCAGGCCTGAGAAGAGCCAGGGCAAAGATTTGGAGTCTGGAGATACTGAGGTGTGCCGAGCTAGATCGTTAAGTGAGGGAAAAGAGATCGGACGTAGGAAGCCAAGTTGGGAAGGGTTTTCAATGCCCAACAGTCTGGAGGTAATAGAAAGTCACTGGAGTTTGAGTAGTGGGAGGCATACTTAGCTTTAGGAAGATCACTCTTGTCAGTTTAGTGAGGGATAAATGGGGATAGAGAGAGACTTGAAGCAGGGAGACAAATTAGAAAGCCGTGGAAATAGTCCCAAGTACTAATAAGGTGATGTGACTCCTTGAGTGGGGAGGTGGCTTACGAAAGAAATACCAGTGTACCTTTGACAGGTTATGTTAGAGAGCATCTAGCCCAAGTCTTCCCTTTTCTTGAGAATCTGGTCTATAAAGTGTTACCACAACTAATCCAGTATTTAATAGTCATCTCATGTTTTTCATACACTTCGTGTATTAAGAGCCTCCTAAGTATGTATAAGCTCTAGGGGATACAAAGACAAAACACACAACAAAACTGTGCTTGTAATGCTCACCTTCTACTTTGTTACCAGTGTCATTTGTTACTTGTTATAACAGACGTGGGTCCTTATTTGAGGAGAGAATTCATGGTAGATATAGACAAGGAGGCTTTATCTGGCTCCTTGTTGATGCTAGAAAGGATCCCGAATTTGGAATCAAAACCTGGGTTCAAATTTTGATTTTGCTGTTGACAACTTGTACAAATTGGAAGTCACTCCACCTGGTAAAATCTATTTTCCTCATCTTGTGAATGAGGAAGTATAATCTTCTAGTTCTAGAACCGTGACTGAGTGCCTGCTGTGTGCAAAGGTGCTGTGCTTGGGGGAGGCATTACATGTATCTCCCAGTTTTAATGGTGACTATTAGTCACCATTTTAGATTAATTTGTTGTATTAAAGGGAAAGGGGGTATAGGACTGATCTGTGCAATTCTATTTTTCTATTAAAACTAAGCTCAAATTTTGAGTCACTCATGAATTACTCTAATAGCTGTTGATAGTCTTTACAATACATCATAGAGCTGCAGATTCCATTCTGAAGAAATAGCTCTTAGAGTTGAAATTGTATTTGTATCATTTCTTACCATGTACCTGATCTCTGCTTTGCTTATTTAATGAAGAGACTTTACTTTTTTTTCTGATTGTGAAGACAGTTTTTTTTTAATTGTTTATTTTCAGGGTATGAGTTTATTTAAAAAAATCAGTTGGCTTTTGTGTTCTGCACATGCATTTAAAAGGAACATAAGAATCTGGCCCATTTACACATTGTAAAATAAGAAAAGATTACCAGTTCTATACTTCATTTGCCAGAGTACATCTTCAATCTACTATATCATGTGACCTTAGTGCTATGTTTAGGTTTAAAAAATAGTGCCTTCATATGTACTAAAGGCAAGGACGCAAGGTAACTTTGTCAAGCAAGTTGGGTTGTTTTTTTTTTATTTTTATTTATTTTTAGCTCTTCAAGTTTTACAAGGAACTATAATTAGTGCGTCTAAGTAGGAAATGAGATAAGCTGTCAGATTCGTTATTAGAAATTAATTATTTGAAACATGGTAATTAGTTCCAGCCTACTGGAAATATACAGTGTAAATTGAAATAATGCAGTCATATCAGGGAATTCAATATTCACACTAATTGGGACCTATTTCAATGCTACAACATACTTTTTATCTTTTAGAATGCTCTCACTTTCATTTACTAATAATAATGAGTCATCCAAAGTTACACATAGTAAGTGCAGAGTTAATTGAATAAGTAGACTTCCCTAACTCCTCTGGTTCTAGGCCAATTTCCTGTTTAGTTGGTTTTTCTTAAATGGTCCTGGAAGGGTAAAAAAATTTAGTAAACACAGCATTAAAATTAAGGATTTTAGTATCTGGTACATTGGAAGACTAATAGAAAATATTGTGGCAGAATTTTGAAGTGATGCTTTAAGCATGCAAAGAAAATAAGCTTATCAGTTTTGTTGAACAACCAACATTGACCGATTGATACTTGTAAGTGGTGAGTAGCCCCTATTTTTCCATTTTCTTTAAAAGAAAAAAATGGTCTCACAGGATGCCATCATGTCTGTTTGGGCTTTGAGTGAAAAGTAATGTTGAGCTAGAGCAACGTTTTTTATAGCTCTTGTTTTTTGTTCCTTGGGATAACAAATTTAAGTTTTATTTCTCAGGAAAGAATTAAGCTATTAAACTTCTGTTGCCTTTTGAACTCAAGAGCAGCTCTGTACAATCAGGTTTCTAAAGCTTCTTGCAAATTATTTAGGGAATAGAGATAATTACAATTTTATGATGATTTGGTACTTGTAAATAGATAAACTATGGGGCGATTCAATTTAAATAATAGAAATTACTTACATATGACACTTTTTCATATTTTTTTGGTGAGTTTGAGTTTGAAGGTTAAGCATGCTTGTTGGTCTATCCAGAAAATGGCAGTCAAAATGATTTGACAATTATTTTATTGGTTACACAGTATTATAAAAAAGATTGAAATGTGCTAACCTTGCATTTGCCCTTACATTTTATTAAATCCTGATTTTTTTTATAAGGAAAGGAATTTTTTTAAAAAATAGCAGATTGGTCCTATGATAAGACTCCTGCTTCAGAGGCAGGATTCAAGAGGCGAGTGGAATAGCTAGGGTTGCCAGTTAGTTTTTATTTATAGGTGCTAAAAAAGACAAGTGTGCATGTGAAGCATTTTGAGTGTGGCCATTTAGGGTGTCACTTCTTCTTTGACCTTGAAGTACATGACTGAGAACTCCCTGGGTACTTGGGGGCTAGGGTGAGGGTAGAGGGCTAGTGCTTTCCTGTTGGACATTGTATGTGGCATTGGCCCTTCTGAAGGTTTTTGTGTCTTGCTAGCCTCTTTTGAAGATAAACCTTGGAAAAAGACCAGTGTGCCCCAAGAAAAGCCACACTAATAGGCTTCGGGAGTGCGAACAAAGGAAGCTGCAAGATCTATACCCAAAGTTTTGGTATGAAATTAAGTAAGTGAAAGTAGATAATAAGTATGATTCTTTCAGAAGCTGGAAACTAGGGACAGTTTTATCCTCCAGTGAGCATTGCTTCATTTGGCCAGGAGGGGGAGAAATGAGAGCAGCTGATAAGGTTTTAGGAAATAATTTAAATAGAACCAATAAACCAGCATAAATCTAAGGCAGAAAGGGGACTATTTGACTTAAATTTCAGAGAATAAAGTAACAGAATTGGTAGAGTTTTTGTGTCTAGTAAATTGTTTCATTCTTTCCAGGACTCTTCACTTACGGCCAACAGAGGAAATGCTGACTGTCTGGGGGCTTATTCTCAGATAATGAGTTCATCTGCTACTTGCGTACAGTGAATTTGTTCAGCAGCTATTAATTGCAGTGAAGTGAGTATACAGGGACTTTAAAGATTCAGATCTAAGCTTGAATTTCTGAAAGTAAGAGAATTGACCTATTCTGATCTGAATATTTTAACATTCCAAAAGAGAAAATGTTTTGATTCAGGATTTGAATCTCCTGGAGGCCTAAGAAAGTGGAGTCATTGAAGTCAAGCTGACTCTTCTGATACTAGCCTCCTAAATGAAAAGGTTGTTGGAACAGGCCCTGTCTTCAAGATGAATTCAGGTCCTACTTCATCAACCAACACAATATAAAATTTACTATATTCTGACATTATAAAATGACTCATAACTCTTCAGACTGTTGGAGTCATAACTACTGAAGGAATGTAGCATTGTGGAGCCTGCTTTAGTAGCAGGCAGGCAGGATGAGCATTTATTTTTTTCCTGAAGTGGCTATTGCTATTATAAATAGCAATAATGCTAAACTTTCTTCTTAACTCTGGCCCCAAATCATCAACCCCCTACTGGGCATTTCCTCCTGGATGTTCATCAGGGCCTCAAATTTAGCATGCCAAAAATGGATATGGAAAATAAGGTAGAGTCACTGATTCCAAGGTTACATACTTCAGTAACTGAGAGACTTGTAGTGTACTCAACTAAAATAGGATCATTTGAAAGAGAGACAGTTTCAGTCAACAGCTAGCATACAAAAAAATCCGGTCTTCCATTTGTTCTTCATCTTAACTATGGCCACTAGTTCTATAACTTTCTTAGGTTGTCATCCCTCACATTTTTAATCATGGTTAAGTAGTTCAGCTCTACACTGCCCTCTACTTTCAGATCCCTTGTTCTCTTATACTGTCACTTCTAGTGCCTGTCATATTATTGCCTTGCCCAGTATAATTCCATCATTTCCATTCCTCCCTTGCTTCTGAAAAGAACTTGTTAAAGTCAGACAGCTAAGCTGTCAGGAAGAAAATTATGTCACTGTAATAAATAATTTGACTTCCCTAATTAATTCTCTGTCCCATTCTTCCCAGAGACTCTTCCAAACCTCTCCTTCCTCCAGTCTCACAACTGAGAACCTTGCTTATTCTAATTCCTTTAGCTAACATTTCTAGTACAGTATTAAATAACAGAGAAGATAGTAGGCATCCTTGCTTCATTTCTTACTGTATTGGAAAGGCTTGTAGCTTATCCCCATTACAGATGATGCTTGTAATAGTTTTGGTTAAATGTTACTTACCATTTTAAAGTAAGCTCCATTTATTCCCATGCTTTCTAGTATTTTTAATAGGAATGGGTACTGTATTTTGTCAAAAGTTTTTCTGCATCTATTGAGATAATCGTGATTTCTGTTCATTTTATTGTTGATGTAGTCAATTATGCTAATAGTTTTCCTAATATTGAATCCATCCTACATCCCTGGTATAAATCCCACTGGTCATAGTGTGTGATCCTTGCAATATATTGCTGTAATCTCATTACGAGTATTTTCTTTAAAATTTTTGCATCAGTATTCATTAAGGAAATTGATTTGATAGTTTTCTTTCTCTGTTTTGGCTCCTCCTGGTTTGTATATCAGCACCATATTTGTGTCATAAAAGGAGTTTGATAGAACTCTTTCTTTGCCTATTTTTCCAAACAGTTTACATAGTATTGGATTTAATTGTTCTTTATTTTTAAAAACATAAATAATTTATTTATTTTTCAGTTCTCAGCATTGATTTCCACAAGAATTTGAATTCCAAATTTTCCCTCCATTTCTCCCACCTCCCACCCCACCCACCCCTTCCTCTAGTCTGTCCTTCCTTCTATCACCCTCCCTTCTTCCATTCCCCTCCCCTTTATTTTTCTGTAGGGTAAAAAGATTTCTGTACCCTATTGCCTGTACATCTTATTTCCCTGTTGCATGTAAAAACGCTTTTTAACGTTCATTTTTAAAGCTTTGAGTTTTTAATCTCTCCCTTCCTCCCCACCCATCCTAATTGAGAAAGCAATTAGATAGGTCATACTTGTATAGCCATACAAAACACTTCCATAACAGTTGCGAAAGGCTAACCACATTTCCCTCTGCCCTCCATTTATTCTATTTTCTCCTTTGACCTGTCCCTCCACAATAGTGATTGCTTCTAATTATCCCTTTCCCCAGTTTGCTGTCCCTTCTTTCTTCTTCTCCCTCCTATCTCCTTCCTCCCTGCCATTCTTCAGGGTAAAATAGATTTCCATATCCAATTGAGTGTGTGCTATTCCTTCCTTAAGCCAAATTCCATGAGAGTTAGGCTCACTTATTCCTTTTCATCTGCCCCTGCTTCCCTCTGTTGTAAAAGCTCTTGCCTCTTTTATGTGAGATGATTTGCTACATTCTACCTCTCCATTTCTCTCACTCCTAGTACATTCCACTCAATAGTAAATTTTATTTTTTAGGTATTCTCCCTTCATATTCAGTTTATCCTATACCCTCTGTCTATGTATGTATACATAATATACATATGCATATGTGCATGGATACATACATGCATACATACATACAGACACATACACACCTACATGTATACACACACATTTTATTCAACTCTGGTCTTTTCATTAGAAATGCTTGAAAGTCCTCTATTTTGTTACATGTTCATTTTTTTTCTCTGAAAGATTACATTAAGTTTTGCTGGATCGATGATTCTTGGTTTTAATCCTAGCTCCTTTACCTTCCAGTATATCATATTGCAAGCCCTCTGGTTCTTTAATGTGGAAACTGCCATATCCTGTGTTATCCTGAATGTTGCTCCACTATTTTTGAATTGTTCCTTTTTGGCTGCTTACAATGCTCTCTCCTTGCTCTGTGAGCTCTGAAATTTGGCTTTGATGTTCTTGGGAGTTTTCACTTTAACATCTCTTTCAGGTGTTGATTGATAGATTCTGATTGAATTTCTGTTTTGCCCTCTGGTTCTTATATATTGGGGCACTTTTCCTCAATAATTTTTTGAAAGATGTGTTCCAGCCCTTTTTTTTATCTTCACTTTGAAGTAGTCCAGTAATTCTTATATTCTGTCTCCTAGCTCTATTTTCTTGGTTAGTTGTTTTTTCAGTGAGAAATTTCACATTTTTCTTCTGTTTTGTTTTTTTTTTTTTACTTTTTTGATTTTGTTTTATTGTATCTTGATGTCCCAGAGAGTCGTTGGTTTCCACTTGTTCAATTCTAATTTTTAAGGAATTATTTTCTTCAGTGAGTCTTTGTGTTTTCTTCTCCATTTGGCCAATTCCATTTTTTAGGGAGTTATTTTCCTCAATAGATTTTTGTATATCTTTTCCCATGTTCCTCTTTTCATGATTCTCTTACATTACTCTGATTTCTTTTGCCAGTTTTTCTTCTACTTCTCACATATGCATTCAGTTGCCAAATCTTGTTCTTTACACCCCTACAACCTCTCACACAGCCATTCCCTTCTTTCTTAGCTCATGTCTACTCAGTCATCTCCCTGACTCTTTTAAGTCCAGTGCCCTATCTGTTTCCCACTTGGACTTTTTCAACATAGTGAGAAGAGAGCATTGGAAGGAGGAGAGCAATGGTTTCATCTGGGCCATCTAGGATGCTCACTTAACTTTCTGGTATCCTTTTTCAAGGATACAGGCATGTGAAGGAGGAGGAAATAAGCCAAATTACCTTAAATTTAGTATTTCTTTGATTAAGCATGATATATTATTAAAAATAATAATTGCTTTGCTAGCCATGTACTTATTAAGCTTTTACTCAATGTCATGAAAATCTATCTTCAAAAACTTTTTATTGGGAATATTTAAGCGACTGTGAATCAGCAGGAAAATAGTCATCTTTACTAGAATTGTTATCTTAGGTTTTATGTGATATGATTTTCCATTCCCACCCAATTTAAAAAAGAAATCCTTTCCTATAATTTCATAATGTAGTCAGTGATGTTAGGTCTACAATAGTTCATTCTCTGTCCTGAAATACAGAGCCGACACCCTTGGATAAATTGCCAAGAGCTACACAAGAAGTTAGAAAGAAAACCAGTAATGGAACTGAAAGCTTTTGGTATTTCCTGTACTTTTACAGCAAACTCTTCAGTGGTTTTTTTCTATGTAAGAAGTCTTTGTTATTCATAGAGCGCTTCTCTGTGTGATTGCTTGCCTTTTTTACCCTCAACAGACTCCTGTGAAGGTGACTGGGTGTGTCCTCATGATGGAAGCCAGCTATGTGAACAAGACTACTGTATTGAAAGATTGCAGGTGTTGGTTTGAATGACTGTTTAATGTTTGTAAAAACAGGTTTGTTTTTAAACTAGGCTTATTTTTAATGTTTGGTAAAAAGGATATGTAGAAATGGTAATGTGCTTTACTGATGAAGAAAAGCAAGGTAACTTGAATCATCCTAATCTTACATTTTTTTTCTTTTGAATGTCACTACTTTAAGACAAATAAAATTTGATTAAAAATCTTAGCACCCAGGTTTTTCTGTTTTATGAAGTCATACAGAATTTTGAGCAGTGTCGATGAATACTTACTTCACTGTATGTCCTTAACATTTTTTGTTCTGGAAATAAATCTACATATTGCTTGGACAAGTTATTAATTCATGAATAACATGAGATTAGAAGCTATGCTTCTCTAGTAGATGGGGCTTTTCAAAACATAAAACCGTTTTGTTCTTTTTGTCACAACCTAATGGGTGCTAAAAATGATGGGAAATTTTAAGTGAGGCATATTTTGAATATGATAAAGATTTGGTTATGAGATTGGAGCAAAAACAAGTTGAGATGCATGGCTTTAATTTGACTACTATATGACCATTCTGGTTTCATTAATGCAGGACAGTTTCATAATTTAATTCATTTAATAGTTTGTAACTAATATACATGCAGAGCTTAAAGGTTGACTGCCAAGTTTTTAATTTACCATTGAAAACTGAAACACAATAAGCAGAAATGAAGCTGGTTAGGATAGAGTTTGCTGATAGTTGAGTACCAGAGGTAATGAGAATAGATTTGTGATGCAGAGGCAGGCAACATTCAGCCTTTCATAAATTAGTAATTGTTTAACCAGTTTATGTACTCTTATTATTAAGTATCTGCTGCTTTTCAGTTGCCTTCATTCTTCCTTGTGCCAGAAGTTCCCCATCTTTTTAACTGCTAGTTCCCCATTACTGGCTTGAGAAGAGTTACACTCAACCCTCAAGTGAGAGGACACCCGCTGCAAAATGTCCCTGTCAGATATGACTTTAGGTCTTCCCTTTGGGCAGTACGTAGTTTCTTTGTTGTTCAGTCGTTTTCAGTCGTGTCTGACAGTGACCTCATTTGGGGGGCTTTCTTGGCAATCGTATTGGAGTGCTTTGCCATTTTCTCCTTCATCTCATTTTACAGATGAGCAACCTGGGGCAAACAGGGTTAAGTGATTTGCCCTGAGTCTGAAGCCAGATTTGAACAACTCAGTCCTTGTGACTCCAGGTCCAGTACTCTATCCACAAAGCCACCTAGTTGCCCTTACTAGGCTTCTGTCATTCAATAAATATTGAGCAGCTGCTGTATATATTGTGCTAGAGAAGGTTATCAGGGACCAGTTCACCTGACTCATTCCATGAGGGGAGGAAACAACCCCAAAATAACTAACAATATAATCTGCTTAGAAATGTTGATTTCAGAGAAGAGAGCAAGGCAAGGGGGGTCACAGAAGGCTTTGTGGAAAAGGTGACACTTCAGCTAGGTCTTGAGGGTCCAGCAGAAATGGGGAGCAGGGAGTGAAAATGAATACCGTGGGTGGGATTGGTACTTAAAACTGTATTATACTGTGTTATAATGAGAAAGGATTAGAACCCGAAATCAGGCCTGAGCTGTGTGACCTTGAAGAAGTTGCTTAACGTCTCTTGGTCTCAGGTGCTTATTTCACAGACTTAAAGGTTGTGTGCTTTGTAAATGTGAGCTGTTGGTGTGAACTAAGATCTGGAAGTGGGAATGTGTAATACATGTATATAAAGGTAATACAACACCAAAAATAGAAAAACTAAACTGAAGTATGAGATTAGACTTATTCTCTCAACGACCGGAGACGTATACAGAGCCTGTAAAGCCTTTTGAGCAGAGAAGCAATAGGACAAACTGTCTAAGATCACTATCGTAGTTTGAAGGTAAAGTACATTAAAAGCTATGGCAGTGGTTCCGTGTGATAAAGTTCTCAAGCAGGGTCATTGCTCCAGAAGCCAAGGGAAAGAGCAGTCAGATACAAGAGTATCCCATATGTGAACAGTATGATTTGTCTAGGAGAAGAGGCAGCCTTGCAGTATGGAAGGAATGTCAGGTGATTCACTCTTGGGTATTTTATTTATACACACATGCATTTTATGTGTAAGCCCACTTTATAAATTCACTTATGACATATAGTGTAACTTTTCCCTGGTCCTGAAATTTGTACTTATAGTTCAGGCTCTTCAGACTTCCTAAGTGCCCAGATCCCTGAGAAGTTTTCTCTCTTGATCCTTTGCCTCCCACCCATAAGTCTTAGTTTCCCTTCTATTTTTTCAGAAGCTAGGGACTCAATTACTGTCCCTTGACTGTTTGTTTATGGCATAACTGTGTAACTTGATACTTGTATCAAATTCAAATACTGCTTTCCCTTTGAAGCTCTTCCTAACCATCCTTGTCCACAGTGATCTGTCTGCAAATAGAATGGGAAAGCATTTATTAAGCATTGTGTTTTAGGCACTGTGTTAGATACTAGGGATTCAGATACAGATCAGCAAGACGGACTGTTCTCAAAATGTTTACATTTCTTATAGGGGAAGGCAACAGAAAGGGAGTTAGAAAGGAGAAGGGAGGATGTATGAGGGGTAGCATGGTCTGTAAATGGCCCAGAAATGACATAGAGGCCTGGGTACATTCTATAATTTTAGGTATTGATTATGTTTCCTTTCTTTGAAATATATTTTTTATTTTTTCCCAATTACATGTGAAAACAATTTTTAAAAAAAGTTTTTGAGTTCCAGAGTCTATGCCTTCTCCCCTTCCTGAGACAATAAGCAATCAGATCTAGGTTATACATATGCAATCATGTAAAACTTTTCCATGTCATTTTGTTCATGAAGACTCAAAGAATGAAAGAAAGTAAAAAACAGCATGCTTCAGTCTGTATTCAAACAATATCACTTCTTTCGCTGGAGGCAGATCATATGCTTCATCATTGGTCTTTTGGGATTGTCTTGGATCATTGTATTGCTGAGAATAGCTAAGTAACTCGCAGTTCTTCATTAAACAGTATTGCTATTACTGTGTACCATGTTCCCCTGGTTCTGTTCACTATGCATCAGTTTATGTAAGTCCACATTTTTCTGAAACAATTCTGCTTGTCATTTATTGTAATACAGTAATGTTCCATCACAAGCTTGTTTAGCCATTCCTCAACTGATGGGCATCCCTCAATCTCCAGCTCTTAGCCACCACAGAAAGAACTGCTGGAACTGTCTCACACTGCATCTTAAACCCCTTCCCCGCATCTTACATAGCACAGTGTCTTATGCAAAATAAGCTATCTAAATTTGTTCATATTTGGAAAGTTGCTAAAGGGGGATGGGATAAGATTGGGGAAGGAGGAATCAACTTGTGACATCTATTGTACTCTTAATAGGTTGAGCCAGCTAATTTGTGTGATTGAGGGTTCCCAAAGAATTCCCAAAATACCTCACTCACCTGGACCTGAAATTCATTAGAGATTCATTTCAACTTCTCTTAAAATTCGGGTACTCTTAGGGTATTTGCCATCTAACATGGTGCCCTGGAAGAAGTCCTGGCCTGGACATTTGCTTACTATCTTGTCTGTAGGCATTAGCTTCCCCAAGATCCTTTCCAGCTCTAACTTCATGATTGTATGAGTAATATATTAAGTTTTTCAGTACTTTAACAAAAATGGCTGTAACAGATCCTTTTTCTTCCATCTAACTGGAAGGGACCTGATCAGCACGAGTACCTCTATCTACAATTAGAATTTTGGGGATGAGGGCTAGGAAGGAGGAAAAAAGAAAAGGGAAAATTTGGGGGAGGGAGCATCAAGGACCATTTTTACCAACTTCACATTTTATTTTCCCTAGAATTGAGCCTACCATTACATACTAATCTAGGCTAGAAGACTGTGGCAAATTTTGGTGTTGAAATTCCATTACAAACTCTTAACAATCCAGGCTTTTCTAAAGAAAAACAGGGTTGCACAAAATGTTGAAGTGGATAGGTAAATGTATAAAGATGCTGTGCAATATCCACATTAAAAAAAGATAGTCTACAGCTGTCATAGTCAAGTAGGATTCCAATCTTCTTTGGGGGAACTGTAATCTGGATCTCTGGAGTAATGCCATTGTGCAGAAATTCATATTTATGCCTGAAAATTTGAAAACAAATAAGGCTTCGCAAAACTCGTGACTTTGCCATTGCACATAACATTTTATATTCCTGATTTTATTAACATTTTTATGACATTTCCTTCGTTAAATGAATACCAAAGTGATTTGTTGTTTCCAAAACCATATATTTTCCAAGCTGTGTCTTCTCTCAGCACTTGACTCAAGAGACTAATTTCAAATTTGTTTGTGCTGGGCAAATCACTCTACCTAAGAAACTCAATACATTGTTTTCATGAAATTCATTTTACATTAAAATTCCTACTGTAGGAAGCTGTTAAATTTAAGGAACTTGAATTATAGTATTTGTGTAGGAAAGTATGCTTTGTAATAAAGGAAATTGAGAATTAGCATCATGATAGTTTAAGGACAAACAGTGGTGCTTAACAATATAATTAGGGGTTTAAAGGGGAGTAAATCTGCCCAAAGAAACAGGAAATTTTAATTCTAGAGAGGTTATTTGTCCCCATCTCTAGCACCTTTTATTTTACAGAAAAATCTTCATCCTTGACTCAATACGCAAATGAGTGAATAACTTGCCTTGTGTGCTCTAACCCACTGGTTCCCCGTGATTGCACTGAAATTCTTTGATTCACCTTTCAAACACCCTGCTGGTGTCACATCAGACCAGGCTGCTCTCTTGTGTTAAGCTTTTCCTTTTCTAAATGGAGCAGTTCTAAGGAGCTAAATGTCGTGTCATGGGAATGATGATCGCTCATTAGTGAGAGTAGCAACAGTACCTAGAATTAGACTCCTGTACCATTCATGGCTACCTGCCCTACACTTGGCAATATTGCAGCTATGCTAGGAAAGGCAGGATATGATGGGACACTAAGAAATCTCTCTAGTGAAAGGCATCATGGTGGAGTGGAATGAGGGCTACATTTAGAGTCAAGTCACAGAACTGCTAAGTATCCAAGTCAGGATTCTAACCCAGGTCTTTGGACTCCCATCCCCTTTTGCCTGTACTATTGTGGGAGACAAAAAAGGAATTTTGTTTTCATAGGGTTAAATCTCCTCCCAGCTTTAAGTGATAGCAGTTAATCAGAGTTGTGACCTAGCATGATTTGGTAAAAGGTCAGAAACATGTGCAGGCTTGAGGAGCTGTTTGAGGGGAAGCATATCAGTGGAGAACATGAAGTGAAGTATTCCGGAAGCTTCTTCTAGCCAATAGATGGTGAGGCGGGAGATTTGAACTGGAACCAGATAAGAAGATTTGCATTGGTCTGATAATTGTAGCACTCCCCTAGGAGCCACCCGTTCATTCAGGGGAAATGAATGTACAAATTAATAAAAGCTTTCCTGATTTCACAGGTATTGTTCTTTGTTTAAGGTGAACATGTTTCTCACAGTTGGGGGCTCACTTCTCACACTATGTCACCTCCCAGTTCTCTCTTCTGCATTTCATCCCTACCCTTGCTATTTTTCTTGTCCTTCCTAGTTTTTTTATTCTGATCTCTTTCACTTTAGCAACCGTACTCCTGATGCACTTTCAGTAGGAGAGGGCAATATAGGCATTACATTTAGCCTCTTGTATCTATGTTTCAAATTTAAATCACTTACAGATTCAGTTGTTATGAGAAATTATTGCATAACCTTTCCTGGTCTTAGTTTCCTCCAGTGTAAAAAATAGGGACTTTTAAAAATTGTCATTTTTTGTGCCTTTGTCCCTACTCCCTCTGCCAGCATACTACACTACTAAGGACTAGTGTGATGGAAAATTCAGAACTTGAGAGGTGTGTTATGTGGGAAAAGGCTCCTAAAATACTGCCCTGACCAGCTGAGTTAGCCCAGGTTGGAAGGATCAAATGATACTGATTTAAAAAATTGAAAGGAGAAGCTGGGAAGCTGGTTAGTCTAGAGGGGTCTGTTGATCTGGGCTCCTTCTTCCTAGATGTTAGCCAAGGTCACCTTTGGCTCGGATACAAAAGCAGAAGTCCAGAAATCTGACTTGATGAAGCTTTCCCATTCAGATTTAAATACTCTTGTAATCTATTCTAAAGAGTCAAGTGTTCCTGCCTGCCTTTCTGTTGTTTTCAGTCTGTCTTCTGGAAATACTTTTTGTAATCTGGCTCTGGGCACAGTAATCCTTAGAACATCCAAATTGGATTTCTGATTCAGTAAAAAAGTCCAGCTCTATACTTGCTGAATATGTTTTATGGGGGAAAATTAATGCTTACCTTATCTGTTTGGACAAAAGATGCAATTAGTTATAACACTAATCCCTTGGAGAGCAATGATAAGTAACAATGTGTTAGAATGATGCAGATAGGAACAGGAGCCTCATAAAGCCAGGGAGGTCCCAGGCAAGGTCAAGACCACTTAGAAAGGCAATTCGACATTTTCCTGATGATCAAATGAAGTCTTTTTTTTCAATTTTAGAAATGGAAGAAGAGTGCAAGAATAGTCTTCCCTGTTGGAAATTCTGTACCATGGGAATATGCCTGGGCTGTTTTGTTGAAGTAGTGTGACGCTGGACTGGAATGTCTAGGGAAGGAAATTTCTGTCCCAGACCACAAGTCAAAGAGAACCACAGTATAAACTTACCCCTATGTTACTGGGGAGGGGAAATTAAATTATGCATTTTTTCAACACGAAGGGGAGCTTAGATGGTAAATCAGATCCTTTCTGAATAGGTAAGCAATTTCCAGGATTTTTTTTTTCTTCCTGCTTTGGGCCTCAGAATACACAGCAAGAAAGGGAACATAAAGGTCATGAAACATTGTGGAACCGTACTCTAGGTCTAAGCTGTTTTGTTAACATTCACTGTTGCTAATGAGAAGTCCTTTAGAAGGCAATTTAATCCTTGGGAAGTGGAGGTTTTACTTTACCTTGGTGACATAAAAGTGTGACTCATGCACCAGGAAGAGCTGTCTGCCCCAAGGTCCCCTTGTCTGTCGGTATCTTCAGATGCCACGCCAACTTTATAGTCTGTGTGTTCATCAACCTCCACCTCCCAGTAATGCCGTCCTCTAATAGGTATCAGGCTTCCCATGACAGCAACACATCTAATTTTTGGAATATAGAGGTATTTGTTTGCATTAATTAATCGTTCAACAAATGTTCCTAGTAGTAATAGCTTGCATTTATATTCATCCTATAAGATGTGCAAAACACCTTGGATCCTCACGTTAACCTTTAGAGGTAGGTACTGCTGATCTCCACATTTTACAGATAGGAAAACTGAGGCTCTGAGTTGTTCATTGATTTGCCCATGATCACACCACTAGTAATTATCCAAGGCAAACTTTGAATCTAGTAACACCACGTTCTATCCACTCTTCCATATTGCCTCTCAATTTTTATCACATATCAGCCAAGCAAGATACTGTTTTAGGTGCTATGAGGTCTGTGAAGATGAATAAGATATGAACCTTGCTTTCATGGAACTTAAAATATAGTAGAAGGGACAGGTCCATATATCAGGAGAGAGTACAAAGCACACTTCAAGTGTCATGAGAGATTATACATTTTGCATGAAGTGCATGGGGAGATTCAGGAAAGGTAGAGAGGTGGCATCTAAGCTTCTGAAGAGTAGATATGAGTGAGAGGCAGATGTGGTAGGAGGAGGGATGAGAATCATCTGAGCAGATATGGGATAGCGAGCAGTCCTTCCACGTGGAGGCTGGTGAGGAAGGGCGAAAGAGAAGGCTGGGAAGTAGGCTGAGGCCCTCAAATGCCATGCTAAGGTTTTTGATACAGAGATACATAAGATATCTAAAGTATCTGATGTTTGCACAGCACTTTATACATGTCATCTCATTTGATCCTGACCTTCCTAGTGATGTAAGTGCTGCTATTACCCCCATTTTAGATATGGGGAAAGGGGCTCAGGTGAAGGGACTTGCTCAGGGTCACACAGTTATTAAGTGGGCAGCAGAATTTGAACCTAGGTCTCCCTGACTGTACTACCTACTATTATCCACTACCCACTGCTTCATTATGTTACCATTTGTAAACAAGAAGTAGTGATGTTCGTCTACAGTGCAAGTCCCTGAAAGCAGAGTTGTGTATGCTGTGCCACTTGGCTGGTGCGCTATCATAGGCTCTATTATCATTTAGTTTATCTTTCTGAGCATTCTCAAGACAATTCATTAACTTCAGTTTTTCTGAAATTGAGAAAAGTACAATTACTGTGATGGTAATTAAGTAGAAGGGAGAGGAAACACTTTATTTTTAAAAATCGCTGTGGTTTTTAGAGGTATAAAAATAAGAACTTGACTAAAGTTAAAATTGTAAGTCACAAGTGGAAAAGGAATGAGGTGACAGCTCACAAAATGAAAAAGGAGAAAGGCAGCCATATACGTTGAAGCCTGCAGACGAAATATAATTTTCCTGAGCATAAAGTGCAAAGCCAGTGTGGAGGATTGTTAAGCTAATTGCTATAATAGAAATGGCTATAATGGGGGGTAATTCACTTCACCTAGAATCAGTGGCAGAGACTAATAAGAACTGGTGTCTCAGTGGAGAGCCCAGCAGTGTGGAGGGGAGGGAACGGAACACAGAGTACCTCGCTCACAGCTGTGCAGGCAGACCTCATTATCAAGGTTGCAATATTTCAAGGCAATCATAGGGAAAAGCCACAGGATAGCAAGAGTGAAATGGGTAGGAGTGTCAGGAAAGGGCATTTAGTTATAAGAAAAGCATCAAAAGTCATTGCTGGTGCTTGGCAGCATAGGTGATCTGGGCAGTCCAACACCAATGCAAATCTTCAGAAATGACCTTAGATTCTTTAAATATACAAAGCATTAGACTTGTGTCTTGTCCTATAAAGACAGGGAACTTGGCAGAAGAGGGTCTTCACTGGAAATCAAGCATCCATCAAAGCATATCATTGCCAGTATTTCTGCTGCACTGGCTGTCCAGAAGCCTCCTACACTATCCCAGATCAATTTAGAAGCTGTCAAAGTTCCTGATTCACCTGGAATCATTGGGCCTCTCCACCCACTCTCAAAAATCTCACTTTCTAATTATTCAGGCTAAAACTTTGCGAGGCAATGATCTCCACTGCCTTCAAAAACATATATACCTCATACACCTTGGCAAGTTCACTCCTTTCACAGTCCTCCAAACATTGTTCAAGAGGTGTCAGCATTTGTAGTTAGGAGGATAGTTGAACGGGATTCCCAAGGACCTGGAAACACTTTCATCCGTCCCCCTGAACTTCTTAAAACAGCTCCCTTTATTGACTTTCCTGTATTTGTCTAGGATGCAGTTCATTCTCCCAATCACCCAGTCATTCCTCCTTCTCCATTGTCTCTTACCACTTCTTGCTCCCTTCTACACATGTTCAGTTATGATATTCTTTTGATTCTTCCTTAGTAAGATCTCTTGCCACTTCACATTTAGATTAGTATGATGGTCTCCTTATTTTAACTTTTTTTCAACTAATAAGCATGTATTATCTCTTCCCCCTTAGATTTTTTTTCCCATTTGATTGTAAGTTCTTTGAGGGCAAGAATTGTCTTTTGCCTCATTTTATACTACCATTTCTTTCAACAGCACCTGGCATGTACTAGGCACAATTGATTGATTTGTCTCTTATGTCCCTCCCCAAATTTTAAAAAGAAAAAAACCTTTCCAACAAATGTGTAGAGTCAAGTGAATAGAAAAAATTCCTTCACTGGCTGTGTACAAAAAGAAGGTATGTTTCTTGCATTTTAAGCCCAAAAGGTAGGTAGCATGCTTCCTTAGCAGTCCTCTGGAACCATGGCTGGGCACTACGTTGGTCAGGATTCTTAGGTCTTTCCAAATCACTTATCTTTCCAGTGTTATTGTTGTATAACTTGTTCTCGTAATTCTGCTCACTTTACTGTGCATGATTTCATACATATCTTCCCAGATCTCTCCAGACTGTCCCTTTTATCATTTCTCAAGGCACAGTAATATCCCACTGTATTCACTAGTCTCCATGACTCATCTATCCCCTTTCCATCCATCCTTCACATTGCTGTCAGTTTAATCTTTATAAAATCCCACTCAGGGGATAGGTGGAGGAGTATATCTTGAAATTACTTTGAATACCAATAAAACTTTAAAACAAAATACCACTCATATCAGTCATCTGCTCAGAAATGTTCATTGTTTCCCCTTTGCCTACAGAGTAAAAATCTAAACTTGATATCTTGGTACTGAAGACCTTCTCTAATCTGGACCCTACTTACCCTTCCAATTTGATCTCCTGCCACTTCCTAATATCATCATTAAATTGTCAACATCAATCAATAAGCATTTGTTACTATGTACAAGTCATTATGCTAAGTAGTAGGGAGAAAAAAAAAGGAAAACCATTCTGTACCCTCAAGGATCTTACTATAATGAGCAGACAGTGTATTCGTGTATACATAAGATACATCCAAAGTAGATGGGAGATAGCTTTAGAGAAAAAGGCACTAACATCTAGGGGGATTAGGAAAAACCTCTGGAAGAGGTAGTACTTGAGCTGAATTGGTCAGGAATTCTAAAAGGCAGAGATCAGGAGAGACAGCATTCCAAGCATGAAAGATAAGAGCCAGTAAAAAGAAAGACATGGAGACGGAAAGTGGAGTGTCTTGCGTGAGGAAGGCCAATATGTCTGCATCACACAGTGCTAAGAGGGGCTAGGTCATGAAGAATTGTCAATGTGCTTGGTAGTACACCTTTGTAAATTTAAGAAAATGCATGTGTGAAATATAAGCATATGACCAAGGTTTTCCTGAAGCAACTGGTGACTTAGTGGATAGAGCACTGGACCTGGAGTCAGGAAGACTTGAATTCAAATCCAGCCTCAGTCACTTCCAACCTGTGTGACCTTGGGCAAGTCACTTAACCTCTGATTGTCTGACAGTAGGATCCATTGAATCTGCTGGAGAAGAAACTACTCTAGTATCTTTGCCAAGAAAACTTCGTAGACTGCTATGGTCCACGGGATCACAGAGTGAGACATAGCTCAACAATGACAACAAGGCTTTCCTGCAGTATAGGAGATAGATGGGGGGATTCAAAGTCAGGAAGTCCTGGTTTTGATACTTCATTAGATAAGTCACAAAACTTCTCTGAGCCTCAGTTTCCTCATGTGTAAGAGATTCCCCAAAATCCTTCACTCCCTTTAAGACTCAGTTCATCAGCTTCAACCTAGAACCTTTCCTGACCCCCTCCCCCATCTCCAACTGCTCTTATCTTCCCTCCCGAATTATTTTAACTATCTTGATCTTATTTTGTATTTATTCTACACAGACATGCAGTCTCCCCTGATAGAATGCAGGTTCCCTGAGATCTGGGGCTTTTCATGCTTTGTTGTCATATCCCCAGTGCTTAGCACAATGCTTGGCACAGGTGCTTAAAGAGATGCTGGTTGGTTGATTATAAAATGGAGATGATAATAGAACCAATCTCAGAGGGTTATTTATGGTAAGGATCAAATGAAATAATGTACACTTCAAAACACTCTATGACTATGAGCTGTTATTACTGTAGTAGCTTAATTATTCATGCCATTTTGATCTAGGGCTTGGAGCTGAATGACTTGAGGCCTAAATGTATGGTTGATTAAAGTTAAATTAAAAAAAAATAATGTACACTGGTTGACTTTGATGTAGTGAAGCAGTTATTTAGGCTCTGTAGGTATTTTCAGCCTGACAGCCCACCTGGCTTGAAAGAAGAGTTCATCATTTCAGCTTCACAATAGATCCTTCTCTTAGCACCTGCAGACACAAGTCAGGACCCACTGAAAGGACCATTAGGAAGACTGACCTCTCCTTAGTCCCTTCCCTGATCGTTTTAATGGAATGAGTCACATTTGGGTACCATTCTTTTCATCTCTTCTTTTCTGGGGCATTTCATCAGGTCTGGGTTGTTTGTATCCATAAAGATACAGGAAAGGTTCACTGTCCCCTGATTCACCCATCATTAAGGAGCACCTCATTGTGTTATGAAAAATGCCCCACTCACTTTACAGGCATTATCTAATTAGGCCTCTCAACACTTCCATAAGCAGAGGTTATTTCTCTTAGTATATAGATGGAAAGAGTGATTGCAAGAGACTGAGGACAATTGAGAATAAGTGATTTGTTTGTAGTCCATGGTAGTCTTGTAACTCCCAGCTTTGTGCTTTATCCACCATGAGTGTGCTGGGCTGTGGTCATCTCTGGCCATCTGTACCCACAAAGGGATCACATGATCCTGTTGTACCCATCACTCAATCAACAGGCATTTATTAATTGCCCACCATGTCCCCAGACATGCTGCTCATGAGAAGTCAAAAGTGAAACAGTCCCTACCCTATGGAAAACTTCTATGCACTGATGCAAAATGAAGCAAACAAACCAGGAAAACAGTATGCATAGTCACCACAAACAGTGCAAATGGGAGGAATTATCCCCGCAAAACAGTCAAAATTGAATGTTCCTAAAGGAAAATGAGGAAGGACCTTCTCATGTATCTTCTTGATCACTCTAAGTTTAGCAGAGGGATTACATTTATTCTTCTTGACCCAAAAGGGTAGAATTAGGAGTAATGAATGGGTGGAAATTCCACAGGCCGATTTTATCTCCACTTCCTCACAATTAGAGCTGTCCCAGTGTAGCATGGGATCCCTTTGGGGTAATGTTTCAGGACTTTATGTTCTCTGAGAATGGCTCAGGAATTAAGCAATTTAAAGATGAAAAGTTATTTTTATTGGGAAACTATTAAAAATGATCTCGAAGAGAGACATAGTGAAATAAGATAAGTGGACTACACCATGCCAGTCTTATCTTAGAATAGCTTATATTTCTATAGCATTGCAAGATCTCCAAAGCACTTCCCTTTTATTAACCCTGTAAGATTGATAATGGAAGTATTATGCTCATTCTACAGATAAGAAAACTGAACATCAGCTTCGAGCCTAGAGCTGGTAAAACTCAGATCTGAGATTGACCACAAGTCTTTCCTAATTCTATCCCAGACCAGTGTTCCCTCTGCTACATGATACTTCCCTGTGAGAATTTGAGATTACTACATATTAAGTACCTGGTAAACCTGATGTCACTATCACGGGGCTCACTTGCTGAGTTTTCTCCTTTACCACGCACAATTGTAAACCCATCTTCTGAAATGGACAGCAAAGGATGGCTGGTGTCCTTGTTAAGGTGGAAGTAGGTACCTAAGGAAGAGTAAAATTTTAGCTAACAGAGCATGTCATTGATGCAAAGTCCAAGAATCAAACATTTAGAGTTGGAAGGATCTGTAGAGGTCTCATAACACAATCCTTTTCGTTTTACAGATGAGGAATCTGGAGTCTCGAGAGAGGAAGCCACTTGTTCAGTGTCACATGGAGAGAAAGTAGATGAGCTGAGATTCATCCCCCATTCTCTGACTCCATATCCAGAGCAGCTATTATCATGCCTTGTATATTTTTCCACAAGTAGCCCTGAGAGGTTCTAAATTTAATTACACAGTCATTATAATGAATCTGGAATCACAAACTTATAAATGTCAGCGCTGGAAGACACCTGGGAGAATCCACTTTTCCCTCTCCAACTCCCAGACCCCATTTTACAGATAAGGGCCAGCATAATCAAGAGACTTGCTTCAACCCAGGCCTCCTAATTTCACGTCCAGAACTCTATCCACCTGAATAGCTCGAGCAAGAGTTTTGGAACTGGAAGGGACCTTAGAGGCTGTCTAGACAGACTCCTTCATTTCCGAGGGTTTTTTTTTACAGATGAGGCCCAGAGAGGACAAGTGACTTGTCCTAAGTAGAGAGAATGGACAGAGCTGGAATTGGAGCCAAGCTCATTGTTCTTTTCACTCATTTGTGTACATGTTTTTGTCTCCCCTTCTACACTGGGAGCTCCCTCTGTAAGGGTAGTGGACTCCGTCTTATCCTTAACATCCCCCGAAGCACCAGCTTCCCTGGACAAAGCAAGTGTCCAATAAATGAATGTTGAAATAACTTGAATAATAGAAAAGTCTTTTATTTAACACTTTAAAAAGAAAACTGTAAAGCAGCCAGGGTGAAAGGTACAGAGACTAACAGATTGTTTTATAGGAGAGGGTGAGGAAGGGTGATAACAGAAGGTACAGGGAGCCCATCTCCAAAGCCTACCTTCTAAAACTTGAGGACAGGATAGATAGCTAATGGCTAAGATCTCAAGATGACATCGTGGGAAGGGAGATGATGGCTGTCTGAGCAGATTCATTCTAGAGCAGAGTAGCCTACATACATATATATGTATCTAGGTCACAGGGGTGAGGAACCTGCGGCTTCAAGGTCATGAATCCATACTTCACAGAACAAATGGATTCAATCAAAAGAGCCACACTTGAGGACCTAGAGGGCCACATGTGACTTGGAGGCCACAGGTTCCCCACCCCTGATCTAGGATATATGTATATGTGAACATAGGATATAGACATATCTATATAGGATACTTTGCTCTATAATAAATCTGCTCAGACAGTATATGTATGTGTGTATATATAGGATATGTAGTATGTAGATATATATGTATCTATATGTGTGTATATGATTATATACATGTACATATTATGATTATATGTGTATATGTAGTATGTAGATAGATATGTATCTATATGTGTGTATATGGTGCATATATATGTATGTATTGTATACATGTGTGCACACGCACACACACACACACACATTTCTCTAGCCACCCAGAGCCACAGCTGAAGGAATTCTAATTCCACAGCCAGTCTATTTCAAGGAAGGATTAATTAAAAGAACCAAGAATCAGTGAGTAGTTGTGGGTAGGAACTGACTCCTCAACTGAAGGTAGAGCATTTTAAACAAAAACATAATCTGATGTTCACAGTCCAAAGCAACCCTAATATGAAGACATCCTCATTTCAGAACTACTGAATCTATTTCCTTCTCTCTGAATCTGTCCCATTACTCTCCTCCATAGTTCTTTTCCTATTCTGTCTCTCCTCCCTCTTTTTCACTTCTGTTCCCATGTTTCTTTCTCCAGTCTTTATCCTTTGATGTTCCTCTTTCTCCCTCCACCCTCTATCTCTGTTTCATTTTCCCTTCTGTCTCTTCCTTTTTCTTCTTCTCCCTTAACTCCTTCCCCTTCTCCAAACTTCTCTGCCTCTCTCCCTTAACTGAACACAATATGGAAATGAAATATTTTCATTGTATTCGTCTAACACAATTTTATATTTTTTGTTCCTGATTTTGAAAGCAAATGAGTTGAACATTCTGTTTCCTTCTCAAAAAATCATCTTTAATCAAATTGCTTTTTACTTGTGTATGACTCATGATTGATTTTCCCCTCTGTGTATAAACAATAAAGACTAAGGGTCTCTGGCTTTGATATGGGAACAGATATATGAAAATTTATCTATAATTTAATGTTTTCTTTTTTATTGACATTTTTATTTGCACCTACATTTGTTTCTCAAATAAACAAGCCTGATGTAAGGCCTTCACTTTAAAAAAATGAGCTAAGCAAAACCATCCAAGTATGCAGTGATTGCAATTGTCAGTTCATGTAACTTTCCACTCCTGGTTGGCTGTTTTGTAACAAAAAGGAAGGGAGTATATTTCAATCACCTGGAACCATCACTGATCACTGTACTTTGACAAAAATTCTGTTGTCTTTTTCGTATTATTTTCATTTACTCATTGTACTCACTGTGTTTATTTCCTCTGTGTCACACAATGCTTTCAAGCCACTTTGACATCTATTATATGATTCTCACTTCACCTCTTTGAGGTCAGAAGTACAAATATTATGCAGATAAAAGAACCAGGTCAAAGAGAAGTTCTGCCAATTGCCCACAGAAACCAAGTCTTCTGAATGAACAACTAGAAGGGTTGGATCATTTGCTCTTTGATGTGGTGAAAAGAGGCAGGATTTGAGTCAGGGCACCTGAGTTTGAATCTGTCCCTCCTACTTACAACCCAAATGACTTTTGGCAAATCATTTACTCTCTTTGAACCTTGGTCTTTATCTGTTAAATGAGGGCTGTGGTTGACTCCCTGCTCCACATCCATGACCCTTTATTCTCTCTGGTCTCTTCCAGAAAACATTTAGTCCAAAGCTTTGGGGGTTTTGTTGTTATTCACTCTTGGCTCATGACTTAATATAATTCTTTTATGTTTAATATGCTGCAGTATCTCAATTAGGACATCTGGAGTGGAGACATATCCAACCCCTCACTCCATTCTTGACTTGTCATGATGTGAGATATAATTTCATCTCCTTGGCATTCATTTTCTCAAATGCAGAATATGGATAACAGCTTTTCCTTAACTACTTTATAGGGGTACTAAGGAGATAAAATCAGAAACTGTTTTTTATGTGTTGTTTTGGGACAGCTTAGTAGTAAATGTACTTCCAGGAAACTTTTTAGTTCTTTCTTGGCTTTTTATTGTTGGTGATTTTTGTTGCTGTTGAGAAACTGAAACTTTTAAGCTGATACTACATCTGTTATTGCTACAACCCATTCCTTCAACAAGCATATTTGAGCACTCACTACCATGCTTTGCATATAGTAGATATTTAAGAGGTTGGGTTTTTTTTAACCTACTTAAAGTTTTCAAGACAGTTTACATACATCTGATCATCACAACAACTCTGTGAGGTTGTTACCTAATGCTGTTATTATCCCCATTTTACAGATGATGAAACTGAGGCTTGAAACCATTCAATGATTTGTCTGGGGATATACAGCCAGTAAGCATCAAAGGTGGGATTCAAACCCAGTATTTCTTAACTCTAAGGGCAGCACTCTTTCAGCTTTGTTACATTGGCCAATACATGCAAGATCCTGGAGGCAAAGGGAGTCCTAAGATCACATAGAGCCCATTTCTGTTCTTACTGAGCTAATAATCTGTGTTGCTACTGATGTATCTTCAGCATTTATCGTGATCTTGCACATAATGTTACTCAATAAGGATTTGTTGAATGAATGAATGAATGTTATACAAATATTCTCCTACTAAAAGTTAATTCATATCTCCAGAAGCCATTGTGACAGATTACTTGTTTCTTTGGCAAAGTGAGAGGTCACTCCTCCAAGGAATGCTACAAATAAATACAATGGGTTCCATAGGAGTGTTTACTTTCTTACATGGAGGCTAAATAAGTAAGTGAATAATGCAGGAAGTGAATGATGAAACTCTAATCCATCTGATTTATATGAAAGAACAACTTAATACTGAGGATTCCTCTGGTCTGTCTATTTTAATATGGAAATTAACATTGTAAACTTAGAATCATAAAGTCGTAGAATGTTAGAGTCAGAAGGAACCTAAGAGATAATCTTGTGGAGCCCCTCCTTGACAAATGAGGGAACTGAGGCTTAGAAAAGTAAGTTGCCCTAGCTCGCGTGTTCAGCACATTTCCTTAAGGAGGACCCCTAGGGAATTTTGTTTTTAAAGGTGAATATTAACTGTTCACTTTTATTCATCCAATTAAAGAAACTAAAATAACTAAATTTTATTTTTTTAATTAATCACTAAGTTTTACTTTTAAAATATAAACTTTTCATAGGGTTCATTTAAAAATCATGCCCTCACTCTTAAATCCAGAACAACTTTTTTTAGCCTTATCTTCTTTGTATAAAAAAAGATATCTTTCCAATTAAACTCTGCTCCCTGCTTTGCTAAGAAGAGTCTGGGGTAGAGCTCAAAGACTGATAAATCCTTTTAAAATTTAAAATTTAATTTTTACCTTTCTTTCCCATATCAACGAGAGCCCCAAGGTCAGGGGAAACAAGGTGCCCAGAGGAATAAAGGACTAGTTGATTTTTTCTGACCCATTTGGGGTTCCTGGGCACAAGCTTCTTTCGAGCATAGGTGAGTTGGGGAAATAAGAATCAAGCTTTGCCAAAAAGTACCATCACAGCAGGTGAGGCATCTCGGAAAAATCTGGAATATTGTCATGAGGGTTGCCCTGAGCTCCAGAGCCTCTAGATGCACTTTATTTTTCACAAAAGAGAACTTGAAAGAAGTGGAGGGGAAGTGGATGGAAGCAGGAACAGTGGCAATGGTGGTTGTAGCAACTGAGAGCTGCAGACACCAAGAAAGCTGTCCCCACCTCTATTGGCTCCTGATCCCAAACAACTTCAGTGTGGCACTGGGACATTTAAGTTTCCCAGGGCATGCCCGGCATACCCCATAGACACATCTATGATCACATGACTAGTCAGTCAGTGGCAGAGCTGAGGCTAGCATTTAGATCTCCTGGTTCCCAGGTCTCTTTACTATGCAATGTTCCTTCTGAGGTGTATTAATAATGCACTTTTGCTTATTGTTAATATAATTTTGCTTCTTAATGAGAAATTCTTCCCCACCCATTAATGGGCCTGTCCATTAAAGGAAGTTTGATTAGGGAAGATTTGTAGGAAAGTCCACACCTTTTGTTAATTTTCTAATGAGGCACTGGTTCTCAAGGGTTGTGATGCCCTCTGGCTCTAAAAAATGTACAAGTACTCTGAAGTGAGGTTTTACTTTGAGGCTTACTGATTGGAAGTGTTTGTTTGACCAGATGAGACTCTGGGCAGCTGTTAAGGAGCCCCCAGACTTTGAAAACCCAGATGGTGGTGCTTCTCTCTCCAGCAACTATGTATGTATGGTCCGTCAGTTATCTGTCTGTTGATTTGTGATGTGTGTATTGCTTACTGTCAGGCAGCTGGAAGCACTATCTGTTGATTTGATATCTCTGTATTTTCTCTGAAGTTCAGGGTGCTGACTTTTTCCCCCTAAACTAAGTGGATGATATATGTGCTTGATCAAAGTGATTGTTAACCCCTCAAAAGTTGCCTTTCCTTTAAGAAGAGCAGATCAAAGAACCTGTGATAGCTGGCCCTCCTCTTATGTCAGGGTACTTGCTTTTACATGAGGTTAGCAACAGAGAGAGGGGAAGGGGACCAACTTCCTGAAATCATCCTCCTATGACTAACCCACTATGTAGGTGAATAGTTCAAGAACATTTCTGAATGAAAATAATGAGAGGGACAACAGAGAATAGAATGAAAGACCTATGCATCTCAGCTCTTAAAGATGTTAGGAATAGATAGATCATCACTGCTTGCTTCTAACCACAGTATCCAAAAGCTCTACTCCTAATAGCAAAATATGAATTTAAACAATACCTGTAGTGTGGATAGTAGCAGGCTCACTTCTTTCACTAGGACCCCCCACATTGATGGCCCTTACATAGACTAGGTAGCTTTCTCCAGGTTGCAGCTGAATTAGAGATTCACAGGTAGGAATTCCTACTATAGACCTAAAAACAAAATAAAGTGATGAAGCAAAACATAATGATATGTGATAGTAGTAAAGTACTTGATAAACATTTCACATAACAAACACTGAGCACGCCAACGTTTGCTACTATTGATAACCAGGCAATAAAGACATCGTAGGTTTGTGGGCAAGTCACTTAACATCTCTGAGATTCATTCTTCTCATCTCTAAAATGGGGATAATACCTGTGGGTAGTAGCTACTTCACTTCCAAAGTTGTTAAGTGAGATGACATTTGTAGAGCATGTTGCACATCTTAAGGCACTATATCAATACTAGCATATTATCATTATCATCATGATTATAAATGAGATAATGGATGTAAAGCATATTGCATTGACAATGGGAATAAACCCCTTGGGGAATAAAGTTTTGTACCAATCAAGTTTTCTGGATTTTGAGATTTCTGTTTGTTTTTACCACTGTTAGTCTAAAAGGAAAGCTAATTTGACTTAGTGCTTAGCATAGTACTTAGTAGGCACTTAACAAATGTTTATCCACTGACTTAAACTCCATTTCTTCACTCAGTGGAACTCATTCAATTTCTAGGTCATACCCAAGACTGAAACTCTAGATCAACCCTTTGAAGAAAAGATGCAGCCCAAGGTCTTTCCCAGTTCAGTGTTCCTCTGCTTGGATCCATGTTCAGGGAACCTGAAGCCCAGTCTGAATTCTAAGTGTTCTCTGTGGGGTCCACTTTTTGTTCAATTATTTCTGGAGTTTACCTATTTGTTCAATTTTTAAAAGCAATTTTATGTATTGATAGATTTTTCTGTTTTTTAAAACTTGTACCAAATGATCTCAACGATTATAACTTTGTAATAAGAGTTTGAAATCTGGTACGTCTAGACTCCATTCTTTTAAAAAAAATTTTTTTTGTTACATTTTAAGCTCCAAACTGTCTCCCTCCCTCCCTTCTTCCCTACCCAACACCAGAAAAGGCCATTATTTGACATATATGTATACATATATGTATGTGTGTATATATATGTATGTATGGTCTATGTGTGTGTGTGTGTATTCTATTTATCAGTTATTTCCCTGGAAGTGGATAGCATCTCCCTTCATAGGTCCTTTTTAGGTGATCTGACTATTTGTAATATTCAGAATAACTTATTCATTCATGGTTATTCTTTGAACAATATTGTTGTTACTCTGTACAAAATTCTCTTAGTTTGGCTCATTTCATCCTTCATGCTAGATTTCCTTTATTCATGATTTCCCCAATTTTGTTATTATTTTGTTTAGTTCTTAAAATAACTCTTTGTAAGTTTTATTGTTATGAGACTAAGTATATAAATCAATTTAGGAAGTGTTGTCACTTTTTATTATATTGGCATGACCCAATTATGAACAACTGGTATTTCTTCTAGTTGTCTTCTTTTTTTTCCTGTTTAAAGTGTCTTGAACTTGTATTAAAACAAGACCTGAATGTATCTTGGTAGATAGGCTCCTGGATACTTTATACATTTTATGATTAATTTGGAGATATATATGTGTATGTGTGTGTGTGTATGTATGTATGTATGTATTTTCTATTTCCTGATGAGTTTTTTAGTAAATTCTAATGATTATTGTAAATTCATCTTTTGTCCTACCACTTTAATAAGATTGTTGCAATTAATTTTTAGCTGAATCTTTAGGGCTAAGTAACCCTATACTCTGCAAATAGCAAGAATAAAATAAAATATTAGCAAGGAGGTCTGCTCTAGAGAGAGTCTGAACCAGTCATATGGGCAGAAATTTTTGGATGGTGATACTCCAAGTCTATTCTGATCTGTGCCTACACATCTATAAACTTGTACTGTGCCTGAAATTGAACTACCTTCACAGTCAGCAAAGAAGAAGAAAAATACCACTTGCTTCACATAATTCTTATCTACTCCATTACTAACCCTCTACTACATCGCCCCAAAGACATCTTTGCTCCATCTTCCAATGAAATTAAGGAAAATTCCAAATGATTTGAAAAGATTAGAGTCTTTTAAAAAGATGAATGTGTATATGAGGTTTATATTTAAGGTGAATATACGAAAAAAAAAAAGCCTTTGAGTCCTTGTCCTTTCTGATTTCCCCTACATCTTTGCATCCTGGGAAGGATGTAAACTTTCAGTTTTTGCTACAACTAAGCAAGATCAAATTAAAGATATTGTTTGTCTCAAAATCCAATTTTCTTTCTTCAGGCAACTTGTGTTTCATATGCAATATGACTGGGGAGCATTGTCCCGTGTGATATAAAAGTGATTATCAAGCATTTTTGAGCTATAATACTGAGCTGTATTGACTCACTCTGTAACAATATTCCCCGGCTCTTCATTGTCTACTTTAGACAGTTCAATAGTGTATGAGTCCACAGGATTCATGTTTCCAGATTCCCAGCGCACCAAGGCGGCATGCTCACAGCTTAGGATCTCTTTGCTTTTGATAATGGGAGGTAAAGGAGCTACAATGCAGGGAAAAGAAGAAGGGAAATCATGTGAGAGGCAGTGTGGTACACAGTGGACAGGGCATTGAACTTGGAGTCAGGATGACCTGGGTACTGACCCCACCTCGGACACTTAACTCTCTGCGTGACCCTTGGCAAGTCACACTTCGTTTTTTTATACCGCCCCTTTATATCTGTAAAATGAAGGGGTTGGTTCTATCTCTGAATCCATGATCTTATGATTCATATGCTTCTGAGCTAATATTGGGCTACAAATAAGCATACGCAACCATCCCCAACCCATTCTTTCTCCAAAAATATTTTGTAATTAAAAGAATACAAGGAAAAGTCCTTAAGAAACCATATAAAATAATGGAAGGAGCTACAGATTTGGAGTCAGACTGTCTAGGTGTGAATCCTGCTTTCACTCTACTGTGTGACTTTGGGCAAATCCATTTCCCTCTCTAGGCTTCAATCTCCTCATCTGTAAAATGGGAACTGTTGGGTCAAAGTCCCTTTTGTACTTTGGTCAAATGATCAATAACAAAAACAGTTCATCCCACTAATAGGCCATAAGATTTATGGAATGCTTGCCTCGCATTACCTCATGTAGGCAATACAAATATTAGAACAGAGAGGTTATGTGGCTTGTCCATGGTCACAGAGATAACAATTACTAGGGTTATAATTTGAACCCAGACCTCTTGCCTCTAAGTTCTATGCTTTCAGAATCAGTATTTTATGGACTTTAAGCTGCAAACTCCTGGAGAGAAGATGAGAGAGGAATTAAGAAGGCTTCTGCCTTTCCATGACCAAAGAACAAATATTGAATCAAGGGAGGGAGTATTGGGCAAATTCTTTTGGTTTTGTCTATTTAAGAGACACCAAAAGCCAGGGCTGGAATTCAATCCAATTCAACAGACATTTTGATGCCTACTATGTGAAAAGTGCTAGACTGGATTCCTGAGACAGACCCTGGGAAAGACAGACACAAAACACTTCCTGCTTTAAAATATCCTACATTCTGCTTGAGGGATATGATGCATATATGGCTAAGTAAATACAAAGTAATTTCAGGTGGTGGTGGGGAAAGAATTGGGCACCAGAGCTGAGTCCTAAATGGAATTAAATATCCAAGAGATGGAGGTAATGAAGGGCAGAATTTCAAGCGTGAGAAACGGTCAGTCACAGAGGCAGATGGAATGTTGTATAACGGGATCAGCTAGGAGTTCAGTTTTGCTGGAATCCATCAATGTATGAGGGGGAGTAATATTTTTGAGGAGGTAAATTGGAGCCAGATTATGAAGCCTTTTAGATGATTGACAGATCTAGTATTTTATATTACGGGCAACTGAACCTTCTTGATCATGGGCATGACTGGCCAAACCTGTGCTTTAGAAGTACCAGTTTGGGGGCAGCTAGGTGCTACTGTTTCCTGAAGTTAGAAGAACCTGAGTTCAAATCTGACCTCAGAATTTGACACTTCCTAGCTATGTGACCTTGGGCAGGCCACTTAACCCTAACTGCCTTGCCGTCCACCCTCCAAAAAGTAAAACAAAAAAAAAAGAAATACCAGTTTTGTGGATGATGGACTGGAGACGGGAGACACAAGAAAAGAAGATCAATTAGGAAGCTATGGGAGTAGTCTAAGCAAGAAGTAATGAAGGACTGAACTAGGCTGGCATCTGTGATGGAGAGAAGGGAATCAATTCAGGAGTTGTTGAGGAGGTAGGAGTCCTGTTGTTTTCAGTTGTGTCTGACTTTGGGACCTTATTTGGGTTTTTTTTGGTAAAGACACTGAAGTGGTTTGTCATTCCCTTCTCCAGCTCATCTTACAGATGAGGAACTAAGGCAAACAGGGTTGAATGATGTACCCAGGGTCATACAGCTAGTAAGTGTTTGAGGTAAGATTTTGACTTGGAAGGGTGAGTCTTCCTGACTTTAGGCCTGGCATTCTTTTTCTTTTTTTTTTTATTTTTTCTTTTATTTTTTTTAATATAATATAAATTTATTTATTTAACTTTTTTACATTCATTTCCACAAAATTTTGGGTTCCAAATTTTCTCCCCTTTTATCCCCTCTCCCCACCCCAATACACTGAGCATTCTAATTTTCCTTATCACCAATCTGCCCTCTCTTCTATCATCCCTCCCTTCTCTTGTCCCCATCTTCTCTTTTGTCCTGTAGGGCCAGATGACTTTCTATTCCCCATTAACTGTATTTCTTATTTCCTAGTAGTATGAACAATACTAAACAGTTGTTCCTAAACCTTTGAGTTCCAAATTCTCCCCATCCCTCCCTCCCCACCCATTCCCTTTGGGAAGGCAGGCAACTCAGTATGGGCCATATCTGTGTAGTTTTGCAAATGACTTCGATAATAGTCATGTTGTGTAAGACTAACTGTATTTCCCTCCATCCTATCCTGCCCCCCATTGTTTCTATTCTCTCTTTTGATCCTGTCCCTCCCTGAGTGTTGACTTCAAATTGCTCCCTCCTCCCATTGCCCTCCTTTCCATCATCCCCCCCTCCCTGCTTATCTCCTTCTGCCCCACTTTCCTGTATTGTAAGATAGGTTTTCATACCAAAATGAGTGTGCATTTTACTCCTTCCTTTAGTCTAATGTGATGAGGGTAAACTTCATATTTTTTTCTCAGCTCTCCTCTTTTTCCCTCCACTAAAAAGTCTCCTGATTGCCTCTTGAATGAGATATAATTTACCCCATTTCATTTCACCCACTCTCCTCCAACTACATTTCTCTCTCACCGTTTACCTTAATTTCTTTTAAGATATGGTTCCATCCTATTCAATTCACTCTGTGCTCTCTGTCTCTGTATGTGTGTGCATGTGTGTATGTGTGTGCATGTGTGTATGTGTGTGTGCGTGCACACATGTACGTGTGTGTGTATGTGTGTGTGTGTGTGTGTGTGTGTGTGGTCCCACCAACTACCCAGATACTCAAAAGTTTTAAGAGTTACAAATATTGTCCTTCCATGTAGGAATGTAAACAGTTCACCTTTGGTAAGTCCCTTATGACTTCTCTTTGCTGTTTACTTTTTCATGCTTCTTCTCATTCTTGTGTTTGAAAGTCAAATTTTCTTTTCAGCTCTGGTCTTTTCATCAAGAATGCTTGAAAGTCCTCTGTTTCATTGAAAGACCATATTTTCCCCTGAAGTATTATACTCAGTTTTGCTGGGTAGGTGATTCTTGGTTTGAGTCCTAGTTCCTCTGACTTCTGGAATATCCTATTCCACTCCCTTCGATCCCTTAATATAGAAGCTGCTAGATCTTGTGTTATCCTGATTGTATTTCCACAATACTGGAATTGTTTCTAGCTGCTTGCAATATTTTCTCCTTGACCTGGGAATTCTGGAATTTGGCCACAATGTTCCTAGGAGTTTCTCTTTTTGGATCTCTTTAAGGTGGTGATCGATGGATTCCTTCAATACTTATTTTGCCCTCTGGTTCTAGAATATCAGAGCAGTTTTCCTTGACAATTTCATGAAAGATGATGTCTAGGCTCTTTTTTTGATCATGGCTTTCAGGTAGTCCCATAATTTTTAAATTGTCTCTCCTGGATCTATTTTCCAGGTCAGTTGTTTTTCCCATGAGATATTTCACATTCTCTTCCATTTTTTCATTCTTTTGGTTTTGTTTTATGATTTCTTTTTTTATGATTTATTTTGTTTTATGGTTTCTCAGAAAGTCATTAGACTCCATCTGTTCCATTCTAATTTTGAGAGAACTATTCTCTTCAGTGAGCTTTTGAACCTCTTTTTCTATTTGGCTAATTCTGCTTTTGAAAGCATTCTTCTCCTCATTGGCTTTTTGAACCTCTTTTGCCAATTGAGTGAGCCTATTTTTCAAGGTGTTATTTTCTTCAGCATTTTTTTGGGTCTCCTTTAGCAAGGTATTGACCCATTTTTCATGCTTTTCTTGCATCTCTCTCATTTCTCTTCCCAGTTTTTCCTCCACCTGTCTAACTTGATTTTCAAAATCCTTTTTGAGCTCTTCCAAGGCCTGAGCCCACCAGACATCCATCTTGGATGTCTGAGATACAGAGGCCCCAACCTCCACGTCTTTCCCTGATGGTAAGAATTGTTCCTTGTCATCAGAAATGAAAGGTGGGAACATCTGTCCCCCAAGAAAGTAGCTTTGTATGGTCTTATTTTTCTTCCCTTTTCTGGGCATTTTCCCCACCAGTTACTTGACTTCTGAGATTCCTCTCCACCCCTGCCTAGATCCTCCCAGCTAGTGCTTGGGGTCTGAGATTCAAATGCTGCTCCCTAGCCTCGGGGCTTTCAGTGGCGGGCGAGGCTGCTATTCAATGTGAGCTTAAGTTCTGGTGCTTGGGTGGAGGCAGGGCCACCTCCCAGGCTCAGTTCCCTCAGGGGCTTTATGTGGAGACCTTTGGTAATGGCCCTGAGCTCCTGCTTGCTCTGGGAGTCCCAGGCTGCCGCTGCTGCCTCTGCTACTGCCTCTGCCACTGCCTCCTGAGGGGTCCCGAGTCACGGAGACCCCCCCGCTCCCTTCTCGGCCAGCCCAGAAGTCTCTCTCAGTGACCTGTGGCGCCTGTGGGTGGAGGGACCTTCGCGGCTGCCGGAGGTTCCGTCTCTGAAGCCTGCTCGGATCTGCTCCTCTGGGGCAGCACGTCTGGAGCGTGATGGACCCCTGGGGATGGCTTTCCAGGGCTCTCTGGAACAGAAAACTCTTCCACTGTGTTTCTGCACAGCTTGAAGTGCTCCAGAATTTGTAGGGAGTTCTTTTTACAGGAAATTTATGGGCTGTGGATTCGGAGCTAGCATACGTGAGTCTTTCTACTCCGCCATCGTGGCTTCTCCCCCCTAGGCCTGTCATTCTAACCACTGCACCATTTAGCTGCCCCAGGACCCATAAGACCTGACAGTTAGTTGGGTGGGGGGTGGGGAGTAGGGAAGGCCGAGCAGGATGGAGTGAATGTGAAGAGTTAAATATGTCTCCAAGGTTACAAACTTGAATGGATAATTATGGCAGTGTCCTCAGTAGTAACTAGAAAGTTAGAGCAAAGTGTCATTTAAAGGGAGAAAGATAAGTTCTGTTTTGGACACATCCAGGTTGAATTGCCTATGGGATGTTTGTGTGTCCATGTTTCTTAGGCAACTGGTGATGCAGGTGTAGAGGTGAGGAAAGACATGAAGGCTTGACATGTAGATTAGAGAGTCATCTGCATAGAAATGATCATTAACTTCATGGAAGCTGATAAGAGCTTCACATAGGTGGGATCAGAGGAAGAGAAGAGGGGTCTGGATAATGCCCTGGAATACAGACATGCACAGGAGGTTGGACAAGGATGGTGGTCCATCAAAGAAGAATGAGAAGAATCTGTAGGACAGATAGGAGGAGGACAAGGAAAGAGCAATATCTTGGAAATCCTAGATCAAATCCTGCAGGGAGGACAAGAAAGTCAATTGTCTCACTTTGTATTTCTATCCCCAGTGCCCAGCACAGTGCCTGGAACATAGGAGACACTTAAGACATTGACTGATTGAAAGATGAATACTGAGAAAAGGCCACTGCTTCACAAATAAGGGATTATGAGCATCTTTGATGACAGCAGATGGGGAATTAGGAAGTAGTAGGAATGCAAGGGGTTAAGAAGTGAGAAAAGGAGAGGTGTCAGATTAAATGGTTTATTCTAGCAATGAGGCTTTGAAAGGGAGGAAGCACGTGTAAGGCAGTAGTTTAAGGATGGCAGGGTCAAAGGAAGGTTTTAAACAACAGGAGAGATCTGGCTGAATAGAGGTAGTGGAGAGGGAGCCAGTGGATAAAGAGAGATCAGTGATTAGAGATGACTGAAGGGATAGGCTTCTGGGGTAGAAGCAGGGGACAGGATCAAGGACACAAGAGAGCAGTTGACATTACCTCTTCCTCTGAGGCTGCAGCACAGGAAGGGAGAGTGGGGATGGTCCTGAGTGGGTCTGAAGTCTACCACCAGGTTAAAGGGGGAGCTTGTGATGTTTGGCCCCTATTCTTTCAGCAAATATGGAGCAATGTCTTCTGTGGAGAGGTGATGGAGAGGAGGTGATAGAAGGCAACCTTAGAGAACATCTAGTCTAATCTCTTCATTTTACAGATAGTGAAATGGAATCCCCAAAAGGTGAGGTCATAATCATAAATTTAGAAGGGACCTTTGAGGTCATATCATTTTGCAGATGAGGATAATTAGACCTAAGAGGTCAAGTGAATTGCCTCGGGTCACAGGGGTGGCAAGGGGTAGCATGGGATTCAAAATCAAGTCCTCTCGCTCCACGTCCAGTGTTCTTGCCCAAGGTATATTATTAGTTATTGGCAGAAGTAAATTAGAACTTGGGAGTCTTGACTCCCAGGCTAGTGACTGTTCCCCTAGTCTGAACTGAACTAAGGGGAAGCAAAAGATTTGCATCTTAATCTTGTAACCAAAGTATAGCTAGGATATTCCCAAAGTCTTAAAGTATTAATAATTTAAAACTGCCTTAAGACTTTAATAATACCCTGTATTTATTTCAAATGGGGGAAATTATGTAGTTAAAAGTGTAAAAGCATAATTGGGTTATGACTTGTTGCCTCATAGTGTCATGAAGCAAGCCTAGAGGGGTCACAGTGACATCTTGTGTTGGTGCTAATTACCTCGTGCTCTAGACTTCAGTAGTACAATTCAATTCATAGCCAATAAATGAATACAAGAGAACACAGGTTGTCTGGTGGGGTTTCTCCCGATAATATGTGCCTTGGAGAGGAATGGAGTAGGGCTGACAACAAGAACAATGACCTCTTGTTTCATCTAGGCTACAAAGGGTTACAAAGCACAGCATCTCTGAAGCCATTTCTACAATAACCTCATGAAGTAAGCAGTGCAAGGAGGAGGAAGGAAGGGACCTAGGGAGATCCCTGAGGAAGGAAAGGACCTAGAACAGAACCCCCAAGTTGGAAAGGACCTCAGAGACTTTCTAGTCCAATTCCCTCAAGTGCCATCATCCAGATCACCCCAGTTGCTAGTGACCTGCCTGAGTGAAATGAATTTGTATTCTGTGTTGTGCATGTCTTATTTCCTCACCAAAAAAGATTGCAAGTTTCATTAAGACTGGGGAACTATTTTATGTAGGGATTTTTTCTTGTTCTTTGTACTCCTCTCCCCAGTGCCTAGCACATAGTAGGTTCTCAATAAAGCTCTGTTGATTGATTGCCTGGAGTTGTTTAATCCCTCCTTTCACATGGAAGACAGAGTGCTACTGTAAGAAGAGCAATGGTTTGGAATGAGAGGACCTGGATCCAAACTCTTGGCTCTACTCCTTGTTACCAGGTCACTTCTCATCTGTACAATGAAGTGTTTAAGTTTGATGGCCCTTAGGTTTCTTCCACTTCTAAATCTATAATTCTAATCCAACATGAACAAACTGAAGTCCAGAGTCCAATTCAGACACTAGTGAGAAGGTCTTCTATTACATCCTAGTTCTTCAGGTATGAGGCTGGGGCTGGGGCTTCCTACACTGTGAAAAGCGAGACCCTCTGGGCACAGTCAGCCCTTTCCCACCCCATCCCCACTCCTCTTTATTGCTCTGTGCACCTCTTCTTGCACTGAGATTCTCTTATTCGCTCATTCCTGATTTTCTTTCATTTTCAAACCTCTCTAAGATCCTTGCTGTTTGGGGAATCAACATATACCACACATCTCTATAGCACCACTCCCCTGTCTCCGTCCCTGCCTTCCAGACACACTACTGTGCCCGGCCTTCATTTTCTAAAAATTTTATTTCTTAGTGTGGCAATCATACTGGTAATTACACCTGGTGAGTCCAAAAGGAGAACACCAATATTTATCTCAAAAACACATAATCCCTCCATCTGAACGGTCAATAAAACTGCACTGGCCAAGATTCAGTGGCCTGGCTCCCCGGCCATCAGTGGAACATATTACCTGTCACGTACACTGCTCTCTCACTCGGTGGGCTGACGCCAGTGCTGTTCAAAGCTGTGACCCAAAATTCATATTGGGTATTAGGCACAAGGTTGGCCACAGAGTAGTGTGATTCTTTGACATTCACTGTAAACTCTGAAATTAAAAAAGAAACATGACCTTAGTTCTTTTATAAAACTTGGAAATGAGCAGAATGTCCGTGAATTTTTTCATTGCTTTAAATCCTGAAAACAGCTCCCCCCGAAGCTCTTAGCACAGTCATCCTGTGATGAAGAATCTTCTCAGAACAAAGATGTTTTATAATTCAATTCAATTCAGTAAACCTTTACTAGCACCTACAAAGTGTAAGGCACTGTCTTAGTGCAAGGGATACAAAGACAATAAAAAAGGAAGGAAGGAAGGAAGGAAGGAAGGAAGGAAGGAAGGAAGGAAGGAAGGAAGGAAGGAAGGAGGGAAGGAACCCTTCCCTCAAGGAGCTCACATACTCCTGGAAAGATAGAAAACATACACAAATAACTAAAAACAAAATATGAGGAGACATATGGATGTATAAAAATACCAGAGGTATTTTTCCCTGTCAAAATCAGAGTTTTGAGGGTTTTCCCAAATTATTATTATTAATAATAATATCTAACATTTATGTAGTAATAAAGCACTTTCAAGTTTGCATAGTGATATACATACATTCTTTTACTGGAGAACCACAGCAATCCTGTAAGGCAGGGTATTGTGTCAACAAGTCCACAGTCAATACGCATCTATTAAGTATCTACTATGTACAGACACTGTGCTAGATGATGAGAATACAAAGAAAGGCAAAAAATAATTCCTACTCTCAAGGAATGTACATTTTAATACCATGTCCATATTAAGGTATATACAAGATATATAGAGTGTACAAAGGCAGTTTGAAAAGGGAAGGTATTTCCTGAGGGAAGCTCCAGAAGTATCTGAAATACTGAAATACTCAGCCAGTGTTCCTGGCTGAGGGGCCAGGAGTTAAACCATGGAAAGGAGGTGAGAAATAAGATGGCATGTAGTAGAAAAAGGCAGATCAAGAATAGCGCTTTTTCTCTTAAGAGATGGAGGAAATATATGTGTAGGCAGCAGAGAGGAAGCCAGTAGATAAGCAGCAGTGTAAACTGAGAGAGTGGGGATGTTACTGGGGGTATTTGCTGGAGAAGCCAGGAGGATGTAGGATTAAAGGCACATGTAGAAGGTTTTGTCTTGGCAAGAAGGATTACATTTTTTTAAATCTCAAATTAGAATAAAGGAAGAAATAGTGGATGAAAATATCCAAGTTATTTAAGATGAGGAAGAAGGAAGAAGAGGGTCCCCATGGCAAATGATCTCATTTTTTGGTGAAGGTCCCTGGCTTCGAGGTGGGGGGGTGGGAAGTAGGTATAGTGGGGAATCTGAGGATAAGAAGGTTTGGAACAGCCACTGTGAAGAGAGGGATAGAATGAATCCATCAGAAAAGAATATTTTTCTTGCTATATGAGGACACAGGGGAGATGAAACAACATAAATTTGTAGTGGGACTAGTAGGTATAGTTCCATGAATTCCTCCAGCTCCAGAATTATCTGAATGAGAGCGAAGGGGATAGAAGGTAGGAGTAACTCCACTGAGGGTTGACAAGTCATGGTTGGCAGTGGAACAAAGGGCAAAGGAATCCAGGGTGGAAGACAGTAAAGATCTGGTTGACCAAGGGTGCAAGATAGGAAAAGGAGCAGAGTCAGCTATTGTGAGGGTAAGGGTCTAAGACTGTATATAATTTCAGTGTTACAGAATAAACCTTGATTTTACTGGTCTGGGCAGGCCCTCTGTAACTCCATGCTGCCTGTTAACGGCTAACTTACAGCTTTTATCTGTCAGTACATGAAACTAATCCTTATGCAACTGTGATGTCTAACTTTGTGTTTAGTATCTCAGCTTGTCTTTTTGGAGACTTCATTCATTTTCCATCTTCCTGTGCTCCCTTGCTCCCTTACCTCAGACCTACCTCCAAACTCTCCATCAAAATTAGCCTAATTTAATGAAAAGAGCGCTGCACCAGGAGTCTAGGAGAATTAAGTTCTAGTTCTGTGACTGTGACCCTAGTAAGCTAGTTATTTCCCTCTCTGACCCTCCATTTCCTCTTCTGTCATTTTAGATGATTGGACTAAGTTCTCTTTTAGTTCTAATATTCTACTTCTCTGAGTCAGCTGAAAATAAGAAAAGACTGATATCAGTCACTTACTTATCCTGGTCTTCAATAACTCAACCCTCCCATTTCCTCACCACAGGGTCTTTGCTTATTGCAGGTACCCAGTGACCTAATATTCTAATATTCATTCCACAATAAAAATAAGCATAGACCTGTTATCAGTGATTTACACTGAGAAATGGGTCAAAAGTTATGAGTCGTAGTCTTTCCCCCTGCAAATAGTCCCTCCTGTCCTGGACAAGACAAGATCTGGAATGCCCTTGGGGGTACCAGCACAAATGTCTCATCATCACTAGAGTTTTTCAAGACCTGGTAGGTTTCCAATGTCCAGCCTAAGTCTCCAAACCTTTCAATTAATCGAAATCAAGTACTGACTTCAGCCTCTACTATGCAATAATAGTAGCTAGCATTTATATATCTCTCAGGTTTGCAGTACATCTGTTATCTCATTTGATCCTCTAGGTACAGTGCTAGGTACTGGGATAGAAGAACAAAAATTAATCCATTCCTGACCTCAGAGTTCATAGTCTATCCAAATGAGTCAGTCCCTTCCTCCTTTGACATTCCCTTCCCTTTCTTCCTCAAGACTCCAAGATACATTTCTTCTGTTTTCTAATTATTTGTTATTTCAGGTAGAATTTGGTAATATTTTTTTACTCAAACCTCACTTTTCTGACATCATGGAGTAAACCTCCTATGCCCCTTGTGCTATTTATACCTCTGGCAATTAAGTTTGAGAAAAGCTGTGTGTCACTGGGACCGCTGTTCCCTCTGATTTTTAAAGCTGTGAAAAGACAGTCCTCAGGAGCACATTGTAAGGTCTGAGTGTACAGAACAGTTCAATGTCATAATCAAACCAGATTCAAAACCAAGGTAATCTCACTCATTTAAGCAAAGGAATAATTACAATTGCCTGTGTGGTAATTAGGCACAAATGGTATCAAACATTTATAGATCTTTTTCTTCTCTTCTTTCTTAACCCTCTAGTCTCAGCAATCAGCATCAATGTTGCTGGTACCATATTAATTTTAAATGAAATTCCATTTTTTACTTTATTTTTTATTTTTGGAAGGGGGAAGGCAAGGCAATTGGGGTTAAATAACTGGCCCAAGGTCACACAACTCGTGTGTCAAGTGTTAGAGGTTTAATTTGAACTCAGGTCCTCCTGACTCCATGGCTGGTACTTTACTCACTGTGCCACCTAGCTGCCTTGAAATTCCATTTTTTAAAAGACACCTGTCATATTTCAGATCTCTAAATGGGGCAGCAGATTAGTGCAGTGGGAGGAGAACTCGGCTCTACTACTGCTCTGTGTGGCCCAGGCAAATTCTTTAACCTCTCCGGGCCTCAGTTTTTCCATTTATAAAAATTAAAGGGTTTTACTAGATAATCTCTAAGGTCCTTCCAGTTCTAAACCCATGATCTTCTATAAACGTTACACTAAACTCAGGAAAAAGATATTATTTTCCCCTACTTGTTTAATTCTCCTCAGCTAAGACCATCAGGCATTTTATGTTTTGATAAGATCCTTCTTTTTTTTAATTAATTTTTTTTTTTGTTTTCAGTGTTTGACAATCACTTCCCCTCCCTCTCCCTCTTTCCCCACTCCCTACTGATGAGACCATTTTTCAAAAGATATTAGAATTGCATGCTCAGGTTGTTGGATTTAAGATTGTGGCTGGTTAAAGTGCTCTATTTCTAGAAGAGCCTAACCAGTTCAGAAATCTAACTAGAGCATGTAATCATGGCTTTGTTCCAAGGCACTAAAATTTAAGGGGATTAATAATTCTTCCCTCTTTCCCTCTTTCAACAGCTGAGATAAAACTAAACTTATCACCTAGTTAGCAAGAATAAATAGTTAAGTAGGAAGCTGTCACTATGGCAATTCCAAAGAGCAACAACATTTCTTAGCCAATGGCTTTGTCTGCTCTTCTGTAGCCTGTATTCAGAGCCTCTCACTGTCAGTAACCTGATTACGTGGTGAAATTAAATATCACCTTCCCAATTATATTTTGGGTTGGGGGCCCTCAATGCATTTTGACATTTTTATGTTGAATACATATTTACAAATTAGAATACAAAATAGAACTGTAAAAAGATACTAGACCACTATAGCTGACATCAGCTCTCCATCTTTTGCACTTACTAACTGTATGACTAAATTTAGCAATTAATCATGGATGGCCTTATGACATTGGCATTTAAATCTTGGTTATTTAACTGTTCGTGTATTTATAGCTTATTTCTTCAACTAAACTCTCCATTTCCTAAGGGTAGGGAAAATGGTTTATCTCCATTTGTATCCTCAAGAGCAGGGTTTCTTGTGTTCTGTATTTTGTGTTCTGTATCCTTTTGGGAGTCTGATGAAACCATGGATCTCTTCTCAAAATAATCTTTTTAAATGTGTAAACTATATAGGATTACAAAGAAAACTGATTATATTCGAGTCAGGAAAACCTGAGTTCAAATCCAGCTTCAGGCACTTACTAGCTATGCGGTCCTGGTCAAGTCACTTCACCCTGTTTGCCTCAGTTTCCTCATCTGTAAAATGAGCTGGAGAAGAAAATGGCAATCTACTCCAGTATCTTCACCACAAAAATCTAAAAATCGGGTCACCAAGAGTCATAAACAGCTGAAGATGTCTAAACAACAACTGTATTAATTTAAAATTTGGTCTTTTGACCTATGAGATTTTGTTTCTTTAATTGGTTAGGTCTGCCCATTCCCCTTCTCCTTACTAGGACATCAGCAGCTGAGAGAATGTAGAGGTAGAATTAATTGCTTTGAAAAAATAGTTAATAAAGTTTGAATGACTTCTTGGGGGCCAGGGGAGGATTATCGCTATCCTAAGCAATGCCAAATTGCTTCTGTGGCCCTTGAGAACAGGGTAATTCCCAGATGATCAACATAATAACTGGTATTTATAGGGTGCTTAAATGCTTTCAATTTGAGCCTCACAGTGGCCTTGAGAGATAGGGGCTAAGATCCCCATTTTACAGACAAGGAAACTGTGACTAACAAAGGTCAAGTGACTCATCCAGGGTCACACAGTGAGTGTGCATGTGAGGCAGGATTCAGTCTGAAGTCTTCCTGACTCCACATTCAGTACCCTATGCTACCTGGCAGCTGGATCAGCCTCCCTTAGACCAGGAGAACTTTGTTTTGTTTTCAGTGCAGAAGAGCTGCTTAGTCTCTGAATGGTATACCTAAAAGCTAAGCAATTTTCCAACAAGAAGTTGAAATAACTCATGAAATAACAAACTCTCTCCTCCAGTCTTGCTAAGGATGTACATTCATTCAGTTAATTATCTCTACATTCATGCAAAAATCATTTATCAAGAACTTACTATTCATTCAGCAAGCATGTAGTAGTAGTAATAATAAATAGCTATCATATGTGCGATATTTTAAGGTTTGCAAAACACTTTACTAATATTATTTCATGTGATCTTCATAACTCACAATTTGATCCTCTACTATTATTATCCCCATTTTAAAGATGAGGAAACTGAGGCAGACAGAAGTTAAGTGACTTACTCAGGGTGACACCATTAGAGTCTGAGGCAGGATTTGAATTCAAGTCTTTCTGATTATAAGTGCAGTATTCATATCACCTGGCAGCCTCTGTAACACCTAACTTCCTTTATTTATTAAATATAAATTAAAAGCACTTGTCAAATACCTACTATATACCAAACACTATATTAGTCACATTAGATACAAAGACAAAAAAATGAAATGATCCCTGTCCTCAAGGAGTTTATATTCTGGTAGATTGAAACAAGTACACAGAGAAGTAAATAAGCAATAAAGTAATTTCAGGAGAAAGGACACTAGCAAATTTGGAAACAGTTTCCTAACTGATGTCTCTTAGGATCACAGATCTCAGAAGTCACGTAAGGCTCATTTCATTTCCCCTACCCCAATACCACAGCCTTCGCTCTATCTTATGCATAAGCACTAGACTTAAGTTGATAAATATAACTCTGAACATAGCATGCTTATGAAACCATACCTTTTCGCTTCTCACTTTGTGCACCATCACTGACAGGTTTATAAAACAGCTGGTAGCTTTCTACAGTATCGTCAGAGAACAGACTCCAGCACACCTTGACAGACGTCCCTGTAGCAGAGTTAGGCGTTTGTGTATTGATCACTGGAGCACAAGGAGCTATATATAGTGAAGGAAGAAAAAATAAGCTAGAGACAAAGGTATCAAAGAGAGATTTATTTCAAGCTATGCTTGCCTGATGAATTCATAGAAGTTCAGCTTCTTCTAATCCAACCCATAATGATCTTTCTCCATTCTATTTTAATTTCTTTCTAAATAGTCAAGAGCAATCATCTAGAATTAGAGTTTCTCCTTCTCTGAACATTCCTGGAGAAAGATGAACAAATTCTTATTCTCCAACTTTCCTTTTTCAGAAATCCATGTAGAATACCTCCAACCCTTTTTATTTTGCTTGGTATATCTCCCATTGCCAATCAGTCTGTGAGTTTGGGTGGCATGAATCAGTCCCCTAAATCTTTATCACCAAGGAATACACAGATAAAATAGTTTCCATGAGAAGTTCAGTCTTCTTCCCCAGGCATTCCCATAAAGAGATAAGTGGTGCTATATTCTCTTGAGAGTTAACCTGAGTAGTGGCTTTTTCATTCAGTGATTGGCATTCCTAGCAACTTGAACAACTCAAATGAATTCCTCCCACCACATTCCTTTGCCCCAACTATAGACAGACTAATCGATAACTTTCTAGGTATTGGATTCTTTAGAAAATAAGAGTTTATGCATGTGAATCAGCTGTGGAAACAAACATCATGATGAATCTCTAATAAACTCTTTAAGAATGTGGGGAAAATGGAAATCAGATCACCAGCATCAGAGAACTCCCTGATGCTTCAAGATACAGCTTAAGGTTAATGCCCAAAGTAGTGGCAATAGCTCGAGAGTTGTTCCGACTCTGCTACCCACACAGCTGCTCTCTTCCCACCCTATACCACACCCTGGCCACCTCTACTTCTCTACCCAAAGGCATTGTGTAATGGATATAACTTCAGCCAAGAAGTTTTGACTATTTACTTTATGCAGCCTTGTGTGAGTCTATTCATTTCAGTCTAACCTTTGTGTGTCTTTACTTCCTATTAGGTTCCTACATTCTCTGTGGTCCCATTGTCAGCTATTATAAATTGGAGCTATTGATATTCTCAACCTAAAAAGGTGAGGGGGCCAGAGAGAGCCTACCTGATCATCACCCCAGCAGGTGATTGTCTACCTCAGGAATGATAGAATCTCAGGACTGGGGCAAAAGTCCGGGAAAAAATAAGACAGTAGTAAGAGAATTGTAATCATGCTGTGGATAGTTGAGGAATGGGATGCATCATTCAGAAAGATTGCCTGTGTATGGGGGGAAAGAGAGAAAACTTGGAGGCCCTTTGGTTTGAGTGTAAGACTAAAGTAGAGGAAATGAGCCTATATTCAGGGGAGAGATCAGACAGCTTGGTTAAGGAGTGGGACAGAACAAGTGTGAAGAAGGGTGCCTATGAAGGGCAGGGTACAAGTCCACCTATGAACTGACTCCTATGACACTATGTTTTATGGAGTAGGGGAGACAAAGAGTATAAAGAGGTTGAGACCTGTGCTATCCCTTTGTAAATTTGGGTTTACAAACCTAGAACACACGAGACTGCTTATTTCTTTTCAAATAGTGTGCCTGGACTTTGAATAGCTACTAGGAGGTATATGGCAATGCCTGGCTTTTATGTTCATGACCTAATATGTTTCCATTCTACTCTGCTTTTTTCTGTTAAAGAATTAAAAGTACAAAAATGTAGTTATTAGCTAATCAGTAATTTGTACTCAGCATAACATGTTTAAAAGACTCCTGTGGCTTAGAGCAAGATTTTAAAATACAAATGTTTAGTTACAATTTATGATCTTTCTCATTAACCTTTAACTATGATGAATTACTGCCTAATCTTCTAATGGCCTTCCTTCTTCCTCCAGCAGAAAACAGCCTTTAAACTCATTCTGGTCCTTTTCTTCACATAGAAAATACTTTTGGAACACTTGTATAGCTCAGATTCTGGTTTCTGGACTTCAGGATTTTAGAGTGTTTTAAGGTTTTAAAAAAGCCTTTGCAGGCAACTTTCTTTAGGCCTTTGAACACTCTCTAGAAGACTAGGCCTTTAGATCGCGGTATGCCTGAGAGAAAAGGCATTTAAATTACATTCTTAGCATACTCCATGATCACTCCAGGTGCTCCCTGCTTCCTCTGACTCCTGCGTCTTCTTTGAAAAGATGCCAAAATTAGAAAGAGAGAAAAATCATATTGCAGTAAGATGCAGGTCTCTATAAAATCCCAAGATGGTCTTTTCCCATTCAGAAATAAGTTCTGTAACTGCTTTATGAATTATTTCCTCCATTCTTGCTTTTATTTGTTCTATATTTTCATAAAGCTGATATCCTTAGTAACCCTACATCAGGCTTCCAGAAGCCTGTCCCTGTCTCCTTAAAATAAATAAATGAATGAAAAAGCAAACAAATACATGAGATCACTCAATTTTTTTCAGGTAAATAGTTTTAAATGCATTTGAAGAGAACAGAACAAGCATTTTAAACAAACAGGTTTATTTTGACAATCTTTCAATATAAAGGAGGAATAAAAGCCTGATGCTGAGCTGCTGGCTCAGGGATCTATAGCTGCTGTTATTGGTAATATTTGGAAGAGCACTGATTTCTTGATCTCCATCTGACACCAAGATCTCACCTCTAAATTTGTAACTAAGTAGTAGTAGTAAGTAAGCCATATCCCTGGCTAAGGATTTGAGGTCTTGAAGGGCAGGGGTTGTGGTGAGGGTCACAGATTTGGGGTTTTAAGGGAATGAAGGTGGAGGGTGGAGGGGATAAAATTCGACTTGCCAGATATCTGAAACCCTAAATTTGGACTGTTACAATAGATCATCATCACCTTAAGGTTTTGAAGACAGCTTTCTTCAAGTCTTCAAAGAGATATGAATCATTTCATAAGCCTTTAAAACATACACAAATGAGCCATTGTTATAATTATTATCATTCCACAGCATCAACTTTGATTTCTTAAAGGAATCCAGATAAAAGATCATTTCCTGGTGCTCCTGGCCAACGGTTCATTTCCTTTTCATGGAATGCTGCTAAGCCTGGGGTTGTAACCTAAAGAGAATGTTTGATTTTTTTTTTTTTTGATGTGAAGTTTATGCCAATTAGTCCCATTATTTTATAGCTGCAACATAGCTGTCCACAGGATTTTTATGGTGAACAGTTCTTCTAATGGGGTAAGGGAACTGGGTCAACTTTTCCTGTAATGATCTTGCAAATAAGTACAAAGCTTTTACTGACCCTCACAACTTGTTTGGCCAGCCCTCTTCTCTAGGGGAATTACAAGTACTATGGTTAAAGAAATAAAAGCAGCAATACTTTCCTGGAACAAACCAGGTGAATTGGTAGCTATTTACAAAGCTGGACCAGCTACGATCTCAAAATGACGTCTTAATCCTGCCTCATGACAAATCTGAGGCCTAAAAATCCTCCAAGGGGATAGTTACCGCAGGCACTTTTACCCCTGAATTCTATCCCTTAAGAGCTTCTGGAGGTAAAGATAAAAAACATGAAGGCTAGAAGGAAAATGGATTTCTAAAATCTTGCTTTTAGTTAAAAAGTGGAGGAACATTAGCTTGTCACAATAGACATTTCCCAAGTATCAAGTATTCAAACTTGAAATTGACGCTAAGCTTGTCCATTTATTGAAAACTACCTGGAATGGCATTAATAGAATCCATCAGCTGCTCAATGTCAGAGAAATCGATGGTTTGGTCTTCAAAATCTGGATGTGTGGAAAGCTCTACATCTGTTTTGGTTTTCAGGAATTCTCCGAGTCTGCACATTTAAAAGACTGTGTTAACAATGCATAGGATGATGCCATTGGGATATTGCTTACACTATTCTGTCACTGCTAATGGATGGAGGGGGAGTTCTTTGTTCTGTTTTTCAATGCAGAAAGTGCGTCTTTATTTCTTAATGTTAAGTTTCTTTTGGTTGCATAGAAAATATGAACAGGAATTCTGGAATTTTGCCTTGCTTTGATCATCTGTTTTAAGTATGCTCAGTGCCGGAATCAGGTGTAGGCTCCCCATGCATGAAAGGAATGGTTAGTGTGCAAAGAAGGACACGTTAGAATTCTGCTGTCCATGGTACTTAGGTTTTTGTTATAATGTCAAGTCACAGGAATTACAGTAAAGGTTCAAAGCCTCTGTTGGTCAGCAACACAAAAGGGGTGGTGGTGAGTTGAACAGCAGTGTGAGAGTGGGGAAGCAGTTACAGTTTTCAAATCTTACCTAGGGCATACGTTTTATCCTAGCTCTGGGTAAATGACATATAAGGGCAACAACAATAATTCATGCTAATAGAGTGCTTTGAGGTTTACAAAGCAGAGATATAAGGGGATGCATTAGAAACCATCTCCAACCAACGTGAGAGAGAGGGAGACAGGAAAGCAGGGAATGGGCATAAACCTCTTGGACAGAGACTCAGGAGACATTCAGGAGTTTCTTCAGAAGTTCTGAAATGGGACTGGCCCCTTGGGTTCTCACCTGTGCTAAGAAGGATTCCTAGAGCCTCAGCACCACTCAAGAGTTCTCAAAGACCATTTCACCTGTGTGTGTACCTTTCAGGGCCTTTCATATTCCTCCTAAAGTTGTTCCAGGGTCCTGTAGTACAAGGAATGGGTCTCTGCCCAATACTCCCTCCACAGACACCCACTCCGTCTCTTCTTCCCTCCAAGTGCTTTGTTATTGCTCTTTCCCAGAAACAATGAGGGTGCCATGGCTGTGGAACCCCTAATCACTGGTTTATCTCCACATACATTGTGGGACTATGAGTTTTAGGGACCTAAATTCATGCCATCACACAATACTGATGTACATGCTAGAACTTCTATCTGACATGAAGTTATATAGTCTCATGGTTTCTGTTGCACAGCTAGCAGCCCTGCAAATAAAAATTCTCAAGGTTCTCATTTATAGACGCAAGCAGGGTGGCCAAAAGACTTGGTTTTCAGTCACAATCCCATCATTCCCTAATTATGTGGTAATGATCAAATTACTGAAGCTCAGTTTCTTCTTCTATAAAACTGGAATAATATCCTGTCTACCTTGATGAGTTGTTATGAGGACCAAATGAGATAATGTAGAGGAAAAGATTTTGTGAAGTGAAAAATGATCATTCTCTTCATCAAAGTAGACACGTAAGAAAGGATCCTCTGCAGTGACTGCCCCAGAGTGTCGTATCATTTGTCAAAAGTCTGCGAACAAAACTAGCATCAATTGGTGGAAGGTACAAAGAGGCAGATTTGGGGAGGATTTCTGCATAGAAGGAATTTTCTTATAATAGAATCATGCAGTAATGGAATAAGTTTGCCTTAGGATGTGGTAAACTCTCCGTCACTAAAAATATCAATGCAATAGCTGAAGGTTCATCTATCAAGGACATAGTAGAATGGATTCCTGCATTGTTTGGAAAGTAGGACTAGGTAACCTCGAAGGTCACTTCAAATTCCAAGAGCATATGATTCTATAACCCATATATGGCAAAGGGTGTCTGGGAGTCTTATAAGAGGGAGCCCAACACATAGCCTAATCTGACTATTAGTTTTTAAATGATATAGATATTTCTCTTTCTTTTTTCCACCCACTTTGGGATTATGAAACAATTTCTAATTAGATAGTTGGGGCAAGAGGGAGAAGGCAAAGCTAAAAACACAGAATCATAGGGTTAGAGCTGGAAGGGATCTCTTAGATCATCTAACTCAATCTTCTCATTTTACAGATATGTAAACTAAGGTCCAGAGAGAAGTAACTTACCTAAGATTCCACTGGTAATAAGTAGAAAATCAAGAATTCTAATCAAAGTCCTTTAATTCTTCATCTACTCCAACTTTCTAATCATCTATTTGGATTTCATTGTAGTAGTAGTAGTAGTAGTAGTAATCATAGATTGCTAGTAGTAATCATAGAATACTGGAGTCAGAAGGAACATCGAGTCCATCTCCCCTTTTTTCCAGATGAGGAAATTAAGGTCAATTGAGTTACTCATGGTATAATGATAGGTGGCTCATAGTAAGCCTGGAACAATTCTAAAATCAGTGTTAGAACTGAAGGAACCTTATATCATCTAGTCTACTCTTTCATCTATGGAAGAAATCAGGCCATGTAAGTAAAAGATAATTTAACTTAAGTTTTGTTTCTTACAGAGAAATATAAAATGCGTAATACAAAATATTCCTCAATTCTATATTATGTCTAATTATGAAAAGAATGGGGTGTGTGGGGGGGGGCGAGGTGTGCAATGACGAAAAAGGAAAAAGCAGAAAGTGTTATCACTTGAGTGCTGTCCATGGTTCCCTCAGGTTTTAGGGAGGGTAGGCAATAGGATCCATACTACAGTTGGGCAGCTTCCCTTTTTCTTCTCTCCCATCTCACTCTCCCTTCCTAGCAGCTATCAGAAATCATCTCAGGTGTCATACCAGGCATCATCACACCTTTCTATTAAGTCCTGCAGAACCACTCTAAGAGTCCAGTGAAGAAAAGCCTAGTGGCTTGTATATGAATCAAGAAGTTTACTGTAGTTTTCTCAGTGTTGCTGAGTACTGCTATGGCAAAGATATTCTGAGTAGAATAGCATGTCTAAGAAAGCTTAGTCCTGGTATATTTGGTGACTGATCCTTTTTCCATCTTCCTGCATGCTATTTCTTGCAGGCGTCTGTATATTTTGGGTGTTTGCTGAGAAGTGGACTTCCTCTAGATGGTTGCTTGTCTGTATCTCTCAAGGAAAGACTGGGGAGACCCAGAAGCATCTTCTGAACAGAACAACCTCTAAAAATGGGGAGCCTTTGATACTTCCTAGTCACAGGGTAGCTAATCCCCAGGATTGTGAGTGTGTGTGTGTGTGGGGGGCGGTGTAGATATGTGTGTGTGTGTTTATGACTTTATTTTATACTTCTAAGGTCTATATCTAAAAATAGAGCAAACAACCTTGCAGGGAAACAGATCACATACAGAAAGGACAAAAAGAGGCAGAAAGAGAAATAGAGATACAGACACATGGAAATGTGCGTGCACATGCACATATATGCATACACCCAAACTGAAAGGGTCTAATTTCAAAATCAACAAATCAACCAAGATCCAGACCTACAGGGGCAGAGTTTATTGTGAATCTCCTCAGCTTAGTATACCTAGATGGTATTTTGAAATTTTGTTTTACAAATGCTCATGAAATAAATTCTATAGCAGTTGATTTTTGCAAGGTGGTAAGTCCTTTTTTTCTTTAAACTAATTTACATCTACAAGCATTTTAAATATTGTTTTGATTTTTCATTGATGTTCAGTCATCTAATAGCCACAGCAGGGATGCAAATCAATAATGTTAAGTGCCTACTATGTGCAGGGCATTATGATAAATTCTATGGATATAAAGACAAATGAAACAGTTCTTACATTAATAGAAATATAAAATATAATGCCCAAAACAAGAGGAATAATTGTCCAATTATACTCTTTTCTGGTCAGATTATATTCGTCAAAGCAACAAACATTTATTGTATATCATACATGCCTGGCACTGTGTGGGCTGATGATTGGAGCTAGTGATAGGGACAGAACCTATGATTTCCTTGAGATAGGGAACCCTCCAGGAAGAAACTCACTCTGCCAAAGCAGATTGGCACCTACTCTATAACCCTCAGCCTTAGAGAGTTGCCCACAACCTTGAGAGATTAAATTACTTCTCAGGGTTACATAGTCCATACTGTGTTAGACACAGATCTTTCTAACTTTGAGGCCAGTTCTCCATCTACTATGTCATCACATTTGTCAGGTGCTAAAGATACAAAGAACAAAATCAAGATGGTCCCTGACCTCAAGGTATTTAGATTCTACTGCTGGGGGAGGGGTGGGAGTGTTGGAGCATAACATGTATACCATTGAGATTAGAAGTTTATTTAAGAAAGGAGAGAACATTGAATAACTTGAGGTGATCAGCAAAGGCTTCCTAGAGAAGATACACTCAAGTTTCAATAACTTTTCTCTCTTATAGTACATATATATACATTTATCATACACACACACATATATATATGCACATACATATATAATACATATTTCCTAAAATATTTAAAATTATTTCAAAACCTTTTGGATATTAATTTTATGGTCTTTAAAAGTATATCTCTAAGGAATTGGCTACATCTAAACTCAGTTGTGTTAATTTCTCTAGATTTATCAATCAACAACCATTTATTTATTAAGCATCTGCTGTTTGTCGGGCACTGTGCTAAGTATTGGGAATACAAAAAAAGGCAAAAGAAGCCCCTGCCCTCAAAAAGTTCACCTAATGGGGGAAACAAACATGAAATAATGTATACAAGAAATAGAGTGAATGAAAGGTAATTTCTCAGATGGGGAGGCACTGGGAGGTCCCTTGCAGAAGGTGGGATTCAAGCTGAATTGAACTGAATCTTAAAGAAACTAGGGACTCTAAGAGGTGGGGATCTAGAAGGAAAGCATTTTAAGCATGGAGAACAACCAGTGCAAATGTACAGAGGTGAGAGATGTACTGTTATGTATAAAGATTGCAAGGAGTGGGGTAAAGTCTTTAACAGATCGTAAATGTAGGAAGGAACCAAATTGTAAACAGCTTGAAATGCCAGAGGACATATTTGATCCTGGAGGTAAACAGGGAGATGTTGGAGTTTATTGTATATTGTGATGCAGTCAGAAGGAGACTTTGGAAAATTGCTTTGGCAGGTGGGTGAAGGGTGGGTTAAGTGGGAGAGACTCCAAGTAGGGACACCAATTAGAAGGTTATTGCAGTAGTCCAAGTGAGAGGTGATGAGGGCTTGAACTAGGGTGGTAGTCATGAGTGGAAATAATATAGAATGTCAGGAAAGGTCAGGAATTAGAAGGTCCAGACTCCATTCCTATCTCTGCCATAGACTACCTGGAGAAATGAGTTACCTACATCGTCTCTCTGGCCCTCATTTTCTTCATCTGCAAAATGAGGGGGTTATGGTCCTTTTCAGCTATAAAATATCATTACTCTAAAGCCATTTGTGTGTCAATCTAAAGCATTCACACCCTAGAAGAAAATTCTGGCAACTCAGCCAATTGGAATTGAAAGTACTTAGACATAGAGAAGGGTGGGGAGGTGGGGAAAAGAAATGAAAATGCAATGTATGCCAAAATACAAATATTACCTGTCAGCCATAGTTACTGCATCCTAGAAAGAAAGGGAAAGGGGGAGGGGAATTAAAGGAAAATGATGAATATTTCACATCAGTAGAAATTCGGTGTTTAAATAAAGCAAAAAAAAAAGGAATTATATAATATCAGATTTAATTAAATCTGATTTTATTCCAGTGACAAAAATTAGTTGATGCCAAGACTAAGTAGAAAGTTAGTAACACCAAGTTTACCTTACATTTGGTTTGATGCAAGCAGCCCTCCTACATCTGAATGAGAAATTTTTAAAAATTTCCAGAGCTCCTTTTCCTTTCAGAGAAAAACTATTTCGAATACCCTCTTGTTCCTCTCTGCATCTACCAATCTCATTGTGATTTCTAAGAATGTGCTACTGAATAAATCCTTTCACAGAAGATATTTGTTGGGTGCCTCATGTGCAAGGCCCTTTGGGGGAATCAGAGCTTTAATAAGCATGGGGTGACTTGGTCTCTGTCCAAAACCACTGAAATGAGAGGATGCTGACAATATCTACATTCCTCTGGTAGTACAAAAGCATCTGGGTTTAGTTAGGATTAGGCAAGTAGGACTGGGTTTGTGATTGCAATAGAATAGGGCTCTCCAGTGAAGAAACTTCTACCAGTGAGGGTCAGTCCTTTCTTTGCTATTTAGAGTCATAAAGAGTTATTTAGAGCCCTGAGAGGTGGAATGATTTGCCCAGGATCTTATGATAGAGGCATATCTTAAGATCAAGTCTTTCTGAATTAGAGGTTCACATTTTATCCACTATACCCACTATACCAGGGTGCCTCTTAGCACCAAACAATAATATTAATTAATATTGTTTTTTTGATTTATTAATTTCATGTTTAATTGGGGGAAGGCATATTTTTCTGACTAAAAAAATAAAATTTATTTTAAAAAATTTATAAAGATTATTTATAAAAAACAGGAAATTCTCAGATGATTCCTTCTTCCTGATGGCCATAAACCATGTAAACTCCTCCCTTATTCAAACCCACCCAGTGCTCCCAGTGGCAGCTTCCTTAGTATCTCACCTTGTGGCCTTTTATTTCATTCTCTTCTCAACTGAAATAGTCCTTAAAATTGGTTTGAGGGCATCCCCATATGACTTCCCCAGTCGTGTACTTTGAACATTGCCCCACATTCCATCTCTTCAGGGGAAATATTCAATTAAGTTCAACAAATGTTTAATGGGTGCCAACGATGGAAAAGGTACTGTGATAAACAAAATGCATTCCCTGCCCCCCAAAATCTAAAGCTGCCAGAAGTAGATTAAACTTATTTGAGGACGTAAGCAGCTACTCATTACTCTAGCAAGTGACAGCCCAGTTTAGGCAAAGCTAAATTTAAGCAATTTTGGTTTTCTAATTTGAGCTAAGGAAAATGAAAAATAGGCTGTTAATGCACTCCCTTCAGGTGCTATGAAAACTGCAAACCATTTGTAACAACAGGCTATAATTTGGAGATTAATTATATTAATAGCAAAATTTGGCAGAGATTGAAGTAACTTGTAAGCAGATTTGGAAAGCTTAGGTAGAACGAGCAATAGTAATAATGATGAATGAATGGCCTACCATCTTTGCCTGGCATTTAGCTGATATATACTTGAAATACCATTTGGAGTTTCATGTAGAACTAAAGGTTTAGAGCTAAGAAGGACATTAGAGTCCACCAAATCCTACTGCCTCATTTTACAGGTGATGGAACTGAGGCACAGAGGAGATGAAGGGACTTACCCAGGGTCACACAACTGGTAAGTTTCTAAAGTAGAAATTGAACCTGGCTCTTCCTGACTCCATATCCAGTACTTTATCCACTATGCCATCCAGTCTCTCAGAAATTTTGCTTCATTGGTGATGCTGAGTAAGGATTCAAAGGACATTAACGACATTTTGCCCTGTTAAAAACTTGAATGAAAGATTAGCCTTATATCTATCTATACTCATCCCAAGGCTGTCCACTTTTCATTTTAATGCTAATCAGAAGCCTCACTATTGGGGTATGCCGTGTCCACTAGTCTACTTTTTCAGGTCCTTGACTCAAGAGGGCAATTGGCCACTGTTTACAGTGACAGACACTGTTTACCCTCTAACCAAAAGAAGCCTTATTGAAAAGTCGAGAGTCCAGGAAAAAACACAATTGAATCAGAGTCACATTCCTTGAAAGAAAATAAACCACTTAGGACAAATTGGGGAAGCTTCCTGAAATCTGGAAGCAATTAAAACATTAAGCTTCTTTTCTCCTGAAATGGGGCATTAGGGAGTATTTTTCGTTTGTGTGTTAATTTTTTGGGTTTTTTCCTTCTTTTAGTAGAAGGCTTAACACCATGAAATGAGTGGAGTGCTCAAAGCTGGTCCCTGCTCTGCAATGAAAAGAAGTGTCTGCCCCAGCTCCTTTGGAGATTGCTGCAATTATACTTCTCAGGTTGTATCAGCTGCTAAAAACAATTTGGGTTGTTCACATCTGCTGCTTTACACCCAGGGAGGGCTGCAAAGGGAAATGACTGCAGTGCTGGCTGAGCTAAACCATGGAGAACATAGGGATTGGCCTTGAGAGAAGAAATGAAAGGGAAGAGGCATGTTGTCAAATGGTGAGAGGACTAGAAGGGCCCCAAGGTGGCTTGACAATGAAAGTAGGAGGATGTTGGCATGTCAGCTTTCCCCCTCCCTGTCCAGATTCAGAGTCACTGCTGTGCTGTGTGGAAAAGCCACCCACGCATGGGGTCATGAGGTAGCTCAGATTAAGAGGACTGAATGCTGTGTTTGAAAATACCTATTATTTCCCTCAAAGGGGCACCTACCAAAGAAAATGGTGCCTCTGGACGGGGAAGGCTAATGGGATCATTAATTGGTCACTAGGGGGTTTCCTTATATATGTTTCAGAACATTCCTGAACATTCTACTATTTAGGTGAACTGTTGGGAAAAGAACAAAACAGAATGCTTGATGTGACCCCATACGCAGGTGAAAAATAAAATCTCAGTCATGGGTAGTAGATGATATAATTACAAAGTGGAAAAAAAGTTTACTTCTCAATTAGAGGTTTACTAACCTAGAAATATATATTCCAGATTCTTCAAAGCTGTATTACCCATCATCAACTGCTTCTCCTTGTCACTAGAAGGAAGCCACCTCTATGAACCCTGTGAGTTACTTGGCTAGATAGACCATAGAGCTTTCCTGGCTCCTAACTCTGAAGAAATAACCTTCTTCCTTTGTGACATAGAGGATCAAGCATCTCCCAAGGACTTGGAAGTTAGACAGAACTTGGTTCAACTCCCATTCCCAGACACTCATTCACCATCTTTGTGACCCTGGGCAAGGTTTCCACCTCAGTTTCCTCATATGTCAAATGGGGAGAACATCCATAGCACTTACCCGACTGGGCTGTTGTGAAGATCAAATGAAATAATGTAAATAAAACATTTTTCAAACTTTAAAGTACCATGTAAATGTCAGGTTTTTTTATCACCACCATCATCATCATTAATTATGCTTAGTTCTTTGAGGCTTCTTTGTATGGTGACTCAAGCCATTGGTTATATGTGTGTGTGTATATATGCATTTATGTAAGCATGTATTAGAGTAACAAGACATGTAAAATCAGTGATCAGAGAAGGAATTCATTCTTGAAGAGGAAGTATAGTATCAAGCAAAGAATACCGGACAGGGTCTCAGAGGCCTGGCTCCACCACCAACTCTCCAGGAGATTCTAGACAGCTCATTCCCTGGCTCTGAAGCTAGCCTATAAAATGATGGATAGGCCTACATGGATCACCTCTGTGGTAGCCCTCTTCTTGTCTTGCCTTTTATTTTTTATTTAAATTATCTAACATTCATAAAATACAGACATGAACATGAGTTTTTTTAAATTAACATGCAGCCTGCACAGATCCTTCTCTATGGTTTAGTGGCCCCAGTTTCCATTTGAGACTGATACTGATCTATATTGATGGACACTAAACACACCTTATCTAGACAGATGGGGGAACCCTATAAAGAAATCCAAATACTCCATGGACTGTGGACATAGGCCCTCAGTCTCTCCCCTTGTCTTATCGTCATCCTTCAAGGACTAAAAGGGAGTCTTTGTTAAAGAAACTTCACACACCTTTAAATTCAATGAACTCTGATGCAAGTGATTAGCATGGTGCCTTACCCATAATAGGAGTTCATAGATATTAATTCAGTGACTTTATAAAGTTGGAATCAAGGTTATTTTTTTAAAGGTTTATCTGTCATTAAAGATCTCTCTGGACTTTGATGTACATCCTTTGATGAACATCCCTATGTTCTCTACAGTTAGCAAACACTGGAGGTGGAAGGAAGAAGAAACCTTGTGGTTTCATGGTTCTGGATCTCCAAGGTGTACCGAGAGCATTTTGGGAAAATGTTTTCCTAGTACCATTAGAGATTATTTGTAACAAATAACTATCTGTGTTAGGCATCTGGACACACTTTAGAGAACGAATCTGTGGACAGAAGTGGACTAGAATTGTAGAAAGTGAGAAGGCACAGATGGTTTACAATTTGTACTACTATAGGGAGTGTCTATGTGGATGAGGTCATAGATCCAGTGCATTATGATTTGACAGCCATCCTATCAACTCTACTAGTTCTCCCAAGTTGGATGAATTAGCCAGTATGTACACCTTCCCTGCAGGTCATGGCCTGTTACCCTTGGAAAGTGATAATGTCACTCACCATAAATACGCAATGGCATCAGCCAAATCATTTTACACCTTCAGTTAATTGGGATTATTCTAAGCTGGAATGAGCAAAATCTATTCCAGTTAATACTTTTCTCCTGTATCATTGCTTACCTTTATGAATTCAACCTTCTCCTCATGGCAGATCTCCTCAATTGTTTCCATCAGTTCCTTACAAGTGTCAAGGTTTTCACCACAACTGACCAGCTGGCCATATAATGCTTCTATTTTCTCTCTCTTCTTTTCCCCTAAAGCTTGTATTTTTTCTTCATATTTCTGAGCAAGAATTTCCAGTATCTCATTATAATGCAACTCAAAGTTCTGTTCCTGTCTTCCAAAATTCTCCTGTAAGAAATTTGAGACAAGTTATTTTAGTTTACATGACCATGTCATAGCATTTTCAGCCATACTATATAGTTAAGTGCCTTAAAATGTTGTTGAATTTAGAGATAGAAGGGATTTTAAGGTCAACTAATTCAAACCCTTGGTTTATAGGCCAGGAAAACTAAGAGTCAGAAAGTTAAGTGGTTTGTCTATGATAACAATGCTGATTAGTGAAAGACTCAGAACTATAACAAGGTCTTTTCATTCCTGGTCATAGTAAGTCAATAAACATTTATTAAGCCCTTACTGTGTGCAAGGCACTGTGCTAAGTGCAGAAGATACAAGGAATGGCAAAAAAACAGTCGGACAATGTGCAAACAACCATGTACAAACAAGTTATAAACAAGGATAAATTGGAAATAATTAACCGAGGAAAAACATTTTAATTAAAAGAGATTGGAAAGGGCTTCCTGTGTAAGGTGTGAGGTGGGGGACAGTCATAAAAATGCCTGGGATCTGGACATAGATATGTTTAGAGGAAGTGAAGTAGCATGTTAGATAGAGTTCTGGGCCTGGAGTCAGGAAGACCTGAGTTTAAAATCAATCCAGATGCTTACCAGCTGTGTGATCCTGGGCATAGAACTTAATTTCTGTCTGCCTCAGTTTCCTCAACTGTAAAACGGAAATAATAACAGCACTTCTGACTCAGGGCTATTGTGAGAACTAAATGAGATAATATTTGCAAAGCACTTTGCACATAGTGCCTGGTATACAGTAGATACTTAATAAATGTTTCCTTAGAGAGTATCTATTCCATCCTCTATATTTCGCAGATGAAAAAAAACAGGTGTAGAAAGGTTAAGCAATTTATCCAAGGTCACAAGGTAGTAGAGCCAGAATAAAACCTCTGCTCTTTAGACTCCAAAACCAGTGATCCTGTCTAGTAGGGGTGGCAAAAGGGATAGGAAGGTTGGGGAGAGGTGGGAGGATGGGCAAGATCATGAACCCAACTCACTTTCTGAACATTGCAGAGCCAAAATAAAGCAAAGATTACAAAGTTTACCAACTGAAATGGTATCTAAATGGGATAGTGGGTAGAGGGCCAGGCCTGTAGTCAAGAAGACTCATCTACCTGAGTTTAAATCCAGCCTCAGACATTTATTAGCTGTGTGACCCTGGGCAAGTCACTTAATCTTGTTGGCCTCAGTCTCCTCATCTGTAAAAGGAGCTAGAGAAGGAAATGGCAAACCACTCCAATCTCTTTGCCAAGAAAACCCCAGTTGGGGTCACAAAGAGTTAGCTACGACTAAAGAACAATTGAAAGCATCTGACCAAGTTTCTATTCTCAGTGGATGCTGAGGTCTATTCAGGTTAAGGGACTTGACCAAGGCTATGCAATCACATCATTAGCAAAATCCAGACTAGAACCCAGCTCCTCCAAATCTGATTCCAGTTTTTGCTTCACTATGTGACCTTGAACACCATCAAGGTCAGATTCTGTCAATCTTTCATTGGGAAACCCAATCTTATTTCATTTCTGCCCTGAAACCTTTGAAGTGTAGTTTATATAATCTGTAAAAAAACAAACAAAAACCTGTGTTTATTCATAGAGGTATCTGACTTCCAATCTCGCTTTTGACTGCTGAAATGTATTTTCTATAATTTCATCTTGTGTAGGAATAAAGAAGGGACTGTCCAATGCTTTTTCACAAGCTTACAGAGAATTAGAGATATAATTGTAAAATCTTAGAGTCAGAAGGGGGCACCTTTAATGTTTCCTGGCAGTATATTTTCTATCATTTGCATCAGTGAAGCGCACATTTACCAACAGTGCTATGCTAAGGGCAGAAATGCTACAACACAGGACAATCCCTGCAGTTAACGAGCTTATGATCTTGTTGAAAAAATAAGACAAACAATTGCAATATATTTATAATTCCGGACAAGGCAGCACATAAACGAAGTCCTAATCTTACGGAGCTGCCATGGGAAAAGGGAGAGGTAGCTCACAGTAGGTTGCAGTAATAAGCAAAGGCCTCATGGAAGATCTGAGTCTTGAAGAATAGGTAGGCTCTGGCTAAGTTGATGGTAAGGGGAAGGGAATTACAGTCAGAGGGAGTAACATGAGCAAAGAATCAGGCAGATCTGCTTATGATTTCTTCAGAGAGCAGCAAATAGACTAGGTGGACTGGAGTGGAAAGTTTTCATTGAGGGGTAATTTGAGAGATAAGATTGGATGGACAGGCAGGAGAAAGATTGTAGAGAGCCTTGGAGACAGAGTTGGAAGAGTTTTAAAAGCCAAACTAGACTTGGTATTCTATCCTTAAAACAAGTTCCTATTAGCCATTTCCAAAGTGATGCGTCTCAGAATGAACAATGCCTAAAAGAGAACTCTATCTTTCCCCTTTCTTTGTAATTTTCACATTTCTGAAGTCATCCTGTTTACAACCTTAGAGTCGGTTTTGAATTGCAACTTGCCCTTGCCTACATATCCAGCCTTGTTAATTCTATCTCCCTGGTATCTCTCATTCTCACATAGCCACTACTTTAATTCAGGCTTGCATCAACTTTTGCCTGGCTTCAGGAACGTAGTAGAGCTGATTATTAAATTTTCAATGTGAGTATTTACAACTAGAAAATTGGCCAACTACATATCTGGACTTGGTTTATTATTGTGTTAATTGTCTAGACTTCAGAAAGGAAGGAGAATATTAGTAAGGCAAATCAAACTTAAAAATGCGTTGTAAGTGTATTCTTCTCTCCTTCAGCCATTTGTTAAACATTCACTAGCATATGAACCCTTACTGGCCAATTCCCAAGCCTTTAAATTGGTTGCCAGCCTTCTCCCACCCCTTGCCCATCTGTACTTCATACACTTGTTCAAGTGATATTTCCAGAGTATTGGTCTGAACACATGTCATTCCTTTGCTCCAGAAGCCCTATTGATTCCCTATTAACCTCTATGATCAAATCAAACTCATGTGTTTGGCATTCAAGACCTTTCACAACCAGCCTCGAACCTACTTTTCCAGACTCATTACACATTATTATCCATCCTGTGCACTATGAAATGTCCAACTGTCACTTGTCCTTCATATGGGACGTTCCATCCCTAGTCTCCACACCCAATGCATGCACTTACCTCTTAGAATTAAAATTCCTTAAAAGCTTTACTCAAGTGCTACCTTCTCCAGGAGCTTCTAGTGATTTCTATCTCTCAACTGCTCTTGCGTTTACTTTGTGTATATACACAAAGTAAACATGTATGTATGTCTGTGTATATATTATATATGCATATAATTATATACATACAAGGTAAACTCAAGAGCAGTTGAAATATAGATACACATACACGTATGTGTATATATACATGTATGTATATGTGTATATGTATATTGAATCTACTTTTATGTGTATGTGTTGTTTCTCTCAACTGACTGTAGGATCCTTGAGGGAAGGATCTGTATGATTTTTTTTCTCTGTATCTTTAGCTTGTTGATTGTTTCACTAAATACTTGATTAAGGCTTTTCAAGTCTCATTTTGCTCATAAGGAGGGAGAATGATGGGTAATACTGATCAAATAAGATAATGTGCAAATTGTTTTGCAAACTTTCAAATGCCATATGTAGTCACCTATTAGGATTATTAATAAATCAATCCTTTAGTAAGCATCTACTCTGTATCAGGCGCAGATACAAAGAAAAGACAAAAGCAGCCCCAGGTCCTCTCCTAATAGGGGAGACAATATGGATGTAAATTGGTACATGCAAGGTATTACAGAGTAGACTGAAGTTAAAGTCGGGGGGAAGGCACTAGCAGCAGGAAAGGCTTCCAGCAGGAGGTGGCATTTGAGCTAAATCTGAAGGAAGCCTGTGATTCTGAGAGATGGAGGCGAGGGGAGAGAGCATTCCAGGAATGGGGGAAGTCAATAGTACTGATGCTCAAAAATGGGAACGTGGGAAATACTAAAAGGACAGTATTATATGGGCCCTGTCTATGCCGCAAGGTTGTTCTGAAGTTTAATTGGGATAAGTATATAAAAGCACTTGGAAAACGTAAAGGACCATACAGATGTTAATGTATTTATAGTGCCAATACGTTTTGGGCTTGCTGTGACCATGTTTGAATATTTCCCATTGGAAAGGAGGAACTAACTTTCCTGAGTTGAAGTTCTTCCCATTCCAATCCACAGATACATTTCCTTTAACATAGTTTCTTTAATTCTCTTCCTTAAATATTGTTTTTATTATCTTGTCTTATAATTTTAGTGCTGACAGCACTTCAATGATCCAAGATAATTCCAAAGCACTTATGATGAAAATGTTGTTCACATCCAGACAAAGAACTTGGCATCTGAATGCGGATCAAAGTGGCCATTGTCACCTTTTTGTGGTGGTTTTTCCTTTTTGGTCTGTTTCTCTTTTTTCCCAACATGACTAATATGGAAATATGTTATACATGATTGCACATATATAATCTATATCAAATTGCTTATCATTTTAGGAAAGGAGTAAGGGAGGGAGGGAAGGAGGGAGAAAAGTTTTTTAAATGAATGTTAAAAATTGTCTTTATATGTAATTGGAAAAAATAAAATACTATAAAAAATAATAATTTTAGAGCTAAGAGAGACCTTACAGAAAATCTTATGGGCTCTCCTCATTTCACTGATGGCAAAGCCAGCAATACCAGTACCTAGGTCACATAACATAGGAGAGTATTAGATTTGGAAGACCTAAAGAAGGCTTAAGTTCCAATCTTGCCCCAGATACTTACTAGCTAGGTGACCTTGAGTGAGGCCCTTAACCTCTTACAGCCTTCGTTTTATCATCTGTAGAGTGGAGATAATAACTATGTCAGAGCTGTTAGAATCAAATAAGATGTGTAACGTGTTTTTCAAAGCTTTAAGGTGCTATGTAAATGTAGGGAGGGAACTGGGTCCCAGAGTGAGGCAGTCATTTACCCAAGGTCATGTGGTTAATTATTGACAGGCTAGAACTAGAAAATGACTTCCAGTCTAGTTACTTCTCCATACAACACTGTGTCCTCCTGTATTTGACCCCAACCTGGTAAACTTTTGGAACAGGAAGGTCATTCACTGAAGAAAAGAGGGACAAGTTTCTAAGTCCCATAGGTCCACCAGTCAGACACTACCAAAATCCAAGGGTAAGAACAGTCAGCTTGTCTGTCAAGTGTAACAATAATGTGAGTGTGTATCAGGCATGAAGCTCACTCCTGAAGAGGACTGAGGGAAAGCAGGCCTGCGTGCTGCGGGCCAACAAATTAAATGACCACAACTGTGTCTGACCCAGTGAAAGCTTAATTAGGGTCTGGCCAGAAGTAACAGGCTGCCAATGAAGAGATAAGCAGAAGGGCCTTGTACCAGGGTGGGCAGCCAAGGGCCAGTTTGCTTTGCTCAGTTTCCTACAGCATGTCATTGCCCTTTGGCGCTGGAGAACTCAAAGCCAGGCTTCCACATTGTGCTTAATGAGCCTCAGCTGTGCTATGAAAGAAGGCTGCAGATGTGTTGGGATGCACTACATTTCCTCCCAAATTTCTTCCCTTTTTCTCCACAACTTCCCTAATACCTATTTCCTCTCACATGAGTCTAGATAGGCAGTCCTGACCTATCCAAATTTATTTCCCATTAATATATCAATCTCAGATCTTGTTAGACCAATGTCCTTATTATTCCATGAAAATCTAAGCTGGTTCCTCGCTCTCCTTCGCTCTTCATATCCAATATATTGCTGAGGTTTGTTGATTTTACCTTAATAACATCTTTCATCTATGCCCCCTTCTCTCCTGTAACATTGCTACCACCTGATACAGAATTTCATTTCCCTTCATTTCTGTCCATTGCAATAGCCTGCTGGTGGGTCTGCCTGCCATAACTGTCTCCTCACTCTGGCCCATCCTCCACTTAGCTGTCAAAGTGACCTTCCCAGAAGTGTCTCCATCTAACCTTCCCACATCTGCTCAATAAACTCCAATGGCTCGCTCTCACCAGCAGGATCAAATATAAAATCCTTTGTTTGGCTTTTAAAACCCTTCATAACCTGCCACTCCCCCACCTCAGTCTTCTTGCACCTTACAGCTCCCCCCTGCCCTTCAATCTAAGGACACGGGCTCTTTGACGTTCCTCAAACCAGACACTCCATCACTTGACACTGGGCATTTTTAGTGATGGTCCTGAATGTCTGGAATGCTCTCTTTCCTCACCTCCTGGCTTCCCTGGCTTCCTTCAAGTCCCTCTAAAACCCTACCTTTTACAGGAAGTTTTTCCCAATTCCCCTCAATATTAGTGCCCTCACTCTATCAATGACCTCTAATTTATCCTGCATATAACTTGTTTGTACATGGTTGTCCATTGATGATCTCTAATTTATCCTGTATGTAAATTGCTTGTACATAATTGTCTTCATGTTGTTTCCTCCATTGAACTGTGAGCTCCTCAAGAGCAGGGACCATCTTTTGCCTTTCTTGTTATATACAACACTGAGCAAAGTGCCTGGCACGTAGTAGGTTCTTATTAAATGTTTAAAGACTGACTACCACTGTGCTTCACTCATACAACTCATACTACTGTATGACTTTGTACATCACTTAGGCTTTCTGAATCTGTTTCCTCCCTTATCAAATAAGAGCTTTGAATTAGATGGTCTTTAAGGATTCTTCTAGCTCTCATTCCTATCATGCTTCCTTCTACCCCCTTTGCCTAGAACAAGGGGCCTCCCCACCTCTGTCCTAGAGCATCCTCTCCTCTCTTGAGTCCAATCCTACAAAGCCCAACTCAGGTTCCCCTCGCCATTAACTCTTCCTTACCCCTTCCAGTCCTCACCCATTTCTACCCTCCCCATCCTCTGCCTTCTCTGAATGTCTGTGGCACTCTATTACAAGTGCGCTGGCAGATCTCTGGTGAGCATCTATATTAGGAAATTGGCTATTAATGCTACCATACAATTTTGTACTTAATCATGTTCAGTACTGCACTGCCGGCTTTTCATATCTCGCCTACCCAACTAGATAAGGTGTTTCTTCAAGGATGGCAACCTACCTTATGCTTCTGTTTCCTCACAGCACTCTGTACCATTACCAGTTGTTGGTGGTGCATTGAGCTGTAACAAGCTGTTTTATCTTGTAGGCACATAGCATGTTCAGGGCAGGCAGCGGGAAAGCTCTCAGATTAATTTCATAACTTATAATTGTGCAAAAAAATGTAAGATTCATTAAGAAAAATTTCAGGAGAGGGAATTAGTTTCTATAACAACTATACTTTGTACCCTAACAATTTTGGTGTTCAGGGAAAATCTCTGGTCACCCAGTCAAAATCTTTTGTCACCCAGTTCTAGTTACAGCTCTGCTGATTGAGAAATCCAATGCAATGGAAAGCTCTTAATGGTGAATCCTGGTGTGCCTAAAAAAAAATGCTTCACCAATGTATTTAATGTGTTCTGCCATGTGGTGGGGAGATTTCAAGTGAAAATAATGAATTAGACCTTCATGGAAGCACTCTCTTTAGCAGTTTGCCAGCCTGGGCTCTCCTTCTCCAGTAAAAGTTTGGTGAAATTGCTGAGTGGCCAGCATTTCCTTTCGCTGACAGCTGTTAAATGTCAGCAGTATACAGATAGCAGGGTAATATGATAGATGCCTCAGAAGCACAGATAAGTCACTAGAACTGGGAGTGGGTGGTGTCTTCTGTATGATTCTTGTAGCCAAAACACAGATATCACCTCTCAGATCATGTTCCTGCTCCCATCACCAGTAGTTCTAGGAAGTAATTATAGAAATATAGCTGGACTTTTCAAGAGACAAGCCTTCAGTTTCTCCATATATGAAGTGAGAAAATGGGACTAGATATGCTCTAAGGTCCTGCCCAGCTAAATATCCAGGACAGGACACTATCACTTGTTGTTTGTGTCCATTGCATTATGGGAGTGCAATCATTTAGCTCATCAGTAGTCTTAATCTAAACCAGGAAGCATGTTCGTTACCATTTTCACTCTATAGTGGGGACAGCATATATGCTAGTTTAAGAAAAAGGACGATGGAGCATAGTAACCAGGTAGAACTCAATTTCAATATGTGGTGGAACATGCAAAAGTCATTTCTATCACCTTTAAAGCAATTCCAGAGATGTGATTCTTCCTCTTCCCCAGGTATAATACTGAAGAGCACAGGCTCTAGTGTTAGAGAAGCTGCCTGCCTCTGAGGCTTACTACTTGTGTGATCTTGGGCAAATCAATTAACCTCCTTTGGCCTCAGTTTCCTCATTCCTGTAAAATGAGGGAGTTGTGCTGGATAGTTTCTGCTCAAGTGGTTGACCTAGGATCTCCATTCTTTGAGCTCCAGCCTGCATGGGGGAGAGAGGAGTAGCAGTTTCTTTATCTTCTCCAGTTCCTGTAAGACTATTACAACCAGATCTGTGTTGAGCATCCGTACCATGTAATGACTATTAACTCACCAATTAATGATTTTGAAAGAGCATCTATTGGTAGGTTAATGAAAAAAACAATGCTCGCTTACCTCTACAGTAATGAAAACTTCCTCCAAGTGACTTGCAAAATTTTCCATTTGAATAATCTGTTCTTCCAATTTGAACATGTTTTTATGAATTTCTTCCTGTCAAACAAAAGGATTATGAGTGGCAATTGGAGTATTCTTTAAATAGAAACAGGAGGAAAAAGAGGTGTCTTATTTACCCGGGCATTTTCGGCTGCGGTGTTAAGCTGGGTCACCTCATGTTCCTTGTGCTCGCCAAAAAGATTGTCAAAAGCTCTGATTGGAATTTTGCAGGTGACACAGAAAATATCAGGGGCTTCTTCCTCGTCCTCTTCTTCTGGTATGACATAGCACTCGTATTCCTCACTGGAGCGACCCCGAGTGTACCTGTAAGCTTCCCGTAAATCCTGGTATTGACCTCGAGAGCCCCATGAAGGGAACCTGTCTTCCTCGTCATCTGCCTCTTCCTCTAGGTATTGCCAATCTCTCTCTTCTCTGCCTGGGTCTCGCTTCTTTGGCAACGTGTAGGATCGGAGAGAAGGCGCTGACTGGTAGTCTGAGGTCCCAGACCGGAGCACACTCCCTACCTCGATCTCACCCCCTGATTCTTTATCGTCTTCAATCCCATAGTACTGGGCTAATTCTTCTACTTCTTTCTGAACATCATGGGGGGCCAGACTTAACTCCGGGGCCCTCTCACCTCTCTTTGGTTCTTTTGCTACTTCTCCTCTCATTCGAATTTTTTCTTCTGGAAAGATTTTCAGTCTGTCTTCAGAGTCGTAGAGATCCATGTGATAGAAGTTGAAGCCCTGGCTGGCAGTAGGGTTAGGGGCTGGATCGCGACTATACAATGGAGCCCGACCAGTTCTTTCTTCCATGGTAGCAGCAGCCCTGGACTGGGTACCTGCTCTTCGGGAACTTTACAGATTAACGGTAGAGATTTTCTTGGTGCTGGAGGGTAAAAAAGACAAAATGTTAATTTGTCTGGAATCTACCCATCCCGAATTTCTGATGGATTTTAAGGATAATTTGTGATAATCCCCATTAGAATGTTTGTCCCTAGAGAGTCTGGACAGTGTTTTTGCCTCTTTTTGCATCCTAGCATGGTGCCTGGTATATAGTATCGCCTTAATAAAGTTTACAGACTGTTTACACAATTAATAACAAGAGTCAGCTATATACAGCAGGTCCTAATGAAAACCTGATGACCTGAAGAACATTCAGAGTTTTTAGGAGGAAATCTTTTTTTCTAGCATTATAGAACTGTATTTCAGGTAAGATCGCACCAAAAATGCTAGGGCACCATGATGAAATTGATAGGGGATCAGAATTTGCCAAGCCCTGACCCAGTCTATGTTTTATGAGTGCTTCTCAACTTAAAGATTAGTCAGTGCGCAAGTCTGGAATGATGCTCACTGACAAAGCATTAGATTTTCATAAGCAAATACCACTCACTTTTAGAAATTGATTCCAGCTCATATTCTAATGCTACATCTCACTTTGAAATGTCAAAACCTCCCTTCTGAACATACAGTCATCACACCAAGAAGCTGTAAAATATCTTGATTTTCAAGAAATTCATTTCTGAACACAATTTATCCCCTGACTACACTGATAAAACCAGTCTCTTTGGGCTAGTCACCCAGTCCTAGTCTGATGGGTACTGAAAATTAAAGCAGAAGGACAATTTGACTGTTTTCCAATGTGTTCAATGCTGCAGGATCCCATGACAAAAAGTCATGGGTGTTTGGAAAATTGTTTTATTGTCACTGGCCTTTCAAAGGTGTTATACATTTACTTACAGTTTGCAGAGACCATACGTGCAGAAATGGACAAACTTTTCTAACTGGTTCTAACGTTTTTTGTATGCTTGCACTTCTGCAGAAACTCCAGAATAGCATTGTTGGACAATTCAGAACCTCACCTTGAAGAAGTGGAATGTCATTGGTAATATCTTTGCTCTCTTCCAAAGGCTCCCCCAAAGCTTCACTGAGGCCCTGAGCTCTGAAAGGCAATGCTAGCGAATGGTGTGCTTTGGCAATCTATCAAAAGATGTCATTTTCAATGTTTCTTCTGCCTAGAATTCTGCTAAAAATTCAAAGATAACAAGGAGCTTGTTGATAGTTTGGACCTGGAGCTATATTTGTAGAATGTCTTCTGATAATGATGATAAAACTTTGTAGCTTTGAATTAAGGCCTTGAGGAGAAAATGTACCAATACAAATCTTTGAACATGAAGGAAACTTGTTTTGGAGTGAGGTTTGAAAAAAAACTAAGCCTTTGAAGTGATGAAAGATATTCTTTCCTGATTCATTAACAAACACTTTAAGAAAAGAGGGAGTATGAAAGCTAACAGAAGCAGAAACGGATTCCCAGCATTCCCTCTTCTCTTTCTCATCCAAACTCCACAAGTTGCCAAAATAATCTTCCTTAAGTACATGTGACCATGTCACTCTGCTCAAGAACTCCCAGTGTCTATTTCTTTTAGTGTAAAATATAAACTTCTGCTTGGCATTTAAATCCCTTTGCAAGCTACCTCTAGTGTACCTTTTTTGGCTTTACTTCCCATCATTCCCTTTCATATACTTTCCAGCCTGTTGCTGGACTCAAACTAGTCTGTTTGCTGTGACTCAAACTTGTCATGCCTTCTCCCAGCTCCATGACTTTGCACAGGCTGTTTCCTACGACTAGAATGCAGTCCTTTCCGAAGAAGCCTTTCCTGATCCTTCTATTTTTTAGTACTCATTGTCTCAAAGTCTTGTGTTTATATTGATTTTTCGATAAGTTGTAACCTCCTGATAGAATGCAAACTTGTTGAAGTCAAGCAGTTCTTTTACTTTTTTTGTCTTTGTATCCCCCAACATCAGCAACAACCAGGATTTATTTAGCACTTTGAGGTTTACAAAATTCACATGTTATCCCATTTGATATCTCACAACAATCCTGGGGGGGTAGCTGATAATATTATCCCCAACTTATTGATGAGAAACTAAGACTGAAAACAATGACTTGTGGAGAGTCATATAGCTAATAAGTGTCTGAGGCAGGATTTGAACTTGTTTTCCTGGCTACAAATAGAGCACTCTATCCACTGAACCACCCAGCTGCCTCAAACATAACAGATGTGCCTTCATAGAGAAATGCTTGATAAATGCTTGTTGGGTTGGATTGGAAGTGGTCTGTTGTGCTAATTATTTGGAGATAATATAGCGAATGTCACTGAAAGTTTAAAAGATCCTGAGAAAGGCAGGGAAAATTTCTGGAAAGTAAGAAAACAATCTAGAAAGTAGCTTCAGTCTTAAATGCAATCGTGCATCTTATAAAAAGGAAGCCATGTAGCTTCATGTTCTATGATTCACTTTTATGATATAGAAGTAGCATGATACAGGGGGTAAAACAAGGACCTCAGTTTAAACCCAGACTCTACTATTAGCAAACATTTAGTTCTTCAGGCCTCAGTTTTATTGTCTGTAAAATGAGAGAGTTTGAAGAGATAAGCTCTAAGGTCTATTCTCGCTCTGGATGATATTGGGCAAATGACAAGAAAGCAAATGGCTATTTACAGTTTTCCCAGAAGTTCCCAGGTGTCTCCTAAAGTCAACCTAACATTCAGCCCCGTGATGCACACTTTCTAAACGTAAAGTGATGTTGATAGATGCATAATAATAGTTTTAGTTAATTTTGCGGTTGTTTCGGTCTGGACTTGTTATTTCACCCAGTAGCATAGGCAATTCTCTATCAGTTCAACTCAGCATTTGTTGTGCATCTTATCTAGTCAGAGAGCTGACCACTTACTGTGCACAAAGTCCCCTTTCCTAGCCACTGTGGAGGATGCAGAGAAAAAGATGTTATAGTCCCCTGTCCTTAAGAAGTCTTTTTATTTTTCTGGGTGACAAAATAAAGAAATTAAAAGAAAAAATTAAAAATTGAATGAAATTGGTATCTACCCTCAGGTTATTGAAAAATAAGAGGAAAAATCTAGCTTCATTCTCACTACAATAGTTGCCAAATATTTTATATCTTTTCTGTTGCCCGTGTTACCCTTCTGGGTCTGCCACTTGTCACATACATCTGATAATGGTATGTGACAGAGTTAATTATAACCAGGGTACTATTTTTGCCTTGGGCACTCAAAATGGCAGAACACTGACTTCTTAATTGTCACTATGGAAACCTAAAATTCATTGGTACCAAGACTCTGGAGTGACCCATTGTCACTTAGCAGAGCTAAACACTTAAATGATATAAATGTTTAAGTAAGTCACATTTAAACATTTAAATGATTTAATTTGCGTTGAAGGCAGAATTGGATTGAAAAAAAGTTTAACAGCCAACTGGGAGGGGGGGGCGTTGTGAAGGAGAGTCAGCATGACACATTTATTAGCTTAATCTGTACTATTAACATTTTCTAAAATGTAGAAAATCAACAAAGCAACAAATCAGGTTGATAGGCAATTTGTAGCTTCTGCCAGTGTCCGAGGTGTAAACCCTCATACAGAAAATGTAACAATCCATCCAGCTCCAGCAGTCCTGGCTGAGAGGCTATGTGACATAGTGTATAGGGGACCATCAGTGAAAGAAGGAAGAGTTGAGTGCAAATCCTGCCTCTAACACATATTAACTCTGACCATGGATAAGTCAGTTAACCTCCCAGTGTCCTGGGCAACTCTTAAAAACAAACCATAGATGAGCTTCTTTCCTGTATTGGGTTCATTGATGTAAAGGAGGAAGGAAGCTTAGGCATAGAGTCCAACCCATCACATTTTCCAGGCAAAGAAACTGAAGTCCAATGAGGTTAACAGATTTGCCTAAAAAGATAGGATTCTAACAAGGGTCCTTAGATTCCAAATTGTATACTCTTTTCCCTATGGAAAAGTGGAAAGCCTGCCTCTTTAGATGTCTACTACACTGATGAAATCACGCATAAAAAGCTAAGGTTGGCATGAGGGTAGAGTAGGGTCTGATAAATGTCACCCTTAAGGGTTCTGATAACAGCTGAAAATAAGACAAAGTGCTGACAGACAAAGTAATCCTCCAAACATGGGAATTCCCTCTCATTCCCCAACAAGTAGAACTTGAAAGCTGGAAAAACTTGAAAGCTATCCTTAGGAGATACTTGGGAACTTTTGGTCATCCAGCCCAATTCTTCTCATCTTGCAGATGATGAAACTGAGAATGAACAAGAGATAATAAAGACCCTTGAAGCTTAAAGGCAGACAGACAGCTAGACTATGACTGAGCGTGGCCTGGAAGCGAGGCCCCTTGACTCATGTGTGTCATGGTCTAGGCACATTAGTGTAACAAAATTCAGGAACCCAGAAAAAACCCCAAGGAGCAACTGAGAGTTAGGCTGTGTTGGCCACAGCCTACTGATTTTCAAGTCAAAGAAATCCCACCTGGCCAGAGATTTAACTCAACACAGAGAATTCTGGAAAGTGGGATAAAGTTATCATCATCTTGTCAGTCAATAAGCATGATGCACTTACTGTGTGCTGACACATCGTGCTAAATCCTGGGGAAGCAAAAAGGGCAAATATACGTCTGTGTTCTCCAGGAATTTACATTCTTAATGGGAGAGACGACATGTAAACAACTGTGTATATTTAAGATATAGACAGAGTAACTGAAAAATCATCTCAGAGGGAAGGAAGGGGGTGAGGGAGAGAAAAGATATAACAATAGTAACTGGTATTTATAGAGCACTCTAAAGTTTATGAAGCATTTTACGGACATTCTGTCCCTCATACCTTACAACAACCCGGTCAGATAGGAACCACAGGTATTGTCATTCCCATTTTTCAGATAAGAATACTGAGGCTCAGAAAGAATAAAGTAAATATTTACACAGTAAATAGCTATTAATAGTAAATTTACTATTTACATAGTAAATAGCAGAGACAGTATTTGAACTCACCTCATCCGGACTAATTCTGGAACTTGTAACCCCTATGACATACTGCTTCTATAAGGCACTAAAGACTGAATACTTTTTGGTCTACTAAATTTACTCTACTTGGGCCCATAAAACTAGATAAAAAACTCTTAACCCAAGAATTCCAAAGATTTAATCCCAAGATACCAAAGGTTTGCACTAAAGAAGCAATGAGACTCAGCTGTAGGCAGTTCTGGTCTGTGAATTTTGCCATCAGTTTTCTTTCCTAGTCTCTACTCATTTCCTGAATAACAGTTCAATCTCACCTCACAGGGCAGCTCCAAAAAGTGCCAAATAAAAAAGAATTATTTCTGTTTGTCTCAGAAAATACATTTCTGTGAGTCTGCATTTTATTGGTTTAATTAGAAATGTCTTCATAAATATTAATGATATCATGGAAAAAATTGGCCAAACTTTCCAGACATCAGAGAAATACAAATGACAATACCTCTGAGGTGTCACCTGTGTTAAGATGGCAAAGAATGTTAAAACCAAGAAAATTCAACAGGCATATAGCTCCTCTCACTGCTGGTAGAGGTATGAATTTGGGGATATAGAAATAGGTGGCAACATATATTAAGAAAGACCAAACTGTTCATGCCCTTTGACTTCCTAAAGCAAAACAACAGTATTGACTGTGACCTTGTAAAATTAATAATAAAAGAGCAATAAAATCTCCAAAAATATGTAGAAGACAAAAGAGATTAGAATGGGAAGTGAAAGTAAGCAGCATGTTTTTATTAATGTTAATATACATTTTTTAAAAAATATGAATGATTTGAAGTTTGTGATTTTATGTACAATCACCTTTTGTTTCATTGGGATGAATGTTTTTGTTGATGGTTGCTGTCTAGAGTTAAAAAAAAAAGAGAAAAAATATTAGATATGGAGTCATGTATGAGAGGCAGCATAGTGAGATGAAAAGAACTGATTCAGACACATTAGAGCAAGAGTCATTCCCCAGTGGATAAATAGTCAAAGGATATGAACAGGAAGTTTTCAAAGGAAGAAATCCAGGCTATAAATCAGGTCTGCACAACTTGTGGCCCATGGGCAGCTTATAGCCCTCACCTGCAGAAAAATGTAGAGGAAAATAGCCTTTGTATGTAGAGAATATCCTTTGGCAGTGCCACAAATGGCCTAAGGGCCATAAGTGTCCACCAGCCCAAAGTTATGCAGGCCTGCTATAAATCTTCACCTAAAAAATGTTCTAAATCACTAACAGAGGAATGTGAATTAAAGCAAATTTGAGGTTCTGCTTTATATCTATCAGAATGGCAAAGATGACCAAAGAATAAAATGACAAACGTTGGTAAAGCTATGAGTAAACAGGTACACTAGTAATACCGTTAGTGCAGTCCAGTTACTAAACTAGCAAAATGTATCCCCTTTGACCCAGCTTTGCCACTACTAAGCCTACACCCCAAAGAAATCAAAGGAAAAAGATCTCTATTATAAAAACATGTATAGTAGTTCTTTTAGTGGTGGACAAAAATGGGAGATTAAAGGAGTATCTTTATATTGGGGAATGCCTAAACAAATTGTGGCATATGAATGAAATGGAATTATTATATATGTATATATTCTATTAGATATGTATTCTGATATATAATAGAAAATTATATATATATGTGCTATAAAAATGATGCAATAGACAATTTCAGAGGAAACTGGGAGGACCTTTATGAACTGATAAAGTGAGCAGAATTAGGAGAACAACTTATATAATTATAATATTAGAGAAAAATAACTCTTAAGTCCCTTTGGTCAGTGATAATAAAAACATGAGTCTGAAAGAATAAAAATAAATGAAACTGAGAGGTAATAAACTCAAAATTCAGAAAAGTTTTTGGATGTGGCTAACATGGGAGTCTGTTTTACCGGACTGTTTAGCTATGTCCACAGAGATTTTTTAAAAATTGATCCATGGTGGGAGACATAGGAGGATATAGTGGGAGAGACAGATTAATTTTTTAAATATGTTAATTTAAAAATAAAAGTAATAAACTATTAAAAAAAGAAAAAAAATCACACCATTTAGAACTTAAAAACCCAGACTTTGAGTCCCAGCTTTAGGATAATAATTTTAAAGGCATTTAAGCTCTCTTAAATCTCATTTTCCTCATGTAAAAATGGAGATGTCATTATCTGTACTGTCGTTCAGGACGGTTGTGTGAAATGTACTTTGGAAACTATAAAGCATTATACAAAAAAGTTTATTCTAGTTGACATTGACGTAGCACTTTAAGGTTTACAAAGTGTGTTGCAATATAACCTTCACTATGACCCAATGAAGCACTACTATCCATTTTACATTTGAGTAAACTAAGGGCGCAAGAAGTCAGGGTCACACAGTGTCTTTCATGAAGTTATTTTAACTTAGTTCTTCCTGAATCTTAACCTAGCATTCATTCTACCTACTACACCCAGTTGTCTCTCTCTGTGTGTATAAATATGTATATATATATATATATATATATATATATATATATGCATATGCACATAGTTGTGTGTATGCATGTATATGCACACAAATATATGATCTATTGTTATTAATGAGAGTTCCAGTCTTCACTGGTCCATCAAAACAACCTGACTATACAACCAGATTACTTCCTTTTACAAGGGCTTGGGGTGTGAGGAAGAGGAGAAGAGAAAATTACAGAACAAAAGCTTGGAGAAGCTTTTCTGAAATTAATATCTTCAATTAGCAGAGACATTAAAATCTGGATTGCTGACTCAGGATATGCAAATTTGGTGATAAAATACACAGAGAAACATATACATATAAATGCATCAATAAAAGCACGGCTAAATATTAGAAATATATTAAGTTATAGAAACTGTTAGGATATTAAGTTAACCACTGTACTTAAAATAGACTAAAATATATTGCTTAAACACTATCTTCCCACCACTTCCAAAAACTTTCATTAGCATAGACAAAATATCCTATTTATAACATGGGAACTTGTCACTACTGATTTTAAAAAGGAGTAGAAAATGATTTATGTCATTTATTGCCATTAAATTATACCTACATAAACATCTTCAATTAGCCATGATGTTTTGTTTTGTTTTGTTTTTTTACATGAGAGAAAGTTTTTGGATCAAGTGGTTTGCTTAGCCTACAAGGACAGACACGTTACGATGCAGCATGCTGAAGTAAGGCTTTTTAATAATCCAACATGATTTAGAAACAAGTGACTACGTCTATATATAAACTTGCCTTCTAACTTAAGAATCCATAAATTCTTCTTTTAACTCAGATGACACCAAATTTCTGCAAAGAAAGAAAATGAATTCATCTTCAGTCTTTCAGTGCCAGCTTTCTGAGAGTAGCCTAGGAAAACTATATTGGAGTAATTCTAGATTGCTCCTTCCCCCAAATAGTAACATGCCAGCCATGAGCAAAGGAAACAAATATAGATCAGGCTCAGCTGTCCTGCAGTTTCACACTCCTCAGGTGTCACCAGGCAGAATGTCACATGTTACAAAGCTAACTGGAAATCATGGTGTGGAGCTAAGTGTTTCAAGCCCCTTGTATAACTGTTATGCGTTTCATCTTACAAAGCATACTTAACCTAATTCTCTCAATTGCTAGCTAAAGACTGGGCTACTACGGGACAGACTCCTACACCACATAGGAAAGGAGTCACACTGAATGTAGTTTCAATACTTCAGTCCATCCATTAGGTTCATAAGTGGTCCCACAGACTAACACTTTTCTAGGTGGCACTGAGGTCAACATAGGAGCAGGAGCTCTTGGGTGGTCCCTGAAGTATGACACAAATATTGGTGGTGTCTTAGAATTCCAGAGCAGCTTCCAAAGGCCTCAGCTAGTAGAACTTGGGGTTAAGGTTAAGGATAAAAGTAGAGGTATGGGTATGGGTGCCAGATAGGTTAGCGATATAGCTATGATCCCTCAATGAATCCAATTCTAGGCTAGATGAGCCATGTGAAATCCTAGGGGGTGGGGGTAGTTCTGAGTTTTTGTAGAGCAATGTTTCAAAGAGGTTTGGTTTAATCTTAGTGCCCTGAAAACACACTCTTCTGTGGTCTGGAGTTATGGACAGACTAGAGAAACATAGCATCCTACTTTAGAGCCTACCTTGACTTTGAGAGACAGCTCAGAAGCCAGTACCCTGCAAAGTTACATCCAGCCAAATAAAATTCACTGGCTGTGTTTCAATCCACAATCTAGGGGAGTCCTGAGATGTGGGGGTACAGAGGCAAGACAGAATAGGATAGAAAATCTCCCCCACTCAATATGTCACCAGAAGACATTAATTCAAGTTCCTGCTCTTCCATTTACTAGCTGTATGACCACAAACAAATTTCCTAATCTGTGAAATGGTTGTAGTATAATCCTTATACTACCTGCCTATTGGGGTTGTTATCAAATTCCTTCATTTTACAGTTGGGGAAACTGAGACTTAGAAAGGTTAAATGGTTTGACCAAAGTCACATATCTAGTGTGAGAGATGGGATTCAAATCCAGGACTTTCTGACTCCAAGTTCAGTGCTTTATCTGCTACATCATGCTGTCCATAGTATTTTGTGGATTATAGCAATGTTACCTACCTTTTATTATTATTACTTCATAACCAGTCTGCTGTAACACTCTGAGAGGTTCCAGATTATTATAGCATTAGAATATAAAATCAGAATGTTATAGTTGGAAGGAATTGAAGATGTTATCTTCTCCAACTCCTCATTTGATATATGGTGAATGCAAAAATGGCAGAGTAAAGTGAGCTGTCCAAGGTCACAAATCAGTGGCAGAATTGAGAACCAGAGGCTCAGGTCCTTTGACTCCTAGGTCAATGCCCTTTTTTATGTAATAAAATGTATTCTAACCATGTGCACTTCTATATATTCTTCTGGGAATATGGAGCCAAGTGCTAAGTGCCTGCTCTAATATTTTCCAGAAGCATTCTCAGGGTATCGTAGAAAAGTGAGCATTAAAATGGTAGCTGTTTATAGGTTGTCAGTTTTAGAAAGAGTTGTCTCCTAGAATCCAATGCTCCTTGAATCTATGACAGTGCTTGGGTGAGGGGTGTAGAGGGAAGTAAGTGCTCTGTTTCATAGTTCAGATGCTTTCGTCTGATTTTCCACTTCTGAACACTGGCAAATTATCTCCTGATTGTCTTTCTCCTCCTGTCATCCATCCTCTCATCGACTTTCCTCTGAACTTCTGAGTTCCCAGTGGGTGAGAAAGGAATGGGAAAGTCACATTACTAGTATTAGAGTGAGTAATTACAGTTCTCCTGTTTCCCCTCACTCTCTCACTTTGCTCCAAAAGAGAATGTGTTAGAATTGGACAAGGGAAGGAGCTTCCTCTTTCTTATCAGGTATGAGAATATAGGGGTCTCTGTACAGAGAAGGAAATTGTATAGCAACTTTCATAGCAATTTTTAAAATTAGATTTTTTTCACTCCTCTCTTTTCTTTTTTAAATTCAATAGTATTTTGTTTTTTCCAATTACATGCAAAGAGAATTACATGTAAATTTTCAACATTCATTCTTTTGAAAGATTTTAAGTTCCAAATGTTTCCCCCTTCCCAACCTTTCCCCACGGCAGCAGGTAATTTAATATAGGTTACATATGTTTTGTAGTTTGTAGATTGATGCCTCTCATGAAGCAGGCTAAGTTCCAAGAGGAACCAGCAACTTAGTAAGACAACACAGGCAAATTTATCTTGTAATGATGCTGATTACACAATGGAAATTATGAATATTAAAAAGGCAGGAGGAATTTGTTAAGGCATTAGTTAATGGGAAGGCGTCCCTTCTATGGTTCAGTGGTCAAACATTCTGGTTGTGCTACCCTCTGATTGGCTAGTTATTGGCATCCTATCTGGTCAAGATGGATAGTTAGGTATTGTGGTACTGTCATGGATGATATGATTGTGATTGAATATAGGAACACATCTCTTCAAATATGTAAATTGGATCTGGGGACAGTGGTTAGTTAGAGCAGTGGCTGTATTGAGTCTGGGGGTGGGGGGCCTGTGGTATGGTTAAAGTCAGGTTATGTAGTTAAATCAGGACATGCCTTCTGCTCATCAGAGTCTACATGGAAGTCAGAATATTGGAGCTGGGGGCAGATTTATTCGGATTCCATCACATATGTAATCATGTAAATATATTTCCACATTAGTCATATTCTAAAAGAAGAAACAAAACAAAAGAGGGAAAAATCACACAAAAAAACCCCAAAAGTGAAAATAGTATGCATTAATCTGTACTTAGACTCCATCAGCTCTTTCTCTGAATGTTAATAGCCTTTTCCATCGTGAGTCTTTTGGAATTGTCTTGGATACTTCTATTTTTTCTTAAAGTCCCAAGTAATGAAGCAATGGTTTAAATGTATATTCATGTCATCCTAAAAGTTACAAACTTGTATAAAAGGAAGTCAGAATGAAAGTGACCCTCTAGAAGAAGGTTTGTCTAATAGCACTAAGAGGAATGCTTTGCTTTTTACTTGGAAACCTTTCTTTCTGGCCATATTTCTCAGTGACCATTTCTCTCTCATCATCAGGATCACTTCAAAGAGAATATGTCACGAAAAGTTATATAGAATACGGTGATTATTGACATCTCAATAGACTTTAAGGCTTGCAAAACTTATGTTGATAATAATAGCGGACACTTTACATAAATTAGGCATTTGTGTAGGCATAGACCTAGTCAGATCTAGCTCCTTCTGACTCCAGGTCTAGTCCAACATCTACTTTATTCTGTTGTCCCTATCAATAATGATTGAACTAGAACTAGGCAAATAAATTACACTAAATGTGAGAGAGTGTGTTATGTTGGAGAAAACACTGTACTAGCAGTCTACTTGCTAGCTGGATGCATGACCTTGGACAGATCATTGAACCACTCTGCTCTTCAAGCTCCTCATTTGTAAAATATAGATAATGAGACCTGTCTTTTCAACTTCGTAGGGCTACAAGTCCCAAATGACATAATGTATGTAAAACATGCTTTGTAAACAGCTAAGTGCTATATAAATTTAACTTCATAAACATTTATTACCCACATAAAGGCACTATCCTAGGTACTAGAGATGTAAAGTGGAAAGATTGGGGTGAAGGGGTCATTTGCAACATTCATACAAGTAAGTGTGACACAGAGCAAAGTGTAAGGGGGCAACGGAGAGATCAAGAAAAAGCATCCTAGGGAAATTTGAGAAGGAAAATAAACAAGCATTTAATAAGTACTAGGCTAAGCATGGTTTATAAATACCATCTCATTAGATCCTTACAACAACCCTTCAGGGTAGGCTATCCAAATTTTACAGTTGAGGAAAATGCGGCAAACAAATGTTAAATGACTTTTCCAGAGTTATAGAGTTATTGTCTGAGACCATATTTGAGCTCAGATCTTCTGACTCCAATCCCAGGGCTCTATCCATTGCACCACCAGGAACCTCCTCTGAAAGGGGATGTATGCCTTAAAATTTGAAAGAGAAGTGGTAGCCAGACTTGGGAAGGCCTTAAATGACAAGCTAAGGCGTTTGTATGTGATTGATGATCTTACATGAGCAGACCTGTGAATTAGGAAGATATTTTTTGCCAGCTATTCAAGTGAAGGAAGAAGAGGGAGGAGACTAGAGAAAAAGCCAAACAGTCATCTAAGCGAGAAGTGATAAGGGACTGAGTCAGAGTCAAAGTCAATGAATATGTAGGAGGCACTGAGCTAAACTCTGGGGATAAAAAAAAAAAAAAAGGCAGTACCTACCCTCAAGGCAGTCACAATCTAATGTATGAGACAAGGCATAAAAAGAAGCTGAAAGGAAGAAGGGAGATTAGCAGGATGAAGGGGAGGGATGATGTAGTGGAGTGGAGTGGAGGGAAATACTCTGAGATGGTGTCAATTTCCAAGTTGATTCCATCCTACTGAAGATGAGTTTCTAGAGATGATGAAGTCCAAGAAAGCAGACTGATTATAAAAGGACACATTACCATATCAGTATCTTTTTATTTTAACTAGGAAAATTCTAGTGAGGCAAATCCCTCTACTAATGCAGATCAGCACCTTCTCTGCAACTTAATCTCCAAAAGTGCCTGGGGAGAGAAGGGAAGAGAAGGGAAGCTGCTTTCCCCAGAGTTGCACAGTCAATATATGTCAGGACTTGACAACAGCATTGGATTTGGAGTCAGGAAAACCTGAATTTTGTCCACCTCAGGTACTTAGTTATAAAGTTGGGAAAAAATCATTTAACCTCTGTCTGCCTGCATTTCCTTAGTTCTAAAATGAGAAAGCTGATAGCACCTATCTCACAGGGTTGTTGTCAGGGTCAAAATGAAGTAGTATTTGTAGAGTATTTTGTAAACTTCAAATAAAAGTATAAATTACTATTATTATTCCAGACCCCTAAACTGGCTGTCTGTCTGTTAGGCTATGCTTCCTCTCATAATGGCTTTTTAAAAATTTCTCCCAAATCCACCCCTTTTTCTAATTTCCTTGTCTTTGTCAAGGTATTATCATCCTTTTAATTACTCAGATTTACCATCTCACAGTCTTCCTTAAATTCAAGATTTCACTCTAGCAGAGATGAGGAAGAGAGTTCCAGGCATGAGGGACTGCCAGTGAAAATACCTGGAATTAGGAGACGAGTGTCTTATACAAGGAACAGTATGGAGGCCAGAGTCCCTGGAGGAGAATGAGGTAGAAGATTGGAGAGGCAGGGAGGAGCCCGGTTAGGAAGGCATTTAAAAGTCAAATGGGATTTTATACTTGTAAGTATTTACCTGTGTACATATTTTCCCCCAGTGGAATCTTCAGCTCCTTGAAGGTAATAATTCTCATTTTGTCTTTCCCCTGTGTCTGGTACACAGTAAGTACTCAACACATAAATGGAACTAAATTGAACTGGTATTGTGTCAGTAACAGTAGAGAGGAGAGAAAAGTATTTGAGAGACATAATAGAGGCACAGATATTGTGAAGGAATTGTTATTGTTTGCCCTTTATTTTAGAAGAGGATGAATGACATCACCCTCCCAGAGTCATCGAATTCCAGTGATGAGACAAGTCAGGATGATGGGCACATCAGAAACCTTTGGGTTATTGAGAACTGCAAACTTAATGTGAGTCAGGAGTCAGTGGTGTGATTCAGTTGCTAAAAATAACCAATGCAATCCCAGCCTTCATTAAGCACCGGATAGCATCCCTTTCCTGAGCCTCGCCTTATCGTTTCCACTACCAAAATCCCCTCCCCAACATTTATGGGGTTATGAGTCTGGATGAACAATTCCTGGGAATAGACTGCTACCTCTCCTGATATTATTGAATCCACAGTAGGGCTGAACCCTCTGCTGCTATTGTTTCCAGATCCCAACACACACACACACACACACACACACACACACACACACACACACACATGCGCGTGCACACACACACACACACACATACACACACACACTACACAACTGAATTTGCCAAAGGCACAAACATTTCTAGTTATAGCTATCTATCAAACTGAAATCTACCTCTCCCCCACCACTTCTACTTGCGCCCTCTGAAGCCAAGGAGAAGAAATGTAATCCCTCTTCTATATTACAGGTGACTCTTCAAACACTTGACACCAGCGAGCATGCTCTCCTGAGTCTCCTCTTTTCTAGGCTATATATTCACAGTTACTTTAGCCAGTCCTTCTTTACTGTGTCAGGGTCTTTCATCATTCTGGTTATTCTTCTTCTGATGCTCTGGCTACACAAGGTGAGCAGAACGTAATCCAAAAGAGTCTGACTAGGATTAACACTTCCTAAATTCTGGACACTATATGCCTCTCTTATCAAAGGCCAAGATTGCAGGAGTTCTTTTGGCTATCTTGTTTCACCACTGATTCATATTAAGTTTTCAGTCCACTAAAACTGGGACTGGGAATTATGGCCCAAAGGGCAGATCCAGTCTGCCACCTGTTTTTGTATGATCTGTGGTCTATATTTTGTGGGTCTCTTCCAGCCATATTGTACATATGTAGTACCTTGGTTCCCTTTCATATGTGGACCCCTAGGAAACTACCCTGGTCTCCCAGTTCATCAGTTTCCTCAACTCTCATGACCCATCTTCACTATACCTCAGTTGCTCTCAGAAGTGATCATTGTCACCTAAAACTTTTCTACCTCCACATTTTCTTATTTCTGTTGATATTGACCTCATTAGGTTCAAGACTTGTGAGGCATCTTTGACTCTTTTCCCTCTTTTCACCCTGATCAGTTATTGCCAAGTCCTATTAATTCCCCCACCTTTCAACTTGTGGCTCAAAGAAGCTCTAACATGTGAAGGTTGGCAAAATAAAATAAAAAATGCCATCTTGGCAAAAAGGCTAAACCAGGCTGAGGGGAATTGACAGGTCTCTAACCAGTCAGTGAGTTAAGGTGAAGTGGACCTATCCTTTCCCTGTTTTAATCCTTTTTGCTCTCAATATAATTTTAAATGCCCTTTTTAAATGTTCTTTGGATATATACAAAGTCTAGCTCATGTTAAGCTTTGCCCTTCCTGAAACAATTTGTCTTTGGATTCCTATTTTTATTTTCATATCTCATACATGTTTTTTAAAAATTTGTGTTGATCAGTGAGCCTCCTGTTCAACCTCACTGATTTCTTAAGATTCCTCCACATTCCTCACAGAATCAACAATATTTGTTATCAGAATTTCTATCTTAAGTGTTTCCTGTGCCTCATAAGCAAATGTTTTTCATAGAGCTTCAGAATGTGAGACCCTATTTATCTTTCCTCCACCTTCTTTGAAGTGTGTTCTTCTTAAACTGAAACCAGTCAATGGTGGTTTCCTTCCTTAAGGCTCATCAACTCTAAGATGACAGAGGGACTTTCTCAAGGTCCCTACTGTTTGCATTTCATTCTAATGTCCCATGATTCTCTGAGAGCTCTAGTCTGTCCTCTACTCACTTCCAAGGTTAGCAAGTCATTGTTCACCATTTGTAACAAGTCTGCATGGTAATGAGATTAGTCAACACAGAGATCATGATTCCTTTGTCCATACTGGCTAAAAGAAACTCATGTATTTAAAAACTAGAATGCAGCTCTTAAGCCTCGAGTTGCCCACATCTCAAGTAATCTAATAAAACAATCTATGAAAATTGGAGAAAAGTGAACTCCAATCTTCTCTCAAATATTATCTGTGAACAGATAATATCTGTGTATTTTAACAATGGCTTTCTGAAGATAGTATAGTATTCTGATGGTGGAAATTTCCAGACAAGTGTGTATATTCAGGGAAGGAGAGGGCGGGGAAGGAGAGGAAAGCAAGGAATGGCAGTCAGGGATTTATTTTGAGATCTTGTAGCATGTTTCAGATCAAACCAGGCAGCTGGTTACCTATTTTCCTATGCATAAACCTGAGTTCAAATCCAGCCTTAGGCACTTCACGTGTTACTCTGGACACCTCACTTAATGCCTTTGAGTCTCAGTTTCTTCATCTGTAAAGTGGGGATAATAATTGCACCTACCTTCCAACATTATTATGAGAATAAAATGAGCTAATACTGGTAAAGTGCTATGCAAACCTTAAGGTGCAATATAAATACTAGCTATTGTTTTTGAATTACTTACTACCTGTGTGATTTTGGAAGACACAGCCTCTCTGAGCCTTTGCTTCCTTATCTTTAAAAAGGGGGCACTGAATATGATGACCTCTAAGACCTCTTCAGATCTCATGTCCTTTGTTCCTAGGAGGTCCTCAGAGGCTCCACAAGGCATGTGTGACTGGGACCTCTGAAGAAGTAATCCAGGGGCTTCATCTAGGGTTTCTCAATGATCAATCAATTCATAGATCAATCAGCAGGAGCTTATTAAGCTCCTACTATGTACCTGGCACTGTGTTCAACACAGGGGATACAAAGGAAAAAAAATGAAATGATCCTTATCCGCAAGATTCTTACATAATATAGAGGGAGACAAGTATACAAAGTATGTGCAAAATAAATCAAATAATTTGAGGGGGTGGGATACTACTGATGGGGTACAAGCCCAAGTCAAGACCTTTTCCCCTTCCATTGGGAGAACTTTTGTCACTTTTGTCTGCAAGGCTCCAGAAAGTGTGGCCTGGGGCAGGGGGTGGGGCCTCCTTGGATTTCCCTTCCATCTGTCTCAGTCCAGATACTCCCTATCTGATCATCATTTAGCATTCTCTTGCTTTAACCCTAGCATCCTTTTGATATTCCTGACTACTTAACATTCTCTTGAAGTCCAAGTTGACCAGCCTGGTTTGTGGATTGTCTGGACTACCAGCCACTCCCATCAGATTTCTCGCTGGGGTTGATCTATTGAGACCCTCCCTGGGACCCCAGACCATCTGTCAGCACATGCTTCTGAACCAGGCCCTCCATTGTCTGATATCTCCTGATTGCCTCCAGCTGTTTCCAACACTTGACCAGTCACCCCCTCCTTGGACTTCTCCTCAAGACCCTCCCTAACCCCCTCCTCCCATCACCCTAGACTACCAGACCACCCCTAGATCTCTCCTACAGTTTTTTCTGTATTTAAGTTCCATTTCGCCTACATGAAGGCGCTCACTGAGATTCTATCTGGTCCTTTTTGCAATACAAGTGCTACAAATGCTTAGGCTCCTTAAGAGTCACCCCAGTAAGGGGAATCTTTAATAAACTTTGTTTTCTTTGGCTTTAAGAAGGCTTGAGTCAAATTCTTTCGAGCAGGACCCAGCGTGTTGGTATTTTGGGGTTCCCAGCACCCCTAAACCTCATCACTACCAGCTGAATCACAAAAAGTCTCATGGAGGAGGTAACATTTGGACTGAGCTTTGTAGGAAACTAGGAATTCTAAGAGGTGGAGAGAAAGGAATGCATTCCAGGTGCAGAATGGCTTCAGTAGGTGAAAATACGGACTCACCTCAGTTACCTAGACTCCACAATTAATCATTGTGTGAGTTCATCCTTCATTGCAAAGAAAACCAGGCCATCAGAAAAATAATGACATGACTTGCACTTGACTTTGTTTTGAGTGAAGGAGGGCTGTGCAGGTCACCAGCCTCACTTCTCCTCCAGAGCCATCTGAATCCAGTGACCAGATATTCATCAGGATGACTGGAGATGACCCAGGATGAGGCAAATTGGGGTTAAGTGACTTGCCCAAGGTCACACAGCTAGTGAGTGTCAAGTGTCTGAGGTGAGATTTGAACTCAGGTCCTCCTGACTCCTGCACTGGTGCTCTATCCACTGTACCACCCAGCTGCCCCACACAGTTAACCATTACTTCATTACTGAAGGATAAAGTAGAGAGGCAGAGAACATTTTAGAACTAGAAGGAACCTCAGAGATCATCTAACCCAGTGGCATCAAACTTAAATGGGAAGGAGGTCCTCTAATCCATGCATAAGGATCTCTGATAGCCATATATTAACTTGGTTTAAAAACACAATTTAATCTGTGTCTTATTATATTTTTACTTTGTTAAACATTTCCCAACACCAAAATTCAGGGTTGTGATAGGCTACAAGCAGTTTTGATCGAACTCAACCTCTTCATTTTATGGAAGAGTAAATAGGAGGTCTCAGGACAGGAAGTGGCTTGCTCATGGTGTCAGAATCAAGTCAGGAACTGGAGTAGCCTGTCTCCAAATCCAGCATTTTTGTTATCCTACCATGTGAGGGCTGTCACTAACAGTATGATGCTTTAAGGGTCCAGGTTGTTCTTTGGTAGGGGCATTCTTTCCACATAAACAGATCACAAGTCCTCCAAACCTTAGTACACCATCTTGGTGACTTGCTGTAGCCAAAAAGTTAATCCTAGGGCCAATTTGAATATACCTCTGTGCAAAGGTAGCCAAGCCAGCTCTTGGATGACGGGCTTAAGCTGGCATAGCCTATCATAACCCAGGGCCACACACCAAACTGAGGCATTGGAATAGGACATTTAGAAGTCTAGTAATCGTTGACTCTAACAAGTTTAACTACTTGAAAAAAAAGTCAGCCACAGTACCTAACGGTTGAATTCTGGGACCCTAAATGTCTAAGTAAATTTTAAATAGTCCTTTGTGCTTCGTCATTTGCAAAATAAATTGGTCAGCAGCCCACCAAGAATTCAGATCCTAATTGAAAAAGGTGATTTACTGAAGTGGGTAACCGTACATAAATGGCATTTTATGTTACCCTGCTTGAAGTTAATTTTTCAGTAAAGTCAATATGTTGATTTAAAGTTTAATAAAATTTAGAGGAATCTGTAGACCCCACTCTTTTTTCCCCTAGGATCCTAGACCTCATTTTCTGATCTGCTGAAGATCATCCAGTTAGCTTGGTGAGGGGCATTGGACGAGTGGATTGTCAAATGCGTGGGAGAAATAAAATCTACGATTCTGAAATTCTGATTGAAATGCTGAGCAAGCTGTGACCATCCTCTACATTTGTATGGGAGACTATAGTCTATAGGCTTTTACTTGTCTACAATTACATGTATACTCTGGGGGAGTTCTCACTTCTATGGCTCATAGCATCCATTTGGAAAATCGGGGAATATAATACTCTTTCCCTTCCCCGAACTCCCACCCAGAATGTTATCACCAACTTGTTTTTGGCACACAGTTCAAGAGATTCAGAGAAGAAAAGTTTTTATTAGACAAAAAATATTATCTCATAATCAACCAACAAGCATTTATTATGCATATTATATGGTAGGTACTGTGATAAAAAAATAAGAAAAAGATTAAGGATGTGAATGAAATTGTAGAAAAAATAGATATGCTAGGTTTCTAAAGATTACTAAGTGGAAGTAGAACAGATTATGCTCATTTGTTAGCCCTCTCTGGGGCTAAATTACCATATACTAGGACAAAAAAAAAGACCTGCATAAAAAAAATACAGAAATACTAAACACATTTTTACTTAACATAATGCAATAAAATTATAATCAATAAAGGATTTCTGAAGAAAGGATGAAAACTTAAATGGAGATTAAATCCTAAAGGACTGGAGGGACAAGATACAAATCGTAGAAACAATAGGTAATTTCATTATGTAAAATGACAACAATGAGAATCATATCAGAATTTTAGGGACGTAGTGACAGTAATCCTTAGTGGAAAATTTCTATACCTAAACAAAAAAATCTGAGTTCAGATCCAGCCTTGGATGCTTACTAAATGTGGACCCTGGGCAAGTAATTTAATCCTAATTGCATCACACACATACACCCCAAAAAGAGAGAAAGAACAGATTGAGTATACAACAGTTGGGTGTACAACTAAAAATATTAGAAGAGCAGTAAATAAAAAACCCAATTAAAACACAAAAATAGAAATCCTAAATATCAAAGAAGAGATAAACAAAATGACCTCCCCGCATTGAAATGACAAATAAAACAAGGAATTATTTTTTTTAAGTAGTAAAAAACTGGAATGAAAAAAAAAACTGTAATTGAATGTTCATCAGTTCTAGAATGCCTGAATAATTATGGGATATGAGTGTGATGGATATTATTGTTATTTTTTTAATGTAAATTTATTTATTTAACTTTTTACATTCATTTTCACAAAATTTTGGGTTCCAAATTTTCTCCCCATTTATCCCCTCCCCCCACCCCAGTACACCGAGCATTCTAATTTTCCTTATCACCAATCTGCCCTCTCTTCTATCATTCCTCCCTTCTCTTGTCCCCATCTTCTCTTTTGTCCTGTAGGGCCAGATGACTTTCTACTCCCCATTAACTGTATGTCTTATTTCCTAGTAGCAACAACAATACTAAACAGTTGTTCCTAAAACTTTGAGTTCCAAATTCTCCCCCTCCCTCCCTCCCCACCCATTCCCTTTGGGAAGGCAGGCAATTCAATATAGGCCATATCTGTGTAGTTTTGCAAATGACTTCAATAGTGTTGTGTAAGACTAACTGTATTTCCCTCCATCCTATCCTGCCCCCCATTGTTTCTATTCTGTCTTTTGATCCTGTCCCTCCCCAAGAGTGTTGACTTCAAATTGCTCCCTCCTCCCATTGCCCTCCCTTCCATTATCCCTCCCTCCCTGCTTATCTCCTTCTCCCCCACTTTCCTGTACTGTAAGATAGGTTTTCATACCAAAATGATTGCATTTTACTCCTTCCTTTAGTCGAATGTGATGCAGGTAAACTTCATGTTTCTTTCTCAGCTCTCCTCTTTTTCCCTCCACTAAAAAGTCTCCTGCTTGCCTCTTGAATGAGATATAATTTACCCCATTCCATTTCACTCTCTCTCCTCCCACTACATTTCTCTCTCACCATTTACCTTAATTTCTTTTAAGATATGGTCCCATCCTATTCAATTCACTCTGTGCTCTGTCTCTGTATGTGTGTGCATGTGTGTATGTGTGTGTGCATGCCTGTGTGTACATGTGTGTGTGTGTGTGTGTGTATGTGTGTGTGGTCCCACCACCTGTGTATGTGTGTGTGGTCCCACCAACTGCCCAGATACTGAAAAGTTTTAAGAGTTACAAATATTTTCTTTCCATGTAGGAATGTACACAGTTCACCTTTGGCAAGTCCCTTATGACTTCTCTTTGCTGTTTACTTTTTCATGCTTCTTCTCATTCTTGTGTTTGAAAGTCAGATTTTCTTTTCAGCTCTGGTCTTTTCATCAAGAATGCTTGAAAGTCCTCTGTTTCATTGAAAGACCATATTTTCCCCTGAAGTATTATACTCAGTTTTGCTGGGTAGGTGATTCTTGGTTTGAGTCCTAGTTCCTTTGACTTCTGGAATATCCTATTCCATCCACTCCCTTCGATCCCTTAATGTAGAAGCTGCTAGATCTTGTGTTATCCTGATTGTATTTCCACAATACTGGAATTGTTTCTTTCTAGTTGCTTGCAGTATTTTCTCTTTGACCTGGGAATTCCAGAACTTGGACACAGTGTTCCCAGGAGTTTCTCTTTTTGGATCTCTTTCAGGTGGTGATCAATGGATTCCCTCAATTATCCATTTTGCCCCCTGGTTCTGGAATACCAGGGCAACTCTCCTTGATAATTTCATGAAAGATGATGTCCAGGCTTCTCTTTTGATCATGGCTTTCAGGCAGTCCCACAACTTTTACATTGTTTCTCCTGGATCTATTTTCCAGGTCAGTTGCCTTTCCAATGAGATATTTCATGTTCTCTTCCATTTTTTCATTCTTTTGGTTTTGTTTGGTGATTTCTTGGTTTCTCAGAAAGTCATTAGTCTCCATCTGTTCCATTCTAATTTTGAGAGAACTATTTTCTTCAGTGAGCTTTTGAACCTCTTTTTCCATTTGGCTAATTCTGCTTTTGAAAGCATTCTTCCCCTCATTGGCTTTTTGAACCTCTTTTGCCAATTGAGTGAGCCTATTTTTCAAGGTGTTATTTTCTTCAGCATTTTTTTGGGTCTCCTTTAGCAAGGTATTGACCCATTTTTCATGCTTTTCTTGCATCTCTCTCATTTCTCTTCCCAGTTTTTCCTCCACCTGTCTAACTTGATTTTCAAAATCCTTTTTGAGGTCTTCCATGGCCTGAACCCACCAGACATCCACCTCGGATGTCTGGGATAGAGAGGCCCCGACCTCCACGTCTTTCCCTGATGGCAAGCATTGTACTTCCTCATCAGAAATGAAAGGTGGGAACATCTATCCCCCAAGAAAGTAGCTTTCTATAGTCTTATTTTTCTTCCCTTTTCTGGGCATTTTCCCAGCCAGTTACTTGACTTCTGAGATTCCTCTGCACCCCTGCCTAGATCCTCCCAGCTAGTGCTTGGAGTCTGAGATTCAAATGCTGCTCCCCAGCCTCAGGACTTTCAGGAGGGGGCGTGGCTGCTATTCAATGTGAGCTTAAGTTCTGGTGCTTGGGTGGGGGCAGGGCCGCCTCCCAGGCTCAGTTCCCTCAGGGGCTTTATGTGGAGACCTTTGGTAATGGCCCTGAGCTCCTGCCTGCTCTGGGAGTCCCGGGGTGCCGCTGATGCCTCTGCTGCTGCCTCTACCGCTGCCTCCCGAGGAGGCCCAAGTCACGGAGAGCCCCGCTCCCCTCTTGGCCAGCCCAGAAGTCTCTCTCACTGACCTGTAGCGCCTGTGGGTGGAGGGACCTTCGCTGCCGCCGGAGATTCTGTCCCTGAAGCCTGGTCGGATCTGCTCCTCTGGGGCTGCGTGGCCAGGGCAGCTCAGGGGTGGGCTCTGCTGTCCGGGGTGTGACAGACCCCTGGGGATGGCTTTCCAGGGCTCTCTGGAATGGAAATCTCTTCCACTGTGTTTCTGTGTGGCCTGAGTCTTTCTACTCCACCATCTTGGCTCCTCCCCTCATAATGGATATTATTGTGACATGAGACCTAGGAAGACTTGCAAAGAATAAGGGTATTTAAAGTGGTTAGGTGTAAAAAACTTGATTTTTAGATGGTTTATTTTATTTCACTTAGATATTATATAAATCAGCCTCTTCATTTTATAGATAGGAAACTGAGACCACAAAGGGTAAGTGACTTGCCCAATGTCACACAGATAGAAGTGATGGGATATTAACCCCAGTTCTTTGACAGAAAGCAAGTGATCTTTTCTAATAAATAAATTAGATAAAATAGATAAAATAAATTAGATAAAATAAATTATAAAATAAGTAAATCTTGCTGATTTACCCTCTCTTTTCTTCAACAGCTTCCGGATCACATGACCTTAACTGTCAATAAAAATATGGAAGGCCTACAATCACTTCAACATGGGATAGAAACTGAATGAGAAACAGCAGAGTTTAGCATTTTATAATTCCATTTACTGCTTCCTGACAAACCCACTCTGCAGAAATTAGAAACACTGGTGATTAAAAAACACAATAACCTGGAAACCCACTGAAGACAGATATTTTATTAATTTACCCAAAGGACAACTGTAGTAATGTGCAGATTTTTTGTGACCCTACCATGGCGATTTACAAAACTCACAGTCTCAGAGTTGGAAGAGACCTGACAGGTCTAGCCGCTACCCTAGGGATGCTGAAAAGTTATTCAAGTCTCTCCATGAATGTTTCAAATCCCAAAGCAGTCACTGACACAGAGGTAGTACACTCCATGGCAAATTACCACATCAAGCTATGATTTGTGTCATCTAACAATTTCTACCATCCTCATGGTGACCCAGACTGGGCTGAGGTCTATAGGGGGTAAGATACTGTGGTACAATGTAAGAGCATATAACAGAAAAGAAATACTGTTTGGTACAGTAGAAAATAGCCCAGATTTTTGTAAGGTCCTAGAAGGTAGGAGACTGTTTCTTTTTTTGTCCTTGTAGCCTCCAGACCCTAACACAGTATCTGGCATCAAGTAGTTACTTAATTTATTGAATTTGTTGATTGGGAATCTTGAAGCTTGGGCTTCAGTTTGAGCATGAGAACCAATCAGTTGGATGAAATGCATCTTTCTCATTTGTGCATTTTCATTATTGACAATAACTCCACTACAGTTATTTAAGCTACCACAAATGGTAACTTGAGGAATTCCTTGTCAGGTAGGAGAGAAGGAAGGGAAATCTGGAAAGACTGGGAGAAAATACTTAAGGACAGGCATGGCTTTACAATGTCTTCAACGAGAGCCGTGACCAGCATTTCTTATTCCTGAATTAAAATCATTTGAAAGTGGGTAAGGAGACTTCAAACCTTGAGCCAGCAGGGCCTGTTGTAGGAAAGACTCTGGGACATTACTATGTGGTGGCATGGTTCCTGGAGGAGAGGAGATGTATGGGGAAGACAGTGATGGGCCAGAGAATAACTCACCTGTGTGGCCATGAGGAAGAAGGAAAAAAAAAGCAAACTATCCGGTAGCTTCTTATTTTAGCTAGTTCTTGTTAACCAAGTTGTTTTACATGTTGAAAGTATATAGCCCTAGTTCTTTCAACTTAGCCTCAAATGGCATGAAATTGAGGTCCTAGACTAGGGCTTCTTAACCATTTTGTGTCATTCACTTCTCTGACAGTCTGGTGAAGCTATGGACCCCTTTTCATGATAGTTTTTAAATGTTTAGAATAAAATGCATGGGATTACAAAGGAAACCAATTACATTGAAATCTATGCAAGTTAAGAGACACACTACCCTATACTATCCTGGTTACCTTGCTCTGAACATTCTGCAGCTCATTGATGGTCTTAATACTGATTGTAATTCTTCAGATAAAGATATCACTAGACCAAAAGTGGGACTATCAGAAAGACCACATTAAAAAAAAAAAAAAAACAACCTGGGCAAAACAAAAACTGAAACTGTTTTATAAAGATAACTGTGACCTCAAGATGAGGAGATGATTGGACAAATCATCTTGCTGACAAAAGTCCTCAGCGCTCCCTGAATAACAGTTCTGAGTCTCACTTCCTAGAATCTGAATTCTATTCAGAAAAGGCCACAGGCTGTGTGGATCGCTTGCAGGGTGGGGGAGTGCAGAGAGTGGGGAGTGCTGTAAAATAGAAAGCTCCAAATGTGAAGGCGGCTGGGAAGCAATCCATTTGATTTGGGAATCCCGAATTTAACTGATGTACCGTATGTAGGTGGGGACCTTCTCAGCAATAATAATTCTCTTTTGACATTTTTTTCAGGTTCACATCATGAAGTTTCATCCATGAAGCATCGTTTTCAAGTAGAATCTAGATTTACAGAAAGGGAGAGGATATTCCTATAGGGGGAGAGTGAGTCAGAGATGGGAAGTCCCTTGTTTACTTGTCAAAGTAGTTGACTTGGGAGACAAGTAAGATGATGAGCACTTGGCAAAGTTTTCAGGGGAAAATCATTATTCTCTTTTCCTAAACATGATGAACTTTTAATAACTTTCTTTCCCTATGTAGTCCCCTGACTTGAGGTACTTGAGTCCACTGCAGCAGATTCCAGAAGAATAGTAAAACCATACCGTCCTTCTCTCAAGTCAATCAATGAACTTTTATTGAACATCTAATATGTGCCAGGCACTGTGCTAAGTGCTAAGGATACAAAAAGGCAAAAGACTGTCCCTGTCTTCAAGGAACTGACAATCTAATGAGTGGTGTCCAACTCTTGATTCCAAATGAGTCATACACAGTTAGGCATGGCCAACATGGTGGTTTATCTTATATAACTACTTTTTTGGTACAGGGGACACAGTTCTCTTTAGGGGATGGCAGGAGATATTGGGAACTGATGACCACATTGTTGATTTTTTAAAAATCATAGATAAAACATTTATTTTAAAAATATTGGAAGAGGGCCCAGAGCAAGGGAACTTCCACTCCATGATGGGGAGAAGAGTGATAGATTCAGTTATACACCCTGGTAGCTAGGAAAGTGGTGACCTAGAGTGGCTTACATTATCCTCTCCAACTTTTAGTGTGTTAGCATTCCAGAATCTCAGATCATGTTCTCTTGCCTTCCCATCAAAGACCAGGTGCTCCTTCCTTCTCAGTCTTCTTACTCCCCTACACATACTCTTCCATCCAGGGACCCTGGCCTGGGCTCTTGCACAAACAAGACACTCTTTCAGCTCTAGGCATTCTCTCCGGCTGTCCCCCAGGCTGGAACACTCTTCCTCACCTATGACCAGTGACCTCTCTGTCTTGCTCTAAGTCCAAACCAGAATCCCACCTTTTCCTAGAAGCTGTCCCCAACCTCTCTTAATTCCCGGGCCTTCCCTCTGTAATAATTTCCTATTAGGGGAGTTGGTCTTTCTTCTTCATCACATCACTGAGCCATGTAGGGACGCAGGCCGTCCGCTACATCTGGCGCCCGAGCAGGGACATGATCCAGGAAAGGGAGGAGGTCCGAGTTGTGACAAGGCAACTAAGGAGGAAGGGAATCCAGAGTGGAAGTGGGCCAGCAGTACCATTCTTCTGTCCCATGGGCAGATGGCAGTTACAGCCAAACAGAATATCCTTCCTTGGGTGGACAACATCTCTTTAAGAATGGTCTTCCTCTTCTGTAATAGCTACTGGGATGACAACCTCAAAGAAAGCTTCCTAGAGGCCACCCTTTGTTGGTGGGGACCATTAGCAGGAATGATGGGGCTCATAGTCATGAGTTCACTCAGGTGACTGAGCTCATCGACAGCCTACTGGTGCTGATGAATAAGGAGCCCAAGGATACATTCTGTATTACAACTCGACAGCAGGTCATGTGCACCCTCACTGGACTTTGCAAACTGAGGCCACCATTGGACTATGAAAGAAATCCAAGATCCTTTTCACTTGCTGCCAAAGTGTATATAAACTGCCCCTGTTAGAGGTTCTAGAGAGGCACACCTGTCTACCAACAGACCCTCCTGACATACAGGTGCTATACATAGATACTATGTGCACCTTCGATAGGCTACTAAAGAACTTAATCTCTGAAAATTACAATCCAGAAGATCTTCACTTCATACTAGAGAAAATGAACACCTGGATGGTTGCAGAGAAGGATCATGAGCAGAAGGGGTAAGTTAGGAGCTGCATCACTATCCTTAAGTTTGTGTCCCAGAACAGAATATCCTTCCTTGGGTGGACAACATCTCTTTAAGAATGGTCTTCCTCTTCTGTAATAGCTACTGGGATGACAACCTCAAAGAAAGCTTCCTAGAGGCCACCCAATTGTTGGTGGGGGCCATCAGCAGGAATGATGGGGCCTACAGTTATGAGTTCACTCAGGTGACTGAGCTCATCGACAGCCTATTGGTGCTGATGAATAAGGAGCCCAAGGATATACTCTGCATTACAACTCAACAGCAGGTCATGTGCACCCTCACTGGACTTTGCAAACTGAGGCCACCATTGGACTATGAAAAGAAATCCAAGATCCTCTTCACTTGCTGCCAAAGTGTGTATAAACTGCCCCTGTTAGAGGTTCTGGAGAGGCACACCTGTCTACCAGCAGACCCTCCTGACATACAGGTGCTATACATAGATACTATGTGCACCTTAGATAGGCTGCTAAAGAACTTAAATCTGAAAATTACAGTCCAGAAGATCTTCACTTCATACTAGAGAAAATGAACACCTGGATGGTTGCAGAGAAGGATCATGAGCAGAAGGGGTAAGTTAGGAGCTGCATCACTATCCTTAAGTTTGTGTCCCAGAACAGAATATCCTTCCTTGGGTGGACAACATCTCTTTAAGAATGGTCTTCCTCTTCTGTAATAGCTACTGGGATGACAATCTCAAAGAAAGTTTCCTAGAGGCCACCCTTTGTTGGTGGGGACCATTAGCAGGAATGATGGGGCCTACAGTTATGAGTTCACTCAGGTGACTGAGCTCATCGACAGCCTATTGGTGCTGATGAATAAGGAGCCCAAGGATATACTCTGCATTACAACTCGACAGCAGGTCATGTGCACCATCACTGGACTTTGCAAACTGAGGCCACCATTGGACTATGAAAAGAAATCCAAGATCCTCTTCACTTGCTGCCAAAGTGTGTATAAACTGCCCCTGTTAGAGGTTCTGGAGAGGCACACCTGTCTACTAGCAGACCCTCCTGACATACAGGTGTTATAAATAGATACTATGTACACCTTAGACAGGCTGCTAAAGAACTTAATCTCCAAAAATCACAATCCAGAAGGTCTTCACTTCATACTAGAGGAAATGCACACCTGGATGGTTGCAGAGAAGGATCACGAGCAGAAGCGGGCAGTTAGGAGCTGCATCACTATCCTTAAGATTGTGTCCCAGAAAACCTTCCTGGATCCTGCTTGATCTGATGTTTGTTGACCTTAACATTCATAAAGATTAACCTGGGGGATGGGTGTTTGAACTTCTCAATAGACTCAGTGTTGGAGCATAACTTGATGGTAGCATGGTGATCAAGCCTGTTATCCTCAGGGGACTTTTCTGAGGGTTCTTGGACTGTTTTTAAACCTAAAGTGCCTTGGATTGCCAGACAGTGGGAGATATTTGGATTTTCATCTATTGGAGGCTATGGACACCCTTTATCACTGCCTTCTCACCCTTCAGGAACTTTGACTTGGCTTCTGTCTTGGGAGGGGCAACCATTTCCTTCTCTTCCTTTATATACCCTCTTGGAGAAAAGTTACATAATACTACCTCTTGAAAAAACAAAAATAAGTATCAATGCTCTAAGTATTTGTGGAGGGCCAGGGTGGAGTGTGGTTGACAAGATCAGGATAGACCTTTGGGGAAACTGTTCTTTGAGACTGTGCTTATTATCATCCAGAACGGCTCTCCATGCCCCGCCCAAGTTGCTGTCTCAGTGAGACAAACAAGAGAATTACAGAAAACATGGTATATGTAAACTAGATGCCCTCTAGGCTCACAGTCTTTAAGATAATACAGATTAAATCACTAGGGCAGGAGACAAGAAGAATGTCACCTAGGCTTGCAGTTTCTGTCTATAAATACCCCGACCATCAGATCAATAAACGGAGTTGGTCTATCTTCAAAAAAAATAAATAATAATAATTTCCTATTAGTCCTGTATGCTGTCTCTCCCATTAGACAGCAAGGTCCTCCTGAAGGGGGCTGCTTGGATGCCCAGCACCGAGCACAGCGCCTGGTACATGGCAGGCTCTTGTTGACTCAAAGTGACTGTGACCAAGTCCTCTGTCTTCTTCCTGCCTCAGTCTACTCGTCTGTAAAATGAGTTGGCCTGGGCCCTCAGTGAGCTCTAGACGTCCCTTGTGGTCTCAGCACCCTCTGGGTCTGAGCAGAGAGCCTACACACAAGCCTTCCCTGGCACGCTCCAGCGTCGCGGGGGCAGAGACCCGGCTTGGCATCCACCACCGTGGCTTCTCCTCTCCAGGGGGCGGAGCGGATAGGAGTCACCGTCCTGAGTCCAAATCTGGCCGGAGACACCGACTAGCGGGGTGACCCTGGGCGAGCACGTCACTCAGCTCGCCTCGGTCCCCTCATCTGGAGAACGAGGGGGAGAAGGAAACGGCAGACCACTCAAAACGCTGCAAATGGGGCCAGGAAGAGGCTTCTCCCCGGACCGCCACGAGTCTTAGTTTTCCTCATCTATAAAATGGGGGTATTGGACTAGATAGAGTCTTAAATCCCAACTCTAGGTCAACCATTCTACGATCCTACAAACGGAAACTGTAAAAGGGGCGGGGGGTGGGGTGAGCCTAAAGAGGAAGAGGACGTTTGGGATACCCCGTCCTCCGAAGGGCACCGAACCCAGCAGCTTGGTCCCGCCCCAAAATGGCATGGCTCCGCCCCCTGCCTCTACTCCCCGCAGTTTCACAGCAGAACCGGCGACTGTGAGGGCTCCTCTTCCTCCCCCTGCCCTGGTTCAGCCAATGGGAGGAGCGACGGTGGATGGTGATCGGACCAATGGGAGGGGCACTGGTGGAAGAGCCCGGCCAATGGGAAGGGTGGCGGTGGAGAGCGACCCTTCTGCCCCGCCTCCTTCCCCCGCCAGCGGGAGGAGTACCGGGGCAACGCTTCGGCCAATGGGAGGAGCGACGGTGGATGGTGACCCGACCAATGGGAGGGGCACTGGTGGAAGAGCCTCGGCCTATGGGAAGGGCGGTGGTGGAGAGCGACCCTTCTGCCCCGCCTCCTTCCCCGCCAGCGGGAGGAGTATGGGGGAAATGCTTCGGCCAATGGGAGGGGCGGCGGTGGAGGGTGATTCGGCTTTGGGACCTTTCGCCCCGGTAGAAAATGTTCCCGGTTCGGTGCAGCTCCGGGAGACCGCGAGAGGAAGAGAGGCCCAGGACGCCGCGGGCCTCGAGGAGGCGGAGCGGCCCCGCGCTCGTGCGGTCCTCTAGCTGCGATCCCTGCGGCCCGTGAGGGGAGCGCCCATCGCGGCCCTTCCCAGAAAGGGCCGGGCCATGGCGGAAGAGCGGCTCGACAGCCTGGAGGGCTGGGTGGCCGTCAAGGAGAACTTGTTCTCGGAGCCCGAGCGGCCTAATCTGCGCTTCATGGTGGCCTGGAACGAGCCCGAGGCCAAGTTCGCCGTGACCTGTCACAACCGGACCCTGCAGCAGCGACAGCGGCAGCGGCGGCGCCGCGAGGGTGCTGGCCGGGCCCCGGGGGAGGGCGGCGCCCCCGGCGAGGCGGAGGGGGCCGAGGCCGAGGCGTGTGGACCGCTCAGCTGGGCCGGCCTCTTCTCCGTGGCCGAGCTGCAGGGCGTGCACCGGCAGCTGACCGCCGTGAGCCCGCAGCTGGAGGCCTGCTTCCCCGCGCTGCCCCCCGACCTCGGCCCGGGCCTGTGGGCGCTCCTCTTCCCGGCCGGGCCGGCGCACGACGAGGCGGCCCTGCAGGAGCGCTGCCGCCAGCTGGAGCTCTACCTGGGCGCCGCGGCCGACAGGTGCGGAGCCAGGATGCTGCTGGACTCGCTCTTCGCCGCCGACGCCGAGCCCGGGGACGAGTACTTCGAGAACCTGCACGACTTCCGGAAGAAGAGCCTGCAGGGGCACGTGGCCCGGGCCAAGGAGCGGCTCCAGGGGGTACGGCCGGTCCGCCGCCCTTGGGGCCGGGAGCTGGAAGGGGCGGGACAGTGTCACCGAAGCCCCGGGCCCCACACCTGGCTCCTGGAGAAAGTGACAAGCACGTGGGCCCGCAGGGGGGAGGGGCTGCTTGCTGCCTAACGTAAAGCAAAGCGAGTAAAATCTTGTGGCGGCTCTGCCCCACCTGACGTGAGGTGTGAGCCCCTGGCTCCTGGGCTTGGGGATTGAACCAGCCCATGCTAAAAGGCCAATTCTTAAAGTTGGACCCTTGTTATACATTCAGGCCTTCACCTCGGTGTTCTCTCCAAATCCTATCGATCGTCATTATCTTCTGTAAGGATAGTTTTACAGGAGTTTAACTTAATTAAAGCAAGTGTGTCTCTCCTGAACCCCGAGAAATAAGTATTTCCAGTGCCAATCCTTTGGTGAACTTAATTGTTTGAATACAGGGAGCTTTCCACTTACCTCACGGTTTGTTGTAAGGGTTGATATTTACAGAATTTCAAACACTTTTATCCAGAAATTGGCATTAATGTATTCTGGGAGGTACATATTGGGAAGCCATAAGAACAGTGCCTTTTTTGTGTGCCATAGACCCCTTGGCAGTCGTGTTTTGTTACTCAGTTGTGTTGGACTCTTTGTGAACCCATTAAGAGTTTTCATGACCTAGATACTGAAGTGATTTGCCATTGCCTTCTCCAGTTCATGAGGAAACTGAGGCAAACAGGATTAAGTGATTTGCCCAGGATTACACAGGTAGTAAGTGTCTGAGGTGGTATTTGAACTCACAAAATTGAGTCTTCCTTAGTTGAGGCCTAGCACTCTTATCTACTGTACCACCAGCAAAGTGTATGTAAACACTTTCTCAGAATGTTTTTAGAGGCATAATGAAATACATAGGATTACACGAGAAACCAGTTTGTATGGAAATATTATTATCAAAATAAATCTTTTAAAATTTTCCAGGTTAAATCTTGGACTATAGATTATAGGTTCCTTCCAGCCCTAAATCTGATCCTTTGAACTTTAGAAGGTGGAGAGACAGTCTCTTTGGCTGGGCATGTGAAATAGAAGTAAAAGTTGAAATCTGTTTATAAATAGTGAAGGAACAAGGAAGATGCTATAGGGGGATTTCATAAGACAATGAAAGGGCAAAAAAAAAATGGTGAATGAGTTTGTGGACAAATACAAAGTTTTCAGAAGCAGAATTCAAATGGCTCATGACTAGAAGTATGGCTGTTTGTTGATAGTATGTACCTAAGCTCACTCTTGAAAGGTAAGGATGTTGGCGAGCCAAATGAAGCAGTGTATTCCTGGTATGAAGGATGATTTATGAAAATGTGTGAGCAGATGAGTTTAAGGAATAACTAGTAGTTTGGTTTAGCTGCAATCTATATTGCAGTATGTGAGAATAATGTGAAATAAAGTAGGACATGTAAGTTACATTTATATTATAAAGGGTTTTAAATGCCAGGGTGAGAAATTTGCATTTTATTCTAGAGGAGATAAAGAGAAGGTTTTTGAGAAGGGGAACATGGATAGACTTGTGCCTTAGAAAGATTATGTTGGCAGTTCAGTGAATGTTGGGAGGAGAAACTGGAAAATGATTAGGGTCTGAATTAAGCTGGTGGCTAGGTGAATGGAGCAAAAGTAATGACTGGAAGTAGACCCAACCAGAGTTGGCAACTAAGGGGAGAAGCAAGGATTACTAGAAGTGTGTGACCTTGAGTAACTAAGAAAATAGTGGTGCTTCCAGTGGAATTAGAGAAATCTGGAAGAGATGAAGCTTTGAGCAAGTGAATGAGTTGTTTTAGACATACCCCATTTGACAATCTAGTGAATCATCCAGGTAGAAGCATCTAGTAGTCAGTTGGCAGTAAAAATAAAATTATGAAATGTTGGGATCTGGAAGGTACATTGGAAGCAAAGTGAAAAGCATCACAACCTTGCATAAAATCATGGTGTATCCTCAAATACTTCATGAAATTTTAGTCTTAGTAATGAAAATTAATTACTAATTACTTCTCTGATGGAATTGGAAACACATGTGGAAGGGCAGTTAAAAATGGTTAGGGGAATGGATATCCACATGAGGGCAAACTAAGATTTGGATTCTTTATTTTTGGAGTTATGAAGATGGGGAGGAATGGAATGAAAATCTTTAAGTAGCGAAGGCTTTATCAAGGATAAATCCAAAATTGTTCAGCTAATCCTTTGATCTCTAAGAATACTAGAGTTTAAAAGATTCTCTTAAAAGTCATAGTTTGGGACTAAAATACATTACAGAAGGGTTTTGATAAAATTATAGATAATATGTCTAATAGATATGAATCGACAGATCTTTTCATGTTTTTTGTCACAAGCACCTTTAGCAGGCTGGTGAAGCCAGTGAACTCAGAACAGTCTTTTTAAATGTATAAAATAAATATATGGGAAACCAGTTTGGAAGTACAGTTATCAAAAAATTTATTTGAAAAACAAGTTCATGGGCCCCAAGTTAAAAACTCATAGGCTAAGATGATAAAATTTAATGATAGAAAGGCCTCAGAGATCACCTGGTCTTTCCCCTCTCCCCTCATTTCACAGATGGAAGATGGGGATGTTTAGGGCATATTTCCATCTTCAAACATGACTGTACATTTTCACTATAAAAGACTTGGTATATGATTTCTAATGTTATGTTTTGTGGCATATTTTAGGGAATGAGAGATTGGGAAGGGGAATTTAACCAAATTTTACTTGTTTTTTAAATTCATATAATTTTGATTATACTTTCAAAATTAAGCACATTATAAAAGTTGTATCCAACACTTTTATGAGAACCAGTGTGTTACGGAAAAAATAACTGGCTTTATAGAGTTAGAGGACCTAGGTTTGTTACTAAAGGAGAATCATGGTTTAGGAAAAAATCAGTAAACCTATAAAATTTGTACTGAATACAGTAGTTACGGTCATTCTATTCTGTACAATTCATTAAACCTGCTGCAGCTAACCTTTAAAATCCTTTTTATCTTCTAGATTATTCACAGGCATAAAAATGCTGACAAGATGATAGAGTTAATGAAAGTTTATGAAGAAGAAGATGAAGCTTACCAGGAATTAGTTACTGTGGCAACAAACTTCTACCAATATTTGCTGCAACCATTCAGGGATATGCGAGAGCTTGCAACATTATACAAGCTAGAAATTTCAGTATGTTTTCTTTCATATTTTTCTTACCTTTATTGTATTGTTTGCAAAGCAATATTTTACCAACTGTGTTTAAATAAATAATAATATATTTTATACTGGCAAATTACTTTAGTTACCCATACAGGAATGTTTTAGTAGTATATCTATACTGGTCTGGGAAAGCAATGGAAATTAAGTAATGATAATCTATTTTATAATGTTTTACGCTTTTCTTTGAAGTACTTTATACTATTTTCTCATTTGAGCCCTGTAGCAATTTTTCAAGTATTGCTTTCATTTCACAAATGAAATACAGAGATAATTGTACAGCAGTGTTATCACGTATCTTAGTTCAAAAGAAGATTGGTGGCAGAGTTCAACAACCCTAGTTTCTTGACTCTTGGTTCATTGTACTGTCCATCGTACCACTCTCATCTCACACCCAACAATACACATTTTAAAAAAGCCATATTTTGGTATTTTTTAAAGAGTTTTCTGTATCTCAGTGCTAAATGAATATATAAATACATGCCACTCTGATTTATTTTACAAAATAAGCATCCTTTTATAGTTTTTGAAATGAATTTGGTTTTTTAATGAATTTGCTCTACTTTTTTATCCTCTTTTTATTGGTAAGTTATACTTTATAGAAGAAGATTTTAAAGCTAGGCTACAATTAGAATTGCTATTTCAATATAAATTAACTTAAGTATGGAATTAGCACTACTAAATTTAATTAGTTGAGGAACTTACACACATGTTCCACAGTTCTAAAAGAGAACTATAGAATTGTGCACAGAAGAGCTCTTGTTCATAGCCATAAAATATTCGCCAACAGTGTTCCTTTTTCAGAATTCTGTCCCTATAAATAATGTGGTTTTGTACACAAAGAAAGCATAATTCTTTATTCATAAAAAAGAAAAAAAATGACTTTGTACTTTTCCTCCCAAGTAGGTAGTATATAAATTTTAGGGTATTATTTCCATACCAGGAGAGAAGCCAAAATTTTATGGAGAAAAGTAATAATAAGTACCTAAAATTATTCTTGCTGCCTACTTTAGATGAGGGGCAAAGGTATTTAGAATCCTGCAAAACACTTTTGGCATCCATATTGCCATTATCTACTATTGAACTGAAGTCGTTCTTTCATTCTCTCTATAGAAGTCATTGGAGTTTGATGAATTGGGCCCTAAAAGAATAGAGGCATTGCAGAAAGAAGCCAAAGAATGGACCAGACAGGCTGAAGAAGCTGTGACATCTATTCAGGACATCACTATGAACTATTTTAAGGAAACAGTAAATGCACTGGCTAGTAAGCATCAGAGAATTTTGTGATAGAGCATGGACTTTGCACACACACACACACACACACACACACACACACACACACACACACACACCCCCACACCCCACCTCGTGACCAATAATGCATGAGTTTCATTTCTCCCAGTGTTACTGGAGTTAAAACTATCAGAAGCAGAATTTTGGTGTTCTTCCTAACAGTCTCATTTTCTAACAGTAGAAATGTCATGTAGACATCTGCTTCAGTATTAGATATCTGTAAAATTGTGGCAGTCAACTCTTTTTATTTTTAAAGGAACAGCTTTCTCTGAATCACATGTGACTTTGAATGACTTTCTTACTGAAACAGGATAGTAGTTGGGTATGAGTGAGCCACTTGACCTTATATCCAAGTATTTTCAAAGTTGCAATCCACCTTGTAGACTGGTATGAGAAGAGGTCTTACTACTGACTGCCCTCTTTGCTTCACTTCCTTACTCCCCCTTACCCCCTACATACACTTATACCCTTCCAAAATTCATTATAAGAGTGAAGTTGTTTCTGCAGTATTCTCTGTTGCAGATATTCAGGCAAATAGGATTAAACAATAGTCAAACCATTAGAGTACCACCAAACTGTCTAATGTTGATTAAATGAAAGCATATGTACCAGGTAAGGCTAGAAAAGCAGAATTCTTTTTTAAAAAGTGATTTTTTAAGTAGCAGATTTTGGCTTTCATTGGTAGGATAGGAGGTTATTCTTAAAAGCATTTTAGGTAAAATTGATTTTAAAATTGCTTTTTGCCGTATTTATTACTGACAATTGCCACTTGCTCGAGATTAATTAGCAAGATTTATCAGCACACTGAAACTAGTTGAGTAATAAAGCAGTACATGTTTTCAAAGGGAGTTGTTTAATAGATTCATCCCTTAATTTAGGAGTTATAATGAGATGGTACTGTATACAACACACAGATCTTTTCATAAGTTATCTCAATCCTGTTTTCAAAAGTAGTATGGAGAGGGATCTGCTCTGTATAGAAAGAACAATTCTTCCTTTTTTCCCTCTTTCTGTTTTTTAAGAGGGTGTAGATGGGAACCAAGAGCATCATTATGGTTTATTATCCATTTGTGTAGCTAGGGACAGTGGGCAGAAAGTTGAGGGAAGAACTTATTTTTTAATTGTTATACAAACTCCTGATGTCTTGTGTCATTTATCTTCAAAATTTTAATGCAATAGTAATGCAGAAACAGATGGAGCGGGATGAGGAAGGATTTGGCCAAGCCACCTGGGCTTTAGCTGCTCCCAGACTTGAAAAACTAAAGTACATGTTAGCAAGAGAGACTCTGCAGCACAGGAGAGCAAAAGAACTGTGCTTGAATCGAAAAAGAGTTGAAATTAAAAAGAAGGTAAGGTGAAAACTAATGGGATTTTGATCTAATAACTCTGCCTGTCCAGTATAAGTAGCACCTTTCTTCATAGGAGCTCAAAACATTTTTGAGGATGGTATGGAATAAGCCAATATGAAATCATCAGAGAGCAATTTTTTGCTATTCTAGGTTTTTTTCCATACAGTAAGAGACAGGAAAGTCAGCATTTAACCTGTTTGTGGTATATATTAAAACTCGTCACAAAAGTGGGCAAGCTGTTTTGGGCAGTGCTGCGTCAGCACTTTTGGGCACTGGCACACTTCCTGTTGTTTGGAGATCGTAACTTATTTAATGGGGCCCTGGAATTGTTGTGAATTTATTCATTATAGGGTCATGACCATGTAACTTTTCCTGGGCTCCTGTGACTTTAAAGAAGAAATTACTACATAATACGCTGTTCCTTTCCATCCGTTTGTTAAGATAAATGTTTCACAGTTTATGAGGAAAAGCTAAAGATGACCTCTTATAAGTGGACTTGAATGGGTCACAATGTACTAGCACTTTTGTCACATTAAATAGGCAAGCTACAGCAGTAGTTTTCTTCACATCTGCATATATCTATTGTTTGTCAGAAAATAATTGGAACAATCTGTAAATATGCTTTTCATAATGTATTATTTTTATTGACATGTTCTTTTTTCTATTAATAAGGTAGAAGGTCTTTCTGAAATAGAGAAAAACATTGATGCAGTAGATGAACTAGAAATGCAGTATTATGAAGTTCAACTTGAATTGTATGAAGTTCAGCTTGAGATATTGAAGTTTGAAGAGATGCTGCTTATTACAGAGCTAGACGCTGTAAGACGACTCATAAAAGGTAAGTCGTATGTGTGTAAAGAACAAACTGCAGTACCTAGTGGATAGAGGCAATGTTAAACGTAATGCAGTTCTTACAAATTATATACTTCACATTAAAAATTTTAAACTAACTTTTAAACACTTTAGACATTTAGCATCTAAGAAATGTTCTTCAAAAGGTATCACGTGGGTTGAAATTTGGAGTCAGGAAGACCTAGATTCAGATCTTACCTCACGCAGAATAGCTGTGTGACTTTGTGCAGGTGACTAGTGCTTTCAATACATCAGGCAGCTTTGTAAGGTTATAAGTTGCAGACAGATTGTTGGTCAGTATTGAGGGATGGGGAGGGGAAGGGAAGAAATCATAAGTTTGGACAAAAAAAATTTTCTTGATTTTAAAAAATACTGAGTTATTTTAGTGTTCATTAAATGCATTCTTCATCCAGGTTCTTTTATAAATTAAGGACTTAATTTTGAAACTGTTTTCATGGTTCCTGTTTCCAGAGAAACAGGATGAAGTTGTTTATTATGATACATGTGAAAGTCCTGAGGAACTTAAAGTTGTTGATCATCTAGCGGGACAACAGGATTCCCAGATTTCAGAAATGAAGACACTCAAGCGACAATCCCAGCAGCTCGAATCCAAGCGAGGGACCATCTGTGCAAGAAGAGCCTATCTCAGGAATAAAAAAGTAAATGTGCTGGGGGAATCTTTTTATCTTCCTTTCCTGTGATTTCCTGTTATTGGTGGATTAAAATGCATTAAAAACTGAAGTTTTTAGCAACATAGTAACTATAGAAAAACGTGAGAAATTGTACAGTATTTCCAGTTACTAAATACATGTTTAAGTTTCTTCGTATGAACTCTTCTTTCAGGTTCCTTGGTAAATTAGTATTGGTTTAAAAAAATACCAGTTACTTTAATAGGAATTCACCACAGTTTATTTATAATTTCTTGCAATTTAAAAAATAATGGACTTTATTGCTGAGAATACCTGTGAGGAATGCTTACAAGTGTGCTTTACTGGTTTTTTAATTAGCTGTTGTCAAAGAAATTGTTACTTTATATTGTATATTACTGAAATAACTTTCTTCATCTTACCTGTCTTTAAAGTGAAGTTTCATTTTCCCAGTGTCATTGGGTTTTTTTCTTTAAATATCATTAGACAAACGAAGCTTAAAATACTTAAAAGAATTATCTCACTTTAATGGCAAGAAAAGCAGCCACCACAGGCAGTTTCAAGTGGACTTTGGGTGTGCAAGGGGTGGGATGGGGTCAGGTTATGATGTCATAAGTTTAATTATGTTGGCTGAGTTTTGAGTTGTTTTTCAGTTGTGTCTGACTCTTAACCGTCTCCATTTGGGGTTTTCTTGGCAATGGTACTGGAGTGCGTTGCCTTTTCCTTCTCCAGCTGATTTTACTGAGACAGAAACTGAGAGAAACAAGGTTAAATGATGTGCCTAGGGTCACACAGCTAGTAAGTGTCTGAGGCCAGATTTAAACTCAGGAAGGTGAGTCTTCCTGACTCCAGACTGGGCAGCCTATCCACTGTGCCAGCTAGCTTCCCTCTTGACGTACCAATTCTAAATGAGCATAGCATGACATAAGTGGATAAGGAGAATTTGAATAATAACATTACACTTCCAAAGTCTTAGTTCTTGTATTTAGGAACTGCTTTTACAACAGCCTTCTCTCATACAATTTATAGAATTTTTGAGGTTGAAAAAGATGAAAGATTGAAAAGAGGTGCAGGCTTCAGTGGTTAGAGATTATTGGTGCTCAGGAACGTCTGATTGAACCTCCTCTGACAGCCTTCCAAGAGAGGGAAAATGTTTCTAACATATGAGGTTGAATCTAGAATATATTCTTCAAGACACTATTATAAATGGTGATCACATATAGTTCAGTGATAACTTGATAAGTTCAAGGTCATATATAAAGCTACATGAAATATCTTTTGCATTTAATCATATTATTAATAATATAGTTCAGCTGTGTTATTAGTAAAATGGACTTAAATTATTGATACATGTTTTGGCACAAGAAATATTTCCAAACAAACCTATTTACAAAGTATATTCCCAGATTAACCTAAAGGAGAGTATATATGTATGTGTGGGCAAGCACATAGAAATACATACACACAGGTATATGTATATAATCTGTGGAGATAGATACAGCTTGGATAGTATGGCATAACATTGAGCATCGTATTTGACCAGAGTTTTGTTGCTTCTCAGTGTTTATTTACATATTATACTTATTCATTTGGCTGTTTTCTTCATGCTGCATTACTGCATACAAACTTCTCATGTTTCTCTGAACCCTTTGTATTCTTCATTCCCTGGGACACTAATATTCCATTCCCCAATTATCAGGCATAAATTTTGTTTATAGCTTTTTGTTAGGCTTTGAGACTGCCCTGTGTATTTCACCACCCCCTTTAGCCTGTTTGGAACCTAGTCACAGTCAGGGAAATTGCCCAACAAATCTCATGTGCATTTTGGTGGAGAATGTCTTCTTTCATTTCTCAGTACTAGGTAACATTGTGTAGAAAGAAGTGCTATTGAGCTACACTGGAAGCTCATGCTTTCTTGGTGTCTTGAGTAGGCAACCTCTAATATAAATGCTAGTAATTAATGCTACTAATATAAATGCTAACCTACTTTTTAAAATAGGACCCACAGAAATTAAAGTCAAATTGAATTTTGTATTTCTTTTATTATGATAGGATCAATGCAAGGAAAGTCATCATCACAAATTACAGCAGGCACAGGAAAACATAAAGCAGTTTTATCAGCATCATAATATTCAGATGGTGAGTAGCTGAAGAAAACTGCCTTCTCAGTTTGCCACTACACACTAGCATAGTGTTGAAATAAAGAACATGAAACCTTTCGTTTTCTTCCATGGCTCACGGTTTGAACATTTGTCAGGTGGCACGAGAGGAGTGATACAGTGAGGAGATTTAGACATCTTTATCTTTCACAGCAGAGGTAAGCATTTTAAAGATTATGAATGTGTATGTATTTTTTTAAATACAGAAAAGAAACAAGAGAAAAGAAGAAGAGAAGGAAAAACAAGAATGGATAAGCCAAGAGCGACAGAAAACACTTCAACGCCTAAAATCATTTAAAGAGGTAAATACTTGAAATAATTATCTCGTTTATATTTTGGAGAAGTTTTTGTGAGGGAAAGGTAATGTAAATTCAATTCAGCAAGCATTTGAGGGCATACTGTGGGGTAGAGAAGTAGAGAGGAGAAATGGCAGCTTGTAATCTTACTTCTTTTACTGCAACTTAATCATTGATCTAAATTTAGAAAATAGCCATACTCCCTCCCTTCCCCCCACCTCCCTCTCTTCACTCACCCCATTCACTGTGTCTCTGGCCAGAGAATCAGGTTGGGTTCACCACTCCCCAGCTCTCTGACCCTCTCCCTGCTGATGGTCACTGGCTCCCTGCTCTGGGGCCCAGCACCACTCAGAATGTGAGAGCGCAGTCTGGACAGGATCAGAAGTAGAATATGAAGTTCTTAAGAAAAAGGGAGAGACAGAAGAAAATATGCAATATTTCAAGGAGTAAAGCAGAATTCAAGAATGAGGGGTGAATCTTCCTTTAAGAAGCATCTGAAAGATAGAATCTGTCAGGAAGAATAAAAAATAGACCATTTACTTAAAACCTCTGAATTAAAATAATAATGAAAAATCACCTATTGTAAATGACTTGCTGATTGAGGTTTTTAAAGAAATACTATTCTCACAGATTTATCACTTCATGAAATATTAACAATGTTTATCATGGAATTATTTAGCTGAAAATACTTTGACAAATTTGGTGCATGAGAAGTATGGATATTTTTGTATATTTCTTAAATTTAGTTGGATGCCTTATCTATCTAGACCTTAGTCTAGATTGACATTCCTAGACACCGACTAGGTTTCCATAATTTATTATTTTTTTATTTGAAGAGCATTTCGTCTGATTCAAACAAATTCTGAATTTCTCATAACTGTTAAGGATTTATTTTAGGAAGGCAAGAAACAAGCCTTCCACAATTAGATGACTACTAAGATATTTATACTTCATGTCCTTTTATGTCCCCAAGTATAATGCTTTTGCTCTTTCAAAGCTATGAATTTTTACATTAAAAGGAACTGTCTAATAAACAAGTGAAATGTCTGCTGCATTATAAGAGTTTTTTTCAGCACCAGTTTGTGAGAATTACTTAGGGGTAAGGTTGAGTTATTGAAATTAAATTTGATGCAGATTTTAAAAAGAAAAGCAAAGCCATGAGAATCAAAAAGGTGTTCCGCAAAAACATTTCTGTTGAAGAAGCAGAATATTAAGTCTCAAATGTATAAGTAGAATTAAAAGGCCTTAATTCCACAGCTGAATTAAGTAGGGCTTCAACTTAAAACATTAGCTATTTGGTCAAGATAAATTGCTTACTGGCCAGTACTGGTATATATTATAAGGTACTAGGAGATACTAATAGTTTTTGGTATGTGACTAGATAGAATCAATCTGTTTTCATAATATATTTTTCTTTGAAACCTCTGTGATTTGTAAGACCTTTTTCTCATCCTGGACGCCTTGCAACTCTGCGTTACTGATGCTTTGTGAGTTACCACCACTCATGTGACTTGGACTTGTTTTCCCTTTCTGTTAGATAAATGCCCTTCTTGAGTTGCATCTACAGTGAAGGCTTTGTATTGAGGTAATTGCCTAGAACAAATGAATTAATGAATATTTAAAACATTATCAGACATTCTCCAAATTCTCCTATTAAGTTCTGCATAAGTTTTAGTGCCATCTTGAGGAAGCTAAGGGGTCGTTGTCAGGAGCTTTGAGTCCTCGTGCTCAGTTTTTGACTTAGAAAATTTTTGACTTAGAAAATCAGGAGAAAACTGGTTTACTACATATATTACAGGAATATTCCTTCTATTAAGAAGGAAGTGCTGTATAACTGTAAGTTATTTTATATGAGAGTAGACTATAAGTACCCAAGGATGGTGTACATCTAGTAGAGAATTGGTTTTATAACTTCAATAATCTGGATCCAAGCCTTTTTTTAGTGTTGCCCCATTAATGTTGGGCAAAGTATTTCATTTCTGTAAAGTGGGGTTCATATTTCGGCTGCCTTTGTCAAGGTTTGATGGGAAGAAAGTCCTTTGTAACCTTTAAAGTGCTACATAAATGGGAATTATTAATTTTTTTGTGTTAAATTTTGTTGTTGGCATTTTTAGCATATTTTTAATGTAACTTCTTTCTTTTTTAGAAACGTCCAGTTCAGTTTGTGCTTAAAACATCTTGTTCAAAACCAGTTAGTCCGAAATTGCCTAACGATATTTCCCAGAAAATCTCATCACCAGCTTCTCAACCACTGTCAATAGTGCACTTATCTTCTGCGCAAACAAGAAACACACCTTTATCCAAAGTTGGAGGTTTGAAAACATCTAAATGTAAAAATGGTCCTAGAAATCTCCCTGTTCAGATTTTGGTTCCATCTAGAGACCCACCACATCCAGAACCCAGCAAAGAACTAATGTCACCACCAGCACCGCCCCCTCCTCCTCCCCCACCACCTCCGCCACCACCACCTCCACCACCACCACCTCTTCCTTCCTCACCACTTTCATCTCCTCTGTCTCCACACTTGATAACACCTCTGAAGGATGATGGTCAGCCACTTCCCTTGGTCTGTGAATCAACTGCTGGAAGATTATATGATCCTTCTAAAAGTTCTTTAAACCTCTGTACAGGTAAATATTTGGAATTTCTGTCTCTTGCTATGATAATTTAAACTTCTATTTCCTATTTCTGGAATCTGGAATTGTCAGTGTATCCCCAGTTTAGAACAGGGCCCTTAAATTCATTCCAATCTCAAAATATTCCAGTAGTTTCTGCCTTAGATAGCACTATTAACAATTTTTGTTTTTAAATCATGCAGCCCTTCAGTATTTGAGTTTGATAGATTATATTGACAAGGCTGTGTTATATTAAGATGGTTATTGATAAATGACCACATTGAAGAATTAAATGATTTGGGATCTTTCAGGATATTAATAAATCTGTCTTTATAAGTTTCTTAAGCTGAGAGTATACTGATTTATGATTTTGGAGAGGTGTTTATTTGGTATAATATTGTGTCAGTTATTGTGATTCTACAACTGTTATTATTTGTAAAGAGAACTTAGTTTTTGCTTTTCTAAAGAAAATCAGTATTTTTTACTTTGGAAAATATCGTCATAGCACTTCAGATTTTGGCTAATTTAATTGAAGGATAAATAGAACATCCTTTTTATTTCAACTTTTGTTGCATTCAACTTTTTCTAAAATGGATAGGTACACTTTCCTGCCTTAGTAAAAATACACAGGGAGCTAATTAAGTCATTCTTTATTAAGATAAGGATCTTGACCATCGGTAGAATAATTTTATTCTGAATACATTCTTATAATAGCTGTGGTTTTAGACCATTAGAATAAATCTGTATTGACCCTAACAAGTACAGAGGTGTTTTTAACAATGTTTGTATTCCTAAGTGCTGAGCACATTATGAGTACTTGACAAATACTTGATGAAATAAACCAAGTTTATTTTCTTGTCATTTTGTATTTATTCGTCAAACATTTATTGACCTGTGGGCAAGGCTCTGTGTTAATACAAAAATATTCCCTGTCCTTGATTCTTGTCTAAGTTTTAGGTTATCAAAAGCTTTATTGTATCTGTGTTTTACATTATTATGTGCCATGTAAAATCTCTGTATTATTGTGAAACTAAATTGCATGTTTGCATGACTTTATTCTTTTAAGTGATGAAAGAAAGCAAAAGTGCCTGAAAGTTTAGAATATGTACAGATCTTTATATAGCAGTAGCAATTTGGCCTTAGAACCCAAAGTTTCTACATATTATACCAAAAAAAAAAAAATCAGATCACAGTGGTGAGAAGCAGTGACCAAAATAATTGGACCTTGACTGTAAAATCTTTTCATTCCCTGAACCAAACTGAATTCAGTTTATAAGTTTAAATCCAAAGTAAAATCATGTTTTAGCTAGTCATAGCAAATCCCAACAGTTACCAGCCAGTAGACCTAGATTTAGAAGCTTTACCTGATAAAAGTTCCAAGCCCAATACTGTTATCATCTCCCTTCCTCTCCCCACCAGAACACATAAAGATTTTTTTGTTTGTCAGAGTTGCCAGCAAAGTTCTGTCACTGTTCAGGCATGTGAATGTTACCACCTTTCTCTCCACACACCCCCCCCCCCATCTTTTCATAGTGACCTTCCTAATGATTTTAGGGAGATACCAAGCAGCTGCGAGAGCTCCTCTTCACAAATGGTGGGGCCCCGAGCTTTGAATCCAAACTTCATATAACAAATTCCCTTAAATAAAAGGATTTGTTCTGTAAACATGGACTCTGTTAGAAGGCCACATTTGAGGACCTGGAAGGCCACATGTGTCGAGAGGCCTCAGGTCCCCCACCCCCGCTGTCTATAATTTGCTGCTACACTTCTAATTCCTCACTGAGTCCTGCTGTCCATATTGTGCCAGACCTAGAAAATAGATCTTCCATAATTGAGCTGCTCATTGGAAGTTTTATTGTGGATCTTTTCACTTGCAGAGACCCACTAACGTCAGGCTTGCAGAATGAAACTGAGTTTGTACTTAAGATTTTAGCTTAGAGAAGTCCAGCTTTGTGACCTGGGAATAGAATACAGGGCATGCTATATAAATGGAAGCACAGAGAATTTTATCTTTTTTTAATCTATTTTATCTGTTACCAATTTTTTATTTGTTATCTATATTTTCAGGGCTTGTTAAAAAGATAAAAATAAGAAAATTTTCACTTATGTGGAACATGTGTAGATTAGAAAAAGAAGAGCCAGAGTTGTTACAGGGAGTATTTCATTGCATTGGAGTCATTTGGTTATTCCCCACCCTGCTGTAACTCTTCTTTTGGGGTTCCTTTAACCCTTTGTTGGTGCTCATAAGTAGCCTAATATAAAGTTTATACATATTAAAAGAAAGTAGTCACTTCTAGAAAATGAACTAAATTACTTTGTCTAAGAAAATAATAATGCTGCTACCATTATATGTGCATCTGTTCTGTATTGCTCATGGATTTGAATTGGAGGAATTAGCTGTAGGGTAGAGAGGGTCATCTAAGAAAAAGCACTAGATCCTAAGGGGGAGCTGTAATATTACCACCATTAACCCATTTTGGATTGTTGGCTAAATCCCTAAATCATTTTACATGTAAATATACTTGTATCTAAATGATGTAAATGAGAGGACTGCATCTAAACCTGCTTTGGAGAAGTTTTTTGCTTTTATAATAATTATTACTGTCTTTAATGTGTTGCAGGAACTATGGATAAGGTTTTGGCTTCTTTAAAGCATGGTGAAATGCTTCTCCACAAAGGAGAGAGGCCCACTCCAGGAACGTCAGTCCGAGATAGCATTCTGGCTGCTATAAAGCAAGGGGTTAAATTGAAGAAGGTTCATCAAGAGCCCATCACAAACGTCAACAAAGAGCTACCCAATGAGCTGGAGAGAAGCATCAAGGCAGCTCTCCAGAGAATTAAGAGAGTGTCTGCTGACTCTGAGGAGGATGACAGTGGAGAGCAGAATAACACAGAATGGGACAGTTAACCTCATTTGTTGAGGCTGGAGGTTTGCTGGAATAACGAACGAGTTCTCAGGGTAAAGCAGTATAGGCGCATGGGGACTTCTGAGAAGCATTATGTACTCAGGGAAGGACAGCTTCCATAGTTATGCACGAGAACCACATTGCAGGGGTTTTCATTATTTTCATTCTTACTGAAATAGAGTATGCATGATTTTGTAATCTCTTCATTCACAGATTAACCAAAGAACCTTTAGATTACATTTCATGGGTGAAGTTTCTGAACAGCCCCCAGGAAAAAAAAAAAAAAAACTACATTCAGGATACATATCTAGTATGTTTTGCCACAAAATAAATTTGAAAAGTATAAACTTTTCACAAATACTTTGAATGATGAAACAAACAAGTTGTTCCTTCCCTCCCTCAGTCTAACTATGTGCACTTTAGAAATGACAAGAGAGAGGAGGAGAATTGAGATTAAAGAAACTGGCAGACATTGCTGGCACAAGGGACTAGTATTTATCCATTAAGCCACATGTAGTGGCTTATATGTATTACACCCTGATTTTGGAGGGTGTTTCACATTAGAAAAGTAAACATTACCATTTTACCTTACTGGTGAGGGAAGAGGAGTTTTTTGAAGGCATTGGACAGTTTTTGCTATAGTTCAGAAATAGTGCAGTTACATAATTGAAATGATTGTGTTTATCAACATTTTAATTTTTAAAACTGAATAATTTATTCTAAGTAACCAGAGTAATTTGGTGGCACTTGGGGAAACATTTTAAATATAAAGATAATTTATTTTATATTCTTTGGCATATCTGTGCACAGAACTGTTTTCAGTACCTCAGTGTTGCATTTATGGGGAATGAAAAGCTTACAATACCGTAACTGATATAATTTTGTAATATCTGGCTATTCATTTAACATTGCCAGTGTAAACCTGGCAGAATATGAGGTTTAAGATTCAACAGGATTTCAACTGAGCCTTTGTTTGGCATGTACAATTTTATTGGGGGGAAAATTCTAAATCATGTAGTTAATGTGGGTGGGAAACATTTCCTCTCAGGAAATGGCTGCTCTTGGAAATCATGTTCCCCTTTTCTGATATCTAAACATTATTATAAAATGAGGAAATGCATCCTAGCTACCCCATTAAACACCTTATTTTTGTCTGTGGGGGATGGATGCCCTGGTGATAGGTAGAATTTGGCTCACACAGTTTTTTACTGTGTTAAAAAAGTTTACCATTTTAAAGACATTTTATATGAAAAAGTTGGATTTCATATATTTTTGGTGTTTAATATAGTAACATTTTGGTTAAGCATAAGTAATTTAAAATGGAGCGTTGACAAGTGCCTGTTCGTTTTTGGGGAGAAAATGTGGTGCCTTGGTCATCAATTTTATACTTGGTTATAGGACGATACAGCTTTCTATGTTTTGTAACAAAGGCAAGATTGAAATTAAAATGTTTTAACAATGAAGCAGGACATGTACTTTTTTCATTTAGTTATATTTGTTTACTTCACATTCTATGACATGCCTTTATAGACCATTGCTGCGGAGTTTTTTCCTTTTTATCAGTCTGAAAGACAGGTGTGTTGGGAAGAAAAAGAAACCCTTTACTATAGGTTAGGAGTTGCTGTACAAGTTACCGAAGCGTGTGAAGTTTTGTATTGTATTCTAAAAAGTTACTTAACAAATAAAACTTTAGGGACTGATTACAGGACTTCTTTTATTCATTCACCAAATTTCAATGGAGAAGGGCTGCATAGTGCACCAGACAGCATTGACCAGGCAGGACCCCTGGCTTCCGGTTCTAATTGTGCCGCTGAAGAGCTTATGGGATCTTGGGCAAGTCACCTGTCGTCCTGTACCTCAGTTTTCACTTTTGTAAAATGAGAAACAAACATCTAGTTGGACTAGAAGGATCGTTAAAATTCCAGTTAGATGATAATATGATATATTGTGTTGTGCTGTTATATGTTTAACCATCAGCTCTCTGGAGAGGAAAGTGTACTTAGGACACACAAGTTTAATCTGCATTATTAACATTCTCTCCATCACCTTCTTAAATCTAGACAGTCAACAAAATGATCAAGCCCTAACTTGTAGTGTTTGCTGATTTCCAAGGTGTAGAGGTTAACACTGAAACTCAAGCCAGTTTGAGCTGGCTCCAACACAGCCCTGCAAATGGCTGTTTCTTTATGTTGTGTAAGACATTCTATTGCTCATTCCCCAAAGATCATCATTCCCTTATGTCAGTACTGCACGATGTTCTACTAGCTGCTATGGGTGGGGGAATACAGATCTCCAACTTTAATTCTCTGCTTTTCAGATCCCATCGTAAGTGTTGTTTTCAGTTTGGTGCGCCATATTTGAAGAGGAATATTGACAAACCAGGGAGTCCATTGGAAGAGAAGTCAAAGTAGCTGGGTTGGCCTTGAAACCATATTGCACAAGAATCAGTTGAAATACTGAGGAAGACTAAGGAAGGATGATAGTATTTTCCAAAGTTCAACAGACTCTTCTACTGTTGGGGTAGGCTAGTTAAATTTTATTTGGCAGAAAAAAATTGGATTTGAGTCTCAAGAAGGTAGAACTAAGACAATTGGTGGAATTTGCAGGGTGGCAATTTTTTAGTTCAAAGAAAGAATGAACTATTTAAAAATCAGTCAAGCAATGGAATGGGCTGCCTCAGGAAATAGCTCATTAGGAGAGAGGGGATGAGGCTGGATGACGTTTAGGGTTGTGGCGAAAGTGTCTTCTGTGTTGAGTGGGAGATAAGATTAAATCATCCAGGGTCCCTTTCCAACTCACTTTCTTGTTCTAAACATCTATCCTGAATATTAAAATGAATAGTGTAATCAACCTAGCTCTCTTGTAATATTTTTTACAGTGATAAGATTTTTTTAGTTTGAAAATTATGGATAGGTTTTCTCCTATAATTGTACAAATTCCAATTATGTTTCTTAAATGAGATCAAAATCTGCCTCCAAATTATTTCTACTTGTTGGTCCTAATTCTGCCCTCTGAAATACTGAAAATAGACAGCTTTTCAGAAGTTGAAGACACTTGTCATGTTTCACTATTCATTGTTTCCAGTCTAAACACCTCCAATTCCTTAAAATCTTTATATGATATGGTGTCCAGACCCCCTTACCATATAGTATCCAGATATGGTACAATACATATACACATATGTATCTGTCTGTGCTTACATTTGTATACAAATTATATACATGTTTCAAAGCAGCTATTAAAAGCTTTATTGATATATTTCATTTTTAAATCATCTTCAAATATTTTTCTGTCTTCTACCCAGCCAGCCATCCCTTGTAACAAAGAATAAAAAAAAAGTTCAGCAAAATAAACCATGTCTGACTGATATCATATGTATAGTCCCTCTAAGACTGCAAAGAGAGGGGAATGTTTTTTATTAACTCTCAGGCCAGTTTTGGGGACCATGAGTTTTCATGATTCTGTTTGTTACATTTAAAGTAGTTTTCATTAGTAGCTATATCAAACTGATTTTGCAGTCCAATAAAAACTATGAGATTTCGTTTTGTTCCTTATTACAAGTTCTCTCACGTTGTGTACCTATGCAAAAATAATTTTTAAAACAAATACAGCAACTAAAATTTGTGAGGGAAGATACAGTCCATGATTTAGGCACAACAATCCTGCCTATCAAAGACCATTTGGGATCTTTTTCTTTTCATCTATCACCTTTACTAGCTCCTTCCTAGCTTTGCGTCATACGCAAATGGGGTAAGAAAACATTTTCTCTTCCAAAATCATGGATTAAATGTTGAGTAGGACAAAGTCAAGTATATCATATTCTGAAACTCCACTAATGACATCCCTGCAGGTTAAAACTGAGCAGTTAATCTGTTCTTTCTCAGTTCAACCAACTATACTTAAAGAGAAGAAAATTGCAATATTTCTATACCATCCCTTTAACCTCTGTAGTGGAAGGGGTGGGGGATCCCTAGAGCTTTAAAAGTTTTGTTGACTACAACATTGGTCTCCAAACTCACACATTTCAGTAATTTTTCTAATTTGAAGAACTTATGTATATTTACTAATTTATGAATTATGAATATGCATATATTTTTGTACTTACAGTTATAGAAATGGGAGGGGGGCTGGATGTGTGATTTCATTTACATAGGGAACTCAGTAACACTGGCTTTTCTGCTCCTCCTTGTTCACATGACACTCCATCTCCCAACACTGGGGCTTTTCACTGACTGCCCCATGTCTAGAATGCTCTTCCCTTTTCACCACTGCTGCTTCTTTTCCTGAATTCCTTCAAGACTCAGCTCAAAAATTCCATTTTCTCCAGAAGGTCTTTGCCCATCCCTAATTTGGTAGTACCTTCCCACTGAGATTGCCTTCCATTTACTCAGTATGTACAGGCAGTTGGTGTTGCAGCAGATAACATTCTGGATCCAAAGTCAAGAAGATGCCTCTTCCTGATTTTAAATCCAGCCTCAGACACTTCCTAGCTATATGACCTGGGTGGGGCAAGTCACTTAACCTTGTTTACCTCCATTTCCTCATCTGTAAAATGAGCTGGAAAAGGAAATGGCAAAAAACTCCAATAACTTTGCCCAAATGGAGTCATGAAGGGTCATGAAACAACTGAACAACAAAATGAGACTCCCTGTGGTTGTAGCAAGGCATGTATTTTACAAGTCCCTTTTCCTAGGATATTCAAAGCCCAAGACCTAAAGTGGGGGGGTCTGAGCCCCTGCCCTGCAAACTGATACACAGATACATGAAAGGATTGCGAGAGATCACATATTCATAGCATTCAATTTAACATTTAAACAGTTGTGTGCTAGACATTCCAGTGATGCAAAGCTATATAGTCCCTGTCCTCAAAAACCTTAGAATCTAGTGGGGATGCTGTGCAGAGAGAAACTATGTATATACAGTCATCTCTTTTGAGATGTGGGAATAGAACTCAGATTGGTAGTGGAGATAGAGATTGAGTCATTAACAAAAGTGATAATCTCATATATAATCTCATAAACTATGAGAATATGGGGAGAATGGGTCTGAGGATAGAGCCTTGGTGGACCTGTCCTATTTAGTGAGGAGGAGGAAGGAGCACCAGGTGATAATAGTGTTAGAAAAGTGCAAGAAGAGAGGGTTAAAAAAAAATCCATAGGTGACAGCTACCGTTTCCATGCCCCGGTCACATAAAAATCCATCAACTTCTCCAGGGTCAAAAGTAAACTATTGAATCCCTAGCCCCCAAGAGAAAACAAATCCACAGCCCACTCCCACAAATTGGACTCACCAGTAAAGACCAAAGAAGAGAGGGCATTTGAAATTGGCTTTTATAGGTGCCATCTTGGCAAGGTAGGGGGAGAGATAGGAGGATTCCGTGTGGCAAAAATTATTTGATCAATTTTCCATGAAGAAAGATCAGTTCCTCTTCTGCAAAAAATGAGGAGTATGGAGTAGATGGCGCCATTGGAGATTATATCTAGCTCAGAAGCAATGATTCTTTGCTCCCTTGTGGAGGTGAAAAATAGGGGTCAGTAACAGAGGCCACGGTGGGAGGGTAGGGAAAGCAGTGGCTCTAGAGTCAGAGATTGCCTTAGTGTTCTGCTTCAGATGTTTGTGTGGCCTTGGCAAAGTATTTAACCCTCCTGGGATTTGGGTTCCTCATCTGTAAAGGGAGGGATTAGACTAGATGACTTCTGAGGCCCTTTCCAACTCTAGATAGATGATGCTAAGTAGGCTAGTTTGCTTGGAATTGAGTTCCTATTGCAGAACAGTGAAAGAACAGGCTAGAACTGAATGAGGTCATGGAGAAAAAAATAATAAAATATACCTGCCCTTATTACCACCACCACCACTACCATCCCCCCTACCCCCAAAATTCAGTTTCTCAAGAGCTACAGCAAGGATTATTCTTTTACTATTAAAAATGTCATTAGACTTTTAAAAAAATTAAGACGGTATTAGATACATTGACAAGTTTCATTACTGTGTTGTGTTTGCGGTTTATGTTTTTGTCCCTAAAGGGGAATTCACCTTTGGAAAAGGTAGAAAAGGGAATGAAATGATTGTATGGTTCCTATGGCATTTTTGGTGGTTCTGTGGTTGACCCTTATGACTAAATCTGGCAATCTGAGTTTAATCTCAGTGGAAACTTTTGAGTATCATTTCTGTGAAAACTCATTTTATGAGACAACATGGTGTAATAGAGTATTGAGCTAGTATTTGAAGCTCTGGAAGTAGACAAGGTATCTAAGAGAGTATAGAAAGAGAAGAACCTTGAGGAACATGTACGTTTAATGGAACCAGTGAAAGAATGATGCCACCAGATAATCTTACCACATATCTTAAGGCCCTACTCTGGGCACTCTAGGCTAATTTTTCCTTTAAAACCATCTTTGAGACTAAATTAGTCCTGGAGACCTACAGGGCTTGGACCACTGACAATGCTTCCTGGTGACTTAATTACAAAAGGAGTCAATAGTTCCTCCCTCAGGTTTCTGGTCAGCAGATCAGCTTGACCATTCCAAAGGCGGGAAAGCTGAGCCCAGATGAATCAGTGATTGTATCCTCCTTAAATATCACTTCCCTGTAATAGCTAGGTAAACTTTCTTTTTTCAGCTGTTAGATGGTCAATGAGTGTTTTGTTTCATTCTAATTCCAAATCTGAAAGCACCAGACTAACCATGAATTAGTCCTGGACTGCAACAAATTGACTCTACCAATAGCTAATTTTATTCGACCTTGGACAAAGCACTGGTTTCTTGGGGCATCATTTTCTTTCATTACAGATTAGAGTAGAATTAGATGGCTTCTAAGGTAGTTTCCAATTCTGATATTTAGTGAGACTGAGAAAGATCAGGGAGGCAGGAGGAGAACCAGAATCATATAATGTCATTGGAGGAGATATTTTGAAGGAGAACACTGACATATATTACATAAAAACAAGGATAATGGTGTCCAAGGAAAGCTATTGAATTTAGGAGGTAATTAGGCTGACCTTTTAGAGAGATAAAGGCAGAAGAAGTGGATGGTGAGGTAAGGAAACATAAGGCTTAAGGCACTCATGCAGAATATTTTGCAATGGAAGGAAAGAGAGATTGTAGCTTGGCATGGGTCACCATGGTCAAGTGAGGGAAGTTTTTAATATAGGTGCTTGTACACACAAGGGGTGGAGAAGGAAATGGCAAACCACTCCATTATTTTTACCAAGAAAACCCCAAATGGGGTTGTGAAGAGTCAGACATGACTGAAACAACTGAACAATACACACAAGGGGATGATGTCAGTGAGAGAGAAAAGGAAGTGATTGATGGCATGGCATGAGAGAAGATGAGAGGAGATGAGATTAAGAAAATTAATGGAAGGGTGATGCCATTTCTTAGCCAGAAAAAAAGAATCATCTCTTCCTCTATGGCAGGAAGGAAGGTAAACAGAAAGCCTGAGCTCCAGAGATGTGTCTGGCACATAATAGCTACTTAATAAATGATTATTGATTGATTGAGGTGAGAAGAAAATGCTGAAAATATAGAGTCTAGGGATTTATGAAGAAAAGGTTTCAGATGATGAAGCTCATCTCCTTCACTGCAGAGAAGTGGGGCTCTAATTAAACTGGAGAAATATCTATTTCTTAATATTTCCAGTTGAACTAAAGAGAAGGTTTTTGATATGGTTCCATACTATGTAGCTTATATCAGATTGTATGCCCTTGGGGAGGGAGGAGAGAGAGGGGAAAAATTGGAACTCAAAATCTTTTCAAAGTGAATGTTGAAAACTAAAAATACATAAAAAATTAAAATTAAAAAAATTTTAAATATGATTCCATACTGATAAAAAGGGAAAAATAATTAAACAAGAGCATTTGATTCAGTGACTGGAGTGATATAAGAGAATGACATTTTTTCCCCTGAAAATGTTAATAAATAAATAATTCTCCAGTCTAATGTTCTTTCCAGACTTACCTAAAGGAAGATAATTTGATAGGTACTTAATCAAACTTCTCAGGAAGCAGCATCCTCCACAAAAATCCCTATTCTCAAGCCTAATACCTATCTTTTTGGAAAGCATATAAAAGACCAAGAATGAAAGCTTGGGGCCTAAAATATGAGTCAAGTGGTAACCAAACTTTGAGAGAAATATCTCTTTTCTAACCAGGCTCATTGTCTATCTCAGGGCCCAAAGGGATGAGAGCTAGGTCCCACTTTAAAGGAATACTCCCTTTCCCCATCAGAAGAGATGAGAGTGTGGATCAGAGGAAAAAGTCTGCTTTGATTACTTCCTGGAGAGTCTTTAAGGGGAGGGGCCAAAAAGGGATGAGTGGTGTTTTCTCCAGGGACATTCCAGGAAGATTATGTGATTATTATTCCAATTGAAGAAGTGAAATGATAACCTACTGTCATGATTTATGGTATTATGACATTTTCTTTGTTCAAGATTTCCTGTAAATGGTACTCCAGATTGTCTTGGTTTGGAGACATGTCCAAGGTCCTGAAGGAAATCTTCTGGTTCGGACATCTCTCTCCAAGTAGAATGATGCTTGAATTTAGGATAATGAAAAATCAATACAAATAAGCTTCTGGCAGGCTTGTTCCTAAAATGCAGAGTAGAAGATTAATATTTTTTCTTTTGATAATGAAGATGGATTTAATCTGAAAGAGTGAAAATTTTTCCCCCCCAAAATCACTGGCATAATAATAAATGGCATCAGTAAACTATTTTTCAAAATAAGATGAAGTAAAGACTTGGATTAAATGCTGTGGGAATTCTCTAGATTGTTGATGAATAGAATTGTGAAGTACGCTTGAAAGTCACAGTGGAGTTCAGCCTTAAAATGACCTTTTCTTGCTGCTGGTACCCCACACTTGGGGAAGCTAAGTGGCACAGTGGATAGAATGCTTGGCCTGAAGTCAGGAACACCTGAATTGAAATCTGCCCTCAGACACTTCCTAGCTATGTGACCCTGGGCAAGTCACTTCACCTGTTTGCCTCAGTCTTTTCATCTATAAAATGAACTGGAGAAGGAAATGACAAACTGCTCCAGTGTCTTTGCCAAGAAAACCCCATGGACAGGATTGGCTTGTGATGGAACAACATCACTTTTATTATTGAAGCTCAGATTATTTAAAAATTCTTCCTTATGTTGAGTGGAAATATGCCTCAGTTCTATTATTGGTCTTGGAGCAACACAAAGTAAGCCTGCTCTCTCTTACCACATGCTAGACCTTTAAATATTTCAAGACAATGATTACGTCCCTCTTAGCTCCAAGTTTTCTCTTTAGCTTTGTTGGTTTTAGTATTTAGCTAGCCATTGGCTAGCTATTTGACCTCAGTCAAGTCATGGGGCCATAGAATTTTTAAGCTAGAATAGTAATTAGTGCCACCCTCTCATTTTACAGATGAGAAAACTGAGACCCAAGAAGGGTTAAATAACTTGCCTAAGTTCACATAGGAGTTGAACTTGGGTCTTTTGTATCCAAAGTGTGAGTGAGGTAGACTCCATCTGCCCATTTGTTTTCTACTCTTTAAAAATTCATGCTTGCAGTGGTTTTAGTGGTCAACTGGGAAAAGTTCATTTTGAAATCTAGGTGTTTCAATAAAGGCAAAGGAAGTCACACAAACATCTCTGGTATGTTGGTGTTCAATATGTCCAATTCTTCATGACACCATTTGGGGTTTTCCTTGCAGAGGTACTGGAATGGTTTGCCATTTCCTTCTCCATTTAATTTTAAAGGTGAGGAAACAGACAAACAGGGTTAAATGACTTTCTTGGGGTCTAATAGTTGTTTGCGATTGAATATGAACTCAGGGAGATGCGTCTTCCTGACTCCAGATCTGGTGCTCTCTGCACTGTGGCGCTACCTACTGGTGCATCTCTGGTATACTGGACACACTAAATTGTAAGTCCTTTTGGGTCAGGAAATATGTTATATAGTTTTATATCTTTATGGTGCTTTGCTCATGGCTCATGTGTTGAATTTATCTTTCACCCTAAACCAGGGGTGGGGAACTTGCAGCCTCGAGGCCACATGTGGTCCTCTAGGTCCTCAAGTGCTGTCAGACTTCACAGAACAAATCCCCTTAATAAAAGTGTTTGTTCTGTAAAACTTGGACTCCAAGGACAGCACTTGAGGACCCCTTTTCCCTATTACCACCGAGGACACTACCATCTTTCCTGTCACCCAGGTTTGCAACCTTAATATCATCTGCATTCGTCCCACTAACAGCAACAATTAGCATTCATACAGTGTGCTAAGGTTTCCAAAGCACTTCATATATGTGGTCGAAGTTGATCCTCGCAAACAACCCTGTGAGGGAACTGTTGTTACTTGCATTTATAGATGAAGAAACTGAGACAGAGTAAGTGACTTACCTAAGGTCATACAGCCAGCACAATGTCTGAGGCAGGATTTAAATATAGGTCTTCCTGACTCCAAATCGAGTGCTTTATGCACATACTCTGCTGTCCAGCTGCTTATAGCTATAGACAATCAATTGCCAAGTTTTATTTCTCTCTACACTATCTTGTATCTGTCTCCTCATCTCTTCCCACTCAGCTGCCATCATAGTTAAGACTTTCATCACTTCTCTCCTAGACTGCTGCAATAACCTCCTAATCCCCCTTGCCTTAAGTCTTTCCCCATTCCAATCTGTTTTGTTAATTCAATACTAAGTGGATTATCCTGATGCCCAGGTCTGATCATATCACCCACCCCCTAAGACCCATTGAACTCAACTGGTTCCCTATTACCTCTGGGATCAAATGTAAACTCTTTGGCTTGGCATTTAAAGCTCTTCACAACCTGACTTCCTACTTCTCTAGTCTTTTTATACATTACTCTCCATGCAATCTGTAGTCTAGCTATACTGGCCTACTTGCCATTTCTCATATACCATGCTCCATCTACCATCTTTTTTGCCTCCTCATTGGTTGTTCTTCATTTTTCCAATGCTTTCCATCTCTCCTTCTACCTCTTGGAATCTGTGAGTTTCCTTAGAGGATTTATTCAAGCCCCTCTCTGGTGTACTGGAGATTCTAAAGGAAACCTATCCTGGTATGCCAACTGTTAGCATTTCCTCATCCTAGGTTGCTTTGTATAGGTCTTCTATGTGTCTATACACATGTACATATAAGTTTGTATCTATATATGTGTATGTATATGTTTACACACACACACACACACATACACGATGTCTTCCCCCTTAGACTATAAGCTTCTTGAGGACAAGGGCTGTTCTGCCTTCGTCATTATAATACCAGCACTTAGTAAAGTGCCTGGCGTGTAGTCAGCACTTAAATGTTGGTTGATTGAAGAGATGAATTATGGCACCAGCTGGTGGGCATTTCATAACATTTAAAAAAAAGAGGATATGATTTCTTTACCCACCTCTAATCAAACTGGTGAATCCATAAATTCCTCATGCAACTGTCTCATTCTATCCTCTCATATATTACAGCTTCCCTGAATAGCTATCACCTAGACCACAGCAGGAGATGCTTTCACCTGAAGCAAAACTAAGTTGAGCCGAACATGGGCCATGGTGGTACAAAGGATGGTCCAAATGCCAGTTAGAATGGTATGAAGATGAATACTCTCATGCCAGAAAATTCAGTCTTTATCTTTATGGAGTTTGGAGAGGAAACTAGGGCCCAGGAGATGAGTATCAAGGGGATAGGAATCTGAGGTGGTAGCTCTAGAGGAATTAACTCAGCACAGGTTGGTAGAAGACAGTAAGGCCAAGGAGGTAGGAATGAAGGATGCCCTCTAATGAAAGAAGCCCCAATTCCTCTCCCCACCATGTCAAAGCCCTTGACCCAGCCTGAGTTAAGGTTCTGACTAACTACAGAGATAATTCAAGACCTGACATTGGGTAAGACCACCCTTGAAGAAATTAATTCCAAGCTCATAAGAGCTTTGGATAATTACTGCTTTCGCTTCTATATTCCCTCTCCCCCAAACCAAATCAACAGTCCCTTCTCAAATACACCAATCCCTTTGGTGACTCATCTGTCCCGCTTATAACAACTGAGATTCTGAAACAACGGCAGCCAGTGAGCCAAACATATCAGTTTGGTTCCATGATAAAATATTAACAATTTTTAGTTCTCAGTTAAAAATAACTTCACCACAGATAACACTTGTGGGTTGAGTCAACCCACATTGAAGGTGTAAAATATTCTCTTGCTGGAAAAGACATTTTTTTTAAATTGGATTTTCCTTTTTAAAAAATCACAGATGGAACAATTATACTTTTAGCCTCATGAAAACATGGGTGGTTCATTTTTTAAAATGGGGCTTGTTCATTAAAAGAATGTCATTGGGAAGGAGACTTAACCTAAGACAGAACTCTCCAAGCCCTTACCTCTGATGCCGGTGATGGTTTTTTCAGATAAAAACTTACTCAACAGGTGTCAGTTTCTGCGTTTCTAAAGGCAGCCTTGAGTGTTTTTTCCTAAAATGGAATAAATAATGGTAGTTTGTTTCCTGTGTCTCTCATAAGCATTTGCTTTCATTCATTTCCACTCGATTCAGAACATAATGCAACACACTCCCCCACATCCTAACCAGAGAACAAACTCTCTGCTCCAAGGGAGGCAGTTTGGTGCAGAGAATTCAATTCAATTCAACAAGCATGAGTGCCAGCTGTATGTCAGTAGCACAATGCTAAGAGCTGGAAAGACCATTGGCTTTAGAATCAATAAAGCCAAGACAGAGAGGCCAAAGAGGGATCTCTTTGATCTCTAATGCTGGATTTTGGAGGTGAAATTTCAGAAACCCTCCTCACTTCTCCCCCAACCTTATCTCTAGTGATTAAATTCAGAGGGAAGAAGGTGCTTGATCTATGCGGAATAACTAGACTCTAGAGTTCTCACATGTTTGTTACTAATGACATCTTCCCTGGCTGGATCACTTTGAAAGCACAGGGTCTTAGTCTTCCCATTTAAAAAGGTCAGAACATTTCATTCCTTATCCTTTACAGGTTGAGGCACACTTCACATTAGGAGGTAGAGAACTGAACATCCCAGTTTAGGTGGCCCAGTGACACAGCTACTTCTAGTATTTGGTGTCACTTCTGAAGATTCTGTCTCCTCGTCATTTAGAAGATAAGGGCTGTTATCAATGACTACCATGCTCAATAGCCATGGCCCTGTAAAGTAGAGGACATCTATTAGGGGTAATACATGAAAGATCCTCACCTATCACACTGTCCAATGTTAGGTCTAATTTGTATAAGATAGACTCAGTTTCTGTCATCTGATACTTCCATTGCAGCTGCCTCCGGATTTATCTTTTCTCATTTTAATCAAAATCAGAAGAGGTTCCTTGACTTGGTTTGGTCATGCATATGACAGGATTATATTTTCTAGGAAAGAACCCAGGATTCATTCATTTAACCCACAAACATATTAGGAACTTACTATGTGCCAGATACTGTGCTAAGAGCTAGGAATATACAGATAAAGCAAAAATAGTTCCTTCCCTCAAGAAGCTTACAATCAAATGGGAGAAATATATATATTAAAGGTACATCAAGATATATAACATAGTAAATAGAAGATTATCTTAGACAAGAAGGCATTAGTAAATGAGGAGGTCAAAAAAGATCTCCTATGGAAGGTAGCATTTTAGCTGAGTCTTGAAGGAAGCCAGGAATATTAAGAGGCTGAGGTCAGGAGGGATCCTTCTTCATGTTCCTACTACACTATAGATCTATTTATCAAGGTTTCCCATTGCATCCTGGGCCATCTCCAGTGAACCTGATGAATATCTGGTCACTGGATCCAGATGACTCAGGAAGAGAAAGTGAGGTTGGTGATCTGCACAGTCCTCCCTCACTCAAAACAAAGTCAAGTGCAAGTCATGTCATTGTTTCTCTGATGGCATGGTCCTCTTAAAAAACGAAGGATGAACACACACACACACACACACACACACACTATAGATACAGTCTGGTATAATGGGGAAAGACAAAATTAAAAAATCCAACTGGAAGTCAGGAGTCTTGACTAAAAACTGGGAAAATCAAAGTGATTCTATTCTGTTATTAACTTCATTCTCTATCACTGCCTACATTTTTTGTAACTGCCTAAGTCGTTTCATTTGTTAAGACTGGAGATTCAGCTTTCCTGTAAATCACTCAGTGTCTCTAAGTCAAGTTTAGAAGTTCACTTCTCCTGCGAATTACTGCTCCACTCTTGCTTCAAGGAATCTGTTATTCTTAAAAGATGCAAGTGGATACCAAGGAGTCCAGTCCGTTATCTGAGGTCCATTATCACTGAACGGTCGTTGCAGGTGGATTCAAACAATAAACATTTCTTAGCAACAGGATGGAAGGAGGGGTTGTTGCTAGCCCCTCGTTGTCAATTTCTAGCCAGTCATATTGTCCTCATACTTATGAAGCTTTGTAACCCATCGTACTATTTTCCCCAATTACAATGCTGCCTTTTATGCTAGATGCTCTTCCTTTTGTCTCTAAAGAGAACTGTCTTCCTCATTCAGGGTCTTAGCTTTTCTGAGGAGGCTGAAACCCTATTTGTTGGTAAATTCATTCTTTCTCAACACATTCAAAACTTTGTGCCCCAGTTTACCTTGATTTCAATCATAACATAGTCCATCTCTACTATTTACCAATTGTGTATCCTTGGAAAATTCTCATCACCTCTATATGCCTCAGTTTCCTTATTTGTAAGATGAGAGGGTTGAATTAGCTAATCTCTGAGATGTCTTCCATCTCTAAAGTTCTATGATTCGAGGAATTTCATCCAAGATAAACTCTCCATGTACAACTTGAAGATAGAGCCATGCTAGCTCAGTTCTGTGATTCTTCCATTAGCTCCTGGTCCTATTCATCTAAAGAATCAGTTCCTCTCTACAGGCAGCAAGCAATGGTAAGGCACAGGAAGACCCTGGTTACTATCTATAGAATGGCCGATTTCCTAGTGTCTCTATTGTTTGAATTAGTAAAAACCAAAAATGACTCACAATATACCTGTCAACTATCCGATGTTTTTCAGAGACACCAAGATATAGCAAGACTCATCAACTCATTTATGTATGTTTGTTTTCAAAATTTTATAGCTGAGAAATACTAAATCAAAGAACATTTGTAGATTATGGGAAAAAATTGTATATTGTCTGCTTGTACCATATCTGATAGAACTATGGGCCTTGGTTTTCATCTTGAATTACAGATCGATTACTACTCATGACAAGACCCTGACTGAAGGTCTTAGAAATAAGAAACAGCACACCGGAAGAATCAGAAGTTGGGAACAGAAAGTGACAAGGAGACCTTCTTACAGAAGGGACAACACTAGAAGCCAGAAAACACAAAACAGAATGAGACAACAGCACTTGCTTGAACTAAGATATTGGAATGGAGACAGACTCTTTCCCTGCTTTGTTGGGAAGTATGCTGACTGGCAGAGAGGCATTGTTTTGCTGAGAGAAAGGCTATATTGCCTCAGAGACAAAGGAAAGTTATATTTCTTTTTGTCATCATCAACAGCTTGAGATGGAAATCCCTCACAGGTACCTGGCTTGCCTTTTTCTGTCCTCTGTGGTGTAAGAAAGAGGGAAGGATAAGGGGATGGATGGCATACCTGTCTTTGTTGGAACTGTGCTGTTGCTGGGATCCTGCTGGAGAAGACAGAAAGAAATCTGTTGTGCGAAGAACTGGATAGTCTGTATCCGTACTGAATTTAAATGCCAGGTAAGGCAGAGACCTGGAAAACTGCAAACCTTACACTTATGGCTATTTTGCTGACAGAATGAGAAACTATTTTGGTAAAAGATGACATGACATTTTTTCGAGGCTCTGCCAAGAGTGACTGTGTACTAAATAAGGATAATATTGTTTCAACAAAACAAGAATAGCAAAAAAATATCTTTATCCATCAGGAAAACAGAGAGGTTCAGAAGGTAAGAAAATAGAGGTGCTGTGGTCCTTAAAGAGACCAAGGATATTAAGACCTGTAGTCTAGGGTCTACTACTCAGTATCTCACTGCTAGGTTCTTGTAGTGTGTACCTATTTCTTCCCTCAAGTATGCTATGTGCTTTGATGAAAGAGTGTGAACCAGGTTCATAGATAGAATCATGTTTTAATTATTCTTTGTCAATTTGCCTTTGATTAAATGAGTTATATTTCTCTTTGCTTTTGTCTTCTTATGTCATTTTTAATGGTATCTTGTGACTGCTTTGTGTGGCTTGGAAACACAGTGATAGAGGCTCTGAAGATACAATGGTGAGCAATGATAGTGTTCTCCCACATTCCCACACTCCCATCTCTGCTACATACACACAGGTTATGCCAAGGACTTGAAGAGTAGTCAGTATTTGGGTCATGGGTGGCCCTCCCTTAGATAATTTCCCCAAAGCTGCCAATGAAAACATAGACTGGGTTCAGTGGGGTAGTCCAGAAAAAGCAGGTGTCACATGGGATACCTGTGGGCTACTCTGCCTCAGTGAGTGGGTGTGGCACCACACCTGTAGTGAGTAAACAGACGCAGGTAGGTGAAGTGATTTGTCTAGTGAGCTTCAGGGGTTGGATTTTTACCCAGATTCTCTGACTCCAGAGCCAACACTCTCCCCACTGTACCAGGCTGTCTTCTAAATACTTGGTCTAACATGAGATTTGACTCACAACTTCCTGTTCATAAAATGGCTGTTAAGCCGAACTTACACTTGAGCACAGAAGTACATTTAAACTAAAAATTAACAAATTTTTAAACAAAATAGTTTTACTTCACCAAGGTTGTTTCTGTTTTTGTCTTTTTTTTGGTGGGGTGGGGCAGAGTGGTTTTATTTTGGTTTGGTTTGGTCTGGGTTTTTGCTTTCCCTTTGCTCAGAGGTAGTCTGGAGCAACAAAACTTTAATTTAGAGTTTATTTATTATAAAGTTTATCTATTATGGAGTATTTAAAGTTTATCTATTATAGAGTATATTACAGTTGCCTTTCTCAGACTCCAGAGAAAACATATTCAGCAGTGACTACTCTCTTCCATTCCATGTGAAACAGTGGCCAGAGAGTTAACCTTAGAGTCAGAAAGACCTGGTTACCAATCACTGACGAGCTATGTGACGCTAGGCAAGCCATTTAGCCTTTTTAAATTCAGTTTCCTCAACTGTAAAATGAGGGCTTGGACCACAGGACCTCTAAGGTCCCTTTCAGCTCTAAACCTATGAGCCTATGGGCAACATATGAGAGAGGGAAAAGTCCTCACTACTCCTGCTCCCCCTAAAATAATTTAAAAACCCTAACAGAAGAAGTAGAGCCCTGAGCCATAAAAATATGCATTCCCTTTGACCCAAAGATCATAAAAATGGGGAAAGGACCTACATGTACAAAAATGTGTAGTAGCTCTTTTTAAGGTGGCTAAGAATTGTAAATTGAAGGGATGCCCATCAGTTGGGGAATGGCTGAACAAGTTGTGGTATATAAATGTAATGGAATACTATTGTGCTATAAGAAATGATGAATAGCTGCACTTCAGAAAAACCTGGAAAGACTTTTATGAACTGATGCTGAGTGAAGGGAGCGGAGTCAAGAGAACACTGAACACAGTAACAGCCACAGTGTGCAATGATGGACTTTGATAGACTTAGCCCTTCTCAGCAGTAAAGGTCCTAAAACAATTCCAAAAGACTCATGCCATCCACGTCCAAAGAAAGAAACATGGAGTCTGAATACAGATCAAAGTAGACTATTTTCTTTTTTTTTGTTTGTTTTGCTTTGTTTTGTCTTTCTCTTTTTCATGGTTCTTCCCATCATTCTAATTCTTCTACACAGCATAACTAACTTGAAAATATATTTAATAGAAATTTATATGTAGAGCCTATATCATACTGCATGCTATCTTAGGGAGGGGGAGAAAATTTAAAGCTTATGGAAGTGAATGATGAAAACTAAAAATAAATAAAATTAACTTTTTTTTTAAGAAAGAAGGAATTTCAGAAGGAGACAGAGAAAAGCAGGACAATGTTGGTACAATCATGTTAAATTTATTGTACATTTAAAAAACCAAGTTGTATATGACAGAGATTTACGGTTTTGCATACAATAATCTTTTTATGTTATTCTTTTGTATGTGAAAATGTTTGTGGTTATGATGTTAATGATTAAAAAACTAAATAACTAAAAAAAATAGAGCCCTGAGAAATGAAGCACACATTGAAAAAGTATCAGTAGTGATGACATACTGACTTTTCCTCATCAGTAGGGTGGATGAGAGGTACTAGCTAGCTTCCCTAGGAACATAATTCTAGCAGAAATCTCCAGTGAACACTGTCATCATGGGCTAAAGATTTTAATCTCAGACTTTTTCTTTGCCCCTTCCATACATTACATGGAGGGAATAAAAACTCATTTGCTGTGGAAGTCAACTAAGGCAGAGAGGTCAGTTGGAAACACTGGGCAAACACTTCCCTTGCTACAACCAATGCTGAGATAAAATAGGATGATCATAGCCAACCAACAATAGACAAGCATTTATGAAGCACCTACTATGTGTCAGGCATCATGCTAATGTAGACCTAGCTGCACAAAGAAGAACTTTACTAGATGCTAGGGAGACAAGAAATAAAATGTGCTTGCTTTTGCCAAATCTACCGTCTAACAAGATGACAAGGTGTTATAAGCATATTCAGAATAAGTAGAAGTTCGGAAGGAAGGGCACTAGCAACTGAAAGGTGTTGAACAGAAGGTGATCCTTGAGTTGTAGCTTGAAGGAAGAAGAATAATCTGTTAGGTGAAGGTGAAAGTTGGAGTGCAGTCTAGGTTCATGGGATGGCCAATGCAAAAGCAAGAAGACTGGAGATGGATTGCAGTGTGGGAGAAACAGAGAGGCCAGTCTGGGTAAATTTCAGAAAATATGAAAGGTCATAATATCCAGTGAGGATGAAAAAGCAGGTTGGGGTCAGATTGTGAAGGGATCTAAAGATAAATCTATGGCCTCATGACTTGATTCAAGAGGGCTACCCCATAAAAAGGAACTGTTTGTGTGCCTTTGGGAAAGTCACTTCACCTTTCCTGGTCCTCAGTTTAGAGGAATTTGGGACAGGTGATCTCTAATGACCCCTCCAGCACTGCCATTATATTGTGGACTCACTGTCCACAATATCAGGCTAAGATCTTGGGTCTGAAATATAGTTAGTCTTTTACAACTATTATGGAAGTCTTTTGCATAACTACGCATGTATAGCCTATATTGAATTAGTTGCCTTCACAGTGGGGATGCAGGGGGAGGGAGGAAGGGAGAGAAGTTGAAACTCAGAGAAATTGAAACTCAAAGGAATGAATGTTGAGAATTGTTTTTGCATGCACCTGGGAAATAAGAAATACAGGTAATGGGGTATAGAAATCTATCTTGCTCTACAAGAAGAGAGAGAAGATGGGGATAAGGGAAGGGAGTGGTGTGATAAAAGAGAGGGCAGATTGGGGGATGGGGTAATCAGAATGCTTGGTGTCTTGGGATGGAGGGAGAGATGGGGGTAATTTGGAACTCAAAATCTTGTGGAAATGAATGTTGAAAACTAAAAATCAATTAATTAAAAAAAGAACTTGGGTTTGGTGACTGAAAAAAGGGCACTCATTATTCCTTATACTGCACACACACATACACATACACTCTCTCTCTCTCTCTCTCTCTCTCTCTCTCTCTCTCTCTCTCTCTCTCTCTCTCTCACACACACACACACACACACACACACACACACACACACACACACACACACACACTTCCTGTCTGGTTTTACAAGCTGAATAGACCTAGTGTGCAGACTTCAGATGTGTCAGAGGTGGGGTCCCTGGACAGAAATAGCCCCATTTAGGAATGGCATTTCCTTGGATTCATATTGTTAGGGGAGGCAGCACTATAGAAAACACTCTGGATTTGGATTCAGAAAACCTGGCTTCTAATCATGATCATTATTTTCTATCTGGAACAGTCTTTAGGAGGTCACATAATACAAGTCCTTCATTTGAAAGAAGAGGGACCTGAGGCTCAGAGAGCTTAAGGGATTTACTCAAAATCACATAGATAATAAGTAGCAGAGAAGGGATTCAACACATCCTCTGACTTGAATTCCATGTCTTTTCTACTATAATAGCTGTTCTCAAAGTGTTGTCCTGAGACTCCTGAAGGTCCCCAAGACCAGTGGAGCCAAATTCAAATAGAAACAAAGCCCTGTGGTCTATACATTCGCTTAGGAAACAACAAATTAACATTATCTGTGTTGTATTATATTTTTATTTATGTTGTTAAACATCTCCTAATTATATTTTAATCTGATTCAGTGGCACTGGGAATCTGGTGAGTTTGAAACTTCTGCTCAAGACCCTTTCAGAGGATCCACAAAGTCAAAACTATTTTCATAGGAATATAGGCAGCTAGGTGCATCAGTGGATAGAGTGCTGGGTTTGGAGTCAGGAAGACCTGAATTCAAAAATAGCCTCATATACTTATTAGCTGTATGATCCTGGGCAAGTCACTTAACATAGTTTGCCTCAGTTTCCTTATCTGTAAAATGAGCTAGAGAAGAAAATGATGAGCCACTTCAGCATCTTTTCCAAGAAAACCCCATAGACATTATGGTTCATAGGGTTACAAAGAGTCAGACACAACTGAATGACTGAACAACAAATTTGTGTATCGATATAAAAAATTACATGAAGTTCTCAATAATTTTTAAGTGTGCAAAGGAATCTTGAGGTCAAAAGTTCAAATACCACTTCTCTACACCATTCTGCCCTCTCCTTATAAGTTACTTTCTGTGTATGGAGCAAATCAATTGACCTCTCTATTATTCATTTCCCTCATCTATTAAATGATTGGTATCATATCTAAGGCCTCTTTACATTCTATGATCCTATGGAGGCCACTTTTGAGAAGTTGTAGCTTGGACTCCCCATTTTGTTTCATGTATTCAACTCAGGTTCATCCTGCACCCAAAAGGAAGAAGCCAAGATGAGTCCCTTCAAAGGCTTAGGGATTTCTTCATGTCCTGAGTCTCTGAACACAATCATTCTGAAAAGGTTGAAATACTGTCCCTATGTAGCTTGGGACTGGATTTCAGAAGACCTGGATTCTAGTTCTGATCCTACCACCAAGGTAACCTTGATCACTTCCCAGATACTCAGTTTCCTTCTTGACAAAACGAGGAAACTTTAATCTCTAAGGCTCCTGCCACCTCTAACACTCTGTGATGCATTTCTGGTCTTATTCCATTACCAAAGATCTCCAATACCATTGCAAGGTAGGGATTAAAGGTTGGGGTTAGGGAGAGACAGGACTGACAGTGGGAGGGGGGAATTGTATACTTAGTACACACTAGGATACACGGTAGCCTGAACTAATGACCAAAACCTCTCCATTTTTCCTGAGGTTTCTGACTGTTTAGAATCCCAGGCCCTTTAAAAATGCCATTCCAAGATCATGCCCATGCTAGGAAAACTCTTCTGGGTAGTGTAAATGGTGTCTTCCCAAAGAGGACCCTAATTACAGATGAAATCGGTGGAGCAGGAGGCCTCCTGGCAACCAATGTTGCCATGGAAATAGTGGGGCTAAGCAGGGGTGGCTCACAGAATCGTCTCTGCGGCAGCACACTCCTAATTATATTCTACCAAATCGCCCACTGAAAACAAAGAGACAGCCCCAACTGATAAGACAGAAGTCTTGGCTTCAACACTACCTGGAGAATACAACAGAAGAGGCTCTGTTTCCTCTAACACCTTCATATGCCTCCTCCCAGCAGATGTGAGGGAGGCATTGTTAGAAGTGCCTAAATGGTGGTGCCCACAATTACAGCCACCAAATGAGTGATATTCTGGCCTTTGGAATGATTTTTCTTCCTGAAATGAGGAGGAAAAACTCTACAGGGCCTTTGTGCAAATTTCCCACAGAGGTAAGATTTTATTGCTAAGGAGTTGTGGGAGTATGAAGACACCAGAGTTAGGAGGCCTCGGTTGAGATCCTCACTCTGCCCTTACTGCTGCTGGTGAGATCTTGGGCAAATCACTTCTTCTCTGGGTCCCTTCCACTTTAAGAAGCCCTGATTCCAATATTTACATTATCCATCTCCCAGGGTTGTTGTGAGAAAAGAACAGTAATAACCTTAAGGTACTCTGGAAATATGAGAAGTTATTGTTACCATACCTTAGACTAAGTGATGCTTTAAAAAACCCTCCCTTGATCTGACTGTCCCCATGCCCCTCATTGTACATATCTCTTCTACTTTTTGGTCGAATTCTGAGAAAGCCATCTACACTCGATGTCTCTTCCTCCTCTCCTCTGACTTGATTCTGCACCATCTGCAGTCTGGCTTCTAACCTCATCACTTAATTGAACTCCCACCTCCAAAGTTGTCAGTGACCTCTTAACTGTCCAATCTAAAAGAGTTTTCCCATCCTTCCTGACCTACTTGCTGACTCAGACACTGTCAATCCCTTTTTTCTATTGGGTACTCTTTCCTCTAGGTTTTCGTGATGCTGCCGTCTCCTGGTTGTCTTATACTTTCTCTAATGCTGCTTTTCAGTCTGCTCTGATTGATCCCTATTCAGGTCATGCCTGCCAACAGTGGGATGTCTCTAAACTATCCCAATCGATGATCTCATCAACTCTAATGGGCTCAATTATTATTTCTACACAGATAATTTCTCAATCTACATATCCAGCCCTAATCTCTCTCCTGAGCACCACTCTCATGTCACCAACTCCCTTTTGGACATCTCCTATTGGATTCCCAAAGGCATCTCAAATGTCATATCCAGAATAAAGCTCTTTATCTTCTTTCCCTTTCCCCCCCAAACCCTCTTCTCCTCCCAACTGTAGTCACCCAGATGCATGACCCTGATGTCATCCTCAAAAACTCTCAAATATGTCTCCTTGGATTCTCTCACACAGCTGCCACACTAGTGTAAGCCCTAATCACCTCATATGTATACTGCTGCAATAGCCTGCTGGGTGGTCCCCCCCTACACATCTTAAGTCTTCCCACTCCATTGCCAAGGTGATTTTCCTAAAACACAGGTCTGACATTGTCACTTGCCCCACTCAATAAATTCCGATATCCTCCTTTTACTACAGGATCAAATATAACATCTTCTGTTTGGCATTTAAATCCCTTCACAACCTGGTCCCTTTTCTGGCCTGCCTTACTTCCTTCCATATGCTTTAATTCAGCAACATTGACCTTCTTTCTGATCCTTAAACACGACACTCCATCTCCCAACTTCATCCCTTTTTTCTGCTTGTTCTCCATTCCTGGAATGCTCTCCTTCCTTATTTCACCTTCCTGGCTTCCTTCAATACCTTGAAGACTCAATTCAAATCCTATCCTTTACTTTGGGTCTCCTCCATTCCCAGTTTCCACAATGGCTAGAGCCTGCCTTCTGAGATGATCTTCCATTTATGCCATCACCCACAAATGTACCTCTTCCATGTTCAAGAGCTCTCAAATCCCCTTATTCAACCATAATCTATTGGTTTTCCACCTCTCCTTCTGCTCTCCCTTACCTAACCTTACTCTTTGTCCACAATGTGACCTTTATTCCCTTGACCCTCAATTCTCTTCCAGGGCTTCTCCTCTGTGCTGAACAAAGGTGGAGAAAATCATGCAATAATTCTGATTGGTTACACTACAAATTTACATTCCATAATCTCAAATGGGCCCTCATTGCTCGTAGGCAACTCCATTCTGCCTCTCTCATCAACTCACTATCCCATTCTCCACAGCAGCTCTCCCAAACCTTTTCATCCTTCCTTCCACCTCTTATATGGCTTCCTCTTTCCCCACCCTTTTTGCTGAGAACTTTGCCTCAAATTTTATAGCAAAAATTGAGGGCATTCATTGTAAACTCCCTCTTCTCCTGTCTTCCTCATTTCATACACCCTCCACCAATAACTTTACCTTCACCCTGTCTCACATGATGAGGTAGCCTTACGCTTTACCAAGGCTAACCTACTCCAGCAATCCCATTCCATCCCTTCCCCTTCAACACATTGTCCCCTCTGCCATCCTTGATCCTTCCATCCCCACTATCATCCTATACCTCTTCTGTCCTTTGCGGCTGAACTTGGAAAGGCCCTCTACAGTAGGTGCCTCCACTTTGTCTCCTCTCACTCTCTTCATAACCCCTTTACAAGCTTGCTTCTAACCTTATCATTCCACTGAATTGCTCTAAGCAAAGTTAACAATGATCACCAAATCCAATGGCTTTTTCTCAGTCCTCGTTCTCCTTGACATCTCTGCAACCTTTGACCCTATTGATCATTCTCTTCCCTCTCTCCTGGTTCTCTTCCTACTTACTTGACTGCTCGTTCTCAGTCTCCTTTGTTGGATCTTTATCCAGATCACACCCTCTAACCCTCAGCATCCCATGGGGTTCTGTCCCGGGCCCTCTTCTTTTCTCTCTCTATACTACTTCACTTGGTGATCTCATCAGCAACCTTGGAATTAGTTATCATCTCTATGCTGATGATTCTCAAAACTATCTTGGCCTATCCTCTCTGCTGACCTCTGATCTTACATCTCCAATCACCTCAGACATCTTGAACTGGATGTCAAGTAGGCATCTTAAACTTAACATGTCCTAAACATTGTCTTTTCTCCTAAATCTTCCCTGCCCTTTACCTTTCCTGTTACTGTAGAGGGCAACACCATCCTCCCAGTTTGCTGTGGCTGGGAACTTAGGTGTCATCTCAACCACTCCCTACCTCTCACCTCCTGTTGCCCAGGCCTGTCAATTTGCAACATCTCTCAAATATGGCCCCTTCTTTTCTCTGACACTGCTACTCCCCTCATCACCTCACACCTGGACCATTGCTCTAGCCTAATGTAGATCTGCCTGCCTCATATCTCCCCCCACTCCAGTTCATCCACCGTTTAGACAGCGAAAGGATTTTCCCAAAGCACAGGTCCAACTATTTCCCTACTCAGTAAATTCCAATGGCTCCCTATAACCTCCATGATCAATACAAAATCCTGTTTGGGATTCAAAGCCTTTCCTAACTTAACTCCCCCCTACCTTTCAGTCTTCTTATACCCTACTCCCCTACATACACTTTTGGATCCAGTGACACTGGTCTATTGGTTGTGCCACGAATGAGACACTTCACCTCTTGGCTCTAGGCATTTTTTCCTGGCTTTTTTTGTCCTTGAAATGCTCTCCCTCTTCATCTCTGCTTATTGGTTTCCTTGACTTCCTTTAAGTCTCAATAACTCATTTTTACATATTCATTTGTCTCCTCTTTCCCATTAGATCATGAACTCCTTGAGGGCAGGTTTTTTTTACTTATATCCTGAGTGCTTAGTAGAGTATTTTGCAATAGTAGACAATAAGTATCATTATATGTATATCACTATTTGAGTGTTTTCTTACCCACAAGAATACTTGAGGATAGAGGCTCTGTTTTTGCCTTTCTATATAATTTCAAGGGGCAGCCTGGTGGCATAAAAGATAGAGCACTGGGCTTAGCATCAGGAAGAATCATCTCAGGCACTTACTAGCTGTATGACCCTGAGCAAGTCACTTAACCCTATTTTCCTCTTTCCTCATATGTAAAATGAGCTGGAGAAAGGATATGGCAAACCACTACAGCATTTTTGTCACGAAAAGCCCAAATGGGATCATGAAGAGTTGGCTATGACTGAGATATCACAACAGTAATATTTCCAACACTTGACACAGTAACTGACAGACCAATTGACCTGTCCAAAGACTCCACTACTCAGCAAGTGCATATCTATAGGGCCTAAAGGAAATTTTGGCCCAATATCATTTTCACACCTGAAGATCAGAGCGAACCAAAGGAGAAATCTCAAATGAACCCTTAATCTAGTCATTCTCAAAATTTTTTGGTCATAACAGTGTTATTATTCTGCCTAAGAAATCAAGTAAAAGAAGCTTCCTCATGCATACCATGGCAAGTATGAGTCCTGAACAATGTGTGGCACACTAAGCTGAAACTTGGGGCTGGCCTACGCTTTGAGAATCAATCGTTTATATAATATGGAAAAGAAACAGACTTTTGGAAAAGACTAATGGAAAAGACTTGAAGTCTGAATTGTTTTTCAGCCCTACCTCTGCCATTTACTTTTGCTGTGTAGCTTTGGTTACAGGGGAAAAAAAACATGGAATTTTGGGTGAGAAGATCTTAGTTCAAATCCAAATTCTTTTAACCATTGCTTGTGCAACTTTGTGTAAATTACTCCCCCCTCTATGAGCATTAGTTTTAAAATTATTCATCTCTAAAATAAGAGGGCAGGAATTACTCTCTAAAGGTTATTCCAACTCTAAATCTTAATGATCTTACTTATGGTTGTTATAATGGAGGCATCCATTAATCTGTGGTCTTTTAGGGCCTCAATCTCTTCATCTATAAAGAAAGAGCAGACTAGATCAACTGGCAAACTTTTAAGAGATAAAAGCAAATTTTATTATAAGAAGAAATGTTTATTAAATTATATTCTTAATCTATAATTTTAAGGTTATAATAGCCTTAAATGCCTATATCTAACCTGTAAAAGCCCATCTATCCGCCTGTAATATATCTTTCTCTGTTGATGGCCGGGGACCTTTCTAATAACTTCATCTGTCTTATAAAGAAGATAACCTTCATCCATTAGCACTTTGGTGCAATGAGTTTATCAGACTCATTAATGTGCCTCGGAAGGCAGTTATAGTCTGAGGAGCTGACACATATAGAGGACTAGAGGGAGTAGGGAAGTATAGCATCGGTGAACCCTTGGGGGAAGGGGTTGCCAAATAGGGACAATGACTAAAGTGAAGAGGCCACAGAGGGGTGCTGTGCTTTGGGGTAGTGGTGGGAGGAAGGAATGGGGAGGGTGCTGCAGAGCTCTACAGCGCCAAGATTGACTCACTGATGAGTCAACACACAGGTACAGACTGATTTGTTTATTTTGGCTGAAAGAGCCCCCTAGCATTAGACTTGCTGACTTAATAAGGCAATGATTCCCAGTTCCTGAAGTAGATGGTCTTGAAGGCTCTCTCCCCAAAACACCAGTCTGATTTAAAGATGCAACAGCAGACATGGGATAGTCTTGTACTGCCCTGTAGAGCAGTTGGATATTTGCTCAGGAGTCTGAAAGGTAGCTAGGTAGGCATGGAAGATATTGTGCCAGGCCTGAAGTCAGGAAGACTCTTCTTTTTGAGTTCAAATCCACGCTCAGACACTTACTAGCTGTGAGACCTTGGGTAAGTCACTTCACCCTGTTTGCCTCAGTTTCCTCATCTGTAAAAAGAGCTGGAGGACATGGTAAATTACTCCAGTGTCTCTACCAAGAAAACCTTAAATGGTGTCACAAAGAGTCAGGCATACTCAAATGACTGAAAAACATACCAATTATTAGTTGTGTAGCCATGAGCAATTCACTTCTCTTTGTACCTCAGTTTCATCACTTGTAAAATGAAGATAAAGATATTTAAACTGCCTATTGTAGAGGTATAGCCCATGTAAATTCTTAGGATCTTCAGCTCAACAGCCACTCTCATAAGTAGGTGTCAGGTTCCAGAGCAAGGCTACTTCTCTCCAGCAGTGTTCTAGGAGTAATCTCAGTTGGAGTTACTCTCTGTCACTGGCTCAAGACCATGCTGATGTGTTTTCTCCAAGATTACCATTTCAGTAAGCCAGAATCAAGTAGCTTTTAGAAAATGGAATTTTCTAAGAATCTTAACATAAAAACAGTTAGTGCACAGTACCTCCCTAAAAGCCTGTGACTCTATCCCACAAGTTCATACAGAGTCTAGGGGGAAATGAGTTTGAGTTTAAATGCATATATGGCAAAGGGGTCACTCACAACTACTGGTTCCTGGATGTCTTTTTCTCCCATTCATGGGGTACTAGGAAACTTTTCTTTAGGTGTGGTGTAGTTTCTTTGCTGGACTTAGTCTAAAGCTGTAAATACATGTCCAGTCCAGCCTTGACTTTTGATCCAGATACTACCATGATATGCTCTGGACATGACACTAGGTTATTGATGAGAAGTTAGAAAGTTCGATGTTCTCCAAACACTGTAATCTCTCAAGGTGAAAGGGACCGGGGGGAGAAGGAGATCAAGGCCAAGGTCAAAGCTGAAACACTTCCTCCCTCTGCTCCAAGTTGCTCCTTCTCTGGGGTTGGCTGGAACTCACTGTCTCCTGGCTTGTCTCTCACTGAGATGCCCTCATCCCAACAAACTTTATGCTTTTACACAAGACAGAAGATGTGATGACAGCTCAGCCAATTAGAACAGATTTCCTATCTGGCACCAATTCACTTGATCCAATATTTTTCAAAGACTTCTCACACTTAAAATAAAGCCTCTGTTTGAGATTGAGCTTCTTGTCACTTAAGTGGCATAGGGTGATTTGACTGAATAATTTAATCAGCACGGGTATAATTGGGATCAGTTTTCAGTTTTTGTTTCTTTGGGTTTTTTTTTGAAGGGGGAAGGCAAGGCAGTTGGGGTTAAGTGACTTGCCCAAGATCACACAGCTAGTTAAGTGTCAAGGGTCTGAGGTCATATTTGAACTCAGGTCCTCCTGACTCCAGGGCTGGTGCTCTATCCACTGCCATCTAACTGTCCCCTATAATAGGGATCAGATAAAAGGAAGTTTACATATCTCAAGGAGAAGGGCAATGTGTGGATATCCATCTCATCAGTCAGCTATCAAGCATTTATTAAGTTCTTAATATGAGGCAGCTAGTGGGGAGAAAAGATTGAGAGCTGGACTCAGAGTTCAGGAAGACCTGAATTCAAATTCAGCCTGGGACACTTGTTACCTGGGTGACTTAGGGGAAGTCAATGTAACCTCTCTTTACCCAAGTTTCCTTTCTATAAAATGGGGATAATAACAGCACCCACTACCCAGGGTTGTTGCAAGGCTCAAATGAGGCAATATTTGTTAGGTGCTGACCAAAGTACCTGGAATATAGTAGGCACTATCCATCTATATCTATATCTATACATTAACTATTATTACTGCTGTTGTTATAATGATGGTGATCATGATGTTTCCGTGACCACGCTAAGTGCTGAGGAAACAAAGAAAGTCAAAGACAGTCCCTATCCTCAAGAAGGAAGACAGCTAGGTAGTGAAGTGGTTAGAGTGCCAGGCTTGGAGTCAGGAATATCTGAATTCAAATTCTGCCTCAGACACGTACTAGCTCTGTGACGCTGGACAAGTCACTTCACCCTATTTGCCTCAGTTTCCTCATCTCTAAAATGAGCTGGAGGAGGAAGTGGTGAATCTCTCCAGTATCTTTGCCAAGAAAACCCTTAAAAGGGGTCATGAAGAGTCAAACATGACTGAAAACAACATGCCACATTTAAAGGGGAAAACCTGTAAACAACTAAGTACATGGGGTCTGTGGGTGATCGAGGAGAACTAGCACGTCTGGTGTGCAGGCTCGCCAAACCCTTCTCAGGGCTGCTCGCCTGCCTCTTGTATCTACCTGATTCACTCAACTCTCATATGTGGCTCCAAAAAGTAGCATGGGCAGCAAGCACAACCCCGGTGAACCATCTTGGTAGATGGGTTAATCCAGGTCGGGGGTAACCAGTGGGCCACATGTTCATCAGTGAGTCAGGGGGGCATCTACACCAAACATGTGAAGACTCCCTTCTGTGGAACAGAAAGATGAGAACAATTTGTTCTGGAGTGCTGGGGGCTTGATCAGACATCCAAAAAGACAAGGTCATCCACTGCATCTCGGGTCATTGTCAGTCATCCTGACCTTCATCTTGCCACTGGATTTCCATGACCCTGGAAGAGAGAGTGAGGCTGATGACTTTGCACAACCATCTCACTTAAATCTTATTCATGTGATGTCACAGATCCTGTTTGAAAACAAAGGGTAGGGGACAGCTAAGTGGTGCAGTCAATAGAGCACCAGCCCAGAGTCAGGAGGACCTGAGTTCAAATATGGCCTCAGACACTGGACACTTACTAGCTGTGTGACCTTGGGCAAGTCATTTAACCCCAACTACCTTGCTTTGCCCCCTCCAAAAACTAAAAAAAGAAAACAAAGGACAAACAACAAAAACATGCAAGATTTAAACAGAATAGATGGGAAGCAATCTCAGAGGGAGAAGGCACTAGTCAAGAACGAGGAAAGACTTCCTGCCGAAGGTGGGATTTGAACGGAGTCTTAACGGGAGTCAGAGAGACTAAGACGTAGAAGGTACAAGGGAGAGTGTTCCAAGAGGAACCATAAGCAGGACACCATTGCTGGATCACAGAATTTGTGTAAGAAAAAAGAGGGTGAGAGCACTGGAAAGCTAGGAAAAGGCTAGGTTATAAGAGCTTTAAATAACATAGTACTTAATATTTGGTCTTGGAGGCAATCCCTTGGAATTTACTAGGGGATGGGGGAGTGGGAGAGCAGGAGAGAGAGTGACATGATTAGATCCAGGCTTTAGAAAAATCACTTTGACAGCTGAGTGGAAGACAGATATTGCAATAAGCCAGGAGGGAGGTGATGAAGGTCCGAATTAGGGTTGTGAGTGTGGGAGTAGAGAAAAGGTGGATGAGAGACGTTGTGAAGGTAGAAATACCAAGATTTCACAATGGATTGGGTAATTAGGGTGAGTGCAAGCAAAGACTGAGGATGGTTCTACATTTGGTTGCCTGGGAGGATGGTGGTATTTAATCATCATCACAAAGGCTTGCCAGTTCAAGCATGAGACTCTGGGCAAGAGCCATCACTCCACCATGGCAAACAGACCCCAAGAGTATATGACAATGGCAATGTTCCCAGCAAATGAGATGTGTTCTTGGAGACATTCAAGTTTCTTTCCCAACTATCCTCATACATCTTTTGTATTTTAAAATAAACAGAAGGTGACTTATAGGTATTTTTATTTTTAAACAATATTTTTTCCCCAATTACATGTTAAGACAATTTTTAACATTCATTTACTTACAGGTACCTGATAGAGAAACGAGTCACATAGAATTTAGCTTGATCATCTAATAGCACTCCAGGGGCCACTTTCTAGTCATTTTCTTACTACCCTCCTGCCTACAGTCTGGCCATCACCCTCATCTTTCTTCCTTCCCACCTTGGAACACTACCCCTAGGTTTCTTGGGTATAACAGGTGACCTTTGACCCTATCTTGCCCAGAACCAGGCCTCCAGGACACTTTCCAGCCACCTCCCCACAGTGCACCCCTCCTTGCCAATCTCTCTTTCAGACTTCCCTCTAAGGGCTATTCTTTTCTATTAGAAATAAGTTCTTTGAAGGCAGGAGCCAATTTGCTTACTTAGATTTGCATTCCTAGCACTTAGCCTAATGCCTAGACTTAGTATGTATTTAATAAATGCTTCATCTCTATCTAAAGCTATGATATTCCTGGCACTTCATACCACACTTAATATGAGGAGCAAATCAGATAATGCATGGAAGGCTTCATTAACTCTAAAGAACTACTGGGACTGAGTTATTATTTTGATGCTTTTATTATGATTATTCACATGGTTCCTTTCATTTAAAAAGCCCAATTTCAAAGTTGTATCATAAAAGAATGACCTGTATGTTGGATTCCATCTCCATTTTATCAATGGAGAAACCGAGAAGGACAGTCAAATGACTTGTCCATTGACTGAGATTCATTTCGCACTTTAAAATGAATGCATTGGCTCGTTAGTGTAAACTATTCTTGTTTTGGGAGTTCCTACACTTACTAGACTAAGAGTGTTAGCCTGGGGTCTCTGGTGGCCCTACCATAGTTTGGAGATCCTGCACAGTTGGTCTTCAAAAGTATGCAAGCTTGTCTATTCATTTACTCGATTTGGCAACCTAGGAGAGTGGAGAGTTTGTCTCTCACTTCTCTTTGACTTGCTGCAGTTTATTTGGAGGGTGTGCTGGTTACCTAGGAAACTTCTGGAGAAAAAGAGCTCATTGGCTAGAGTTTCAGAGATGGGGGCATTGTTTTTAAAGGTTCAGATTTGTATGAGTTGGTGTTCCTGACTCAGTGGCTCAAGAGTAAAAGACCACTTTTAAATAAATAGTCTCTAAGCTATAGATTTTTAAGAATTTGATGAATTTAACATAGTTCATGTCCTGGAGGCCTGGTTCTGGGCAAGATAGGGTCAAAGGTCACCTGTTATACCCAAGAAACCTAGGGGCAGTGTTTCAAGGTGGGAAGGAAGAAAGATGAGGGCGATGGCCAGACTGTAGGCAGAAGGGTGGTAATTTATAAAAGATTTAATTGGAGTAGAGCTTTTAAGAATGAGAAATAAAACATGTATTTACATAAATTAATTGATTAGGAAACCAACGAATACTTCAAGTGCTCATTGGATGCACTTCTACTATTAATAGTTAATGAACTATGTTAAACAATCCTGCCGCTTTCGAATGTTATTTTTCCCCCAAGAAAAGGGACGTTTTCATAAGGATCTCTTATAATCTTGAAAAGAGCTGATTTGGTTTCTGTAGAATGCAATGCAGACAATAGCCCTTTCTCTCCAGGGGCTACTTCCATGGGCTTCAGACTTCTCTAGAGGGTACTTAGGCACAACGTCAATGGGGAGAAGAAACATCAAGAAACAGTCATTCTACACAGCACTGAACACAGGAAGTTTATTTTTCTAATTCATCACTTACCTGGTGAAGTATGTTCTCAAGAGGATTGTAGCAAAGCTAAGAACTTCTTAAAAGGACAAAACTTTCTTCTTCCCCTGAAAGAAGTCCTTGAAGAGAAAGAATAATTTTTTTGAATTAACATTTTTATTTAAAGTTTTGAGTTCCAAATTCTGTCCCTCCCCTCTCTTCTTCCTGAGATGATAAGCAATCAGATTATGTAAAACATTTCTATATTAGTCATTTTGTATAAGAAGAATCAATTAAATTTTTTAAAATGAAAGTAAAAATAAGATGCTTTAGTCTTTATTCAAACAACTTCAGTTTTTTCTCTGGACCCAGATAGTACTTTTCATCATTAATCCTTTGTCTCAGATCATTGTATTATCTAGAATAGCTAAGTCACTCACAGTTCGTTGAACAATATTGCTGTTAGTGTATACAACATTCTGGTTCTGCTCATGTCACTACATCAATTCATATGTCTTTCCAGGTTTTTCTGAAATAATCCTGTTTATCATTCCTTATAGTACTATAATATTCCATTACAGTCATACCACAACCTGTTTAGTCATTCCCCAGTTGATGGGTATCCCTTTGATTTCCAATTCTTAGACACCACAGAAAGAGCTACCATGAATATTTTTGTACAAATAGGTTCTTTTCTCTTTTGCTGGATGTCATTGGGATATAAACCCAGCAGTGGTATTACTGAATCAAAGGGTATGCAATTTTATAGCCTTTTGGGCATACTTCCAAATTGCTCTCCAGAATGGTTCAGAACTCCACCAACAGTGTCCCAGTTTTCCCACATTCACTCCAACATCCAACATTTTCCTTTTTTTGTCATATTAGCCAAGCTAATAGGTGTGAGGTGGCATCTCAGAGATGTTTTAATTTGCATTTCTCTAACAGCGATTTAGAGCATTTCCTTCATGACTGTAGTTTTGATTCCTTTATTCAAAAACTGCCTGTTCATATCCTTTGACCATTTCTCAATTGGGAAATGATTTGTAATTCTATAAATCTGGCTCAATGCTTTATATACTTGAGAAATGAGGCTTTTATCAGAAATACTTGTTGCAGAACTCCCCCCTGGCCCTGACCTGTCTTCTGCTTTCTTTATAATTTTGGTTGCAATGGTTTTGTTTGTGCAGAAACTTTTTAATTTTATGTAATTGAAATGACCTATTTTACATTTTGTAATGCTCCATAAATCTTTGTTGGTCTTAAAGTTTTCTCTTATCCATTTTACTAATTTACTTATGGTACCACCCTTTACGTGTAAATCATATACCCATTTTGACCTTATTTTGGTATATAGTATAAGACGTTGGGTTGGCCTATACTTAATTTCTACTACATTACTTTCCAATTTTCCCAGCAGTTTTTGCCAAATCATGAGTTTTTGTTTCAAAACCTCAGATATTTGGGTTTATCATATACCAGATTACCATGGCTATTTACTATGACATAATCTGTACCTAATCTACTCCACTGACCACTATTCTATTTCTTAGCCAGCACCAGATGGTTTTGATAATTACTGCTTTCTCGTAGAGTTTGAGATCTGGTACAGCCAGACCATCTTCTTTCACATTTTTTTTTCCTGATTCCCTTGATATTTTTGAACTTTGTTCTTCCAGATGGATTTTATTATTTTTTCAAGTTCTGTAATTTTTGATAGTTGGATTGGTGTGACACCAAATAGATTAATTTAGGTTGTCATTTTTATTATATTGACTTTGCCTACCCATGAATAATTGTTTTTTCCTAGTGGATTAGATCTGATTTTGTGTGAAAAGAGTTTTATAGTTGTATTCATGTGGTCCCTGGGTTTTCTTGGCAGGTAGACTCCCAAGTATTTTATATTGTCTACAGTTATTTTAAGTGAAATTTCTCCTATCTCTTGCTTCTGGACTTTGTTGGCAATATATAGAAATCCTGATGATTTGAGGGTTTATTTTGTATCCTGCAACTTTGTTAAAGTTGTTAGTAATTTCAAGTGGATTTTTAGTCAATTCTCTAGGATTTTCTAAGTATAACATCATACCATCTGCAAATGATGTCAAAGGATAATTTTGTTTCCTCACTGCCTATTCTAATTCCTTTAATTTCTTTGTCTTATTGTTATAGCTAACATTTTTAGTACAATATTAAATAATGGAGGTGATAATGAGCAACCTTGCTTCACCCTTGATTATACTGGGAAGACTTCTAGTTTATACCCTTTACGGATAATGTTTGCTAATGGTTTTAGATAAATATTACTTAGAGATAGAATGATCTCTTTTCAGTTGTACTGGCCCAAATCAAAAGAGGAGAGGAAGAGACAACTCTGTGCCCCAGAGTTGACAAGTTGAAAAGAACCTGAGAGGTTTTCTAGCTTAATCCCCTCCCAGACAGGGTAAGTGATTTGAATAGTGACTTGCCTGTGGGCACACAGATCTAAGTGACAGAGTGGGATCAGAATCCAGTGCTCCTTTCATTATGTTACCAGTTCCTCCCCTCACACAGTTACAATACTTTTCCAGCCTCAACACCCTACACAGGATGAAAAATTTACAACAGCTAATATTTACAAAAAGTACTTTATAGTTTGAAAAACACTTTGAATATTAGCTCATTTTATCTTTATGCTGCAAGAATTTTCAGAGTCTTTGCTCACCATCAAAAGAATAAGTCAGCAGTTTATGGCTATAGCTTATTTTACAGATGAGAAACTGAGACAAATAGGGTTAAGTGACTTGCCCAGAGTCACACAGCTAGTCAGTGATAGTGATTTCTTATAAATATGGATTTGAACTCAGGAAGATGAGTCTTCCTGTCTCCAGGCCCAAGGGTCTATCCACTGCACCGCCTTGCTGCCCTAAAAGAGAGGGCAACCTAGCCTTATCTCCCAATTCTCTGGAAGAGGTGCAGGATCATCAACGCCTTTAAGTTTCAAGGGACAACCTTGTGTTACTGAGTGACAAGGACAGCCCTTAAGGAAGAAAAGAACTTCCCCTTCTAATTTTGTCAGAAATGAGGGAAGACGGAAAAAAAACACAGTCCCCAAACTGACTTACCTTCTACTATGGAAGAACTGATGGTTAGAGGATGTGCTGGTCCAACAGAGTGCCATCCAACATGGGGAACCTCCTTTTTTTGTTCTGTTTTATTTGGGGGAGGAGGGGAAGCTGCTTTTAAAGCCAGAACAGCCTTCCTTATACCATGGTACAGAGACCCTAGGAAAGCAACCAAACCTTGGGGATAACCTTGGATAATGACCCAAAGATGAGACCCCAAATCCATGCAGATCTGAAATATTCCTTACTTATGAAAAAAAAGACACAGACATTTTACTTAAACTATATATTTTTACATAAAACAACTCTATATGATACAAGAAAATCAGATAAAAATCACAAAGGTATATAAGTTCTTAAAGGAAAAGTATTCTTTTTTATTCTTAAATTACACACATATATAAAAAACAGGCTTTACCGCTACCAGTAAACCAATCGACCCCATCTGCATTTACTGTTAAATTCTTACGTTTGATGTGAGAAATGTCTATTGGTTAATGGCACACAGTTGACAACATTAAAGACTTCTTAACAACAACCCAATCGAATACTTCGGCATGTTTCTTCATATATTAAATATATTAAAAGAGGATACAAATGACAATTGAGGTGTGACCATGTTGCTGATCCAAATTGTATATCGACAATGTTCTCAATTATGAGATAAGTTTTTACTCATAATCGCAAAAAAGCAGGTTTGGAAACTGTCTATTAACAAAATCTCCTGACAGATCTAAAAACTGTGGTTGGTCACAATGAGTTGATTAGCCTTGATGAAGGCTTAAAAGGAGTTAAATTCTGCAAAATTACATCTAAATGAAGGGGAGAAGGGAAGACCACACACAACTGATAAAACTCTTCCTCTCCTAAATAATTTGCGGAGTCTATTATGCAGTATTATCCTGTTAGGGACAGGATCTTTGATTTCATTGGTAGGGTGAGGAAACTTTCTCTATCAATGCAGGTCATCACCTTCTTGGCAACCTATAGTCTTAGAGAGTTGCTTAAGCAAGACTTAAACCCAGATCTTTCTGACTGAGGCCAGCGCTGGCTCGCGCTCTCTCTCTCTCTCTCTCTCAACTATCCATTAGGGAGAAAAAAAAAAGAAAGCTTTTCTTATAAATACAGAATGCCTTGCCCCACCTTAACAATCACCCCCCACCCCCACCCCATTCTTCCCTAAGTTATTCAATACTTATCTCCCCAGGATTTTAGCTCAAAATTCTTTTCAAATAGCCATTCTCAAAGCTGGTCTATGGCTAAAAATTATTGCTGACCAGTATTTAAACTGAAAATCAAAAACATTTTCTTAGGTGCTTATGTCATAAATGCTACCATGAGAGGTATTTAAGGAACACACGTACAACACACACACACATGTCTATACATACATACATACAAGTAGACAAACCGTATAAATAGTTTTTCTTTTGGTAACCACTTGATCAAGAAAAAAAGGGCTCTGAAATCATGTGTGTAACTCAAAAATACACAGGCACCTTGATGAGGGTTCTCCATTTAAATCATCTGTGCTTTCAAACGTAGTGCAAACAACAAATTCGGCCAAGAGTCATGTAACTAAAAGTAAACAACCGGCAACATCTAGTTGTATGGGAAAGTACTTTGAAATCTAACAGCATCCATGTTGCTCCCTTAGCAAAAGAGAAATAGAACATTATGGGCTCAATCCTTAATCTCCTATTGGCCTTCTGTTTTCAGGTTCTGCCTGTCAAATGGTTCTTATAACCCACCACTTACAGGTCCAGTCATATGCACCCGAGTGGTGACCAAAGATGCTACGGTGTAGTACACAAAGGAAACCAGATGGCTCTTCATGTTTTGTGGAAGTGAAATTTCTATGTCTTCCTTCTTAAGTGCTTTTTTAGTGCTTGCTAACCAAGAGTTCCCCAAAGGTCCATTTCCTCATAGACTGAAAATCATAATGAACCCTAACCTAATGATTTTGACAGGAGAACTAACTGCCTTTCATGAGGATTTATTGATATGCTATGAGGTAACCATTACATTTAAGTATTGACAGTTTTTCATTTTAAGGTGATACTAGAATGGCTTGAGAAATTGTAAGACTCTGACTAAAATCTACATGAGGGAAGAATTATGAAATTCTTGAGAAAGAACCCTATTCATATTTCTAAGGTTAAGACTAATAATTTTATTTTAAATAAATTGTTTTGCTAGTAATACCTGTTTAAGGAATCAAATTTCCTTTCAGATTTTGTCCAAGTTGAAGGGAGGCAAAGGCACCCAAAGGGATGCTATGCATATAATATAAGCTACATTTGAATGTTTAAAAAAAATGATATTCACAAAACTTGCATTTCACAGCAGGGACCTAGCCAGTGTTTTCCTGGGATGATGCCCGTGATCAAATGTAAATCTTTTTTTTTTAAACTTAATATATTCATTGTCAATAGAATGAGATGGTTACCTGTTCTTCCTCACAGTGGACAGTAGTCAGAGCAATAGTTAAATGCTCAAAACAATATCTTTTTTGTAGCTCAAATCAATAGTTGTAAAAAAAAAAATCACCTCTGAGCCTGATAGATTTTTAACAGAAAGGCAGGATATTGTCATGGAAAATAGGACTGGACCAAGAGAAGACTACTCTTCTAGCTCTGGCTCTACTACCAATGGAGGCCACACATTTGTGAGCATCAATTTCCTTCTGTGTTAAACAGGGATAAGGATCCCTTCTCTGTCTACCCCACAGAGTGGTTATTGCAAGGATCAAATGAGACTGAAAATGTGAAAGGGCTTTGTAGATTGTAAAACACCATGAAAATATAAAGGGCTATTGTCACACTTGTTTTCCCAAACCCTTGGAGGCCAGATCACACTATCTCATCCCCATCCACTTTATTTTTATGCACATACTCACAGTAACCCTTCATCATGACCATCTTGACCACTGAAGGTAACTTTTCTTTCATTCTGAGGAGCCTCATGAATCCATATCATTTCATTTTTAGGCACAGCACCATATTTTACAGATAGAGAAGAAAGGATGAGCTAAGACTGACAGCAGAGTCTCCATACTGAATCTAAAAAATCTTATTTCTAAGCCTCGTAGGTAGAGTCCAATATCATTTGGATCCCAGTACATCTAGGAGAATTTTGTCCTTACTACATATTTCACTTAAAATGAAATCTAAGGCAAAGCTTTTTAGTCCAAAAAATCTGGGCTTTGATTCAATCCATGCTTATGAGAAATAAGAGCTTGAAGTCTCTAAGTCTGCTGCTACATCATTATTTCATGAGTTGATACCAGAACAAACTTAAAGGGTCATTCTCATCATCTCTACCATCTTTATTACATTCACCTCAACATACCACAGTCTCTATCAGACACTGCCAGCTACTCATCCAATTGCTTCAGGACATCATCTGACTTTTTTTCTTAGAGATGTTTTTTCTTATTTCAAGAAAAACATTGAGGCAATTCTCAAAGAAAAACAGAATGGATTGATCAATAGGTACTTTTATGAAATTTTTTTCCTCCCTTAGACTGCACGGAACTCACTTTTTACCACAAAAGATGTTCCTATGCCTTATTCCCATAACACCCTGTCCTTAACCAATGTTTGTTAAATGGCTTTAGCATGGGACCACAATATGTTCCATCAAGTTCTTCCTTTGTGTTGTTCCACATTGGTCATCTGTCTCTGAACTGGAGCAGACAGCATATTTCAAAGTAATTTATAAGCTATTTCTATTCTGCTCTATTGGCTCTGAGGTCTGAACAACTTTAATAGTTTTCTCTAGGAAGGCCTTCGTTGACAGTGATTTCATTGGCAGAGACTTCTGCTGGCCTCCAACTTAGACTCCAGGTGCATCTACCTCTGCCTTTCCCTCCCATCTAAGCTGTAGGGTACTGAGTCTCCACTTAAAGTGGGTTAGTGGGATTATGGGATAGCCCCTTTTTAACTGCTACCCCACATGTGCTAATTAATTCAAGGAAGTATTTAGTTGGTACAACTTCAGGCAATGTGAGGGAGGTATTTTGGAGACAAGAAAACCTCCTCTAATGAGGGAACCTAAAGCTGTCTGGGAGAAGGATGGGAAGAGTCGAGGGATAGACACGGTATTCGTGTGACCCCTCAGGACCCTCCCTCCAGTTAAGGGAAGAATGGAAGGGGAAGGAGAAGGTTCTCTGAGTTCTTTTGTATCTGTAACCCAGACCTGAGAGGTAGCCCTAATGAGAAAGGAGCAGCTAGAAGAAGAAGCTGTAATCTATTTATTTCTTCCTTTCTCCCCTTCAATTGCTTCTAGCCTAGAACAGGAATTCGCCATGGTGTGAACCTTGCTCCTGAAAAAAAAAAGAGACAAAAATTCTCACCTTAGGGTCATGGTTACTGCCCTGACTTAAGTAGGGACTCTTGGCTCCTACCCTTAGACCTAGGGCCACCTGGCATCCTGTGGCTCCCAGAACATCTGTGCTGTAGGTATCTCCCACTGGAGAAGAAGGGAAGTCATATATGTAGTTACCTGGAATTCCTAGGATCCACAGGTTCCTAATTTACCTAGTTCCCCTTCACTTTCTGACCTCAGAAATGGTTTGGTTTGGCTGTGGAAAAAGTAATATTAGGCATTTAAATGAATTGCATACTATTTATCACCTATTACTATTCAGCTGGATGATGTGTGTGTATATGGGTGTGTGTGAAGCCATCCAGCTGAATGGTAAATAGGTTATTAGATACATGCATGTGTGTATATATCAAATACATACACATGCATTTATGTATGTATGTGTATATATACAGGAGTCTATACACACACCCAATCCAACTGAATGATATGCAATTATATATTATGTATAATATACATATAAATTAAATATGTTCCAGATGAAATTTGTTGTAAGTTTTATTGGATTACAATAGCACTCTTCACGTAGGCTCAGCCTTTATGGTCTGTTACTCGTATATCATGGTTATCCACTTGTAAGTAAAAAATAATTAAAGGGAAAATTGTTTTGCGGTCCTACAGACCATGTGATGTGTGATGCGTAAATGGTGCACTGATTTAAAGGACATACCTATGTTTCTTAAAAACCTGATTCCTTTTATTCTCATGAAGTCTCTATTAATTCATTTTTAAAAGCATCATAACGTTTACTGTAAGGGATTCACTACACTCATACATAATGTTACATAATGTGTCTCAGATGGCTCATTCCAATGCCGACGTATACCTGTCAGGAACCACAGACTTGGAAACGACCTCAGAATCATTTAATACAAAATACATCAGAGCAGAAATCACCCCTATTATATTTCTGATCACTGAGATTAGGAATTCCAAATAATCCCAATCTCATTTAACAAAAAAAGAATGAAATTGCAGGTTGCTTAGAATATTGGTATTTGGATTAGAAAATACTTCGTTTTTCTAAGGTTGCAACAGTCCTTAAGAAATATAGATGTCCCTGTACTAACTGCATATGCATTTAATGTAAACCTAGTTCCTTATTCCTGAGGCACGATCCTCCACTTGTGCACAAGCCCAGAGAAGCAAGAGAAGTTTCTATTCTGGACAGAAAGAAGTTAGTGAGCAGCACGATTGGTTGGAAAACACAACAAACTCTGAGCCTCTATTTACAAAAAAAATGCAGACAAGGTGTACTTCCTGTTCCTATTTTGTAATACACACATTTAGGGTTAAGAAACATCAAACTCCTGGAGCCCAGATCACAATTTGCACCCTAATTTTCCGCTCCCAGTTTGGAGAGCCCTCGCCGAAAATCGTGCAAATCATCGATCTTCCCATCAAGGACCTCCAAAAAGTTCTTGAGTTCCATTTTTAGGTGGCGCTGTCTGTGTTTACTCTCCTCGATGTCTGTCCTTAAAGACCTCACTTTATCTTCGAGATTTTGATTTTCTCTCTCAGAAGCCTGGAATGAAAGCAGAGTCAGAAAGATTGGTAATCGAGACATCATCATTGACAAAGACATTCAACAGCATTCCAGTTTCAAATATTTGTAGATGTGGGGACCAGGAAAAGAAGGCATGGATAAATGGATTTCTCCATCCACACAACCAGTGTCCCAGTTCAGACATTCATCACCTCTCACCTGGTCTGTCATAATAGTTTCCTAATTAATCTTCTGGCCTTGAGTCTTTTCCCTCTGCCACCTATACTTGACAGTGTTGTCAAAGTGATTTTCCTCAAACCCAGACTTAACCAAGGGACCACACCTTTCCCCACCCTCACCCTGGGGTTCAATAAACTCTAGTGGCTCCATATTACGTCTAAGATGAAATATAAACTCCTCTGTTTAATATTTAAAGGTTTGTACAATCTGGCTCCTTCCTACCTTTCCAGCTGTATTACACATTACTCCCATTCATACATTCTGAGGTCCAACCAAAATGGCCTTTTTATGGTTCCTAAAACAAGATATTCAATGCCTGTCCCAAGTCATAACCCTGGCTGTCCCCCATACTTGGACTGCATCCTCTCTCCACCTCTGCTTCTTAGAATCACTGTTTCCCTTCTAGGCTCAGCTCAAGCACCTTTTCTTCCCTTTCACAACCACTGCCAGTGCCCTTTCCTCCTCAAAGTTAGCTTCATTTACATTATAATTGCTTTGTATATGCCTATATATGTACATCTTGTGTCTTTCATTGGAATAAAAGTTCCATGAGGGTCAGGGTTGCTTTGTTTTTGTATCTACAGTGACTAGTATAATTCCCGACAGAGTATTTATTTACTAAATGCTTGTAGGTTGGCTGACTGACATTTTTCAAAGAGCCAAGGCAAATCCTAACAAGAAGAGATTGTTGACTGTATAGTCTTGAGAGGTCAAGAAGACAGACATTTTCTGAGGGAAACTGAACCATCCCCCAAATAGAGGACATGACAGCCTAGTCCAGAAGTTGTCTGTTTTTTTTAAATACTCCATGAAAAGTTGGAAATGCATACCGCGGAACCCAAAATGTCCAGTCCCACGAGACCGCAGCATGAGATCTCATCATTACTGTCAGCTATGGCTGTTTCTGAAGAGCCTCTCATCACTTTCATCACCATCACCATCATCAACATGATAAATAATAGTGATGATAGCTAGCCTTTATAAAGCACCTACTATGTTCCAGTCACTGTGCTAAGCATTTTACGAATATTATATCTCACCCCTGGAAATGAATTTGGTCAACAAAGATTACTTGGAAAAATCTGGACTCTATAAAGGTTTCTTGGTCACAGGGGTGACTTTCCTTACCTGGGTCTAAACTGTGCCCTCTTCATATCAAATTAGAGGTTTCATAAGACTTTGTCCTGTAGTTTGTAAAATGTGGCTATTTTGGGAGTATGCCCAGAAACTATTTAATAATTGGCAGCAGAGGCATTTACTTCAAAAGGGGAGTTTGTTGCTTAGGCAGGTTCCTGATGTAACTTGGAATGAAACTACTCTCTCTGGAACAGTCACCTTCTGTGTTGCTACTGAAAGTTATATTAGGCTTGCGCAACCCTGATGTAGTGGGTCTTGGACTCTGCCCTCAAATTAAGGAGAAGCCTTCTTAAAACAGGATTAAAACAAGAGGCAAATCCCACTGCATTTAAATTCAGGGGGCAAAGCATCAGGTACATAGTCACTCTTTACGTCCTCTGAGTTAAAAAATTCTAACCTTAAAAAAAAAAAATCTAACCTTCAGCACCTAGGAAGCTAAATGAAGTACAGCTAGAAGATACTAATAAAATAAGTATGCTCCCCAACGTCCTCTGATAGACGTGCTTCCGAACAGTACCTCTAATTTCTCTGTGACAAAATCACATTCCGACATGAGCTGAGGTATGATTTCACCTTGTTTTCGGAGATCTTTCAACTCCTGAGGGAAAAAATGGAACAGGAAATATAAAAGAAAGAAACATGGAAACCATAACCCAGAAAAGCTATTGCTGACAAGGATCACTTTTCACATTTATTGACAAAATCAGAGTAACTATAAAACGTTAACGCAACAGCCAACCATGAAGATAAGGGTAGGTGAATTTTTTTATGTAGGGTATGACCAAGGGTAAATTATGTATCATATAAGGGTAGGTTGTATTCTATTACATTTTTTCATTAGCTTTAAACTTTTTAGAAGATTCTTAAGACAAGGTAAAGGGACTATGGGGGTGGAACACTCATTGCAATCTAGGACTTTTTAGAAGTGCTTACTGATTTTGTTGAACTGTCTTACTTTCCTTTTATTCTTTATTATAAGGAGAGCTCCATGGGAAAGGAAAGAGAGAAGAAAGGAGATGGATACACCGAACAATGTGGGCAAGGTAAAAAACAACTTAAGGAGTCATTTAACTGTCTACAATATCACAAATTTCTTAATTAATAAATTAATTGAATATTCTTTAAAATAATAATTTTAAATAAATGCAATTTATTTTAAAAAAACAAATAAATAGCCATGATCATGAGCTGAGTTTGGCTGCCAAACTAATGCAATTAGAAATAAATTGTCTTTTCAATGCAAGGAAGAATAAAATTCTAAATTTACAAAGAATTATTTTTGAACTTTTTGTTTAGTCATTTTCAGTGGTCTTGAACTCTTTGGGACCCCATCTGAGGTATTCTTGGCAAAGACTGTGTGGTTTGCCATTTCCTTTTCCAGCTTATTTTACAGATGACGAAATTGAGGCAAACAGGATTAAGTGATTTACCCAGGGGTCACACAGCTAGTAATTGTCTGGGACCAGATTTGAACTTAGGAAGATAAGTCTTCCTGACCCCATGCCTAGAATGGTGTCTGCCATGCCACTCAGCTGCCCCCAATTCTAACTACCACCCAAGATAAAATTAAGCCAATTTTGTATCAGTTCTATTCTTAAATGGAAATAAGAATCCTGGTAGTAATCTCACCAGAAGGGATTTTTCAAAGTTAGAACTAACAACTTTCTATCTCCCACGTCTTGTTCCAGAAATGGGTGCTAATTGTTCGATTTTAATGAAAGTATTTTCCCAAATAAAACACCACAAACTTAAAATTATCTGAAATAAGAAGAAACTGAGGTACAAAGTTATTAGCAGTTATCATTTCATTTTCAAAGCTAACATTTGTATAACAAGCCAGATCACCTGACCTCAGATGTCAGAAACAAAGAGTGATTTACAGAGGCTGATTTTTGTAACAGAAGAGAGGAATAAGAATATTTCAGAAACTTGTTTTTAACATAATTCAATTGGACAACGAAGGTCATCTGGCCAGTTCGCTTCACCCAGACTTTCTTTGTACTGTTGCCAACACTTAGCTGTCAAAGTAAGATAATCCCTAGAAGCTCTTGCCCTCCAGGTGATGCCTTTAGTAACCAGAAAGCTCACTATAAAGGGGAACTGGTGCTTTATGGGTTGCCATCCCTCCCCTCCCCATCTTCCAGCTGCCAAGATTCCCTTACTCAACTTAGACTCTAGCTCAAGAAAAAGGGAACCTATCCACTAACCCTGGACAGAGGAACTTAAAACTTTGGTCAAGCCCTCCCCGCTTTCTTCAGCTGCCAGAAGGGAGAACTTACCTTTTAAAAAAAGTCTTATAATCCTATGATTATTTTACTCCCACCAAGATATATGTTTTATTGTAAATTATTTCCTACTAAATGCTAAAGTCTTATTCAATCTGTTCACTAAATCAATAGGCAACCTAGATTTAAGAGACTATTCACATTAGCCTGATTTAGTTGTTAGGCCAGTTTAATTCCATAATCAAACTAAAAATAAAGTAATCAATACTGATTTCCTTTTCAAAACTCCCCAAGAGTGATGGAAAAGTTGATAGCATGATGTAAGAGTTCTTTTTTAATAGCATATAGGTTTAATTTTACAATTAAAGGTAAGGCTTAAAATGCAAATACTTCTGGCAAAGGGAAAATCTAAGTAAAATCAAAGTAAAGGACGATTGATATCATACTCTTTCCACAGAGCAGATCAAAAAGAGGAAAGGGCACTTTCCATTTACAGGAATCATGAGAGAAAAGTACTGTATAAATGTAATCTATTCCTATTATTTAAAGGGCAGGGGGAATCATGCCCAGCAAATTGACATATACTCAATGCTAGAGGGGCTATGAAAAGACAAATGCACTAATAATTATGCTGTATGAATATAATAAGTGCTATTGTGCCATAGGAAATGATGAATTTATAAAGATTTTGGAGAACCATGAGAAGACTTATAGGAACTGATGTAGAAAAAGGTAAATCCATGAAAACAATACATAAAATTATAACAATCTCAATGGAAAGAATATAAAAGGAGAGAAACTTGAGTGCTATATAATTATAATGATCACACTGGATCTAAAAAAGATACGGAAAAAATAATCTGCTTCCTTTCTTAGTAGAGGTGGGAGGGACTATGGATATGGGAAATTATACGTTCTCTGACTCAGTTGATGTCTTGCTTAATTTTGTTAAACTGCTTTCTCCTATTTTTCGGTTGTTCATTCATTTATTGCAAGAGATAATTCTTTGGGTGGAAGAAAGGGGAAGGTGATACAAAAATAAAAGCTATAAATGGAAATTTTTAAAAAAATTAAAGAGCAAAGGGAAAACTCCATAGGGCTACCCCTAAAGTTATGGAACAGACCAAAAGATAAATTCTAAAGACTTCCTTCTTTGAGGTTACATAATGAGACAGGATGTAGCTAATGTCAAGGACCTCAGTGAAGTTGATAATACTAATTTCCTTGTCTCTCTGACGTTGCAAAACTTTTCTGGGGAGAAATTCTTTCCTAAGGTTGTTCTGGAGAGCTCTGAAATTTCATCTTACTTTACTGACAAGAATCTGACCTTGCGTTCATACTGGTTTGTTCATACTGGGATAGTCCAGCTCTAATTTACCCTCACATGAGAGTAGGACAAGAACGTATCCTGATCATTACCCTAACATGTGGGAGAGCTTTTGAAGATACTTTAGGTTGTTCCAGAATTATTTTTATTCCTGAGTCCCAGAGGCCATCATTCACAGTGCCACTGGGATAGCAGGGATGACACCAAGAAAACTTGTAGAGGGCTGTCTTTAGTGCTTACTGCTTTCTGTGCTCTTTGTCTCCTGAATGATACCCTTCTCCCCCTCTTCAGATTCACATGCAATTCCACTTTTTTGGGCCATTACAAAAAATCACACTTGATTTCTGAGCTGAGACTCTTCCCAGGAGAATTTGCATTTTTAATAGAGATTAATTTAAATGAAAGGACCAAAACTCTGTTAGTAGAATTTCAACTAGTGGGGAAATGAGATATGTGTGACCTCCACTAAATGACCTAATCCAGTGCTTCCTTGAAGGAAGTCTGAGTTCTGGAAAGGTATGCCAATGGAGCATGAGGTCATGCAGATTCTAGTCAGAGCTGGAAAAGCTTGGCATTGGTTTTATGTACAATGTTTGAATAAGAACAAACTCAGTGTTCAGCCAATAGCAACTCTTAGGGTCACAGATCTAGAACTGAAAGGGACTTCAGAGGTCTATTTTACAGAGGAGGAAGGGCCTCAAGACTTGTCCAAGGTCACCTAGGTAGAAGTTGGTAGAGCTTGGATTTGAAGCTATGATTCCAAGTTTAGCATCCTTTCCATCATATTAACCCATGTTGTTAGAGGTAGTGTTCACACTCACAAAATCATGTATTCATATAGTACTAAAACCAGAGTCACCCTTGAAATTAAGCTATGTTATAATAATAAATCTGGTCTTGGATCTAGGAGAAGTAATTGCCTAAAAAACCCCTGAAGGGACCAGGTGACTGTTGAAGGAAAGATCAGACATACTACATACAAAAAGGGTTATGAGGGTAGGAACACCCTTTTTTCATGTTTCTCTTGGAATCTGCTATTTAAACATGAGCAACTAGGTGGCGCAGTGAATAGACCACCAGACCTGAAGTCAAGAAGACTCATCTTCCCAAGTTCAAATTCGACTTTAGACATTTACTAGCTGGGGGACCCTGTGCAAGTCACTTAACCCTATTTGCCTCAGTTTCCTCATCTGTAAAGTGAGCTGGAGAAAGAAATGGCAAGCCACTCCAGCATCTTTGCCAAGAAAATCCCCAAATGGGGCCACAAAGGGTCAGACATAACTGAAATCATTGAACAGCAACTGCAAGCAAGATTTTGGTTTCTTTGGTCCAAAGTGTGCAAGGAGGGTTACGGATTAGGGACTGGAATTGTGACTTAATTGGTCTGGGAAATTCATGGGTGAATAAACCCCCTTTATCAGCATTTGTTGGTACTTTCCCTGTAATGTACCCCTAGATGTTACCTAGAGCACTGGGATCACAGGGCCAGCACACATCAGTGGTGAGGCTTGAACATAGTCCTTCCAAGCTCTGAAGCTGGCTATCTATTCATTACATTATGCTGCATCAGAATGTGATGCCATCCCCAAATGTTTACTACAACAAGCAATCTTGACAGTGGGTAGCAACAGAAAGCAAGAAAAGTAGCATCTATTAGCATCTGTTGCTTTACTATTCAATTAATGCTCTTTCCCTCCCAGCTTGAGTTATATTTTTCTTTTGCTCATTAAAGACGCCATTTCCTGACTACTTCTTATAGAGTCCTATTCACTGAATGGGAGTTACCTCACTCTGAGTCCCTGAATAGGCCTTAGCTGAAAAAGGCCAAGGTTTCCCATTGCATCCTGGGCCATCTCCAGTCATTCTGATGAATATCTGGTCACTGGATCCAGATGGCTCAGGAGGAGAAAGTGAGGCTGGTGACCTTGCACAGCCCTCCCTCACTCAAAACAAAGTCAAGGGCAAATCCTATCGTCATTTTTCTAATGTCATGGATGAACACAACAATTTCCCCACTTATGTGACTTTTTTTGATGTGGATTCCTTTCTATTTAAAAAACAAAAAGTATTTTCTATCATGGGTACTCAGGTGTAAAGCTATTTTATGGTAGGCCTTATTATAAACCCATCTCATTATAGTATTTTAATTCAATTTTATCAACTACTAAATATTTACTGAACCTCTCCTATGGGTAAATCTCACTGTGTTTATGTTTCTTAGTTAAAACAGTGTCATTATATAGGCTGCTTTCTGATGAGCTCAGATTTTCAAAAGGCTTTGTACGAAGGATGGAGAGGAGGGGCATGGAACAGAGGATGAATAAACTGGATGGCATGAATTAGTAAGAATAATGTTAAGTGACCTAATGTCCACAAGGAGCTTTGAGAATTTTCTAACAACCAAAAGGACTTTTTTAAAGTTAGGGTAACGAAAAGAACAAGGAAGGGATAGGCCTACTAGTAAGGCTTGATGATGCAATTTGGTCAAGTCTCCTGGCTCCAATGGAAACTTGTACTTTAAGACGCTAAGAGGTAAGAATAGAGGAAATGTTAAAGACATTAAATTTTTTTAAATGCCAGATTCCCCCAAAGGCCACCCTACAAGCCTTTAGAAAACATAAAATTACCTCGTACTAAATTATTAGGTGAAATTATGGTTTTGATTTGACATCTTTAACTTAATAAAGCATTTTTATTTAGTATTTTATTTTTCCCCAGTTACATTTAAAAACAAATTTTAACATTTGTTTTTAAAACCTTGAGTTCCAAATTCTCTCCCTTCCTCCTCTCTCCCATGGAGAAGGGAAGCAATTCTATATAGGTTATATGTGTGTACTCATGCAAAACATTTCCATAATAGTCATGTTGTGAAAGAAAACAGACCAAAAAATCTCAAGAAAAATGACAAGTATGCTTGGATCTATATTCAGACATCATCAGTTCCTTCTCTGGGAATGCATAACATTTTTCATAAGTCCCTCAGAGTTGTCTTGGATTGCTGAGAATAGTTACATCATTCACAGCTGACCACCTTGCAATGTTGCTGTTACTTTGTACATAGTACATTTCACTTTGCATCAGCACATGTAAGTCTTTCCAGGTTTTTCCTTAGTATAAAAGTGTTCCATCATAATCACATACCACAACTGGTTCAACCACCCCTCAATTGATGGGCATCCCCTCAGTTTCTAATCCTTTACCCTCAGAAAGGAGCTGCTCCAAATATTTTTGTATTTTTCCTCTTTTAAAAAAATCTTTTTTGAGATATAGACCTAATAGTGGTATTGCTAGGTCAAAGAGTATGCCTGGTTTTATAGCCCTTTGGTTATAGTTACAAATTGCTCTACAGAATGACTGAATCAGTTCACAACTCCACCAACCATGCATTAATGTCTCACTTTTCCCACAATCTCTCCAACATTTTTCATTTAGTTTTTCTGTCCTGTTCGCTAATCTAATAGGTATGAGGTAGTACCTCAGAACTGTTTTCATTTGCAGTTCTCCAATCAGTAGTGAGTTAGAATATTTTTTCATGTGGTTATAGAGAGCTTCGATTACTTCAACTGAAAACTGATTATATTATTTGATCATCACTTTGGGGATGCCTCTAGTTTTTATAAATTTTGACTCAATTCTCTACATGTATGAAAAATGAGGACTTTATCAGAGAAACTTACTTCCAATTTTTTTCAGAATTACTCTTGCTAACTGTATTTCCCTCCATTCTGTTACCTCCACTTCTGTTTATTCTTTCTCTCTCTCCTTTCACCCTGTCCCCCACAAGTGTTTTGCTTCTGACTGCCCCCTTCTCCAATCTGCCCTCCTTTCTATTCACTTCCCCCCTTCTCTTATCCCCTTCCCCTACTGCATTCCTGTAGGGTAAGACAGATTTCAATATCCAGCTGAGTGTGTATGTTATTCCTTCTTTGAGCCAATTCTGATGGTAGTAAGGTTCATTCATTCCTCCTCACCTCCTTCCTTTTCCCCTCCATTATAACAGCTTTTTCTTACCTCTTTTATGTGAGATAATTTACCCCATTCTACCTCTCATTTTTCTTTCTCCCAGTACATTTCTCTCTCACCCCTTAATTTTACTTTTTAGATATCATCCCTTCGTATTCAAATCGTATCTGTGCTCTCTGTCTAGAAATACTCCTTCTAACTACCCTAATAATGAGAAAGATCTTATGAGTTAGAAATATTATCTTTCCATGTAGGAATGTAAACAGATTAACCTTATTAAAGGATTTTAGGATTTCCCTTGCCTGTTTATAATAAAGCATTTTAAATTTTTCAGTAGTATCTCCTCTAATGCAGCACTTTATCATTAGGTAAAAACAGTTACTATAAGAAAGTTAAGACAGCCACCTGGGGAGATGTTCCTCTAAGTCTGCCTGAAGTACCTTCATGGAGAAAGACAGAAGATAAGACACGGACCAACCACAGCTGGTCACAGACAGCACTCGGTCGTCCTGCTGATTCTTACTTACCCGCTCCTTCTCTTGAATTTCTGACTCCAGGGCCTCCAGTCTCCTGCTCAGCTGCGCGTTCCTCTCTTTCTCCTTATTTATCTCATTACACTGTTCTTCCAATTCTTCAATCTTCAAGGAACATCACATGTGAAAGCAGAAATGCTCATTCACTCTTGACGCAACACAAAAGATCCCAGGCATTGCTCCGCTCCCCTCCCCTCCCGGACTAAAAAAAAAAAATTAAGTAACCCATTTACAACAATCCCCATAACTGAGTAAGCCTCCATCTGAAACCCTCTATGGACTCTTATCTGTGGGACAATTAGTAGCAAGTATTAGTTTCATGATAATTTGTATTTCTATTTTCATGCTCCTGTGGCAAGCTCGTAAATGATGGTTTTCTTCAAGGATTCAGGCAAAGGCAAGGGTCAGTATCCCACTGAATCTATTTGGTTTTATGCCAAAAGTATTTTTATAGTTATTTATTCATGCACTGAATGTATTTTGTTTCATCCCAAGTTCCCAATGGTGCCATACGACTACACCTCAAGGCATAGGAGTGATTTCCAAATAGGCAATAATGGTATTAAACTTCTGAGCACAACAAAGACAAATATTTCCCTACTGAACAGAGCACCTACTCCTGAGAGGAGTCAGATTTGAATGGCAAATTCTAAGAAGTTTTCTCCTTCCTAAATCAGTTGACATGTGGCCTAGCCCTTTCTCCCCAGAACCACCAAAAAAGGAGATACTGAAATAAGAGTGAATAAATCTGGTTTCACTTCCACCCAGAAAGGTAGCTGAGTGGCTAGGACACTGGATTGGAAGTCAGGAACAACTGAGTTTGAATCCAGCTTCAGAGGATTTCTAGATGTGTGACCCTGGGCAAGACATTTAATCTCTCTCAGGCCCCATTTCTTCAACTGTAAAGTAAGGATTATCATAACATCTACTTCACAAGATCGTTGTGAAGCCAAATAAAATAATATGTAAAGCATTCTGCAGACTTTACCGAGTTATATACATGTTAGTTTATATCATATCATATCGCATTATACACCATGATGTCTTGCTATATAACATCTGTTATACTGTATTGCATTAAGCCCGAAGGCTATGCCAGTGGAACACAAGTACCAACTGGTCCTACCGAGCTGGAAAGACCTGTTTTGGGGCTGATTCTGCTTTCTAAGGACCAGCCTGGCTAAGTGTGAAGAATCTCTTCACTAAGAGACTTGCTGACAATTTTTTTTTACCCATAGCATCTCATAAAAGCAGATGTTGAGGAACTGCCATTTCTGTTGGAGAGGATTCATGCAAATGAAACCACAAATCTTTTAAATATTATAGTACTAAAGGTGAGCCCTAAGATTAATGAACTGTTTCACGTGGATGGAGTTTCTGTTTATGGTGAGATTATTGCTAGTATTGTAAGAATGGCATGAAGGGAAACCTCTGCCTACCATGCCACACCAAAACAAATCAGCAACCCACTTGCTTCTGAGAGTGTGAAGTTAAATTAAATCTTGAGTACCATACATTTCATGAAAACCACCACAATACAATCTCCAAGTCAGTTCATCCTAAGCAGTCAATACCCAAATCCTAAGAGACAAATTAAAATTCACATACCAGACAGGCACACGAACAGGCACTGTCAGTAGAATTGTAAATCAGTTCCACCCTTTTGGCAAGTAATGTGGAATTAGGTGAGAAAAAAAAATCACTAAATGGTTTATACCCTATCATTCCAACAATGGCATTTCTGAGGATACGCTCTAAGAAAGGTAAAGACAAAAAGAAAGGTCCCATATGTACCAAAATATTCACAGTAACCTTTTGTGTAGTAGCCAAAAACTGGAAATAAAGTGGCCACCTCATCAAGTGAGGAATGGATGAACAGATGTGTTATATGAATTTAACAGAATATAATTACACTGTGAGAATAAGAATGAAGAACTCAGAGAAACATGGAAAGATTCGTATGAATTGATGCCAAGCAAAGAAAGCTGAAGAACAATAAATACAATTGCTGCAATAATGTCCATAGAATAAACACTAAATGGCAGTTGAATTCAGATTAAAGACAATGACCAATATTCGTTCAAGACACACAATTAAACATGCCTCTCTTCTAGTTAGAGAGGCAAGGGGACTGAATGTTTTCTATGCTACCAGATACAGTCACCACGTCTGTGGATTTTACTTAACAATTTTCTCTTGACAAGGGAGTATTTTCTTGGGGTAGGAGGAAAATCGAAAAATATCTGTGGTGTGAAAACAAAGGCACCAATACAACTTATTTTAAGATGTCAATTTCAGAGCTGTGTAGAAACCAGACTTTTGGTACCTAATACCTGGAGATTTGGGGAAACAAGGAAATAATTTTTCTAAATTGCTAAAAAATATTTTTAAAGTAATGATGATAAGCAGCTAAGTGGTGCAGTAGATAGAGTAGTGGGCCTATAGTCAGGAAGATTCTTTTCCTGAGTTCAACTCTAGTCTCAGACTCTAAGTGGCTGTGTGACCCTAGGTAGGACACTTAATTCTGTTTACCTCAGTTTCCTCCTCTGTAAAATGAAGGAAAGAGCAAACCACATCAATATCTTTGTCAAGAAAATCCCAAATGGGGTCATGAAGAGGCAGACATGGCTGAAATGATTCAACAAAATAATACCAAGAGCTGGCATTTACATGGTACCTTAATATTTGCAAAGCAAGCATAATGTGAGTCACGCAACAATCCAGTAAAACAAGAGCTACAGGGATTATTAGCCCCATTTTGCAGAAGAGAAAACTGAAGGTCAGAAAAATTAGGCAACTTAACTATGGTCACATAACTCAAGAGTAATATTTAAATCTAGCTCTTCCTGTCTCTTAAGTCCAACACCCTATCAAGTACGCTATATTGGAGGAGACTTATTTTGAACATTTACGTTCTTCTCACTACTATTTCTTCCTCTAGTTGCCATTTGGTTATTGTATTATCTTACAAGCTTTGCTGGTAGTAAAAACTGTAAATTCAAAGCTTTGCTGATAATAACAATAGCTAATGTTTATACTGTGCTTTGAGGTTTGCAAAGCATTAATTATCTTCTTTGATCCCCTCAACTCATGAGATAGCTATTTTTGTTTTTTGTATTTTACAGATGAGGAAATGGAGGCTCAAAGTTTAAGTGACCTTCCCATGAGCTAGTAAGCATCAGGAGGAAAGTAAGTAAAAGCAGGAAGTAGGAGTAAAACCCAGATTCCTCATGACTCCAAGTCCAGAAATCTTATACAATGCTGCAAATAAGTAATGCCTTTAGAACCTAATCTTTTACAGCTCTCCTTGGAAGTGAAATATTCAGAAACAATGACAGAGTTAGGATGTTTAATGTCTTCAGTTTTCAAGTTCAGCTCATAAGAAGTTGAACTACTTAGAGTTGCCAGTAGATGAGTATCAGTGCACTGTTTTCTAAACTGTGTATCATTATAGCTCTTACAGTTTTTACAACTGAGGCATTTCAGCTTAGGGAATCATTCCAAAATTTTGTAACAATAGATCTCTCAGAAATGATTACCAGACCCTTCTTAAAACAAAGAAGACTTGCTGTCAGCCAAAGCCTGTGTTCCCTCAATCAATCAACAAGTGTGTGTATACACACACATAAAAAATATATACAGAATAAATATAAGCAAAAATACTAAATAAACACAAGATCATAAAATACAAGATAGGGAAGGCACTAGCTGTTGGGAGGGAATCGGGAAAGGCTTCATGACTGTAGAAAGTGGTGCTTGAACTTTGTCTTGAAGGAGGAGAGGGAATCTATGAGGCAGAGATAATAAAAAGTATATTTCAGTCATGGGCACCACCTAGTACAAAGCAACTGAGATGAGAGATGGAGTACTATGAGTGTGAAAAATAAACAGAAGTCCAGTTTGTATGCATCATGGAGTGTAGGAAATGGGGTAATGAAGAAGGCTGGAAAGGTAGGCTGGGACTAGTTTATGAAGGGCTTTAAAAAAAAGTTTACATTTTATCCTGTCAAGGAGTCATTAGATTTTATTGAGTAAGGGAAAGAAGGTGGATAATGTTTTGTTATTTTTTTATCCTAGAACCTTTGGAATTGTTTTGAATCATTGATTTGAGGAGCTAGGACTTTCACAGTTGATCATCCTTACATTACTGCTGTTACTGAGTACAATATTCTCCTAATCCTGCTCATTTCATTTTGTATCAGTTCATATATGTCTTTCCAGGTTTTTCTGAAGGCATTCTGTTCTTCATTTCTTATAGCACAATAAGTATTTTCATCACAATCATATACAACAACTTGTTTAATCATTCCTCAATTGATGAACATCCTTTGATTTGTAATTCTTTGCACCACAAGAGCTACTATAAATATTTTTGAACAAGTATGTCCTTTTCCCTCTTCTTTGATCTCTTTGGGATATAGATCTAGTAATAGTATTTCTGGATCAAAGGGTATACTCAGTTTTATAGGGTGTAGTTCTAGATTGTTCTACAAAATGGTTGGACCAGTTCACAACTCCACCAACTGCGTATTTGTGTCTGTTTTTTGCACAACCCCTCCCACATTTGAAGTAACTTGCTTAAGTCACATATGAAGTAAGTAGTAGAGACAGGATTAAAACTCAGGTTCTCTACGCAGTCAGTCTTTGAGATCAGTATTTTTGCTTATATAGTGAGCATATTTTACAAATATTGGTTTCTTTGCTTCTTGTGAAGTGTCCCCTGTTTCTGTGTATTTTCGTTCCCAATCTATTGTACTCTCTTTTGTTTCTTTGGTGACACTTGTCATGGAAGATTCCAGTTTTTCTATTCTGCCCATTTGGGGAGAGGAGGAGTGGAGAGAAGGTGGAAGTCATAAGTTCTGATATCATACTTCTAATTTTTCTTTTAAACCACTTGGGCACAGTGTGTTGTGGTTCTACGTTCTTTTCAAATTCCACAAGGTCCTCTGCCTGCCTTTGTTTTACAGTATTTAGTATCCAGTATTTAGGGATCTTAGATGGCATATAATCCAAAGCATTTTACTGAAGAAGACACTGAAGTTCAGATAAGTAATGTAACATTTTTTTAGCTGCCCACATCAATCACAGAGAAAATCACCTTAAACACAACAAAGTAACTCAACAAATGTACAAAATGGTTTTATTCCATTAACATAACACTGAGAGGGCCAAGGAGCATAGTCTCCTGGTGCTTCATAAATGTCCAGGCGAGGCAGGATAAATAATTTTTTTTCAGTTAGCACAGAACTTTCAGGATGGGAGAGGTCTGGGTGACAAATTTATTCTAATCATAAAATGGAAGTACTAGCATTACAAGATTTTAAGCTCTAAAACTAGAAAAGACCTAGAAAGGACTAGAAAGAAGTCATTTAGGCCAACCTCCTCATTTTACGGATGATGCATCAAAAGGTCAAAATGGTTAAAAGACGCCTAAAATCACAGAGGTAGAAGTGGCAGAGTCAGGACTTGAACCCAGCTCCTCGGACTCCAAAGCCTACATTCTTTCCACTTTATAACCCCACTTCACAGTTTGACCTTCTTATGAAATGTCTCTATATGCAATCAAAAAGTACTTTTATATGTATTTCACTGTGTTAAGCATTCTGGGGACACAAAAAAGGTAAAAGACAGCCCCTGCCTTGCAGGAGCTCACAATCTAATGAGAGAAACAACACTTAAGCAACTATGTGCATACAAGATGTATACAAGGTAAAAGGAAGGTAGTCTCAGAGAGATGATACTGGGTAAAGGGAGACAAGAGGACTGAGTAAAGGGAGACAAAGGGACTAGGAAAGGCCTCTTACAGAGGCAGGAGTTGAACTACATCTTGAAGGAACCCTGAGAAATCAAGAGGCAGAAATGAGGAGGAGGAGCATTCCAGGTACAAGGGCTAGACCACGGAAAGGCACTAAGTTAGAAGATGTAGAGCACTGTGTAGCCAGAGTGGCTAAATCATTGAGTGAGTAGAAAGGGGAGGATCAAAATATAAGAAGACTGAAGAGTAGGAAGTGGGGAGGTTATGAAGGGGCTTTAAAAGCCAAACAGGATTTTACATTTGATCCTGGAAGAGATAGAATTAAAGCAGAAACAACTGAACCAGTATTTCAATACTTTTTAAATGCACCATTTATTAATGCATCATGCACTTTTGTGTACGAGGCAATAGTTGAAATTCAAAATATAGATAAGATAAATTACAATTGGAGTGGGTGATCTCACCAAATTTAATTTTATGGACTTGTTTTTTTTCCCCAAAGGCTAAAACACACACACACACACACACACACACACACACACACACACACACATGATCGCTCAAAAATAATACAGAAATTATTCCTTTTTTCTCTTTACAATTTAAGAACAATATTATATACTTCTATGCTATTTCATTTTAAGAAATCATGGGTTTTCTGTCAAACTGCAATCTTAAACTTTTCCTACCTTTATTTGAATGTACTCTTTCACTGATCCTCCGTTAATGAAGAAACTAACCTCTCTTCCCCTGTACTCTATTTAATCACAGAAAAGTGGTGAAAAACATGTTCAGAAAGGTCCTTGGAAAGGAGGCACTGAGAAATTAATTACTTAGCATTTTATTTCTGGCTAAGATTTTATAAAGGAGCTAAAGACCACTGTAGAAAAGATGGATAATAGAACATGTGAAGGAATTGTCAGAACAGACACTTCTTTGGGAACAGGGCTATGTTGGCGACACAAGCTCGTACTATGGGTCATGGATCATTCAAATAGAGCAATTTGGAAAGAGAGAAGTATTATACACGTTAAGGTTGTTCTCAGAGTGATATGACTGTCTCATGAGGAAAGGCTTTACTCTGACTAGAACATGCCACACACATGACACAAAAATAATAGGGATTGATTGAGAAAAACAGGCAGCTAAATGGCACAGTAGACAGAGTGCCAAACCTGGAATCAGGAAGACACTCATCTTCTAGAGTTCAAATCTGGTCTCAGACACTTACTAGCTGAGTGACTCTAGGCAGGTCATTTAACCCCATTTGCTTCAGTTTCCTCACCTGTAAAATGAGCTGAAGAAGGAAATGGCACACCACCCCAAATGGGGTCACAAAGAGTCAGATACAACTAAAACGCGACTGAAAAACAAAACGCTTACAGAGTCTAAAGCAATCTGCTCTTGATATCACATGCAAATTAAATATGTAAGAATACTTCAAGGTCACAATATTGAAATGTTTTTGGACTCTGGATGACTTTGAGAGTTCTGAGGATACTTATGTGAAATTACCTTCAAATACCCAGCAGGAAAAGAAAAGACTAAGATCTGAGTGGCTGCTCCAGATGTCTGTCATTGGGAGTATGGGAGCTGTGGCCATGACATGGATCCTACTAGACTGACTCAAGTGATAAGAGGGACTGTCTGTATAGTATGGTGTGGTATTAGTGCACCTGTGACTGTGAGGAGTACGAATACTGAGAATGAATCCTGTTGATTTGGGAAAGAAACGGAAAATTCACAGATGCTAAAAATATGTCCAGGCTAAAAGAAAATCCTCCTAAACACAATCAGAGTTCCTCAGGAATGGGCCATGAAGACAAAAGTAGAAGCTGAGACATGCCAGAATGATTACACTGCCCCGTAAGTCAAACCTGCTGGTTCACAGTAACTTCCCCCAAAGGGAAAAGGAGGTTTGGGTTTAAAGGTTATGGCCCTTCTCATCAAGAACCACCTCTTCTCTCAAAAGGAAGGACAAAGAGGTTGAACAGTATTTTGTTCTGCGGACAAGGTAGGCATGTGCATGCTATATATCCCTGAAAGAAGAATCCCAAGTCAACTGGAACGACACCAGGACACAGGGATGAGGTCAAGGACAAGGTCAGCTTGGGCCCAAAGAACTGAACTCCTGTTTGCCCCACCAACCTTTTCTGGATCCTTTCCATAGACTCGTGTGACACAGAAGCATCTGTGAGTGCAGATTAAAGATACATAATGTAGTGGACCCAAAGTGGATTCCAAGGCACAATTATCTCCTCGTCCATTTTATGAGGAATACTTGCAACATGCACCCTATAGCTAATGCAGGAAGTTGACCTCCACAGACATAACACGGTTATGTTGCAGAGATCCTGTAGTTTCTTATGGAAGGTGCAGGTACCAGGGAGATGCAGGTAGCCCACGCATGTCACAGGAAACCTCTCAGGTTTTGTCATTGACTGGGACCAAAACTAATCTATTCAAAGAATTGGCTGTGTACTGCAGGCAGTGACCTGGAAGCTTATTACCTAAGGATGCTGACAATCCATGACTCCTATAAAGAAATTTACAGGAAGGAAGAGGACAGGGTAAGCAGAGGGCTGCAAGGAAGCACATAGGCCTCCAGGTTGGAGATGAATCAAGCCAAGTTCATCTTTGAACATGGTCTAGTGCCCAGTAAACACAAGGATTACTAGAACAAAAATTCCACATTGAAAGTCAGTGTGTTCTGTATACAGGAGTGGGATGCGAAACATGCCCAAGGACCAATGGGGATAATGTATCAGTTTAAGAAAGTGGCTCTGAAGCACTATCACAAGTCCCAAAGCTCCTACCCTTACTCACAGTGCCAGTATGGAAGAATGAGAGGATTAAGGTCTATACTTGAAGACCCTCAGACTTAAAATAACAGAACTAAAATAGATCAGTGGAATACAATGAGTTCAAGCAAGCCCCCTTGACTGTTTTCTAGGCAGTCAATGGTTCTCAGTGTTAAATCTGGACAGGGGCTATTATTACTGCCAAATACCTATGGCAGAGGAATATAAGGAAAATATAATATCAAAAATAAAAATATTTAAGGCAGCTAGGTGGATAAAACAGTGGACCTGGAATCAAGAGGACCTGAATTCAAATCTAGCCTCAGACACATTCTATCTATGTGACTCTGGGTACTCTGCCTCAGTTTTCTCATCTAGAAAACAGAAATAATATTTACCTCACAGAGTTGTTGAGGGAAAAATGAAAAAAAAGTTTGGAAAATGCTTTGTAAACTTTAATGTGACAAATTATTCTGGCTATTATTAATATTATATAGCTTTTATAGATGTCATGGGATCATAGCCACTTAAGTACAAGTCTCAAGAAGTTCCTGAGGCTATCACTACTTTTCAGAGATTCAAAGAAAAAGTACAGTTGACATGAACTGCCTGGTAGTGGTGATCTATCAGGACACTCATTAAATCTGGAAAAAATACTAAAAGAGTATACTGAAAGCCAGAAGAAAGAAATCTTGGTGATAGCTAAGAGTGGGTTAAGAGGTAGGAAGGTGGATGAAAGGGATGTGAAACATATAGAGAAAGGGTCATTAACACCAAATCACCACTGGATTGGACAGAAGTTACTTGTCTAAAGTAGTCAAATGACAAGCTTCTTTCAAGTTCCTGAGTCACATACTATCTCAGCAGGGAGGGAGCACTTACCATAAGAAGATGGAATCATTGGTCATCTAGAGGACTCTCAAATACTCAGAGGGACCTGGGATCTCTTCAATTTGGACATTCCCTCCAGTGGCACAGATCACAACTGATCCATGTCTGGCCATCCTGTGTAATTCTTGTCCATGTCCTACCATGAGGTCACCACAGGGCACACACAATGTGTTGAAAAAATCAACCTCAATGTCTCCTGACATCCCAAAGATACAATAGAGAATTTGGGATTTCTACCGTCATCCCTAGTCACATGACCAGTCCATCTCTTTATATCATCCTTTCCCCGATGACATCTTTTACTCCAGTTCTCCTTCAAAATTCTTTATTACGTTGCCTGCTCACATCAACCATGAATCTCTCCATTGCCTTTTGTGTGATATTCATTTTCAATCTGTCAGAGACTGCTGTGTGTCATGTCTTGCTGCCATAGGAGAACATTGATACAATACTGGTATTAAAAAGATGGGCCTTTGCTTCCAGAAGAAACTGGGATAGTAGGTGCTTAATAAATATTTAATTGATTGATTAAAGGATATTGGCAATTTTCTGAAGGTGATCTAGTCCTCTAGCCTCCTTCCTTTTACTTCTGGGCCAACTTCATTGGCCATCTCTGTCCCAGGTGTATATACTGATGAACAAGTTCTGTTGATTGTTCATCCAAATGTATGGCACAATTTGAGCAGCGGACATTCTTCACTCGTTTCATCTTTCTTATGTGTATGGTCAATCCGAGCTCTCAGACAGTTATGAATCTCTTCCAGGAGATGTTTTAGGGTTCCAGGGCTTAAGGTAACCAGAAAACTATCATCTACAAACAGAATCATCTGGAGGATCTCAACATCCACAGGGAATCTTTCTTCAACTTAGAATCTATGTTGGATCTTCTCCATTGCGCTGGTAAAATAACTTTGATGAACATACATCTCCCAATTTTATAGCTTACTTGATGTTTATGACCAAAGGGCTGACAAAAAGGGTTATTTCTGTTATCATACTTTTCTAGGAATCTTAAATGATTTTGATGGATAGCAGAAATTTTAAGATGGTGTTCTGATTTACTGAATTCAGACAACCAACCCATCACCTAAATTATGCAAGTCTAAAATGGAGGCTGGGCAGCTAAATGACTCAGTGGATAGAGTACCAGGCCTAGAGCCAGGAAGATTCATCTTCATACTTATCAAGTGTATGACCCTGGCAAGTCACTTAACCTTATTTGCCTTAATTTCCTCAGCTATAAAATGAGCTGGACAAGAAAATGGCAAACCGTTCTAGTATCTTTGTCAAGAAAACCCCAGATGGAGTCATGAAAAATCAGGCATGATAGAAAAGTGAGTGAATTAAAAAATAGAGGCTATATATATTATGTACTTGCTTGTGATCTGTGTACTTGGGATAATTTGCCTGTAACTATTCTGTGTATAATTTGTGCCTATAGCCTGAATATATGCACCTGATAGAATTTATAGAGATTTACACACACACACACACACACACACACACACACACACACACACACACACACACACACCCTCCCTTTTTTTGAGGGAAGAAAGGTATGTAATAGCATTGCTGTGGTGGAGACAGGAAGGGACAATTAATGTATGACCACACCAAAACCAGGAAACATTCACCGGAAGCCTAAGAACCATTTTCCATGGAGCTCTTGCAAGGTGCAAGTTAATTTCAGCAGATGAAGATACAGAAACATTAGAGGGTTCTGGTAGGTTTATGATCATACAGGGAAATGGTGAGATGTAGGATCCTGAGAGTTCTGGAGTATCCCTGAATCCCCATGGAACAAGAAGATGAGATATCCAGGCTGCACAAAAGCTGATATACTTCAATCATGACTGGAATGTGTGTGGCATGTTTGAGGAAAAGCAAACCAAGACGTATTGAGGAGTACAGTCAGGCTCTTGAGACTTGCCTATGTCTTTCCTACCAGAGTCCTGGGTTTGGGCTGGAACTTGCAGTCCAAATTTCTTTTGGAAGAAAGGATGTGGAAGCAAAGGAAAGAAATGGTTCAGTGGCTGCTAGTGCTTTTCTCTTGCCTTACTATTCATTTTGGTCCTGATTAAACGCTTTACTATTTCAGAGATGTTCACCATTTGGTTTTGTTAGCACTATGACAATGTGCCTAGACCTGAGTTTATTTCTAAAGTTCCTACCTTTCCAAATAAATGGAAGATAAAGCAAGCGGATACTGTTTATCAATAAAAAATCCCTAGAATTTGAACCTAGCTATGAGGGTTTAGATCACAGATTACACATTCAACTAATTCTTTCTAAACTGAGAACATAAAATAGTTTAATATATGCAGTTAAAAACCCCTTCAATTCCATATTATGGCTTGTAAGGTAAAGAAAAAGGAGAGAGACAGCCCAGTAGAAGGAGGTGGGCAAAGGGGACAAAAGCACTTTTCCTCTAGCCAGAGGGAAGGGGAAAAGAAGGCACCCTTGGCCTATAGACTTGTAATTCTACTTTCTTTCTTCTTCCTTTCCCCATCTCTCATCGGCCCCTATCTTTCATCTACATAGCCTGTGCCCAGCAAACAGCAAGTCAAGCATCCCATTCAACTAAATTCTAAGTAGCATAGGCCATCTGACTTACCTTAGTCCTGAGGCGATCATTCTCATCTCTGCAAATAGAAAACTGTTTTTTCCACTGATCAACACTGGCAGCAGATTCTTGAAGTGCTGCAGTCAATCGTGCATTGCTTTCTCTCAGAGTTTGCAGCTCGATCTCCCATTTCTTCACGTTGGAGGCACTATTGCAATAATAGGAATGATACCATAGAGCTTGATCACTCCATGAGAAATTCTGGCCCTGTCACATCCATACAGTCAACATCTCTGTATTTCAGAACTCACATCACCCCTCCCTACTCAATATAAAGCCCATTTTTCTATGGAGACACTAATATTATCTCCAAAATTGTACAAATTTCATTAAAGATAACCAATATTATTTGCTGGTTTATATCAAATGTCAATCTAACTCTTCCTGTAGCAAAAATAAATAATTTTATGATTATCAAAAATTTTAAACCCTTCTATCATTTGGTTCCTCCCAGCCTCACTCTTTTAAAATACTTAATTAAGGGATAAAATAATAGTCCAAGACTCCACAATATGTTAAGAGGCCAACAAATAAGTCTTCTGTTCCTATTCCTATACAGTTCTTACTATTATCAGCAAGGGTACTGATCCCATACCACAGTTATTTGCTGTTGGAAATTCCTGACTAGATCCTGAGACTTAATGGAAAGTCTTCTGTGAAATCTTCAAAGTCTTGAAAGGCTTCTATGATGTGCTTGACAATAAACTAGTGTCACAAGGAAATAATTTCACGGAAAAAACAACACTCTGGTTGGAAAACATACCCCTCAGAAGGCTTAGTGAAATGCAGATGAGGGCTAGGATGATCCCTTTTAGCTGCCTCTTCTAGGAAATGTCTTTGGCACAAATGGAAGAGAAAGTTCCTTAGACTAAGAAAACCCAGCATGAGTTTTATCCAGTACATGCTGTGTGGCCAAAGTAGAGACCTCAATTAGTGGAGACCTCCATGAATTTTCCATGATTTTTTTTTAATGGAGCCTTTAAACATTCATTAAAAAAGTCCTTAGTTATGAAAGCCCAAAGCCTTGTTATGGAGATGAAAATATTTTTACTACATCTATGTGTTCACTGAGGTTAAAAGAAAATGAGTTTCATACTAGCAGTCATCATTCCTTTACAATCCTCAGGTTATTTTCTTTATTCTAACTGTATTCACATAATTTTGCAGCCTTTTTTTCTTGTGAGAGCTAACATTCAGCCTCAAGGCTCTATGAACTTGACATAAAGCCATGTACTTTAAACTTCAAAGATCACACATTAGAATGATCGAAACTCATTTAAGTTGGTAATTTTAAGGCTGATATCAAAAAAGCCAAGTTGATTTGAAGAAATGGCTTAAAGTTCATTCATATCATTCATTCAGTTGCTCATTAATCTAGTGTGGGAGCAAGATTAATTTCAGGTATGAAATCTATTTCAGTAGTTGAAAATGACAAAAAAAATCTTGAGAACTTCTTTATACCTAATAAGTACTGCTGTACAATACAAATCAAGTCAGTCCAGGATCCAAAAGAAGATAGGCCTGTCTGAAAAATTATAAAATTATAAGACATTCCAGATTGGGTCAGACTCCTGGAGCTGAGTTAACTTGATCTAGCTTCATTACAGGGACTGGAGAGAAGCATTTCTTTATTGCCTCATTCAGTGGAAGAATGTTTATATTTAACTTCTTTCCCTAAAAAGAGGATGCAGAGTCCTCAGCTTCCTCCTCTCAAAGAAAATGTATTAGCTTCAGTTAGAACTCCTCTGATTATGTGTGGGCAGAGAGCCAGCGTGGGAGCAAGAAAAATGCCCTGGTTTCTTGCGTAGCATCCTCCTCCAATTCACATAAAAGGTACCTCTAGGGGTCGTTTTCAGGGGTCTTTCTTTAATGGTCAACTTACGGAAACATCCGCCTACCCAATGAAAAGAATGGAAATGCCACCAAGTAAGAATTAAACAGCTGGGAGAAATACAAGTGAAATCCTCCTTACCTCTGTGTAAGGGCCAGTTTCAGCTTCTCATTCTCCGATTTCAGATGCGTTTCAGCAGGGCCATGAGATGCCTTTTCATCGTCTGTTCCATTCACACTTGATGCCTGAGTGGAAGATGGGGTTTCACATCCTGATTCCTATAATGGCTCACAGACGTCGCTTAAACTAAAATAATTCACTCTTCTTTCCACATGTGCAAATAAGAGATATGAAAGACAAGATGTGCACACGTGCACACAGGTGCGCACGTATACAGACAAAAAAAGAGTGAAACATTTTGCTTTTTGGGAACACAGGGGACAGCCACCCCTTCAAGAATCATAGGAGATTTAAGTTCGTGCACCAAAGCACAGACCTTTAACTCATAGGAGGATCCCTTGCTACTTCAATAACTACCTATTTCCTAATATTTTATACACCATTCTAACAAGCTTGCTCTAGTTTCCAAAATTCCCCAAAGCATTGTTATTATAAATGACATGCTATGAATTATATAATTATATTGATAATTATTCCTAATCATAATTAATCATGATAAACTGGAAATACATGGTAATGGCTAACAAACCGCAAAAACTGAAAAAAAAAAAACGAAACTGAGGTATCATTGTGCCGTAAGAAACGAAGTAGAAGTGTAAAAAATATCATCAGAGACAACAAAAATAATACAAGATGGGTCAGCAACCTAACAAAAGCCAGGGGTAACTGACGTCGAATTTGTGTGTTCACTTATATCCATGCAATATCAAGAGAAAGAGAGGAAAACATATTAAGTTTTGGCGTTATAGATGTCAATCCTTAGCTGTGATTGATTCCCTAGGGATTATAAGAACTCAAGTATCACTGCAAATTTGAACGAAACAACAGAAGAGAAAAATAGCAAAGACCTTCTGTATGTTGCCTGTGCCATCCCCAGTCAAGGGAAAGAAAAATGAAAAGATTTCAATAATATTCATATTTTCAGATTTACAAGTGATAATTGAATTTTAATACTTAACATTTAGACAACATAAAAGTCAAAGATGTTAACATGGAATGGAGACTATAATGTTCAATTATTAGTAATGATCTCTTTAAGCAATGTTGGGAAACTGTTGTACATAGCTCACAGACTATTCTAGGGACCCAATTTCATAGGTTTGGAAAGTTTAAAGAAAACTACTTAAATGGAGTGTACCATTCTACCAAATTCACCCTCTGGATAAATGTCACCAATAAACTCTTTCTTTTCAAATCCAATGGTTTCTCCCTGCCCTCAACCCTCAATTTTAATTCTTCCTGATCTCTGTATTTATCTTGTATATTCTGATTTATAAATATTTATATATAAGTTCTTTGAGAAAAGGGACTGGTTTAACCTCTCGGTGATCTCCAGTGCCTAGGACAGAGCTTGGCAAAGAGTAAGCACTTAAGGTCTTATTGCTTGCTTGCTCTCTCTGTAGCACATATTTTTCACCACCCTTCTTTTTACTGTCTTCTTGAATTTTATTGTATTGTATTAGATCTTGGTTTTTTTCCTAAGTCTCCAACGTTTTTGATGATTCTGCTTCCTCTCCCCATCAGCATATTTAAGACTCAAACATCCCCTCTTCACTATCTACATTTCATCCCTTAAAGGGCCCATTCATTTACCTTAGGCATTTCTTTCACACTTTTGACTCCTAACTATAGTTTTGGTAATGATCTTTTATCACATTGCCATCTATTGATTTTCCTGCCATCGGATTCCTTACAGTCAAGTCTTCTTCTCTATTCCCAGTGCTACTAATCTAGTTAGGAGGAAGCATGACACAAACACTAGCTCAGACAGAAGATCCTCAATCTGAACTTCAGCTCCATCTAGATATGAGGTCATGGAGAAGTCAGTTCTCTAAGCTTCAGTTTCCTGATATGTAAAATGGGTGTCTACCTAACCCATAGGGTGGTGGTGAAAATCAAATGCAATCCAAAAATGTCTTCTATAATAATGGCTTAATTAACATTATTCTGCAACAAGGTTGTTAATGTAACTAAATTCCACTGTAATATAGCTAAATTCCACTGTAACACTAAGTATATTGTACCAATGGAACTCCACGCTCTAATGTTAACTTTGTGTGACATGTCTCTTTCAAAGAATCAATTAATGACGTTAGTCTAGTATGCCTGTAATGGATGTGAAGGCACTTCGTTAATTTTAACATGTTACTTAGATTTAAGACACCTATAAGTAGAAACTTAAGCCTTCATTGTCTTGTTGCCTTGATTACTGCAATAACCTAACTAATTTTCTACCTTCCTTCTTCAACACATCCTACAATGAAGACCTCCTACTTAATTTCCTAAAACACCATTTTCATCTGGTCATTGCCATGGTCAGACATAATAGCTTCCCATGGCCTGTAGAATAAAGTCCATACTATTCAACCTTGAATCTAAAATACTCCATAGGCTGATGTCAATCTATCTTTCTAATCCTGTCTCTTTCAGTGGAAGCCTTACCTTCTAGGCCTTTCTCATCTATTAACCTCTTCCCAACATTCTGGTTTCATTTATAACTTGCTAAGGTTCACAACCCCCAGAATAACTCTTCCCTCATTAGCTAACCAAACTATATCCATCCCTCACAGTCTGGTTCAAGTCTCATCCCCTCAGTGAGGTCTTCTTCAACTGTTTTAACCCACAATGATTTCTTCCCACTTCTGATCTGTAACACTGTCTCTAATATTCATGGTGCTTAATCATTTCTTGACATTTTAAACTGTTACATTTTCTATCCTTAGCCAGAATACAAACCTGTGAAGGCCAGAAACTGGGAGCATCCCTTCCCTTCATCCATCACTACATGAAATTTCTTTCTGACTCCTCTATAGCATGAGTTTTTGTGTGTGTGTGCCATAGACACCTTTGACTGTCTGGTGAAGCCTATAACCCCCAAGGACCTCCTGTGTAAAAGACACAGGATTATAGAGAAAATTAGTTATTGAACTACAGTTATTAAAATACTTTTAATAACAAATTCACAAACCCCAGGTTAAGAACCACTGTCCTACAGTGTCTAGCACAGTGCTTTAGCAGATGTTCAAAAAATATTTTAATGAATAAAGAGCAACTCTGTTAACCAAAGAGATAACTACTGTCACTTTGCAAATTCTAAATTTGTTTCAAAAGATATAAAAACATGGATCTAGGTGAGGAACTTTAACTTTTTCATGTTGACCTAGTTAAAATCCTTCCATTTTGCTTTATAGTGCTGTTAGAAACTTGAAAAATGTTTGCTAAAATCAATGTATTTATTCACTTTGGCTTATACAAAATGTTTAAGGCAAGCTTGCTTTTACAATTTCTTGATGAACAATTTTAATATCTGCTATTTGAAAAGATGGCTATTGACCTAGTTAAGGTGGCAAAGGTAACCCTCCCCCCCAACTGAAGATTAGTTTATTGGACCTGACTAGCCATTTAATGATGCTACAACTACTAGTTGTATTTGCTTTGCTAGATTACTGTAGCAAAAAAGCATCATCTTTCAGTTTTCTTTCATAGGTGGAAAAACTAGTATCATAAAAATATTTTAAATTATAAAATGCATGTTTCTAAGACATATCTTCTAAAAATGAAATAAATATTCATAGCTAAAATATAAAGAATACCAAACAAGAAATGACTTTTTATAAAGAAATACAATTAAGCTACATTTTACTGTTTAACAATTTTACTGAGAAGACCAGGAAAAGTCTTAGTAGAAAAAAATATATATGTATGCATGTATATATACACATACATGTATAATTCACCCACATATATACATATGCACACATATATTCCCACACATACATACATATACATATATAAATATGTGAAATTATATATACACATATAAATATGTAAATATGTGACTATATAGTTACACATAGTCATTACTGTTATTGAATAAAAGGGATATTGGTCAAATGTTAACTCTAAAACAAAATTTTCTACTAAAAGCATAAACAGGGATGGCACTGAATCTACTCAAAGTATAATTTGGGATGGCATAGCTTTACCAAAGCAAGGTTCTTTACTCTACTGCTATAAAGGACTGTACTTAAGAGATAAAGATATCTATCAGATTGCATGCTATCTTGGGGAGGGGGAAGGGAAAAGAAAGGGAGAAAACTTAAAACTCAAAAGCTTGTGGAACTGAATGTTGAAACTAAAAATAAATAATTTTAAAGATTTTAAAGAGAAAAAAATAAATATAGATGTCCTGAATTCACATTAAAATAAAACTGAACTGCATTTAGTCAATTTACTTTAAAAAGTGAATACATCTATGCCACTCTTAGTATGATAAAGCTAGATCTCCTCTGATCAAAAGAAAACTAGGACAGAAGTGAAATCCATCTTGCAGCCTGACACTTGCTGTTCACCTTAAACTATGTGGTCACAGGGAATATTACTAAGTAAAAGGATATTCTCCCAGTACAACTGCTCTGAAGTGAAAAGTTTTCTATCAAAAACTTCACTTCCTGTGATATTCATGAGTTCTGCAAAAAGATTGGTAAATACCAGGAGACTCCTAAAGGTCAACAACTGCAAATAACCTTTCCAAATTCTCCATCACCAACATTTGTGTTTTTGCCCAAAGCATTCATGAAACCTAATAACTGATGAAATACAGGTTTATTTCATGGATAAATTACTTACTTGAGAATGATTGCTTGAGGTCTCGATTTTCTCTTGAGACTTGTCTCTAGCTAATTTGGCAGCTTCCTTCACTTCCTGGAATTTCTCTGCAAACTGAACATTAATAATGTTTACTGAAGTGATTCCTGGCCCCAAACGTTACTGCTGTTCAGAATCACCATCACCATTATGCATCCTTCTCAAGTCAGCAAATACTGTAAGTGTGCAAAAAAACAAGCGACAGCAAGCTTTTTAGATAACTTTGGGAAGGTCAGGAAAACGTTCCTTATGAGTCTAGCAAATGCTTCTTCTAATGAAAACTAGAAAACAGTCACTCAGGCTAGGACTTCCTGAACTTCTAGGAGAAAGTCTGGGAAAGTTAATAAAGACTCACAGGTTATTACTAAAACGTAATGATTAAAAATTATATTGATTGAGATGAAGATAAAAATAATTTGTTAACTGCAAAGAAAAATTCAATTGTGCCCCAGGGTACAAAGAACAATGAAACATATGCATAAGGAGGAAGAAGTACAGGAAGGCAGTTTTTTTTAGCATTTCACATGATTAAATGCTGTGTTTTAGGTACTAGTTAAAATACATTTGGAAATGAACCCTTACTTCTAGGATAGTGGAAAACTCACTTTATGTATTGAAAAGACAGACAAAGAAAACACAGTAAGACCCTAGATTACCTGTAGAATGATTAGTAGGCCAGGTGAAAGTCAAATTACATTTCAACATTGCCTATTTAAAGGCTTTTTAGCAAAAGTTACTTCTTGTTTTTAATCACATAACTATAATTCTGCTTTATTACTTTAATTTCAATCATGCAAAAAATATCAGGAGTAACAGATGAATCAACGTTTACTTTGCATGGAAACTACAGTCTCAACTCTCAGCACTGATGTACAATTTTCCCTTTTCAGAAATGTTTTCTAAATATTCATAAGGTAGGCAAGACCAAGCCTTTATAGGCATTTTCACTGTGAAACGCTCCCAAATTGCCTTTGGCCTAGGAGTGTTCCATATCTACTGGAAAAAGTTGGTACTTGACCTAAATGGATTCAAGACAGCAAGGAAGGGGAAACCACTGGAAAATAGAATATATATCAGTTAGTAAGAGGTAGGCATCCAAAGGAGCATCAAACCTACCATTAATAAAAAGGGGTGCCTGAAAATGAAGCAACAACTTCTGAGCAAGAGGTCAGAAAAAGAGCCAAAGACCTAATTATTATGTCCATTAAATGTGATTGTCTGTTTTCTCATGAAAAGAAAAGGAGCGTTTCATTAACATGTGATCAGATACTCTGATTCTAAGGAGCAGCAGGGTGGCACAGTGGACAGAGTCCTGGCTCTGGAGTCAGGAAGATTCATCTTTATGAGTTCAAATCTAGCCTCAGACATGTACTACTAGCCATATGACCCTGGGCAAGTCACTTAACTCTTTTTGCCTTAGTTTTCCTCATCTGTAAAATGAACTGGAGAAGGAAATGGCAAACCGCTCCAGTATCTTTGCCAAGAAGACCTGCAATGGGGTCACGAAGAGTTGGATATGACTGACAATTCTGATTCCAAATCCAATGCTCTACCACACCAGCAGAATAAAGCTAGGTATATAGAAATGACCTTAAGAAGCCCTAACCTTTTCTAGCTATAAGATCAGAGAGTACCTCTCTCTGGTTCAATGCTCAGTGAAAAGACACAAGTTTTTATGAGCAAATATAGTTCACTAAGCTGTGTCTGTTTGGAGAAAGGTGGCTTTGGTGATTCAAAGTGAAACATGGAATTAGAAATTGAGATGTTTCTGTTAAAAAACATTTAACAAACCCAAGCTACTGAGTAACCGGGTAATTTTTAAAGATAATTGATGTTGATGCTGAGTCACTTTTCAGTCATATCCAACTCTTTGTGACCCCGTTTGGGGTTTTCTTGGCAAAGATACTAGAGAGGTTTGCTATTTCCTTCTCCATCACATTATATAGATAAGGAAACTGAGACAAACAAGGTTACGTGACTTGCCCAGGGTCATATAGCTACTAAGTGTCTGACACCAGATTTGAATTCAGGTTCTCCTGAGGTTCAGGGTTGGGACTCAATCCACTGCACCACCTGGTTTTTAAGATAATTTATCTCTCTTAAGAAAGATAATAAGAGACAACTAGTAAACTGGGGACATCAGGAAAGGCTTCTCAGAGGAGATGTCACTTGAGCTGAGGCTTGGGGGATGCTAAAGGTTATACAATGCAGAAGTAAGGAAGGAGAGCATTCAGACAAGGAGGACAGGCTATGAAACATAAGATGGAGGCAGGAAATACAATGTCCCATACAGGGAAAAAGCAAGTTGGCCAGTAGTTAAAGAATATGAGGAAGCTAGTTTGCTAATGGCTCTAAATGCAAAACAAAGGAGTTTGTAGTTGATCATAAAGGCAACAAGGAGCCACCGAAGCCATGTAAGTAAAGTTGGCAATTTGGCAGCTGGGTGGAAGATGAATTAATGCTGACAAACTGGATGTAGGGAGACCAGCTGGGAAGGTACTAATCCAAGAGAGTCGATGACAAACAAGGTGCTTGTGGAATGAATGGAAAGGAGAGAACAGATGTGAGAGATGTTGAGGAGGTGGAATTGCCCAGAATTGCCAACTGACTATTGGAGAGTGAGGGACTGAGAGTAAAGATCTCCCAGAATGAGACCGTGAGTGACTAGAAAAATGGAGTTACTTTGAACTTGAAAAGTTAGAAGAAGGGATGAGTTGGGGGGAGAGGGGAATAATGTGTTCTATTTTGGAAATGTTCAGTTTGAGATGAATATGAAGTCATCCAAATGGAAATGTCAAGGAAATGTTAAGAAGATCTTGGGGAAAAAAATGGTTTGTGTGTCCTATCCACCCAAGTATCATCTTCTAATTATAGTACATGTGCAGGATTTAGAGCAAGTAAGCTTCCCCAAAAGACACTAACACAAATATTTGAAAACATGATTGATGTTCCCTCTTTATACCCCAAACTAACAGTGCAAATTAGATAGAAAAGCTCAGGAAAATTAACAAGAAAGTATCTGTGGTCCACTGTTATAGTAACAGAGAAATCATAAATATGATCCGGAAGAAGAGGAAGTAACTGGAGAGGAAGTTTCCCTCAGAAATTCATCATCACTGTTTCTATCAGCATTCTTTGACTTCTGTGGCAGATTATTCTCAAAGTACACCAAAATCTGAATTCTGCTCCAGAAAAATGGAAATGGAAAAAATGGAAAAACCTGAATAAGGGAAGGGTGGGAAAACAAAGACAAAAATAAAAGAAGGAACAGTTCATGCAATACTCCACATGGGAGAGGAACCTCCACAGGTTGTGAGGGAAACCAGCATGTTAATATGTCCCAATACATTTTTGTTGGGAAGACTTTGACATCTTTGTTTCACAAGTATGGCCTCAGAGAAGACCTCATATTGGCAGAGGTGGAAGAAGGGCAGTCCAAAGGTGTGGAACATTGCATATGTTAATTTTTTTTAATGCATTGAGCAGTTTTGCTCATTTTTTTTTTTTTTACTGTCATATGGGATACCTCTCTGAAAGGAAAGCATGGAAGGGATACAGATGAAAATATAGGTGATATAGCAACAACCATAGTGTGCGAGGAATTTTTCTGGAAGACTTAGTACTTCATTTCAATGCCAGAACTTAGAAAATTCCCAATGGTCTCTTAAGGCAAAATGCCTTCCACATCCAGAGAAAGAACTATGGAATTCAACTGCAGAATAAAGCAGACTATTTCTTTTGTATTATGTTTTGTTTTGTTTTATGATTTCTCTCATTCATTTTAATTCTTCTATGCAGCATGACTAAGGTGAAAATATATTTAATGGGAATATATGTGTAGAACCTATATAAAATTGTATGCCACCTCAGGGAAGGAATTGGGAGGTAGGGAGGAAGGAGGAGGAGGAAGGGGGAAAAAAATCTAATATATATGGAAGTGATTGTAGAACACTAAAAACAAACAAAATCTTAAAAAATTTTAAAAATAATAAAAAAAAGAAAATATAGGTGATATAAAAACAAAATATCTCAATAAAAACTTTGAAGATAGTATCACAAATCCCAACACTGTCACTCTTGTGACTTCCACTGAGTTGATAAGCAGAAGAGAAGGATATCTTTTATTAATTTTCCCCTGCTTTAATCTGTTACAGTCTTTGCTCCAGAGATGGAGTACAAGATACACACACATTCTTTCTTTATTCCTTTCCATAGGTGTGGGTGTTTTTAAGAACACCCCGGCTACCTCACTGATAAAGACAAATAGAAAGAGATTTAGGAGATGCTTGGAGGCAGATGGCTACATGAAGGACTTCTTGATCAATTTGCACTCATTTTCTCTATGTTCAATAAATTATGTGATTATAATAGGGTTTTTTAAAAATTTATTTATTTATTTAACTTTTTACATTTATTTTCACAAAATTTTGGGTCCCAAATTTTCTCCCCTTTTATCCCCTCCCCCACCCCAATACCCCAAGCATCTAATTTTCCCTATCTCCAATCTGCCCTCTCTTCTGTCATCCCTCCCTTCTCTTGTCTCCATCTTCTCTTTTCTCCTGTAGGGCCAGATGACTTTCTATTCCTCATTAACTGTATGTCTTCTTTCCTAGTAGCAACAACAATACTAAAACAGTTGTTCCTAAAACTTTGAGTTCCAAATTCTCCCCATCCCTCCCTCCCCACCCATTCCCTTTGGGAAGGCAGGCAATTCAATATAGGCCATATCTGTGTAATTTTGCAAATGACTTCCCTGATAGTCGTGTTGTGTAAGACTAACTGAATTACCATCCCTCCTAACCTGCCCCTCATTGTTTCTCTTCTTTCTTTTGATCCTGTCCCTCCCTGAGTGTTGACTTCAAATTGCTCCCTCCTCCCTTTGCCCTCCCTTCCATCGTCCCCCCCCCCTTGCTTATCTCCTTCTCCCCCACTTTCCTATACTGTAAGATAGGTTTTCATACCAAAATGAGTGTGCATTTTATTCCTTCTTTTAGTCAAATGTGATGAGGGTAAACTAATTGTTTTTTTTTTCAGCTCTCCTTTTTTTCCCTCCCCTAAAAAGTCTCCTACTTGCCTCTTAAATGACATATAATTACCCCATTCCATTTCACCCTCTTTCCTCCCACTACATTTCTCTCTCACCATTTACCTTAATTTCTTTTAAGGTATGGTCCCATCCTATTCAATTCACTCTGTGCTCTCTGTCTCTGTGTGTGTGTGCATGTGTGTATGTGTGTGTGTGCATGCATGCGTGTACGTGTGTGTGTGATCCCACCAACTACCCAGATATTGAAAAGTTTTAAGAGTTACAAATATTGTCTTTCCATGTAGGAATGTAAACAGTTCACTTCTGGTAAGTCCCTTAAGACTTCTCTTTGCTGTTTCCTTTTTCATGCTTCTTCTCATTCTTATGTTTGGAAGTCAGATTTTCTTTTCAGCTCTGGTCTTTTCATCAAGAATGCTTGAAAGTCCTCTGTTTCATTGAAAGACCATATTTTCCCCCTGAAGTATTATACTCAGTTTAGCTGGGTAGGTGATTCTTGATTTGAGTCCTAGTTCCTTTGACTTCTGGAATATCCTATTCCAGGCCCTTCGATCCCTTAATGTAGAAGCTGCTAGATCTTGAGTTATCCTGATTGTATTTCCACAGTACTGGAATTGTTTCTTTCTAGCTGCTTGCAAGATTTTCTCCTTGAGTTGGGAGTTCTGGAATTTGGCCACAATGTTCCTAGGAGTTTCTCTTTTTGGATCTCTTTCAGGTGGTGATCAATGGATTCTTTCAATACTTATTTTGCCCTCTGGTTCTAGAATGTCAGGGCAGTTTTCCTTGATAATTTCATGGAAGATGATGTCTAGGCTCTTTTTTTTGATCATGGCTTTCAAGTAGTCCCATAATTTTAAAATTGTCTCTCCTGGATCTATTTTCCAGGTCAGTTGTTTTTCCCATGAGATATTTCACATTCTCTTCCATTTTTTCATTCTTTTGGTTTTGTTTGGTGATTTCTTGGTTTCTCGTAAAGTCGTTAGACTCCATCTCTTCCATTCTAATTTTGAGAGAACTATTTTCTTCAGTGAGCTTTTGAACCTCTTTTTCCATTTGGCTAATTCTGCTTTTGAAAGCATTCTTCTCCTCATTGGCTTTTTGAACCTCTTTTGCCAATTGAGTGAGCCTATTCTTCAAGGTGTTATTTTCTTCAGCATTTTTTTGGGTCTCCTTAACCAAGGTATTGACCCGTTTTTCATACTTTTCTTGCATCTCTCTCATTTCTCTTCCCAGTTTTTCCTCCACCTGTCTAACTTGCTTTTCAAAATCCTTTTTGAGCTCTTCCAAGGCTTGAGCCCACCCGACATCCCCCTGGGGTGTCTGGGGTGTTGAGGCCCCACCCTCCACGTCTTTCCCTGATGGCAAGAATATTTCCTCGTCCTCGTCAGATCTGAATGTCGGGATCATTTGCATTTGTTGGAAAAAACTCTCTATAGTCTTATTTTTCTTCCCTTTTCTAGGCATTTTCCCAGCCAGTTACTTGACTTCTGAGATTCCTCTGCACCCCCGCCTAGATCCTCCCCGCTAGTGCTTGGGGTCTGAGATTCAAATGGGCTTTCTGCGCCACCCACCCAGCTGCTAATCAATGTAGCTTTAGTTCTGGTGCTGGGGTGGGGGCAGGGCCACCTCCCAGGCTCAGCTCCCTCAGGGGCTTTATGCAGAGACTTTCAGGAACGGAGCGGGTGGGGGGGCGCCTCTCAGGATCAGTTCCCTCAGGGGCTTTATGCAGAGGCCTTCAGTAATAGAGCGGGGTGGGGCAGGGCCATCTCCCAGGCTCAGCTCCCTCAGGTCGTTTATGGAGATACTTTCAGTAATGAAGATCCTGCCTGCTGCTGGGGGAGTCCTGGGCCGCCACCCCTGCCCCTGCCTTTGCCTCCCCCGCTTCCTCCCGAGGGGGCCTGAGTCACGGAGACACTCTGCTCCCCTCTTCCAGCCCAGCCTCTCTCACTGACCTGTAGCTTCTGTGGGCGGAGGGACTTTCCCGGCTGCCGGAGCTTCCATCCCTGAAGTCTGCTTGGGTCAGCTTCTCTGGGGCCACGGCCAGGGCATCGCTGGGGTGGGGTCTGCTTTCCGGGGCGCGACGGACCCTGGGGACGGGTCTCCAGGGCTCTCTGGCACGGAAATCTCTTCCACTCCGTTTCTGTACACCTTTCAGTGGTCCAGAAGTTATGGGGGTCTCTTTTTACATTAATTCTATGGGCTGTGGGTTGGAGCTCGTAAATGTGCGTCCTTCTACTCCCAGGGTTTTTTTTTTTGATGAAACAACAAAAAATTCCATCTCCTGTGTCTGTGTCTTTTCCCAAGCTGACATTCCTGGAATGTACTCATTCTTGGAGAAAGAAGGGAATATAGATGTTCCCATCTTTTTTCAAGAATCACTAGCTTCCTTCAAAACTCAGCTCTAATGCTACATTCTACTGAAGACCTTTCTTAATTCCTCCAGTTTCTCCTGCTCCTGAAATTACTTTGTATTTCCTTTACACACACACACACACACACACACACACGCACGCACGCACATGCACACACGCACACGCACACACGCAGACACTTGTTTCCTACAACAGATTAAGGTCCTTGAAGACAGGCACTATTAAATTTTTTCTATTTTAGTAGTGCCAAGTAAAGTACCTGGCACAAAGAAGTCATTTACCAAGTTCTTACTGAATTAATAATTCACAATTCATTACTATTTTCAGGAGAAAGACTAAGGTTAGATAAACTGATGTGCTAGACAGCTATGTAGAGATGACGACTGAACCCGCAGGAATTAAAAATGAAGGCACCTTCACTGCAGTAACTACCGTAAGTAATTCTAAGGAAAATTCAGAGATGCAGGTACATATACATAACATGTGGATATAACCAGGAATCTAAACAATAACTTGTATCTATTTGCTATAAGCCAATCTCAGTTTATGCCAAGTCATATTTCAAGTATACATCGGCTCCCAGAAGCTTGGTCATAACAACTGTTCAATAAATTTTTATTCATTTGATTTGTAACATGCAAGGCTGACAGCAAAGGAACAGGACTTACAGGGACAGCAATCACAACTGTGAATTTTGGTTGCTGTTTTCTCCCTAGAACCATGTACTATGCATGAATGTTTATGAAGCACGCAAAATTTAAATTTCAAATCCCTTGATTTCAGTGTTAAAGAAAAGATTTCAATGTTTGCTGTCCCTGTTGGGGGAGAAAAACCTCATTGAATCTGACCTATCCCTTTAACTACAAACTATTTCTTTTGTATCTGCAGTGCTCAGCAGAGAAGGGCTGTAAATGCTCACTGGACATTTGCTGATGATTACAGTGACCCCTACCAGAGAAGTGGAAGCAGAATGAGAAAATAAGAGGTCACTTCCAATCCCTAGCAAAGTATTTTTCGGAAAGGGCCTCATTTCTCTGCTAATTTTTGGATATTCCAGAATGATACCTCCTCACAAAATAAGGCCCCAAATAGCCAAAGTACATATCCCAATGATTTACTTGTTTCGCCAGAGTTGAATTATCCCTGGCAGCTGTTATGATTGGTGGCAATCTTGTGTAATTTCATAGTTCTCAGAAGGGAATTTTGTCTCTACAAAATTCTACATCCAGAGTATATACTCTGACATGGAAAGGGCCTTGCTAGTAAGGAGGATAGAGGGACTCTGTTACAGCTTCCAGGGGCAGTAGAAGCTTACTCATAAGTAACTAGTTTTTCTCCAAATATAGAACAATTAACTACTGGAACTTATTAAAGTAGGTTGAAGTAAGTATAGTTGGGGCAAGGTAACATGGAGAACAGTCAAATTATTGGACTATAAAACATAATAGTTTGAGGAAATAGTTTCAAGCATAGAGTATTATGAAAGCGTGAAAGAAAAGATCCTGCGAACTTAGACAAATCCTAAAAGAAGACAACATGGTCAATCTAGAGAAATAGGCCGAGGGGAGTGGCGAAACAGAAGAGACCCTATTCTGGTGCATAAGAGACAGATCACCTCCACTGGACCTATTTAAAAACAGGTCAAATAGTTCCAGTACGGGTCAAATAGGCACTAGATGTGTGTGTGTGCTCGTCCTTCATTGCCAAAGAAGACCATGCCATCAGGGAAATGATGACATGACTTGCCCTTGACTTTGTTTTAAGTGAGGGAGGCCTGTGCAGGTCACTAGCCTCACTTCTCCTCCAGAGCCGTCTGAATCCAGAGACCTGATATTCCTCAGGATGACTGGAGATGACCCAGGAAGAGGCAACTGGGGTTAGGAGGCACTAAGGACTTAAAACAAAGATGCTCTGGCCACTAAAGGAAAAGTTTTATCTACAAGCCTTGGAGATTTCATGTTCAGCCTTCTGATAACTCAGTCTAGGGAAAAACCTAGAAATTTCACTTCATGAATGCCTAGAACCCTGAGATGAATGCCATGAAAATATTCCCTATAGAAAGCAAAGTCGGAAAGGACATATTCACATTCTCATACTTTCTCTCTCTCTCTCTCTCTCTCTCCACCTTTTCCCCCCCTCTTCCTTTCTCTTTCCCCCTCTCCACCCCAGGTATTTACCCCATTTCTAGGTAGATAGGGTCTGGAAGTCTCAGGCTCAGCCTAAAGTCAAAGAACCCCAGGATAACATGAAAATGCCAGTCACTTTTACAGCTTCTTGGGACAAATTCTTCCATCTTTGGAGAAATTAAAGTTATATGGAAAGGATATTTTGAAAACTGATGATTAAAAAAGTCATATAAGCGGAGACAAAACAGCCCAAAAGAACAAGAAAGAGCAAGTTACTATAGCTGAAATTCTTCCTAGAATTCCAAAACTAAAAGAGCATTCTCATTAAGTCAATCCCCCTGCCTCCAAGTCTGGCATACCTAATTCACTCAGCTAGAAGAAAATTTACTCTGCTTTTTAAAAAATCCTTCTGTCTGTCACATCAAAATAAAAAAACAGATAAATAAATAATCCTTAAAGTACATTGTGACTAAGGTTAAGCATATCTGCTTCATTCCCCTGTCTTCTATAAAGATGAAGAAAGCAACATTTTGTGAACTATAACACATTTCAAATATTTATGAAATAATCATTCAGCAACTATGTGGTTAAAATGTTTAACATAAACTCCCCTCACCTCAACCCCAACCGCCACCCCATAAACTATTTACCATTCACTGATAAATTTTCATAGGTTTAAGGCTGACAGTCTCTGAAAGCAATAATTAGCAGGCGTGAAGGGGTTCAAGCCTTTAACAACCCCAGAGTAGCAAAAAAGGAACAACTGTGCCTTAAGTATTTCTAAATTCACACAGCGATCCTAGCCACCCACAGACTGGTAAAGGGAATGGGTGATCAAATTCTATAACTGGGCTGGAAAAAAAGCAACTAGACAGAAAGCCAGTTTTCATTAGTGAAATAATTTATACGTTTCACCTCCCACAAGAAAAAGAAAGAAAATACTTTGCTCCTGTTGGTTCCCATTAAAATGTTTGTCCTTTCTTCTCTATTTTCTCCCCTCTCCCCAAAAAAAGGATAACAGTGGCGAAAGAGAACAAGTCATTTGGCTTTGCACAGACAGTTTCTCAAATTACCAGTTTGTATTGTGTATTCTCAGAGATAAATGTGGATCTATTTGTCCACCCACTTGGTAGAATGCAAAACATCAACCTATTTAAGAATGCTCAAAAAGGACGAGTATATACAGAGAATGATCCGGAATGCAGGCACTGGTATGCCAGGGTTTCTGGGCAGAGATCCTGGCCCATAAATTGCTTAAGTTCTGAATCTTTCAATTAATCCCTCTGTTAGGTCAAGTTTGTATCCTTAAATTAACTCCAGTGTCTCTGAGAATATCCCCATCTCCTACCTAATTATTATCTGCTGCTTCATGGTCTAAATACCAAAAGCTACTCTTTGAGCATATCACAAGTGAAATAGTAACTACTTCCCATGCCTGTTGGAGAAGTAATGGTCCAGGCTAAAGGAAAAATTAGACTAAAATCTAGACAACAAATCAATTTCAGATGAAATACACTGACCAATTCAGGTTCTAGAGGGCAGATGATGAAATACACTTCTCTTAGTGGGGAGGGTAGAAGTTTTTCTGACAACCAATGCAAAGTGTTCTATAGATGCGGTTCCTCTATTGGTCAATTTTGTATAACTTTTTTTTCTTTGTTACAGGGAACATTTCATGGGGACAGGTGGGACTAAATTTGGAAATAACTGATATAAAAAACAAAAGACAAAGAAAACTAAAAATTACTGTCCATCAGATTCCTTTCAACTTATGTCTGGAATAAATCAAAATCAAGTCAACATTCATTGCTTTTTCTATTTCGATATCAACTAAAGAAATCTTTCAGAAATTAGTGAAAAACAATTATATGGAAAGAGTTCATCAGAAATAGTGTAGCAGACAATTTTATATTATGAAAAGCAATTGATTTAAACCTTGTTAGTGACTGGAGGCTTTACTCTAATAGCATAATGATGAATGAAAAAGTAGGCAGAGATCTGCTCACATAGACATGAATCTATATCAGCAAGCATAGCATCTCTCTGACCATCTTATATTTCTCACTAAGTTGCATGTTTGCAGCTACTTATACACTAAATCCCTCCGGGCACCATTCTGTTTACTGTACACCATCCTGGAAAATAATATGGAATGAGCTCGCTTTGGCAGGTGAGCTGAGAATCAGGCAGTAAATATTTGGATCAGGTGAAGAAGACAGGCCAGCAACTTCCTAGGACCTCCTTGTCCACTAGGATAAGGGGTTCATGTTCTAAGACAAGAAGCTGCTTTATTTCTCTTCTCACTACTCCAGGAAGGCTGAACAGAAGTAAGGGAAAGGGAGACATCTGACACAAATTAACTTTAAACAAAGAGACAAAATGATATAGTGAAAAGAATTTTAAACAAAAGTTTAGGAGAAATCTGGATTCAGATCCTGACTCTGATATGTACTCGATGTCTGAACTAATAAGCCTCATCAGTAAATTTACCTCATCAGTAAAATGAGGGTAATAGCTCTAGTGTCTAGTTCACAGGGTATAAAGACAAAAATGAGATCATAAAGCATTTAGCAAATCTCACAGTGCTAACATAAAAAATGTCAGCTATTGTTATAAATTATTATTAGAAAAATTTCCAAGTCAGCAAATGTATGTTTAGTAGCTCCTGTCTTTTCGTTTTCCTAGCTTTTGACACATCCTTTTTCCCTTTCCTTTCCAAAGCTTTCATTTTAGCTACCTATGCCAACCCACTTGCCTCTCTCCTTTGCTGCAACACTCCCACATTCCAAAATTACTTTTTGCTTCCTATTCCCTATTAACTACATCAAAATTCTCATTTCTTCAGCGCATATCAGCTGAGTGTTAAGAAAACAAATGCATAAAATGTCAATGTCTGATAACCTGCACCTCTCAACTAGAAAAGATCTCTGCTAAAATTTCATCTAGTAGAGGAAAATATTTTGGGACTGGAAAGTGAGTGGTGTGTCTTTCCTTAAATCATCTCATTCAACCTACTCCCCTACATGAGGCAGGTTTTGCACGAGAAAAGGGAAGAAGGAAGAAGATTTTTGTGATGCCTAGTTCCCTTCTCCTTCAGGGAATTGAAGGTTGCCGTTTCTACCCAGCTTGCTCAGTATATTCTATCTTATCCTCTAACTTTAGCATTCTACCCTGCAAAACCTAATCTTTGAACCACAATGAAAAGAAATGGTTGCAGGAGGTGGGGAACGGCCAATGTAGTCACTGTACTGTACGCTGAAGAGGAGTGCTGTCCTTGGTGTCTGGAAGAAATGGGTTCAAATTTTACAAACTTTTCTGAATGTCAATTTCCTTATCTACAAAATGGGGATGATGATAATAATAGCTTTCCAGAGGATTGTTGTAATGACTAAATGAGATTACATATCACTTTGCAAATTGTAAAGTTCTATATAAATACACAAATAAATAAATTCTATATAAGTACACAGTTCCTCTCACTTGACCCCCACATTACTTGGTTTGATTATCTAATAGTAATACTAATAAGAACCATTGAATCAATGGTTTATCATTTATACATAATAGCTATGCAGGACAATAAACAATTACGAACATTACTAACTAGGATGGCTAGATTTTGCCGTAATTTTTATTTAATTAAAACACTAAACTCTACTTATATAAACTCAATTTCCTGGTTGTTATCCATAGGATCATTCAATCACAACTTTAACAAATTAAAGGAAATTCTGTCTACTAGATTCTACATAAGCTCTTCATCCTGAGCTACTGGAATTTTATAAATGACCCCTTCAGTGGCTCTTACTAAGTTGAATCAGTACAAACAACAGGATGTGGAAAGAAAGAGCATGGTGGAAAGGCAAAAATAATTACACCTATTAGTAAGTTACCCGGTAGAGACTAAGAAGGGAAGTTGCAGAGAGCAATGTCCCCAAAATTACTGCCATAGACTAGGAGAGAAGTAGAACTAAACTGTGACCCAAAAGCAACTTTTTGAGATTCCTTGTCCACTGCAAGAAATATTGATGCCCCTGTCACTAATCAAGCAGGTACAGGTAATTCCATCCCTTTCACCCACTTGGGAAGGAAAGTGTAACTGAGATCTAATTTTTAAGACCTTGAAAGCTCAAAGCATCTAACTTTGGGAGAAAAAAGAAGTACACATTTTTGTACTGATAATAAATACAGCTGGGGAAAGGAAACTTTCATTTTGGGGGTCATAGTCTAAAACTTTAGGGAAAAAAGGCCAACAAGTTAGGAAAGTAGCCTTACTAGGAGACTCTTAAAGCTAGAAGAGATTTTAAAAATCATTAAGTCCAATCTTTCATTTTACAGATAAAGAAAATGAGACTCAGAGAGACAAGATAATTCGACCTAGAATATAAAATTAGTGGCAGAAATGGGATTTGAAACTAGGACTCCCAAATTCATTCCATTTCTCTTTCTACCACAGTAGGATGCCTCTAGAATTTTGCTAGGTATGGACAATTTATTTACACTCTGCTTTTCCATTCCTAAGGTGCTCCTTATGTTAGCAGGTACATATAGCTCAAAAAGCAAACAGTACAGATAGTCTTAAAAGTTACGTCCTGAAATAGAATCCTATTTTTGACAAGACTTTTATTCAAATAGTGTTGACAGCATGAATTAGGCCCTAAATGGGCAGAAACCGAATTCTGAAGAACTTTGCCAAGCACAGTAGTATACTGCAGGAAGAACCAAGCTACCTTTGTCAGCTGTTGCTCAGAAGAAAAACCCAAACCAAACACAGTGTTTGCTCTGCTGTCTGCCCACTGGCCGAATTTCTGCGATGTTTTGGTGAAAGTCATATTAGGTGTGATGGTGCTGTTGATAATCACCTGCAAAAGAAAAAAAAAGAGTACAAGGAGAAAAATCTACATTAGAAACCAAACTGTCTACTTTTAAGTCAAAATATTAATTAATAAACTACCTCCTCTGCTTAGATATGTTTGGTACTCATTTTGAGGGAAGAGTTCAGTTAAGGAACAGCAGACAGTGAGTCTAAATTAGGATCCTCCAAATTGCTGGTGGGAGAAATGATTTTCTAACCATATAATATTTTGGAGAACTGCTATTTATTTTCCCCTAAAAGCTGCCACCGACTAGAACTCCCATTCGGTGGCACCAATGAGCCCAGAAATGTCATTCCTTTCTCTCAAAGGGTAGCTACGACTGTAAGTTCCAAGAATTTCAGTGGTCACTCACATGCAAACCAGTTACCTAAGCTTCCTAATCTGCATATTCAAATGAGAAGGTAGTCAAGCCAATCCTAAAGAGTCTTCTAATCTTCTAGCTGCCAGAATCCCAATGGGAGCTTCTTGATCAACCATATCTTTCTTTCAGCCCCAGCACTTCACATGGTTCCTGGTATAAACTAAGCACTTAAGTTCTTGTTGAATGACCCCCTGAACACTACCAAATGAACTCCCTCTGGATTTTATGGCTGTGGTTATTTTGCTTAATCACCTCCCTGCTCCCCTCTCCAAGGCTGCATTTTTACCCTATATGCTTAAAATTAAATGATGCCAGCTGCTAATCTTTAGAAAGCCAGGCTACTCTCTTAAATGCTGAAAGAAAAAAATTACCAAATTACCAAGATTTGTACTGAACACACTGAGGTCACAGTCACACACACACACACACACACACACACACACACACAAAACTTGTTCATTGCAAACAACTTCAGTTAATTCATCAGTAAGTAGAAATGACTGATGCCTTTTGCTGTTTTGAAAGAAGGATGAATGTCAGAGATCCAGAGGACACTGGGTACCTGTGTGGGGAGGGGAGAAGAGGAAGAAAGATTTCCTTGAAGGGAAAAAAGTGTTGAAAGGGAAAGCTTTCTAAGAAAAAAAGTCATGACCAATATTTATGGATGACTATGATTGGAAATTTTTTTAAAGCCTTAGAAATGTAACCTACTTGACAAGACACAGTTTGCAATCTTGATTGTTTCTAGTTATTTACAGGTGGTTTCTCTCATTAGAATATGAGCTCCTTGAGGGTTGGAACTGCTCTTGTCTTAGTTTATCAAAGTACCCAGCATATTACTAAATGTTTAATATTTGTCTGTTGACTGACACTACAGGGAAGGAATGGTAGGCACTTGAGCAAGAGTCCTAAAAAGGGAAACTACCAGTATACTCACTAATTAAAGGGACGTTCATATTTGTTGACTGTACTCAACTAATAACAGTCTATATACCCCAGAACCACTATTTTATCAGAGGAGAGAGAGATTTCTTAAGTATGTATGAATTCCACAAAAAGGTCAGTGGTAGAGAAATAACAGATAAAGAGAGAAAGCAGATTATCTCTAATAGGAACTCACAGGAGAGAGAGCAAAAAGGAAGATACCTACAAACTTGCCTTCTTGGAATCACATACTAAATAGTCACAGAAAAATGTGGATTTGACAACAATCATTGTTGAGGAAGACAATAAAGAGATTCCATGCAAAAAATGAGAGAGAAAATTATGAGCTCTTACAGGGTTTTCACTGAGTCCTGGTCTATGTCAAAACAGATAAAAACTTCTCGACTGCTTTTGGAGGAACTTTACCAGTAACTCTTAGATGCCTCCACTAATATATTCTTCCAAAAACTTCAAACACCCTTTACATATTTTAAATCCCTAGAAATAATAGGAAATCAGTCTGGTCGCAGGTGGTTATAGTCCCTGAATTATCAATTGGATAGTGTAAGGCATATAACAGTCCTTCAATAAATATTTGAGGAATGGATTTTTTCTAAGGTAGCTCTCAATTCTAAGACTCTATGAATATATTACAATCATACTATAGTTCCACTCAACCCAACCAAAGGACAGATAGCCTGTCTACCTAACTAAGCAAAAGCTTTTGAAAGGTCATTTCAAAATTATACCTAGTTAATGGGGGCTAGGAAGGGGGTGGGGAGATGATTCCTTTTTATGGCCAACTGTTCCAAAGGCATCAATGAGTCAAACATTACTAAAGGCTTACTATGCACCAGACACTGTGCTGAGTTCTAAGGCTACAGAGAAAAGGCAAAAATAGCCCCTGATCTCAGGGAGCTCACATTCTAATAGAGAAGACAAAACGTTTATAAATAGATACATAGAAGATATCAGAGTATGTAGAAGGTAGGAGGCGTAATGAAATCAAGTAGAATGATAGTCTAACTAATGAATACTATGTATGAGCAGAAAGCTCCTGAGAAGGAAGTTCATCTTAAGCATGTTTCTTACTAATCTGTGAAGGCCAAAAATCTCACTAACATCTTATATATGTAGTTAAGCAGTTGAAGGTAAAGCAGGCCTATGCAAGCTTCTACAAGCCACTAGCCCTCGGTAAGCCTCCGACAACATCCCCAGCTTTCCCTTTCAACACTTTTTCCCTTCAAGGAAATCTTTCTTCCTCTTCTCCCCTCCCCACATAGGTACTCAGCGTCCTCTGGATCTCTTGACATTCACCTTCTTTCAAAACAGCAAAAGGCATCAGTCATTTCTACTCACTGATGAATTAACTGAAGTTGTTTGCAATGAACAAGGGGTGTGTGTGTGTGTGTGTGTGTATGTGTGTGTGTGTGTGTGTGTGTGTGTGTGTGACCTCAGTGTGTTACCTAAGCAATTTATTTCCAACTGTGTAATGAAAAATGGGAAAGTGGATGGGGAAGGTAACTGAAATCACACCGCATGGTGCTTATTCTGCTGGCACTGAAGATAAATCTAATTAAGTTCTTTCAAGGTAACTGAGAAAGAGGAAAGTCCAAAGGGAGAATCTCTCCCAGGTCCTATCTCCCACTTCCCTGGGGAAGCCATCAGGAGCATCTTGCAGATGGAGATCTAATTTCTTGATATCAAAAAGCTGCCTGGAGTCGAGATGCCAGGCTTTCCTAGTTACCAGCAGTTTTTTCCTAAGAACTTGGAAACAAGTCAAGTCAACAGGCATTTATTAAGTGCTTTTTATGTGCTAAGCATTGAGTTAAATGCTAGGATCCTTCCCATCTTTCTTCCCCTTCTTTTCCCTGCTTGGGCACAGGTCAGCCTCCCTCCCTTAATCTTGATCCAACTTTCCATTACCTCCTACCTCAAGACTCTCAGATGCATATTTTATATTTTCCAACACATCTGAGGCTTCTTTAGTTAATATATAATTACCTTTGTATACCTTTACCTCCCTTATCTGCCATTCTGAAGGGTGTCCAGTGTTTCTTGAATCATTTCTACCTCTGATAACAGATGTTTCTGACAAAGTAACTAGAATGTGTTTTGCTTAAAAAAAGAGTGACTACAGCCTTGGGAAATACACTAAAAAGTACCCAGATCAATTACTCTAGTAATACAAGGCTTAAGGCAAGTAAGGCCTCCCAGCATGAGTAATTCAATATCTTCCTGGAATAGATTTTACTACATATTCTAATGAATACTTCATAAAATCCATAGATCAGAAAGGGATCTCCCAGGTCACCTAGTTCACAAATACGTACCAATGATATATTTTGGGAAGGTAGGAAATAGTATATGTTAAACAACTTGCAGGGAATATTTCACAGATAGTTCATAGGAGTTTATAATTTTAAAGCTGTAAATGTGTCAGTCACTATGTGACCCTAACTATCGCTTAGAGGACTGATGTCTAAGGAGTTTAAGTCACTCACCCAAGGTCTTACAGCTCATACATAGAGCTAGGACAATACTATGCAAATGACAGTGGAAGACTCGGGTGTCTTAATTGCTGGGTCAGTTCATTTTTTGTTGCATGATGCCTTTTCAAATGATGGTAGCAAATAACCCCTTACGAGTTCTAGGAAGCTCAAGAAATGCTTATGGACCTCACTGCCCTAAAGCATACAAAACAGAAGAAAATAAAATGGCAAAATAGGAAAGGACATGAATAGTGAGAAAAGATTCCAAAAAGACACTACTAGCAAATGGCAACAGCATTACCGCCATATTTTGCTTACTGTTGACAAATGTATACATTTTTTTTAAATCTCCAAAAAGATCTACAACCTAAGATCTCACGTTTATAGATAGCTTCCAAGACAACAATGGTTAGCAGTAAATTTTAAATCCTCTTGTATTGACACAAAAGAAACTAGGGTGTTTACTTTTGTCAGTTTTTTAGACATGCAACATAGTTTACACAATAGATGTATTTTTCAGAAATGAATTTTATTATCAACATAATTATGTTTTAATTGCCATAAGTGATCTCTTTCTCTCTTTTAAACTCCTATAGATTTTATTACACTGCTTGGTATTATAGTTATTCATGTACATTTAGTATCTTCTATACTATATAGGTAGTTCAGTAAATGAGGCAAAGTTGGGGAATGGAAATCATTGACCTTGAAGTGGACTTCAAGTCTTGACTCAGCTTCTACTAGCTAGCTGTGTGACTATGGGCAAGTCACTTAACCTGAGTCTCACTTCCCTTATCTGTAAAATGGGAATAACTGTATTTGCATTATTAACCTCAACGAGTTCTATATTCTGGTTTAATCAAATGAATATACAACTAAAGGTGAAATGACATATCTGCTATCCCAGATAAGGCCCTAGAAAAGGGGTTAGAAAAGAGTCAGATTTAGAAAGGTGGCCAACTGGTTACCAGCCCAAGAATGCAAAATGCTCAACTCTGCCAACTTTAGCATGTAGTTTGTCTATATGAAAGCATCAATTACTCCCCAGCCAATCTGCTTCCTTTGGAAGACAAGCATGAGTCACACAGTCAGTCTAGAGGATGTTTTGCATTTGAATGTGAGAAGCCATCTGGACCAGCCCAAGCACTGAAAGTGGATGTTTGGATTGCATATTCCCAGCCTTTTCTTGCTTTGCTCTCTTTCCAGTAGAAGGACAAATGAAGAACCTACAAGGGACATCCTTAATTAGGGTTCTTCGTTCCTGATTTCTTCATTTAGAATAAATTAGAGGATGACTTGGCATGTTTAATCTTTTTAAAAGGGTCAGACTATATCAAGACATTTTCATGATCAATTAATCAATAGACATTTATTAAGCACCTAATTACTAGCTGGCTAAGTACTATACTAGGAACAAGGAATAGAAAAAATGTCAAATAATCCCTGCCATCAAGGGACTTGCATGATCATTAGCTACTGGAAAGAATTTTGAAGAAATAGTTATAGAAGAAAAGAGAGTCTTCCCAATATGTAAAGTGCTTTGTTAACCTTATCATCATCTTCCTTGATAGACCGAAAGCTCTTGGAGACCAGACACAATCAACTCTTGAATGAGTCGTTGTAGAATTTCACCAGAAACAAAAATATGCTCATTGGACTCTGCTCTCAGCACCATCTTCTTTTTAAAAAAAATGAAAATAGAACATTTGTCTTCCTCTGATCTTCCAGTCCTTCTCCCACTTTCCATTATTTTTCCAATATCATTGACAAAAGCAAGGGAGTATAGACAACTGGAGATCAGAAGGATCAGGAAAGGTCTGGTATAGGAAATAACATCCAAGCTGTCCTTTGAAGAAAGCTGATTCCTAGTGTTAAAGATGAAAAGGAAGGGCACCCCAAACACTGGGGACCACTTGGAGAAATACACAAATTATGGTATAAAACTGCCATGGGATATTATTACACTATAAGAAATGACAAATGATGGATTCAAAGAAAACTGGGAAGACTTGTATGAACTGATTCTGAGTTAACTGAGCAGAAACAGTAGAATGATTCCCATGACTACAATTACATAAAGGAAAACTATTTATAAAACTTTAGATGTTAGATCCATACATTTACCAATTATGAAATCAGAATACTAGTGAGAAAGCACCTTTATCACAACTTGGCAGAGAGGTGATACACTAGAGATGTAGAACAAGCTACATGTTTACAGACATAATCTGAGTGTTGGTCTGTTTTGCCTGACTATACTTATGCATACTGGAGGGCTTCTGTTTGGGGAGCAGGGTTGACAAAGAGTGATACTGATTTTAAAAAAGGAAACAAAAGAAAGGAGTATCATAAAGCATTTTTAAAATATACAAAAGAGAATCAAGGCAAGTCCAGAAAGGGATACAGACAAGCAGGGGAGTTCTGGGTTTCTTTTTACTATTATGTTAAATATATTGTATACTTGAAAAAACAAATCAAAACATTACATACAATCTTGTCTCTTCTTTGCATATTAAAATGGTGATGTTAATGTTTAAATCCATAATAAAAAAATAAAATTTAAAAAAACTGATCAGAGGTCAGCCAGTGATTAAAAAGCAAGAAGTCTTTCTTTTTTTGGTATATTTTAGTTCAAACAAGAGAAGAGTACATGGCTTAGTTTTCATACCCAGAATTGGAACTATTAAGGGGATGACATGGGTAGGGAAAAAGATCATCAAGGCAGCGCCTGCTGACTTTAAACCAGGGAAGTCTTCCCCTCTCTAGCACCCCAAAAAACAACTTAGATAAACGCTAAAGTGGGACTGGAAAGGCCAGGGAAAAGAAGACACAGCCATGGACATGGCCAAACCCACAGGCATAATGATCTTTAGGCTATAAAAGGAAGGAGTCCACAATGACCCTGAGAGAGGCTGTTCCCTGGACTTTACACATCATTACCCCAAGCGATAGCTGCACTCTCATCTTCCTTGTGTGGACTCACAGTTCAATCATTATTCCATAAATTGGAGCAGCTCAGAGATTCCGATGAGGGAAAGGGACTTATAGGAAGTGATGAGTCTTGCCTAAATGACTAGGAATCTGAGATTTTCTAATATGAAAAGTTATAGGGACAGAGGAAGGTACCAGACAAGAGAGGAAGAATGTCTGAAGCACAGACGACCTAGACAGAGAAGAAGGAAAGCCTTCCTGGAGTCAGAAAGCCTACCTGGTCCCTCATAGCGCCATTTTAGAGTTTTCTTTGTTTGTTTCATGGATTGCATAGCAGACAGAAGGTATTGCTGGAACCACACCTAAAACAATTCCAACATGGTAGCGGCCTTCCAAAGTTCGTATTCTACTGGCACAGCCTTAGAGAATACAGAGACATGATCACACCACAATGAAACTTTAGAACAGAAACTTTTGGAGGAATACAAAATCTAATGGGGATAAATATAAATACCTATCTTCAGATTTTTTTTAGAAATCATCTGTATAAATATAGGATGGGGGATATGTAGCTAGATAAGTGTTTGTGTGAAAAATACATAGACCCTTTGTTTCACATATACCCAAGGAGATTAAAGACAGAAAGGTCCTCTATGTGTGTACATACACACATGTACAAATATATATGTCGATATATATACACACATATATAACATATATACATATATCTCACAACATTTTTGTGATATTTAAGAACTAGAAATAAGGCAAATTAAATACCTATCTATGAGAATGGCTCAACAAATGATAGTATATTCATATAATGGGACAATGATGTAACATAATTACAAATATGAAGAATCCAGAGTAGCATGGAAAAAACTGTGTGAAATTATACAGAGTGAAATAGATAGAGCTAAGAAAACTATATGTATATGTAAGTATGTATGTATGTATACTATAACAATATAAATAGAAAGAACAAAAAAATCTGAAACAGAAACCAGTGTAATTATAAAGGCCAAATCTGACTCCAGAGAAGAATTGAAAACATACCACTTCTATTTCCTATTTGCAGGGGTGGAGGACAACGGGCATGAAATGTTGCTACCTTCATCTCTTACAATGGAATATTGCACATGCTGTCAGACACAAATGGTGCATCCATTAGTTTTGCTGAACTGATCCCCCTCCCATTAAAAAAATAATCTTTCTTACAAAGGATAGGTATCTGGGGAATCAAAAGGGAGGATACATTTAGAAATGGGGTTGACGTAAAAAGAGATATCAATAAAGACTTTTTAAAATAAAGAACTGAGAATATTACTGCACAACAAATACAGTATGAATAAACAGTGGTAAATTAGCATAAAGATAAACAAAAAAGTTGTTTGCTTTAACCTTATGCTGCATTAAGAGAAGCACGATACTCAAAACAAGGGACATTTTCTCTGCTCACATCCTATCTAGAATAGTGTATTCAATTCTGGACGCTACCTTTGAAGGACGAGACATCATGAGGATCCTGAGAAGGTCCAGAGGAAGGCTCAGGAAAGAGTAAGCACTGGACAAATAGGAACTAGTTGAAGAAACTTGGGATCTTTAACTTAGAGAAGAACTAGTTTATCAGTGTAAATGAATGCTATCTTACAGGATTAAAAGGCCTGTCATGTAGTAGATATTTAGTTTCTTGTGTTACCCCCCTCTCCCCCCGAGCAAAGAACTAGGACTAATGGGAAGAAATTGTATAATACCATAATTCAGTTCAATATGAGGTTGGTCTTCTAAAAAAATAATGAATAAAAAAAATTAGAAACATTAAGAGTTTTCTAAAAGCAAACTATTGTAAAGGGGAATCCTGTTCAGATATAGATTGGACTGAATGACCTCTGAGTTTCCTTCCAACTCTCAGAGGCTAATAAACCTAACACTTCCTCAGGTTTTTTTTTAAATGGGGAGGTTTGGTTTTGAGATTTCATTGGCATAGGTAAAACCCAATAAGGAAATTCTCTTTATCAATACAAATCTCCCAGTCTTCTGCAACTCATAGTTTTAGGGAGCTGACTGGGGAAACTGATAGGATAAATGTCTTTGCTAGGATCACAGAACCTGGATGTGTCAGAGGTGAGTCTTGAACCAAGGTAGACCTCTATACACCAAGACCCATTGTCTCTCATTGCACACTCAATAGACTATAACCTACCCTTTCTTCTATTTCCCCCTCTAATCTTTAGATTGGTTTTGTGGCCTCTCTGTATACTCTCATTTACCTTTTTCTTTTTGGTCCCACCCTTAGCACTGCAATGACTAAGTAGAGGAAAGAAAAATGAGGCAAATATTATCTTTCATGATTTATGTGCATAAAACTGGCATTTAAAGAACTCTCTGGCAACACAGCACACCAAATCCTGAGTCAGCCACATCACTGAAATTAGAAAGGTGCATTTGAGTGAGAAAATCCCACTTAAAAATGATTCCTGAACTGACAAATTAAAGTTTGTCAACAAATTGGGTATCAATGAAAAAGCACTAAGCAATTCTCAAGCAATTTACCAAAAAGTTCGTGACAGAGAAGTCAATATGAATGTTTCACTTCCTCTTGGGGTAAATACAAAGCTGAATATTGAAGAAACATCTAAAGAAGAAAATGATACAGGGAAGCTATTCAGAAAGAAGTGATCCGAGCCATTTACTTACTTAAAGCTTAACTATATAGCTCCCTCATCACCTAAAGGTTTTTGAACACAACTGGCACTTAAAAAGTTTGCCAAACAACAAGAGTTCTAGAGTTTGCTCAATCCTTTCTTAAAAGCAACTCTCGGAGATAAGTAGGAGTAGGTATAATACATATTCCTATCTGCCTCACAGATATCTATTGGGTAAAGAATTTTGTAGAAGCAGCTTAGTGACATAGCATCTAGAATACTAGAATTAGAGTCAGGGAGACCTCAGCTGCAATCTTGCCTCTCAGACATTAAGTAGTTGGATAAATTCAGGAAAGTCACTTAAGCTCTGTCAGCCTCAGTTTCCTCATCTGTAAAATGACAACAATAAAAGTATCTACCTCACAAGGTTGCAGTAAGGATCAAATGAGGTAATATTTGTAAAAAATTTTGCATGTTATTTAAATGTTAGCCATTGTCATATTATTACCATCATACACATGAAGAAACGGTGTGAATCAGAGAACGGAATTGATTTGCTCAAGTTCACTGAGATAGGAAGTATCAAAACCAGGATTTGAATTCAGATATTCTTCACTCAAAATATAGTGCTCTTTTTGCTATTCTACACAGCCTCAGGGAAGTTATAAACAGAAGGAAAACAAATTCACCAGACATTAGACATCACTAATAAAAAGACCTATTTTTTTCTATTTGTGCATATCTGCTTTTTAGACCAGACCTCTGATTTCACTGTATAAGCGGGTAATTGCCCACCCTTTTCCCCTCTGCACACACCAATGTATGTGTGTTCACCTTGCATGAAGTTGAGTTGAGCTCCTTTAATTCAGTGACCAATAAAGGAATTTCTTCATTACCACAAGGGTTAAGTCCTTCAGTGCTGAACCATATAACACCCAAGGAATTCTACTCCACCCTCAACTCTACTCATCCACTGATGGAAAATTCTCTAGCCAGAGAAGATGGGCTGCAGGACATTCCTGGTTGTCAACATTATAATTGGCATAATGTATTTCCAGTGAAGAAACTCCTTCTGCTAAAGCAGATCTGCCCCTGATTTGAAACTTAGAGATCTGTGTGGTAGAGAGTTGCCTAGGATAATAAGAGATCAAATGACTTATCTAGGATCATGGAGTTAGTATGTTTCAGTGGCAGCACTTGAACCCAGGTTGTTCTGACTTAGAGGCCAGCCCTGGGTTCTAAATTAAAGGTTGTTGAATTTGAATTTTAGGCTCTGATACTGAATAGAAGGGCGATAGGAATTTTTGTTGAGTTCTATCAGTTTTTTTTAAAAATGTTTCTATCATAATCTTTGAAAAGTGTTACAAAGAAAAAAACACAGTTAATACAGTAAATAGCAGGGCAATAAATAGAGATTTATGGTGGATATTAGGAGCAATAATTTGCTGAATAAAACATGCCATCTAGCAAATGTATAATCAGAAAAAATAGGTGGACTTTTCATCTAGTGAAAACAATTGTCCGATGAACTGTCCAACAGCTACAGTAGACATACCAAATATTAAAAGACCCAGACAGAAGTATCCAGCACACTGGGTAGATACTCTAGAAAGGATTTATGGAAGGATAGACAAATATGGAGATGATAGCTTCAGTGAAGAAGTACTAAAAGTCAGGCTTAATCATAATAACCATATTGGAGCAACTTTTCTCAGTGAGTTATTTGTAGTACAGGAAGAGACAGGCTCTTCAAGGCATTGTACTTCATATAAACTGTGCTATATAAAGAGTTCTTATAGTTCATTGTACTATATAAATAGCTCTTATAGAACCTGGAAAAAAGAAATCACCTCTCAGGGCAAATTATGGGATAATGGAAAGCACTAGATTTACAGCCAGGGGTTTCATTCCACAAGTTCAGATTATGTCATCATTAGTAAAGTGAGTTCTTTAAAATGTATAAATGAAAGGATAGAGATTGGAGAAGAGAAGACAAAATGCAGAGAGATTCTTGGCTTTTAAGTAGGGAGTATTTATCCTTGGAGCAGGCATACTAAGGTGACAATATTCAGACTAAATCTTGGCTCTGTGGGTGCTATTACCTTCATCAGTTAAGATAAAATTTGAAAAGACCATGGAAAGCTTAGGCTTTTATTAAGCCTGTGGTAGAATCAAATCAAAGCCAAGTACCAAGTGGGAACTGCCTATAACATACTGGATCCTAAATTATACACTAGCAGCATTGCTCTCAAAACCTGCAGTACTAAGGAGATTCCCACTTCTAAAACAGCTTAACGATTGGGAAATTCAGCTCATATTCATCTCAAAGGCATCAATAAAACACCAAAACAGGATGCCAGTAAATTTAAATGATCATGGCCACAGCTAAAATTAATCCATTAATTCACTGAACAAAAATTGTTTGTGCTAGGAACAGAGGAAATTACAAAAGAACTCAAACTAGTAAGTCAACTGAGTATTCTTTCAAAAGGTGTAATTTACAAGCCTAGAGCCAAGGAGTTTAGCAAGACACCTACTGAATGAAACTGAGTTCTTTTGAGAAGTGTGACCTGAGTGGTTCAGGGTCAGCCTCCACTTCAAAATACTTCCTTTATCGTCCTCAATGCCTAAAGCTCCACCAAAAGAATATCCTTCTTTAGTTTTCAGGCACCAGTCTGCTGTCAAAATGTAAAAGCTTCGTGCAGCAGCTTACTTACCATTGAATTGGGGGAAAATAAAACACAGAAAAATACAACTTTTTACATAATATTAGGCAATATTAAGTATCCAGAGGGTGATACAGTGAGTTGCTACCAGAGAATGGATGAAGCGGGAGTATATCCCATGGTGTTGTTGGTTGTTGGACCATGACATCAGGAAGGTGATGCCATGAGTTGCAAATGAATTGGATTTATGTGAGGCAGGGCTGTGCAAAGTTTCATTTTCTCCTCTGGAGCCATCTGGATCCAGTGGCAAGATATAGATAGAAAAGGACAACTGGAGATGGCCCTGGATGCAGTGGGAGACCTTGACCTTTTTAAGCTAAGGTCTTTCCCAGCTCTCCAGTTTTTCTCCGAGCTTTCCCAGCCTGAGGCAACACCCATTCAGTGACTAAGGTTAGGTAAGAAATGAGGCAAAGACTGGCTCACTTAATATCTCACATAAGGCCTAATGGAAAGATGGGAGACTTGAGGTGGACCTTGAAAGTCAGACCAGTTTGGTAAGCTGTCACATGAGGGGAAAGTCATTCTAAGACAAAGAAAAAAGAATTGTAGATGAGAATGGGTATTCAGGACACAGTGAGGGGACTTTGTCGTGTAGCTTCACTGGGGCAGTCATAGACTGTTAGAGCTGACAAGGATCTCAGAGATCAATTAGTACAATGCTGCCATTTTACAGGCTGGGAAACTGAGGCCTTTCAAAGTGAAGTGACTTGCCTAAGGCCATACAACTAGTATATGGAAGAAATAGGACTCAAAGTTGGGTCTTTTCACTCCAAAGTCTAAATTCAGTGCTTCTTCCACACTATGATTCATGTTGGGAAGAAAGAAATAAGATGGGAGAGGTGGGTTGGTAATTGATTGTAAAGGGCCTTGAATGCCAAGGTAATGAGTTAGGACTTCAGCCTATAAGCAGTGGAAAAACATTAGATGAGAATTATAATCCAGGGATCTATGTTTTTCAGGTATTTGGCTGCAGAGACAAGTAGATAGAATGCTAGGCTTGAAGTCAGACTAGCTAGGATCAAATTTTGCCACAGATATTTATTAGCTATATGATAAAGAGCAATGGTTTCAACTCCCAGAGCTTCAGTTTCCTCTTCTATAAAATGAGAAAAGTCCTATTTGCATTATTCACTTCACGTGGTGTTTGTGAGGAAAGTGCTGGCCAAATCTTAAAGTGCTCTATAAAAGTGAGTTATTATTATTAGGCAGAAGTGGGTCATGGGGCACAACAGACAATAGTGGTGATGTTTTGGAGCAAGTGACGTGTTCAGATTACATGGACTAAACACGAAGAGAAGCTGATGGAGGGATCAATGGCCTGGAATCTGATAGGACAAGCTGATGCCTTCCTTTCCATATATAGGTAACCCTCTCATATCCAAGTGCCTAGAGAACATTTCCATTTGGATGTCCAACTATTACCTGAAATTCAATACCATGCAAAACTGAACTCATTCCCCTATGCTGATCTTGGCATCGCATGACCTGAGTATGAATGCTGGTTCTGCCTCTAACCTCCTTGGTGTAACTGAACAAATCACTTGACCTCTGTGGGCTAGTTTGCCCATTTGTGAAAAAGGTCCTGGCCGCAATGACCTTGAAGGTCCCTTCCAAGCCTACATCTATGATCTCTAGAATTATATTCCCTCACTCACTTCCCTATTTCCATTACTTTAATCACTACATCCCCATACTTTTTGTGATAACAACCCAAAAGGAGAGTCAGCCCAAGTAACTTTGTGGAAATTTGTCTCTAAAACCTTCCCAGTTCCACATAAGCATCCTTCTCCCCCATCCTGCCTCTATTCCATAACTCTTTACTGTCATGTTACTCCCTAGTTATCCCCAATCTGAGCTTCTATCTGCCTCTACTACCTCCTACCCCTAAACAAAACCCGGCTGCAGTTATCTGTCATTTTTAGAAAAGCCTTGACAAATCCACATCTAGATATTAATAGCTTATAAGGTTTAATGTATCACATCTCCCAGGAACATTTGCATATTAATTGGGGACAATATTGAAAGAAAGAAATCCTAATGATGGAATTTTAAGCCTCAGGAACCAGTAGGGAAAATGTTTTGGTTGAGATTTTTCCCTGGGTCCCTCAAATAACATTATTCAAAGGAATTTGTCTTCTTGTACTAGGCACATCTTCCTTTATCATTGACTCAAGTCTTTTGCATTAGGCCATTTGAAATTTTCAAGACTACTCAAGTGTGAGATGGTCAAAATTACCGCACTGAGTCCCTTTCTTTTCTAGTCCTCATTTTCCTCATCTCTGAAATGGGGATGATAAGACTTTAAGGCCTAACCTCACAGATTTACCATGAAGATCACATTAAAAACGCACACACACACATACATGAAAGAGTTATGGAATGGTAAAGCTAAAGTACTACATAAATGTGACTTTTTTGAGTTCTATTTTTTCCTCCTATTTTTAGCTCCATCTCTGAAACCTGGGAGATCACTTACAGCCAAGAAGCTGTTTCACGCTAAGAGGACACATTGTTTGTTCAATGAAACAACTATTTAAGTTATTAGGTATTTTGTTTTTCCCTGCTGCACTGCCAGAGGTATCTGGCGTTTGGAAATGCCTACACAACTGCTAAAAGAGTCTGCAAGTTAATGCTGCAGCTATTCTAATGGTCAGTGGCCACGGCAGCTGAAGAGTTATTTATAAAGTCAACCGCTTTGTTCACCACTGTGTTTGCTCATCCGGGGAGCTCATTCTGGTGTGAGATTTTCGTGATTTTTTTTTAAGCTATCACTTTTTCAGTGTCTCATCTAGTTGGGTCATAACATGAAGGATGTGTTTTAATAACCAACAAGAAAAAATGTTCTCAGCACAGTAATGATTCTGAGTCACAAATGATGTGATATGTGAAATAACAGAATATAAAATATGTCTATAAAACAGAGAGACAGATTTCTTTTTTAATTCTAGAATTTATATATCCAAATGAGGGCTATTCTTTAAAGAACTCACCTTGGGAAGTTAGTGCTCATTGGTCCAAAAATGGGCCGCCATTTTCCTATCTTCCTATTCCAGGGAAATGAGATCTATTCAAAAAGAACCTTGTTCTGCTATTTATTACATGACCCGCGCAATCCTGGACAGGCACTTAATCTCTCTAAGCCCCATTTGCGAGGCTGTGAATTTAGGTAGATTAGATGATCTGAGGTTTCTTTGAGCTCTAAATCCTGTGATATTATGAACATATACAAATATATACTGAAAAATAAACCCAACCAATACTACTCCTCATATAATCATTCCTATTTTACCCAAAACTTGACATAACATACTCCTTACTCGACTTTAATTCCATTGTCTCTATAGCTTCGGTTCTTAACCTCACTACCACCCTATAATGCTTTAAACTCTGATCTTTCGCTGTGTTTATCATGCCAATCCATCATGCCCAGACTTGGAATACAGTCAGAGCTGTTTCAATTGACAAACCCCAAGGTAAAATGCTGGGAAAAGACACACAGCTACGCACATCTAGTCCACTGCAAATTTACATTGTCCTACTTCACCTGAACCCATTAACAACCCTTAGTTATCCCTTGGTTTCTTCTTTAGTATGTCTACAAAAATTACTTCTCTGACTTTTCTGAAGCTCCCACTCTTACTCACAGGGGTCTGTCCTCTTGGCAAGTAACTCTACCACTTTACTGAAGTCAAGGTCATCCATAGCTGTCTTACTGCCTAGCAAAAGTAGGTGATGGAAAAGGCTGAAGGCAGGAAGACCTCCTACAGAGTTATTACAATAGCCCAAGCATAAAGTAGCAAGAGCCAGAACAAGGACTTGATAATGGCACTAGTAAGGATAGGACAAATCAAAGAAACCTAGTGACAAAAGAACTGATAGTGTTGGATGCTTATTATATTAAAGGTGTTCATGAGAATTTCTACCAAGCTTTAATTCTAGGTTATTAAGAAAGGAGAGAATAGTTGAATGAATGAATGAAAAAAGCACTTATGTTGAAGAAATCACTAAGCACTGGGAGTACAAAGATTTTTTTTAAACATAGTCCTTGCCTTCAGGTAGTTTATATCCCAATAGGAGAAGACAACTCTTACTGAGCAGGTGTGACCAGAAACTTACTTATAGTCAGATAGAGAGCTAAGTGGCTCAGTGGATAGAACACCTGACTTGGAGTCAGGAAAACTCGAAGTGCAAATCTGGCCTCAGCACTTACTAGGTGTGTGCCCCTGGTTAAGCCATTTAACTCTCTTTGCCTCAGTTTTCTCATCTGTAAAATGAGTTGGAGAAGGAAAAAGCCAACCACTCCGTATCTCTGTCTAGAAAGGGAGTCACAAAGAATTGGATGGGACTGAAAATGACCAAAAGACAACAAAAGCAAGGGTGGATGACTGAATGGGATGCAAAACAGAAGCACAATCTGGTTAGTAGGATCATCCAGTAGATACAGTGGGATTGGGTTGGACTCAAGGGCAAAAGATCTGAAACTTAGTGGGTTATCTTCAAGTACTGAAACATGGATTCTGAAAGGCTCAGGTATTTCCAAGTGACAGCAAGATACCCACATGAAAATATCCAATGACTATTTAGAATTATTAAGCAAGAGGTACAAATGAGGGGATCATCACCATCCCAGAAGCCATCAGAGTAGAAAAGCTTACAGAAGAAGAAACTGGAGAGAGAAAGAAACAAAGGATTGATCCATGAGGGATGCCTGCACTATTAAAGGACTGGGAAAAAAAAACCAGAAAGGACATGGTTGGAGAGGTAGGAAGAAAAGTAAAATGGTTTATAATCACAAAGGGAAGGGGAGACTTTCAAGGAAAGGTTTGGACAACAATATCAACCACAATAAAGATGTCAAGGCAAATAGAGGTCATGAAAAAAGCCACTGAATTTGGAAAGAATTAAGTCATTGGTGGAACTTTAGAGAAAGCAATTTAATAAAATATTAGAGAGAGGAATCAGATCAAAGGGGATTAAGGAAGTTAACGGCATAATATGAATAAATGAAAAAAATGTATTAACCACTTATTATGTTCTGGGCACTGTCCTATGCCCTGATGCAGATACAAGCAAGCAGGAAAGCTCTTTCAAGGTTACATTTTAATGGGGGAGTCAACAGAAAGAAAGCAGGGAGAGGGGTGTCATGGTTTGGAAATGGTTGAGAAGTGTCATGGTGACCTGTTTCTGGGCAAAACAGACTGAAAGATCCCCTATGAGAGCCCGGGGTCCCAGAAGCAGAGTTCCAATTCTGAGAGGGATGTGGAAAATGGGCCAGATTGGAGGCAGTATGGTTTGATTTTTCTGACAAAAAAGTTAATGTGACCTTAAGGTGCATCAGTAGATCCATTGGTCAGGCACTGAGAAAAATGAACGTTATCTCATATTTGTTTTGTCCTAGGTATCCTATTTAAAGTGGAATATTGAGAAGCTAGAGGATGTCTAAAGGAAGGTGGATCAGGTTGCAAGGGGATTCAGGACCATGTTAAGTGAGTGGTAATTGAGGAAACTAGTGAATGATAGCTTATGTAACTTCAAATAATTGCAGATCAACATGTGGAAAAGGGAACGGATCTGACTGATACAATCCTATCTTCTGAAGCTATCCAATGTAACAGAGATGTGGGCATCAATGAGGTGTAGCTCAAAGTACTGGATCTGAAGTCAAAGGATGAGAGTCCCAATCTCAGCTTTGCTTTTTATCACCTCTGTGAACTTAAGCAAATCATGTAAACTTTCTGGACCTTCATTTCCTTTTCGATAAAATGAAGGGGGAAGGAGGTAGATTGCAGATTTCCAAAGATTAAAGATTCTGCTCCTAAGAAGCTATAGAGGAGATTCATGCCTCAGAGGCAAGATTAGACCAAGCGACCTCTAAGCTCCCTGTCTCTCAGAAGCTATAACTCAGGCAGAATGAGTAGAGAGAATTGGAGGCACTACGCTTTCAACAAGATTTGGTTGTGCAAGCAAGAAAAGCAAGAAATCCTGGAGGGGGCAAGAAGTTCAAGTAAAGTTATTATTTTTTTAGACAGTGACCTACGTACGTCTGAAGGCAGGGGGAAAGGGGTCAAAGGAAAGATTCAATCATTAAAGGAGAAGGTACATATGAGCAAGATTTCTCAGGAGTTGTCAAGGCATCTTTGGCATCATTAGGTCTAAAACACAAGTAGAGAAGTCTGCACAGCAGAGAAAAAAGAGGCCTTTTTCCTCTGAAATTGAACAAAGGATGAAGTAACTCAAGAAATATGCCTAGGAAAGTGAAAATAAATAAGATTACATCTTATCTAAATTTTATATTTCCTCTACTACTTATCACCATGCTATAGACATTGTGTATAATGACAGGTGGCACACTGGCCCTGGAGTCAGGAGGATGAGTTCAAACTCAGCCTCAGACACTTACTAGCTGTTTTTGTTTGCCTCGATTTCCTCGTTTGTAAAATGAGCTGGAGAAGGAAATGGCAAACTACTCCAATATCTTTGTCAAGAAAACCCCAGATGGGGTCATGAAGAATTGGACACAACTGAAAATGAACGAACCACAACAAAATGCACATTGCACAGACTCAAAAATCTTGGCTGAGTTGATGAATCATGACACATGAACAAAGCTATGCTGGGTAGCTGCCATCTTCTCAATAAAAGAGGTGAAATTATTGACCAAGAGCAAATTTGGTAGGGGAAGGGACAGTGAAAGTGTTCTTCGGCTGGTAATTGTCACAGTGGGTACAATAGGTCAGATAAACAATGGAATCTGGGGCCATAGTTAAAGCAACACTGATGTAGATGATCATGGAGTCTAAGTTGGTGAAGAGATTGAGGTTAACCAAGAGAGAATTAGAGTTTAGATACACAAAATTGGGTGAAGCAAAGGATCAAAAAAACCCCAAAACACCATGGCGGAAGAACTGTGGTCCAGATTGTGGAACTGACAATAGGTTAAAAAGGTATCATCAAAGAAAATAATATGAACCTCAGGATTTTGAAGGGGAACCAGTACTTTCTAAGCATGAGATCAATGGTATGCCTGTGCCTGTTTGTAATATTTATGAAGTGGAGATAGAGAAGCAGCAGCATTGAGGAGGACACAGTCGACCTAAGTAATGGGCCTAAGTAATGACCTAAGTAAAGCTGACATGCTCAAGGATGACAGCAGGCGACAGGATGGAACCAGACACAAATATCATCTATTAAGGTAGAAAAGGAGTAAGGTAAATAATGGTGTCAGTCATTTCAAGTGGGTGATAGAAACAGATAAAATAAATCCCTCAAATAAAAATATTCACATCCTAAAACATATTACTGTTCCCTAATTTGAACACTGACAGACTTTGCCTACCCACTTGCATACCTCCCTGGACTCTTATCTTCTAGTACTTGAGACTCTGCATGTCCAAGATGGGACAGGACCAAATGATCTAATTTCTCAATAGTTTTAGGGCCTCTACTCATTTAAAATAAGTATGCTTTGACTAGATTTTAATGGAATAATCCTGGACTTGGATCTGATGGCATTGATTAGAATCCTGACTTTGCCTCTTGTTAGCTATGCCTCTACCTCCTTATCTATAAATGAGAATAGCATTTACTCTATTTATATTACAGAACTGTTGAGTGAATCAAATCACAGAATGGATTTCATATCAAATGTTTTGTAAATGTAAAACACTGCATAAATTTCAAGTGCTGTAGTACTTGAAGTACTTCACTGGATCTATGATCTCATCAATGTGGATATTCCCTCCATCAATAAAGATTGCAACCAATCCCTGCCTTCTCATCCTGTGTTATTCTTACCAATATTCTTCCATAAATACTCTATTGAAGAACCACCCACCATGCTAAAGGCTCTCCTTCAGGACTTGGCACATTTCAATGGGAACCAAGACAGCACATATGGTGTCCCTCTGGGATCCCTCATTTACCCTACAAAACCAAGTCGTTTCCATTTCAGATCATACATATCTTCAAGGGTATTGTGTATTTCACTCCTTGATGGCAGATCATCACAGAAAATAAGCTGCAGCTCATTTGTGCCTGACCTAGCATTCTTCCATTGGTTATATAAAACATTAGGATTAACACGTATTTTCAAGCTTTACTAATATTCTTTTTTTCCATCAATTTCACTTCTGAAGTTATTCCTTCTTCCCTTCCCATAACAACATCACATACATAATTTTCTCTATACTTTTATGAATTCTTTTTATTCATCATTTCTTAGTGCATAGTACTATACTATTACATTCATGTACCTCAGTTTGTCTAGCCATTTCCCAATCAATGGGCAACTACTTTATTTCCAGTTCTTGACTATCACAAAAGGTATCTCTCTGAAAATTCAATTTATTTGGGACATTTCTACCTGTCTATTGGTCTTCTTGGGGTATATGTCTAAGAATAGGATACTTGAGTTAAAGAGTAAGAGTGTTTTCCATATTTTCTCAGCTTAATTCCAAATTGCTTTCTATGATGGTTGGACAAATTCAGTGACCTTCCAACAATGCGTTAGTGTCTCTGTCCTCTCAGCTCTTCCAAGAATTATTATTTTCGTTTACTGTCATCTTTGCCAATCTGATGGTCAAGAGGTAGAACCTGAAAGTTGGTTGGACTTGCATTCATTTTTATTCATTAAAAAATACAGCTTCATTATACTGAGTATCCTGGTGCATTTTTGTATACATGATGTTCAATTCTACATCTCCCTATCACTATTACAGTGATTCCTTAATGTCAAGATTTCAGGTCTACACTCACCAAATTTTATTCTGATGAATTAAGACACAAATAGTGCTACCCTTCAGCCTTGTGCTGGACCCACAGATGTATGCTACCTTTCTACTGGTATTGGACAAGTTAACTAGGAGAACCTCAAAATGTTTTCCCTTACCTCTGACTTGGGCTAATTTCTTCCCTGTCCACCTCCCTCTTTGTATATGGAAGCTCCTTATCTGTACTGTCAGACTGTCACTAACACTTCATCCTAGGCTGTCTCTAGCTATCTTGACCCTGGACCCAGATGGCTCCATAGGAGAGGGTGAGGCTGGTGACTTTGCTCAGCCCTCCCTCCCTTAAATATAATTCACTTACAAATCATGGCATCACCTTCCTGATATCACAGTCCTCTTGGAGAAGGAAGGACAGACAATAAGCTACTAATAGCTCAGCTAACAAGGCTGAAGAGTACTTTCTCTGGGAAAGTAGTTTTTATCTATAATTAAGTTCAATACATCCCTTGATAGCACAACACTCCAAATTACGAGTACAAACTCATCTCAGGGGTAGTAGATGAACTAAGAGGATTAGCTGTTAATGGAAGAAAATAGGCCATCCTGAGTCACTACCCCTACTCAAAATGACTTGGTGACACCCCAGGAGGGCTGAAGCTCAACATTACAGAAATGATTTGGGGTTTAATAGCTAACCAATGATCCCAAGAGGAAGTTTAAAAAAAGTAATTTGCCTCTTGTTGGGCATATCCAGCAAACTCCCTTCCAACTCTAAATCCTTATAAAAGTTTAAATCCACATCATGTCATCATAGCCTATTAGATCTAATATCAAAAAATATTTCTCTATGTTCCCAAGATACAACATGGCACCGGGGAAATAAATCAGACTAAGAGCAAGAAGAGCTGAATTTTCAATTTAGTGCTGTCACTATTTAGTACCTAACCTTGGGCAAGTCATCTCACCCTTATGGGCTTTAGTTTCCTCATTTTTCAAATGAGAAAGTTGGACCAGATTCTCTCAGCTTCCTTTTATCTATGTGATTCCATAATTCAAAAAATGTAAGGAAGAGGGTTATGAAGAATTGTAGAAAGAGTAACAAAGAAGAAAAAAAGGAATATAGTTTACAAGTACTTTGAGAGCACAGACCCTATCTTACACTTCTTTCTTGGGAATAGCAGTATCCCCCAAATGACCTGATCTCCTTCCAGCCACAACTCTACAGCTCTCATTGAGGAGGAAATCATTGTAAAGAGGGAATTCATACTACTCATCACCACCAAAAACAAATGGCCACGGTAGACACAGGAGTCCCAGTAGTGGGACATGCCATCATCAGAACAAGCAACTGCTGAGGAGTCACATCCGCTAAACTGAAGCAGCAAGGTCCCCTGAGGGAGAACAGGAGGCAGCATGTGTCAAGCAAATCAAGCCACCATGACCATCACTACTTAAAACCATAATTTCCCCTTAGACCTTAATGGAATTAGGCCAGGACCTTCAGCCCAAGAGCCCTGGAAATAGTAATATTCCCCAAACTACCAGACCTGCTTCTAGCCTAGCTTCCACAGCAATCATTGAGGGGATAAATCACTGTAAAGAGGGCTACACATTCCTTCTCACCATCAGTGACAATTGCTGACCAACTGCCATTAACATTCAAAAAAGCACAGGAGCCCTGGGTGTAGCAGTACCTCCCAAATCACCAGTCCTGTTTCCAGATCGATCCCCAAAGTCACCCTCTGAAAACATAACTCCAGAGGATAAAGGGCTACTCATCTCCACCAAATGCTAACAAAATGCTAAAATCCCCACAAGTAAGCCACTCTAGTTGAAGCAGCATATGCCAGGCTGGTCAGACAGTCACCACCACCATGATCATGGTTTCCTCTCAGATTCCAAAGGAAGATAGCTCAGAACCGAACCCAAAGCCTTTGGAATAGCACTGCTTTTAGCCCAGAGTCCTCAGAAATCATCCTGGGAGGCAATCTCCGTCTAGATGCAGCCTAGCAACTGCTCTTGCAAGTGTTAACAGCCAGAGTTACTGAAAATTCAGAAAAGATAGTTCTTGCCACCAAAGTCCTTGGCATTATCAAACAGTCCTACGTCAGAAACTGATATGATTTTATCAGTGGAAATACCATTAAGGAAGAGGTATTAACAGGTGCTGTGCTACTGCAACCTAAGAACCATGGGACTTTTCCATCTGGCTTGCAGCTGAAACCTTCCATATGTCTGTGGTCTCCTCCATTCAAATCTAAGTGGGTTTTCTGAGAGTAGGGACTGTCTTACTTTTCCATTTGTATCTCAAGCACTTAACATGGTGCTTTGCACACAGTAAGCAATTAATAGATGCTTGACTCATTCTTTCAAATCCTTCCGAGTGTAATGACATACATTTAGGCACACAGACCCCTTGAAAACTTTCTATAACTGAAGAATTTATGTCTTAAGGCAGAGATCACCAAACAGTAGATAGAAATCTAATATTTTTTAAAATTTTCAATAATATTTTATTTTTTCCCCAATTGATTGAGATCAATTAACCCAGAAGACCTTCAAATAAGTTACTGCAATAATGTCTCATTCTCAAACTGGTGTGCAATAACACTTGCTATTTGCCCACCACACCTAATTCAGATTGCTCAGACTTTGCTATGCTAAACAATGTTATAGAAAGATTCATCTGACAGGGATATGATGGATGAACTGTAAATGCAGTGGAACATGGAGGGGAGGAATCTAGTTAGGGGATTTCTATAATAGTCCAAGCATGAGATAGTACGGGTTTAGAGATCATTATGGTAGCAACAGAAATCAAAAGAGAAGAAAGAAAAGCCATTTTGAAGACTTGAAAAACTTACTAAAAAGTTATTGGGTGAAAGAAGCAGGGTTCAGCAATAACCCCTAGTTTTCATCTGACAGACAAGAAACACAGAAATAAGAAAATCAAGAATGAGGAAAAGGTATTTTTTGTTGTTGGGAAAGTGAAAGGGAAGGTTAGGAGGGACAGGGTTAGTTTTACATATGTTCAGCTTGATGTGATAAAGGCTAAATGGAAAATGTCTAGGAGACGAAAGGACTGATACTCAGAATGGAGTCCAGGGATGGAAATATAAATTATGTAATTCTTGGAAGTAGTTTCGTATGATTTTTAATTACTTTCTACAGAAGCATTGTCATACAAGCATATTTGTCAGATTTGTGGTCTCAAGGATGATACAGTTGTTACACACAGTTGATCTAAATTCGGTGAATTTTCAGAGGATACAAACCAATGTAGTAGATGTATTCACTTAAACACAAAAAGTAAAAGACAAGTCCCAACACACTGCTATTCTTGGTCTTGACTTTGGCTTGGCTCAGAGATTACACTCACACTTAACTCAGTTAACTGCAACGCAGGCAACCTTATCTTTCCAAGTAATAGACAAATTATGAATGGCCAGCAGATATATGAGGGGCTGTACAGTTCTTCATTGCACTGAAGTAGACAAAAGGGCCTGGGGTCTTTTGCTAAGTACCTTCAAGTAGCCAATCAGCTGTAGGTCAAATGAGACAATATAGCGGTGAGTAAAAATCCCTTTGCAGTCAAGGGACTGTACTCATGAATATTCATAGGCCACTCCAGTGGTCTCTACCTGTGCATAGCCCTGATCCGCCCCCTCCTCTGAGTGAAAGATCCCTGGCACAACCAGCCTTCATCAACAGGTAGGCAAGTCATGGGCATGCTAGTGCGCCCTCCCCTACCTTGGCTCCATCCACACTGATAATCCGATAGCTGTTTCTTGTGCTGTCATAGAAGTAGGAAACGGTGACTGCCTGCTTGCTTGCAGGCATCCAGTTCTTCTTAGTGTTGGGGTCTATTTGGAAGACATGTGCCCTGGTGGTGAAGATGGGTTGTTCTCTGGAATAGGGACGGACAGGAGAAATAAACATGAGTTTATGGAAGATGACACATTCCCTGCTTTCTTCAAAGCTTGGCGTAATAACATGATTAAAAGAAGCTTGCCTTCAGTAATACTGGAATTAATGAGTCTCCTGGGAACAAAGCCAAGGCAGTGTTAAAAAGAAATACAATAAATAAAATATCAAAACATCATTCAAGAAGTTTGTTGGTTGCTATTTGCTATTGTGTATGTGTGTATGTTTTAAGCAAGTTGTAAAATTGCTGGAGCTGGGGTAGTTCATTGATAATCTCATCCAATTTTATGTGGCTCTTTTTTTTTAACAACCTTGAGTTTTAACAGGCCAGGTTAAAGACAGGAGTGAGGATGAGGTGGAGTCCATGTGACTCCTCTTAGGCTGCAGGTAGGAGTCATTAACAAATTCACCTTTTATCTGTGTGATTCTCGTTCTCAAATCCTCATTCAAACCACCTGTCAATGCAGAGAAGCAGGAAAAACTCTGGTACGAGGGCATGGCCTTGGACTAGTCATTTAAGTATTGTGGGCCTCAGTTTCCTTACTATGTAACAGAGAGTTAAACTAGATTATCTCTTTCCAGTTATAAATCCCTTTATCCTATGACATATTGTTCTGTTTTCGTCAATGAATAGCTGTGGGTTACATCATTTCCTTCTCCCTCCTCCCCTTCACAACCTTTCCCATTTCTATTTGTCAGTGACAACAACATTCCCTCAGACACCAGGCTTAAAAACATAAGAGTCATCTTTGACTCATCCCTCTTCCTCTCTATAACCAGCGAGTATAAACTATAAATATTTTTTGCTTCCAAAGTTCTCTGGTATCTATTCCATCCATTCCTCTTCATTCCCATTGCCACCCTCACCCCCCAATCCATCCAGGGCTCCATCTTCTTTTACCCAACTTACCACTTGTTTAATGGCTTCTCTGAGGTCCCACATATGACTACCAAACTAATATCTTCCTACCACACTCCTTCCTTCATATAGGCCCTCCTGCAAAGGGAACTACGTTGTCTTCCCCTTGGTTGTCCATGTCCAACTCAAACACCTTTGTTTAATTTCTGAAGCTCCTGGATGAGTTGGTTCCATCCTACCTGTCCATATTTATTTACTACTAACCCTGTTCTAGTCAGACCAATTTCTTCATTATCCAAACTTGTCATAATATATTCTTTCCTTTCTGCCTGTACTCATGTTTTTCTTTTCCCAGGAAAGTATACCCTTCACTCTTGATGCAAAATGCCATCCACATTCAGAGAAAACTATGGAATCAGAATGCAGAATGAAGCTCACTGTTTTCTCTTGTGTTATGTTTTGTTTTTCTCATGGTTTCTCCCATTCAATTCTTCTATGCAACATGACTAATGTAAAAATGTGTTTAATAAGAATGTACATGTAGAACCCATGTAAGATTGCATGCTGTCTCAAGGAGGGAAGGAAGGAGGGGGAGAAAACTTAAAACTTATGGAAGTGATTGTTGAAAACTGAAAACAAATAAATTAATTTTTTTTTTTAAATATCGCCTTCTTTTTCACCTACTCAATTTCTACCCATTCTTCAAGGTTCAAGGCAAGTCTTACCTTTTTCTGAATTTCTATTACACTAATAGTCTGTACTATGCTATACTTTGTTTTTCTCTATTTCATATCTTGACTATCCATTATAAAGGACTTAAAGGGTAAAAATGACTGCCTTATATTACTCATGCATTCTTTATCTGACCTAACCAAGTGCTAGGCACAAAATAATTCATTAGATCCTTGACTGACAGCCATCTAACAAGCATTTATTAAGTTCTTGCAATGTACATGAGGTCATAGATTTAGAAATAGAAAGGATTGTAGCATTCACTTGATCCAAGCTTCTCATTTTATTCTAGGAACTACTTCATGAATTGAAGTCCCATAAAAAATTAATACTGAGGCAAGGTCTGGAGAGAGGCACATGTCTCTTTAGACTTTGCCTCTTAATTCTCCAAGGTTGGGTCAAGTTCTACTGAATAACAGAAGCACACATTGGAGAAGGTCTAGTATCCTGGAACTTCCTGGTCTAACGTGGAATTTAGAAAGTACCAATCTTAAGTGAAATGTTTGAAAATTAAGGACTTGCTAGTATGAATGTGATCACTGTAATATTATTGCAGAGTCTGAGACTCAAGCTGACAAGTCAGTTTTCATTCAAGTTAATTTATATTTATGATTGGCCATGGTCAATTCAAATACAATATTTCTTTAAAAATCCAGAAATAATGAGATCCTGCCAGACTGTCGAGGAAGAATGAAGAAGTCAGTGAAAACATTCGAATTATCTCTTTGATCTCTTCCTGCAAAGTGGAGGAGAAGTGTTTGGTTAGATGGAAAGATGGTTTTCTCTGGACTAACTTTGTCTGGGGTCACAGTCTTAAATCTGGAGAATCCAGACTGTGCCTGGTAGCTTTAGTCATGCTGTCCTTTTGACTATTCAAGGCCTCTACCCTACACCCAGTCTTGCCTTCATATTCCAAAATCCCCCTCCCTTCTTCAGGTCCCATTCAAATTTCCTATTCTGATTTCCTTAGTGATCTTAAGCAAGTGGTATTCTGATTTGCAAAGCATTTCAAAATAAGGCCTGTTTTCACTTTCCACTTCCCACCTCCTTCATTTCCAGCTCCCCACCTAGACTTCCCAAGAGTCAAAATATATCAAATTGGCCCCATAACCAAACACCATTAAGTTCTGAAAGCAGCTAGGGACCCCAGGAAGCTCAATAAAAACCAAAGCAGTCACTAGTGGAGAGAACATAGATTGTCATAGCAATCCCCAAGACAATTAGAATGACAAATCTGCAGGCATGAACAGCCTCCTACTTTCGGTCCTCTATCCTGGGAAATTTGCTCTTAAAAAAATCTCCCTTTAAAATTTGGTTTCAGAAGTCTTAATATTTTAAATATTAAGATTAATATTTTAAACATGTTAATTTGAAAGATGGGAATCCTACAAAATCAATGCTAATAGAAAGAAACCGTAGTATTACCTTGCCCCTTAAAATGTTTTAAAATTTTTCATTTTTTGAAGATTTTTACCTTGGGATATAATATTCTGTTGGACTTTGTGAATAATATTCATGGTAAAATTTATGATTATCCTGAAAAATCGCACCTGATTGCTTCCTTTAGTTATAGGTTAGAGGCCCCAAAGCATTACGACTGCTATAATGCTTCAGTGATACAAACACTATTAAATATTGAAACTATTTTTTATAAACAATTGGCAATTTCACTAAAGGAACCATCATAGGATTATAGGAACTGGCCATCGAGGTCAAGTATTTCTCTGTTTCCTAACTGAAGTATAGTCGTTGAATTAGATACAAGTCAACCTGTGGGCTTCCAATATAAAAATACTTAGTATTTAAAGCTATTCAGTAACCTAGAGCACTGGTCCTTGAGTTAACGCTCAGGTTGGACTTTGTTCATGGTTTCAAATATTTACTGAATGCCTATTCTGTGCAAAGCTACAGTCTAATAGGACTTGTAGAAGACGCTGATCCAAAAATCAAATTATAAATGTAAGTGCCTTGTTTTCTGGAACATATTAATAATTTATCAGTATTCTTAACAATGATCACTTTAGCATGTTTTATAATTCCAAGTACTTGGACTCACATCACCTCATTTGACCCTGACATCATCCCTCTGAGGTAGGCAGAGCACATATTTTCATTTTACAGATGAGGCAACTGAGGCACAGAGATTTCAGTGCTCTGCCCAAGTTTTACAAGGCTAATAAGACACAAAACTAGGGTCCTAGTCCACTCTCTCACCTACATCATGCCAGAGGGCAGAGCAAGGCAAATTATATGGGGAGACAGTTTTGGCTCAACGTAAGGAAAGTTTCTTAATAACAAGTTGTCCTAAAGTCAAATGCTGCCTTGGGAATCATGAATTGCCTATTGATAGAGTCTTCAAGCAAAAGCTGGATAACTTTTATTGGGGCTATTTTAAATGGGTTTCATGACTCAAGCAGGGGTTGGGCTACAGGAACTCCAAAGTCTCTTCCAACTCTAAATCTATGCCTTAGGCCTCTAGGATTCATTATTTACTTTTCCATATTTGATGTTACTTTGCTTAGCAGTTAATTGTGTTTTGTATCAAATCTCCCCTTTTTGATCACAGAATGCATGACAGAAAGAGCTCTGGTTTAATGGGAGATCTGGATTTGTAGATCTGACCTTCACTAGTTGTTTGACCACAGGAAAGTCATATACTTCTGTGGCCTTACCTTAAGAAGCTAATAATAGTTGCATATTGCACAAGGCACCTGTACAGAGAGCAATGTCACATATATTGCCTAGTAATCTTTAAATATTCTTTTAAGATTCCCTGATCTTTCAGAGCCAATTACCAAGACCTGTGTCAGCCAAGGCACCCCATTCTCAATTCTCCATGGCACCAGCCGAGTAGTTGTTCTATCCCACTTTCCTGTATAACTATAATAAACTCTTTGAACAGCCACCACTCTCTCCTCCCTCCCTCCATCCTTCAGACAAATGTCAGAACATTCTCTCTTTCACATAGATGCAGTCATACCACTGTTCTCCTTAAAATTCTTAAGTTCGACTTTTCTCCAGAGAATTTCAAACAAATCTGACTGACATTCAAGGCCTTACCCCCTAATCTAGTACCATGCCACCATTCCAGTCCTATCTCCTATAATTCCCTGCCATATACTTTGTGCCTCAGTTAAACTGGACTTTTCCTACCCTCCTTCCACGGATTCTCATACCTCTGCACTTTTGCTCCTACTGCTCCCTATGCCAAGAAATGTTTTCTTTCTATCTCTGTGTGAACTTCTTTACATTCTTTAATGCCCAACTAAAATGTAACTTTCTCCAGGAAATCTTTGGTCTGATTAAATTCTTTCCCTCAGATATCACAGAACATTGCTTGGTAAATAATGCATTTGTTCTGTAATATTATGGATGTGTTTAGTATTGTCCAATTCTGAGTGAGAGTCCCTGGTTCTGACTTGGACTGCAATCCCAACTTTGTAGTTGAGTACTTCTATAACCTTAGACAAGTCCAGAAGAATGGAAATACCATGAGGGAAGGGTCAATTTCACTTCTGACTTTGTATCCCCAATACCTTATACATAGGAGGTACCGAATGGATGTTTGTCAAAGTGAACTGAAGTTGCTTCCCCCTGGGGCTTTAGTTTCCTCCTAAGTAAAATAAAGAGGTAGGATAAGGCTATTTCCGAATTTATTAGGATTTAATCACATGATCCTACTAGACCAGGGTTGGGGAACCTGCAGCCTCAAGGCCATAGACGTTCTACCACTGTACTAGACTGTAAAGTCAGACAGCATGTCACAGAGTCACGGAAGCAGACCTGGAAGCGTCCTGAGAGGCCACCAAATCCAATCCTTCATTTTTCAGATGAAGTAGAGGGAGGTCAAGCAACTTGACCAGGGTTCTTTTAATTTTTTTAAAATTCTCCTGTTTGTGGGTAAATCAGTTAGCCTCTTCTTGCTACAGGCAACCACCTAAGATTATAAGTTCCAGAGAAAGCGCAGAACTTACATTGATAGAGTGAGTAGCCTCCCCTAGGTAAATCCTATCCCAATGAAATCACAGTCCCTATCCCTAATATATTGCCATAAGTCTTAAAGCACTATACATATTTTGAATAAACACATTCCTAACTCCTATAACAAAGCTTCTTAACAACAGAGTATATTAGAATCCATCCCCTTTGATGGGGGTACTACTGTATAGACTTCAAAATGAATATCCAGTGCACCAACATTCATGGTGAAACCTGCTAATTTCCTCTAGTCATTGATATAGGAAGGCATCAGGGTTAGAGACCCCAAAGCATTGTAGCTGCTACAGTGTTTCAGTGATACAAACATCATTAAACACTAAAATTATTAAAGAACCATTATAGGATTATAGAAGCACAGATCAAGAACTGAAAAGGACCTTTGAGGTCATCTAAACCAATATTTCTTCATTTTTTAACTGAGGTGTGGCAGCTAGATGGTACAGTGGGTAGAGCACCAGTGCAGGAGTCAGGAGGACCTGAGTTCAAATGTCACCTCAGATACTTGACATTCACTAGCTGTGTGACTTTGGGCAAGTCACTTAACCGCAAATGCTTTATCCTGGGTCATCTCCAGTCATCTTGATGAATATCTGGTCACTGGATTCAGATGGCTCTGGAGGAGAAATGAAGCTGGTGACGTACACAGCCCTCCCTCACTCAAAATAAAGTCAAGTGCAAGTCATGTCATCATTTCTCTGGTGGCATAGTCTTCTTTGGCAATGAAGGACGAACACACAGCTGAGGTGTAGGGTCATTGAATTTGAAGGTAGAAAGAGCCTGAAAGGTCATCAAACACCTTCATTTTCTGAAAGAAGATACAGAGACCCAGAGTGGTAAAGCCACCAGCCTAAAGTTGCACAACTCATTAATGGAACAACTGCTACTAGATTTCAGTCCTCTGACTCCTGAGGTTCAGTAGTTTTTTTTCCTATTATTCTTTGCATACACACAAAAATGGTATTTATTTTTTATAGCCTTCTCTAGTCAAAGATACTATTCATGTTATAAACTTACTACTTCCTAATTTATCTTTTGGAACTGAAATAGCTAGAACAAATATGAACACAAGGAAATAAACTGCTCTGAGCTTCATCGCTGCAAAGCCTCCTTGGTAAAAGCAGTAAGCATGGGAATAATCTAACCTTCTACACCGAATAAGGCAAAGTGGAAACACAACTGTGGCCCACGCTATGACTTGCAACTAGATGGGCGGTCTGATGAATTAATACACAAACATTTTATCTTGAGTAAATGCTATTGATAGACAAATAAGCTAGGGCTAAAATTGATTAGGAGATCAAGCTGGCTTGTATTTGAGAAACTGGGTGATGCTGTCAACAATGCTCAGATGCCCACTGACACAAAAGTCCATTTCTTTAACACTAATATTTTTCAGGGAGGCTACATGACTATGAATCAGGGAACATGATTTATCTCGGGAAAACCAAGATTAGAAGTGACAGAAGGGGCAATGAAATGCACAAGGTAGGCGTATGCTACTAACAATGATTTGCACAGAGAAAGAACATAGTAGAAAATGCAACTGAGGATACGGATGGTCAAGAAAGTCTGTTTGTGGAACACGAATGAGAAATAGCAGCCGGGCAGTTTGACCACTACTCTGGTTCTCTCTTTCTGACATATTAAAAGACTCACAGGAAAGCTGTTTAGTGAATTGGGCAGATCTTCTATGGACGTGATGGATTGTACAGAATGTGACATTACAGAGGGGTAGCATATGCATTGGTGGATGAAATACGCACCTTGATGAAATACCAGATCCTTCAAAGTATTAAAGAAATTTTAAAAGGCTCTAATTTCCATCTTAAGAGCTAGGTTTATGAATGAACTATCTCATTTCTAAATATAATATTACAGACCGGCAGAGGGAGTACCCATGCTGATGATATCATTGATTCACTAAAAAAAAAAAGTGAAGGCCTTTATATATAATTTTAATTTAGGAGTGGTCCACATGTCTATCTCCAGGTAAAGATGGGGGAAATCTCCTTACAATCTGACAGCTTAAAAGCTTTATATAAAAGCCATGGAAAATGAGGAAGTTATTTAGAACTGAAATAGACCTAAAAGCTTAGTTTTCAGCTGACACTTGAAATCTTAATTCTTTATCTTCCTTTAAGGCTCAGCTCAAACCCCACCTTCTGTATGAGGCCCATCCTGCTTCCCTCAGCTTCTGATGCCTCCCTACTAAAATGCCTGTCTACTCACTGTGTATATGCATAAGCTTATTTGTGTCTAGGTTGTCTCTTTGGACAGAATATAATTCCTTGAGGGCACGGATTACATTATTTTATTTTTTGTTTTGTATTTCCGTGTGGCTCAGCACAGGGAATACATTAAGCACTTACATGCTGGTAGACTTTCTGAACATAAAACCATGGAGGTCAGGTTCTCCCCTTTTTACTATTATTATCTTGTACCTTTTTTTTTTTTGAGGGGGGTACTAGGAGGAAGACAACTGGCTTGTAGTCAGTAAGACCTGAGTTCAAGTCTGACCATTTATTTGCTGTGTGATCCTGGGCAAGGCACTTAACCCTGTCTGCCTTATTTTCCTCATCTGGAAAATGAGCTGGAGAAGGAAATAGCAAACCACTGTAGCATCTTTGCCAAGAAAATCCCAAATGGGGTCGTAAAGAGTCAGACATTACTGAATAATAAATTTCTATCTTTGTTGACAGAGAAGAAAATGGAATGAAAGAATATTTGTCAAAACCATTTCAACAAACAACTTTCTCCAAGGATAGTGAACCAGTACCCTTGGACCCTACCATCACAGTCCCCTAAGGTGATTCAAAGAAAGGAGAAAAGACACTAAAGCACAAAGACAGGAAGAGCAGCCAGAGTTGACCAAACATACATAGAAGAGACGTGTGCTGGAGGTAAGACAGTTGTAAGGTTGCTGGGGTACCAATAAACAAGGCATGGACTGATGGAAGGGATGATAATAGCTCCACAAAGATGCAGAGAAAATTCCAGTCCTTATCAATGAAAAAAGATAATCACGAGAACTTAAAAAACTGCCAACAAAATTTTAATGAAAGTCACCTATACATAAACTGAGGGCATCTTGCTGACAACACCAACAGAACAGGGGGGTTTTCACAAGAAATCATCCACAACGAATTTAACACTGTTGAACTCACAGTTAACTGAGATGTAATAAACATGTAATAAATACATAATGTTACTGTTTGTGGGAAAGACATTTGATTTGGCAAAACACACCAACACCTTAAAAGTGCTTTTACAGGAAGGTATATCCATATACCATCATATATCCATACAACATCATTCAGGTGTCCTTGGATAACATAACAACGCAAATAAGTCTGTTCTATGACCCAGTTAACGATGCTGTTAAATGGTACCATGAACATCATGGCCTCCAAAAAACCAATGATAAATATCACAGAGAGGGCAGTACAGATTGCAACATATAACCAACAAGGAACTCCTAAGGAGTACAGGAGCAAAGGATGTCATCAATGAATTGTTGAATAAAGTTCAACGAAGAAGCTATTTTGTGGAATTAAGAGAATAATGAGAAAATATGTATGAAATGATAGAGGGAAATAGCAGAAACAAGACAATTGACACAAGAACCACTGAATATTCAAAGAGGTCTGTGATCTCATCAGTTCAGAAACTGCCTCTAATAATGTAGGTTGCTATCGTCATGCCTGCCCCATCCTGTACTATTCTCTTTCATGTCCTCTATTAGGTTTTGGGGTGGAAGGGGTCTACCAAATTGCTAGAGGCCTTCTTCACTTTCTTTTGACAAAGTGTTGAACAGAACAAGACCAAAAACAAAGCCCTGTGACTTTCCTACCAAAACCTTCCACTGCATCTTTAATTCATTGATTGACTCTTTTTGAGTCTAGACATGAGTTCCAAATCCAAGTAAGCATGCTATTATTACATAGTCCAGGTCTTTCCATCTCATCCCAAAAAAAGATACAAGGTCTGTCAAATGACTTGTTGCAATTCAGGTATACTATTTCTATAGCATTTAATTTATTAGTGTAGAAACCTTATCAAGAAAGGAAATGGAATTATTTTGGCATCACATACATATTCTCAATGAATGTATGTTGGTTTGTAGTGTTGCACTGAATAAAAGATCATTAGACATCCAGCAACGTATGAATGAAAACATCACAATTGAGTTATTCTGCAACTGTAGACAGATCCTTCAAATTGTATGATAGTGAAAGGGCATCTAGGTGGTATAGTGGGGAGAGCACAGGCCGTGGAGTCAAGAGGATTTGAGTTCAAATTCTGCCTCAGACACTAGCCACTTAACCCTGATTGCCTTGCCTACACACACACACACACACACACACACACACACACACACATACACACACACACTCATAGCAAATTAATACCTTTGCTTACTTTAGTTAAAAAGGATTAAATTACAATTTTGTTTTATTTGTTTCATGATATGGGAAAAGTCTATTTATTTAACTCGTATGTGCAAAATGTTATATTCAAAACAAACAGAGCTCATGCTAGTTGTGTATAAAAACAAGCTATTCATTCTAGCTTTTGAAACTGAAGCAGAATGACATCATCACAGAACTAAAATATAGAAGACAGCTCAGAAGAGGCTCCAGCTCCAGGCTTCCAACTTGAAAGTTCACAGGGAGATTGGCTATGAGCAGAAAAATGGAAGGGAGGTACTCTCCAGAAAAAAAATCAAACCAGAAAAGCCTGCTTCAGAAAAAAAGAAAAAAACAGAGAGGATAATTTGGAATCCAGAAGAAGACTGCTTCAGGGTTTTCAGACTGAGGAAACCGACTGCTCTGAACACTAAGGCAGAAATAAGCCAGGAACATTTTAAGACCTTGTGGTTCTTCACTTATTAGGGAAAAGTAAAGCAATATGAATGGAAACCTCTCAGTGGGACTGGTTAACAGCTGGAAAGAGGCTGTTAAAGAAAGTTTATGGATGAAAAGTTATAACAAGTTAAATAAGAAAATACAGTTCATCTTGTTTTTAATTTCATTTTCTTTTTTCTTTTGCTGTTTATTTCAACAACATGTATCTGTGATGGATGAAGCTAATTACTTTATTATGCTAAATATTTACATATGTTTCACATAAACACACACAGATGTGCATTTCCCTCAGTATTCTCAATTTTCCAGTTCTAAGACCCAAGTCTAAATTCTGTGCAGGCTTAACTAGGAAAGAGAAAACACCAATTTACATGGTGGCAATAGCTAGAGCAAAGGGCATGAGAAATAAAGTACTTTTAACATTTTTCCCAAACAGTCTTGAGTGACAGGAACAATATATGTGAAACCTGGGGAAGGTACCCTAATCAGGACTGGATGCAATGCACGTGGCTGTGTGGTTTTCATTTCACAGATGCTGTGCTATTTGCCCTCTTCCTATCCCCTCATGCTCCAAATTCTCACCATGTCATATGAATTCATCTCCTTTCTAGAATTATGTGTCACCAAAGGGCTGTTTCATATGTTTCATAACTATATGGAATCTAAGCAATAAGAATGATTTTTTTTCAGCAGGTGTTTCAGTAAATGGAGGTCATGAATTCATGATAAATATTTACTGTCTATTATGTGCATGGAATCATGCCAGTCCTCCCCCTCTATTTTACCAAGCTTCTCCCAGCACACAAAAAAGATAATATTAGAGATATCTCAGAAATTTTTAAAAATTAAAAACTGCCTGAGAATTAAGTTTTTAAATTTTTCTTCACATAAAAGAATAAATTTAAAGACAGTTTTCCACAAAAGACCACATAAATAATTATTCCTTCCTAATGACACATTTCCCTTTAGCTACTTTTTCCTCTAACGGTACCACTCCCCTCACTCAGTGTCCCCTCTTCTTCTGGTTATGGCTCCAATTGCCCTTTTCTGGACATCTCTAGCTTCCTTATATCTCCCTTGAGATACAGAACTGAGCACAGTGCTCTAGGCACGACAGTGTTACAGTTTTTTACAACAGGGTGAGATGGTATTTTCTGATTCTTCTTGATACTATCCAGCATCTAATTGGCCTTTTTGGCCACAGAAGCATATTGAGACACTGTCCTGAGAGAATAATCTACAGTGATTCACAGGTGCCTTTCCTGAGTCATGACTAGCAGTTGAAAGTCTATTTCCTATGTATAATTTAGGGTTATTTTAAATGCTTTAATGCAATATCTTTCACTTGCCCACATTAAAATTCTTCTACTTTTCCACCCACTTGCAGATTCATATTTTTTTTTGTAGTCTAGCCCAGTCAGACTTAACACCCAAAAGAATTTAGTATCATCTACAAACTAAGATATTGCTCTGCATTTCCTTCGCAAGATTATTCACAGATAATGCAAATAAGCATGAAAAACTGAAATACATTTTTAAGATGATCTAGTATGAGACAATAAATGCAGAACCAAGCGGACATCTGGGACATCCTGGTTTGGCCAGGGTCGTCCCAGCTAGGGTCAATTATAACCAATATAGAAAAGGTATATTGAATCACAGCTGTGGAGAATTGGAAGGGACCTCGGTGGCCATTTTGCAAGACCCATCAGGTGCTCTACTTGGTTTCTGGGGACATTATGGGAAAAATTTGTCAATTGAAGCCTCATCATCACAGAAACGGATTCAGCTTTCGTACTCAACACCTCTCCCTTTTAATTAGAGGGCAGGGCAATGGACACTTCCCCTTCATACACGGCTCAGATTTTTCCACCTAACTTCCCAATAGTTATCCTGCTGGTTTAGATTCCATGACCATTATGTCCCTGGCCAAACACCCTGGTGGGATAGCGAGGGCTTTTTAGTTTCCTTTTGTGTATAGTCTTTTCCCTTTAGACTATGAACTCTTGAGGGAAGGACTATTTTTTCCTTATTTGTATCCCCTGTGCTTAGCACCTGACACATAGTAGGTACTTAATAAATATTCCCTGACTTTGACTTACTAAGGAAAGGAACTGCACTTATCTAGGAAGCCTATTCCACTTTTAAACTGTTCTAATTATTAGGAAGCTTTTCCCAACATCAAGCCTAAATTGGCTTCTTTTCCACTTCCCCTCAGCGCTCCTAGTTGTGCCCTCTGGGGCCAAGCAGAAAAATCTAACCCTTCTTCCACATGCTTACCCTTCCATATGCTTGGAGTTCTCATGGCCCCCTTGAATAGTCTCATCTTCCAGGTGCTCCCTGTGTATAACAAGGCTCTTCTCTGTCTTAACTGATGGTAAATTAGACCATCTTTTGTCTCAATTCTTATCTAGATCTTAGTCATTGAAGGGGTATTGCCTTAGAGAAACTGAAACCTGGGAAAAACCAAGGTCATCCACTGCAACCTGGGCCATCACCATTTATCTTAATTTCTGTCTTGCCACTGGACTTTGATGACTGAGTGAGACTGAACTTCGTGCAGCTCTGTCTCAGTTAAATGAAATTCATGGGCAAGTCCAGATATCACCCCATGATAGCACTGGTCTTCTTCAGGAATGAGAGACTAATGACAACATTGCCTTCCTGCAAATACGAATCAACTTGTCAATTCCCCTTATAAATGCCCAGAACTGAGCACAGTACTTACCTACGCCAAGAAAGGTCCAACAAGGGCAGAATACGTTGGGACTATCACCTCCCTATTTCCAGAAGCTATGCTTTTCTTAATGAAGCCCAGTATTAGCTGTTTTGGCTGCCACATCAAAGTGCTGTATCATATCGCTCAAGAGGAGAAATGGCAAGTATGCAAAACAGCACGGAGGCCAATGTCACCGAAGGTGGCAATGTGTAAAAAAGAAAGATTGGAAGGAGTAAGGCTAGGAAAGGCTTTTAAAAAGTGAAACAGAATTTTATATTTAATCCTAGAGGTAACAGGGAGTCATTAAAATGTACTCTTTAAGGGAGGGGCCGTGGGATTATGGTTAGATGTGAGCTTTAGGAAGATAAATTGACTGCTTTGTAGACTTCTTGGAGCCCTGACCCTAAGAAAAAGTACCCTATAACTGAGCACACTCTGGAAAAACAACTCCATACACATGCCAGTATCTATCCTTAACCACCATACCTTTATGGTTCAGACATTATTATATAGTTTTTTCATTAAGTCCATGTCCTGGCTAAGGGTTCGAAAACCACTGCTCCCAAGTCCCACCCTTTCTGAATGGAAATCTCATCATTTTTTATGCAAAAAAAAAAAGCCAAGATTTAGGAGTTCCCTTAGGGGATATAGGTTCAAATTCTAGTTTTGCTACTTTGGGTACATCCCAACTTAAGTCTTCGTTTCCTCAACTGGAAAATTAAGGTACTAGACAAAATGATCTTGGAAGTTTTGTAAAGCTTCATATTTATGATCATATAGCACATTGGCATAGGTACCTTAAGTTTTGTAAAAATTTCAAATAAAGCAAAAACCATTTGAGGCTGGGCTTAATTTGGGTGGTAGGGAGTATGGTTGAATTAAACTTTGTATCTTCCCTTACCACCTAGCATAAATTTGTTGGCACAGAGTAATTTCTTAAATGCTTGTCCAGGAGCTTGCCCCATCAAGCATCTTCTCCCCACAGGAGCTTGCCCCATCAAGCATCTCTTCCAATGAACAGTTTGCTTGTTGCTTATCAACATAGTCCAAACTCCCTCATTCTTAAAAAGAATTCACTTCACCTTGCTATCTATCTATCTATCCTAAATCTGCCTTTCTGTTCTAGATGAGCTCCTAGAAAAATTTATCTCCCTCTCAGCACAGTCAAATCCCTAGTATCACACTCACTTCTCCATCCTTTTCAATCAAGCTTCCCACTCTAAGGGCTCTACTCCAACTGCTCTCTCAAAAGTTATCAGTAATCTGGAAACACCAAGGGAACAAGGAGAATGGGACAGGATTAACAAGGGAAAGATGCTATGATAACACCCACCCCACGCCCCAAACTGGGGCAGTAGTTGACTCTCCCCAAAGTAGGGATCACACTGGCTCGTCTAATCTAGCCCTGGCTAATTGCCTCCTGATGCATCTCATAGATGTAAATCACTCTAGTATGTGAAATAGTAACCCAAAGTCCTAATGCCTAGAGCCCGGCTCAGGAAAGTTAAGCGTTAAATCAGAAAATCAGGCAACGAAACACTTTGGCACCTTTATTTTCATATGAGCTCATGATCACTTTTGCAGAGGAGAATTTCTTAGAGTCCAGACAAGGCCATGAAGTGCAGGTTCCTATCTTTATATAAACAGACTCAAAGTTAGCCATGAGATGAGTCAGACTCTCCTTACTTCCGTTTTTCCTTCTTTGCCCATTCTCAACCGATTACCATGCCCAAAGATCCCAAATCTAAGATTTGGGAGAACAGTTAATAGCCAATATTTTGCTTCTCCCCAATGATTGCCCTAGGATCCCTGGGAATCAGGGACATTAACAGATCATAGATGGAACTCTACCTATACAAAAGGGGAAAGATGGTAAGACATCTTTAGTGAACTATATACCACCTACCCCCTCCACCCAAGGTCCATTAATCACCTGGAGATTTGTTATCTCCAGTTCTTCAGTGACTTGGGTTGGTGGTACAGAATACCCCTCAATAAATCTCATTTGGATATTAAATTTTGTGCATGGATATCTCCCTTTTTCCTTTCCTAGTATAGAAGCTGACTTACTACACAATCATTCATTTGGAGACACATTTGCAACCAAATGTAGGCATTAAAATGGTGGGAGAACTTGATCAATTCCTTTCAGTTTTAGAAAAATCCTTTGAACAAAAAAGAATAGCTCTAATTTAGAGTGGTTCCCCTTTAGCAGTGCTAATTCACACACACACACACACACTCACACACACATACATACACACGTTGGGGACACCACAACTTCTAAAGAGTGATAGGGAATGGCACCCAGAGAGACTGGGCTGCTCCCATAACCTTACACAAAACTTTTACTAATTCAATAGATGAAATTGCTGGGACAGTCATCATCACCCCATAGGAGATCTCAAGGATAATGGCAGCTTCAAATAGCTTTCAAAATAACATGTCCAAGCTGCAATTCTGTCCATGCCACTAGAGTGATTAATAACCTTCAATGGCTCCCTACTGTATCCAAGAAGAAGACAAACTCGTTAACCTGGCATTGGGTTCCAACCTTCTCATCCAGCCTCCCTTAACTCTACCATTCTAGTGCAACTAGATTACAAATTGTTTTCTGAACATCACGTTCTTTCTCCACATATCCCAATGGCTATAATGAACTTTTTCTCCCCCTCTTATAATCCTTGCTACCGTTCAGTCATTTTTTAGTTACGTCTGACTCTTCGTGAGCCCATTTGGGGTTTTCTTGGCAAAGATACTAGAGCAGTTTTTCCATTTCCTTCTCCAGCTCATTTTACAGATGAGAAACTGAAGCAATCATAATTAAGTGACTTGCCCAGGGTCATACAGCTAGTAAGTCTCTGAGGCCAGATTTGAACTCAGGAAGTGGAGTCGTCCTGATTTCAGACCCAGCACTCTTATCCACCGTACCACCCAGCTGCCCTGATTATAATTCTTAGCTTTCTTTTAAGATCCTGAAGACTCCTTTAACATCCCTCACTAATATTGTCTTTCTCTTTTAAAATTGTCTATCTAGTCACCATGCTACATGATATTTGTATGTGTTCATGGCATACCATCCCAGGAGAACTTCAGTTTCCTGAGGTCTGTGGACATTGTTTTCTTGTCTCCTCGGTACCGAAGCATTGTTTCTCATATTACAGGAATTTAATAAATAGACAAATAAATTGAATTAAATTGAATTGAAAAGATTGCAAAAAATGAGTTATCTTGAGGTAGACTTAAAAGTAATATATAACTTTGACCAAGAAAAAAGGATGAGGTCATTTTAGGTGGAAGGAGCAGCATGGGTAAGAGTTCAAAGGCATGTGGACTTGCCTTCAGGAATTAATCCATATTCTCCAGGGCTCTTTCCTGGGAAATTTGAACCATGGCAAAAGGTCACTTCTATCTGAAGATCACCTTTGAGAGTGAGAAACTCAGAAGTGTTTCCCTCTGTGTGTATTCAGCTCTGGTTAGAATTTTACTAGAAAAATATTCAGATTGGAGAGAGGATCTAGAGGGGACTTAACATATGGCCAACCACAGCTGAGAGGTAATGAATTAACACTCACGGTGATGGTCCAGATTGAGTAGTCACTATCCTCCCCCAGCAAGGTTAGCCAACTACTTCTGGGCTCAGAATAGAAAGGAATTGGAAATGAAACCAAGTCCTTCCCCACTGGTTGCCAAGAATAGTGCTTTACACTTTAATGATGTCACTTTTACTCAACACAGCATATTTCTGTTCAAACATATTATTAAACCTCCATCTCTTTCAACTATCCAAGCACACCTCAGCACAAATAATGCTAACCCAAAGTTTTAATCTCACCTTTTATCAATTTTACTTAGGGTAGTTGCTATGTAGTACTTGTGCAATATATTCCCTCTAACCATAACAAAGGGCAAGTCTATCATTCCCTTATTTCTCATGCTTCTGAACCAGAGGGAGGCAAGTATAGTGTTGTCCATGTATGGGTGGAACTCCATAGTCTGCACAAGTCCTCAATACTGAGACTTGAAAATAATGCCTTGCTTTTTACTTTGGCAAAACTATCATGCAATTTTTAAAATGTAAATGTGAACTTTAGGCAAGGGATGTAAATGAGCTATTATTAACTGTCTGTCCTTTAAAATTGTGTCTTTATGCTGTTTTCTACAGAATTATAGCCCCTTTTTTCCAATTAATCTACGTCTCTCTAGTTAGTCTAGCATAGTATACTAACTCACATCCTACTAGATACTCATATAGTACTTTAAGGTTTATGAAGCACTTTCCTCACAAGAACCTTTGTGAGGCAGATAGTCTAAATATTTTTATCCCTATTTTCCAGAAAAGGAAACTGAGACTTGTAGTCACAAAACTATTAAGTCATGCAATCAGGGCTGGATTGTCTCCTCGGTACCGAAGCATTGTTTCTCATATGGAGACCACTATCAGGGTCTCCATTTCTTGCACTCTATGCAAGAAATGCACTCTGGATTTTCACCCAGATTTCTTCCAGCTTTAAAATGCAATTCCAAACCTCTCCGTTTATAGCTTTGTGTTCATTTTTTAATGAATTTTTATGAAAAAATGAAGGTCAGTTCTTTAATTTAGGGTTATATTAGGGTAATATTAGGATTATAGGATCAAAGATTGAGAGCTGGAAGGAGCTTCAGAGATTATCCTGTCCTATTTTACCAATGCAGAAACTGAGGTCTAGAGAAGTGAATTAACTTACTCAAAGTTACAGACAGGTAAATGGTAGAATGGGTCTCAAAACTTGCCCTCTTTCCATTATAGCACACTTTCCCCAAAGACTGTCTATGCTTTACAAAGAGCACTTGCCTGTGGAAACCTTGTGAAGTAATAGTTCCAAGTCATTTTTGCAGAAAGGGAAAACTTTGCATAAAGGTTAAGCTGATTGCCCAAAGGTTACAAAAAAGCTTGGTGTTCTTTCCTTTATATCATGGTGTCCCTGGGATGTGAATACGCAGTAATAAGAGGAATGATGTCCACTTCTGAATGTGGTTCACTGGCAGATTTTGCTGCAAATACTAAGCACCATGGTGACTAATATTTAAGTAGGGCTGACCAGAAATATTATGAAAGCAAAATTGCAAGCAAGTAATGTTGTGTGTTTGTTTTAGTAGGCGAAAATAAAGACATTGCCCATCCATTATAAGCAGTTTAAACTAGGACAGAATATCGTGGAAAAGACTGTGTGAAAAATACTAAACAGAATGCAAAAGTTCTACTGAAAGTAAAAATTTTAAGAAGTGTTCCTCAGTAAATCTATATTTGGACAGACTTAATAAATGCCAATTTGATACTAATTTGATTCTCAACAACTAGGTCATCTTTAAATAAATGTAGGCAACGGGAGTTTTGTCATGGACTTAAATATAGTGTTTCAAAGTTAGCTATCCTTGTTTGTCTCTCCAGTTAATCAAATTCTGCTCATGCTTTCAAGTTATGATCAGGTTAATTTTCTCCATCAAGCCTTCCCCGTTCCATCGGCATAAAGTGAGTTTGCCCTCCTGTGTATGTTTGGTACCTACTCATATCACTGTCTTCTTACAACTCTGGTAATTTAACTCTTATACAAGTATTCTCCAAGTACAAATCTGATTTATACTATCACCCTAAGATAGGATGAAGAAGGACTGTGGGACTTCCTTTCTTTTTGTGCCTCATTTTCTAAAAAGAGAACTTACTTTCCTCTTGTTGATAAGAGTGGGAGAAAGTCAGGCCTAAGTACCCTTGAGTTTCATTTTATCCCTATCCAACCTCTCAGCATTCCCACCTCCTCACCTCTCAGACACATAAGCAATGGTTCCTCTAAATCTGGAACTCTTAACCTGGAGTGTATGGACTTGTTTTTACATTTTGACAACTGTATTTCAATATAATAGGTTTCTTTGTAATCTTGTGTATTGATTCTGAGGAGTCCACTACACTACCAAAGGGATCCATGATACAAAATAGGTTAAGAATCCCTACTCTAAGTGAAACATAACTACCCACTATCAGTTAGGTCCATAAACTTAATTCCTCGTTACACAGATTCAAGTTAGCATTTCCAAGGAATATGTTCCCCATGTAACTGAGGATTTGACTGTAAATACACCTTCTCTGTGTACAGTACTCCCAAACATTCAACACAATCTTAAGTACACAGTAGGTATCCAATAAATATCTGGTAAATGAGTAATCTTCATCTAATTTTCAGTAAACAGGCCTGTTCCTACCATCTTCCTCAAATCAGAACTGGCACTTGGCCGTGCTACCAGTAAAGAAGTTACAAATATTATTACAAATTACAATTATTATTACAAATTACAAATATTACAAATACAAAGAAGTTACAAAAAAGTTCCAAATGCTAAAGAAACTGACAGGTCAATTTTCCTCACCTCGAAGACAGTAATATGACTAGGTACTTACTGTTGTAAGGATAAGATGAGATAATATTTGTGAAAACAAACAAACAAAAACACTTAGCACAGTGTGTAGCACATAGTAGGTGCTATGTATTTATTCCTTTCCTATAAGTTGCCCTGATTTACATTAGTAGAAAGTATTTCCTCCTCTGAAGTTCCCCAGGTCAATGAAATCATAAGTTCTGCCAATTAAAGGAAAACAAGAGGGTTGCACTAGATGATCTCTATGGTCGCTGGTATAAATCAATGATGCTATAAATGCTCCCCACACAAAATATTCCATCTCTCAACACTATGGCTTTGTAATAACTGCCACCTATCTGGAATCTTCTTTCTTTAACCTCTGCCTCAGCATTCTTGCCTTCCTTTAAGACTCCCCTTAGCGCCACTCCCTACACAGGCCTTTCCCTCTAAGGCAATCTTTCATCTATTCTGTATATGTATTGTTATTATTTAGTTACTTCAGTCATGTCTGATGGTTCATGACTCCATTTGGGATCTTCTTGGCAAAAATACTAGAGTGGTTTACCCTTCCCTTCTCCAGCTCATTTTAGAAATGAGGAAATTGAGGCAAACAGAGTGAAGTGACTTGTGCAGGATCACACAGCTAGTTAGTATCTGAGGCCAGATTTGAACTCAGGTCTTCCTGAGTCCAGGCCCCAGCACTCCATCCACCTAAATGCCCATCTATATCTATATCTATCTACCTATCTCTCTGTCCATCTATCTAAGCTGTCCCCACCATTAGAATGGGGGTGCATTTTCAGTCATCCTGATCTATATCTTGCCACTAAACCTAGATGGTTCTGGAAGAGAAAGTGAGGCTGGTGACTTTGCTCAGCACTCCCTCACTTAAATCCAATTCATTACCAAGTCATGGCATCCCTTTCCTAAGTCATGGTCCCAAAGGACAAGCAATAACCATTAGAATATAAGCTATCTGGGGGCAGGAACAGCTTGTGCTTGTTCTTAGTATCCCCAGAGCACAGCCTTGTGCCTGGCACACAGTACATGCTTGGTAATTGAGTGATTCTCCCATTCCCAGTACTCCGCAATCCAGAGTATTTTAGAGTATTTAAAATACTATTGGCCTTCTTGTTCCTTACCAAACACTCCCCATCTCCCAACTCTGAGCATTTTCATTGGCTGTCCCCCATGTCTGAAATTTTCTACCTTTTCATGTCTACTTCATGGCTTTCTTGGCTTCCTTCAAGCCCCAGCTAAAATTCTACCTTCTACAAGAAGTCTTTTCATTAAACTAGCACCCTCCCTCTCTTGATTTTCTCTATTTGTATGCATCTTATCCAGACCTAGTTCACATGTTTTCTGCCTCATTTCTCTGTGCGCTCAACAAGAACAGGGACTATTTTTGCCTTCCTCTGTATTCCCAGTGTTTAGCCTGTTTCAAGTAGTAGCTTAATCAATACTTATGGGCTGACTGACTACCCTGAGATCATTTAAGAACATATGCAAGGCAGCCTGAATAGAAGACCAAGGAGGTCCTTACTGAGGTGGGACCAAGACACCACTTTGGGGAAAATCTCTGGAATACCGATTTTGCAGTTCAGAATACAGATGGGCAGGAGAAGGGAGAATCCATGACCAGATCCTGAAACTCACTGTTTTGGCCTAAGTATTCTTCATGAGAAATGTTAGGTCTCACCTGTGAGCTAAAACAGTAGGGGACAGAACAGCTTAAAAGACATTCACTATACATTCTATAAAAATGAACTTAACGGGGGAAAGCCTGAATAGCCCCCAATGTGAGACAGCAGAAGACTCCAAGATAAAAGTCACTTTGGGAGCCTTCAGTGTATCAGCTATTAACTTCAATCATACTGAATCAACTGAAAGCTAGGACATAAGTTTGAAACCAAAAAGATGGAAATGATCATGACACAATAAAATTGCATTGAACTGGGAGCCAGAAGACAGGTTTGATGATCAGCTACTTAATCCATCCCTTAATCGCTAAAGCCAATTACATTTTCTCATTGCTCATTTTTCTTGATCTCCAAGAAGCTTCTAACACTGTCAAATACCCCTTCCTTCGGGATATGCTATGTTATTTGGCTTTTCCAGTGTTCACTCCTCTTTCTCCTTCTACCTAATGGAGCGGCCCTTTTCAGTTATCTTCAATACTTCCCCTTCCACCTCCTGTCCCACAAATATGTGTTTCCTTTAAGACTCTGTTCTAGCTCACCCTCAAGGTGATGTCAGTAGCTACCAATGGCTCCATCAACTCTTTAGAGGTGATTCATTTATCATTTTCAGGCCTAATCTTTTCCTTGAGAATTAGTCCCAGTTCACCCAAAGCTTAACTTCACCTGAATGACCCATCCATATATCAAGCTGAACACCAGGCATCCAACACTGAAGTCATCTTCTCCCACCCCTGTCTTTGGCAGTTACCACCATCCTTCCAGTCATCAAGAATGGCAATGCCCAAGTCAGCTTTGATTCTTTCCTCTCCTCACTGCCCATATTCAATCAACTTCTAAGGAATGTTTTATATCTGTACTATTTTCTCCACTCCAATTCAGGACCTTGCCAGTTATTTACTTGAATTATTTGCACAACCTCTTAATTGATCTCCTTGTTTTCACAGTCTCTACTTTAAATCTTTCCTCTACACAACAGCCAAAATAATCTTTTTAAGGCACAGGTCTGACCCATTATTAGTGATTTGTTTTTGTTTTTTTGGGTTGGTTTTTCTTTTTTATATCATTTTGACCAATGACATTACAGGATGTATCTTGACTTGGTTGGATTTAAGTGAGGCCGAGTTGCACAAAGTCATTGGCCTCACTCTCTCTTCAGAGTCATCAAAGTTCAATAGCAAGACAAAAATCAAGACAACTGGTCATAGCTGGAGATGTAGTGAATGACTTTGGCACCTTTGTTGTTTAACCAGTGTCTAAGTGTTTCGCAACAACTGTTTCAGCCAACTTCACGGCCACTGGAGCAAACTGTTCTTATCTGCCCATTCCACTGGGAAAAGTCTTCATATGTTTGGGGTAGACAAACCCCCCCCGCAACTCATGGACAAGTAAGTGTGAGGCCTGAACCTCAGTTACCCTCAACCTCATTTAACCTGTCTACCGAGACAGTTTTATACCCTGCTCAAAACAAAACTCACTTCTCCAGGTCTCAGTTTCCAAATCTTTAAAATAAAGGAGTCAGAATATATGACCCTTAAGTTTTGCTCCAGCCTGAATTCTTTGATGATCATATGTTGATACTCTCCCTCCTCGGAACCACAAAAACCTTTGTATTTCCCTAATTGCTCTTATAATCTGAATCTGCCTAAAATAGTAATTTGTATAACTGCCTTATTTACCCCTCCCCACCGCACCCAAACTTCCACCCAGCCACACTGTATTTATAAAGTTCTCAAAGTCAAGACTGATATAATCTCAACCTTTTACCAGTCCATCCCAACATCACTTGATACAATTTCTTAAACAATAAATACTTGTTAGATTGAATTAATGTGAACTTTTAGGACTACTCCCCCTTTCCCCTTCCTCCTTCCCTTCAGTCCCCCTAAAGTAATGCATTATCTTAAATCTGCTCAGGTATCCCAAGGCAAAGTGACAGCTACAAAAACAAAGAATTTGTGGACTGAAGAATCTCTTCGATTGAGATTTTCAGCAACTGTCAATCAAAGGGCCCAGAAGGCAGGGCAGACGGAACATGCTAAATGTCTATAAGCCCCCACACAGTAGATTTTATCATGTGTTCTGACATCTGACTCTATTAGCAAGGCTAACAGTCAATGTACCCTCTTTTGCCAATTATTTTAACAAGATGATACCATAAACAAAAATATTTTATCACTTTGTACTGTATTAAAGTCCATACATAAAGGGTAGCTAAAAAGCACACACTGACTTGAGAAGACTTTTTGTTAGAGGTCAAAAACTATTAGAAGGCAAATTAATTCTTGGGGCAGCTGGGTGGTATAGTACATAGATTGCAGGGCCTAGAGTTAAAAATACCTGAGTTCAAATCTGACATCAGACATTTACTAGCCTGTGCAACTCTGGGCAAGTTACTTAACCATGTTTGCCTCTGTTCCCTCATCTATAAAATGAGCTGGAGGGACAGCTAGGTGGTGCAGTGGATAGAGCACCAGTGCAGGAGTCAGCAGGACCTGAGTTCTAATCTCACCTCAGACACTTGACACTCACTAGATGTGTGACCTTGGGCAAGTCACTTAACCCCAGGTGCCTCATCCTGGGTCATCTCCAGTCATCCTGATGAGTATTTGGTCACTAGATTCAGATGGCTCTGGAGGAGAAGTGAGGCTGATGACCTGCACAGCCCTCACTCACTCAAAACAAAGTAAAGCACAAGTCATGCCATTATTTCTCTGATGGCAGGGTCTTCTTTGGCAGCAAAGGATGATCACACACACAAAATGAGCTGGAGAAGGAAATGGCAAACTGCTCCAATATCTCTGCCAAGAAAATCCCAAAAGGAGCCATGAAAAGTCAGATGTGACTGAAAATGACTAAACAACGAATTAATTTCTGCCTCCCCTTCCTTGGACAAAATAATGAATGAGCGTGAAAATATGAAAAGCGTCATAACTCCTAAAGACCTTGTCTCTCAAGTCTGCTTGCTCTTTCCTTTTTTTTTTTAAGCCCCTGGCTAACAAGGAAGAATAAATTGGGTCCAACTTCCATCACAAATTAAAATGATAACAGTATTTTGAAAGGAAAAAAAGGTAGGAAAGATTATAGATAAGTCCTACAAACTAAATTCTGAAAAGTCCACCCAGCCTCTTCCATCAAAAGAGACTAGAAAGAAAAAGATGCTGAGAGCTACCATCTCTCTTCAAGGGAAGCATGATTTTTCCAGAGAACAAGCAGTCTTTGAGATAGGTCCCATCTGGACCTTGTGTACAGGAATCAGCATCAAGTTAGGGCAAAAGGAGACGGCAATGCAAAGTAGATTCTGTTAGCAAGTTGTTGCTAAGAGAGGCATGAATCAGGTGAGAAAGTGAGTCTAGAAACAGCAAGAAGAGGATCCCTTCTTCACTTTATTTTTAATTAATTAAATGTTTTTCAATTATCAAGTATTTTTTTTTCTACCATCTCTGCCTCTCCCACCATTACCTCATGGGAAGAAAATCTTTATAATAAATAAACAGTCATGCAAAATAAATCCACACATTGGCCACATACAAAAAAGTGGTCTCATTCTGCATATTAGAATTCATTCTCTCTTTGCCAGAAGATGGGCAATAGCATTTCACATCCTTCATCTCTGGTATCTCTTTGCATTGATCAGAATTCTTAAATCTCAAAATTGTTTTTTTTTGTTATAATGATGTCACAGTTTAAACTGTTCTGGTTCTGCTCATTGCACTTTGCAATAGTTCACACTCATCATCTTCTCAGGATTCTCTGCAGTCATTTTTATTTCTTACAGAACAATAATGTTCCGTTATATTCCCATCCTATAATCTTTAGCATTTCCCCACTGACAGGCACCCCCTTAGTTTCGTGTTCTTTGCCACCATAACAAGAGCTGCTATGATTTTTTAAATTGTTTTTTGTTTTTTACAGATAGAACCATTTCCTCTTTCTTTGGTCTGTTTGGGGTATAATCTCATAGTAATATTGCTGGGCCAAAAAGCATGCACAGTTGAGTAACTTTTGAGGGCACAATTCCAAATTGTTTTCCAGAATGGCTGGAACAATTAATCCATCACTACACCATTCAATGTGCTTGTTTCCCCACAGTCTCTCCAGAACTGTCATTTTCCTTTTTTGTCAATTTTTTCTTCCTTTACCTTAAATTCAGTTTCTTTTGTATCTCTTTTAAGCAATAAATTAATCCCTCTGTCTAATGAAGTAGATTCTAGATAGGGCTAGATTCAAAAGATTTGGAAATGTAGGATAAATAATCATCTATTTGGGATTAAGGTTAGTTGTAGGTAAGTAAAACATGAGCCAATGAATGGATATGTCTCACTGGATGCCTCATGTGTGCCATGAAACTGCAGCCTCTTAACTTTCCTTTCCTTTTTTTAGGAATGCCCTCCTTAAGAGTTTAATTCCTCTCAAATCTATTTATTTATTCTGCAAATGAGTAGAAAAAGAAACCAGAAAGATAGATGTTCTAGAATGAGAGAGGGTAACCTGGAAATAAGAGGAAGAGAATGGGGGGTAGGGGGGAGGAGTGGTGAAGCAGTCTCATATAGAAGCTCAGAACAGCCGGGATGGGAGAATAAGAGAGAAGAAGCTTTTTAGCACAAGGAACTATCTTATCACACTTTTCCAATAGTATCTAAAACAAGCCCCCTATCATAGGAGTGGGGAGGTAGGAAGAAGTAAAGATTAAACCCTTCGGGAAAAAAAAAGCGGGGGAGGACTTTGAGTAGCCAATGGAACTGGTTTGGCCTCAAGGTTTTAGAACTCTTAGCATTCCAATGAAACATGCCTTATCTCCTTTCCCAAGGGTCAATATATGATAATCATATTTGCATAGAAGCAGTTTTGCCTAGAGCTCAAATTTGAAAGTCATTTAGTCTTATAAGACTATGCTTCCAAGTTTTGGACAAATGGAAAACCAAAACCAGGGATGGGGAACCTGCAGCACTGAGGCCACATATGGCCCTCTAGGTCCTCAAGTATAGATTCAACCAAAGGGCTGCACTTGAGGGCCTTGAGGCCACAGGTTCCCTTCCCCTGATCCAGAACCATAGGCTATTATTTTTCTTCTTTTCAGGTAACGTGTAGAACAGTTCTTGATATTGCTACAGAATATTTCACGTGAAAGGAGTGACAAATTTTGCAAACCCTATTTGTCACTGGATCCTATAAGGTCAGGACTGCCACCCACATTTTAGAAAAGAGAAACCAGCTCCAGAAGAGGGACTTGTCTTAAGCCAGACAGTTGAGTCGGTGACAGTGCTGAAAATAGAACAGTGAAGTCCACACTAGTATGCAAATCAGTATAAATAGAAAACTCCAGAGAATCAGACCTTTACTACCAAGGAGGCAGCCTCATGATAGTTTGAAATGGGAAGAACTAAAGATTCTACAAATCACACAATAGGAACCACCTTCTTGCCCATTTTTGTCTCTTTCTTTCTTTAGAATTTAATCATTAAGGATTAAGGAGTACTTTTCAAGTATATTTCCATTCCTTCTTGAAGGATTTAAATAGAAAACAGATGTTTCAGGATGGCAAAGTATTTCTCTAGGCAGTCACTAAGAAATACTCTTTCCCTGGCTAAGTCTTTTAGATGTGAGCAAACAGCAATTGCTGTTCAATGAGCACATTTTAAAAACTGACACTAATTGTCACTAAAAGTAAGAATAATTAGATACTGTTTGTGTGTATTTGTAACTTTGAACCAAAAACTCATGTAGTAAATATATATTTATATAGCACTTCAAGGTTTACAAAGCATTTTGCAAACATTGTATCATCTGATCTTCACTACAATCCTGGAAGGGAGATACAGTTATTTTCTCCATTTTACAAAGGAGGAAACTGAGGCAGAAAAAAAGGTTAAGTGACTTGCTCAGGGTCATACAGCTATTAAGTATTGAGAAGGATTTTAATTCAGGCCTGATTCCAGCCCAGTACTCTATTGTATCACTTAGCCTCTGTGGTAGGGTTCCCAAATTTATTGATAGACATACTAATTTTTTTGAGGCAATTAGGATGAAGTGATTTGCCCAGACTCACACAGCTTCTAAGTGTCTGAGGCTGGATTGGAACTCAGGTCTTTCTGACTCTAGGACCGATGCTATATCACCGCCTAGCTGTCCCACTATATAAATTCTTGATCAGATTTTGAGTTAAGAAAAAATGAAAAGATAAAATGAGATAAGATTGATTTTCATAACCTCTGACTTGCTGTTCTTGGCTGCAGGTTTTTCTAGATTTATATCTTTAGGGAGGAAAATCCATAATTCCTATTTACATAATTTAAAATTTTCATTTGAAAAACAAAACCCAAACCTGACCTTATTTAAGACAACCATTTTATAATGCTTCATTGAATCCTTAAATGTAGGCTAGAAAGTGAGCTTGGAGATGATCTAATCAGATCCCCACTTTTTTACAGATGAGGAAACTGAGCATTAGAGATGTTAAATGCATCTGAAGTTATTAGGTCAGTTAGAAACAAAGCCACTCAAGTCCAGCCTTCCTGACTTCCAATCCAGAGTTCTTTCCACCATACCACAATGTCCTTTCATCATTATTTCAACAGTACAGTTAGGTTAGATTAAGTTTTTGGATAGCTGTGGAATTCTTTTGAAGATATTTGAAAGACATACCTGCATGGCTATACTTATATTTGAGATAAATTTTTATTTCTCTCTTAGTTTTCCCATCCTATTTCTTCTTTCTGAACCCAGCCCCTTGTAAGGTTATTCAGTCAGCCTGTGAAGTATACTGCTAATAGATGAGATGGCTCAATGATCTGACCCAACTAGAAGACCTTAACAAACAGAATCCAGTCTAGGTAAGATCTTGCCTTTAGGAAATAATCCCCTCTCCTAGGAACATTCCATTAGAATTTGTGGTGATCCAGCTTATGAAGGGGAAAACCAGCCAGAGTAGTTGCAGTGGAGATGGGTTCTTTTGTCCAGATTGCTGGAGGCAGCTAAGTTCTTGTGATCTGGTTACTCTCAACAGAAGGAGCTGAAGACTTTATGCCTATCTCCTCACTAATATACCCACACTTTCATTAATTATTAACCAATTAATGTTGATTTCCACTTAAGGAATAATATTCTGAAGGTTTTTTTAAGCATTCAGTGTTGGGGGGTGGGATAGGCTTTGGTTTATCAGAAAAAGCCACTGATCTCAACGTATCAAAACCATGATTAATAAACTATTAATTACTCAAAAATTATGTCTCTGTGACTTTTCATTTGTCTCACATGAGAAATAATCGGAGGCTCATTAGATCTAAAGTTGGAAAGAAACTCAGAGACCAAGTAGCCCAACTCCATCATTTTACAGGCAGGGATGCTGAGGCCACAAGAGACTAAGAGACCTGCCCGAAATCACAGAGGTAGTATGTGAAGTGAGATTTGAACCTTGACTTTCCTGACTCCAAGTCTAGCATTCCATCCATTATGTTATAATATGAGAAGAAATATAGAATAGTGAACAAGAAACTAGACCAGAAATCATGAGACCTAGATCCAGGTTCAGTCACCTAATAGCTCTGTGATGATGAAGAAGCTACTTAATCTGAAATTCAGCATCCTAATTCACAAAATGGAGATAATGATACATGTACTGTCAGTCAGTCAGCTAGCATTTATTAAGTGCCTTCTATGTGCCAGGTGCTGTGCTAAACCTTAGGAATGTAAAAAAAAAAAAAAAGAAGAAGGCAAAATATGAAACACAGAGGAGCTCATTGCATTTAGGCAGTCCAGTGAGAAATACAATATACAAATAACTATATTCAAACAAGGTAAAAACAGATTAAATTAGAGATGGTCTCAGAGGGAAGGCATTAAGATTACAGGAGGACTGGGAAAGGCTTCTTGCAGAAGGAATGTTAGCTGTGAATTCAAGGAAGCCCGAGAAGCTGTGAGACAGAAATGAGGATGGAGAGCATTCCAGACATGGGAGACATATACAGTCAGTGAAAATACTCACGGTCAGTAGAGAGGACATTGGGTACAAAATTAGCAAGCATGTACTAAGTGCCAAAATGGAATAGTGCTTTCCCTCAAGAAGTCTGCATTCTAATAGAAAAGGTAGCAAGTATATCTATATGAACCTATTTTTAAAAAATGTGAATACAATATAGTTCGCAGCAGGAAGTCCTAGCAACTGGTAAGGAGGCTGCAAGGACAGAGAGGTCAGTCATCAGAGAGGTCTTATAAGAAAAGTACTTTGTTAAAAAAAAAAAAAAAAGAAGAAGAAGAAGCACTCTGAGTATGAGTCATTATTTGGTAAATCAAAATTTTTACTCTAAAAGACATTTTGCCCAGCATTCAAGGCCTTCTATAATCTGACACCTCCCACTCTACCTTTCTGGCTTTTCCTCATGTTATTGCAGCCCAGTCAATGGGGACAGCTTTCTATAGTCTGTGCCTTTGTCCCCATGTGTCTTTACTCAAGTTATTCCTCATTCCAGGAATAGCCTCTTCTCTACCTTCCTATTCAATCCCTATTCATTATTAATGCCCAATTCAATGACACCTCCATGAAGTCTTCTTTGATCTCCCTTGAACCTCCACAGCGTGATCCTTTCTAGTATATGTATCTCTTCTTTCTTTGTCTTTCTATTACCCTTCATGGTGCCTAGACATAGGAGCTTAAGAAATGTTTGCTGGCTTTGGTGAATCTGTGACCTTCTATATTAGACAGAATCAGAGTCTTAAATGGAGATTCATGAACTAGTTTACATATAGTTTGGATAACTGCATTTCAATATAACTGGTTTCCTTTGAAATCCTTGTTTTTGTGCATTTAAAAAACATCATTCTTCCAACACTCCAACTCTGAAGGATTTTTGATGAAAAATGCTATCCATCCCTAGAGAAGGAACTTATGGAGTCTGAATACAGATTGAGCCTTCCTTTTTTTCACTTCATTTTGTGGTGGTTGTCTTGGTCTGTGTTTTCTTTTGTAACACAGCTAATATGGATATATGTTTTGCACAACTGCCCATATATAATCTGTATTAAAATGCTTGCCTTCTCAAGGACAGAAGTGGAGGAGGAGAGAATTTGGAACTCAATTTTTTAAAAAAATGAATTTTAAAATTTGTTTTTATATGTAATTGGGAAGAAAATATAAAAAGAAAAGTAAGTTTTTTAAAAAAAAAATCCTAAATTGAAACTTCATTCTGAGAAGGGGTTCATTGGTTTTACCACACCAACAAAAGGGTCCATGACACAAAAAAGTGTTAGGAAACCCCAGACTACATGTTTCATAAGAATATAGAGGATGTCGTACTTAAGCTTCTCCCAATTTTCTCCCAATAGCTGGTGCAAGGCTCTACATATACATACTTTTCTGAATGAATGAACTACAACCAGGAAAAACCTGTGGAAATTTCACTTTTTAAAATCTCCATAACCAAGTAAATTATATTTCCAAATCAGAGGAATAACTCTTCAGAAAGCCTTTGTTTCTAAATAAAGGAGAATGTATAAAGAATGTGGGAAGGTTAAATATGCTTAACCTCATGTTAAACACATTAGCTTTATTCAGTCAACAACCATTTGTTAAGTCCTTACAATTCTACCTCCCAGTTCCCAGCACTTTTCCGGGATCTCCCCTCCACCTGGAACTCTCTTCCTTCTCACCTCCACCTCCCTGGCTTCCTTCAAGTCTCAGCTGAAGTTTGACCTTCTGCAAGCCCTTCCTCTCCCACTTGATGTTTGTTCCTTCCCTTTGTGGATTATCTCCAATTTGGACCATATCTTGTCTGGACATAAATGTGTATGAGATATCTTCCCTGATAAGACTATGAATTCCTTGAGTGCAGAGATTGTTTTTTGCCTCCTTTTGTATCACATCAATAACATCATGGAGCCCTTGAAGTACTGAGATGCAAGTAGAGCATTGTGGAAAGAATATTAAAGTCAGAATTATAAACCATATTCCAATCCCAGCTTTAACACAAATTAACTATGTGCCCTTACACAAGGGAAAGAGCCAAAGGGAGTAAGCATTTATGAAGATCCTACTATGTGCCAGCACATGCAGTATATAGAGTGTTGGGCCTGGAGTCTGGAAGACTCATCTTCCTGAGTTCATATCCAGGCTCAGACACTTATTAGATGCATGACCTTGGACAAGTCACTTAAGCCTGTTTCCTCATCTATAAAATGAGCTGGAGAAGGAAATGGCAAACCACTCCAGCATCTTTGTCAAGTAAAACCCAAATGAAGTCACAAAGAGCTGGACATGACTAAAAGATGACAGAACAGTACAGTATGTACCAGGAACTATGCAAAACACCTTACAAACATGATCCCATTTGATCCTATTACAACTCTGTGAGAAAAGTGCTATTATTATCTCCATTTTACAGTTCAAGAAACTGAGGCAAACAGTCAAAGGATTTGTCAGGGTCTCACAGCTACTAAGTATCTGAAGCTGTACGAGGTATTTCATCTCTCTAGGCCTCAACATCTTCTTTAAAATGAAGGAGAAATTAAAGAATAATCTCTAAGGTTGCTTCTAACCATGAAGTGTTATGATTGCCTCCCACTCTACCGGCCACACGCAAGGATGTCAGCATGACTAGTATAGCTAACTAACCAGAGTTTGAATATTCAGCTTCCTCACCTCTACAAATCAAACTGTGAAACATTCCCATAGAAAAGAATAAAAATTAGGTTACCCAGGATGCTCCGATTACAAAGGTTCCACCACAGAAAAAGTGACAGCTTCTCTGGCCCAGTTCACTGCTCTACTTGTCAATTTGAATAGCTGTTAGTCCATACACATATACTTGATAAAGAGAGGAAAAACTCTAGCTCGCTCTACCTTGCAGCAGAAAGCATTTAACTGCTAAGGTTATTCTAGGAAATGCCAGAATACATCAACTCTAGTGAAAAGTAAAGAAATTGGGATGCCCCTTCACATTATAGCCTGCTATCAGTTTGACTTCCCACCTCCTGAGTTCAGCAGTTTGTGCAATATTTCCATAGCTTAGAAAGCCCTCAAGAACACAGCAAGGAATTATATATCCCACCAAGAACAAAGTAGAATTCAAACTAAAGTTGAGTTTTTCTTTTAAATCTACACATTTTTAGGGTCTTACAAGTTGTTAAGTGTTACAGTGAGTCTGGATATGTATAATTATCCTGTGTATTTGAAAATGATGCTATTTGGGAGAAGACTTTTTACTGGAGGCTGTGGATGCTGCTGATAAAGGTTGAGACTGCAATACTCTCTCTCTTGGTCTTGAGAGACAGAGTACGAAACAGTGGAAAGAATATGACAAGAAATCATGAGACCCAATCATAGCCTTTAGTTGGCCGGTTGTTATCCTTCATTCTTGAAAGGGACCAAAATGACATCACTAGGTTGGGGTCCAGGTACAGTGTATCCCAGCTGTGGCTGATCAGACCAATGAGCATGGAAACCTCTACCACAGATCAGGCACAAATAATCCAGAACATTTGGAGTGGAACACTCCCAATGAGTATGAGCTTGGGCAAAGCATTAACCTCTAGGAACTCAGTTTTTCTCCTCTGTAAAATAGGGATAGTAATGTCTCACAAGGTGGTTGTGAATCTTGACTGATGACTTATATGAACCTGCTTTTACATGATAAAAGTAAAAGATGAAAATCATGTGTTTTGCTCTCTACATAGTAGGGCTTCTTCCAATGACTGAGCAGTAGACTGATGTAACTCTGCTGTTTTCTAGCAAATATGGCATGGTACTGAACTAATGTTCAGCCCCTTCATTTAGAAATATTAAGAAAATATTTTAAAACTATAGTAGACTGAAATCTTTAGACAACCATATCAGCCTTTCTTTAATCAGTTCTAAAACAATGTCAGGCTCCCAGATCCCAATCAACTCAGGAAAAGATTCCTCCCTAAAATAATTAGGGCAAAGACCATTCAAGGGCAGGCCTGGGAATGACCTTGACCATGACAGGATAAAGGTAATGAATAGAAAATAAGAATATATAAAAGATAAGATAATATTCACACTAAGAAAAGTAAGACGTTTCTTTTATTTCTTTAGTAACTATCTGGAATTCATTTTTCATATGCTGCAAAGGAGAATAATGGTTTTTGGGAAAAGATTGTACAAAGTATTCTGAAAACTGAGTGACTATTGTTCTGTTTGAGGAAACAAATTGTTCACTGAAATTTTACCTTATTCTGAGCTTGTAACTATATTTTATAGTGGTATGAAATTTTCATGGTTCAGAAATACTATAAAGTGTAACCTCAAAAATGGCTCGTCAGAGACCGGATTTCAGAGTCATGTGGTGGCTCTGTCCCTCTTTGTTTCTTTCTTTAAGTAGAAATTCTTAGATCAAAATCATCTAAATTAATGTTTTAAAATCTTTCTGGAAGGGTTTGTGCCTAAAATATGGAGTATAGGATATTCTTCCACAATATCATTGCTTGAGGTCATATGTATCAGGCTTTATTCGCCATCCCTGTATTTCAGTAAAATTTCATTTTCACAAATATTATAATTTGGTGGTCGTTGTTCAGCCCTGTCCAACTCTTCATGACCCCATTTGTGGCTTTCTTGGCAAAGATACTGGAGTGGTTTGCCATTTCCTTCTCCAGTTCACTTTACAGAAAAAAGAAACTGAGACAAACAGGGTTAAGTGATTTGCTCAGTATCTGAGGCTGGATTTGAACTAAGGAGGATGAGATTTCCAAGCCCAGTGCTCTCTATCTGTTGTGCCACTTCCTCTTAATATCATGAAGTTTATCTATTATTCTATGATTCTGTCCCCTCCTCTCAACCCCATCAATTGCTATGTGGATATGGACACTATCACTGAAAAAACCTATAGGACTTATCTCTTCACAAATTCAATCAGTTTATTATTCAACATGTCTTTGAAGAATATTTAAGTGCAGAATTGAACATGCTAAACAGTTTTTTTTAAATAACTATGACAGGCTTTGTGAAATGTGTTAGTAGAGCAGCAGATTTTTAAAAGTTTTAAATTTTAATTAAAAAGTTACTTTCCTAGAATGTGGCACGATGTTGGCTGTTGTCTGTGCTTTGGATTTACTTATCTGGGCATATGTCATGTCTCTATATAGAGAGGGATGACTTTTCCTGGGGTCCACAGATTGCAGATAAATTTCAGGGTGTCCATAAATATGGGGAGGGGACAGTTGCATCTCTATTTTCATTAACTTCTACCTGAAATTTGTTATTTCCTTCAATGATTTAAAAATACTATTTTGAAGTCACCAGAATACCAAAGGATTTCATGACACACACAAAAAGGTTAAGAGCCCCTGACTTAGTAATATGGATATTCCTTAAGGATAGGGAACCATTGTCTGTCTTTGTATCCTCAGTGCCTAGCCCAATGCCTTACTCAGAGAAGATGTTCAATAAATATTGAAGTGAATTAAATTTTCTTATGAATGCAGGGAAATCCATTATATCAATTATTTGGTTTTTGTCAAAGGCACTATTTGGTCAAAGGCACTATTTGCATTACCTTGCTTAGCTCTTTTAAAAACTATTCGTTTTCATGCAAGGACCTAAAACATCCCCAAAGGACTTGAAGCAAAATGCCGTCCATATCCAGAGAAAGAACTATGGAATCAGAATGCAGAATGAACCAGACTATTTTCTCCTGTGCTATGTTTTGTTTTGTTTTGTTTTTCTCATGGTTTCTCCCATTCAATTCTTCTATGCAACATGACTAATGTGAAAATATAATTTTATTTAAGTAATTTAAAATATGATTTCATAAGAACGTATGTGTTGAACCCACATAAGATTGCATGCTGCCTTGTGGAGGAAGGGAAAGAAAAATTGGAACTTATAGAAGTGATTGTTGTAAACTAAAAACAAATAAATTAGTTGATTTGGGGGGGAAACTATTGCTTATCAACAACTCCTAGTTACGATGCCTGAAGATTTACTGTAGAGACATAAATAATGGTAGAAACCATCAAAACCACCAAGCATCCCAGTTCTCCTGACTTTTGTGCTGCCACTGGACTTTGATGACGCTGGGGAAAATAGTGAGGCTGGTGACTGCTCAACTCTGTCCCACTTAAACCTAATTCATGTACAAATCAAGATAGTATCCTGTGATTTTACTGGTCCTCCTTGACAACAAGGGCAAACAACAATAGTAAGGCATTGAACACTGTCAGCCTCTGCTCTGTTTCTGATATTGACTAAGACATTGGGCAAGTTATTTGGCTCATCAGTCCCTCAGCTTCCTCATTCATAAAATAAATGATTGGATTAGTCATTATTCAGGTTCTCCAAGGCCCCTTTCAGCTCTAACATTTTATCTCTTGCTCTCAACGTTATGGTTCAGAAGAAAGGACAGGAAGCAGAAGTCTTTCAAATCTTACTTCACAGATTCGGTAAATTTTGAGCGTTGGAATGGACTTCAGCGGTCACCCAGTCCAACCCAAACCAGAAATGATCCCCTTCATAATATGCCTGACAAATAGTCATCCTGCCTTTGCTTGAAGATCTCCAAGGAGGGAAAATTCACCACCTCTTGAGGTAGCCACTCATTGCACTTTGGGCCATCTCAAATTCTTAGAAAGTTTTTCCTAACATCAAGCTTAAATTAACATCTCTGAAATTTCTGTCCAATGCTCTTAGTTCTGCCTTCTAGGGTCAAACAGAAAAAGTCTATCCCTTCCTTCACATGACAGCCTTTCAAAGCGCTGAAAGAGAATGCTTATGTTTCTTCTAAACCTTTTCTCCAGGCTAAGCATTCCCAGTTCCTTCAATAAATAAATCCTCGTTGGATATGGATGTTAGGCCCTTCACCATCTACATGCCTTCCTTGGAACATTCTCCAACTCATCCATGTCTTTCTTAAATTATGACGTACCAAACTCAACATATTCCAGATGAAATCTAACAAGGAACAGAGGTCAGTGATATTATCATTCCTGTGTTCCTGGAAGCAATGCCCTCATTAATGAAGCCCAGCATCACATTAGTGTTTTTTCTTTTCTTTTCTTTTCTTCTTGTTGCCACATCACATTACTGATTCACATCAAGCATAGAGGCTACTAAAACCTCCAGATCTTTTTGGAAATTTTGTTGATTAATCATGCCTCACCATAATGTACTGATGAAATTGTTTTTCCACACCCCACTGTAAGATTTTATATTTATGCCTACTGACTTTCATTCTAATAAGATTTGGTGCAATGTTCTAGCCTCTCAGGCTCCTTTTGGATCTTTTCTCTTTGTATCTATGTCTTTCAGCTTTGTGCCACCTGCAAATTTCATGAGCATTCCATGTTTGTCTTTATCCAAGTATTTCATTAAAACGTTAGCCAGCACAGGGCCAAGAACACATTCCTAGGTTAATCCACTGGGAAGATCTCTTACTACTTTGAGGATTATTGCCTAGGTGACCTTGGCAAAGTCACATGATCTCCTTGCCCTTCAGTACCTGCATTGTTAGGTGAAAGGATTGGACCAGCTGACCTGAAGTCCCTTCCAGTGCATGTGATTTGTGATGTCATGAAAACAAATTACACTAAGATAGATGAACAAGTATTAAGTTGATTAGAGGACAAACTTTACTCAAAAGCTTGGACAACTGATGTGGGGGTGAACTGGTATCTCTTGAGGATTCAGGATAGATGAACAAAGAAGCTATTAAAAAATTAAGGGAAGAGGAAAAACCACACCCTTCATCAGCAAGCTGGGATTTTTATTCTTAATGAACTATTAAATCTAATGTGGGCAGGACTAACTAGTTAGCAACAACTTGGAACCCAGCTTTTTTTCAGTCATATTTTTTCTACCATACCACAAAACAGGTCTAGCTAGATAAGTAGGTGGAGAAGAGTCTCTGCTCTGCATCTAGCAGCATATTTACAATGTATTACCTACAAAGTAATAACCCTACTTGAGGCCCATTTAGTCCACTACAATAATATGCAACCAACAGATATCAAATGTTCTCAATATTATTCTCTGCTGCAATCAAGAAAGGGACAGCAGAGGTATGTAGCTAAAGAGGTCAAGGGCAGAAAGGAAAGTCCCACACACACAATAATAGTTCTAAGTAACACTTTTTGTGGTAGCAAAGAACTAGAGACAAAGAAGATGCTCAGACAGGAGGGAAAGGCTAAACAAAACATGGTACCTGAAAGGAACTGAACTCCATGACACTGGGAGAAATGACAACCATGAGGAATATAGAGGAACGCAAGAAGACTGGTATGAAAGGAAGGAGACCGAAAAAAGCAGAACCAGGGCAACAATACACACAAATACAACAATGTAATAAAGCAAAAAATAAAATGCAACCAAACACTGTGCAATTATAAAAAAATCATTTAGCCCTCAAAAGGCACAGGAAAACACACTCCTTTTTTGGGGGGGTGGGGAGTACTACTGTGTATGTGGTAGAACATTCCACGGCCTCTTTGAAGCTGTCAACTGATTGTCCTTAATCGTTTTTGGTTACAAGGGAAGGCTCACTGGGTAAGAGCATATAGAGAAATAACTGAGAGATATATGCATATATACACACATACATATGTATGTATATAAATATGTATGTGTGTGTATATATACATATACATAAATCTATATCTAAAAAACCAAAAGGCATGGATAAAAGTTTTAAAAGAAAAGGTCTGCAGGTAACCTCACAACGGAATATCATTTAGGCTCAGGAATTGTTAAAGAAAACCTTTTGGTTGCAACTCTTAAGATACCATATAGTCTTATCATCTTTAGATAGTAAAAAATAAACAAATCTATACTTGAATATATATACATATACATTTATATACATATGACAGAAAAAATGCAATTAATCTCGGAAAAAATGGGGTAGGGCTTATTGCATCTTAGAAAATAAGTTAGCGGAAGAACTGGTTTTAAAATACATTTCAAATAATGTCTAGCTATGTGATGCTAGACAAATTACTTAACCTCCGTGAACCTTGGTTTTCTCAATCTGTAAAATAGTAACGATAATAGCACATAACCCAGAGTTATGAAAAGCAAATGACACAATGTGTGTAATGCTGCTCTTTGTAATCCTTAAAACACTTTATAAATATCAGTTATTACTTCTATTACTATCATTGAGAGACAGTAATGGGGTAGTGGGAGGGAGTCAATCTTTGAGTCAAGAATAACTAAGCTGGAATTACTTAACCTCTCAGCACCCCTCAAGCAAAATTTCGAAGACCATCACTTGGGGAGCAGTTGCCAGAAATAAGATTCAGCTTTCACAACACCAATGACATCACACAGGTCTCACCCCCCAACTCACCCCAAAGTAAGAGTTTTGCTTCAGTTTAATTTAACTTTTGAAATTTTAGACATTTTCAAAAGAAAACGTCCGATGCCTCCTCCCATTCCTAAATGGAGGAGCCTAAATTAAAGAAGTTTACCCATTAATATTTTTAACATTGCTAGAATTTGAGTCCTGAAGGACATCAAAAATCTGGCCAATTACAATGGCCATTAACTGTACCACACTGTGCCAAAGGTGTCCTTCCCTTCTGTTAATAATTGTTAAACTCTTCTGGGGAATATATTTTCTTTTCTTTTTTTTTATTAATTTGCTTGTCTCCAGTTTTCTACAACCACTTCCATATAGCTTAGATTTCCCGCCTCTCCTATCTTCCCCTCTACCTACTCCCTCCCTCCCTGAGACAGCATGCAATCTTATATAAGTTCTACACATATATTCTTGTTAAATACATTTTCACCTTGGTCATGTTGCAGAGAAGAATAAAATGAATGGGAGAAACCACGAAAACAAAACAAAACACAAGAGAAAATGGTCTGCTTCATTCTGTGATCCTATACCATGTTCTCTCTCTGGATGTAGAAGGTATTTTGCCTCGAGTCCAGTGGGAATTTTTTAGATCTTTGCATTTCTGTGAAGGGTTAAGTCTACCAGAAAAACTCCTTGCATACTGTGGTTGTTGCTATGTACGAAGTTCTCCTGGTTCTGCTCCTTTCCCTCAACATCAGTTCATATAAGTGCTTCCAGACCTTTCAAGTCTTCCTGTTCATCATTTCTATAGTACAATAGTATTCCATTACATTTATATACCCCAACTTGTTCAGCTCCTGCCCAGTTGATGGGCATCCCCTCAATTTCCAGTTCTTGGCCACAACGAAGAGAGTTACCATAAATATTTTTATACATGTGGGACCCTTTCTCATTTTTATGATCTCTTTAGGATACAGTCCTAGAAGTGATATTGCTGGGTCATAGGATATGCACATTTTTGTAGCCCCTTCGGCATAGTTCTAAATTGCTCTCCAGAATGGTTGGATTGGCTCACAGCTCCATCAACAATGAATTAGTGTTCCAACTCTCCCATATCTTCAACATCTATCATCTTCCTGTTTTGTCATGTTAGCCAATCTGATAGGTGTGATGTGGTACCTCAGAGTTGTTTTGATTTGCATCTCTCTAATCAATAGTGATTTAGAGCATTTTTTCATATGGCTATAGGTAACTTTAATTTCTTCCTCTGAAAACTCCCTGTTGATATTCTTTGGCCATTTATCAACTGGGGAATGACTTGTATTCTTGTACATTTTGACTCAGTTCTCTATATATTTTAGAAGGGAGTATACTATTTAAGGGGGCCCTTTGGGGGTGATTTTTAGGAAGCATTGGTAGTGTCCAAACAAAATCTGCCATGCTCTGTTATAAGGGATGGCTTTTAGGGAGGAGATAAAGGGGGAAATCTATGTGGGTTCACAAACCCATATGACATTGCAAACCACAGTTTAAGATGTACTGAAGGACTCCTGAATGCAAACAGTTTAAGAAGCCCTTATCTAAGCAATGTAAAAATAATCATTCAATAAATGTTAAGCACCCACAATGTGCCAAGCACTGTGCCAGGTGCTAGGGATACAAAAAGGCAAAAGACAGTCCGTGTCCTCAAAGAAATATGCAGTTTTATGGGGGAGACAACATGCACACAAATATATAAAAAGTGAATGTATACAGAATAAAAAGGAAATAATTAACAAAGGGAAAGCATTAGAATTAGAGTTTGGGGAAGACTCTCAGTAAAAACAAAAGACAACGATAAAAAAATTTTTTAATATCTGTCAAAATCAAAATTAAAATTGTTATAGCATGTGATAAATGCTTAATGAATTCATTCATTCACAAATGGAGAACTCTGTCCATGGGAATCACAGAACTACAGAGGTGAAAGGGGCCTTGGAGACAGATTATCTAGCCCATCCAACATCATTTTACAACTGAGGAAACAGAAAGAGAATTAGTGACTTGTCCAAGATAACATAGAAAAACAGCAGCGCCCAAAAAACCCAAGTCTTGTGGCTCCTTCCTCTAGCTTTCTTGCTCAGAATCCTCAGAAAGAGCAGCAGGGCCTCAAATGCATAACTTTTTGAGTAGAAAAGACCAGCTCAAACACAAACAAATCCTGACTTCCCTTATCATTTTAAAATGGTTAATTCTAAAGGAGAATTCTAATAAAATTCTAGCATATCCTTTCTATATTAGAAAATGGTCAGAAGATTCAGGTCTGGGAACTTGCTTTTGCAAACTGATTTGCGCTTTTTCTCTTCTATATATCTTAGGGAAAACAATTGGCTAGGAAAACTTACCTGCCAGCCATCTGCAAGGACTGCCACTCAAAGTAGCTCTTGTTTTTAACTTCTCAAGAATCAAAATTAAGATAAAATTAGAATTGCATGATGTGACAGGGTTGCTAATTTGCCTATTCAACCACAAAAGCACAATCACTGATTCAGAGGTACAATCCCAACTCATGCTTACTTCTGGTGTTTTGGTTTATCCTGAATATTAGTTAAGTCTCTCAAGCTACTTGAGTATTAAGCTATCTTTCAACATTACCAGTAACCATTTTTTTAATCAGTTTACTGTTTATTAAAGAGAGGTACAAACAACATTAGACCCTAGAGTTAGAGCTGGAAAGAACCTTGGAGAACATCTATCTCTGAGGTAGCTGGATGACTCAGTGAACAAAGCACTGGGCCTGCAATCAATTGACTAGCTGTGGGACCCTGGGCAAGTCACTTTAACCCTGTTTGCCTTAGTTTCCTCATCTGTAAAATGAGCTGGAAAAGGAAATGGAAAATCTCTCCAGTATCTTTGCCAAGAAAACCTCAAATAGGGTCCTGAAGAGTTGGACAGGACACAAAAATAATCAACGTTTTGATGGATTCGATGGGATAAGATCACAAATCTTATTAGCAATTAGATACTTCCCTATTTGGGATTGAAATCTATATCCATGAAACTTGCACCCACTGGTCCTAGTTGTTTTCTGGAACAACACAGAAAAAAATCTAATCTGTCTACCACATGGCAGTTCTTGAAATATCATTCCATGTTTATTAAGTACCTACTATTTGAACAGAGCAATTATAAGCTTTGGATCTTCTCATATCTCCAACATGCTTTTCCTAGATGCTGCTGCAGTCTGAAAATACAGTTTTATTTCTTTTTTTACAACCACAGACACTTGCCCACCAGTCAGTCGATTGCTAACTGTTTACCCAAGTTGCTATGTCTACAAGGCTTGTGAATCTGTCTTGTGTCTATAGCTTAGACACAAGCCCTCACTCCTTCTCTCCTGTGAGAGAGAAGCCATTCAAACAGGAATATATATTCAGACTAGTTTGCTTTAGGGTAGCAGGAACTACTTAAGCATCAAAGAGATACACAGGTAAGAAAGTACAATTAATTCAGTTCAGTTTCACAAGGCATGAGAAATTGGAAGGTACTTACTGAGTTCCACTGGTGTTGTTATCTTGGACCTTAATGGGAATCTGTCTTCTATTTAGATCTACTTTGTGTCTTCCCCTCTGTTCAAGCCAAGCTGAGTTTTCTTCCTCCAGCTGTTCAAGAAATATTTCCTTTCCTCTCAACTGTTATTCTCCTCCAAGTCCAGATGCCTGCTTCTCTTTGATATAGATTATCTCATACAAAGGGCATTTGGCAATGAACTTAGAGAGAAGAAGACCTAAGTTTTAATTCTATCTATATGACCTTGGAGAAGTCACTTCAGCTTCCTGCTGGCTAGCCTCCTATGCCTAAACTAGAAATAATAATCCTTGTTCTGCACATTTCACAATATTATGGGGGAAATCAAAAGAGATAATGAATAATACGGTTCTCTACAGAGTTAATATGTCCTAGCAGGGATGGGGAACCTGAGGCCTCAAGACCTGAGTTCAAGTGTTACAGAACAAACTCCGTGAAGTTTGAATTCAGTCAAAGAGCCACACTTGAGGACCTAGAGGACCACATGCGGCCTCAAGGCCCCAGATTCCCTACCTCTGTAAGGAACAAAAGAGGTAGTTCTTTACTTCTTTCAAATCAAGGCAAACATTATGCACCAATGAAAGAGCAGCTAGGTGACACAGTGGAGTCAGGAAGACATCTTCCTAAGTTCAAACCTGGCCTCAGAAACTTACTATGTGACCCTAGTCAAGTCACTTAACCTTGTTTGTCCTAGTTTCTCATCTGTAAAATGAGCTGGAGAAGGAAATGGCAAAGCACTCCAGTATCTTTGCCAAGAAAACTCCAAATGGGATCACAAAGAGTCAGACAGGACTGAAAAAAGACTGATTAATAACAGGTAACACTATGGATACAAAGGGGGGATAAACAAACACACAAAAACAAAATAGTCTCTGCCCTCAGGAAACGTAATTCACAACCTTCCAGGATGGAGATACCATTTTCATCTACAGTTTTACAGTATCCACGTGCGGGAACATTTAATAAGAAACCCATCGGTGAATAGGTTGGAGGAGAGCGGCAAGATGGTCACTCTAACCGGGGAGATCCTCCAGCAGTATGGGAACAGAAGTAGATATCAACAGGGAGAAAGTGAAGAGGAACCCCCAATACAGTTAGGGGTTCTTAGATGAATGTAGTGAAAAGACTTAGAAATTCCCTTTTAATGAAAGGGGTGTTAAGGATAGTATAGATGTGTATGTGGGATAGATGTATAGATGTGAACAGGAACTGTGATTGAAGGCATTCATGTAGGGAAAGGGTGATACCTTTTGAATAGTGTGTGAAAAGAAGTGACTGTTTGGAGAAAGATACTGCTAGTAAGAAGACTGTGGAGACCCTTTTGAGTAAACAGATTAGGGAAACGGCAAAGTAACTCTTCACAGGTGTGCTGGGGGCAGGAAGGAGGTCTTTTGTTACCCTAAACACATTTTTCTTAAAGGTTTGATGATATTGGTCACCTACAGAAAATTAGACCCAAATCTTTTCCCTTCAGAAAGCAAGCCACATCCTGAGTCTTGCTTAGCAAAATGGCTGGTGACATGAACTGTCAAGTCTCCCGCCAAAGAAAAATTCTAATGTATATTAAGCTTTTTTAATAGTATCTATTTGGGCAGGTCATAAGCAAAGGTAAATCAAAATAACTTCAAACAGGAAAAATTTAAAACTCTTACATTTATCATTTTAATATATGAACCTAATAACAGTAGAACCGCACAGTTTGGGTCATTTACCAGCTGGAATAGTCAGAGCAATGAATTCCATTGAAAGAGTGAATCCTCTCTCCCCACCCCCAAGGCTGTAACATTCAACTTGCTTAAAGTAGTTGTTACAGACTCTAGACAAAGAGAGAAAGAATTCCATGCATGCATGAGGAAGCTAACAGCTCAGCTGACATTTCAGAGGCGGTAGAGAAAAAATAAAAGGCAAACCTGTTATTAGTTTCTAGTAGAATCTGCTAATAAAAGACATCAGCACTAATCAAACATGTTTGAAGTTTCTCGCTAATACAAAAAGTCAGCATGATTGTTCGAAACTCTAATGTGAATCAGCATCTCAGCAGACCTTGGTCCTTCCTTCAAAACATTTCTTAAATTCCCTTGAGCTAATTGCCTGTATTTCTCCTAATCCTTCATTCCTAAACTCCTAGAAAGATGTCTACCATTGCTGCTTCCTCTTCCTCACAATCAATTCAGACTTCAACCATTTTTATAATCTAGTTTATTGCATTACCATTCCATTGAAACTGCTCTCTCCAGGGTCAAAGATTTATTAAATCTCACTGCTTTTTTTTTTTTTGGTGGCCACATTCCTTGATTTTCCCAAAATATTTAACCCTTTTGACTATTCTCCTTCTACTGAACCATCCAATTTCCTTGATTTCTACATCTCCCCTGGTTTTTCCTCCTACCTGTCTCAGTTTGGCTCAGTTGGATCATTATCTTCCACCCATCCCCAAAGCATAGATATCCCACAAGGTTGTTGTCTGTCCTCCTCTCCCTCAATATTTTCTTCCTTGGTGATCTCATCCACTCCCAAGGGTTTAATTACACTTCTGTGTTGACAGCTTCCTAGTCTATATGCAGCACCTCTCTGGGCTACCCCACCCCAACTCGCATTAGCAGGTTGAGTCCTCTTGGGGATAAGTATTCCAGTTTAAAGATGTTTGGTGGGTTTCTACTCTTAAAAGTAAAGCTTACAAGCTTCCACCAGTGTGTTCCCCTTGTATCTGCATTAGAGATCATAATTAACTCCAAGCAGATGCACCTATTAAAAGGCATTAAAAGACATTTCCCTCATAAACTTATGGGGCACACTCTCCCATTAGTAAAAATCATAATATATAACATTTATGTGGCATTTACAATGTACAAAGCATTATGCTAAGTGCTTTATAACTATTACCTCATTTGATCCTTAAAACAACCCAGCAAGGTGGGTGTTATTAAGAAAAGCAAACAGGGGTTAAGTGACTCACCCAAGGTCACACAGCTAGGAAGTGTGCAAAACCAAATCTGAACTGCAGTTTTCCTGACTCCAGCCCCAGTGCTCTATTTACTGTGCCAACTAGCTGCCCCAATAAAAGCAATGTCTAGGAAAAGAGTCAACAGTTTACAAGAGACATAGAAGAACACAGTCTCTCTCTCCTGTGTCTTCTTATGATGTCCTTACAAGGTGTCTTTGCTAGCACTATTCATTCTTTGGAGCCAACTGAGAGTGCTGTGGAACTGGGCTCTGGTCACCACTGTCTCCAGCTTTGTTGACTTCCTCTCCTAGGGTGTTTGCTATGCTTTTTCAGAAACAATTGCAACTCATTCTCCAGAAACAACAGAAATCCAGCTGTGGGGACCTGATTCTCCCAAGCAATTCCAGGATCAGGATTCTCTCTCTATTCATTCCCTGTCCTGGATGAGACACAGCAGCTGGATTCTGACATGTGCTCCTGCTGAGAGATGTCATTGTTGATGAGGGTGGGGGAAGGAGATAGATATCCCCTCAATGGTTTCATTATGCTAGAAACACTTCTGCCTGGCTTGACCCTCTGCAGTGAGCTCAGTTCCCAGTTGCTGCTTCTCCCTCTTTTAAACTCTTGGTCCATCCAGCACACCAGGGTCAGTAAGAAGATTGAAAAAGGGACTTTGTAAAAGCCTAGTGTCTTTGCCAATACTTGACCCTTTTCTGACTCCTACACAATCAAGCAGACAATTCAAGATCTTCAATAAGTTATCACCCTTACAACTTGCAAAGTCTGAAAAGGGCCAATAGTCTTAACTGATCTGCAACCATTTCCCCCATTTCTCTTTCACAGGCAAATGCTCACTTCCTACTATATGACCCATTCTGACAATGAAGGCCTTCCACAGTCAATCTCTAACCAAACTTTCAAGTCTTTGTCTCCCTTCTTGTACTTCTACATTCCAGGCAAATTGGGTTACCCACTGTTTCCAGAATGTGGCATGCCCTCTCCAGCCTTTGCACATTCCTGTAGACTAATTTCATTCACAGCAGAATTGCCCATCTTCCTCATCCTTCCACATTTGCTTCTTTCAAAGCTCAGCTCTCAAGTGCTAGGGTTACCCTTTGTTAGAGAACTTTCCTTTCCCACTCCCACTTTCTGGCACTACATGAAATCTGGCTCATCTCATCTGGCCATTCTTTCCAGTACTGTTTGCATTTTTATACATATATCCCTGACTCGAAGATTGTGGTGGTAGAATTACTTTCAGACTTCCCCTCTTCTACCATCACTTAGTAAACCCTTCTCCTCTAAGAGGATTAACCAAATTTATCACAAAATCCAGATTCTGGTATCTATTATCATCTGATCATTCCCTTTCAAAGAATTCTTTCTCTGTAATGTACTAACAACCCCACAGCTCCTTCATCTTTGAAATAAAATCCTCACTCCTTCTGCCCATCCCCACTATCATCTAATAACTCTCTCCCCCTTCTGGGCTAAACTTTCTGAGAAAGTTAGAAGCCTCTACTTCTTTCCCCTTTAAAACTTTCCCCTTTAACTTGCTTGTAAATCTTCTGTAGTCTGACTTTTGATCCCAACCCCAGGAGTCTGTCCTAGACCAAGCCCTCTTTTCAATGCCATCTCGATGTGTGATTTCATCAGCTCCTATGAACTTAATTGCCATTCCCATGCAGATGACTAGTCCCTAAATTCCTAGTCTCCTGAACACCAATCCTTTATCATCTGGAATTCAACATGTCTTTCTTCAAATATCTTAATATCTTTACTATCTTTCTCCAAAATCTCCCCTCTGTTACTGTCACTATTGAGGATATCATCATCTTCCTAGTCTTTCAAGGTCTTAATATTGGAATCATACCTAACTCTCTTCTTGCATTTGCCCCATATCTCAAATCTGTTTTTTCTAACTTCACAGCATCTCCTATATATTATCCTCTCTCCATTCATGTAACCACTACCCTTACACAGGACCTCATCCTCTGTTTCCTGGATTACTACAGAAACCTTCCAATGAGTCTCAAGTCTCTCCCACTAAAATTTATCCTCCATTTAGCTACCAAAGTAACTTTCCTAAAGGATACCCTACTCAACAAATTCTAGAAGTTCCCTCTTATTTCTAGGATAAAATATAAAATCCACTTTTTGGAATTTAAAGCCCATCAATTACAAGGAGTCCCTTCCTACTTTTCCATTCTCTTACATTTCCCTGCCATCTACACATTCTACAATCCAGCTACACTGGCTTAACTGTATATCAAATGATATTCTATTCCCCAACCCTCTGCCTATATACTTCAAGACTTGGATCAAATCCCACTTGCTGTAGGAACTTTTCCTGTCTTTACCTCTGTTCTCCATCTCCTTCCCTATGAAATGACCTTCCATGTACACTGCATATATCTTGTATGGAGTGCTGGATCTGAAGTCAGGGAGATCTGAGTTCAAATGTAGACTAAGACACTTAATAACTGCATGATCCTGGTAAGTCACTTAACCTCTATTTGCCTCAGTTTCCTCTTCTGCAAAATAGTGATAATAATAGCACCTACATCCCTGGGTTGTTGTAGGGATCAAATGAGATAATAATTGTAAAGTGTGCTTAGCAAATAGTAGACACTATATAAATGTTAGCAGTTATCATCTTGTTGTCTCCCCCGTTCAGATGTAAGATCGCTGGCGGCAGGGACACCATTTTGTGTCTTTGTATCATCACCACTTAGAACAATGCTTGAAACAGAGGGAACACTTATTTTACCAATGCCTATTGACTGGTTTACTCACTTGCACCAGTCGCCTCAGTTGAAAAGTCTCTCTTCCTCCTTAAAATTCACTTTACCCATGCTTTGTATTGTATGTGTACACAGCACACTTCCCCTAAGTGGGCTATAGGGTCTTTGAGGGCAGGTTGTGGGTCATTTTTCTTTTATCCTCAGAATGTGACACATAGTAGAAGCTTAATAAATGCTTACTGATTTGAATTAAGTTGACATACTACATTCAGACTTCGATGGTTTATAGTCATTGAATCAGATGTTTCCAATTAATGATCTATTAACCTAACATCTAATTATCTATCAATAAATCTTCTCTCAGAATGCTTCAAACCTACCCTGTCCATAGAACCAAGAAAGCAAGTAAAGAAAAAGACAGGCACTTGGTTCAAATAAAAGCAAACAACTCATGAATCACCTGAAATGCAGATTTTTGTACTGCTCTAATTCCAATTAGATTAGCCAGTCAATTAGCTGCGTTAGTCTAAACGTTTTGCTCATTTTACTTTATGTGCAATATTGAAAGCTGATTTCCTTCCCTATGCTTTTCTAGTGAACTATAATTCTCAGGTGGGAGTGGCGGTGTAGGGTTAAATAATTTGTTTTCATTTATTCATTTATTTATTTTGGCAAGACAACGAGCATTAAGTGACTTGTCCAGGGTCACACAGCTAGTAATTGTCAAGTGTATGAGGCCACATCTAAACTAGGTCCTCCTGACTCCAGGGCTGGTACACTGTCACCCAGTTGCCCTCACTGTCATTTATTTTTAAAACTATTGCAAAAAAGTACAGATTTCTAAGATCATCTTCTCTCTTGTCTTTTCCACTCACTGCTTGCTTTACTGTTTCTTGGCTTTTTGAACAATACAAACATGGACTTTCTGGAGGAGGCCCTTTTTTATGGAAGAAGCCTGATAAAATAGTATCCTTGTAAATTTTTAAACTGAATGCATTATACTCTTTGATAGCTATGCCCAAGGGAAATCTGTTGATTTTATTGAAATGTGACAAGACAAACAGGGACTGCATACTTTTTGTTTTAATTCATATGTATGATTTTGAAAAACTTATATTTACTTTAAAAGTTTGATGGTTTCTCACTATATATTGGGTATTTGGGAAATACAAAGAAATATGAGACATGTACCTCAAGAAGCTTATAGTCTAGTAAATTACTGATTGCATTTCTTAACATGTACAAGTGGTTAAATACTTCACATAAGTACAAGGACATTTTTGGCACAAAGTTGGGAATCAACTTAAACTTTCATCAGCATTTTTTTGGGTCTCCTTTACCAAGGTATTGACCTGTTTTTCATGCTTTTCTTGCATCTCTCTCATTTCTCTTCCCAGTTTTTCCTCCTCCTGTCTAACTTGATTTTCAAAATCCTTTTTGAGCTCTTCCATGGCCTGAGCCCACCAGACATCCACCTAGGATGTCTGGGATACAGAGGTCCCCGACCTCCACGTCTTTCCCTGATGGCAAGCATTGTTCCTCTCCATCGGAAATGAAAGGAGGAAACATCATCTCTTCCCCAAGAAAGTAGCTTTCTATGGTCTTATTTTTCTTCCCTTTTCTGGGCATTTTCCCAGCCAGTTACTTGACTTCTGAGATTCCTCTGCACCCCCGCCTAGATCCTCCCAGCTAGTGCTTGGGGTCTGAGATTCAAATGCTGCTCCCCAGTCTCAGGGCTTTCAGTGGTGGGTTGAGCTGTTGTTCAGGGTAAGATTAAATCAGGTTCTCAGGTGGGGGCAGGGCCGCCTCCCAGGCTCAGTTCCCTCAGGGGGTTTATGCAGAGACCTTTGGTAATGGCCCTGAGCTCCTGTCTGCTCCGGGGGTCCCGGGCCGCCGCTGCCTCTGCCGCTGCCTCTGCCACCGCCTCCGAGGGGGCCTGAGTCACAGAGACACCCCACTCCCCTCTCGGCCAGCCCAGAAGTCTCTCTCACTGACCTGGAGCACCTGTGGGTGAAAGGACCTTCAGGGAGGTTCCGTCCCTGAAGCCTGCTCGGATCTGCTCCTCTGGGGCCACACGGCCAGGGCAGCGCAGGGGTGGGCTCCGCATCCGGAGCATGACGGACCCCTGGGGATGGCTCTCTAGGGCTCTCTGGAACGGGAATCTCCTCCACTGCGTTGCGCGGCTTGCGCTGCTCCAGAATTTGTGGGGAGTTCTTTTTACAGGAAATTTATGGGCTGTGGGTTTGGAGCTAGCATACAGTGAGTCTTTCTACTCCGCCATCTTGGCTCCTCCCCCATCAACTTAAACTTTCAGTGAAAACTTAGCTTTAACTGGTGTCCCTTTCCCTGAGTTCATAACTGCAGAAAAAGAGGTGAGCAGCTGTTTGGTGTTCTTGGAAAACATTCTACCTTTTGCATACAAAGATGGTGAGTCAACAGAATGACAACTTTCAAACCATCCATGATCTTTCCCTATCTCCTCTGTGACTACTGGCACATATTTGAATTTCTGTTTTTAAATAATTTAACCTGTATCATGGTTTCAAATGCCAGCCAAAAAGGTAAGATAGAAATTGTGCTTTGCCTCATGAATAATCATATGTAATTACAGGGCTCCTCTGAACTACGCATTTCCTCTCCTTTACTGCTTGCTTCTGCAATATACAAAAATAGCAACTTGCAAATGAAAAAAAAAATCCATTCAGTTCAAAATTTTTAAATATTTTCATACCTCTGGGATTTATAGCTTAAAAGGAAAAGAAGCACAGCTAGTGGCATTTGAGTTTGGAATCACACCAGCCATAATCATTATAATGGTTTTCATAATTGTTTTTAGGGCTTTCATGGATGTTTCTAATTCTCTTTCCTTTCACTGATTTTTATTAGTTGAAATGTAAGGTAAGTGTAGGCACTCATACTCTTTCCCCAAAGTAAATTCTTTGAGGGTAAACATACCATCTCCTACCTCTCCCTTAGTCTCACCAGCACCAAGCACAGTGCCCTAAACAGAGTATACACTCAGCTAAAGCATGCTGATTGAGATGGTAGCAGCTGTCAAAACAAATAACCCACTGGGTACCTCTTAAGCTCCCATATATACAAGCATTTGAGGGTGCTCCACCTCAAAGCTGGCCTGAGAGCAGGTGCTCATAGGGTGTTTTAAAGCTCTTCACATACATTATCTACTTCATCTGCAGCAGGCATTACATGCATTCTGATGAGAACCTTGGAGCCCTTTAATTTCCCACCCTTGTCACTCCTCAAGACTATGGCTAACAATTCACTACCTCCAACTGCTCTGAGCCTGTAGATTTGGAAGTTCCTTTAGCTTGGGGAAAATTCTCTTTCTCTTGCTACCTTTTCTCATTGTCTGATCCCTAACTAGCTCAACCCTAATCCATTAGAGTACCTAATACTTCTGATCCTTTAGGCCCTCTGGAAGCCTTCTCAACAAGTGACAAGCATCTCTTTGCCCTAGGTCTCTCCCCTCACATTCCTTTCATCTTTTAGAATGCAAGTTCCTTAAGAGTAAAGATTGTTTCATTCTTTGTATTTTTATCTCCAGTCTGACACAGTACCTGGAACACAATAGGCAACTAATATTTGCTGATTAATTTTAGAACTCACGCAATGTAATCTACCTTTCTCCTGTGGAAATCGCATCTCTTGGCACCTTTTTTATTTCATGCTTCCTCCTACACTGGGACAGGGAGAGGAATTAGAGTATTCTTTGTTCCCCAGTTCAGGAACCACCATTTCTCCCATCCTTACTCCTGTCTCTTTTTAATATATATGTTACTTTTTCCTTCAATTATATGTTAAAACAATTTTTAACATTTTCCTAAAGTTTTAAGTTCCAATACTATCCCTCCCTCCCTTTCTCAAAACGTAAGTGATCAAATATAGGTTATACGTGTGCAATCATATAAAACATTTCCATATGAGTTATTTTGTACTGCAAGACTCAAAGAAAAGAACGAAAGAAATGAAAAATAGCATGCTTCAGTCTGTATTTGAACAATATCAGTCCTTTCTCTGGATGTAGGCCATTTACAATAATGCAATTTGTACCTCATCTATTCATTCTACTGATCCACCACTCTGTTTCTTATCCAGTAACAGTTTGTTTTGATAATTACCACTTTATAATACAGTTTGGGATCTAGTATGGCTAGACCTCTTCCCTTCACCATTTTTTTCCCATTGATTCCCTTGATATCCTTGAAGTTTTGTTCTCCAAATGAATTTTATTATTTTTTTCTAGCTCTATAAAATAAATTTTTTGACAGTTTGATTGATATAGCACTGAATAGATAGGTTAATTTAGGTAGAATTGTCATTTTTATTATATTGGTTTGGTCTACCCATGAGCAATTAATATTTGTCCAATTGTTTAGATCTATTTGTGTGAAGAGTATTTTGTAGTTGTGTTCATATAATAACTGGATTTGTCTTGGCAGGTAAACTCCTAAGTATTTCATATTGAAAATGGAATTTCTCTATCTCTTGCTGTTGGACTTTGTTGTTATTTCTAGAAATGCTGATGATTTATGTGAATTTATTTTGTAGACTACAACTTCGCTAAAGTTGTTAATAATTTCAAGTAGCTTTTTAGTTGATTCTCTAGGATTCTCTAAATATAATATCATATCATCTGCAAAGAGTGATTGTTTTATTTCCTTTTTGCCTATTCTGATTCCTTCAATTTCTTTTCCTTCTCTTATTGTTATAGCTGACATTCCTAGTACAATACTGAATAACGGAGGTGACAATAGGCATCCTTACTTCACCCCTGATTGTACAGATAATGCTTGCTGATGGTTTTAGATTAATATTACTTATCATTTTAAGGAAAGCTCCATTTATTTCCATGCTCTCTAATGTTTTTAATAGGAGTGAGTGATGTATTTTAAGGTTTTTTTCTGCATCTACTGAGACAATCATATGATTTCTGTTGGTTTTGTTATTGATATGGACACCTATGCTGATATTTTCCGAATATTAAACCAGCCCTGCATTCCTGGTATAAATCCCACCTGGTCACAGTGGTATGATGCTTATGATATGTTGCTGCATTCTCTTTGCTGGTATTTTAATTAAAATATTTGCACCAATATTCATTAGGAAAATTGGTTTATGATTTTCTTTCTCTGATTTGGCATTTCCTGGCTTAAGTATCAGCACCATATTTTTATCATAAAAGGAATTTGGTAGGACTCCTTTTTCAAAGTGTTCTTTAAATGTTTGGCAGAATTTGTTAGTGAATCCATCTGGCTCTGGGAATTTTTTCTTAGGGACTCACTGATTGCTTGTTCAATATCTTTATCTACAATTGGGTTAAATATTTCATTTTTTTCTGTTAATCTGAATAATTTATATTTTTGTAGATATTCAACCATTTCACTTAAATTGTCCATTTTATTAGCATACAATTGGGCATATAATTCCTAATAATTGTCTTAATTTCCTCTTTATTCATCTCTTTCATTTTTGAGACTAGTCATTTGCTTTTCTTTTTTTCCTCTTTTTAAATAAAATTAATTGATGGTTCATCTTTTATTGGCTGTTTCATAAAACCAGATTCTAGTTCTTTTTATTAGTTCAATAATGCTTTCTCTTACTTTCAATTTTATTAATCTCTCCTTTGATTTTCAGGATTTCCAATTCGTGTTTAATTGAGTAGTTTTAATTTGTTCTTTTTCTAGGACTTTTTAGTTGCATGCCCAATTCATTGATCTTTTTCTCTATTTTATTGATGTAAGCAATAAGAGATATAAATTTTCCCCTAAGTACTGCTTTGGCTGCATCCCATAAATTTTAGTTATGTTGTCTCACTGCCACTTTCTTTAGTGAAATTATCTATTGTTTCTATGATTTTTTCTTTGACCCACTTTTTTAGAATTAGTTTCCAATTAATATTTAATTTTATCTTTCCATTGCCTATCATTCAATGTAATTTTTATTACATTGTGATCTGAAAAGGATTTTTAACTACTTCTTTTCTGCATTTGATTATGAGTTTTTACATCCTAATATATGGTTAATTTTTATGTAGTTACTATGCAATGCTAAGAAAAAGGCAAATTACTTTCTATTCCATTTCAATTGTCTCCAGAGAGCATATCTAACTTTTCCAGACTTTTATTCACCTCCTTAACTTCTTCCTTGTTTATTTTTTGGTTAGATTTATCTAGTTCTAAGAGGAAAAAGTTGTAGTATAGTTTTATTGTCTATTTCTTCCTGCAACTAATTTAACCTCTTCAAAAATGTATGCTATACCATTTGGTGCATATGTTCAGTACCAATATGACTTCACTGTCTCTGGTGAGAACTATATCTCTTTCAGCAAAATATAGTTTCCTTGCTTATATCTTTTAATTAGATCTATTTTTACTTTTGCTTTGTCTGAGATCAAGATTGTTACTCCCGCTTTCTTCTCTTCAGCTGAAGCATAATAGATTCTGCTCCAGCCCCTTCCCTTTGCCCTGTGAGTGTCTCTTTATTGAAAATGTCTTTTGTAAACAACATATGGTAGGGCTCTAGTTTTTAATCCATTCTGCTATCCACTTCTGTTTTACAAATAAGTTTATCCCACTCACATTCATAGTTAAGATAAATGTATTTCCATTGTGCTATTTTCCCTTTGTTTATTCCTTTCTCTTACCCCCACCCTCTTTTCCTTCTTCACAAGTGTTTTATTTCTGATTGCCCTCTCCTCCATCTGTCCTCCCTTTCAGTCTCCTCCACTTCTTTTATTCCCCTCCCTTTTTACTTCCATACAGGGTAAGATAGATTTCTGTTTCCAACTGAGTATGTTATTCCCTCTTTGAGCCAATTCTGAAGAGAGTAAAGTTTAAACTTTGCCCATTCCCCACACCCAACTTTCCTTCCATTATAATAGCTCTTTCATGCTTCTTTTATGTCGGATAACTTACCTCATTCTATCTCCCCCCTCCTTTTCTTCCAGTGCAATATTCTCTCATCCTTTTATTTTGTTTTTTGAGGTATCGTCCCATCAAAGTCAACTTATATCCTCACCTTTATCTACATATACTCCTTCTAATTGCCCTCATAAAAATAAATTTCCATGCTTAATTTTATTGAATTTCTTGTTTTCTCTTTCTTTTTTTAACCATTTTATGTTTCCCTTGAGTCTTGTATTTGGACGTCAAAATTTTTATTCAGTTTTGGTCTTTTAATTAGAAATACTTAAAAGTCCTCTATTTTGTTAAATGTCCATTTTTCCCCCTGACAGATTATATTCAGCTTTGCTGGATAGTGATTCTTGGTTTTAATCCTAACTCCTTTGTCTGCCAGCAAAAAATATTCCAAGCCCTGTGGTTCTTTAATGTAGAAGCTATCAAATCCTGTATAATCCTGACTGTAGCTCTACAATATTTGAATTATTCCTTGTTGGTGGCTTGCAGTGCTTTCTCCTTGATCTATGACCTCTTGAATTTGGATATGATGTTCCTGAGAGTTTTCATTTTGGAATCTCTATTTTGCCCTCTGATTCTAATATATTAGGGCAGTTTTCCTTGATAATTTCTTGAAAAATGTTGTCCAGGCTTTTTTTTTTTAATCATGGTTTTCAGGTAGTCCGATAATTCTTAAATTATCTTTCCTGGCTCTATTTTTTTTAGATAAGTTGTTTTTCCAATCAGAAATTTCACATTTTCTTCTATTTAAAATTTTTTGATTTTGCTTTATTATATATTGATGTCTCATGGAATCATTAGTTTTCACTTGTTCAATTCTAATTTTTAAGCAGTTATTTTCGTCAGTGAATTTTTGTATACCTTTTTGCATGCTGTTTTTCATTATTCTCTTGCAATGCTCTGATTTATTTTCCCAATTTTTCTTCTACTTCTCTAATTTGCTTTATAAAATCTTTTTAAAGCACCTCCAGGAGTTCTTTTTGGGCCTCAAACCAAATTACATTTTTCTTTGAAGTTTCATCTGTAGCCATTTTGACACTGTTATCCTCTTGTAAGTTTGTGCCTTGATCCTATCCCCATAGTAACTTTCTATAGTCAAGTTCTTTGGTTTTTTGCTCATTTTTTCCTGTATATTTAGAGACTTGGTGTTTTTACTGTGAGAGTTTGACTTTGGTCCTAAACTGTCCCAAGCTTTTTGTGTTGAGGCTCAAGGTCTTCCTTCTGGTTTTCACTGGGATTCAGAAATGAGCTACTAGCTTGCAGTATAGGGTATACTTCCCTTCAGGCTTGTACTGAGGAGTAGAGTTCCCTATCTACTTGCCCAGGGTATGGGGTTTCTCTGCTGGCCTACCCCAAGGGCAGGGGGTCTCACTGCTATGGAAATAGTTTTTCTGCTGGTTGTCTCCATGGGAAGGACCTTTTTGCTGGTCCGCCATGGGGGGGGGGGGAGAAGGCCCTACTGTTGGGTTGCTAGGAAATGGGACCTGTATGGGGGAGGGCCTTAGGGGTGGAGTCTAGCTGTTGGCCAGTCCCAGGTCAGAGCCTTACTACTGGTCAGTAAAAGACTGAAGGCCTGGCTAGTGACTTGTGCTGGGGGATGGGGCCTTGCTATACTGCAGAGACTGCTGACTTGCTTAGGGGGCTGCAGGTTTGCAGGAGGGTGGGGCCTCACTGATGAATTGCCTCAGGCTTGGAGCCCTGCCACACCGAAACCTCCCCCTCTTCCACCCTAGTGAGACACACCTTTCCTCCTGTGCTGGTAAGCTGCTTCACTGCTCTTAAATCAATTCTGAGCAAGTTTTCAAGTTATTTGGAGGGAAATTTGGGAGAACTTCAGAGGGTCCCTTTCTTACTCCACAACTTGGCACTGGAAGTCTTACTCTCCTCTTTTCTAGATCCTTGTTGCTATCAAATCTTTGGACTTCTAGGCCACGCTCCCTTTTCCCCTCAAATCAGTGTGTCTCAAAGTTGAAGTCTCCATTTCAACTTCTGCCCTTTCCAATCATTCTGGTCTCTTATTTTCTTGAACTTCCAAGGGCACTTAGTACATTGTCTGGCACATAGCAGGCACTTGAGAAATGTTTGTTGACTTGACTTCAAGTCCCATGATTTTTGTTCCCAGTATCCCTCAACTATGCACAGTAGTTTAATCCTACTCCACTTTTCCCCAAGTACTAGATTTCTAGTTATGGCTCTGTGACTGACCCAAGCAGGAAAAATGTAGGGTGCCCCAGATCCCTAAAAAATTAAATTTTTGATCATTTGCAGCCCAATTAGCTTCAAGTTATCTTTCAAAGTTTTTCATTCCATGGAGGGGATCAGCTTGGTGAGGGTCTGATTGATTCCCTTAGAGGTGATCTAGCTTCCCAAATTAAAGGATTCCTGTAGGACCTCAAATGAAGAATAAGTAAAGCCATATTTAAGCTGTAGTAATTTTCTATTGGTCTTTCTACCTCCTAACATTTCCCTCCTGCCTCACTATTTCTCTGTCAAGTGGAAGCTCTCTCATCACTAGGGCCTTCTGAACCCTTTTCTCTAGTCATCACCTGCACAATCTTGATGAAAGGCAGAGTAAGATGTGTAGCTCTAACTTCCGAAAGAGCTGCTTGAAATTCTCCTTGCCCACGTAGGGTTGTTATCAGTGACTTTATACTTCCTTGTCACTTTCCTGGAATTTTCCCCAACACTAAGTCTGCTAAGTCCCTCCTGTAATCCCACTTTCCCAGATACTTCCATTGGTGTCTGTTTGCCATAACACTAATAGTATTTATTAAAAAGTGTTTAATGTGACAGAAGGTGAGGCAAAAGAGGAAACAAATAATGATTGCACTTCAAATTTCTTATAATTTCAAGAGTTCCTTGGAGTTGAATCTATGAAAGGGTAAGGCAGAAAAATTGTGGAAATTTAACTTCAAAGAAAAATTAAGGTTTACCATGCATCAATTGCAAAAAAAATGGCTTAGAAATAATACAAAGGAAGAATAAGAAAAATATAGTTAAAAAGTAAGATATTCTAATATCTATAGTGTAAGGCAGAGTAGCATCATAGATGGAGAACCAGGCTTGGAACAAGAAAACCTCTGTGACTGCAAGTCCAATTAGCCTCTTAGGGCCCAAAGTCACTCTAAGATTACAATTCACAGAGAGGTTGGCAGTCGTTGGAGGAACTACTCATACTATGGGTTCTCTTTACTAAGAAAATCACAAATCTAGGGAAAAACAAAAACAAGAACTTGCACATCCAAATGACTCATATTCCCTCAAAGTCATATCCTTTAGAGACTTTACACTTACTTCAAGAATGCTGCCAGTGCTTGAAACAGCTACTCATTCAGAATTATCTTTGAAGACTGAGTTTTTAATATGGTGCCAAATTTCTATCCTTTGAGGTTAGTGTTGAGTTTCTTAAACAGTCTGAAATGATTTGGAAGGAAATCAAGTACTGGACAAAACTGAGTAATATGGATTTTATCAAAAACAATTCCTCAGAAAATATAATGTGAGCCAGAACATTGTCATGATGTAAAAGCTAATCATTATGCTATAATTCACAATTTTTATATCAGACTGTCTCTCAAATGCTTCAAAATCTCCACATAAACCCAATTTACTTGATCAAAGGTGAGTTCTGAAAGAACATTTCCACTAATATCAGAGAATCAAATCAATCTTTTATTCATTTGTGATTGTGATCAGCAGCGCTTTCTGGGTATCTCAGAAACTGGTTTCAAAGCCCAGGCCTTAGGCTCTTCTGTTAGAATCCTAATCCCAGGCTTTGAGGAAGAGTAAGAATTCTCTCAGAATCAAAACTAAAGAACAGGAAGTAAAGGCCTTGGGAAAGAGGCCAATACCAAACCCAGAAAGAATTCCTGCACTCTGCTTTAAGAGAAGAAAACACACCATGATAACACAGCATAGTAGTAATGAGAGAGAGAGGGACAAAGACAGACAGATGGACGGAGAGAGAGAGAGAGAGAGAGAGAGAGAGAGAGAGAGAGAGAGAGAGAGAGAGAGAAAGATGGGATTGATACTTCAGTAAGAGGCAAATACAACATAAAAGTCTTAAGAAGACTGTGAGAAGGCACAAGGCATCAGGGATAGAATCAGGGAACCAGGTGACCCTAGTGTGCATATTTACTTTTGTCAGATCTGACAGTAGAGTGGTGAGGGTATGAACATTGAAGTCAGGGAAAGGATCTGTTATATGACCATGGACAGTTCCCTTACACCTATCTGAAACTTTTCTTCCCAGGATAATAATTGAAAATACTAACCTTTTAGCACTGTCTAGTCTGCATTCCAAAGAGATAAGAAAATAAAAGGAAAAGGACATATATGTACAAAAATATTTATAGCAGGTCTTTTGGTGGTGGCAAAGAATTGGAAATTGAGGGCATGTCCATCAACTGGAGAACAGCTGAACAAGTTGTTATCTATAATCATAAGGGAACACTATTAAGCTATAAGAAATGAGCAAGTAGATTTCAGAAAAATCGGAGAACTTACATGAACTGATGCCAAGTGAAATGAACAGAACCAAGAGAACACTGTACACATATTGTATGATGATCTACTGTGAATAGCTAAGCTATTCTCGGGAATAAAATGACCCAAGACAATTCTGAAGGACTTAAAATGAAAATACTCTTCCTCTCCAGAGAAACAACTGATGGAGGCTGAATGCAAATCCAAGATACCTTTTCTTTACATTTCTTGGGATTTTTTTGTCCATGTTTTCTTTCACAGCTTGACTTACATGGAAATGTGTTTTGTATGACTACACTGTATATACTACATCAAATTGCTTGCCTTCTCAATGAAAGGGGAAGTGGAAGGAGGGAAAGAATTTGGAACTCAAAATTTGACAAAAAAATGTTAAAAAAATATTTTTACATGTAATTGTGGGAAAATAAAATTAATAAAAGAAAGTACTAATCTCGTGGGGTTATTTTCAGGAAGAGCATCCCATAAAATAAGCAACTAAATAAATGGGAGTCACAATTACTGTTCCTTTGGAGTCATCTAAAAGGATTGATGTCAGCAAGGGACTTTCAGCCTACTTAATCAATTGGTAGGCACAAATCAGGCCTTAATCACTTGTCCATTGAATTATCATCTATACTTACTGATTCAAGACTGACTGACTTTTAAGATTCCTGACTATGTAAACCACACCCATAGTCTAAGCCCTGTTGGTAACCACAACCTACACCTGTATGCACCTGCCAAACCACACCTTCAACTAAACCCAGCCAGTGTTTCAGCCCTACTGAGATTCAAAGCCAAGGACCTAGAACCCATACTGGGTACCTTAAACTGGAGCTAAAAGCCTGGAGGAAGTGAGAACACTGTTGACTTTCAAGTTTTGTTTCCAGCTCATACTAGAAATACTGTTTCATCACAAGTTACCATTTTCCTTCAAAAAAAAAATGCATGACTTGGTCCAGCTTCCCTAAACAGAACATAACAAATATCAAGTCTTCAAAGTTTCTGTCCCCCTCCCAGTGTTGGATGCACAATCTTTACAGAAACTTTTCTCATGTTCTTCAAGCAGAATGAACCTACTTATTTATCAAAATTCAAATCTTCAGCCTCAGTCTTCCAAGTTAATCACTTATTTGAATGTATAAAATCTTTGACCTTTTCACCATCTCCCTTGGCCCATTAATAATGACTGACATTTATAAAGAGATTTAAGGTTCTACTAAGTTCTTTACATAAACTGTCTCCTAGGAGTTTCACAACTTTGTGAAATGGGAGTTGTTATTATCCCCATTTTACAGATTAGAAAACTGAAGTTTAGAGAAGATTAATAACTTGTCCTGGATCATAGAACAAGTGCATCTGAAGCAGAATTGGGATCCAGGTCTTCCTGATTCAGTTCAGATTTTCTAGCCATTGTTATGTGCCTTCTCAACTGGACAATGACTTAACATGTAATTATGGATATCTTCTCTACTTCTTTCAACTTTGTGTGCCAAACTCTTTTTTAAATTTTAATTTATTAAATCTGATTTTTTATTTTTAGTATTTATTTTATTATTTTAATTATTTATTATATTTATATATTATATGTATTGTTTTATTTAGTATTTATTTTTAGTATTCAACATTCATTTCCACAAGAATTTGAGTTTCAAATTTTCTCTCCCCTCCCCCCCACCCCAAGAGATCTTGTCTACCTCTTCCCTCAATCTGCTCTCCCTTCTCTCACTCACCTCCCCCTTCTCTCATTCCCATCCCCTCCATTTCCTTGTAGGACAAGATAGATTTCTACACCCCACTGCCTGTATGTCCTAATCTCCAGTGGCATGTAAAAATAGTTTTTAACATTTGTTTTTAAAACTTTGAGTTCTAACTTCTCTCCCTTCTTACCTCCCCACCCATCCCTACTGAGAAGGCACACAATTCAATATAGATTATAAAATGTAGTCATGCAAAACATTTCCATAATAGTCATGATGTGAAAGACTAACTATATTTCCCTCCATCCTATCCTGCCCCCGCCGATTTATTCTATTCTCTCTTTTGACCCTGTACCTCCTCAAAAGTATTTACTTCTAATAACCTCCTCCTCCCATTTGCCCTCCCTTCTATCATCCCCTAATTCCCCTTTATCCCCTTCCCTGTTATTTTCCTGTAGTGTAAGAGAGATTTTTATACCATATTGAGAGTGCATGTTATTCCCTCCTTAAGCCCAATTCAATGAGAGTAAAGTTCATGCCTTCCTTCTCACCTCCCCGCTCTTCCCTTCTGTTGAAAAGCTTTTTCTTGCCTCTTCTATATGAGAGATAATTTATCCCATTCTATTTCTCCCTTTCTCCTTCTCAATATATTCCTTTCTCACCCCTTAATTTTATTTTTAGATATCATCCCTTTATACTCAACTCACCCTGTGCCCTCTGTCTATATGTATATAATCCCTCCAACTGCCCTAACATTGAGAAAATACTGAGAAAAATCTCAAGAGTTACAAATATTATCTTTCCATGCAGGAATGTAAATAGTTCAACTTTAGGAAATCTCTTATGATTTTTCTTTCCTGTTTACCTTTTCATGCTTCTCTTGATTTTTGTGTTTGAAAGTCAAATTTCTATTCAGCTCTAGTCTTTTCATCAAGAATAGTTGAACGTCCTCTATTTCACTGAATGACCAGTTTTTCCTCTGAAATATCATACTCAGTTTTGCTGGGTAAGTGATTCTTGGTTTTAATCCTAGTTCCTTTGACTTCTGGAATATAATGTTCCAAATCCTTCAATCTCTTAATGTAGAAGCTGCGAGATCTTGTGTTATCCTGATTGTGTTTCCACAATACTTGAATTGTTTCTTTCTGACTTCTTGCAATATTTTCTCCTTGACTGAGGAGCTCTGGAATTTGGCTACAATATTCCTAGTTTTCCTTTGGGAATCTCAGGAGGTGATTGAGTTGGATTGGATCCTTTCATTATCTATTTTGCCTTCTGGTTCTAGACTATCAGGGCAGTTTTCCGTGATAAATTTCTTGAAATATGTCTAGGCTCTTTTTTGATCATGGCTTTCAGGTAGTCCAATTATTTTTAAATTGTCTCTTCTGGATCTATTTTCCAGATCAGTTATTTTTCCTATGAGATATTTCACACTGTCTGCTATTTTTCATCCCTTTGGTTTTGTTTTATTTTTTTTTTTTGATTTTTCATAAAGTTATTGGCTTCCAATGGCTCCATTCTAATCTTTAAGAAATTATTTTCTTCAGTGAGCTTTTGAACCTCCTTTTCTATCTGACTAATTCTGCTTTTTAAGGCATTCTTCTCCTCATTGGCTTTTTGGATCTCTTTTGTCATTTGGGTTATTTTTTTAAGGTGTTGTTTCCTCAGCATTTTTGGGGTCCCCTTCAGCAAGCAGCTGACTCATTATTCATGATTTTCTTGCATCACACTCATTTCTCTTCCCAATTTTTGCTCTACTTCTCTTACCTAATTTTCAAAATCATTTTTGAGCTCTTCCATGGTCTAAGACCAATTCATATATCTCTTGGAGGCTTTGATGAAGGAGCTTTGACCTTGTCATTTTCTTCTATTTGTGCATTTTGGTCTTCCTTGTTACCAAAGTAAGATTCTATAGTTTGATTCTTTTTCTGGTTTTTGCTCATTTCTCCAGCCATTTACTTGACTTTTGAGCTCTTTGTCAAGTAATTCTCTGCCTCCAGTGAGGGTAGAAGGGTGTACTGTCAGCCACTTGATTCCCCCCACAGTCTGTGGACCTGTGGACCTAAAGCTCCATAAATTGCCACTGCTTCTGCCCCTGCTGTGACTGACATCCACCACCTTGGGAATTGGGTTCTACTGTCTCACATAGGTCTGACAGATTTTTTCCACTGACCTTCCAATTTGTCCTCAATGTTCTGGGGTTATGAGGTCTGGAAACTGCCACAGGTGCCAGAGATTGATTCCCCCAAGGCCTGCTCAGGTCTCATCTGTGCCAGTGCAGCCCACACTAGACTGTGCTCTGCTCCAAATATGGCATGATAGACACTTCCCGTCACCTTCCAGGCTGTCTTGGGCTGCAGATTTGCTTCACTTCATCATTCTGTGGGATCTGCAGTTCCATAATTTGTTTAGAATCATTTCTTGTACAGATATTTGGCTGGGCTTGCAGGGAGAGCTCTAGCAAGTTTCTGTTTCTACTCCATCATTTTGGCTCCACCCCCACCCTGTGTGCCAAATTCTTGTTCCTGACATTTGCATGAGTTTCTCTCAGGGTGTATTATGAAGATTTCTTTTAACTTCTTTTAACTTTTAAGTAATATTATTTGGTTTAAAAAATGGCAAATGATTTTTATGCAGGCATGGAATTATACCTGTTTCTATTCACCTCAATTAATACAAGACTGGCTGATCTTTAAACTCATACTGATCCAAGACATTGCAAGCATGTTACTGGTAGGATCATGCCTCCCTCTGAAATCATAAGAATAGCCCCAATCCCTCTGTGCCCCAGATGCTAAGTCAGGGGAACATAATTCCTCCCCTAAGAAACTGTGCTTCCTCCTGGCCCAGTCTGGTCTGTCACACCCCAGGGTCCTGGGACCAGAGGTCACTCTCCTAGGCTGCCTTCTGACAAGGGTGGAGGAAGGTAGCCTGCCCTCCTCCCTTGAAGTACCAGTTGTGAAGAGCTACTCTACCTAGGACTCCTGGGATCAGCAGCAAAACAGGGAGAGGAGGCACATGCAGCCATCACTGGCCCTTTCCACCCTCAACACCCTTAGTAAACTCAGTCTCGGGACTTCCTAGGATCCTCAGGACTCGGATCCTAGTCCTCAGGACCCATCCTCTTCTGCTTTCTACAGTTATCCCTTCCACATCGCAGGGATTAGATTTGTGGTGCCTTCACAATCTGGAAAACCTATGTAGAAATTTTTGACCCTCCCTTCATACCAGAAAAGATGTATGAATTTTTCTTTTTCTTTTATAGGGTGTTTCAAAGTACTATATTGTAAAATTTGGGTTAATATTATACAATACTATACATATATTTCATGCATTTCTGAGTTTCTGAACTTTCTGTGTCATCTGCTGGCCTTTTCCTGTTATCTGCAGCTTTCACAAAACTCCCCCAAAATTCCCATCTAATTTCTTATGCCAACCTATGCTATATTGAAACGGATATGGGGAAAATCATGATGTGGAAGAGATAACTGTATTTCCATTCCATCCTTTGGACCTCTTCCCTTTATTAAGGTGTTCACTGCAGTCTGAGTTAGATGATGAATTCAGATTTCACCTCTACCATTTATCTGCGTGAACTCACTGTTGTTCAGTCACATCCAACTCTTCATGATCCCATATGGAGTTGTCATGGCAAAGATGGTGAAGTGGTTTGCCATTTCCTTCTCCAGATCATTTTATGGATGAGGAAACTGAAGCAAAGAGGGATAAGTGATTTGCCTAGGGTCACACAGCTAGTCAGGGTCTGAGGCTGGATTGGAACTTAGGAAGATGAGTCTTCCTAATTTCAGGCCTAGTATTCTATCCGATGCACCACCTGGTTGCCCTATGTGACCTCATAAAAGTTTGGACTACATGGTCTTTAAAGTCCCTTCCAGATCAAAATTTATGACCTTGTGGTCTTTGATCTGGCCTACTCAAATGTCTTTCTCTTTCTGATCTGAAATCTAACTTTCTCCTAAACATGCCACATCTCTTTCCACCGTCTCCAAGACTGAGTATATCATCCTTCACATCCTTGATACACAGGGCTAGGAGGATCAGTTGACTCTCTCTACTATACAATGGCACTTTCAATGAGTGAATGAAAAATGTTAAACTGCTGACTATGTGTCAGGTACTTTTCCTTATGCTTCTATCACTGAACTATTACTTAAAAGTTCTATCTTGTTATTGTCATCTACATACCTGTGTGTAACAATTTCTCTTTCCAAATAAATTCAATATCTAGTTCATAGTTCATTTCTCCACCCCAACCCTTGCCCTCTTCATATACTAAACTCTCCCACTTATTCAGCTTCCTCAACCCCTTTGGCCTCTATCATGGTTGAAGGTAACCTCAACTGTGGCAAAAGAGTGGTCTCATCTTACACCTTAATACATTCTGCCCTACCCTGCTTGATTGCTCCAACACTGAATCTCTAAATGTGTCTGCATTGTTAGAATTTGTAGTTATGCCTCTGACTTCCACAAATGACACATGGAAATGTGTGTCTGTGAGCGTGTGTATGGCAGGGGAGTAGGGGGGAAATGGAGGCAGCTAGATGGCACAGGGGATAGAGCACTGGGCTAGGAATCAGGAAGTCTCATCTTCATGAGTTCAAATCAAGCCTCAGATATTTACTAGCTGTGTGACCCTAAGCAAGTCACTTAACCCTCTTTGTCTTGCTGGAACAGGAAATGGCAAACCACTCTGGTATCTTTCCCAAGAAAAACCCCAAAATGAGGTCCCAAAGAATCAGACAGATGGAAATAACTCAGCATGGAAAGTGGAATTATTTACTCCCTTGATTTAGAGAGAATCATAGAGTTTTTTGTTTTTATGGCTTCAACTTTCTTCCCTTTTTAACCACTGTCCATAATAGATGGAACAGAAATATAAATTTAATGAATTGAAAAAATATGTAGTTTTATCTTAAACTTCAAATACTTATCTATTATTTTAACAATCTTTAAAATTGGAAGTTATTTTGCAATCTTTACTTTATGACCAGAACACATGCATTTCAAAATTCAAGTAGAGAATAATCTTCCTCAAATCAAAAGTATGATATGAGGACACCTCATATAGGTTGTATCAGGTCACAGAGGAGCCTTTTATCCACGGGGAAAAGCCTGTGTGATAGATCTTTGCTTTATAAAATGAAAAGTTTAAAAATAAATTCAGGCATTTGAACTAGCATAAAAATAAGCAGGGTGGTTTTTTTTTTTAAAGAAAGCTAGGATTGCTCCATTTAACAAAAAAAAGTGAAAAAAAAAGCTTGCCAGCTGTGACCACATGGAATCAGTTCTTCTACAAGAAAGATTAGCCACTGTCCACAGTTTTCACTATGTATAGAATGACTTGGATGAATCCCCAAGAGACTAAAAGCAGGTGGTATACAACTGAGAGGAGAATCTTCAGCATTTGGCTCCATCACCCTAAACTACCCTAATGACTCCTTTTTCATTCTCACCTCTTCCTCAATATTCAAGTTATCAATAGGGAGGCTCAGTATTCCAAATATGACATGTGTGCTATGGAGAAGCCTCACCCAGGGAAGTGATGAGCTAGAGATATTTGTTGAAAACCCCTGGTATCCTCCTGTAGATTAAAACTGGAAGCCCTCAAGGAGCCAAGTATTCCCATATAAAGCTCTGATTGGATTGCTTCCTCTTAGTATGTGGTAAATTAACTTCAATATGTCATTTACCAAAGAACATTGACATCTGACTGCAAAGGAAAAATTAAAGAGGCATTTTGCTATCATGAAAGAATATTTCTAAAACATCTATTAAAATTCCTTTTTTATACTATTCTGGAGATGGTGGGAAAGCTGCAAATAGCATTAAAGTATAAAATGAGAAAAGTAAGTTCAAAAAGAAATTATGCTATCAGATGCAATGGTGCCTGAAAACTATTGCTATACCACTTGAAATTCTTCATTCAAATCTCCAGGAAGCCAAAAAGTTTCCAAATAGCATAAATGATTTTAGTGACAAATAAATTTAGAAATGTAAGGTCCTCCAAAAATGACAACAAACTAAGGAGCCAAACAACTGAGAAATATTAAACGGATTATATTATGCTGTTTAACATACGTAAAGCATCACAGTCGTGTTTTCATCATTGTTCTCTCTCCTCCTTTCCGACCTCTTGACCTTCTAAGCTAGCTCTCCTCAATCTTTTGCACATTTATAGGCTTCAACAAAATGCTTCTATCACTCTTGCTGGGGTTGTTGATGTCTTCTCTAGCCACTACTTAAGTCCTAAGAATTAATAGTTTCTTTATCCTACCCTGCAAAGTAGAATACCCAGAAAACCTCTTCCAACAGTCCTGGCCCCTTTTCTCCTCGTTACATCCTCTCAATATAATTTCAATTTCTCAACTAATTTGAAGCCTATTGCAAACTTCCTTTTTCTTTTTTGTATTAAATTTTTCTTTTTTAATTAACAAAAGCATTTTTTTCCTCTCCTTCCCCCTACCCAAAAAGAAAAAAAGCATCATCATTGTAATAAATACATATACTCAAGCAAAATAAATTGGCATTTAAATTACCCATTTCCTTTGCCTATTTATCCCATTTAATTATAAGGGTCCCTTAACCCACAATCCCTTGGTTAGGTCATTGTCCTTATCTTTTGTGAAACAGACATTCGTGATCAAGTCCTCATAGGTTTCTTCTGGACTCTCTTCTCTGTTCCCTTCTGTTTTTCTGTAAAGTCTCACATAAGACAAAATGAAGTGGCTACATCTACTTTCTTTCCTTTTTCCTTCTTTCATGCTTCCCCTTTTTCCCAATCCTTCATCTTTTTTGTCCTTTCTACTTGCAGCTGATGTGTGGCTAAAATCAGAAGCAAAACACTCAGGGTCTGGTATAGCTATCATGCATTCTCTCCCAGTTCCCATCCCCCAGGTCTATGTTGCTGATGCTGATCTTGTGGCCCCTTTCTCCACCAATTCTTCATCATCTGTGATCACAATATACCTACAATCTTCTTGCAATAGTTGCAATAGTCGAGATGATATAAAAGGAAACAGTCACAGCCCAGAATTCATCTATTCTCATGTCCCAAGTCCAAAAATCAGGCTGAGCTTTGAGGAAGAAAAGGAAAGGAAAGGAAAGGAAAGGAAAGGAAAGGAAAGGAAAGGAAAGGAAAGGAAAGGAAAGGAAAGGAAAGGAAAGGAAAGGAAAGGAAAGGAAAGGAAAGGAAAGGAAAGGAAAGGAAAGGAAAGGAAAGGAAGAGGGAAGAAGGAAGGATCAGTGTTCAAAGGTTTAGGATGCACACACACACATATGCACACATGTGTGCACATACACACACAAAGGTGCAAAGCCTGGAAGGAAGCACAAGGAGACGGACAAGGAGACGGAAAACATGCTTCAAAAGTTCTAGGATGGGCAAACAGATGCATGACAGGAAAGTTAGAATGACTGTTGACTAAGGTCAGACTACCAACTGTCTACCCTGGTCTTGTGTGTTCTACTTGATCTAAGAAGAAACTGATCGAGACAAGTGGAACCTAAGGCAAGCATTACCTTTCAGGTTCCCTGAGGAACTGATAATGCCTAGGTTCACATAAGAGGCAGATATCACTGCCCTTATTGCAAGGAAAGAACCCTGGGTTCTCAAAGGCTTTGCAAACTGGAATGAGTATTGGGGCAGATCCCCAGTGGGATCTCAGCAATGGGCTGAGAGTCATCCAAAGACCAACCCAGCCAAATTTACAGAGATTGATTATTTGATGTTTGATCACAAGGCTGTTTTGTTATTGTCCCCCCACCTCTGAGCTTTTCCAATTCCTGCAGACTATCTACAAAAGTAAGAGAAGGGTAGTGGAGGGAACATCGCCAAAGATGAAATCATGGATAGTTTCAAGTATGTACAAATAAGCAGGAGGCTCAAAGAGGTTAAGCTGATTGTCCACCAAAATGCCATCACTATGATAAAGTCAAGTTTCAGTGTGTCCAACTGTGACTGATCAGACCAATACAAGCTTGGAATGCTGTGCCACAGACTGGGCACAGATAGTCCAAGTGAATATCTGGGGTGGATACTCTAAATTTGAGCATCCTGCATTTCCTTTGAGCTGTTTCAATTCTGCTTTACTGATAGAGCATAGCACCTTCTCTGATGTGGGCACACCATGATGAGCAGTCCTAAGCCAGTGTCTCCCATGTCACACAATCAATTCCAAAGTTCTTGAGAGTGTACTTGTATCAGTTCTGACCACCATGTGATCACTTGCCCTGTGTGAGTTTTCCATAAAATAGTCTTTTTGGAAAGCTTACATTTTTCCTTAGATCAATGTGGTCAGCCCATCAAAGTTGCACCCTCTGAAGCATAATTTGAAGTTTCTTACTATGGTTTCCATTAATTTGAGAACACAGGAATTCTAGGGGTTTTTTCCTTATGCTTATCATGGAAACCAGATATAAGAGATTTTGTGAAAGGCAGTGTGGAAACCGTAAAATTCCCATCTCCTAGCCAATGGGCTTTTCACTACAGCATGCTACAGCCTATTAGTCATGGAGATTTCGTTTCAATCATCTTAGAGTTTTCATCAGAAACACTTGATTTAACCTTCCTTTTAAAAATTACATTCTTGATATGTAAATACAAACAGTCTTGATATGTTAATACATCTTTAGTCTAAACCAGAGTTGATAATTGATTTGAGTTTTAGAAAGTATATACTCTTGATTAACTTCAATTTAATCAGATTCATTTTGCAGATATTTTAAAAACTTAATTCTTTGACCTGTCTGAGCATGTTTCATCATTTTCAAAGTAATGAAGATATCAACCAGACCTTATATTTCTTGGTTACGTGGTTCTCACATTGTATACATCTTCATTCATAGGCAAGTGAACTTGGCTAAAATATTTGCAGGATCATATGATCATAGATTTAGAGAGCAGAAGGGACCTTAGAAATGATCAAGTCCAATCCTACCATTGCACAGATAAGGAAGGTGACAGCCAGAGAATATCACAGGATCACACAGTTACTAAGAGTCTGAGGCAGAATTTGAAATCAGGTCTTCCATACTCTTAAGTCTGGAGCTCTATCCATTAAATCACATTGTCTTTCACAATATCCCTCCTGTTTCCATGATAGACGTGAGGAAAAATATCTGTAATTTCCTGGCTAGTTCTCAAATCAATGAAAATTATAGTAACAAACAGGTCCTTCAAGACTTGTAGAATTTTCTACTCCATAAATTTCTCTTGTAAATATTATCCCCAGTTTTTGCATTCAGTCTTCAGACCTTTCCTCCTTGCCTAGCTCTATTCAGTCACTACAAGATTCTCTATTTAATTTCTTAAAATTTTGTTCAAGGTTAAGAATAGAGATAGAGGACCACCTGATTCCAAATTCAGTATTCTTTTCCACTACACCAAGTTAATATTTTTATAGAGGAGAGAATGAAGGTCCACTGAGATTGAGACTTGGTAAAGTCATGATTAGTGCTTATGTCTCTGACTCTTGGTCACAGAAAGACAATTAAGAAATGGCTTCCAAACTTGTTTAGTATAATCCACATCTGAAGGGGAATCCTTCCTATATGCCCCCCCACCAAAGTGGCCATCAATACCTTCACCTGTAACACTACAGTGAAGGTGAATATACTATGTCCTCAGGCCACTCATTCCACTTTTGAGTAGCTATGACTGGTAGTAAGTTTTTCAGTACCTAGGTCAGCCCTAAATCAGTTTCTTAGCAATCATCACCTATTGGTCATAGCTCTACTCTCTATGATCAGGCAGAAAAAAGTCTACTCAAAAAACCCCATTTAAGATCCTTCTAAAAAGGAAATTAGAATAAAAAGAACATTGAATTTAGAATTGGACTCAAATCTTAGGCAAGTCATACACTTTATACCTGCATATCTTCAACTGTAAAATGAGGGGATCATTTTGAATGATCACAATCCTATCATCAGAAAGTCTAGAGAAGGGACAAGGAGAATTAGGGATACATGACTGGAGGGGGGAAATTAGTAAGGGATGAGATCAGATGTTAGCGTTTTAGCAGTTGCCCTCTGAAATGTGAGTTAATAATGCTTTCTTCACTGTGGAATTTATTTGCTACTTTTCAAATTTCAAATTTTATTTTCTCTTGGAATTCTCAAGGTTTTCCCAGGCTGAGAAGGGATAACTTATATTTCAGAAATGTACTTGGGAAACTTAAATACATTGGCCCATTTCCACAGATATCAGCCAAAATTATCTTTAATCTTTGTTTGCCGAGAGATTGGGGTTATCTCATTCCAGAAGCAATCTTAGCCCACCGCCAATACTTTCCTAGAATCAGGTAAAATAAAATAAAAATGTCCTTCCCTCTCCCCCAAATACAGTAGTCATGCCACAAAATTTAGGTATTGGCCAATCATATTTTTCTCTTGGGTGGGGGGAGGAAGGGGAGGAGGATGTGAAGGATTATTGATGCCCTTTGTTTTTATATCACATTTATTTCAGAATATGTCCCTCTTTAGTTTCTTACCCTGTAACAAATACTCCTAAAATTTTTTAAATAATTCAGTAAAGCCAACTGATATATCTACTGCATCTGAGCATCTATGAAACTTTCTACAACCTTGGTCCTTTTCTCTCCTGTGAAAGGAAGAACTGTAGAAAAACATTCCTTTTGCGGCACAATCTTCTATCACCTCTCCCCGTCTTTATAATACAATAATACACAGTTGCTTTATGTAACAAAAAAGAGCTTTCCTCCTTAAAAAACATTGCTTACAGTTATTATTATACAATGTAACTATTGATGTTTCAAGCTCATTAGGGCAATATTTTCTTATCTTTATTCAAACATTTCTTACCTACATTGGAACCCAAAAGAAATTCAGTGACTCAAATTCAATCTCAAACTTCAAAATATTTGCCTTTGGGAAGCAATGCCAATGTGGAAAACACACACACACACACACACACACACACACACACACACACACATGCGTGCGCCAAATGAAATGGGAAAAAGTCACAGTTATTAAGTCCACTCCCAAACTTCCTTTAGCAGTACACATTACTTATCAGGCAGCACAGAACATGCTGTCACCTGAATTGTGTGAATATCTTGGGGTTGACTAGACTAGCACAATTTTATTTTTAATACCACTTTTTCTGTAAAGACTGCTTTAAGTAGCAAGAATAAACACAGGACCAAAATCCCCTTAGGGTTTTTCCATTTTTGCAAGCCCACAAGCTATCAAAACATCAATAACAAAAGTTCCAGGGTTCTCCTTGTCTAAAATGCCTGACTTGGGTAACTGGTTTGTTTGGTTTTTATCGATTACCTTCTCCATTTGGGAACAGGCATCCCTCCTGAACAAGTTCAAGAAAGTATTCTTTGACGTTTTGCAATGAAATTCTGGTTTGTTTGACCATTTAAACCATCAAATGCTGAATTAAATCAATTCACAAAATGTAAATTAAATTACCTTTCCACCTGTGCTCAGAGAGTGGAAGTTATAGATGCAGGTAGAAATTGAAAAAAGACAAATTTAGGCTTGACATAAGGACAAACTTTTAGCAGCTACCCAAAAGGAAAATGGACTGCCTTGGGAGGAGACGAATTTCTTTTCCATGAAGGTGTTCAGTCAGAGGTTGGATGACCACGTGTTGGATCCGTTGCAGAGGGACACTTTTTCAGATGGGAGTTGTCCTAGATGACCACTCTGATTCTACTTGGCAGTAAGTCCAAGTCATCAGGATCAGATGAAGAAATGGTGGGTGGGACTGCTAAGTCATTCTCAAAAATCCTTGAACAAATTTGAAGAATGGGAGCGGTGCAACAGGACGAGAGATGAACAAATGTTCTAACTTTCAAAAATGAGAATATAGATGACTCAAGCTATATGCTAAACATGAATGAGACCTGGTAAAAGTCAAGAATACTTTGTTAAAAGAATAATCAAGAAGTACTTTGTTTTTTCAGAAAAGGAAGCAGTAGTCACCATGTGCCAGCAATGGTTCATCAAGAATAAATTTAGGGGAGTAACTTCATCACACATACACACACACACACACACACACACACACACACACACACACACACACACACACACCCTACCTACCTACCTACCTGGTAGATCAAGGGAAAACTAAAAATGGGACTATAGAATGGAGAGCTTCAAGACACTTTAGAGACCACATAGTTTAAATATCAACTTCTTCAAATGAAGGAATTCAGTTCCAGAGAGATTAAATCACTTGCCCATGACCCTCCAGCTAATAAGTAGTAGAGCTATGTCCAACTCTAACACCAGGCTTATGAGAAGGTGTGAAAAGAAGCATCCCTTTCAGCTCCAAGAAATGTTACCATGTTACCCTTGATCCTTTGACTTAAACACAATTGTGTCTTAGAATTTGAAGACTGTGAAGCATTTTTTTTTAAAAACTACTGTTCTAAATCCGATCAAGCAAACAACAAGCAGGATAGATCCTTGGGTTTAAAAGGTTATCAATACATTAGTAATCAGTCCTGCCTCTAGCCTCCAATGCATATGCAGAATTTATTATCCCCATTTTATAAGTGAGGCACCTGGGAGTGCAGAGAGGTTAAGTACCCTGTGATAAGTACAGATGGCATTGAATATGGAGTCAGGAAGACCTGAGTTCAAATCTGGTCTCAGACACTTACTAGCTGTATGATCCTGGACTAATCACTTACCTTCAGTTTCCTCAACTGTAAAATAAAGGATCAAATGAGATATTTGTAAAGCACTTGGCACACACAGTGTATGACACATAGTAGGCATTACATAAATACGAACTATTATTATCATCCCTATTTTACAAATGGGGCACTTGGGGGCCCAGGGAGGTTAAGTACAGTGTGATGGAGTGGAAAGGTAATTGAAAGACCCAAGTTCAAAGCCTATTTCTGCCATTAACTATACATGACCTCCACAAGCCATAACTTCTGTGGACCTGTCTCCTCTCCTATAAAATGAAGAAGTTGGATTTATCAAAGGTGTTAAACTCCCCGCCTAGCTTCATGAGATCTGCAAAACTCTGGAGTGTCCAGGAACCAGACTGAAATGCAACTTGGAGATATTTAACAAAATACATAAAAATTCAATACAATGTAGATAATGTTAGTTTGTGGTTTGCTAAGTTAATATGGCCTGCAGAGATTTTTTTCTATTTGACTTTAACACCAATGGACTAGAAGACCCCTAATGTCCCCACCAGACCTCAAATGATAATCCTCTAATCACCCCCAATTTTAACACTCCTTCAAGACTATACTCAGGTCTCCTGAAACCTAGAGCTCTTTCCGCTATTCCACTATTCCACCTCTCAAAAGGTTTCTGCAGACAGGAGCAGTAATACAGTAACATGATTAAGTCATCCTCTTCCTTGGATCTGGGAAGACAGAGGCTTGCCAAGAAATTGCTTTTACACTTTCATTTTCATTCATTCTCAGCATAACAATGCTTGCCATGCACATGATTTGTTCTTGTGCTACTAAGGGACTCCCTTGGATATCAAAAGAAATTTTCTTCTTCCTTTTCTTCTTTCTTTTCTCCTCCTTTTTATTTGTTTTGTTTTTTGAAAAAAACTGCTCACAGGCAGTACAGAAATGGAGTTGAATTCCTCCACTCTCAGTCCAGGATATGCAGAGTAATGTGAAGTATATCTGTCTCATCCCCACTATGCTGTTTCCTTCTTCCTGAAAAAAGGAAGAACTATAAGAAAGGGATCTTTGGAGGACCTTGATACTTAGCAGTGGGAAGAAATGGGGGAAACTAGATTATATACTAAGGAGACTCCTGGGGAAGAATATATTTGTCACAGCTATAGAGTGGAAGGTTATTTTTAACCACAAAAAGAGTAGAAAATATCCCTGGAGCCAAAATTGCTGGAATTAATTATACAAAGACAAAGGGATTTTGAATAGCAAAAAGCAGTATCTCCAAATTAAAAAGTAAATACATTGGGGAAAAAAGATTTATAGTAAATATGTGAAACAAAGGTCTGACATCTGGAATCTATATGAAACTGAAGTACCCAAGATAAATACAGTTGTCAAATGAATGAAGCAATTGTCAAAGGAGGAAATACAAACTTAACCACATAGGAAAAAAAATCTTCCAACTCCCTAATAATCAAACAAATGAAATCCAAGACAAATTTAACATCTACCAGAATGGCAAAAAGAGCAAAAAAAAAAAAAACTGTAATAACCTATTGTTGGTAGTGTTGTATGAAAAAAGGCACTCGGATGAATTCCTGGTGAAAGTATATTTACGTGCAAACATTTTGGAAAGCCATATGGTGATATATAACAAGTCACAAAATAGAACATAGATCAAGAGATTCCACTGGTAGGACTCTACCAGAAACATTATAAAAAGGACCTATGTGTACAAAAATCATTTATATCTTCTCTACGCACAACAGAGAAAAATAAGAAGACAACCTATTGCTGTTGAGTCATTTTTTTAGTCTTGTCCAATTCTTAATGTCCCCATTTGGGGTTTTCTTGGCAAAGACACTGAAGTAGTTGACATTTCCTTCTCCAGGTCATTTTACAGATGAGGAAACTGAAGCTTTACAGGATTAAGTGATTTGCCCACATAGTTAGGGTCACACAGTTAGTTAATATATGAAGCCAGATATGAACTTAGGTCTTCCTGACTCCAGACTCAACACTCTACCCATTGTAGCGCCTAGCTGATGCTATATGGCCAACAATTAGAGAATGGTTAAATAAATTGTTTTCTTAATATAATATTATACTATTAAAATTATAAATATGAAACACATAAAGGAATATGGAAAGACCTACACAACATAATAGCAAATCAAATTGTATATATACTAGCAACAATATTTAAAGAAACAGAGGAAAACACGGCAAAAGGCAGTAGAAATTAATGCAAGCCTGAAAGGGAACAGAGAACAAAAGCATTTCCCTTGTTTGTTTTCTGTTTGGCAATTCATTTTGAACGGCCTTGTTAAAGGTTAAATGTCTAGGGTAAGAGTTTTGCCCTTTATTTTTTGTATGTTTATTATATCATTTTTGTTTCTAGTTATTAAGTTTATAATAATTTTTTGAAGTATCGGAAGCAGTACACTCACCCACCCAAGCCTTTAACAAAGGTCAGGTCTCCCAAGTGGTCATTCATGACCTAACTGATAGATAATATGTGATCCCTACCTTTTTGTGAATAACAAGCTGATTTATGAAATTCTCTGTATGATCCTACTCTACATGACTTCATGAAAAAGACTACTCTACCAGAAAGAGGGTAAACGTTTTCTTGACTTTCCTTCTTGGATTTTTCTGGAAGTTCCCCAAAGCGCAAAGATCAGTACCAGCATTATAGTGGTTATTAGGATATAGAACAGAATTAAACTGAAGATACAGCCATGTCCTTTGGGCAGTCAGGTGAGAAGAAAACAAAAGACTGGCATTAAAGAACTGAAGGGCACAATCCCAAGTGGAAATTTTCATTCAATTATTATTCTTCCTTTTCTTATTTTAACCTTACTCCCAAATGGACACCTATGTCTCCAAATACTTTAAGAAAGATATTTTAAACAATATTAACTTTTGTCAGTGGTCTGATTGGCCCTTAGCAAGCAGCTGACTGTATAATTTAGAATGCTAAAGAGTATGACCAGTCTTCATGCCCCATGTTGTCATTCACATTGCACTCAATTTCATTATTTCAGAACATGATACACTGCTTCACTTATGAAATGATCTTAGAACAATTAAAATTAACAAAAGTCAATTAGTACTCTTTTTTAAGGTTCGATCCTTGAAGCAGCCACATGGAGGTTCCATTTCATTCAGGCTGTGTGGTTTCACTTCAGATTGCTTTTAGATGATTATTTCTCAGGGAAAATCATTGCTGAAATTTGCTGACTGGAAAAAGAGTAACTGGAAAACCAAAATGTGATAATCAGGATCATGCTCTGCTGCTGAGGTTCTCATTTAAGCTTAGTGGGTCTGATTCTGTCACTGAAAAAGAAATAAACTCATTCACTTTAAGAGTTACACTGATAATTACCATTCCAGAAAAGGAAACAGGGGGCAAGGATGGCAATCTCCACCTTTTTTGTTGCTGTTCAGTCATTTTCTATTTTTGTGACTGCATTTGGAGTTTTCTTGGCAAAAATACTGTAATGGTTTGCCATTTCCTCCTCCAGCTCATTTTAAAATGAGGAAACTGAGGCAAACAAGGTTAAGTCACTTGCCTAGGGTCACATACCTAGAGGTATATGAGGCCATTTGAACTCAAGAAGATGAGTCTTTTTGATTTGAGTCACCTAGCTGCCCAATCTCTGCCTTACTATAGTGACGAAACTGGAGTCCATGGAAAAACAACTTGAGTAAAGTTACAACCTAGCAGAGCTGGTATTCTCCATTCTCCTAGCGCTCCCATATCTTTGGGAGCACTAAACTTCAGGAAATAGTGCATAATTGGACTCCTAGTACCATAGGGGTTTGGATAACAATAAAAATATAGAGTGACGGAATCTTATTTCTATCACATCCCCAGGAAACACAAATAGGACCAACATTGTCTCTGTTATAGTCAAGGGCACCTGCAACCTTTCAGTAACCCAGATTCAAAACTTTGGGGACATCCCCAGCTCTTCACTTTCATGCACCCCATATAGCCAATCACTTACCAAATTGTATTTTCTATCTCCACCATATTTCTTGCATAGTAAGTCCTGTTCTTTAAGTTCTCACTCCTTACCGCTTCCCACCTGAACTATCATAATAGCATTCTAATTGGTATCCGGGCTCAAGTCTCTCCCTGTTCCAATCCAACCTCCACTCATCTACCAAGGAAATTTTCCTAGGGCACAGGTCTGACCATGTTATTAAAATTCGAGGGCATCCTCTTATCTCTCGAATCAAATATAAACTCCTCTAGTTGGCATGTATAGCACTTTACAACCTGACCTCTTCCTACTTCTCCTTTCTTACTCTCCTCCTCTCCCCCATGTCTGGAATGCACATTCTAATCACCTCTGCTTCTTAGAATTCCTGATTTCCTTCAAGAAATCAGTTCAAGCATCACTCTCTATGGAAGGACTTTCTTGGTCACTTGCTGGGCTGTTGGTGCCTTCTCATCCAAGGTTGACTTGTATGTTTCATATGTGTCTGATACATACATACATATTGTCTCCAACAGTAGACTGTCCAACAGGGACTGTTCAGCTTTTGTCTTTGGATCCCCAGTACTTTTCTGGTAATTTTTCATTTTTTATACTATATGAAATAAAACAAGTATTTCCATAACATAGTATAATTTTTAAAAATGATTGCACATAAAACTGCAAATCTATTATGTACAACTTACTATTTCTTTTAAATACATAATAACAAAGCTGTTCTGAAAATTTCTTTTTTTTCTCTTTTCCTTCCCTCCCTGCACCCTAGAGATAGCTGCCATTAACACAAGTGTGTGTGTGTGTGTGTGTGTGTGTGTGTGCGTGCGCAAAATCATTCTATATATACTTCTAATTTCTCTGTTTTATTCTGGATGCAGATAGCCTCTTTCTTCATAGGTCCTTTGTAGTGAATTTGGGTATTTATAATAGTCAAAATGACTTCTTCGTTCAAAGCTGTTCTTAAAACAACATTGCTGTTACTGCATACAACACTTTCTTGATTGGATTCCCAGTACTTAACACAGTGCATGACTATAAAAATGTTTGTTACGTGATTAATTTTACAGAGGCATAAACTGAGTCAAAAGAAAAAGGGACTGGTCCTCCTCACAGAGATGAAACTTCGTATCGTCCCTTCAGCAAAGAACATCTCTGCTAACTTCCAGCGCAAAGCTTGTTTCTCTAGGCTCAACGGGTGATCCATTTATACTTGGACATCCCCTGTCCTTAATCCCACATCTGACTCTGCTCAAAACTCAGTTGCCAGGTTTCTAAACCAGAGAGAACTTCAGACTTCAATATTCCAGGAGGGATTGCTTAGTTCCAGGGAGACTTCTCTACTCAGTAGGCTTCCCTAAGGAGGACCTTAGACTGAAAATATCTGAAGTTGTTTATTCCTCAAACAAGGAGAATAAGGAAATATATGAGGATAGTGAGGCAATCCTTTAGCAATGCAAGCCTACTAATAGTAAAAGCACTTACTGGAGAAGACGGAGAGACAGACAGACAGACACACACACACAGACACACACACACACACACACACGCACACATAGACACACACACACGAAAAAATACTTAGTAAACAGAATGATCCAAAGTAAAGTATCATTAATCCCCCAATCATATAAGTACTTTGCTTGCAAAAGATCTTTATATATATATGACTGGGGGACAAGGCATGGGAAGATAGGGAAAAGAGAATAAAAATATCTTTGTTCAAGGTATGCCAATTGTCCTTTATCCTCCAATCCAGATATCAGGATGATCAACAAAGGCAGCTTTTCATGAAATAAATTCTTTACTAAGTACATATTACTTTGCCATAATGAAGAATACATCCAAGTGCTTTGACATAGATTATCCTACTTGACTTCACACCAACTTTATGAGGTAGGTATTATCATCCCCATTTTATGGATAAGTAAATAGGCTCTTGTGCAAGTGATTGACACTGATAGTAAGAGAGAAGTAGTATGATATAGTGATCAAAAGATCAAGTCCAAAATTTCAGTCCCTTTACCTCTTTGAGTCCCAGTCTCACATTTGTAGGATGGATAATAATTGTACTAACAAGGTTCATGGGGTTTTATGAGCACAGTACTCTGTAAAGCTACATAAATGAGAAGTATAACTATTACAAATTCCCACAACTTATTAAATTAATATTTCATCCATACCTAACTGTTATCAAGTTAACTTGTCACATAAAAATAGAACTCCTTTAAAAACTCTTTCTTCGGTGACTAAAACCAAAAGTTTAATACATGTCACAAGGTTCTTTCTATCAAGTCAAGAATTTGCCTCTCAGATACCACCTAACATAGAGAAACATTCAGTTGATATACTGATCTGATAACCAATGATACAACCTAGTAGAATATCCAAGTGGCCTTGAAAAAGACTTCACAGTATCCCCAGTGCATAGCATGACTCCATGGTGTACCTATTGCATCATAGCATCTGTTGGGGGAAAACACAGGGTAGGGTTTTTGTTTATCTCAATGTTTAATCAATGCCAGAGGCATGTTTGATCAGCCCTCAAAATGGAGCAGTAGGGCACAGGGGACCAGACTAGGAGTCTGGAAAATCCAGGTTCAAAACTGGCTTCTGACATTTACTAGCTATGTAATCAAGGACATGTGTCATTAACTCTCTGAGTTGCATGTTTCTTAATTGTAATTTGAGGGGCTTAGAGTAGATGACCACAAAGGATTAAATCTATAATCTTATGATATAATTATCCTTCCCCTCTGAAAACTTGCTGCCTTTTTTGGGATGTGTTGTTGAATGCAATGTTGCTTCCTTTCCACTTTCATTTCCACAAAAGAAATAAATAAATAAAAGAAAGAACAAGGAACAATTCTCACTACTTTTGCTTTGGCATCACCAAGAGGACTTGAAATTTTCTACATTTTAAAGAAAGATTCCAATAAGTTCTTTCTGTGCATCAGAGTGTCTACTGGAACTACTAACCAGATCACATGATCAAAAAAAACCACAGGATCGCACAGAATATATTGGAGGCATTCATATTTGAGCAGGTATGTATGACTTGTGGTTTACATCTGTGGAGAAAAAAGAAAGTCAATAAGAACACACAGATTCATCTGAGTAGCTAAGTGAGGCTTAAGAAAGGAAAGCTGGATCATTCATCCCTAGTCACTACTGTGCAGTTTAATTTAATAGGAGGATAAAATTTTTCTATTTTCTATTTCTATCATATGAGATATCACATAAAAAATAAGCACAGACCTCAAATGAACAGTTCATTAGACTTAATAATAGCTTACATTTATATAGCATTTACCATGTGCCAGGCACTGTGCTGAGTGCTTCATAATTCTTTCATTTAATTCTCACAACAATCCTGGAAGGCAGGAGCTGTTATTAACCCCATTTTATACACAAGGAAACTGAGGTAAATGGAGAACAAGCGATTTACAGTCACACAGTTAGCAAGTATCTGCGGCAGGATTTGAACTCAGTTATTGCTGACTCTGGGCCTACCATTCTATCCACTACACCACCTAACCACTCGATGAGGCATTAAGAATTTGGATGCTGACAGTAAGCAAAACTGGGAAGAAATAAGACTTCAAATCCCATTTGACAGCACATGATGGTTACCCATAGTCACTGTCTCTGCTCTTATATAGCACTCTTGGCCCTCCTTCATTTTCACTGTCTCCTAAGGTCAATAGGGTCTACTTGCCACAACTCAGAGAATTCATTACCCTGATTTGGTGGCACAGAACTCGTTAACCAGCCACTGGCAGGAAACAAAGGGACTCCAAAAGGATTTGGACAAATCGATGAATGATTGATAGAAGCTGGTTTCTTCTTTCAGATTGATAATGTCCAAAAAGAAATGTGATGATGACGACATGTGCTTCATGACCACTGATAGCAACGGAAGACTCAGATACACGCTAGCACTAATACTGTATTGGGATATAGTAGATACTCATTATATCATATCTGATTGGCCTAAAGCAAGTCTCTGTGACCCTAGGCAAGCTGCTTAAGTTTTCAGTTGTTCAACCATTTAGTTACATTTGACTCTCATGACCCCATTTGAGGTTTTCTATGCAAAGACAGTGGAACGTTTGCCATTTCCTTCACCAGTTCATTTTATAGATGAGGGAAATGAGGCAAACAGGAGTAAGTGACTTGCTCAGAGTCACACAGTTAGTAAGTGTCTGAGGCTAGAATTCGGATCCTCCTGACTCCAGGTTGGGCACTCTCCACTGCTCAGTGCCCCTAAGCAACTGGAAGACTGTCAGCTGCAGGACTGGTGCTGAACTGCATGAGTTAAGTGAGTTTCCTCACTGCAAAGTCCCTGTGTTAATGAAATTATAGCCGCCCTCCCCCCCAAAAAAAAAAATCACGTAAGCTTTTTAGTAGCCATATTACACTGCTGTCTCATGGATAGTGTAACTCTGCCCTGTAAGACTTAAGAATTCAACAGGGAACTCCCAATCTACTGGGGACACTGGCTCCATCATCAAAGGGTCCTGTCACCTTTCCCTGGGAGCCTGTTCCACTACTTAATTGTTTCTGCTGTTTATAATGTTTTTGACAATGCCCAGTCAAAGCTTTTTTTCTATAGAGGGAACAGAAGCAGGGAGACTCATTTGAAGTCAGGTTCCCTTGTTTCTTAGATGAATTACAGTCAGACTATCAAGCAGTATTATGAATAGAACTCTCCATAGTTCTCTGACAACCATTCTAAATGTGTTCCCCCACAAGCATATTTATATTCTAACAAACTAATTCCAAAATATAGTTTAAATAAATTCTATCTGCCAGAGTGATACAATATGACTAACAGCTCTGGAAGGTAGAGCTGCAGGAGACTTAATCATGCATTCAGCAGAATCTTCAACCCTGACAAACTTCCCACACAACATATACCCTGCTAAGAAACATACAACAGCTGGTTCAAAATCTCAGTGCTCACCTCCAAAACCTATAAATACAGCTATAGTTTCCAGGTACTGAACATTTAGATAATAAGCTGTACTTAAAGTACAAGAACTAGATTTTTAACATACTTGGGACTCAATTTCCCCAAACTGTTATTTCCTTTTGAGAGAATTGGGGAGAGTTAACAATGGGACAGAAAGCCTCAAAGAGGGTAGGAGGAAGGAGAGAGATATAAAAACTGTCTTAAAATATCTGAAAAACTAAAGTATATAATCAAGATATATAAAGAGAGGCACTAAAATGACTGGCACGAAAATTGTTCTAATCTGAAAAAGATCTTTTGGATAAATGTTTTTCTTCATTATATTAATACTGCTCTACTGTAGTTCATTTCATGTTTTATATATCAAGTATAAGGTACTGAAAATGAAGAAATTTCCTTTTCAAATTAAAAAAAAGTTTGCATTTGACAAAATAATTTTGAATTTTTGTGAGAGAAGTTCACTGTACAAATTTGTAGATCCTCATCCAGACTATAGGAATAATCCATTAGATGCAGAGAGGAAATAAAGACACAAATCCCATCTCTGCTCTAAAATCAAAACAGAGAACATGATTTTCCTTTTGTCCCCTTCTATGTATACTGCTTCAAATTTTCCTCCCTTCCCTCCACTGAGGAAATTCAATTTTCTTCTTTCTTAGAAGAAAAGTGTCATGCTTGAGTACCTCAGGAAATGCCTTTGGGCCTGGTTTGCCTCCTCTGAAACATTAATAGAGAGCTTTCTGTTTGTAAAGTGCTTTATCATCTATATTCCCTACTGTTCTAACTCGTATAATGTTCTGTGTTTTGTCCTGATAGTTTTAATCAAATAGGAAGAAACAATCCAGACATCTGAGACCCAGTTTACCACCATCATTAATCTTTGACACTGCCCACCCTGCTCCCCATTTACTAAGTGACATCTGGAATGATAAAACAGTAAGTGGTATAATTGTGAGTTAGATCTTCTAAGACTTCTCTTTTCCACTGTAATACCTCAATGCTTAGGATGATTGGGATAAAAACACAAACACCACACTGGTCATAATTCTCCCTATATTTTTTCCAATGCATTCCAAAATTAATATTATTTTCCAGCATATGCCTATGGGTACATTTTTTTTTCCTGTTAAAGGGGGATTTCATTTTAGGACTGCTCCCTATATTCCAAAAAGTACAGTAACTGAAGATGACTTTTACATCTAGGATCTCTTCTTCTTCTGCATTTCTCATTTGGGTCTTAAGATCTTCTAATTCAGAGAAAGGACCAGACAACTGGTTCAACTCAAGCACAATGTTGAGATTTCCTGGCATTTCTCCTCTCAACCCCCTTCAGCCATCTCTAGAATAAAGTTACCAACAGTCCCACAACTTCAGGCAATGACACTAAGATGGATGTAGGAGATGGGGAAAAGAGGCAAATGAAAATTCGTAATTATCACCTACTCCCACTCCTCCAAACCACCCACAACAGAATGAGTGATCATTGTTCTCTATTTTATACGTAAGAAATTCACCCAGGCTTGAAACTGCCCAATTGATAACACTTCTAACTGCTAATGGGGGGCAATTTTACTCCAAAAAAAGACTTTTTTCCCCAACTGTTAAACACAAAATAATAGATTCATCTCTAATGCACATTAGAAAGGTTACCTAAGGTTAGCCTCCTGGTCAAACAGGTGCCACCTTCTATAACATTCCTAATGTGACTTTTCATAATTTCTAAGTCTAGAAAGACATTTTTATGGTTTAATATTATGAAAGGGGCATTTTCAAAATAGTTTTATTAGTTTCTTTTTATAAATGAAAGAAATTTAACAGGTTTTTTTCAAGATTTATTCATATTTTTCAACTAGAAATTGTAGCTTTTCAAAGGAGGACAACATTGTTCAGTTGGCTAGAATAGGGACTGGCAACCTTTCCGAAATGGGGGCCAACTGCTGATTCCTGTTCTTCCGGCGTATCAGGAATGGGAGGAGGCAGTCACATACAAGGAGCATGAGAAGGCTCCTAGCTCAAAAACATGTCTTCCACACAAGCTGCCAAAGAATCATTTAAATCAACCTCCTTTTAAAATTCAACACCTCCCTGCCCCACCTACTCAGGGATGGATGGATTTTAATCACTGTATTTCAGAGTAAATTTTTTTAATCAGAGTTTTACCCTTACTAAAATCTAGTAGAGATTTATTCAGTAGAGATAATGGGAATTTGGTTGTAGGAGGGAGAAAAGAGAGATAATTTTGGAACCTGGAATATTTCTGGGAAATATAAGCTTGAGTGGTATAACTTAGCTAAGGGCTTTGGATGACTAGAGAGCAACATAAGGATACTGAATATCTGAGAAATGGGTGACTACTTTGACCTTTACCTAAAGATTCATCATTGAATTCTTTTAAAAAATGGAGCTCTTTCAATGCATATGACATGTGAGTGGATAGATACACATACTCCTCAGTCACTCTCAACCCCATCCCACCCCAATTCAATCTGTTGCCAAGACCCATCAATTTCACCTTTGTAACATCTCTTGAATATACCTTGGGACTGTGACCACTCTGCTTTGGACAGGCTCTCATTACATCACACCTAGACTATTGCAATAGTTTACTGGTTAGTCTCCCTGCCATGAGTCTCTCCCTACTCCATATGAGTCTCCATTCAGCTGTCAGAGGGATCCTCCTAAAGCATGGGTTTGGGTATGTTATCACCATACTCAGTAAACTCCAGTGGTTCCCCATCACCTCCAAGATCAAATATAATCTCCTCTATTTGGCATTCAAAGTCCTTCACCCCAGTTACCAAGTGGTCCTATACTTTACACCACTTACCCCATCACATGCTCTGTGATCTAGTGACACTAACCTCCTTATTGTTCCTCTATCAAGACATTCCATCTCCCAATTTTGTGAATTTCCATTGTCAATGGCTGCCCCCATACCTGAAATGTTATTCCGCCTTTTTCTCCAGCTCCTGGCTTCCTTCAAGTCCCAGCCAAAACGCTACCTTCTACAGCAAGTCTTTCCCAATCCCTCTTACTTCCAGAGTCTTTCTCTTGTTACTTCCAATTTAGTCTGCATATTGTTTGTTTGAAACAGTTATTTGCATGTTGTCCCCCTCCCTGAGAGCAAAGACTGTCTTTTACCTTTCTTTGAATACCCAGCATGTAGCACAGTACCTGGGCACATTGCAGGCATTTAGTAAATATTTATTAACTGACTTGACAAAAACAATGTACACAAAACTGTTCAGGACTACTGTTACATTAAGCAGATTATCCTGCATTTTAAAAATTCTTTTATGACCTGTGATGGTGAAGGGAAAAAACATAACTAACATTTACTAAAAAGCTATGAATAAAAAAACACTTTCCTAATTTCAGGGAATGGAAAATTGAATATTCCTGAACAAAAAAACACCAACACCAACAAAAAAAAAACCACAAGACCAAAATCACTTTAGTATATTGTTTGAAAATTACCCAAAGTTGTTGTATATAGTGTTTTAAATGAATATAATCATCCAAAAACCAAATAATGATAGTGTGCCCACACATTTGGATGTAGGAAAGAATGGAAAGTTAAAGCGTTCATTAAAGGAAAGTTAATAGGTAAAGTATCACATTACTGAAAGGGAAGCCCATAGTTTCAGATAACCAAGATTATGTCATCCTTAACTTGCAATGCTATCTGTGGTAAACTCCCCACCACTACCCCAAAGAAGGTTGTAATAAAGGGTATATAAATACAATAGATCTTGTTCATAAAAATGAACAAAGTGAACTTGACTAAATCAGAACAGCTGACAAACTTTTTTTAAAAAACATTTCTGTTGCAGAGAAAAAAGAATATATAAATATATTGGTCAGGAGCTAGCCAACAATCTTCAAAGAATTGCAAGACCACAATGAAAGCTCTAAATCTGACTGCAACATTAAAAGAAAATTGCATCCAAACACTATTTCATTGTGTATTTTAGTTCCTTTGAGATTGCTTCTTTAACAAACTATTTAAAAAGTACTAAGCAACCTGGGTGGCTATTACAGTTTCCAAACTAGCATTAACATCACTACTGTGTTAATAATAGTTTAAAAAAAATTCCTAGGGACTTTTAAAGGATAATCTACCTAAAGCTTTAAATGGAGTAACTTTGGTGGAGATAAGTGGAAAATATGCAAAACCTAAGAATCTGAATATACAATATTAGAAAAGGAATTTTTAAAAATTACTTAGAGTTTAACAATTTTCACAAAATCTTTGTCACACAAGATGAAAAACATAAGAAATCACATTTTTTTCTCAAGATGGCCATTTTTTCCATTTCTCCCTTCCAACTACTCAGATTCTCTGAAAGAATTAGACAGGTTCCATTTGACCTTGAAATACGGCCAACCCATCAGCTTCCCGTCTCCATGACTATCTACCTTGGCCTAACCAGAAGAGGGAGGTGGCAGGTAGAAAGGATAGGTAGAGTTTTTTAAAACAACTGTTTACCTATAACTAAATAATGGGTCATATGTAATATCTGATGTAAAAATATAGTGAATTAAACCATGCCTCAACAAATTGCCCAAGGCAAAACTTTATTTTAAATTTGCAAGTAATCCAAACACACAAAGATGGATTACTGACATTTTCCTTAGATTTTTGGTGAACATCTTAATTTCTATACAACTCTCTTCTTTCCACTCTTAAGAACTTTAATGATTGAGGGGGTGAGAAGAAGGGTTGAAGAAAAGGTTTAGCTACTAGGATTCCAGCTAACTTTACAATATTTGAAGATTAATTTTCCACTTTCTTCTTCCCCAAACAATTAAAAACAATTCTAGAATTCAAGATTCTATAAGGTTCTCTGCTGTGCTATATAAACTAGGCGACAAACTATAGTATACAACCAATTTTCTACCAAGCTCCTACTGAGAATTACCCCAGTGCGCATACGCACTTTGTTCAACTTCATTGTGTACAGACAATGGAGAGGTCACATCACCTGAACACAGTACTGACTCACTCTGTGCTTTCCTGACTAAAGTAGCCATGAGTAGCAAAATCAATTTATCATATATGCAAAACACCACCAATGGGATAAATCAACCTGTAAGAATATCTCGGTTATTCATAATCTTCATGTTTCCCCTCATAAAATAAATCTCCCTTCCCCCTTCTTTCCCTTCAAACTCTGCAAAAACAAAACAAAACAAAACAAACACAAAACTTCTCTAGGACGCTTTCCTAATAAATCCTACCTCAGGCCACTCAAACACCCCAGCAATCTTTATCATTTTATATACACAGCAATCCTCATTTGACAGTCTATTTTGTGAAATTTAAAAGAAAGGGAAGAGATTCTCTAAACACCATTTAAGTATTATTTCTATGGGAAAACGCACTGAGTTCCATCTTGGAACTAGAGTAATGCACTTGCCCCTGAAAGAAACACTGATTGTAAAAAGAAACTACCCCATAGGGGAAAAAAAGAGGTCCCTATAGACCAAAATCGCCTTATGAACTATCTCCTGGAAGTCTAAGACGTATACGCACACATATATACATACATGTGTATACATGTTTTATAGGCTTTTGCCAATAATATATATAGGAGGGTTCCATTTTTCCCCTGCATGTGCTCTATTTTCCCCATTACAGAAATGAGAAGGAAATTGATTTTTTTTTAACTCCTATTTTAACATCGAGCTACCCACATTTTTTAAACAGGGTATTGAGGATATAGTGCAAAGAGCATTGTACTAAGTCATATAATCTGGATTCCGATCATCCTCATTCCACCGCCTAGAAGCATTGTGATCTTGGGAGAGTCTTTTTAAGTACTCCGAGTCTCGATTTCCTCATCTAGAAAATGGGGATGATAGCAGTTGCCCTGCCTACTTGGAAGAGTTATTCTAAGGATCAGAGGAGATAATGTATGAAGTAGCTGTGTAAGCTAATTGCTGCATAAATGGAAGGTATTCGTCGTAGTAGTGTAGTGCTTTGTAGTCAGTGCTGACTGACTGTGTGTGACTCATGGCTCTTACCCAGATACACCAAATAGGAGCTGAAACTAAATACAGGCTTTTCAAATTAGTTTGTATACGCAGACTGATTAGTCAATTCAACATCAAAGTACCCCAGCGACACCTGTGAAATCAATCGTATTTAATCTGCGATTCAAAGCCAAAGCTGAACGCTTTCAATCTCCATCCTTAATGAATTCAGAGTAGGAGTAAAGTTGTTCTAGGCATATTTGGGAGGGGGGGGAAGAGGGGAAGGTGAATGGCTGTGCTTATGAATCCCGAGGGTGCTTTTTCTCCCAGATAAATGTCTGAACGCTGATTGAAATAAAATCAATCACCGAAATTATAGCAACAAAACTCTTCACGTTCAACACCACAGCACCTGTGCTTGAATTTGACCAGACTGCGCCTCCAGAAGATGGAAGCATTGACAGTGTTTCCCCAGTAACTTTCTAGTGGTGCGCAGAGTGGCGCCGACACCCGCCCGCCCCATCCAGTCGATGCCCCGGCAGCCCAGCCCGCTCCACATCATCACCTAGCCAGTTTTGTGGCGCTCGATCTGTCAGAGAAGACAAGAGGAAAACCCACCCAGTTTTCCCATGTGTCCAGATCCAGAGCTGTGGCTGCCTAGCAATGCCTCACTCATCGGGAGGACGCTACAGTAACAGCTCCACCCCCACCCATCCCCCTTTCTCAGCTCCTGAGAGGCCCTGGGCGGAGGGCACCCAGGTTCCGCACACTTCGATTCTCTGCCCCCCTCAAGTCCCGCTCCGGGCTCCCGTTCCCGGTGCAGTGGAGCTCAGTCCAGAGCCCCGCAGCGACCCCTCAAGAAAGCCGGGCAGGCGGACTGGATGAAGCAACCGGGGGCACTGGATCGATACAGAGGCAGAGGGTGGGTCAGAAGCCTGCCCCCGGGAGGGCGATCGGAGCCGAGGAACCACGCGTGCCCCTCAGCCCCGCGCTGCCCGGCGAGCTCCCAGCTGAGGAGAGCGGTGTGCCACGGTGAGGGGCACTGGGCAGAGTGGAAGGCGAGAGTCCCGAAATAGAGCCAGGGAAAGGGAACGGGCGAGGAAGAAGGGAGGACAGAAGAGGGAAAGTGAGAAGTGTATGGAGAAAGAATGGTTGGGAAGGGGCAAGAGGACAGGGACCTAGGCAGCGGGGTGCGAGGAGCCGGCGCCGCACTCACCCCATCTTTGCAGGCTCGCCCGGCCGCCCACTCCGGCGGGACTCTCTGGCATTCGCGTCTTGCGGGAGAGATTCTCCAGCCGCTTCCCAACTTGGCACATGCGGCTGCTAGTCTGCGCCCCACTCAGTCCCGGCGCGGCTCCATTCGGCTGGGCTGTGGGGCCGCCGCCTGGCAAGGGCGGGGGCGGGGCGGCTGGGAGCTCCGACGGTGAGCCCTCCCTCCCTCCGCCTCCGCCTCCGCCTCCTCCCTCTCTTTGCCTCCTCCTTCTCTCCCTCCCGCCGCTCCTTACATAACCTTGAGTCCCCGGCGGCAGCGGCGGTGCGCATGGGCTCCCACAGACTAAACGCCCAGAGCCCAGCTGGGGACCAGCCCCAGCACCATACCCCACATCCCGGGCAGCTGCCGAGTGGAGGGAGAAAGGAAGAAAGGAGGGAGGAGGAGTTTTCCCTGCCGGGCTAAGCACTCGTCCCTCCTCCCCGCCGCACCAGGTTTCATTCACAGCTGTCTTCAGCCGAATGGCTCTAGATCCACTCTAGGACGATCGGTACACCTGGATTACTGGCATCCCTCCCTCTGCCAACTAGCCTGGAATACTCAAACCCACAGAACTTCAGAGCTAGGAGGAACCGTAAATATCATCAGACCAGGGGTTCTTAACCTGAGGTCCACAAACCCCCAACGGGTGCTTGCATAGATTTCAGAGGGTCTGTGAACTTGGATGGGGAAAAAAATGTATATTTTCAACATTCTCTAAATGAAGTTTAACCTCTTCTTCAATTTGTCATGTAGGCAATTAAACAGTGTCCTGAGAAGAGGTCCTCGACAACAAAAAAAAGGTTAGAACACCTGATCTAGACCAATCCATTTTTTTTAACGAAGGAAGAGAAAGAGGTCCTCAAAAGGCATGTGACATGCCCAATTAAGTTAGTGGTGTAGGAAGTACTAGATACATCCAAGGTTTCCTGATGCGCTGATGCTCCTTCTAGTGACCTTTCCACTACACCAACTTCAACAAGTATTTATTAAGCATCTTTATTAAGCCTTACGCTGCCCCCACATGGCATGGAAATAATTCTTGGTTCCTAAAGGCTATGTGCAAGATCTGTTACCTACTAAGAAGCTGGAAAGACATCACAGTACTGGTGGTAATGAACTGTACATCTGTTTTGAAAAGATCAATCTAACCACCTTTGTAAAAACTCATCATCAGTAGGTGGGCTACCAAATCAAGAGCTTTGTTTTCTTTTTCTTTCTTTCTTTCTTTCTTTCTTTCTTTCTTTCTTTCTTTCTTTCTTTCTTTCTTTCTTTCTTTCTTTCTTTCTTTCTTTTCTTTCTTTCTTCTTTCCTTCCTTCCTTTCTTTCCTTCATTCTTGCTTCCATCTTTCTTTCCTTACTTGCTTCCTTGCTTTCTTTCTTGCTTGTGACAGCAATTTATGAAACCATCTACCAAGGAATGGAGGGTGTGGTCATTTACTGTAGTGCCTGGCATGCACAGAGATGGAATCAAAGTATTCTTTTTTCTGGATCAAGCTCTCCTAAATCCCTTTAGTCTGCTGTTTTCCCTTGTTGTTTGTCCTTCATTCTGGAAGAGGACCATGACATCAGGGAGGTGATGCCATGATATGAAGATGAATTGGATTTATGTGAGGCAGGACTGTGCAAAGTCACTAGCCTCACTTTCTCCTCCAGAGCCATCTGGGTCCAGTGGCCAGTTATAGATCGGGACAACTGGAGATGGTCTGGGATGCAGTGGGAGACCTTGGCCTTTTTAAGCTAAGATCTTTAACAGTTCTCAGTTTGACTGAGGCAACACCCACCCATTCAGTGATTAAGGCTAGGTAAGAAATGAGGCAGAGAATAGTCTCTTTACCTAGTTAAAATAAAAATCAATCTGGGAGGGAAAGACCCTCACGGTCACTCTGAGCCAATCAGGGTTCAAACAGTGATCAAGTGAGGCTTCCCCTGGGACCTATTGTTGGCCAATCAATGAAAGTCAAAGTGATTTGGCTTTAAGGTGGGGTCCTTAAAAATAAATGGTTTCCACAATCAGAATTTACTTTCTTTTGGGCAAAGCAATGACAGGTAGTTCCATATGTCAGGGAGGGGTGGAGAGAGAGACAGACAGAGAGACAGAGACAGAGAGAAAGGAAAGGAGGGAGGGAGGAAGAGTGAGAGTTGTATTGTGTTATGTTGGCCTTGGGTCCCCAGTGGGACAGCTCCTATTCTGTACTCACAGAAGTTGTTTGTCTTTCTTTGTGGAAGAGGACCATGACAGTAGGGAGTGATACCATGACATCTAAGTGAATTGGATTTAAACAAGGGAAGGCTGTGCAAAGTCACCAGCCTCACTTTCTCTTCTGGAGACATCTGGGCCCAGTGGTAAAATGTAGATCAGGACAACTGGAAATGATTTTCCCCTAGTGTTTCTTTGAAACTACAAGTTGTTCAGAAGGACATGTCCCAGAAAGGCATCCTAAAAATGTCAATGACGTGAGGATTTCAAAGCTTACTTAGGTTTCTTTTCTTCAGCGCTTACGGAGAATAACCAATCATTTCTCCATGTACCTCACCAGAAAAGGCACCAGGAGCAAAGTTCTAAGAGATCATGCCTAGTATAGCGTGATCGCCTGGGTACTTCAACAACTAGAAGTAAATGCAAAGGTTGGCACTCTGGTCAGATTTCTATCATGGGAAGAGTCACTATTAGCAGTGCTCATAATATATCTGTTAGACACAAGAGATACAATTTTTACATTGTAGTTGCTCTAAGAGATTGGACATTTCCACAACAGTGGCAGTTGGGTGGACAGCCAGTTAAGTTGGTCCAGAGTAAATATCTCTCAGAAAGGCACTGAAGATGGCACTGAGTCTAGAACTAAATATGAGATTGGACCACATCCAGATAGAGAAATTGTATGGCACTTTCAATTATCTCAAGCTCCTCTTTGCTACCAAAGCACATCTTTCAAAAATTAATATTCTCCCAATGATCTTATGCCTGTGATCCATGGATTCTCTTGAAAGAATCAGAATTGCAGGTGATCTAGCAGATGTTTGGTAGGTTATAAGTAGGCTATACTATGTTACTAACAATGACTTGTGCAATGTGGCACAAAAGACACCAGGGACATATTTGACATGAAAAAGATGTTGGCCACCTAAATTTGTTATAAAGGAAGACTTATTTGGTGGAGCAGAGTGTTTATGAGATGTGATTAAATTGGAAAAAAAAAGGAAAGGAACACCACTTAAACAAAAATACACAGAAGAAAATTAAATTTCAGAATGTGAGACAAACATGGCAATATTGTTTAACCTAATTATACCCTTAAATTGTATAACAGTTTCTGATCTCACATATGATTCTCTTTTGCCCTTCCTTGTATATTGGAATAATTACAAAATTATTGTAATTTTAAAAAAGAAAAACTTAAGAGTGACAGATAACAAGTGGACAGCTGTATTGTGGCATTGCTGTCCATAAAATATTAGAAGACACAGAGCCTTTCAGCAACCTGGGTAGATCCTTGTAAAGGAATCATGGAAGGACATGAACAAGAATTACGCAGGAGAAACTGTGACTTGGGACAAGTAGAGAGGATAGGTGACTCATCCATAGTCACCAAGGTTGATAAATTGAAATAAATAAAATTTCCAGGCTGAGAATAAGCTGTGCCAAAATTGTTTAAACTAATAAAGCCACATAACACTTTGGGGAGTGAGATAGTGAGACATAGCTAGGTAGACAGATCTATATCAAGATATCTCTATTTATATATGTATGTATATATGTGTGTACACACATATATATAAGGAAAGAAGAATGTGTTTGTCCTTTGTTGTCAAAGAAGATCATGCCATCAGAGAAATAATGACATGACTTGCACTTGACTTTGTTTTGAGTGAGGGAGGGCTGTGCAGGTCACCAGCCTCACTTCTCCTCCAGAGCCATCTTAATCCAGTGACCTGATATTCATCAGGATGACTGGAGATGACCCAGGATGCACTGGGAGACCTTGGGCCCTTTAAGCCAAGGTCTTTGCAGGCACTCACTTAGGGTGAGGCAACACCCATTCATTGAATAGACCTATTTAAGAAGTAGCCAGGGCATGGCTCCTTTAATGAGGTCAAGATAAAAGAAAGACATCAGACTGGGTGGAAAACAGCAACAGCTACTATCCTGGATCATCTTCCGTCATCATGAGGAATATCAGGTCTTTGGATTCAGATGGCTCTGGAGAAGTGAGGCTGGTGACCTGCACAGCCCTTCCTCACTCAAAACAAAGTCAAGTACGAGTCATGTCATCATTTCTCTGATGGCATGATCTTCTTCGACAACGAAGGACAAACACAATCCTATGAGTAGGTGCATCTGACTGAATGCTAGCTGGGTAACTCATCTCCTCCTCTCCTGTGTGCCTCCCCCTCCGCTTCCTTCTCCTCTCCAAAGGCAGGTAAACTTGGATGGCCAAAAAATGCCCAGGTGACCTGGGTTTTACCGGTTCCTCTCCTCTCTCCAGAGAAAAATGACAGAGAGAAAAAAAGGGAAAGGAGAGAAAGAGGGAGGGAAGGAGGAAGAGAGAGAGAAGAATATGCTTCGATGCTGGTCTGAGGTATCTAGAGATGCACGTTAGGTTGTTTGGCAGAGGAGAGCAAGCTGGAAATGAGGTGTGGCTTCCTCTCATCCAGGCTCTGAAAAGTTTACATTATATAGGATTTAGACACTTGAGTCACATGTACACAGGACAAGAAGGCAATTTGAAACAAGATAGATTGAAATAAATATAAGTAACTGTAAATAAATTAAATGTGAATCAAACCTAAATAAAGTTGGGATGAAGTCAAAACACAAGAGCATCCAAAGTACAAGTTTGGGGGAATTCATCCAAAGTCCTGAGTGTGGTAACACATAATGAGAATGGTTAGGAGGACCCAAAATGTCTTATAACTATCTCCAGTATTCTAGAGTTACGGGGGTCAGGTGGTATTCTGAGTACGAACAACCTTTAATCACATAAGAGTAGATTTAAATAGTATATTAACTTTTCCCAAATTATTTTTTCCACAATCTCCAATCTTTTAGACATCATGAGCTGTATGTCCAGTAGATATTTTAAACTCCATACGTCCAACATGGAACTTAACGATTATTCCCACTAAACCTTTCTTGCCCCCTATCTTCTCTGTTACTGTAGAAGGCAGCCATTCTCCCAGTTCCTCAGGCTTCAAACCTAAGAATCATCCTGGATTCCTCACTATCTCTTACCCCCGATCCAAGTTATTGCAAAGTCTGGCCAACTTCACCAATTTCAACATCTCTCAAATATGCCCCCTTCTCTCCTCCAACAATGCCACCACTTTAGTGTGGGTCTTTATCACCTCATGCTTGAACTGTTGCAGTCACCTGCTGGTAACTCTGCCTGCCTCAAATATCTTCCCCACTCCAATCTGTCTTCCATTCAGCCACTAAAGTGATTTTTTTCTAAATTGCAGGTCCAATTATGTTACTCCCCTACTCAATAAACTCAGATAGCTATTTGTTGCCTCCAGGAACAAATACAAAATGCTATTTGGCATTCAAAATCCTTCATAACCTAGCTCCCTCCTACTTTTGCAGTCTTCTTACATCTTACTCCCCAATGAGTACTCTTTGATCCAGTGACACTAGCCTCCTGTCTGTCCCAGGAACAAAACACTCCATCTCTTGGCTCCAAGCATTTTCTCTGGCTCTCTCCCATGCCTGGGACTCTTTGCATCCTCGACTCTGACTACTGACCTCCTTGGCTTCCTTTAAATACAGACTAAAATTCCACCTTCTACAGGAAGCCTTTCCAACCATTCTTAATTTCAGCTCTAGTCATCCTGATGAATATCAGGCCACTGGATCCAGATGGCTCTGGAGGAGAAAGTGAGGCTGGTGACCTTGCACAGCCCTCCCTCACTCAAATCAAAGTCAGTTGCAAGTCATGTCGTCATCTTGATGTCGTGGTCCTCTTCGAGAACAAAGGACAAATACAACAACCTTCCCTCTATTAATTACTTTATGTTTATCTGGTACATAACTTGTTTTGTGTGTATTTCTTTGCATGTTGTCCTCTCCATTACATTGCAAGTTCCTTGAGGTCAGGGACTATCTTTTGTCACTTTTTGTATCCCCAGTGCTTAGCACATGGTAAGTACTCAAGAAATCAATAAGATTTTGGTTGATAGTCCATACTTGATGTGACTAAATATTTTCTAAGAATTACCTAGTTGCTTCCTACACACACACACACACACACTCCTAAATTAAGCCACTATTTAATTAAGCTACTTCAGCAATAGCCCTAGGTGACATCATGGGATGGGATCAAGGGTGAATTTTAAGTCACAAAACAGAAAAACATGGACAGAATGAATATGAAAAGAATGTTGTCCCTGGAGTCACAGAACCTGGATTTGAATTCCACCTACGCTGCTTACCATTTATGTAACCTTAAACAGATAATTTGCCCTTTCTTGTCCTCATTCTCCTCACTAATAAAATGAAGGAGTTAGACCAGATAACTTCTAAGGTCCCCTTCCAATTCTGGATCCATGAACCTATGATCTTAAAACTAAAGGTAGGATGAGAAGAGGGAGAGGCTGACAGGTATCAGATACTGTAACAGCAGCTACCTTGAGTGCTGAGCCTTCAAGGCCTTCCCTAAAGACAGCTAATTTGGGGATTATTCAAGAACTATAGGAATGGACTGCTTGAGGTTCTTATAGGAGACCATTAAGAATTAGTGCCACATGGACTTTGTTGAGACTTACTGCAAGGCACTAAGGGAGACATTTGGAACCGACCTTCTCATGGAGTGCTGAGCCTGCACCCTGGCCATTTCCAGGCAGCCAAGAGTACTAATTTAGCCTTGAAAAACTTGGTGTTCTAGGATGACAGAGACTCCCTTGGTTTTTGTCATGGCAGCAGGAGGAAATGACTAAGCCAGGAAGAGATACCCTTTCAACATATTGTAAGGGGGATGAGCCCACCCTCCGGACCACTCTCTTCCTATCTGCCAAGCATGTCAGGGTTTTTTGAGTCTCTCCCTGAACCTCCTTTGAAGGGTGAGATAAAGAGTTCCTCCCTCCAAGTAAATATGTCAGCTCTTCACATAGCAGCCAGAATACGTGCTGACCTAAGTGAGATTGAGACTGAATCTCAAAGCCCTAGCTGCCGCTTCTGTTTTATGTTTCTTTCTCTGAGCATAGGTGATCAAACAGCAATCATTAAATAGATATTTGCAGTCTTGGAAATAATCTCATGGGTTCAAAAGACCAAAACTCCTAGGTCCCTTGTTGGTGCCAGCTCTACTATAGGAAATACCTCCTATAGCTATTATAATGCTTCTTCTCAGAAGAGAGGACTACCTCAAAGGAAAAGGAGCCCAAATCCTGGCTTGTTTACTAGGAGAGATAGTCTTTGCAGGGACATTGAAAATACTGTAAATACGAAATGCCTACTTGGCAGTCAAACAATGCTTCATACTTTAATGTTTTAAGTATCAACTTTCTTGAAGAATATAATGCTGCTTGCGATGCAAGGACCTAAAAAATTCCCAATGGACTTGAGGCAAAATGCCTTCCACATCCAGAGAAAGAGCTATGGAATTGGATTGTAGAATGAAGCAGAATATTTTCTCTTATGTTTTGTTTTGTTTTGTTTTATGGTTTCTCCCATTCATTTTAATTCTTCTATGAAACATGACTAAGGTGAAAATATATTTAATAAGAATGTATGTGTAGAACCTATCTATATAAGATTGCATGCTGTGCTGGGGAGGGAGGTGGGAGGGAGGGGGGAAGGAGGGAGGAAAAATCTAAGACATATGGAAGTGATTGTAGAAAACTGAAAACAAATAAAATAGTTATTTAAAAAAAAGAATATAATACTGCTTGTCTAAGTCTTTGTCAGTATGTACTTGTGAGTCTTCTGTGTTAAGCATTTCTCTCGTGTAGAGGAAAAAAATAGTTGTCCCATATCTGATTTACAGTTTACACTGAGTCCTTTTTACTTCTCATTTTTTGGGAAAGAACCTAGAGATGAACCAAATCTCAAGTGAGATGTTTTTCTTCAGGGCTCTAGGTTGGAGGTTATAAAGAGTCAAAGGGTAGAGGGGGGAAGAACAGGACTGATCCCTCTTTTGGGGGACCAGGCTCCCCAGAATTGAATTCAGTTTCTAGGGAACCAGAGCAAGGACCCCTTGAGAGGGAAAGTGAGAGTGTTCCAGACCCCCTGGACCCAGCGCTAATTTCACATAGTATTAAACACTTCTTCCCCAAATACTTGCTGATTTCTCTCCTTGATCTCAGTCTCCAAAGTGAACAGACCTCAAGATTTAACACGCATAGATTCACATTTCAGTTTGATGACTGGATAAATGGCATGGATTGATCAGGTAAGGTTTCCTAGAGAAAGTTTGCAATGTACTATTTTATTTTTCTGTTTCTTTTTTGTTTTTTTTAAATTATTTTATTTGTTTTCAGTGTTCTACAATCACTTCCATATAACTTAGATTTTTCCTCCTCCCTCCTCCTCCTTCCCCTCCTCCCTCCCCCACCTCCCTGAGATGGCATACAGTTTTATATAGATACATTTTCACCTTAGTCATGTTGCAAAGAAGAATTAAAATGAATGGGAGAAATCATAAAATAAACCAAAACATAATACAAAAGAAAAGGATCTGCTACATTCTGCGATCCAATTCCATAGTTCTTTCTCTGGATGTGGAAGGCATTTTGCCTTAAGAAACCATTGGGAATTTTTTAAGTCCTTGCATAGCAATGAAGTTCTAAGCCTACTAGAAAAAATCCTTGCATACTGTGGTTGTTGCTGTATATAAAGTTCTCCTGGTTCTGCTCCTTTCCCTCAGCATCAGTTCATATAAGTCTTTTCAGGTCTCTCTGAAGTCTTCCTTATAGCATCATAGTATTCCACTACATTCATATACCACAATTTATTCATCCATTCCCCAATTGTTCGGCATCCCCTTGATTTCCAGTTTTTGGCCACCACAAAGAGTGCTGCTATAAATATTTTTCTACATGTGGGACCCTTTCTCATTTCTGTGGTATCTTGGGGATATAGTACTAGAAGCATATTGATGGGTCAAAGGGTATGCACATTTTTGTAGCCCTTTGGGCAGTGTTCCAAATTGCTCTCCATAGTGGTGGGATCAGTTCACAGCTCTACCAATAATGAATTGATGTTCCAACTCTCCCTTACCTTCTCCAACACTTATCTTCTTCCTGTTTTGTCATGTTAGCCAGTGTGATAGGTGTGATGTGGTACCTCAGAGTTGTTTTGATTTGAATCTCTCTAATCAATAGTGATTTAGAGCATTTTTTCATATCACTATAGATAGCTTTAATTTCTTCCTCTGAAAACTGCCTGCTCATATCCTTTGACCATTTATCAACTGGGAATATGCACTAAGTTTTAAAGATGTGGAGGGGCATGGGATTGCAGAGGGAGAAGGGCAATCCTTCTAACACAGAGTAGAAGAGTAAAGTGTGAAGGAAAATAGTGAATAAGAACTGGCAAGTTTGCTTGCTTAGTGAGAAATCTTACTTTAGGAGTCCTCAGTATGAGTTCTTGCATGTCAGAAGATGAATAGGAATGGGATGAGTCCTGTAGGTTTATGGATTTTGTGGTTGGTTTTTTTGTTTTGTTTTGTTTTGTTTTGTTTTCAATACTTGATCCAGTAACAGGGAACCCTAGAGGTGTCTGAGGAGGATTGTCATGAGATTAAATGATTGCCTTCTATAATTCCTACTACTGAATCTAGAACAGCCTGAAATGAAGGGAAAACTTGAACAGAAGAAACTGGGTATCCCAGTAGGTAGAGCACTGGGTATGGAGTTAGGAAGAACGGGGGTTCGAATTTAGCCTCAGATACTTTCTAGCTACATGACCTAGGCAAAACATTTAACCTCTGTTTCCTCATCTGTAAAATGCGGGTAATAATACTACCTAACCCAATAAAGTTGTTCAGAATCAAATGAGATAATATTTGTAGAAAACTTTACACAATGCTAGACACAAAATAGTTGCTATATAAATGTTCATTCTCCTTTCCCCCCAGTAATATTCTACTCCATGAGTTCAAATCTGGCCTCAGACCCTTACTAGCTGTGTGATCCTGGACAAGTCACTTAACCCTGTTTGCCTCAGTTTCCTCATCTACAAAATGAGCTAGAGAAGGAAACGGCAAACCCCTCTTAGCACCTTTGCCAAGAAAATCCCAGACGGGGTCACAAAGAGTCAGACAAAACTGAAATAACTGAACAGTAACAATATTTCACTAATAAAATACTGTCATATTTGCACAAAGGATTACATAGTGGGCATGAAGAAGAAAGGGTGAATCTGAAAGGTGAAGCAGATGTTTCTATAGTATTTGGACATGGAAGAGCCCTCCTCTTTCTCCCCTTGCTGGTTTCCTTCCTCCCTTGTATTATAGGTTTTTCTGGGAAGTACTCCAGGAGCTCCTGGTCATTGCCAGTTTTTTTCATGTTACATTATCTCTTCATCACCCTTCTGATGGTTCACATCAATGTTATCCAATATTTCTTTCATCATGTTTTTCCCCCTGCCAGACGGAATGACAGAAAAATGGAGATTACCAAAAGTCCTTTATCTGTCTCCAGTTGTACCACAGGAGAAAAAAGTGTCAACATTTCTTAGCATAGGTTTCCCTCTTTGGAGTAAAATGTAAACTTGTTGCAGATAAGGACGGTATCACTTTTGTGTTCATATCCATAGTGTAGGCACTAAACAAATGCTTGTCTCATAGAAATGAGAAAATTTGTATGATCTACAGTGAAATAAGACAGGACTTAGAAGAGTAATGCAAAAGCAAGCATTACATCGTACAAGAAATGTTCTCCCTCGTCCATAGAAGATAGAGAACTGGCCTCAATTATTCCACATTAGACAACCAATGCTGCGTTATATTCCAAACATATGGAAGAACAGTTTAGCTAATCCAACCAGTTTGTAAATTGGGCTAGGTGGGCTTAGAGGGCTTGGTTGGGGTGAAGATAAAGCAATACCAACAAAGCGTTTCTTAAAATTAGCTGGCTAGGACTCCCAGCCTCTGAACTCTTCTCTTACCCTCCATGTAGCTTGCACACCAATTATCAGATTCATATTCTTAAGATGCCTGTTTTTAATAAGATCTGACATTTCTATAACATTTTGTATACAGAAAACTGACCTCAGAGCCAGGAAGAACTGCATTCAACTTCTATTTCTGATACGTGCTGGCTGTGTAACCGTGGGCAAGTCACTTAACCTAGAGGTTCTCTAAATTCTCTAAGACTACTATAAGTTGTAATGACCTCAGAGCCAGGAAGAACTGCATTCAACTTCTATTTCTGATACGTGCTGGCTGTGTAACCGTGGGCAAGTCACTTAACCTAGAGGTTCTCTAAATTCTCTAAGACTACTATAAGTTGTAGAAAAGGTGCTAACCTGCATTGGTAGGAGTTTCTTCATGTAGGATACGTCCCTGTGCCAGGAAAATCATGGGTTTAATACTTAAACTTATGTTTGTTCTTCACAACAATATAGGCATTATTATATCCATTTTATAGATCAGGAAATTGAAGCTTAGAAGCCTCAAATAACTTGGCATGATCACATAGTTAAGTACTAGAAGCAGCATTTGAACCTGTGCCTCTTTTTAATCCAAGTCAAGTATTTTGCCACCACTACAGCATAACAACTTACGTATAACATCATCCCCACCCCGAAATCCTCCAATGATACTTCATTAATACTGAATCTTGAGTAGCCAGGGGGCACCTTCCCCCAATCTGGAAGCAGCTTCTACGGTTAGATGTTAGGTAAGGCTTCGTAGGGTCTTCCATAAATAATGGCGTTTTATTTCCTTGTGTCCCCAAGACTGGAAAGAGGCCTCTATTCATGTTTGTCTTCTCCTCTTAAACTCAAAACTAAGCTTATACAGAATCATCATACATTTCTGATTAGAAACAAACACATGAAAACAATCTTTATGCTTTATTTTCACTTTCTAATTGGATGTAATAGGCACATAAAGGGCATTTTCTCTAGATAGGCGCATATACTGACAATTTATTCCCAATAGTTTTGTACTTTCCCCAGAGTTACAAGTGCTCTCCTAGCTTCCCATTTCCTAAAAGTTTAAGTGTGACTTCTAGATTTGCTATAGATATTGGATCCTAATTCACTTTCTACCCTCATATTCTAAAACCATCAGGTGCTTCTATCAGCACTTGGTCAACCTCAGGCTCTAGGCAGCCTCCTCAGGCTTCCTCACAGCAATTACCCATTGAGATTAAATTCACACTCCTTGGCTTGGCATTCAAGGTCCTTCAAAGTCTGGCCCCCAAGCTACCTTTTCAACCTTATCTGTCACCGCTACCACAATATCAACTCTATGTATCTCCTAATAGTTCTGTTTGCTGTACGCACCTTCACACTGCTACTAATGCAGTTATTTTTATCTAAAATACCCTCCATGGGGCAGCAAGGTAGCACAACAGACAGAGCACCGACCCTGAAGTCAGGAGGAACTGAGTTCAAATTTGGCCCCGGACCCTTATTAGCTGTCTAACCCTGGGCAAGTTGCTTAACCTCAATTGCCTCCAAAAATGTAATGCAATAAAGTGCCCTCCAGTATTTTTGTCCCAGTCCTTCAAAATCCAGCTTGTTTTACCTACACCATAGATTTTTCTTACTACTTTAACAAAAAGCAATCATCAGCTTCTTTGAATTGCCATAGTATTTCTTGTCTATTCCATTCATTCACTACCTCTGTAGAAACTCAGAGTTCGAAGATACCTACCTCTATATGACCAAGCATTCTGAAGAAATGATTATCTATTCTTTACTTGAAAACATCAAGAGATGAGGGAACTCACCACATTTCTGGGTGTTCTGTTTCACCTTAGGAAAACTTTCTAAATACCATATGCTGTCTTAAAAAGGTATTATATAATTTTCATGTGTGTATTATCTCTCCAATTAAATAAATTTCAGAAGGTAAAAGACTTTTAATTCATTTGTGGAACAGAGCAAAATGTTATACACATAACAGTACTTAACAAATATTTGTTAAAAGAAAAAGAGATAGATGAACTGTTTTGTCTGGGTCTTAGAGTTTATTTAGAATTCAAGGAAAAAATGATTGGAAGGAAATATTTCTGAAGGCTAAGTTGCACAAGGGGCAACTATGATGCAGTGGAGAAAGTACCAAGTCAGGAGTCAGGAAGACCTGAGTTCAAATCCAGTCTCAGATTCTTTCTAGCTGTGTGATTCTGAGGAATTCACTTAACCCCTCTTTGCCTTAGTTCTTCATATGTAAAATGGTGATGTGCTGAAGAAGGAAATGTCAGAATACTCCCACATCTTTGTCAACAAAATCCCAACAAAAAAGTCTATGGGAAAATGTAGAGTTGGACACAACTGAATGACATACATAAAGCTGCATTCATGTCTTAGCTATAATATCCCCAAGATCACAGATATAAGTAGTCAGACCCTTCCACATGTGGTCTAGCATCCCATGAAGCTAAAGAATCTAGCAAGAGGACAGAAGGCAGATCTCTTACTACAATGCATAAAGAATCATGAGGCAAGGCAGCATACCAGCTCTGGAAAGGGAATAACAATATTTGTTATATATTTATACAAATTTAAGATTTTGAGAAAGGATATTAATTTCATAAATATGGGTACTTGCTCTACTGATACAAAAGGGAATCCTTTGTTACCTTAATAGACAGTCTTTGAAAGGTGCCAAGGTAAAAAAAAAAGGCATCAACCCCCATGCTAGGTTGGCTTGCTTCAACATTCTAGTGATGAGTTTGTTCAAATATTTTGTGTAACACTATAAGGAAAAAAAACCCTCCCAAAAAACTTTAAAAATTTAGCCCTTGGAAAAAGTAAAGCTTACTCTCATCACATATGCCTTAAGGAGGGAATAACATGCACACTCAATTTGGTATGAAAATCTATCTTACACTACAGGAAAGCAAGGGAAAAATGGACAAGTGGGGTGAGGGGGATGATAGGAGGGAGGGCAAATGGGAGGAGTAATTAGAAGTAAACACTTTTGGGGAGGGACAAGGTCAAAAGAGAGAATAGAATAAATGGGAGGCAAGATAGGATGGAGGGAAATATAGTTAGTCTTTCACAACATGACTTTTATGGAAGTCTTTTGCATAACTACACATATATAACCAATATTGAATTGCTTGCCTTCTCAGTGGGGATGGGTGGGGACAGAGGAAGGGAGAGAAGTTAGAACTTAAAGTTTTAAAAATGAATGTTAAAAATTGTTTTTACATGCAACTGGTAAATAAGAAATACAGGTGATGGGGTATAGAACTCTATCTTACCCTACAGGAAAATAGAGGAGATGGGGATAAGGGAAAGGGAGGGATGTGATAGAAGAGAGGACAGATTGGGAGCAGGGGTAATCAGAATGCATGGTGTCTTGGAGTGGGGGCAGGGTAGAGATGGAGAGAAAATTTGGAACTCAAAATCTTGTGAATGTTGAAAACTAAAAATAAATTAATTAATTTTAAAAAATAGCCCTTGAAAGTCGAGCTAATGACAACATTCTGACATTTGCTATGTGTTAGTGTTGCAGATCATAACTACCATTATATTCAGGATAGTGCTGGCATGTAATGTACACCAGAGATGTAAGACACAGACTCTCCTTGAAATATGGGAGGCCACCCCCTGTTATGAGCAGCCAGATCCATGAGTCAAGTTGTGTTTTTCTGCGTGAGAAGCAGAAAGCTGTAGAGAATCTGATAGCCAGACTGGCAGAACTGCTCTGAGTGACATTCCACACTAAATCTGTGGTAGATTAGATAACTATGTATAAAACATTTGATAATCATTTCCAAGCCTGAGAAACTGAGCTATAAAAAAATGGCTGAGTGACAACACATTCTCTTCATTTTCATCATTCTTGTTGGTGTTTAGTCATCTTCCAATTGTGTCTGACTCTTTGTGACCCCATTTGGGAATTTCCAGAAAAAAATACTGAGGAGGTTTGCCATTCCTTCTCTAGCTCATTTTACAGACAAGGAAACTGAGACAAATAGGGGTAAGTGATTTGCCCAGGGTCACACAGCTACTGAGTTCCTGAGGTCACATTTGAACTCAAGTCTTCCCGATTCCAGGCTCAGCACTCTATCCACTGTGCCACCTGTCTGCCCCTTTATCATCATTAATATCCCTCTGGATATTTGAGAGATTATCATCATTTACATCTCTCAAATATCCAGAGCACAGAGGGCAGAATATACTCCCTTTCTTAAAGGAGTTTATATCCACAAATTTGACATCATTCTATCTGAAAGCCTACCAAAAAAAATAAAAGGATTCCCATGTACAAACCTATCCATGTAACAACCTAATTAGAAATACCAGTAGGTTTTTGTTATTTAATATGATTGAAGAGTTTCCATATTTCCAAAAGGTAAACCAATACAATATTTCCTTTCCAGGAGCAGAGTAAGAATTACTAAGGAGAAGCTTAGTGTCATTATTACCATGTTCAGATTTCTGGTATTTCTAAATGAGTATATTTTAAATTCTCTTCTAACCTTACAAAATGCCAGTCCTCTCAATTTCCCTGTAAAATAAGCATTATTAAAGTCATTTTCACAGATGAGGAAACTGAAGCCAAAAGAAACTTCATTCAAAGAGTGCTAAAGGAATCAAAGTAAACATGTAAGCTATGAAGTTAGGTTCTCCAGCAGCTGCGAGCCTGAGACCACATCCCAAGGCTCTAGGCAAATTATCTAAACTCTGTTTCTTTCCCTGAGAAAAGATGAGTGAACAGTGATCCTAAAATGGGTGTTTAGCCTTAGTGAAAACCTCCTGAGTTTAAGATGCCACGAGATCCTGGGTCTGCGTGTTCATTGCCCATCAAGAGGGGACCTTCACAACAACTTCTTACAAGAGAAAAGATAACCATCATCATGAGGGTATTAGAGAACAGGCTTTCTTGACTTTTTTCTTTTTTTTCCATCATGGCCTCTTTGTCTGATAAAGCCTCTGGGCCCCTTCTCAAAATGAATAAAACAAAGTACATAATATTGCAAAGAAAGCCAATTATGTTGAAATATAGCTGTCAAAAGTTTGGTTTTTTTTTTTAAATGTTCATGGATCCCAGGTTAAGATTCTCTGGTACAGATGAAAGGACTAAAATGTCCATGGATTTCCATAATATATGACCCTTCTGCCTCTCTTCAATCAATTAATTTGCAAGTTATCACCCTCCTGCTGTTATTGGTCCTCTTTGAGAAAGAAGGATGAGCCACCACAATTGAATTACACACCCTAACTTCCACTTCCTTAAAAGACTAAGCATGACTTCACTGCTGGCCACTGTAATGGCCGTGTTCTGGCTGGGTCCCAAGAAGCTTCCACAGAAAATTCTAAAATTCATCAGTTGCTCCCATTATAACTTGGTCAACTTCAGCCTCCAAGGATAGTCTACAAAGTGGAAATCAATCTGTTCATGAGTTTTACAAAACATTTCATGGTTTAATATTTTGAATACCAATCTCCTGAGAGTATGATAAGAGTTAAGGGTTAATGTTTCATGCCCTAAATATTTGTCAGTGCACATTTATGAGTCTTCTGTTTTCATTAGAAAGGTATTTCTACAGCTGCTGTATTTCTACAGCTTTCATTTACTCAAAGTTTTTCATGTAAAAGATTCTAGCAACCATTGTTGGCTAAATAAGTGGCCACTTGCCCCCTGCTCAAAAATGGCATTGTCTTCTCCTTCCTGGCTTGAAATTCCCACACTTTGAGTCATTTCCCTGGATTAAACACCATAAGCAGTCTCCAGAAGATCACCATCTTCCCTCTAGTATGTCTAGTTCTTTCTAGTTATTTCCAGTTACTACTAGATTTTTTGCTCTGTTCACTAGTTTTCACCTTGAAAGCGCTCATGAGCCAGTCACTGAAGGAATGAGATACAGGAAATGTAAGTTTCAGGATGGAGGAAAGGGCTAAAAGATATACCAGTAAAAAGTCTTGGGAAAGGTAAGGTCTAATAAGGTGTTTTGCCAAGTGGCAGTATGAAAACCCAAGGTTTAGGAGGACCTGAGTCATAGAAACCAATATAAAAATGCAATGTGTTAAATAATTTTAATTACATGAAATTGAAAAGTTTCTGTACAAACAAAATGAATGCACATGGTATAAAAAGGGAAGCAGTTAATTTGGAAAAAAAATGTTTGTATCAAATTTCTCAGATGGAGATTTGGTAAATAAGATATAGAGTTCACTTATAGAAATACATAATATAAGATAGAGATAGATAATATGTAGTGGAAATATATATATCATTCCCCAATAGATTAGTGGCCAAAGAATATGAAGAGACAGTACTCAAAAAAATGCTAACTATTAAGGACCATATGAAAGAAGGCTCTAAATCACTAATAATAAGAGTAGTACAAATCAAACCAACCTTGAGGTTTTACACTGTATCCAGAAAATCAACAAAAGTGACAATAATGAGAGTAGTCAACATTAAAGAAGTTTAGGAGGATGGGCAAACTAATAAATTGCTCATGGAGCTATGAATCAGTATGGCCATTTTGGAAAATAATTTGGAATTCTACAGATAAGATGACTGAAATGTCTATAATTTGAGCAAGAGACTCCAATACTAGACATATATGCCAAGGATATTATTGATAAAGAGAAAAGCCCATATAAGCCAAAATATTTTACAGCCATACTCCTTGTGGTAGCAAAGAATTGGAAACAAAGCATGTGCCCCCTGATTAGAGAATGACTAAACAAAGTGTAGTATGTGAATCTATCTTTATGCTGTAAGAAATGAAGAATATGATGAATACAGAGAAACATGGAAAAATTTACTTGAACTGATGCAAAATGAAGAAAGGATAGCCAGATATACAATATATACAATGACTACAATAGTGTAAAGGAAAAAATTATCACAAAATAATTGAAAATAAATGGTGCAAAATTAACATTAAAAGCACAGCCCCAGAGAAGAGATATGAGATGAGAATACACCAGCCTCCATTACTTCATGGAGATTGGGAAGGAGGGGAGCAGTCCATGGATGTGGAACATTTCATATATTTTCTAATTTTTCCAGTTTTGTGATCATTTTTCTTTTCTTTCTTTTATTAAAAGATTTCTGTTATGTGGGACAATTCTCTGGGAGAGTGGGAGAGGGAGAAATACAGAGGGAAATTTAGCAAATGTTAAAACAAAAGATAGGAATATAAATTTATTTTTTAAATGTAGAGTTTTGTAATTGTTATCAGCAATATATATTTAACTGTATAACTATGGGGGAGAAATAAGGGTGAAAAATTTAGGGATTAAAAAGGGAAAGGCAAACTTTATCTGTTACCATGTAAGCCTAAAAGCAATTTTAGTAGTAATATTCCCTGCAGCATCCTTGCAAACTGTATACACTCTTACTCCTCCCATCCCCACCCCTGTCCTATGAGGTTTCAAGGTAGATTATATTAGTGTTTTCCATGAACAGCTAGGAATTTAACTGGGCAATGTATAGGGATTATAAATTATTCAGAAATCTATGGGAGAAAGGAAAGATTTTTGTGTCCAATTGACAAATTGGGACATATCTATAATGAAGGATTTGAAGTAGGTGATCTCAGAGGTTCCTTCTCAGAGGATCTAAAATTCTTTGATCCTAATGAAGCCAAGCCTGCAATCATGTTACTACCAACTCATGGATATTATCTAATACAACTGCATTTGATTAAACTATGTATTGGCAGTAGATTCAATTGGAAATGTGGAGAAATCACTTGCAATCTTATTTTGGAAATCTTAAAATTTTCAAGCAGAATAAGACTTTAGAGATAATCAGATCCAACTTTCTCATTTTAGAGATGGCAAAACTGAGGTCCAGGGAAGATGTGTATTCCTCAAGAGTTTGGTACATTCTGTTAAACTATATTTTAAAAGTTCAGCACAGAAAATATCAGTATGGTCCCCGTAAAACCATAAAGGATAGGTATTTGATCATGTTTAAAATGTTACTAAGATTTCATTTGAAGCAAATTCATCATAAGTATAAGTACTGAATTCAAAGATTAAGAGGGATCTCTCCTTTGAAAAAGTGAAATTATTGTCTTTTAATTGAGAAAAAAGTACAATCTCTGGAGTGTCAGTTTTACTTCTGATTATAATTTTTTTTCTCTACTTATAATTCATGTGAAGGGGGAAATAGAAGACTGCAGAGAAGGAAATGAAAATTTGTTGGTGAATTTCCTCAGAAATTAAGGAGTTGTAGGAAGCAGACATATTAAGTAGCCATTGAGTAATGGAAGTGACTGGATGAGCCCTTTAACTCCAAGTGAAACCAGAAGCCAGCTGTGGTCAAATTGTAGAGTTTCAGCATTGGATTAAGTAGAAACCAGCAGAGGAGTCAGAAAGAATAGAAAGGTCATGTATTTAATGAGAGCGTATGGAAATCACAGGAACCCAAAGGCTTTTTGCCAAGCTTTAGAACAATACAATAAAGGATCTGATTCCAGGAAAGATCCACAATTAGTTACTTACACTCCAACCTGCAGAAAATAGAGTTTGATTAGTGATTAATAATGGTTAAAGATTAATAGGTATTTGTATAGCTAAATTATAAATCCCATTTTAAAAGATTAACACAAATACTAATTGTTATGTTTAGTGGTTCTAATGAAGAAATTGAGTTCTGGTGTTATGGAAAAAACCATAATTGAATAAAAATAATAGCTAACACACAGCACTTGGTTTCAAACTTGATAATGCACATCAAAAATTCATTTGGAGAAATAAAAGATCTAGAATATCAATAATGGAAAAAGGTAGGGATGAAGGGGAAATAGTATTTCCAGACTTTAAGCCACATATAAAGTAGTAGTCATAAAAAAGCTGTTATTTTAAAAAATAGATAAATAGGTCTTGTGAATAGATTAGACAAAGGAGAATCAGAAACAACAAAAATCAGTAACCTGGTGCCCAGGAAATATAAATGTTAGGAAAGAATTCCCTAACTTATCAAAAGTGTTAGAAAAACTAGAAAATAGTTTGGCAGAAATTAAAGCTAGACCAATCTCTTATGCCATATTCCATAATAAATTCAAAATGGATATATGACCTTATTAAAGACTGTACCATAAAAATTTAAAAGAGAAGATCACATACCTGTCTTTCACGCTTTGGGTATGAGGTATGCTCTTAGTCAAACAAAGGAGAAAGGAGACTACAAAAAGTAAAACTGATAACTTTATTTACATGAAATAGAAAAGTTTCTGAGCAGTCAGTCAACAAGCATGGTGGTGCAGTGGATAGAACATCAGTGCACGACTCAGGAGGACCTGAGTTCAAATCTCACCTTAGACACTTGACACTCACTAGCTGTGTGACCTTGGGCAAGTCACTTAATCCCAATTGCCTCGTCCAGGGTCATCTCCAGTCATCCTGATGAATTCAGATGGCTCTGGAGGAGAAGTGAGGCTGGTGACCTGCACAGCCTTCCCTCACACAAAACAAAGTCAAGTGCAAGTCATGTCAAGTAAAAAGAAAGAGTCCATTCCTTCAAGGAACTTGCACACCCTCCTTAAATGGGGGCTCTAGGGGGAGCTGTCCACACTCCAATCAAAAGGAGGACCCAGTGGCAGAACATACCTTATAAGATGTGAGTTCCAAGCCTAAGTAATCTCCTAGGATGAAGGTGTTGTAGGAAGACAGGCATATGAACACATTCCTGGTGGAGTTGTGAATCAAAACAACCATTTTGGAAAGTAAGTGAAGGTTCTGTAAAATAAGTGACTATAAAAATGTCCAAACTTTCTGACCCAGAGATTCCAATACTAAGCATATACCCCCAATGAGATAACTGATTAAAAAAAATAAAGATCTCACATATACTAAAACATTTATAAGAATATTTTTTTGTAACAAATAATTGAAAATGAAGTAGATGCACTTTAACTGGGAAATAGCTCAATAAACTGTGATATGTGAAAGTAATGGAATATCGCTGTGCTGTAAGAAATGATGAATATGATGAATACAGAGAACCATGGAAAGGCTTACATGATTTGATACAGAGTGAAGTAAGCAGAAATAAGAAAACAATATATACAATAACCACAGCAATATAAATGGAAAGAACCAAAAAATAAAAGTGAGTAATTACAGCTAACAAGTCTAGTTCGAAAGAATAAAACTGAAAAGATGCTCCCATTCCACAAGTGTGGTACATTGTATACACTTTAAAATTGTTTTTGACGTTGGTTTTGCTGCTTTTTATCTCTCCTTCCTTTTTTCTTTAAAAAATATTCTTTGTTTTATGAGATGTTTTATGATAACCATCTCATAAAGAGGAGAGTTACAGGGAGAAATTCTGATGATGTGAAAACAAAGATAGAGATGAAATTTATTTTAAAAAGAAATGAAGAAATTTTAAAAAGAGATGAAATTTATTTTAAAAATCTACATATCAGTAAAACATGAAATAAAATCTCTAATGTTACTCCTGTGGGGGAAAAAATGAAGTGATTTGGGCTTGACAATAGTAAAATTGTGTGGAGTCAGAACTGACTGAATAGCAAGAAAGAAAGATTAACATTAATTGGTGTGTGTGTGCGTGCGTGTGCGTGTGTGTGTAAAAACATTCTATACATGTTTCTATTTATCAGTTTTTTCTCTGAACGCAGATAACATCTTCCTTCATGTGTCTTTTGCAGTTAATTTGGGCATTTATGATAATCAAAATGACTTACTCAAAGTCGTTCTTAAAACAATATTGCTCTTACCATATACAATATTCTTTTAGTTTTCTGCTCATTTTGCTCTTCATTATTTCATGAAAGTCTATGTTTTCCTAAGATGACTGAGCTCATTATTTCTCGTTGCGCAGGAGTGTTCTATCACAATCATATACCACTACTTGTTCAGCCATTCCCCAGTTGACAGGCATCCCTGCAATTTCCAGTTCTTGGCCATCACAAAGAGAGCTGCTACAAATATTTTGGAACACATAGATTCTTTTCCTTTTTTCCTAGTCATCTTTGGAAATAGACCTAGCAGTAGCATTGCTGGGTCAAAGGGCATAGACAGTTTGATAACTCTTTGGGTGTGATTCCAGTTGCCTCCAGAATGGTTGGATTATTTGCTCTTTCTGTGTTTCTTTCTTGGTTGCCCTTGTCACCATAACAACTTTTTTATGGTGGGATTTAAAAAATTTTTTTGCTTATTATCTAGCCTACTTTCTGATTTTGGGACTTCATGTGAAGGTCAGGATCTAAGCACTTCTGGGGTAAAGTCTGAGCTGCTTCCATTGGTGTCGTCTTTGGGTGTTTGAGTATTGTGTTGTTCCAGACTTTTAGGGACATCTCAGGCTCGGTAGCCGAAAATCTATCAGTGTTCCCAAAGTAGTTTGATCCAGGGCCAAATTTGATCACTGTCCACCTAGTCTGAGTTTGCAAGTTCTTGACCTGGGCTTAAGACTCAGCGATAGGAGACTATTGCTGGACTCAGCCACTATAGGTCAACTAGAAAGATTCAGAGTAACAAGTGCTGTGCTATTGTTCAGTCATTTTCAGTAATATCCAACTCTTCATGACCTCATTTGGGGTTTTCTTGGCAATGATACTGGAGTAGTTTGCTATTTCCTTCTCCAACTCATTGTATAGATGAGGAAATAGAGGGTTAAGTGACTTGCCCAGGGTCACACAGGCAGTATCTAAGGTCAAATTTGAACTCAGGAAGATGAGTCTTTTTGACTTGATGCCCAGCATTGAATCCACTGTGCCACCTAGCTGCCCTTAGTATCTAGGATTCCTTCCCTGGTTATTCCTCTTTGGGCTTCAGATTGGGTTTAGAAACTGGAACTGAGCCCCAGATCCATTTCTGGGATCTGAGCCATATATATCAGTTGCTTGCTTCTGAACTTCCTCCTGCTTAAGGTACACAAGCTAAGGTCTGCAAGTGCTCCTCCCCTCTGGGTGAGGGTCCCTTCCTCAATCTACTTTGTGATTCAGAATTTGAGATTGGGAATAATGCTACCAGTTGGCACCAGTTCTCATACCCTGTACAAGGCTGCATTGCCTGGATATTGGACTAAGATTTTGTCTTCCTATGAAAATGTAATAATGCTATGAGTCATGTTCCTGATCAGACCCATCCCCAATGTCCACTGACCTCTTTCTCTCTCTACCTAACTCTATGCCAATATGAGTTGGACAAATGACTCATTGTTGTTGGTGTTTTCCCCCCTTGGATTCTTGATCAGGATTTGCACTGGTACATTTTCTAGATCTGTTGGGAGCAATTTGAGCAGGGAACTTGCTGTATTTCTTCCTGCTACTCTGCCTTCTTGGCCCCAGTCTTCATAATAACTTTTTTTGTTGTGGTCATTTTGCAAAGCACTGAATACCTGTCACTTATTCATTTAGCAAATATTTATTGCACTCCTACTATATAAAATGAATTATATTTCCATGGTTCGAACCTGAAGGCCTTTAAAGTCCTTTCCAACACAGAGATATTGTGAATTTGAATTATCTGCAAATAAAATGGGCTTGACTGAGGTGGTAATGGGTTGCCCATCACTGGAGATCTTCAGGCAGCAGCTAGAACACTCGTTTGGTAGAGGGAATATAAACTGGACTACCTCTAAAATTCCTTCCAGTTCTAAAAGTCAATCAAGCAACTACCAGCCAATAAGGACTTAAGAAATACCTACTATGTGCCAGGAGGGACACATTTAAAGGAAAGACTACTGCTTGTTCTTTGTTCTTGAAGAGGATCATGACATCAGGAAGGTGATGCCATGACATGCAAGTGAATTGAATTTAAGTGAGAGAGGGCTGTGCAAAGTCACTGGTCTCATTTTGTTCTCTGAAACTATCTGGGCCCAGTGGCAAGACATGGATGAGGAAGACTGGAGATGGCCCTGGATGCAGTGGGAGACCTTGACCTTTTTAAGCTAAGGTCTTTAATATGTCTCAGTTTGACTGAGGCAGTTCTCATTCAGTGGTTAAGGTTAGGTAAGAAATGGGGCAAAGAATGGCCTCTTTTACCTAGTCAAAAAACGTCAGTCAGATCTGGGAGGGAAGACATTCAGGGTTTCTAGCCAAAACAGAAACAATTGCTATTTACAGTCACTCTGAGCCATCAGGGCCCAAACAATGGCCAGGTGGGGCTTGATCTGAGACTTCTTGTTGATCAATCAATGAAAATCAGAATGATTTGAGTGTAAGGCTTGGTCCTCTTCTCCCCTCCCCTCCTTTTCATCCTTGCTGGGGGGTAGGGGGGGTACTCTACCGCTCTACCCAGGGGAAGATACACTTCCATGGCTAAAAGTTGCCTTTTGTCTTTTGGATTTACTGGCTAGGTTTCTTGCTCAAAGACCAAGCCTTAAGCCCAGTTCATTCTGGAGCTCATAGATTGGATAAGAGGTCCCTGCAAACCTGGTTGGTTGGTTCATTGTTGTCCTTCATCTTCAAAGAGGACCAAAATGACATCATCTTGATAAAGTGAAATTTCAGTGTGTCTGACTGTGGCTGATCAGACCAATATGAGCCCAGAATGTTCTACCACAGGTTAGGCACAGATAGTCCATATGAATATTTGGGGTGGATATCCCAAATTTGTGCATCCTACATTTCCTTTGCACTGTCTCAATTCTACATTGCTCATAGAGTACAGTACCCTTTCTGATGTGGGCACGTCATGCTGAGTTCTCCTGTGCCAGTGTCTCCCATGTTACACAGTCAAATTCAAAGTTCTTGAGAGAGACCTTGGGAGTGTCCTTGTATCACTTCTTCTGACCACCATGTGATCACCTGTCCCATGCAGGTTCTCCATAAAATAGTCTTTTTTGGCAAGTGGACATTTTGCATTCGAACTACGTGGCCAGCCCATTAGAAGGAATTGTGCTCTCTGAAGCATAGTTTGAATACTTGGCAGTTCAGCTTGAGCAAGGACTTCAATGTCTGGTACCTTATCCTGCCAGGTGATCCTCACAATCTTCCTAAGACAGTTCAAATGGAAGTGATTCAGTTTCCTGGCATGGCGCTGCTAGACTGTCCATGTTTCACAAACATATAACAATGAGGTCAGTACAATGGTTCTGTAGACCTTCAGTTTGGTAGTCAGTCTTCTCTACTAAACTTTTCTTCAGAGCCTCCCAAACACAGAGCTAGCTCTGGCAATGTGTGTATCAACCTCATTGTCAATCCCTGGAAAGTACACTACCAAGATAAGTGAACTTATCCACAGCATTCAAAACTTCTCCATTTCTTGAAATTGATTGTTTCACATACAGATAGTGTGGTAGTGGCTGATGGAGCACCTGTGTTTTCTTGGTGTTAATTATTAGGCCAAAATGAGCACAAGCAGCAGAGAACTGATCCACACTTTGTTGTATCTCAGCTTCAGAGGCTGCATTGAGTGCACAATTCTCTGCAAACAGAAAATCATGCCCCAACACTCCCTCCACTTTGGTCTTGCCTTGTAGCCTTTTCAAACTGAAGAACTTAGCATCAATACGGTAGTTGACCTTGATGCTGTGTTCATCCTTTTTGAAAGCATTTGTCAACATGACTGAAAACATGATGCTAAAAAGCATGGGAGCAAGCACACAGCCCTGTTTCACTCCATTGGTGACTGGGAAGGCAAGAGAGCTTTGTCCATTATCCAGAACCCGGGCAAACATGCCACTATAAAACTGATGAACAATATTGATGAACTTTTACAGGCAGCAAAATTTTCACATAATTTTCCATAAGGCCTCATGACTAACAGTGTCAAAGGCCTTGGTCAGATCCATAAATGTTGTGTTGTGCACAGGTCCCTGCAAACCTAATATGGAGTGAGTGTAAATAGTAAATAGTAGCTGTTTGTCTTTTACCTAGGAACCCTGAGGGTCTCACCCTCCCAGTTTGATTTTTTTTTTATTAAAAGAGGCCATCCCTTAAGCAACTATTTAAAGAAGCCTATTCATTAAATGGGTGTATCTCACTCAAAGTGAGAATCCGATAAGACCTTAGCCTAAAATGGCCAGGGTCTCACATTGCACTCTGGGCCATCTACAGTCGTCCTGATGAATATCTGGTCACTGGACCCAGATGGCTCAGGAGGAGAAAGTGAGGTGGATGACCTTGCACAGCGCCCCCTCACTCAAGTCAAAGTCAACTGCAAGTCATTTCATCATCTTGATGTCATGGTCCTCTTTGGGTGAAAGACAGATACAACCTGCTCGTTAAGAAAATTTTAGTCCATAAACCCCAAGATATCTTACAAAGTTAAAGGAAAGGGAATATAATAGCAAAGGAACAGTCTAAGGTGGCATGTCCAGTGCAAGTCTGGACAACTAAGAGTCAAAATGAGATTTTTAGTCAAGAGAGGACTTTTGGAACAGGGAACCAGGAGGAAAAATTATTTCAATAGTATAGGGGAGGAGTGGCATTGAAAGAAGAAAAGTGCTGTCATTAAAGATGAATTCTGTCTTTTTTGCAATTTGACCCAATGTCTCTTTCTCTGTGTTCTGTCAAGTATCTATTATATGCTATACTTGTGAGCATTACACAGAAAATTGTCTATCTAAAAAGCTAGCAACCAACTGTCATTATAGTGCCAGCAGTTCATGAAGGAGCAGTATGAAAAGGCACTATTTGTATAGTGAAAAGAGCAGTTAACTGAAAGGCAAGAGATTTGGGTCCTTTAAGGTTCTTTAAGGGCACTTTAAGGCTTGTAAATTGCTTTACATATGTTATCTCAGTTGATTCTTACAACAGCCTCGTTCTGTATGTTTGTTTTCATGACACTGCTCTTTCTTGCTTCTTCTTATACTTATTTAAACATTTCTTCTCAACCTCCTCTCTTGGTTTTTCATCTAGGTCATGCCCACTGATTTTGGGTGTCCCCCAAGGCTCTTTCCTGGGCTCACGTCTGGTGAGCTTATCAGCTCCCATGGATCCAATTATCATTTCTATTCATAGGCTTCCCAATATATCCAGCACTAGTTTCTATCATGCACAACTACAGTCCCGTATCACCTGGGTTTGCAACTTTAGGGTCAGTCTTGATTCCTTTCTCTCACTCACCCAACAAATTTTTTCCATTGCCAAATCTTGTCATGTTTACCTTCATAATATTTCTCATGTAGTTCTCCTTTCCACTCCACACCTGCCACTCTAGATTAGGCCCTCATCATCTCTCACCTGGACTACGAAAATAACTTCCTGGTTGGTCTCCCTGCCTTATGTCTTTCCCCTCTCCAATCCATCCTCTACTCCAATGCCTGCTCATTTCTTACTTAGCCTTAATCAGTGAGAGAGAAGTGCCTCAGTCAAACTGAGACCTGTTAAAGACTAACTTAAAAAGGCAAAGGTCTCCCACTGCATCCAGGGCCATCTCCAGTCATCATGATCTGTATCTTGCCACTGGACCCAGATGGCTTTGGAGGAGAAAATGAGGCTGGTGACTTTGTGCTCCCTCCCTTAAACTGCATGTCATGGCATCACCTTCCCTGATGTAACGGTCCACTTCAAAAACAAAGGGCCAATAACTACTCCAAAGCCAAAGTGATTTTTGTACAGCATAGGTGTCATTGTGTCTCCTCCCTACTCAAAAAACTCCAATGCACCTGTTTACCTACCTGATCATATGTAAAGTCATTGGTTTGGCAGTTAAAGCTCTTTATAATATGGCCCCTTCCTACCTCTCCATTCATTCTGTATTTAGTTCTCTCTCTATACTCTATAATCCAAAAACATTGACCTACTTTTTCCTCAAACATGACACTCCATATCTTGTCTCAGTACCTTTATACTGACTCTCCCCCATGCCTGCAATGTTCTCTCTTCACCTCTAGCCTTTTAATTTCCCTGGCTTCCTTCATAGCTCAACCCAGATCCCACCTTCTGAAGTAGACTTTCCTTACTCCCAAAGTTATTAGTGGCTTTCCTTCTGACCATATACTCAGATACTTTCATGTTTGTCTCCCACATTAGAAGGTGATTTCTTTGAGTGTAAGACTGTTTGGGCCTTTGTATTCTCAGTGCTTAATGTAATGTCTAGCACATGGTAATCATCTAATAAATGCTTTGCTGGAGTTTATGTTTTAAAGATGGAGAAAATCTCTTTTTTATTTCCCTAAATTAGTCATATTCCCTAACTTAAGGAATCAAGAAATTTGAGGCTCCTGCAAACTCATGGTGAGTTTTTTGTAGAATTCGTGCTTGAGTTTTTTAAATGTATAGAAGGAAGAGTGCTGAAAGATTCCCTAAATTTTGGTCAAATAAATTTTTTGATGCTTTTTTGGGGGAAGAACTTATAACATTTTCTCTGACTGAAAGATTCATCTTGTTAAATGTGGAAATGTGAAAATTGCTCACATTTAATAATCTTCAGGTTCAGAGTAGTGAAAGTCCATTAGTCTATTAAAATCATTGTCAACACAGAATAGACTCAGGAATTTTAAAAGCAACAAATTACCTCGTCATTATCTAAATTAATTCTGCTACAGAATAAATGAATTAGACATTTATAGTTATGTTAATTAAACAAACAAAAACCCAAGAATCACATGACACATCTAAGATGCCTGGTTTAGGAGCAGTTAAAAAAATAGTTTTTGATATTTACAATTTAAACAAATTGCTTAATTAAGTAGCCTGGCAGGTTATTTCCATAGAGAGAAATTTCAATCAGTGCAGTAATCAGGGGAAAAACTCCAAGAGAGATTCATGACCAGAGATGAAATAATAGCATCCAAAAAGGTCAGTGGAGAAGGAAGTTACAACTTGGAAACAGAAGCTCAATTTAAGTTGCTATGATAGACGTTCTGGGGGATTCTTCCTTGGACATTGAGGCAACCCATGCTGACCACATTTACTCTGAAAAACATTCAGTTTCTCAGAGCTTAAATGTTCTCAACAACTAAGACCTCTAAGTGTCTGAATCAGAAGACAAATTTCTATTGTACATCCCCATTGGAGGCCCTCCAGGAAGATCCTTGTTACCAGGGATCTACTAGGATAGGGCCTGATTTTGCTGGACTAAGGCTTCAGTGAGTGCATCATCAATTCTATTGTCTCCATGGGCACAGGTTTCAAGGACTCTAACAAACAGAGAGGAAGTTTCCTCCACAAAAAAGGCAGCTTTCTTTGAAAAGTCACCTAATGAGGCAACTTGTAGCACAAGTCAAGGTTAAATTGGATACTACTGACAGATAGCTCTTTTTTTTTAATTGTTCTCTTAACTGCATGTGTGTATTCATCCTTCATTGCCAAAGAAGACCATGCCATCAGATACGACATGACTTGCACTTGACTTCGCTTTTTTTTTCAAGAATTACATGTATCTTTATTAAATTTCACATATTATGTTAAATACACTGATATAGTTCATATACATAAAGAGAGACAGTATGAGATAGCATACAAAACATTCATTCTGAAGACAAGAAGTCCTGGGTTCAAATCCAGATGTCTGCCACTCTGACCCTGGACAAGTCACTTCATCTCAGTGTACCTCAGACAACTTCTTGAGAACTATCTTATAAGTCACAGACTGATTTTGACATTCAGGTGAAAAAGGTTCCCACACACTGATAAAATCACAAGTGATGTGTTAACATAAAATTCAGTCCACGGTTCACACATATTGAGGTCTCTTTGGATCCCAAATATGTTACCTAACATGTTGGTTCATCCTTCCAATTTGATATCCATTGCAGATTTGATAAGGGTGCTATCTGTGCCTTCAGTCAAACCTCTGGTTTCTTTTTGGTTTGTGTTTGGTTTTTTTTTTGTTTGTTTTGTTTTTTTTTTAATTTTAATTTCTTTTTAATGTTTTACAATCATTTCCTTAAAGTTAAGATTTTATCCATCCCACCCTTCCCCCAATACCCCCCTCCCTCCCCATGACAGCATACAATTCTGTTTAGGTTCTACATATACTTTCCTATTGAGCACATTTTCACTATAGTCATGTTATGTAGTCAAACTAAAATAAATGGAAGAAATCATATAACAAATCAAAACATAATACACTGAAACCCACACACACACAAACATGATCTGCTACATTCTGCGAATGACTTCCATATTTCTTTCTCTGAGTGTGGAAGGCATTTTGCCTTAGAAGACCGACATTAGGATTTTTTTTTTCTCAGTAAGTTCTTGTGTTATTACAAAGTTCCAAGTCTACCAGAAAAAACTCTCGCACACTGTGGTCGTTGCTGTGCACAAAGTTCTCCTGGTTCTGCTCCTTTCGCTCAGCATCAGATCATATAAGTCCTTCCAGGCCTCCCTGAAGTCTTCTTGTTCATTATTTCTTATGGCACAATAGTACTCCATTACATTCATATACCATAATTTATTCAGCCATTCCCCAATTGATGGGCATCACCTTGACTTCCAGTTTTTGGCTACCACAAAGAGTGCTGCTATAAATATTTTTGTACATGTGGGACCCTTTCCCATTTTTATAATCTCTTGGGGATACAGTCCTAGTAGCGATATTGCTGGGTCAAAGGGTATACACATTTTTGTAGCCCTTTGGGCATAGTTCCAAACCGTTTTCCAGAAGGGTTGGATGATCTCACAGCTCCACCAACAATGAATTAGTGTTCAACTCTCCCACATCCTCTCCAGCATTTATCATTTTCTTGTTCTGTCATGTTTGCCAATCTTACAGGTGTGATGTGGTACCTCAGAGTTGTTTTGATTTGCATCTCTCTAATCAATAGTGATTTAGAGCACCTTTTCATATGATTATAGATATCTTTGATTTCTTCCCCTGAAAATTGCTTGTTCATATCCTTTGACCATTTATCAATTGGGGAATGACTTGTATGGTTATATATTTGAGTCAATTCTCTATATATTCTAGAAATGAGGCCTTTATCCCCGAGCTTAGCTGTAAAAATTTTTTCCCAATTTACTACATCCCTCCGAATTTTGGTTGCACTGGGTTTGGTTGTGCAAAAACTTTTCAGTTTAAAGTAATCAAAATTATCCATCTTGCATTTCATAATGCTTTCTATCGTTTCTTCAGAAAAAATTTCTTCCCCTCTTCATAAATCTGATAAATACACTATTCCTTGCTTCTCCAGTTTATTCATGGTATCAATCTTTATACCTAAACCATGTACCCATTTGGACTTTATTCTTGCGTACGGTGTCAGGCATGAGTCTATGCCTAATTTCTGCCACACAGTTAACCAGTTTTCCCAGCAATTTTTGTCAAACAATGAGTTCTTATCCCAGAAGCTGGGATCTTTGGGTTTATCAAACAGGAGGTTGCTATATTCCTTGCCTACTGTGTCTTGAGTGCCAAGTCTAGTCCATTTGTCTACCCCTCTGTTTCTTAGCCAATACCAAGTGGTTTTGATAATTGCTGCTTTATAATACAATTTGAGGTCTGGTAGCGCTAGGCCACCTTCCCAAGCATTTCTTTTCATTAGTCCTTTTGATATTCTGGACCTTTTGTTTTTCCAAATGAATTTTGATATTATTTTATCCAGCTCTAGAAAATAATTATCTGATAGTTTAATTGGTATGGCACTAAATAAGTAGATTAATTTAGGTAGAATTGTCATTTTTATTATATTAACTCGGCCTACCCATGAACAACTGATGTTTTTCCACTTACTTAAATCTGACTTATTTGTGCAAAAAGTGTCTTGTAATTGTGTTCATATAATCCCTGGGTTTGTTTTGGCAGGTAAGCTCCTAAGTATTTTATAGTGTCTACTCTAGCTTTAAATGGGATTTCTCTTTCTATCTCTTGATGTTGGACTTTGTTGCTAATATATAGGAATGCAGAAGATTTGTGTGGGTTTATTTTGTAACCTGCAACTTTGCCAAAGTTGTTTATTATTTCAAGTAGTTTTTTACTTGAATCTCTGGGATTCTCTAAATATATCATCATATCATCTGCAAAGAGTGATAACTTAGTTTCTTCTTTGGCTATTTTTATTCCTTCAATTTCTTTATCTTGTCTAATTGCTACCGCTAACATTTCTCGTACCATAATGAATAATAATGGTGATAATGGGCATCCCTGTTTCACCCCTGACCTTATTGGAAATGCCTCTAGCTTATCTCCATTGCGTATAATGCTTGCTGAAGGTTTTAGGTAGATACTGCTTATTATTTTATGGAAAGTTCCCTTTATTCCTATGTTCTCCAGTGTTTTTAATAGGAATGGGTGTTGTATTTTGTCGAAAGCTTTTTCTGCATCAATTGAGATAATCATGTGGTTTTTGTTGGTTTTGTTGTTGATATGATTAATAATGCTAATAGTTTTCCTAATATTGAAACCAGCCCTGCATTCCTGGTATGAAACCTACCTGATCATAATGTATTATTCTCTTGATAAGATGCTGTATTCGTTTTGCTAAAATCTTGTTGAAAATTTTTGCATCTATATTCATTAGAGAAATTGGTGTATAATTTTCTTTTTCTGTTTTGTCTCTTCCCGGCTTGGATATCAAAACCATATTTGTATCATAGAAAGAATTTGGGAGTACTCCTTCTTCCCCAATTTTCCCAAATAGTCTATATAGTATTGGAATTAACTGTTCTTTAAAGGTTTGATAGAATTCACTTGTCAATCCATCTGGTCCTGGAGATTTTTTCCTAGGGAGTTCATTGATGGCTTGTTCAATTTCTTTTTCTGAGATGGGGTTGTTTAAGTATTCAATTTCCTCTTCTGTTAATCTGGGCAATTTGTATTTTTTAAAATATTCATCCATCTCATTTAGATTATCGAATTTGTGGGCATAAAGTTGGGCAAAATAATTTCTAATTATTGTTTTAATTTCCTCCTTATCGGAGGTGAGTTCACTCCTTTCATTTTTAATATTAGTAATGTGGTTTTCTTCTTTCTTTTTTTTAATCAAATTGACCAAAGGTTTATCAATTTTATTAGTTTTTTCATAAAACCAACTATTGGTTTTATTTATTAATTCAATAGTTTTCTTAATTTCAATTTTATTAATCTCTCCTTTGGTTTTCAGTATTTCTAATTTGGTATTTTCTTGGGGATTTTCAATTTGTTCTTTTTCTAGCTGTTTCAGCTGCATACCCAAGTCATTGATCTTCTCTTTCTCTATTTTATTTATGTAGGCATTCAAAGATATACAACTTCCCCTAAGAACTGCTTTTGCAGTATCCCATAAGATTTGGTAGGTTGTCTCATTATTGTCATTCTCTTGAATGAAGTTGTTGATTGTTTCTATGATTTCTTCTTTAACCCATTCCTTCTTTAGGATTAAATTATTTAGCTTCCAATTGATTTTTGCTTTATCTTTCCATGGCCTTTTATTACATATAATTTTTATTGCATTATGATCTGAGAAGGATGCACTGATTATCTCTGCCTTTCTGCACTGGATTTTGAGATTTTTATGTCCTAGTAAATGGTCAATTTTTGTAAATGTTCCATGTACTGCTGAGAAAAAGGTATATTCCTTTCTATTCCCATTCAATTTTCTCTAAAGATCTATCATGTCTACCTTATCTAGAGTTTTATTTACCTGCTTAACCTCTTTCTTGTTTATTTTGAGGTTAGATTTATCAAGTTCAGAAAGAGGGAGGTTGAGGTCCCCCACTAGTATAGTTTTGCTGTCAATTTCTTCCTTCAACTCCCTCAACCTCTCCTCTAAGAATCTGGATGCTATAACACTTGGAGCATACATGTTTAGTAATGATATTGCTTCATTGTCTGTGGTGCCTTTTAGCAGGATATAGTTTCCATCCTTATCCCTTTTCATTAGATCTATTTCTGCTTTTGCTTTGTCTGAGATTAGGCTTGCTACTCCTGCCTTTCTTACGTCAGCTGAAGCACAATATATTCTGCTCCATCCTTTAACCTTTATCCTATGTGTATCCCCCCTTTTCAAATGTGTTTCTTGTAAGCAGCATATTGTTGGATTATGGCTTTTAATCCATTATGCTATCCGTCTCCGTTTTATGGGAGAATTCATTCCATTCACATTCACAGTTATGATTACAATCTGTGTATTTCCCTCCATCTTCTTTCCCACCATTTGTGCTTTTAGCTCTGCTGTCTCCCTTCCCCTCCTCACTAGTATTTACTTTTCACCACCTCCTCTTGCTGCCTTCCCCTCTTTCTTTTAGCCCCCCTCCCTTTAACTCCCCTTTACTCTTATTGCTTCTTCCCTCCCTTTTGCCTCCCTCCCCTTTCTTCCCGCTTCCCCTCCCACTGCTTATAGAGCTAGTTAGGATTTTCTACTTAAGTTTATTGTTCCGTAATGTGGTCGTTGTTTTCAGTCTTGACTCCTTCCTTTGGCTTCTCGTCAGCCATGGCGAGTCCGGGGGTCTCCTCAGCTGCTGCTTCACAAAAGAGGCACCAGGATAGTCCGCTCCTAGGGAACGGGGGGAGAAGCAGAGCGGCAGGAGCAGGAGCAGGAGGAGGAAGAGGATGGTGGTGATGGTGAGGAAGAGGAGGAGGAGGAGGACCTTGACTTTGCTTTGAGTGAGAGATGGCTGTTCAGGTCACTAGCCTCACTTCTCCTCCAGAGACATCTGAATCCAGTGACCAGATATTCATCAGGATGACTGGAGATGAACCCGGATGAGGAAATTGGGGTTAAGTGACTTGCCCAAGGTCACACAAACTAGTGAGTGTCAAGTGTCTGAGGTGAGATTTGAACTCAGGACCTCCTGACTCCTGCACTGGTGCTCTATCCACTGCACCACCTAGCTGCCCCTTCTCAACTGCAAGACAATAAATGACTGAAGTTTTGTTCTCTTTACTGGAAGAATTTATTTCAGTGACAAGCTGTAGACAGTTGGCAATCATATATCATTATTACCTACGATACAATGGAATTCTTTATAATATTTTATTAGAAGAGGAAAAGGAAAAATTAAATATTGTCATACCTCCTTTAATGAGTATTCTTCCAGTGAAGCACCTTTAAATGAAATCAAATGTGTTTTTAAAATGAACAAATAACCCTTCATAGAACATGAAAAGATTTCTTGATGTTTCAAATGATTCAACAGCAGTGTTCCTTCCAAACTGCTATGCAAGGTAAAAATACTGCCCAAAACAGGAAGTAACCAAGGTTGTCCCAAGTCAAAATATTGAACTCATGAAGTTATAATGAAGAGAATACTGTACTTGGAGATGGAGGACCTAGGCTCAAATCTTTGTTCTTCTGTTTACTACCTGGTAGTCTTAGGCGACTTATTAAACTTCTCTAGGCTTTGGTTTCCTCATCTGTAAAATGAAAGGATTGGAGTATATCCATCCATCGATCAAATACATTTATTCAGTCACATTTTGTGATAGCCGCTGTGCTACATGTGGAGAATACAAACCCAGTGAATGCTTCCATTTTTCAATTGTAATGTTTATGATCTGCAGATTGTTCTTGTTTGCATGATCTCTTCTTTCAGTCAATCCATCAGTCCATAAACATTTATGAAGATCCTACTCTTTGCTACGTACAATACTAAGCAAAGGGGATATGAAGACTGGCAAAAGACAGTGCCTGTCCTCAAAGAGCTTACAATCTAGTGGGAGAGCTAACATGCACACAACTATGTATTAAAAAGCTATATACATAATAAATTGGAGATAATCAACAGAGAGATGTTAAAATTGGGAGACGTCAGGAAATGCTTCCTGTAGAAGGTATGATTTTAGCTGGGCCTTGAAAGAAGAAAGGAAAGTTAGAAGGTGGAAATGAGGAAGAAGAGCATTCCAAGCATGAGGGACCTCCAGAGAAAATGCTAAGTGAGATGGAGTATCTTGTGTGAGGAGCCCCAATGAGCCACTGTCACTGGATTGCAGAATACATGGAGGAGGAAAAAAGGTGTAGGTATAAAGAAAATATAAAGTTGTTGGGGCAGGGGTCAGTTTATGAAGGGCTTTGAATGCCAGTGGATTTTTTTCCAGTATTGCCTTTTTTAATAGTATTTTTTCCCAATTACATATAAAAAAAAATTTTAGCATTCATTTTTACAAGATTTTGAGTTCCAAATTTTTCCCCCATCCTCCTCTCTTCTGCCCTCCCCTCTTCTGAAAATGGTAGACAGTTTGATATAGTTTATACATGTATTACAAGTAAAACATTTTCATATTAGTCACAGTTGTGAAAGAAGGAACAGATCAAAACTAAAAAAAAGCACAAGAGAGAAAAACGTGAAAAAAATGTGCTTCAATCTGCATTCAGAGTCCATCATTTCTTTATCTGGATATGGATAGCATTTTCCTTAGTGAGTCTTTTGTACTTGTCTTGGATCATTGTGTTGCTGAGAAGAGCTGAATCATTCATAGTTGATCATCATAGAGTGTTGCTGATACTGTGTACAATATTTTCCTGGTTCTACTCACTTCACTTTGCATCAGTTTGTACAAGCCTTTCCAGGTTTTTCTGAAATCTGCCTGTCCATCATTTCTTACCGAACAATAGTTTTCTATTAAAATCACATACCACAGCTTGTTCATCCATTCACCAAAGCCAGAGAATTTATTTTTGATCCTGTAGGTGATAGGGAGCCGTTGGAGTTTGGTGAGTAGGGAAAGGTAAGCTTGATATGGTTAGAACTGCACTTCAGGAAGATCATTTTGACAGCTGAATAGAGGATGAATTGAATAGGGGAGAGGCTTGTGGTGGGGAGAGGGAGGGAATACTGAATTCAGTTTTGAAAATAGTGAGTTTAACATGTCTACAAAAATAACTAATTCATGGATTGCAGAATGAAGCAGACCATTTTCTTTTGTGTTATTTTTTGTTTTGTTATATGATTTCTCCCATTCATTTTAATTCTTCTATTCAACATGACTATGATGAAATTGTATTTAATAGGAATGTATGTGTAGAATCTATATAAGATTTCAAACCATCTTTGGGAGGGAGTGGGGAGGGAGAGGAGAAAGAGGGGGAGGAAGGGGAAAAAAATAAGCTATATGGAGGTGATTATAGAACATTGAAAACAAATAAAATAATTATTTAAAAAAATATCCAATTCGAGATGTTCAATAGGCAGTCAGAGATACAAGTCTAGAGGTCTAGAGGTCAGTAAGGCATCTTTCTTGGTTCTTTCCTATTCTCACTGGACTCTTCATTAAGACCTCTAGCATTCTTAGTTCTCCAATCAAAGCAGGAAAGGATCTCTTGTGAGTTATTTAGATTTAGATTACACTTTGATGTGACTGAATTTTAATCAGTCTGTTAGCTTCAAACAATAGTTTTAATTTTTATCTTTTTGTCCTTAACAATATAACTAAACATTTGTCCTGGGGAACCCTTGAGACCATGTCATCATACTTCTCCCACTAAATCTGCTCCCTACTGGTCTCATGAAGCATGCTGTTTTGGGCAGGAATACCTTATGCGGCAACCCCATGGACATGGCACATTGTTTCTGCCAAGGCATTGCTTCCAAAACTTAGCTCAATTGCTACATAGTATTGATTGTACCAAGCATTCAAGTTAGTCCATCAATCAAAAAACATTTAAATGCCTACTACATGTGAGGCACTGGGCTAGGTGCTGGGTACACAAAGAAAGGTAAAAGACAGTTGCTGCTCTTGAGCTTAGAGACATCATCCAGATAGCTCCATCCAACAGACAAACTCTGTACAGGACAAATTGGTAATAATCAATATAGGGAAGGCACTAGAATTAAGAGGGATTATGAAAAACAAAGGTGGGTGCTGCTGGGTGAATCCTTCCCTGGGCTCGAGTTCCAAAGATCACTTCCAATGATAACTCCTTGGTTCTTGAGGTATTAATACTGTACTACCCGCAAAAGATAGCCTAGACTCCAACTTATGGATTATGGTGGTTCACTCGCTGCTCCTTTGAAACTCCCAGTCTCCTCAGAGACTCCACTTCCTTCATCTCAGATGGCAAAAAGAAAGTGAAAAGGCCAAAGATTGAGGACTATTTCTCAAGGTCATATGGCCTCAGAGGGAAGAGAACCCTAAATCTTTCCCCTTGCTTAACACATTTATCACCAAGCTCCCCCAAATAAGCATGCAACAAGAGGAAGTAGCTGATATTGCCAGAACCTCTTCAATACCAGTCAAAGAGCTTCTCATGTCCCATAATTAGCTAACCAGAAGCAGTTATAGGAGGTGTGAGCATGCTACAAAGCACTCACTCACATGTCCTAACAAATCTCCCCAATTCCTCCATATAGATATGTTTCATTCACTGAGTAAACTGAGGGGGTCTGTGTACATGCCAGACCTCATTGATACCTCTCAACCTACCCCTTTACCAAGTGTGGAGTACCACCATTCTTCCTGTCTCCTAGATCTTATAACCTAAGGGTTATCTTTGACCCTTCACTCTGTCTCCACAATCCAATCAGACAGCAGATGTTATTTCTGCCTCCACAACATTTTTGAGAACATCATATTATGATCAGTTTAAGAAACTAGAAGTAATTAGCATGAGGAAGTGAAGATTTGAAAAGTATATAATAGCTATCTCCAAGTACATGAAGAGGAATCACAAAGAATATAGATCCCACTTGTTCTATGGGCCCAAAGGACAGACCTGGGCACAGTGGAAAGAAGTTGCAAGGATGAATATAAAGTAAAAGTTCCTACTATCGTGTGTGTGTGTTCATCCTTCATTGATGAAGAAAACCATGCCATCAGAGAAGTAATGACATGACTTGCACTTGATTTGGTTTTGAGTGAGGGAGGGTTTCCCACTATTAGAGTTGTACAAAAGGAGACTGAGATGCCTCAGGAGTAAGATCTCATAAGCTAGAAATCTTCAAGCAGAAAATAAGCCATGCTTGTCAAGGAAGCTGGCTGGAAAGTGTGAATTCCTTTTCAGGGATGGATTCTACCAGATGATCTCTGAGAGGTCCTTCCAAATCTGAGATTTTTAAGATTCTAGAAAATGATAAATAGTTTGTTAACCTGATAAAGTTGATGTATCAGTGTGAATGAATCTCAAAATGACCCTGTTTTACATTTTTATCAATGACTTAGATATAGGTATAAATGAAATGCTTTTCAGATTTGTAGATGATACAAATCTGTAACACAGATAACAATTTGGCAGATAGTTAGGAACCAAAAGAGTCTTGGCAGGCTAGAACATTGAGTCAAATCAAAGAAGGATAAATGCAAAGTCTTACACTTAGGTTGAAAAAAAACTTGATAAGCACAGAATGGGGGAGGCATGACTAGAAATCAATTAGTATAAAAAAAGATCAATCAGTTTTGTTGGCTTAATATGAATCAAGAGTGAAGCATGGCAACCCAGAAAGATAATGCTATATTAAAACTGCATTAAGAGAAGCATAGTTCCCGGAACTAGGCAGGAGATACTTACGTTGTACTCCACTCAGGTCAGACCAGGTCTGGGACACTATATTCATTTAAAACTACCCAGTTTTAGGAGAGATATTAACAAATTGTAAAAAAGACAGAGAGCCATCAGGACGGTGAAAGGCCCTGGGATCATTTCATATTAGAATCAGTTAAGAAATGAGATCTTTAGCCTAGAGGAAAAGACATAGAATGGGAGATGACAGCACAAGTAAGATGTGTTTGAAGGTATATTAAACGGAAAAGGGGATTAGATTCATTCTCTTTGTCCTCAGAAGGTTGAACTAGGAGAAATGAGTGTAAGCTGCTGAGAGGCAGATTTAGGCTTGATCTAAGGAAATGCACCATAACAAGGGATATTTACCTTGGGAGAGAGAGGGTCTCCTCCTTCACCTGACCTCCACAGGTTTTGAAGGAAAGATCTGATGGTCTCTAGTTAAGTGTTTTGCAGAGGTCTTCCCCACTTTGATTTTTGTTCTTAATTAAAGGCACCATTCCTTGGCTCACTGCTTAAACAGTCCTAACCACTGAATGGGCATTGCCTCAGTCAAAGTAAGAACTGGGAGAGACCTTAACTTAAAAGGGTCAAGGTCTCCCTCTGCATCCTGGGTCATCTCCAGTTGTCCTTATCTATATCTAACCACTAGACCCAAATGACTCCAGAGAAGTGACCTTGCACAGCCCTCCCTCACTGAAATCCAATTTACTTGCAAGTCATGGAATAACCTTTCTGATGCCATATTCATCTTTAAGAATGGAGGACGAATCACACAACACATACAACCCGTGTTGCAGAGGAATTTTTGCTCAGATAAAGGTTAGACTAGATGAACTCTGAAGCCCCTTCCAACTCAAAGAGTCTGGAAGTGAAGATATCAGATTCTTTGTGCTGTCATTCTGTTTTTAAACAGAGGGCTAGTTCAATAGAAAGGAAATGGGTCCCTCTTATGTCTTCATTTATGTATTTCTGATGGTGGAATGTGAACTAGTTTATACTGTTGTTTTAATGAAACTGTATTTCTATAGGAAGGAAAAGTAATTAAATAGCCAGGTGGTTTGCTTTATCTTAGGACTTTCACTTGTCCATGCCTGGAGGTACCAAACCCACCTATTGAGATTATGGAGCACTCTTAGGCCCTAGTACCTATGTGGCAGCTACACAAATTGAAGATATAGCACCTAGGAGGAGCAAACAGGACTCTTCATTACAAATTAATTAATTGCAAATTCTATTCTAATAGTCCTACCTCCAGTGGCTTCTTTTCAGAATTCCTTCTCCTTGAATCTCTACATGTGACACTATTGACTAGCCCCTTTCTTGACATTCTCTCCTTCCTTGGCCTCTATGACACTGCTCTGTCATGGTTTTCCTTTGAGCTCCATAACTACTCTGTTCAGTCTCTGCTACTCTTTCCTCTTCTTCCTCTTACTCAGAAAGTGTGAGCCACTCACAAGTCTCTAAAATTGTCCCTTTCCTCTTCTCTTTTTTATTCTCTCATTTAATTGTCATATTGGCTCCCATGGTTGACTTAAATTGCTATTTTCAGTCCTCTTCTCCCTTGAACTTCAGCTTTGTATTTCCTCTTACCTATTGAATATTTCCACCTGGATATCCTACTAACAGCTCAAATTCAACATTTTCAAAACTAGGTATTATCTTCTACCTTGGATGTACTATAGAATATGGGATTTTAATTGGGACTTGAAGGAAGTCAATAGGCAGAGATAAAAGAGGGAGAACATTTCAAGTATAGAGGACAGAAAATATCTGGAGCCAAGAGATGGAGTGTCTTATTCATGAAAGAGCAAGGCTGTGAGAGTTATTGGACTGAAAAAAAACCATGGTGGGACGTTCGGTATAAGAGTGAAAGTGAGAGGTAGGATATAAAGGGCTTTGTATACCCAAGAGAAGATGTTTTATTTGATCTTGAAGGTGACAGGGAGCCGTTGGAGTTTATTGAATAGAGAGGTGATATTGTCAGACCTGTGCTTCAGGAAAATCACTTTGGTGACTAATGGAGGAGAGACTTGGAGTAGGAAGACCAACCAGCAAGCTACTGCTATCATCCAGGTATGAGGCTTTTGCAAAAGTCCAGGTATGAGATGGTGAAAACCTATACCAGGGTAGTAGCAGTATCATAGGGAAGAAGGAGTTATATTTGAGAGATGCTGTGAAGATAAAATCCATATGCCTTGGCAACAAATTAGACAGGAGGCAAGAGAGATCGTGAGAAGTGGAAGGTCTTGGGCTTGAGGGACTGGGAGAATGGTGGTGTTCTCAACAGTAGTAGAGAGGTTTGGAAGAGGTGAATATAAGAGGAAATAGAAATGAGTGCTCATAAGTAGATTTAAGAATCATCAGCATAGATATGATAATTCAATCCATGGAACCTGATGAGATCACCAAGTAATATAGAGAGAAAAGAGAAAAGGCTCCAGCTCAGAGCCCTGCAGGGTACTTTTACTTCTTTTGTATTTTCTCCCCATTAAGGCTGCTACATATTATTCTTACAGTAAACACTCAGTAAATGCTAGTGGAATAAAAGAACGAAATTGCATTTTTTTGGCCTCATGAGAACTGTATCTTACTAGGTTAAATATACTCTTTTGCAAAGTTTTACTTCATTTCCTTTTAGGAAACTTTTTATTTATTTTTGTGTTTAAATTTTTTTTTTCTGTTTTTGAGCATATAATTTATTTATTTTTCAGTTCTCAACATTCACTTCCACAAGAATTTGAATTCAAAATTTTCTCTCCATCTCTCCCCACCCCCACCCCAGGACAGCATGCATCCTATCCACCCCTTCCCCCAGTCTGACCTCCCTTCTACTACCCACCCTTCTTCCATCCCCCTTCCCCTCTATTTTCCTGTAGGACAAAATAGATTTCTACACTCTATTGCCTGTATAGCTTAATTCCCAGTTGCATTTTAAATCAATTTTTAACATTCATTCTTAAAGCTTTGAGTTCTATATTCTCTCCCTCCCTCCCCATCCACCCTCATGGAGAAAATAAGCACTACAATATAGATCATGCATGTGTAACAACGCAAAGTACTTTCATAATAACTATGTTGTAAAAGACTAACCACATTTCCCTCTGTCCTATTCTGCGCTTCACTTATTCCATTCTTTCCCTTGACCTATTCTCCCACAACAGTGATTATCCCTTTCCCCAATTTGCTGTCCCTTCTATTATCTTCTCTCTCCTATCCCCTTCTCCCTTGCCTTGTTACAGGGTAAAATAGGTTTTCATATCCAATTGAGTGTGTGTTATTCCCTCCTTAAGCCAACTCCCATGAGAGTAAGGTTCAATTATTTCCTTTCATCTCCCCGCTCTTCCCCTCCCTTGTAAAAACTCTTTCTTCCCTCTTTAATGTGAGATAATTTGCTACATTCTACCTCTCCCTTTCTGTTACTCCTAGTACATTCCTTTCAACAGTAAATTTAATTTTTTTTAGGTATTCTCCCTTCATATTCAGCTCACCCTGTATCTTCTGGCTATACACACACACATACACACACATACACATAAACATATACACCCATGTACATACACATACCTACACATGTATAATATACATATACATACATACCCATATGCACCTATATATATATATTCCCTCTAACTACCCTAATACTGAAAAAGATCTCATGAGTTATGAATAACATCTTTCCATGTAGGAATGTAGACAGTTCAAATTTAATGAGTTCCTTAAGGTTCCTCTTTACTGTTTACCTTTCCATGTTTCTCTTGATTCTTGTATTTGAAAGTCGAGCTTTCTATTCAGCCCTGTTCTTTTCAACAAGAATGCTTAAAAGTCCTCTATTTCATTGAAATTTCATTTTTTCCCCTGAAGTGTTATACTCAGTTTTCATGAGTAGGTTATTCTTGGTTTCAGTACTATCTCCTTTGACCTCTAGAATATCATATTCCAAGTCCTTTGATACCTTAGTGTAGAAGTTGCTAAATCCTGTGTTATCTTATTGTATGTCCACAATACTTGAATTGTTTCTTTCTGGCTGCTTGTAATATTTTCTCCTTGACCTGGGAACTCTGGAATTTGGCTACAATATTCCTGGGAGTTTTCCTTTTGAGATCTTTCAGGAGGTGATTGGTGAATTCTTTCCATTTCTTTTTTACCCTCTGGGTCTAGAATATCAGGGAAGTTTTCTTTGATAATTTCTAGGAAGATGATGTCTAGGCTCTTTCTGTGCTCATGGTTTTCAGGTAGACCAATAATTTTTAAATTCTCTCTCCTGGATCTATTTTCCAGGTCAGATGTTTTTCTAATGAGATATTTCACATTGTCTTCATTTTTTTCATTCTTTTGGTTTTGCTTTATAATTTCTTGGTTTCTCATAAAGTCATTAGTTTCCATCTACTGCATTCTAATTTTTAAAGAACTATTTTCTTCAATGAGCTTTTGAATCTCCTTTTCCATTTGGTTAGTTCTGCTTTTTAAAGTATTCTTCTCCTCATTGACTTTTTGGACCTCTTTTGCCATTTGGATTAGTTGATTTTCTTTTTTTCTTGAGAAAGATGAGACTTTATATTTTAAAGAACTGACTGCCATTTTTTAATGTAAAGCTTAGTGGAAACAATACGTTTAGAGCAATTAATGCCTATACAGTATGTATAATATTTAGTTTTGAATTATAAAATAGATATAGAATATTCAAAAACAAACAAAAACATCCCCATACAATTCTAATGAAAACACAAGTCATGTTTCCAAAGCAGATACAAAAAGATTATAACTCCTTTGTCAAATTTTTTTTTAAAAATAGGAATAAGATTGATTCATACTTTCAGAGAACATGATAAAAAGGAAAACATTTAAAGGAAGGAGTTGCTTTCTTATATCTCTTCTTTCAGGACCTTACCTCAGTATCAGGAACTTTCTTACCCTGGAATAAATCTCTACCATTTTGGCTCTCTTCTCCCATTGGTGAGTTCCTTCAGTGATCTCCATTTTGGCAATCAGATTAGCCATGTTTCATTGTCCTCCTCAATGTTTTCTAATTCTCTGGACTTTGCCATCCTGACTCAACTGTTTTCTTACTGTAGTACAGGGGTGGGAAACCCATGGCCTTGATGCTATATGTGGCCTTCTAAGTCCTTGGGTTTGACCTTTTGACTGAGTCCAAGTTGTACAGAACAAATCATTTTATTAAGGGGATTTGTTCTGTGAAGTTTGGATGTGCTGGAGTGATGGGAATAGGTTGCTTTTAAAGAAATGGTCTTTTCCTGGACCCCTAAAAGGAAGTGCTTAATAAATGTTTTTGCCTGCCTGGGGCCAAGCTTGCTCATTATAATTTCACAGCAGTCAATTGCAATTGTTTTCTTATTCTTTCCATTCACACTATTGTGGTCACTGTGGATATACTATTTTCCTGGTCTGTTTACTTCAATTTGCATCAGTTCATCCAAATCAACCATATTTCTCTATATTCCTCACATTCATTATATCTTAAAACACCATAACATTTTAATATGTAGCACAATTTGTTTAGTTGTTCCCAACTGAAAGGTATTTACCTTGTTTCTACTTGTTTGCTCCTAAAAAAAAGTTACTTAAAAATTTTTAGTGAATGTAAGGTCTTTTATTTTCATCATTGACTTGCTTGAGATATTTGCCCGATAGTAGAATGTCTGGAATCTGTGAGAAACATACTCACTTTAAAAAAAGAATACTTGTTGTGAAACCAAGAAAGTTTTTATTAATTTTTAGGGCCATTCCACCTGAATGAATGGGTAGTTCCTAATGGGCTGCTACATTTGTTCAGATCAGTGCAAGCTTTATAATGCTGTTCCCAATTTGAATTTCCCACCTTGCACTCCACTGGCTAGATGCAACCTCCAGAACATCTCACTTCATATTCTTGCTGATAGGTTCCCCTTCAAACAGCTCATTAAGCATGGATTAGTCAATTTTTAAAGGTGTTATTTTCTTCAGCATTTTTGGGTTCACCTTTAGCAAACTGTTGAATTGCTTTTCATTATTTTCTTGCATCTCTCTCATTTCTCTTCCCAATTTTTCCTCTACCTTTCTTACTTGATTTTCAAAATCTTTTTTGAGCTTTTCCATGGCCTGAGACCATTGCACTTTTTTTGGAGGTTTTGGATGTAGAAGCCTTGACTTTGGTGTCTTCCTCTGATGGTGTGCTTTGTTCTTCCTCATCCATAATGATGGAAGAAAATACCTTTTCACCCAGAAAGTAACCTTCTATAGTTTTATTTTTTTCCCTTTTTTGGGCAATTTTCCAGCAAGTTACTTGATTTTTTAGTCCTTTGTTAAGTGGAGGATTTACTCTAGGGACCTGTAAGTTCTCAGTTCCTCCAAGATGGCACAATCAAGGGAGAGGCGTTTACTCCTCTCTTGCTCTGCACTCTGGTCTGTGTGCAACCACAAGCACTCTTTTCTGTCCTGGAACTGTGAGAAGGATTCCATCTCCCCAGTCATCACCAGCTCCACCATGCCAGCCAGCTCTCCTCCTCACCCCAGGACCACCGCTCAGGGCTGAGATCCAGATTAGCCAGTTGATTCCCCCAGGGTCTTTAGGTTGAGGACTCCAAAAGTGGACACTGCTGCTGCCCTGGGGCCAGGACTGGGGCTGGACCACACTCCCCTCTCACCTAGGTGAAAGAGTTTTCTTACTGACCTTTGAAGCTGTTTTTGGTGTATGTGGGTTGAGAAAACTGGGAACTACAGCTGCCTACCCATGATTCCACATCCTGAAGCCTCTAGGAAAATCTTTATTTTGAGTAACTTTTTAAAATTTTGCTTCTGCCTATGTCAGCTGCTTGATTTGGCTGTTCTATTGCCCTCCACAACTGTTTAGCAGGAAATTTCTAAATTATAGTATCAAATAGTACTGGGGAAAGCTACTAGCTTTTTTGAGTCTTGTGTTCTTTCCACTAAGCAATGCCAAAGTTTCTGCTTTACTGGTTCTATGATTCATTCAGTGGCTGCACCCGGCTTGTATTGTAAACAGTTCATCACTAGGCCAAAGCAACCAAATGTGATGAGTGCTAATTAATTCTTGCCCAAGAGGACTGACAAAAATTCACCAAAAAAGAGCTCTCCTATGTGGGAGGATCACACAGCTGTGTGGAGGGGAATTAGAATTTCGCCATCTCTCATTAAAGTAACTCAATATAATTCAAAATATGGGATTACAGAAAATATAAATTTAAATTTATACTTTGTTTAAGTTGAAATGTGTCACTTGGGGTTAACTATGTATATCACTCAAATAGGTAATAATTTTTGTCACATTGTATTTTCAGTTGAACTCAGAGTACTTTGTAAATAAACATTCCCTATGAATCAACAAGTAGCAGATACTACTATTCCCATTTTGCAAAGATAAAATGAACACACAGAAGGGTAATGTGATTTGCCCAGATTCATAGAACAAGTTAGTGCTAGAATGCATGTAATTTCATCTTCTGATTAACCAAATCATTATTTGCAATGCGCAATGTATAATGAAATTTCAAAATTATGTCATATATCTAAAATGTTCAAAAAGGAACTTACTTTTAACTTCAAAGAACACAATTTAATATCATCCTGCTTTCACTTAATCATATTCATTCATTCAGTAAACATACTATACACTTACTATATGCTAGGCATTGTGGGGGCATCACTAAGAATTTTCTGAACTCCTAGTAAAGGAAATAAAACACATGCAGTTAGTTATAACAACAAAGAAACATAATAAATGCCACAAAAGAAATAAAAAACAAAATAATATAATAGTTTAGAGTAGGGAAAGATTACTTCTACCACAATGAGAGAAGGGGAATAAGAAGATTAAAAGGGATTCTGTACCATTCTTATTCATTGATCTTATTTTCAATTAACTGATTTTTGTCCTATAACTAAGTAAAGGTTCTTTGTCTCTGTATTTAGTTCAGAAATTCACTGACCTGTAATGAGTTAAGTTTAAAAAGCTAGTTCTCCTAATCACTGCTCTATTCTTGCCTCAAAGAAATCTATTATCCTTGGAGGATGCAAGTGTTCCACAGGGAGTCTGGTCTAGTATCTTTTCATCACCACGCTATCCTTCATAGATGTCAGGTTTGCTATCCAAAGAAGTCTGGTCCACAATCTCTGAGCTTACAGATGGACTCGAACAATGAACTTTTCTTAGTCACAGGAGGGAAAGTGGGGCTGTTGCTTCACCTTCATTCCCAATTTTCAACCAATCTTATTGTCCCCCCCGCTTCAGTTATGTAACCAATCATGTTATCTTTAACCCCATGCTGTCACCTACCCTGTTCTGTTCTTTATTCTAACCTTATAAAAACTATTAAGTCTTCATTTTGGGGTCTTTGGCTAAGTTATGGCAATCCATTGACCCATTCTATTGACAAATAATATACCTGCCAACATTATCTTGTTCAGTGAAAATGTGACTTAGTCGATCTTTGTTGCATTTTACTCTCAAAGATTGGGAAAATTCATGGAGGATCTTAGAGATAGGGGACCTTAAAGTTAATATTTGAAGACTGGGAGAATTATGAATGACAGAGATGGGACAAAAGGGAAGGTAAGAATCATTTATTAAGAGCCTACTATTTGCCAGGAACTATGGTAAGAACTTTTGGGGGGCAACTAGGTGGTGTAGTGAATAGAGTGCCTAGTCTGAAGTTGGGAAGACTCATCTTCCTCAGGTACTTACTAGCTATGCGACCCTGGGCAAGTCACTTATGCCTCAGTTTCTCATTTGTAAAATGAGCTGGAGAAGGAAAGGGCAAATCATTCTAATATCTTTGCCATGAAAACCCCAAATGGGGTCCCAAAGAGTCAAACACAACTGAAAGGACCAAACAACAATTCTAATCACTTTTACAAATATTATATAATTACATACTCAGAACAACCCTATGAAGTAGAAGATATTATCTTTATTTTACAGTTGAGGAAACTGAAGTGATCAGAGGTAAAGTGACTTCATTAGGGTCATACAGCTGGTAAATGGCTGAAGCCACATTTGAACTCGGGTCTTCCTGACTCCAGACCTAGCACTCTATTCATTGTACCATCTCTCTACTTGAATCGGAAGGCTCTTCAGGCAGAAAGAATGTTGTGAGAGAAAGAACAAAAAGCAGGAAAACACAAATAAATACAATGCATAGTATGGACTATAATGGATAAACAGCTGACCTTGGAGGCCAGAGGACCTTGGTTCAAGCCCTTCCTTCTCGTATATCAACCTTGGAAAATCACTAAATCTTTTGATGTTTCCAAGTAGCATAAGATTATCAATTACAGAAGAGTTTGTGATCTGTATAATGAGGTAAAATTTTCACACTGAGGGTTCTCTAACCTCATGAAATCAAGCTTCAAACCAAATATAACTTTTTAAAAATACCTTTCAAGAATTGCAAACTTAGAAGAACCTCAAGTCTTCTTGGATTAACCAGCACGTGAAGAAGAATCCTCTCTACAAATCCCTTACAAGAAGTTATAATGTCACTGTTTGAAGACATTTAGCGATGGAAAATTTACGAAATATTAAGGAAGTATTGTGATCTTCACCCTCTGGATTCAGCAGGAAAGAGAAAGATTTTCTCAGTCTCACCAGTTTTAAAGATGTAGTCTGATGAAATTGGGAGATCTTTCCTTAGTTGTAAAACTACATTCTGCCCCTCAGCAGCTTTTGCATATCACTCCTAATCATGGTCTCCTGGGCCAATCAGAACAAGTTCAAACTCTCTCCTATTTGAACTACAGCCCTTCATGTACTTGAAGGTAGCTTTGTCTTATCTCCTTAAGTCTCCCCTTCTTTAGTACTTTAATCACCCCTCATATGGCACAGCTTCAGTCCCTTCACTACCATACTTAACTTCCTGTTGATATGCTCTTGACATTCTTCCTAAAACATGGAGCTCATCACTGACCACAATTTTCCAAAGATAGTTTGATCATAGCAGACTATTGCCTCTCTCCTGTTGGACACTATTATTTTTTTAAAAAGACATAAGATATTATTACTTGTTTTATTTGTTTGATCACTATGTCATACTATTGACTAATAGCAAACCGTATTACCTTAATATCCCAAAATACTTTTCACGTGAATTGCTGTATCCATTCATTTCCCATGCGAAATTTGTACAATTCAATTTTCAACCTACATCTATGAATTAATTTGTTTCATCTCAAATCTGTCAAGATTTTTTTGATCCTGATTCTGTCCTCCAACACATTAGCTTTCATTTCCATCTTCATGTCTTCTGAAACTAGCTTATCCTGGGCATGCCCAGATCATCTACCATGTTGACACTTTGAATCCCCTATCACAGATATGAATGTAATTCCTTTCACAAGCTTTGTAGCCAGAATAGGCTGCACCTATAAATTTGGCTGGGCTGAGATAAAGTTCATACGGAATACATGTTATCATCTCTCTATATCTGAATGTAAGTAGTTTATCTGTGTTTAGTCCCTCATCATTGTTCATTCATGTTTACCTTTTTATGGGTCTTTTAACTCCTGTGTTTTAACTTCATAGTTTCTACATGGTCCTGTTCTTTTCATCAGGAATGCTTGGAAGTCTTCTATTTTTTTAAAATTACTTTTCCCCTTGTAGGATTATACTCTATCTTACTGGGTAAGTTATTTTTTGAATGTAAATTTGCCCTCTGGAACATTATATTGCAAATTCTCTACTTATTTAGAGTGGTACTGTTAAATCATGTGTGATTCTGACTATTGATTCTTGGTATTTAAATTCTTTCTGGATTCTTTGATAGGGAGCCACTAAATTTTATTTTCCTGGGACTGTTGATTTTAGGGTTTCTTTCAAGAGATGACTAGTGGATGTGTTTCCTTTTTATTTTTCCCTCTGGTTCTAAGAGAGCTGGTCCATTATCTTTTAAGATTTCTTGAAACATGATATCTAGGCTCTTTTTCTCATTGTGATTTTTGGGTATTCCAGTGATTCTTAAATCAGTTGTTTTTACTGATTTTCTACTGTTTTTCTTCTGTTTTTTCAGTCTTTTAACTTTTAAAAATTGTGTCTTTTTTCTCATGAAGTTGTTAACTTCCAATGAGTCCATACTAATTTTCAGGGAGTTTGTTGCTTGGTCAACATTTTGTACCTCGTGCTATACTATTAATTCCCTTTCCGATTCTTCCATCTCTCTCATTTCTTTTCCAATTTTTTCCTTTAGCACTCACTTCATTTACTAAATTTTTTTTTAACTTAAAATTTTTTTCCTTAATCTTTTCTAAGAATTCTAGTTGAATTTGTGCTCAAGCTGCGTTTCTCTTTGAGGCTTTGCTTGTAAATGTTTTGGAGTCATTCTTCTTGATTTATATCTTGAGTGTCCCTGTTAACCATAATAACTTTGTCATGGTGGGAATCTTTGTTTGTTTGGTTATTCTTCCAGGCTACTTCCTGACTTTGTGCTTAATGTTAGAACTAGGCTCTGTGCACTTCTGGAGGGAAGGTCTTTCTGGATTGGTTGTGTTGCTGCATTCTTGAGGTATTCGGTATTTTGATATTCTAGGCTCTGAGGGACAGTTCAGGCTGGGGAACTGCAAGCCATCAGTGCTCCCAAAGTGGTTTGATTCAGTATGAAATCTGATAACTGCACTTCTTGTCTGAGCTCTTCAAGTTTGTGACCTGGGTTTGGGTCTCAGCAATAGTAGAGTTCTTCTGGATTCAGCCACTATCAGTCAGCTGGAAACGTCTACTGGTTCAGAGTGATAGAACTAAAAGGTTCATTGGTCTAAGATTTCTACCCTAATTATTCCTCTGCAGGCTAAAGACTGGGTTGGAAGTTGCAACTGAAACCTCATTATGCTCCTGGAGTCTGAGACACACAGCTACTACTTGCTTCTGAATTTACTTTTCTCTCCATACACAGCTTAGAGCCTCTGACTGCCCCCTTCTCAATCCATCTTGAATCTGTTACCTGGAACTGGGTAGGGAGAGACAGAGCTGCCAGTTAGAACCTGTTCCTTCAACCTTCAGATGACTCTGTCCATCTCCTTGTGGCAATCCATTTTGGAAAATGATTTATTCTGATTTTTTTTGTTTCCCCATTAGGATTTGGTTGAACGTGTTTTCTAGACATGTGTGAAAGGAGGTTTGGAGGGAGCTTGTTCACTGTCCATCTAATAAGATGTAACTAGGAAGTAGTAACTTGACCATGAGGGCTCCACCTCAGGCCCTCTCCTCTCACTTCTGAACAGAGGAGAAACTCCCTATAGTAATTCAGGTCAGCACATTCTCTGTAACATACAGACTTAGAGTAAGGGTTCTTAATCTTTTTTGTATATGTCAGACTTGTTTGGCAATCTGATAAAGAGTATGGGCCCTTTCCCCGAATGGTTTTAAATGCATAAAATACAGAGGATTACAATTATATTGATACAGAGGAAACCAATTATATTGAAACACTTATTTTAAAAAATTAAGTTCATAACCTCTAATTAAGTTCATATACCTTAAGAACCTCTGTCTTAGAGAGATGTCTAACTTGCTCAGGGTCACAGAACCAATGTGTCAGAGGTAGGATTTTAATGCAGCTCTTCTTGGCTCCAAGGACAGTTCCCTATTATGTCACAATGTATCTCCAATGAAATCACAGGTCTGCTCTCTTTCCCTGATGAAAAATATGATTTTGGTTGTTTTTTTTTAGTTTTTGTTATTAATATGGTCTCCTTTGTCTATGGTTCTCCTGATGTTGAACAAATACTGCATTCTCGCTCTGTTAATCTGGGTACTTTGTATTTTTTATAAAATTCATCCATTTCATTTGAGTTAGTTTGATTTGCACATAATTGGTCAAAATAAGTTCTAATAATTTCTCTCATTTCCTTTTCATCTGTTGCAAATTATTTTCATTTTGGTAATTTAGTTTTCCTTTATTTTTATAATATTATTTAAGTTTCTAGTAATTTACTGACCTTTTTGAATATCTAGCTTTTTATTGAACTCAATGGGTTTTTTCTTTTCAACTTTATCTCTTCTTTGATTTTCAGAATTTTTAATCTTTGAGTTTTTTTAACTGTTTGCTTTTCTTTTTTTTTATTATATGTCTGATTTATTGATCTCTTCATTCTCCTTTTTGTTAGAGAAATAATTTTCCCATCTATGGGTTGTTTTGGCTGCATCTCAGTAGATTTGGCATGTCATTTCATTGTTGCCATTTTCTTTAATAAAATTATTATTTCCATGATTTGTTCTATTGCCCTATTCATTCTTTAGGATATTACTGAGACTCTATTTGAATCCTTTTTTTTTTCAATTATAAATTCTGTTACATTACATAATTTTTGTTTTTGTTTTACATTTTTGTTACATAAAGGTTGTGTTTAATATCTCTTTTGCATTTTTTTGGTTTTATGCCCCCATGCATGTACAATTTTGTAAAGGCATCATGCAAAATTGAAAAACACATATACTCTTTAAAATTTCTTTTTTGATAGCATTATCAAACTAGTTGCTGAGGGGAATATTGTGACTTTAATTTACCAAGATTTTAGCAAAGCTAAAGTATCTCATATTCATGGAGAGAAGATAGAGAGATATGGATTAAATGATAATACAATCCAAAGGGGAAAGTAAAAAGGGAATAAACATTTATTAATAATTTATTATGTGCCAGCACACCATGCTAAGTACTTCACAAATATTCTCTTATTTGAGATAATAGGATTCAGAAATAGTTGGATGGTTGGACTTGGAGTATTTATTCATGATTCAACACTAATGTGGCTAGTGGTCTACAGAGGAGAACCCTCAAGGTTCTTTGCTTCACTCTAGATAGTACGCTCATAACATTCACAGATGAAAGCAAGCTATGAGGTTTAGCTAACACTTTGGAAGACAAAGTCAGGATCCAGAAGAATCTTGACAGACCAGAATACTGAACTAATACTAATAAAATGAAATTCAACAGGGATTAATATAAAGTATTGTACTTTGATGCAAAAATTTAATTTCACAAGTATAAGATGAGGAAGGTGTGGATAGATGATAGAGAGTTGTTGTGGAAAAAAACAAGGGGTTTTAGTACCCTTACAATTCCCTTATTTGACAGTAGCAAAATGGTGAAAAGGAGAGCCAAGTCTTCTCTCCAAGGAGAGCCTATAAGTTATCTTTCTATTTATCTACAACTTCCATTGTATTCTTGTTTTATTTATAGCAAAAATGATAATATTACAATAATTTCATTCTACTACCATTATACTGACTCATTGGTGATTAGGCAATGATTTCAAGTTTAGCGTACCAACATTTATGTTTATAAATGATGCAAAAATTATGGCATTCTTAGAATACTTTTCCCCCTTTTTCACCATTCTGCTGCCACCAGTTCAAAAGAAATATAGATCATACAGGACTGAGGGCTATTTTGTACTTTTTACAACAAACACACACTCAAAATCCAAATATACATAACATATATGCATGCATATATTAATTAAAGCCTCTATTCAAAAATTTTTGGTTTGGAATCATGAACAAAAGTGTTGCTAACTGTACATTGCAAAAATGAAATACTACATATTCAAATCTAGAAATGAAAGTAAGGAGCAATTTTCATTGTTGGTATTGCTTCCTGTGCATATGTATATATGTGAACATACATCATGCACATCGATTAATAAACATTTTATTAAGTGACTACCACATGCTACACATTGTGCTAGGCTAAAATGGATCTGTGATCTCATCAACTCAGGAATTCTCTCCAATGATGAAAACTGCAATCCATCCATGCCTGCTCACCCTCTGCAGCTCTTGTCCATGTTCTCCCAAAAGTCCACCATGGGGGGTATTGAGTTTATATAAATGAGTATAACAATGTAATGAAATGTAATGTGATCTAACATAATAAAATGTAATTGACATAATACAATAAATATATTATATAACAATATGAGTTTATGCTGTAATACAATATGCCAAAGGCCATCTAGACATGGAAAAGTGAATACTGTTGCTATCTCATTTCTCACTCTCTGTGTAACAACCAATCTTTTCCTAACATACAATTCCTTGGCAAAGTTTGGTTACTATTTGGCTTCTGAGTTCTGCATTGTTTTTTAATTGCAGTTTGATCACATTCATTATATATCTCTTCATTTTAAGTCTTCAGATATTTTCTAGAACTTTCTAGATTTCTAGACCTCTTTCTAGATTACTTGCTAGATCTTTCTAGATTTCTAGATCTCTATAGATTTCTTTCTAGATTTCTAGGTCTCTCAAGAGACTTCTAGATTTTGATATCTCTTTCTAGGTCACTTTCAAGATTCCTAGATCTCTTTCTTGATGTCTAGATTGCTTACTAGATTTCTAGATCTTCTAGATTTTTAGATCTCTTTCTAGATTTCTAGATCTCTCTACATCCTTTTCTAGATTTCTTTCCAGATTGCTTTCTAGATTCCTTTCTCAATCTCCTTCTAGATTTTTTTCTTTCAAAATTTCTAGATCTCTTTCTTGATCTTTCTAGATCTTATTCTAAATCTCTCTGGATTTCTTTCTAGATCTCTCTAGATTTCTTTCAAGATTGCTAATTTTCTTTCTAGATCTTTCTAAATCTCTGTCTCTCTAGATTTCTTTCTAGTTCTTTCTAGATTTCTTTCTAGATCTCTTTCCATTTTTCTATATCTCTTTCTGTCTTTCTAGATCTCTTCCTAGTTTCTTTCTAGATTTCTAGATCTATTTTTTCAAGATTTCTAGATCTCTTTCTAGATTTTTTTCTAGGTCTCTTTCTAGATCTCTTTCTGAATTTCTTTCTCTGGAGATTTCTAGATTTCTTTCTTTCTTTCTAGATTCCTTTCTCTTTCTATCCTAAACCCATTTCACTCTGAAGCCTGTAGATTAGACCACAATAGATCCCTGCCCAAGCTCCAGTTCATAGTTATTTTTTTACCCTCCTGGCATAGAGTGAATGTCAACGGTAACTATTTTTCTTTGAAACAGCCATGCTGAGGGGTCCTCCCACCTTGACATTTTTTCTTTTTCTGACTAAAGGGGTCATCCCTTGACTACTTCTTAAAGAGGACTATTCACTTTACATGAGTACCTGAAAAAGCCTTAGCCTTAAAGGGCCAAGGTCTCCCATTGTATCCTGGGCCATCTCCCATTATCCTGATGAATATCTGGTCACTGGATCCAGATGGCTCTGGAGGAAAAAGTGAGGCTTGTGACCTTGCACAGTCCTTCCTTGCTCAAATCAAAGTCAACTGCAAGTCATGTCATCATTTGCTGATGTCACGGTCCTCTTTGAAAATAAAGGACAAACACAACAACAACTTCAGATATAGTTGAATTCCAAAAAATTCCAAAAAAATCACCAAAAAAGCTACACCAGATTAATACTGATACTAAAAATGTTGTACATTTATTTTCATGCAAAGCTTGGGGTCAGTAAAGAAGTTCCCACATTTCCGTAAGGGAATCTAGTCTATTCCCTTCTTTTACTTAACTCTGAGCCCAATTTGTCCAACTATACTATTTTTATATACTTATAGACAATTTCTACATAATTTATATACTGCTAGACAATTTCTATAGATTGCCCATCTAAATATATGTCGACATCTGAGCAATAGATATTCTTCATCCACTTGGTCTTTTACTAGGGGTTATCACTGAAAATTCCTTTGAATAGTTTCAGGTATCTTTCAGCAGGCTCTACTATGATCTGGGGCTTGATGTAATCAAGACAATGTCATTAGCAAACAGCAACATCAGTTATACTGTTACACATCCTGTTATACTTTGAAAACGTGCCTTTTGATGTGTTAGTAAGGCTCCTTAGTCCTAGTGATTGGACAGAACATGAAAATATTGGATACTAGACACTACATAAGACATAATGGTACTTGAAATTATTAATTTTCCTGACGCTTTAAATTGTTGACAAATTCAGGTTCATAACTCTTGTGAAATGAAGTAATACAAAACTTACTATCTATAGGGAATCTCTCTTTGACCTGGACTCTGTGCTGCATCTACTCCATTGTAATGGTGAATACCATTAGTGAGCATACATCTCTCCCTGTTTTGTGCTTTGCTTGGCGTTTGTTATCAGGGGATCATTGAAGAAGGTTATTTCTGTTGTTACATCTTCCAAGAAATCTCTCATTAATATTAATATATCTCTAATCTAAAAGATTGAGTATAAAACCAGGGCTGGTGTGAATACTTATTTTTGTTTCTTCTATGAAATAACTTTCAAATTACTTCATTTCACAAGAGCTATGAACCTAAATTTGTCAACGGTTCAAAGTGTCAGGAAAATTAATGGCTTCAAGTACCATTACTTCTTATATAGTGTCTTTTATTCAATGTTTTCATATTATCTCTAATAACTAGGGCTAAGGCACCTTACTCACACACCAAAAGGCATATTTTCAAAATGTAAGACCTTAGTTACATTATATTTGGAATAGAACCTCTGATAAGAGTCTAGTGTGTCAGTCTGTGCTTATAAAATTTGATGCTGCGGCTAAGCATTAAAACATGGCAGATGGATGGTAAAGAGTAGCTGCTAAAATAACATTTTAAGAGTCTTTCAGCAAACATTTCTCCACATTTTCTATTGAACTATCTACCATTATGGTAGAAAGAGGTGACATAATATAGATGCAAACACCAGACTGGAAAGTCTAGACATTTATTTGTCTAAACTCAACTACTTACCAGTCAGTAAATTTGGGGAAGTTATTTATTGTCTCTAGACCTGAATTTCCTGATCCATTAAACAGAAATCATGACTTACTTTTCAGGGTTATTGTAAAGATCAGGTGAGATAATGTCTATAAAAAACTTTATAAACTTTAAAGTGCTAAATTGTATAAATTTATGGTGGTAGGTGACTATATGAAGGGCAGCAGAGGAGCTCTGGGCCTGAAGGAGTTAGAATACCTGGGTTCTAGTGCTGATTCATTCACTAATTAGTAGTATGGACTTGAGCAAATAAACTGTAAGTCTCAGTTTTCTCACATATAAAATGAGGAAACATGCAATGACTTCTTCATAACCCTATTGGTAGGATGAAATAAGAAAAGACATATGAAACACCTTTGTAAGCTCTGAAGTATTATACAAATGTAAGAGGAAATGATGATGATGATGATGATGATGATGATGCATTTTTCTCCATCAGGGAAAATTACTCATTGTTCTTTTCAAACAACAGATCTGCCCGGAAGTTTCTCATTCAAATCACAAGCATTTAGAATGCTGAAAGAGGCAGGACAGATACATCCTTTATTCTAAGGGAAGAAATTAATAATTTGAAGAGCTATCTCATATTTAGGAAAGTAAGGGCATTTATTAATTAAATTACTTTCTATTTTATAATTATCCTGGAAAATAAAAATAATAGAATTGTACCACAATCTTCTATAAGCACTTCTAGGGAACCACAGTTTATTGTCAACTAAATTGTTAAAGTGAAAGATGGTTAACAAAGTTTGGTGCTATATGAGAACCTACTATAAGAGGGTGTTTCATACCCTTCAACTCCAATTAGCATAATTAACCAAATGCTCTATATCCTAATATCTTTTCAGGTTAAAATGCCTCTTTGAGTTACTAAAGGATCAATCAAAGGTATAAGTCTGAGATATCTCCAGAGAATTAATAAATCACTCAAAGGTGAAGGCAAGGTATGAACAAGTCCTTAATCAATTTGGAAGGAGTGAAATGCTTTGAGACATTGAATGAAATTAGATGATATACAATAAATGTACTAGGATTGGCTGAAAGAATTAGATGCAAACTGGGCCTATTTATGTTGTTGTTTGTCCTTCATTTTCAAAGAGGATCAGTGACATCGCATTGACCTGAATGTGAATTGGATTTAAGTGAAGCAGCATTGCTCAAAGTCATCAACCTCACTCTCTCTTCCATAGTCATTGAAGTCCAGTGGCAAGACAAAAGTCAAGATGAGGGGCGATGTCCAGGAATTAGTGGATGATCTTGGTATCTTACATATCTGATCAAGCTCTAAGTATTCCACTACATCTGCTTCAGCTGCCTTAATGACTGTTAGAAGAAATTGTTCTCATTGGTCCATTCCCCTAGAGATAAGTCTTCACATGCTTGAGATAGACTCCTCCCTTAACACACTGATGGGCTTGAGACTTGTCATTTATCCTCAGCCTGGGTTAACCCATCTGCCCAGATAGTTCTGCTGAGGTATGACCATTGCCCATGCTATAATTTCTTGAAACCACAAGCAAGAGTTGGGTCAAGGTAGACACCGAAGTTGGATGAATAGACCTAAAAAGGGCTCATGAGGTGCTAGTCCTTCCTGAATATCCCATCCACCTTTGCCTATTTATATTTTAGAGAAAGGGATACCAGAAGTAAGGCCAGTCAAACTTTAAGATCTGTTCCTATCCTATGTGGAGAGGGCAGGGAAGGGCAAGAAAGAGAGAGTACATTCAATTTTCACTCCTCCATTGACTCAATTATCAGAGAGACTGAACAATTAATAAACAATTCATCCATTTGCGAATTGAGACAGACAAACTAAACACATTGAAGAAAGGCAGCTTGAGGGTTTTTGATGTCTTTGAGGTGGAGAGAAATACACCCCACAAAGTACAGACTTTGCACACTATGAAGGTCCTAACTCTGAGAAACCAGCAATTCTCTTTTACAAGTGCCAAGGGTCTGCTCTCCTACTTATATACAAAGGCCCAAGTGCCTGATTCTTTCAAACAATCAGCGGAGGAGAAATACATACAGGAGGAAAAGGCTTAGATAACAGTTTCTGTGGCAAAGGGAAAACCTATAGTTCCTAGTTAGATGGATAACCCCAACCAGGGAATTCAGTTGATGTTTGTGGGAAACAGCATCCCAGACTTTTTGGGAACTGCTTTTATACCAACTTTTCTTAGTATACCAACTTAAGTAAGTACTCCTTTTGAAAAGTTAATTAGGTTTGACTAGGAGACCAGTAATCAGATGGGTGCTTGTGAGTAGAAAACCACGAGCCCCTCAGCGTTAATGCTAGAACCCTAAGAGAGAAGCAGTGATCATCTTCTGGGAACCCAACCTGCTAGTCTAGGTTGTTTGAGGAGAGTGAGCCAAATAGGATGCTATACTACTATATTATCTATCAGTTGTTATTATATGGTCATGGATTATATGGTCACAGAATCATAAAATATTGGAATTGTAAATCTAATGCATATTTTACAGCTCAAAAAGGTTGTGAGTTTCCTAAGGTGGCAATTATTCTATAGTTAAAATTATGACTGTCTTTACTAAGTCCTCCATCCCTGACCTCTGATACATATAAGTATCTAGAGTAAAAGTTAGAATTTTTTTGAGTTTGTATAAGCCTATTCTTATAACATAAAACAAAGTGGAAACTGGCTAAGTCTCAACGTAAAATCTTAAAACCAAAAAAAAAATCCAAGATATTACAGATTAATTTTCATGTGAAATTATTTTTGGAGAAAATAGCCTTTACTATATAATTAAATCTGACAAAGAGGATTAGTTTCCTGGAGATAACATTATTCTTTAAAGTCAGTTAACATTTAAAGGTCACAGTGAATAGGAAATGTTCTTTTAGTAGTCAGAAAATATTCTCAGTTAAAGGATAGGACTGATCACAGGGAGGACCCCAGAAAAGTTTTTCATCTCCAATTTTCATCTCCAGAACACAGACCAAGAGATATATATTTCTGTCATAAAGGTTTCAGAAAAAAATATCATTAAAAAAATTGAGTAATAATCTAATTCTTAGTGGTCTTGGAAAGTTATATCCTTTTTGTGTTCCTTTTCTCAAAAGTGACCATAATACTTAGAAAATGAGGATTAATTTTATAACTTCCAATTGCTTCATGCATACAAAACACCCAATACAAGTTTTTGATATGAAATTAATTTATAGTATTAATTTTTAAAAACATGAAAGATTACCCCACCTATCACTTTTCCAAAGAATACCAAGGCAGACAATTCTTTTTTTTAATTAATTTTATTTATTTTCAGTGTTCTACAATAACTACCATATAACTTAGATTATTATTTTCTCCTACCTCCCCCCTCCTTCCCCAAGATGTCATACAATTTTGTATAGGTGCTACACATACATTTCTATTAAATACCTTTTCACTATGGTCATGCTGTGTTGAAGAATTAAAATGAGTGGGAGAAATCATCCAATAAACCAGAATACAATGCACACACACACACACACAAAACTGATCTGCTACATTCTGAGATTGAATTCCATAGTTCTTTCTCTGGATATGGAAGGCATTTTGCCTTAGAAGGCCATTGGGAATTTTTTTTAAGTCCTTACATTGCAATGAAGTTCCCAGTCTACCAGAAAAAACTCTAGAACACTGTGGTTGTTGCTGTGCACAAAGTTCTCCTGGTTCTGCTCCTTTCACTCAGAATCAGATCATATAAGTCTTACCAGGCCTCTCTGAAGTCTTCCTGTTCATCATTTCTTATACCACAATAGTATTCCATTACATTCATGTACCATAATTTATTCAGCCATTCCCCAATTGATGGGCATCCCCTTGATTTCCAGTTTTTGGCCACCACAAAGAGTGCTGCTATAAATGTTTTTGTACATGTGGGACCCTTTCCCATTTTTATGATCTCTTGGGGATACAATCCTAGAAGCACTATTGCTGGGTCAAAGGGTATGCACATTTTTGTAGCCTTTTGGGCAGTGTTCCAAATTGCTCTCCAGAATGGTTGGATCAGCTCACAGCTCCACCAACAGTGTATTAGTGTTCCAACTCTCCCACATCCTCTCCAACATTTATTATCTTCCTGTTCTGTTACATTTGCCAATCTAATTGGTGTGATGTGGTACCTCAGAGTTGTTTTGATTTGCATCTCTATAATCAAAAATGATTTAGAGAATTTTTTCATATGACTATAGATATCTCTAATTTCTTTCTCTGAAAATTGCCTGTTCATATCCTTTGACCATTTATCAATTGGTAAATGACTTATATTTTTGTACATTTGACTCAGTTCTCTATATATTCTAGAAATGAGGCTTTATCACCAACATTAGCTGTAAAAATTCTTTTCCAGTTTTCTACATCCCTCCAAATTTTGGTTGCATTGGGTTTGGTTGTACAAAAACTTTTCAGCTTAATGAAATCAAAATTATCCATCTTGCACTTCATAATGCTTTCTATCTCTTCTTTAGTCAAAAATTCTTCCCTTCTCCATAAATCCAATAAATACACTATTCCTTGCTCCAACAATTTGTCCATAGTATCAATCTTTATAACTAGATCGTGTACCCATTTGGATTTTATTCTTGTGTATGATGTCAGGCATTGGTCTATGCCTAGTTTCTGCCACACTTTTATCCAGTTTTCCTAGCAATTTTTGTGGAACAGTGAGTTCTTATCCCAGAAGCTGGGATGCTTGGGTTTATCAAACAGTAGATTGCTATATTCATTGTCTATTGTGTCTTGAATGCCTAGCACATTCCACTTGTCTACCCTTCTGTTTCTTAGCCAGTACCAAGTGTTTTTGGTAATTACTGCTTCATAATACAATTTGAGATCTGGTAGTACTAGATCACCTTCCCTAGCATTTCTTTTGATTAGTCCCCTTTATATTCTGGACCTTTTCTTCTTCCAGATGAATTTTGATATTGTTTTTTCCAGCTCTAGAAAATAATTATCTGATAGTTTAATTGGTATGGCACCACACCTTTTATTAATTTCTAATGATGCACTGATTCTTAAGGCTTTTGATGCTCTCTGGCTCTAAAACGTGTATATATGTATTCTGAGGTGAGGTTTTGTTTTGGGGCTTACTCATTGGAAGTGTTTGTCCAGAGAAGAGTCTAGGAAGTGGCTAAGGAGCCCCACAGTTTTGAAAACCCAGATGTTGGTGCTTCCCTCTCTGGTAACTCTGTATGTATGTATGGTCAAAAATATTTAGATCTATCTGTTGATCTGTGATGTATGTATTGTTTAAGATCAGACAATTGGAAGCCCTGTCTGTTGGTTGATCTTTGTTTCTCTGTTTGTATTTTCTCTGAAGTTCAGGGTGATGACTTTTCCCTCTTAACTAAGTAAATAATATATGCACTTGATTAAAGTGATGGTTGACCCCTCAAAATTTGCTTTCCTTTTAGAAAAGCAGATCTAAGAACCTGTATAGTAGACCCTTCTGTGTAGGATGGTGTCCTTGCTGTTACATTTCTGGTGTAGTCTCTGCAGGATCTGCAAACTAAAAGGAAAGTACGGGGGCTGAGATAATTGTTCATTGTTTCCCAGTTGTGGTGGCTGTGGTTCTATGGAGCCCAGGGAGGTGGGGATGGCCAGAGCCAGGGCTCAGATGTATTAGACTGGCTGTGCTGGAGGGGTGAATGCCCAGAAAGTGTATTCTATTCAGGGCCAAGAAAGGAAAAGTGAGAGCTTGGAATGGAGCCCTGGAGCAAGAGCAGAAAACTGCCTGAGTACTGACCCAGCAGAAGATATATTGTATCTGGACTTTTTTGGTAACATATAGAAGTGCTGATGATTTATCCTGGTTGATTTTATATCCTATAACTTTGCTGAAGTTGTTAATTATTTCAACTAGTTTTTAGCTAATTCTCTAGAATTCTCTAAGTACATCATCATATTGTTTGCAAAGACTGATAGCTTGTTTCCTCATTGCCTATTCTAATTCCTTCCATTTTTTCTTCTCTTATTGCTACAGTTAGCATTCCTAGTACAATATTAAATAACAGTGGTGATGATAGGCATCCTTGCTTCACCCCTGATCTTATTGGTAAAGAGTCTAGCACATTCTCCTTACAGATAATGCTTGCTGATGGTGTTAGATAGATACTACTTATTATTTAAGGAAAGCTACATTTATTCCTAAGTTTTCTAGCTTTTTTAAAAATGGGAATGAGTATTGTATTTTGTCAAAAGCTTTTTCTGTATCTATTGAGATAATCACATTATTTTTGTTGTTTTCATTATTGATACAGTCACTTATATTAATAGTTTTCCTAATATTGAACCAGCTTTGCATACTTGATATACATTCCTCCTGATTATTAGTGTAGGATCTTTGTGATATATCACTATAATCTCCTTGTTATTATTTTATTTAAACTTTCTGCATCAACATTCATTAGGGAAATTGGTATATAGGTTTCTTTCTCTGTTTTTGCTCTTCCTGATTTAGATATTGACACCATATTATAGTGTCATAAAAGGAATTTGATAGGAATCTTTCTTTGTTTATTTTTTTTCCAAATAATCTAAATAGTATTGAAATGAATCATTCTTAAATGTTTGGTAGAATTCATTTATGAATCCATCTAGTTCTGGGGACTTTTTTCTTAGGGAGCTCATTTATGATTTGTTCAATTTCTTTTTCTAAGATTGGGTTATTTAGTATTTTATTTCCTCTTCTGTAAATCTGGGCAATTTATAATTTTTATAAATATTCACCTATTTCACTAGATTGTCAGATGTGTTGGCATATATTTGGGCAAAATAATTCCTAATAATTGCTTTCCTTTCCTCTTCATTGATGGTAGATTCACCCTTTTCATTTTTGATACTGATAATTTGGTTTTCCTTTTCCTTTTTTTAACTTAATTTTAGTTTAGTTTAGTTTTCAACATTCACTTTTATAAGATTTTAAATTCCAAAATTTTTTCTCCCATCTTCCCTCCCCTGTTTTCTCCCCAAGATGGCAAGCAATGTGATAGAGGCTATACGTATACAATCATATTAAACATATTTGCACAGTAGCCATGTTGTGAAAGAAGAATCAGAACAAAAGAGGAAAGCCACAAGAAAAAAAAAAGAGAGAAAATAGTATACTTTGATCTGCATTTAGACTCCATAGATCTTTCTCTAGATGTGAATAGCATTTTTCATCATGAGTCTTTTGGAATAGTTTTAGATCATTGCATTGCTAAGAAGAGCTGTCTATCAAAGCTGGTCATCACCCAAAGTTGCTGTTACTATATACAATATTCTCCAGGTTCTGCTCACTTCACTCAGCATTAGCTCACGTAAGTCTTTTCAGATTTTTCTGAAATTCATCCATTCATTCCTTATAGCACTATACTATTCCACTATATTTGTATATCAGTCATTCCCCAATTGATGGGCATCCCCCAGTTTCCAATTCTTTGCCACCACAAAAAGAGCTGCTATAAGTATTTTTGTATATGTGGGTCCTTTTCCTTTTTTTAATGATCTCTTTGGGATAAAGACCTAAAAGTGGTATTAATGAATATGCAGTTTTGTAGCCCTTTGGGCAAGTTCCAAGTTGCTCTCCAGAATGGTTGGAACAGGTAACAAATCCACCAACAATGCACTGGCGTTCCAATTTTCTCACGTCTCTAATATTTATCATTTTCCTTTTTTTCCATATTAGTCAATCTGATATGTATGAGGTGGTGCCTCAGAGCTGTTTTAATTTGCATTTCTCTAATCGATAGTTATTTAAAGCATTTTTATATAACTATACATTACTTTAATTTCTTCATCTGAAAACTGCCTATTCATAACATTACTTGTATTTTTATAAATTTGATTCAGTTCTCTATATATTTTAGAAATGAGGCCTCTATCAGAGACACTGGCTGTAAAAATAAACTGTATCCAAACTTTCTAATTTCCTTCAAATCTTGGTTGCATTGAATTTGTTTATGCAAAATCTTTTCAATTTATTGTAATCAAAATGATCCATTTTGCATTTCATAATGTTCTCTATCTCTTGTTTAGTCATAAATTTCTCCCTTCTCCATAGATCTGACAGGTCGACTATCCCTTGCTTTCCTAATTTGCTTATGGCATCACCCTTTATGTCTAAATCATGTACCCATTTTGACCTTATCTTGGTATATGGTGTGAGATTTTAGTCTATGCCTATTTTCTGCCATACTCTTTTCCAGTATTTCTAGGAGTTTTTTTCTTATCTCAGAAACTGGAGTCTTTTGATTGATGAAACAATAGATTACTATAGAGTAATCTGCTGTGTCTTATGTACCTAATCTATTCCACTGATCTACCACTCTATTTCTTAACCAGTACCAAACAGTTTTGATGACTGCCATTTTATAATACAGTTTTAGATCTGGTATGATGAGGTCACCTGCCCTTTCTATTAATTAATTCCCTTGATATTCTTGACCTTTTGTTCTTCCAGAAGAATTTTGTTAATTTTACTAGTTCTATAAACTCATTTTTGATAGTTTTATTGGCATGGCACTGAATAAGTAAATTAATTTAAGTAGAATTGTCATTTTTATTCTATTAGCTTGGTCTACCCATGAACAATTGATATTCTTCCAATTATTTAGATCTGACTTCATTTTCATGGAAAGCGTTTTGTAATTATGTTCACATAGTTCCTGGGTTTGTCTTGGCAGGTAGACTCCCAAATATTTTATATTGTCTACAGATATTTTAAATGGGATTTTTTTTTCTGTCCCTTGTTGCTGGGCCTTTTTTTTAGTAATACACAGAAATGCTGATGATTCATGTGGGTTTATTTTATATAATGAATCTTTTATAAAGTTTTTAATTATTTCAGTAGTTTTTAATTAAATAATTTTGGGTTGATTCTCGAGGATTCTCTAAGTATATGATCATATCATTGACAAAGGATGATAGTTTTGTTTCCTCATTGCCTAATCTAAATTCTTCAATTATTTTTCTTCTCCTATTGCTAAAGTTAACATTTCTAGTACAATACTGGGTAAAAGTGGTGATAATTAACATTCTTTTTTCACTCCTGATCTTATTGGTAATGCTTCTAGCTTATCCTCATTACACATAATGCTTGCTGATGGTTTCAGATAGATGCTACCTATCATTTTAAGGAAAATGTCAATTGTTACTATGCTATCTAATGGTTTTAATTTTAATGGATGTATTTTGTCAACATCTATTGTTTGTCTGCATCTATCAAAATAATCATAATGATCTGTTAATTTTGTTATTGATATGGTCAATTATGCCAATAGTTTTCTTAATATTGAACCAGTCCTGCATTCCTGATATAAATCCCACCAGGTCATAGTGTATTAACCTCATGACAAATTGCTATAATATCTTTCCTAATATTTTATTTAACATTTTTGCATCAACGTTCACTAGGAAAATTGGTCTATAATTTTCTTTGTTTTGGTACTTCCTGTGTCAGTGCCATCATTTTATCATAAAAAGAATGTGGCAGGACTCCTTCTTTGCCTATTTTTCCAAATAGTTTATTTGGTATTAGAATTAATCCATCTTAAATGTTTGGTAGAATTCATTTGTAAATCCATCTGGCCCTGGAGATATTTTCTTACAGAGTTCATTTATGGCTTGTTCAATTACTATTTCTGAAATGGGGTTATTTAAGTATTTTATTTCCTCTTCTGTTAATTTGTGCAATGTATATTGTTGTAAATATTCATCCATTTCATTTAGATTGTCAGATTTGTTGTCATACAGTTGGGCAAAATAACTCAATAGTAGTGTTTTAATTTCATCTTTATTGATAGTGAATCCATCCTTTTGATACTGGTAATTTGGTTTCTTCTTTTTTGAAATCAAATTAATCAGTGGTTTATTAATTTTTTTTCGTAAAACCAGCTTTTAGTTTTATTTACTGGTTCAATAGTTTTTTTCTTTTCAATTTTATTAAACTCTACTTTGATTTTCAGGACTTCCAATTTGGTGTTTAAGCAGGGATTTTTAATTTGTTCTTTTTCTAATTTTTTTAATTGCATGCCCAATTCATTGATCTGCTCTTTCTCCATTTTTATTGATGTAAGTGTTCAGAGATATAAATTTTTCCCTAAGTACTGCTTTGGCTGCATCCCATAAATTTTGGGATGTTTTCCCATGGTTGTTGTTCTCTTTAATGAAATCATTGTTCCTGTTGATTTGTTCTTTGAATTACTAATTTCTTAGAATTAGATTATTTATTTTGCAATTAATTTTAATCTATGTTTCCATGGCCCTTTATTAAATATAATTTTTACTGCATTATGAACTGAAAAACATACATTCAATACTACTGCTTTACTGCATTTTGTTCTGAGGTTTTTATGCCCTAATACAAGGTCAGTTTTTATGTAGGTACCATGAACTTCTGAGAAAAAGTTTTATTCCCTTCTGTTCCCATTTAATTTTCTCCAGAGGTCTATTATATCAGACTTTTCTAAAATACTATTCACCTTCTTAGCTTCTTTCTTGTTGGTCGTTTGGTTAGATTTATTTACTTCGGAGAGGGAAAAACTGAGATCTCCCACTAGTATAGTTTTACCATTCCCTCTTGAGACTCATTTAACTGTTCCTTTAAGAATTTGGATGCTATAACATTTGGTATATGTTTACTATTGATATTACTTCATTGTCTATGGTACCATTTAGCAAAATATAGTTTCTGGACTTATCTCTCATAAGTATATCTATTTTTTCTTTTGCTTTGTTTGAGATCATGTTTGTGGGGGCAGAGTAGAAAGATACACATACTCTAGCTCTTCCCCCAGAGCCCATAAAATATCTGTAAAGAAAGACTCTCAACAAATTCTAGAGTGGCAGAAGCCACAAAAGTATGGAGTGGAGGAGACTTCTAGCCTATGGTGACCTGGAAGGCCAATGGGAAAGGCCTGTTGCACTGGACTTGGAGTGGAGCCCAGCCCAGCCTTGGCCACATGATATCAGGAGGAGTAGGGCCGGAGCAGGCCTTAGGAGCAGACTCCTCAGCAGCAGTGGAGGTTCACAGATCCCTCAACCCATAGGTGCCAGAGGTAGCTTCAAAGATAAGTGAGAGGGCTTTTTCACCTCTGTGACAAGGGAGCAGTGTTCTCCCCTAGTCCTGGTCCCAGACAGCAGCAGTGGCAGTGGCAGCAGTAGCAGCAGCAGGGTGGTGAGGGTTGGGGGGTAACACAGCAGTCAGTTTCCATTGTTGCAACCTCAGCTTAAAACCCCTGGAGGAAGTGGGCAGCTGATCTGAACCTCAGCCCTGAGTGGCAGCTGTGCCCCTGTGTAAAGCCCCTGGGGGAATTGAGCAGCTGATCTACATCTCAGCCCCAAGCCAGTCCAGGGAGTAAACTTCTCTCCCTTAATTGTGCCACCATGGAGGAACTGAGATCTTAACAGGTCCCCAGAGTACTCTTGACAAAGGACCCAAAAGTCAAGTAACTGGTCGAGAAAATGCCCAAATTAGGGGGGAAAAATAAGACTATGGAAGATTACTTTCTTGATGAACAGGTATTCTCTCTCATCCTTTCAGGTGAGGAAGAACAATGTTTACCATCAGAAGATATAAAAGTCAAGGCTTCTGATCCAAAATCTCCAAAATAAATATGCAATGGTCTCAGGTCATGGAAGAGCTCAAAAAGGATTTTGAAAATCAAGTAAGAGAGGTGGAGGAAAAATTAGCAAGAGAAATGAGAGAGATGTAAGAAAATCATGAAAAGCGAGTCAACAGCTTGCTAAAGGAGACCCCAAAAAAAATGCAAAAGAAAATAACATCTTTTAAAATAGGCTAACTCAATTGGCAAAAAAAGTCCAAAAAGCCAATGAGGAGAAGAATGCTTTCAAAAGTAGAATTAGCCAAATTGAAAAGGAGGTTCAAAAGCTCACTGAAGAAAACAGTTCTTTAAAAATGAGAATGGAAGAGACGGAAGTTAATGACATTATGAGAAACCAAGAAATTACAAAACAAAACCAAAAGAATGACAAAATGGAAGATAATGTGAAATATCTCGATGGAAAAACAACTGACCTAGAAAACAGATCCAGGAGAGACAATTAAAAAATTACGGGATGAACTGAAAGCCATGATCAAAAAAAGAGCTTAGACATCTTTCATTAAATTATCAAGGAAAACTGCCCTGATATTCTAGAATCAGAGGGCAAAATAAATATAGAAAGAGATCATGTTTGCTACTCCTGCTTTTCTTTTATCTGAGCTGAAGCATAATAGATTCAGCTCTAGTCCCAATTTATATTGTGTGTGTGTGTGTTTCTCTGATTCAGGTGTGTTTTTTGTAAACACTCTATTGTTGGATTCTGGTTTTTAATCAACTCTGCTTATCTGCTACCATTTTTGGGGGGAGTTGATCACACACATTCAGTTGTGATTACTGTGTATTTCCCTCTGTCCTATTTTCCCCTGTTAATACTTGTCTCTCTCTCTCTTCTTTTATCCTGTCCTTCCTTAAAGGCTTATTTTGCTTCTGACCACCACCTCCCTAAAATGGCCTTCCTTTTTATCATACTCTCTTTCCCTTATTCCCTTCCCCTCCTATATTCCTGCACAGCAAGATTGATTTCTATTCCTAAATGAGCCCAGGCATTTATTAAGCACTTACTATACACCAAGCATTCTGCAAATGTATGACTAGACCACAGAATTTGTGAAGGGGTATAGTGCAAGGTAAGACTAGAAACATGTTGGAACCAAACTGTAGAAGGCCTGAACTGTCAACCTGTGGAGTTTGTGTCTTATTCTGGCAGAAACTGAGAAATATCAAAGGTTTTAAAATAGGAGAATAACATAGCTGGACCTGCACCTCAAGAATTTGTTCTCTTAAATTATTGATAAATTTTATTTTGACACAATAAACTTCTCAGCAAGTATCCTGGAAAATTCTTTTATGAAGAATATTTTTCTTTTAGACAAAGCTTGGTTATTATAATTAAATATCATTAGTCTCTTATTTTGTTTTGTCCATTTATACTGTTGTCATATAACTTGTCTTCTTGATTCTGTTTATTTCACTTTGTCTCATTTCAAATATTTTTATTTGTTCTCTATACAATCAGGTTGTTATTAATGTAAGTTTGCATAATACAAAGTTCAATTTAGTGAAAATTATGAAATAATACCAGGTCTTATTTAATGCAAACCAAAATTCAAATAACTAATTCAATAATTAAGAGGTGGCCAGTGTTTGAGCTAGTTACGGTTTTGAAATACCACTCCTTCATCATTCTGCACCTGCCTACAATCAACTATGGATATGATGTGCTGGTTTGCATCATATTACCAACAGTTATTATTTTTTTTAAAGGACCCTTAAAATTGACAAAAGGAATAATACTTCAAATAGAAATAATGCCAGCATACACAAAAAGGAGAAACTTTTTATTTTATTAATACAAAAATTTGAAATAATTAACAGGCATGAATCTAAAATAGAGTGAGATGTTAGAATGCCTGAATCTATAGCATAGAATATTATAAAGTATATCAGCTAAGTTCTTAAAAACGCGAAGTTGCATCAAGCTTTTTGTGATTTGCAAATAACTACAAGAAATGATACAATGATAGAAATAGAGCATTTTTTTATCTATATGAATTAGAGATTGCAGTAAAAAATGTATTCTTAGGAGAGCATTCAAAGCATATTTAAGGCAGTGAAAAAAACTACAAATGAAATGGAAAGTAAAGAAACTTCTACTGTAAGAGTTCTTGCTTTGATTGCTTTAAAAATCAAGTTAAATTGGGGGGGACAAGATGGCAGAGCAGAAAGATTCACATATGCTAGCTCCAAACCCACAGCCCATAAATTACCTGTAAAAAGAACTCCCAACAAATTCTGGAGCAGTGGAAGCTGCGCAGCAATGGATTGGAGGAGATTTCTGTTCCAGAGAGCCCTGAAAAACCGACACCAAAGGTCCATCACGCACCAGACCCAGAGCAGAGCCCAGCCCTGCCTTGGCCACATGGCACCGAGAGGAGCAGATCCGAGCAGGCTTCAGGGATGGAACCTGCGGCGGCCGCGAAGGTCCCTCCACCCACAGGCGCACAGGTCAGTGAGAGAGCCTTCCGGGCTGGCCAAGAGGGGAGTAGGGAGTCTCCATAACTCAGGACCCCTCGGGAGGCAGCAGCAAAGCGGGGCTCCCAAAGCAGGCAGGAGCTTGGATCTATTACTGAAGGTCTCCGCATAAACCCCCTGAGGGAACTGAGCCTGGGAGGTGGCCTTGCCCCCACCTGAGAACCTGAATTTAATCTTACCCTGAATACCAGCTGCGCCCCCTGCTGAAAGCCCTGAGGCTGGCGAGCAGCATTTGAATCTCAGACCCCAAGCACTAGCTGATCAGATCTGGAGGTGAGGCTGGGGTGGAGAAGAATCTCAGAAGTCAAGTAACTGGCTGGGGAAATGCCCAGAAAAGGGGAAAAAAATAAGACCATAGAAGGTTACTTTCTTGGTGAACAGATGTTTCCTCCTTTCCTTCTGATGAGGAAGAACAATGCTTACCATCAGGGAAAGACATAGAAGTTAAGGCCTCTGTATCCCAAACATCCAAAATAGATATCCAATGGGCTCAGGTCATGGAAGAGCTCAAAAAGGATTTTGAAAATCAAGTTAGACAGGTGGAGAAAAAACTGGGAAGAGAAATGAGAGAGATGCAAGAAAAGCATGTAAAACAGGTCAACACCTTGCTAAAGGAGACCCAAAAAAAATGCTGAAGAAAATAACACCTTGAAAAATAGGCTCACTCAATTGGCAAAAGAGGTTCAAAAAGCCAATGAGGAGAAGAATGCTTTCAAAAGCAGAATTAGCCAAATGGAAAAGGAGGTTCAAAAGCTCACTGAAGAAAATAGTTCTCTCAAAATTAGAATGGAACAGATGGAGGCTAATGACTTTCTGAGAAACCAAGAAATCACCAAACAAAACCAAAAGAATGAAAAAATGGAAGAGAATGTGAAATATCTCATGGGAAAAACAACTGACCTGGAAAATAGATCCAGGAGAGACAATTTAAAAATTATGGGACTTCCTGAAAGCCATGATCAAAAAAAAGAGTCTAGACATCATCTTTCATGAAATTATCAAGGAAAACTGCCCTGAGATTCTAGAACCAGAGGACAAAATAAGTATTGAAGGAATCCACCTATCACCGCCTGAAAGAGATCCAAAAAGAGAAACTCCTAGGAACACTGTGGCCAAATTCCAGAATTCCCAGGTCAAGGAGAAAATATTGCAAGCAGCTAGAAAGAAACAATTCAAGTATTGTGGAAATAAAATCAGGATAACACAAGATCTAGCAGCTTCTACATTAAGGGATTGAAGGGCGTGGAATAGGATATTCCAGAAGTCAAAGGAACTAGGACTCAAACCAAGAATCACCTACCCAGCAAAACTGACTATAATACTTCAGGGGAAAATATGGTTTTTCAAAGAAATAGAGGACTTTCAAGCATTCTTGATGAAAAGACCAGAGCTGAAAAGAAAATCTGACTTTCAAACACAAGAATGAGAAGAAGCATGAAAAAGTAAACAGCAAAGAGAAGTCATAAGGGACTTACCAAAGGTGAACTCTTTACATTCCTACATGGAAAGACAATATTTGTAACACTTGAAAATTTTCAGTATCTGAGTAGTTGGTGGGATTACACACACCCACATACACACACATACACACACACACATACACACACACATACACACATGCACACACACAGAGACAGAGAGCACAGAGTGAATTGAATAGGATGGGATCATATTTTAAAAAAATGAAGTTAAGCAGTGAGAGAGAAATATATTGGGAGGGGAGAGGGTGAAATGGAATGGGGAAAATTATCTCTCATAGAAGAGACAAGCAGAAGACTTTTTAGTGGAGGGAATAAGAGGAGAGCTGAGAGAAAAACATGAAGTTTACTCTCATCACATTTGACTAAAGGAAGGAATAAAATGCACATTCATTTGGGTATGAAAACCTATCTTACAATACAGGAAAGTGGGGGAGAAGGAGATAAGCAGGGTGGGGGGGATGATGGAAGGGAGGGCAATGGGAGGAGGGAGCAATTTGAAGTCAACACTCAGGGAGGGACAGGATCAAAAGACAGAATAGAAACAATGGGGGGCAGTATAGGATGGAGGGAAATATAGTTAGTCTTACACAACACAACTATTATGGAAGTCATTTTCAAAACTACACAGATATGGCCTATATTGAATTGCCTGCCTTCCCAAAGGGAATGGGTGGGGAGGGAGGGATGGGGAGAATTTGGAACTCAAAGTTTTAGGAGCAACTGTTGAGTATTGTTCTTGCTACTAGGAAATAAGAAATACAGGTAATGGGGAATAGAAAGTTATCTGGCCCTACAGGACAAAAGAGAAGATGGGGTCAAGGGAAGGAAGGGATAACAGAAGAGAGGGCAGATTGGTGATAGGGGAAATTAGACTGCTCCGTGTATTGGGGTGGGGGAGGGGAAAAATGGGGAGAAAATTTGGGACCCAAAATTTTGTGAAAATGAATGTAAAAAGTTTAATAAATAAATGTATTTTAAAAAGTCAAGTTAAATTGACTAATGTTGCTTTGATTGCTTTCAAAAATCAAGTTAAATTGTCTTATGTTAAAATTATCAGAGAAGTGGCCGATGCAGATGAGGGCACAGCAGATAATCATGATTTATATACCCCCTAGGCCTAACATAGAAAAGCCTTCAAGTAAAGAGCTTGTGCAGGAAAATCTTCCTTTTGCCCATTCTCAAGAGAAGGATGCTAGGAAATTGGGGGCTCCCTCCCCTGAGAGCTTCTGTCTTGTCCTTAACCCTCTTGGTTGCATTTATTCTTATTACAAGCTAGAGCTCCATTCTATACATGCATTCTTTTGTTCTAAGTGGAGCCCTTATCCTCCACCACATTTGATACTAGTAAAGCAGGAAGCAAGATAGTACCCTGAGAGTGAGGAGCAAAGTTGCCGCCTTAAAGAAAATGGAAAAACTTTGTATCAGTAAATCTTCTCATCACTGATGTGTCAATGTAAGATGAATAAAACGATGCTGAGCAACATTGAGCTGAAAAAGAAATTTTTATTTAAATAGTACTTTAAAATTTATTAAGTACTTTAAATAAAGCTTTTGAGGTGAGTGATATAAATAAGTACCATAATATCTGTTTTACCAAAGAGTGACTGAAGAAGAATTGAGATTATTAGACAAAGTTCTAATGGCAAACAGTTTATTCATTAACTTTTGTTTTTCAAGATTTTGATTAGCAATAGAGAGTTTGTAGCTTTTAAAGTTATTTTTTTTAAAAAATGTGTATATTTTGTACCTGCTTGACATAATAGACACAGTCCGGCAAACGTAACTTTTATAATGATGATGTTTTTCAGTTCTCAAATTTGTGCCTATTTTTTATAAACTGGCAAAAACAGAAATGCTACATTACATAAAGTTTGGAGACTTAAAGCTTCATTTGTTATAAAAATGAATAGTTCTTAAAAGTAAATTAAATTAGTAAATATCTTATTGCCTGAATAGCTTGTAATTTAAAATTTCATATCTCAAGCATAATAGTTACATGAGCCTTTCAAGTTATGCATAATTTAATTTATTGCTAAACCAACCGTTACATCCATAAAAGTTCTAAGTAAAAATAAATATTACAGCATTTCCACTTTTTCTAAAGTTTCTCCCTTTTTACCCATGATTTCAAAATTTCCAGAAATTTTACTTCTCTCTATGTAGCTTTATAGCTGCCAATCATGGAACATTGTGACCTCAAAAGAATGAAAGTCACTGTTGACCTGAAGAGTTACAGAGTATGTTTAGCTGAAGTATGTTTTCACTTTGCTGCTCTTTTAGTGACTATTTCAACTACATGGGTAGTAGAGTCACTGCTGAGAAGGTACTGTGGGTGGACTGAATCTGAAAATCTAAGGCAGAGCATGTCTAAGCTCCTGCCCAGGCCACAGGGATGGAACCTTTACCTCTGCTTCCTTTCTCTTTGTCAACCTGCCTCCTGAACCCCTTGCTCTCCTTTCCCCTTTCTCCTCAGGAGAATTGCTCCTATTTTTGCATATGGGTCAACAGCTATAAAGGTGTTTGCTGGGTTGGTCCTTTAAGGGGATAGGAAGGCCATCTGACTATCTTGAAGTCTGAAGTATAAAAAGACCCAGCCAACTGAGAAATGGTGACAGAAGTTTCATCTGACATCTTACTGCCTTCCTGGGAGTGCCTTTCTAAACTGATTGACTAGTTGCAGTGGTGATTTTGAAGGAGGGAGGGGGAATAATGTTTTATTTTAAATTAAAATCCTTTTAAATTAATTAACTTAATTTCTTATCAGTAAAATTGCTTTATTGCATTTTATTGTTCACGAAATTTTAACCCTTGAACCTGAATCAATGTACTGGCCTTATTTGGGGCTAACACAGAATAGTAGGTGTGAGTAAGTTACAGTGAGTTACCAGTGCTAACTTGCATTTGAAAAGTGGCATAAAAGACATTAATAAGGATGTATATGACTGATAAAGGAAGTGGACTGATCATGTGGCACTTACAGATGAGCAACTGAGGTGTCACACAGGTTTCCAAAAAACAAGAACCAGAGAAAGGGTTCCACACAGAACACTGCAAGAATCTTCTATTGAGAACTTAAGGAAATGACATAGACCATCAAGCAATTAATAAATGCTTGTTCCCTTCCCTAAGTACTGGGGATACAAATGGAAAGGAAAAAACAATCCCCATTCTCAAGGAACTACATCCTAACAGGGAAACAACATATGTAAATCAGAAAAGAAGAGATACAATTTAGATGGGAGGTAACCTTAAAAGGTTGGCCATAATAAAGGAGGGAAGCCAAAAAATTGTAATAAATAGCTAGCATTGACATAGGGCTTTAAGATTTGTAAAGCACTTTACAGTTATCATCTCATTTAACCCTCACAACAACCCTGTAAATTAGGCTCCTACATTTTGCAAATTGAGGATGAGAGATTAAGTGACTTGCCCCAGAGCCAAAGAGTATGTTTGAATTAGAATTTACACTCAGATCTCCCAAATCCCAGGCCCTTACTCCAGCCACCGTGCCACCTTAGATGGCAAGGGTAGGGAGGTGGATCTTGAGCTGAATCTTAAAGGAAGCCAGGAATTCTAATTGTCAGAAGTTGGGAGGGAAAGCATTTCAAGCTCAGACAGGAGAGTGAATATAAGGCAGAGACTGGAAGTGTAGTATCACATGTAAGGGAAACCAAGGAGGCCAATGTGACTGTATGGCAAAGGGATGGGAAGGCAGGAGAACATAAGAAGAGGAAAGCAAGAAGAGATCATTCTGTGAAGAGTTTTAAATACCAAGAGGACTTCATATTTAATCCTGGAGGTAAAAGGGAACCACTGAAATCTATTGCTGGGGTGGGGGGATGTCTGCACAGTGACTATAGTCAGACATGGTTTTAGAAAATCACTTTGGCTGCTGAGCAAAGGATGGATTTGAGTAGTGAGGGACAGGCAGGAAGAATAATTATTCTATTGCCATAGCACAAGGGAAAAGTGATGAAGGCCTGAAATAGGGTGGTGGCTGCATGAAGGGAACATGGGCAAGAGATGTTGTAGCAGGGTAGAGGGGAGGATTTGGAGAAAAAGGTAAAGAAATCTGTTTTGCAAATGTTAAATTTGAGATACCTACAGGTTATCCAGTCTGAAATGTCTAGCATGTCAGTTGTTGTTTGTCCTTAGTTCTTAAAGTAGACCATGACATCAGGAAGGTGATGCCATGACTTGCAAGTAATTTGGATTTAAATGAGGGAGGGCTATGCAAAGTCACGAGCCTCACTCTCTCCTCCAAAGCCATTCGGGTCCAGCGGCAAGATATGGATCAGGATGACTGGAGACGGCCCCAAATGTAGTGAATTAGTGCCAAACTCCTAAGTGATGAGCTCTAGCTCAGAAAAGTGACTAAGGAACAGATATATACATTTAGGAATCATCTTCATGGAGATAATTAAACCCATGAGAGCTAATGAGTTCTCCAAATGAAGGAGTATAAAGAGAAACTGGGCCCAGAATAGAGCCCTGGATAATGGCAACAATTAGGGATATAGCAGTCAGGCAGGTTAAAGAACAACAGATCTTGAAAACCTAGAAAAAGATAGTACCCAAAAACAGAAGGTAGTCAACAGTATCAAATAACCAATATTGCAGAGAAAAGAGGTTAAGAAAGATGAGGGGAACAAAGCCAAAGGAAATTTGGAGAAAATCGTTTCAGTTGAATAGTTAGGTTGGAAGTGGATTGTAGAGGGTTTAAAAGGGAATGAAAAAGACCAGCATGGTGCATGATATATCAAGATAAATTCCAAATGGATTCATGACTTCCTGCTCATCTTTCATTCTTGAAGAGGACCAGTGACATCATGAGCATGATGATGTCTTGACTTGTTCATAAACTGGCTTGAGAGAGGCAGAGCTGTGCAAAGTCATCAGCCTCCCTCTCTCCTCCAGAGTCATCAGAATCCAGTGGCAAGCAAAGGTCAAAATGACTGACCATGGGTCAGGATGTAGTGGGTAACCTTGCTGTTTCTAAACTAAGGTCTATTCTAGGTCTCAGTTTGTCTGAGGCAAAGACCATTCAACGATTAAGGGTTGCTAAGAATTGAGACAAAAGATGACCCAATTTATCATACCAAAAATATGCATCTGAGAGGGAAAGACCCTTAAAATTTTGGGCCAGAACAGAATACAATTGCTATTTACACTTATTTCAAACCATCAAAATCTAAACAATGAGCCACAAAGGTTTGGGCTGAACGTATTATTAGCCATTCAGTGAAAGCCAGAATGATTTGAGTTTAACAGCTAGTCAAGCAGTTCCATTGAAAATACAATGGACTTTTTGAAAGCCTGCTTTTCTCCTCTATATTTCAGGAAATCAAAAATGAAAACTGTAGGAGAGAAGAGGAAGAAGAGGAGGAGGAGAAAAAGGAAGAAGAAAAGGAGGAGGAAAAGACAAAGAAGACGAAGACTTTCCAACCTTGTATTGGAACTGGGAGACAGTTAATACAAAGGCCACTGAACCCAGTTGACTCAGGAGAAGAAAGTGAGGTTGGTGACCTTGCACAGCCCTCCTTCCCTCAAATCAAAGTCAACTGCAAGTCATGTCATCATCTTGATGTCATGGTCCTCTTCGAGAATGAAGGACAAACGCAAGACAAGGAGATAATAATAGCACCTATATTACTTGGGTCCTTCTAGTAAGGACCTGGTTCAATCCTTCCCACAAATAGACACAGCACCCATGGGAAGAGTTAGCTTATACCATAATAATAGTGAGTCACACATGTAAGAAATATATGTAACTAGGTTTAATTTACCTCACCTACTCTGGAAGACTTTCTTTCTATGCAGAGATCTCATGCAGAACTCATATGGTTGTTGAGCCTTCATTATCAAAGAGAACTGATGCCATGAAGAGCATGATGTCTTGACTTAAGTATGAACTGGACTGGAGAGAGACAGAGCTGCACAAAATCATCAGCTTCCTTCTTTCTTGCAGAATCATCTCAGCCCAGTAGCAAAACAAAGGTCAAAATGAATGACCATAGCTCAGGATGGTCCGGTTAGATGGTACACTGAGTAGAATGTTGGTCCTGAAATCAGGAAGACCCCTTCTCCTGAGTTCAAATCCAGCTTCAGACCCTTACTAGCTGTGTGACCCTGGGCAAGGTACTTAACTGTTTGCCTCAGTTTCCTCATTTTTAAAATGAGCTGAAGAAGGAAATAGCAAACACCTCCAGCATCTCACAGAGAGTCGGACATGACTGAAAAGAATGAACAAGAACAAAAATTCATAACTTAGCTACAGGTCAAACCATACAAAAATTAGAGAAGGGAGGAGACATCTTGTGCAGCTGGGTAGGGAAGAATCCAAGATCAAACAAGGGATGGAGAGGATCACAGGAAATAAAGTGTACAATTCAATTAACATAAATTGAAATGTTTTCGCAAAAACCAAATCAAGGCAGTTTCCTTGGGGGAAAAAACCTAGTGCCTGGGGTATAATAAGTGCTTTAATTAGTGCTTATTAATTAATGTTATTTAAGGCATTAGTAAATACTTCTTACTTGCTAAGTTCTAAATACTGTTAGATTTTACTTTCTCCTTAAATAGCTAACTTTTATATACTGACATATGTGTGTGTGCGGAGTGTGCATACGCCTTATACGATTTACAGTCATTCTCTCATTTGATCTACACAACCCTGTAAGTGAGGGGCTGTTACCATCCCCTCGTCTTGCGTTTGTCCGTCTGTACTTCGTTCTCAGAGGACCATGACATCCACCGATGATGTGACTTGGGGCTGGCTTTGAGTTGAGGGAGGGAGGGCTGTGCAGGTCGGCAGCCTCCCCTTCTCCTCCTCAGCCTTCTGGGTCATCAGGACGGCCGGAGAAGGCCCAGGATGCACTGGAGACCCTGGCCCTTGCAGGCTAAGGCCCTCCAGCATTCTCACTTGAAGTGACATCAACCGGCTGCTTTCAGTAGTTACTCAAGGGACGGCCCCTTTAAAAAAAAAAAAAAGTCAAACCAGGAGGGGAAGAGCCTCCGGGCTGCTGGGTCAAAGAGAAACAATGGCTATTTAGTCATTACACCGGACCTGTCATCCCGTCTAGGAGCTCCTGAGTGAACTGGGCTTAGCAAGAAATACGGCCAGTAGACCCAAAGATCCACGAGACAGACCAACATCCGGGTCTCAAATGCACTCCGGGAGCGAGCGGAAGCGGAAGCGCACTCAGCGCCGGGCTCAGCCGGAAGTAATCTTGTTACCCGGACGAGCGCCGGAAGTGGCTCTCGAGGTCGGCGGCCCGACAACCGAGGCGGTGAGGAGGGGAGGCGCGCGGCCGTGGGCGCGTGGGGGAGGGGCGGCCGGCCTGTCGCGCGGGGCTCGAGGGTTGGCCTGGGCCCCGGGGCCTTGCCAGGCTGCTCGGGGCCGCGCGCGGAGGTGCCGCGGGCCGGGCCCGTTCCCTTACGTTCCAGCCAAAATCTGAAAAACTGGTGGCGAGCCGGGGCCCGTGGCGAGCCGGGGGCCGTGACTCCCGAATCTTCGCGTTCGGTGCTTGGTTCTGTAGCGAGCCCGCTGGCTGCGAGCCGGTACCGGTCCCCCTCCCTCGCGTTCATTGGTCCGTGTGCTCTCTCTAGGACTTCGCGTTTCTTCACCCGGTGGAGCCGCCGGGCCGCCCGAGCGCCGAGGTGGGTCGGGCGGCCGTGTTTGCGGTCCTGGGGACGGGAAGTGGGAGGGAGAGGAGCCGGGGCTGCTGTGGCAGGGGCGGCCTGTGCTGGTCTCCTGGGGAAGGGAGGTCCGTAATGGCGTGGGGTGCTCGTGGCGCTGTGGACGGGGAGGCCCTTCTCGTGGGCCTGCGGTCAGCCTAAGGCACCCGACCACCGTGGGTCAGGCGTCCGGCACGCGTAGTGCTCATGAACCAGAGTGTTTGCGTTCGGAGGTGGGAAGGATCGGAAAACCAGAAGCTGGAGTGGTATTTGTTGCATTGCCCGCTGGACTTGGTAGAATTACTTGTTTCTGGTTTGGTACCTTTAGAATGACAATGTTTATATTATATACGTGTATGTTTATATTATATACATATGTGTTTATATATGTATGTATATACATATATATTTAGATGGTAGCCTCTTTTTTAGTAAGACCTATTTTTCCAGCCTTTTGAATAGTCATTAAAATACATACGTAAAAATGTTTTGAGTACTCTGAAGACAAAATGTAATACTAATGAAAAGAATGTATTCCACTAGCATACTTCTTTGACAGAACCTTCGTTACCGGCGATAGAAAGTAACATAGGAGTTAAACGGGTGAGTTCCAGGATGTCAGATAAATTATACAAGCATGTTAAATGCCAAGGTGATGTTACAGAACAGACAAAGTGGACATGAGAATCTTGGAATATGAGTATAGGGCTTGGTGGGGTTGTGGGGCAGAAAAGAGATTAAAGGTGCCTACTAGACTGCTTGTACTATGGTGGAGCAGCCTTCACCTTGTTAGAATGTTAGAATGCCCCTGAGGGCAGGGATACAAAAATTTTTGTATCCTCATCAGTACCTTATACTTGTCATTTACTTAGTGGTTATTTTGTTACTGTTAAAAGGACACAGCTCTACTTGCTGGGTGAGAAAATAAACTTTAAACCTAAGACTCTGGGTCAATTCCCATGTCGTCAGAGGAGGGGTATGAAAGGAAGAGATCCCGTACAATTCCCCCTCATAATCCCCTCTGCTTTCCCCGCCACTTCCCCCCAGACTGGAAGGCAATCCCTAATGTCATTTGTCCTTAAAGCACTAAATCAAGAGCCAGACTACTCTGAGGTGTGTTTTCATTGTATATAAATTTCAGCTAATATAGTACTAAGACTTGGAATGTTAACATAAGCAACTTTTCCTAGTCTTTCAGAATACAAAGCAGGAAAGAATGCTGAGTGACTTGAGTTTTTTCCTAATGCTTATTTTTGAAATTAGCCCTTTAAAATTAAAATGTGGTTTAGTAATGATGGTATTTTGTACTTGAACTAGGACTTGTGTGTTTGATTTCTAAGGTGGTCGTGAACTTGCTGTATTAAGAAAATAATAGAAAGAAAATAATGTAAATGATAATTGAAGTATCTCAGTCCCAAAACTGCTTCCTCAACAATTGGTACCTTTTTTAAATATGTTATGATTACCCTAGAGGATTTATTTTAATATAAGTTTAGAATTGTAAAGAATAAAAAATAACTTGAGCTTCCTTGAGGACATGGATCATGCATTATGTTTTGCACAGCACAGCACTTAGCACCATACCTTATAAACATATTCGGTAAGTATTTGTTGATCCTATTTATATACAGATATCTGACCCAGTACCCTGGGTTTGTAACAAGTCTTTATCTTCTGGTGTCTCTTCCCTGGCTTTAGTAACTTAACGTTATACTGACTGGACTGCTTGAGTTTTACCTTTGAGAGAACCATCACTATGGATGGATTAGTTTGGGGAAAGATGAAAGTTTAATATTCAGACTTTATCCTTGACATGCTGTATGGTAGTGCCGCTGGAACAACAAAACTTTGATGCCCAGGGGGCATCGTTCTGTATACAGTTTACCATTCTGGTCTGAGTGAGGGAACATATGCAATAAACCATCTCTAGCAGGAAAATTGTATCATATGATAGGGAATAAAGATATAATACTGGTGATAAAAACCTGACAGGTGATACTCATGCACATTTAGCCACTGTTAACATTGACTTTAAAAGAATGTCAGTTTTTGAGTGCAGTTTTTGCGTTTATAAATTCTCATTACTTGTCTTGCATGTATGATGAAAACAATCTATTAAGGGTATCCTTTTTTTAACCATCCACTGCTGGAATTATTAGCTTCTATTTTTTTTTATTAATGCCTTTTCTTTCTCTAGTGTATAGTGTATTCATTTCTAAATAAAGCCTTCCTTTATAACAATGACTAGTAAAGAAAGGGACACAGTGTATATCATATTCCAAAACATAGATTGCACTCTCTAATTGGTGTGAAGGGAGTGAGGCACTGTAAATGGCATTTAAAAACAAATTACATTTTCTTTTTATAGCTAATTTCAGTTTTGCTAACCATGGTGCACAGTTTATATCCTCAATAAGAGCCAGTTTGCATTTGTCACAATCAGTGAGTCAACAATTATTTATTAATGCTTTTGATAAGGGGATATTGGCTCTTTTTCCAGGAGGGGTGAGAGGGAGGGATTACCTTGAGCAGCAGTTTGGATGGGTTCCCAGTTCATCCTGTTTAGGAGATAGCCTGGAAAGGTGAGACTACATAATATTCTCCCTTATAATTCTTCCTTTATTAATAAGCTGCTTTGTGTCAGGAACTATACTGAGTATTGGTAATACAAAAAAAGGCCAAAAAAAAAAAGATCTGAAATGAGTACATAGGGTACAATTGTGTAATGTAGTTGTGCCAGACTTAAGTATATTTGCTTTTTAAATGCCTTTTACAGATTTTTTAAAATATCAACAAGATCTGCTTCAATTTTTCAAGGATTAAGTGATCATACTTCTGTGTAGGTTTTCTCTCCACCAGAGGAAATCTTAACCCTTTTGTACCATATTACAGTATGTATGGTTTTATTTTGTTTTATTTTTGAGATTATGGCCCCTCAAAAAAATCACCACCTGAACTGGTTTCTGGTGATAAGTCTCCCTTCACTGATTCTGGTTGGTCTTCAGGTAACAGTCTGCCACCAAGCTCTTCTATGAATGCTTTCCATTTTGTTAGGACTTGCATTGGCAAGTGTCCTTGCACTGGCATTGCCAAGCTCACCTGTGTGGTATGATCAGACATTGAGAGCAAGACTGTAAAAACTCCACTTGTGACCTGGTTATTCACTAATTAGAAAGAAAACTGCTATCATCACTGCTGATAATAATAGCTGGCATTCAAATAGTGCTTTAAGGTTTACAGGGGCAGCTAGGTGGTGCAGGATAGAGAACCGTGCTGGAGTCAGGAGGACCTGAGTTCAAATCTCACCTCAGACACTTGACACTCACTAGCTGTGTGACCTTGGGCAAGTCACTTAACCCCAATTTCCTCATCCTGGGTCATCTCCAGTCATCCTGATGAATATCTGGTCACTGAATTAAGATGGCTCTGGAGGAGAAGTGAGGCTGGTGACCTGCACAGCCCTCCCTCCCTCAAAGTCAAGTGCAAGTCATGTCATTATTTCTGATGGCATGGTCTTCTTCGGCAATGAAGGATGAACACACCTTAAGGCTTACAGAGGGCTGCTTTTATATGTTTTCTCATTTGATCCTCACCACAACCCTGTGAGGTAGGCATGAGAGTTAGCCTTATTTTACAAGTTAGGAACCTGAGACAGGCAGAGGTTAAGTGACTTACACTGGGTCACAAAGGGGTAAATTTCTGAGAAAGAATTTGAACTCAGGCCTTCCTGCTTCCCATGTTTTGAGCTCTATCCACTGTACTACCTCACTGACCCAGTTGTTTTTTAAAAATTATGCATCTTGAAAGTAATGTTGTCCTACTAATATTTCTTATAAAAGATTTTCAGAATGACTGACACTCCAGATGCTGTTCCTAATTTTGAAGAGATGTTTGCCACTCGATTCACAGAAGATGATACCGAGTATCAAGAATACCTGAAACGCCCTGCAGACTCCCCTCCAATTGTTGAAGAGTGGAATAGTAGATCTAGTGGTAACCAGAGAAACAGAGGCAGTCGGTATGATTTTCTTTTTTAACGTAATTTTTAAAAATAAAGTTTTAATAGATATCAATAAACATTTCAGTACATAAAGAACAGAAAAAGAGGATTATATATGAAACTAAACTTCTATTATGTAATGTTTTTTATGTATGTTATGTGTATTTTTTAAAGTGTATATTAAATTTAACATAATACTAGCAAAACTTCCCTATTTGTGTGTGTTCCCTTCTCAGTGTGTAATCTTTTCAATTAATATATACATTTGGTCAAATAAAATATAGCTAATCCTAGAAAACATGATTTAATCAGTAGCTCCAGTACTTTAGTATCTTTAAATACTTAAAATGTCTTTAAAAAAAGAAGCAGTCAGTTGGATCTGTTATTTGACTATGAGCTACAATTTTCAGAAAGAAAACACTATTATTGACTAGTCTCTTTTTTTGGAAAGATTGGTTTTAAACTGCCTTGTCCCTGGGATCTTACACATATATTTTGTTTTAATTTTTTCAAATACATTTAACATATCTATTTTCTGTATGCTAAATATCATTTTTTTTCTGTAAACAAATGTAGTAGGGAATAATTTCTGCTTCTTCAGAATATTTTAAGTTTGGGTTTTTCTTAAGAGAGGACAGTTTTTTGGGGTGTTTTTGTGGGGCAGGTTATAAAATAAATTACATTTAACATTGTAGCATAGGCAAGTATTAAAGTACTACCTGTCTTTTTTAATAGAAAATGCTTGGCAAATTTTAAAGTGTTATATAAATGAGTTCTCATTAGTGATAGTGTAGGATAAAACTAAAACAGGTCTTGTTAATTCTGTGTACAGTTGATTCTTCTTTGTGTTTTTAAATATAATTTGAACTTTGGGGTAGTTTTATGATTAGCTGTAGTGTTTTACCATTCTATTACAGAAAAAAAATGTTCTAGAATATTTAACTTGGAATGATACTGAGGACACAGTTGAATGCAAGACAATGAATTTTTTATTTCTTTATAAAAGAAGGTTAAACTGTGGGTGCCTTTTTTGTTATAGGTTGCAAGATAATAGACACTTTCGAGGAAGGGACGGCAGGCGGGGCTGGCCAAGTGACAACAGATCTAATCAGTGGCATGGAAGACCCTGGGGAAATAACTACCAGCAGCACAGACAAGAGCCTTACTACCATCATCAGTATGGACAGTATGGTTACGGTCAGCGGCCTCCTTATGGCTACTATTGATGTTGGCAGCCATCATGTCAGACCAATCACATTCTCTTCTAATATGTCAGAAGCTTGCCTGTTTCTTCTGTTTGGTTGTGGGGTTTTTTTTGTATAGATAATATTAGGCAACTTGAGGCTGTCATGTATAAATAAACTAGAAAGAAGTGATGGTAACTGGGAATGATACATCCTGTAGAGAAGTTATGGACTACCTTGTTCAACTTCTACCTCAGATTCATCTTTATTTCACACTTTGTTTAGTGCATTGAGTTTCGTGTATTTTCCACACAAGGCTGCCAATAGTCATGTTTGCAACACAGGCGTAATTAGGATTAAGAAAAACATTTACTTTATCTGTAAACATGGATGTGATTATTTCTGGAATTTTGCAGACTTTAATGAAGTAATTCATCAAGAGACAGTTATATTTGGCTTACAAAGTATCATATTAACAGTAGCTGAAAACATAATCGATTTGCCTTTCATTTGACTTTGATGATTTCAAAATAATAACTGTACTATGTGAATGCCTATTTTAAAGGTCTGAGTTCTGTACTAGTAACAAAAGGAAGGCAAGAATAAAGATGTAAAATAAGCAAGGAATTTTTATTTTTGGACTAAGTGAGTGTAGAACTGATTTTTTTGCATTATATTGTAGTATGACTTTGCTAGTAGGTGGCGGGCAGGAGAGAGAGGTTCTTCCCATTCATTTAAAAACAGGGTTGAAATTCAAGTGCAGTGCATACACTTAAACCTGTTACTTTCAGGTTTCTTTCCAATCAGTACGTAAAACATAACTCAATATTTTGGCTCTATTATTTTTAGAGACATGATAGTGTAGACTTATTTTACATTGTTTTATTCTATACCAAATATGAAACCTACTGTATCTTGTATAAACACAGTAATTGTGTGAATTTTTAAAAAAATCTTTGCTCTATTTTTATAACTCCAATATGATGGCTATTATAATTACTTTTTATTCAAGGAAAATTGTTACTGTTTAACCTCACTCTTAAGTTTTGAGTTATTAACTCAATGATTTGCCTTTGTTATATCCTGCCTAGTAAGAGGAATTTCGATGTAGTGGAAAAAGCACTCCATTTTTAAGCCCTGAGCACTTAAGCTCAAGTCCTGGCTCTCATGGACTGAACTTGGGCAGTTCACTTTAAACTCTTTTGACCTCAGAAGTCCCTGTCTGTAAAATGAATTCTCTGAGGTTCCTTCCAGCTCTCATTCCTATGATCTAATAAAGTAGCATTTTGATCTGAGATCGTCTTGAATATTTTGCGGAAAAGGAGTTACTTTGTTGAAGTAGAAGTGTTATTAAAGGGTATGATCAATCTTAGTGTGAGTCAGAGCATTGCAATGACAATTAAATCTTTTAGGTAATTGATATCTACCATCTTGGAATTTCCACCTTAACCTTCTCATAGTGTTTTTTCTCTCATGGTGAAGGAGTCTGCCTTCTCCAAGTATCACTCTCCCTCCTTTTCCCAGAAACCCATGTATCTTACTCCCTTAAAAAAAACCTGTTAGCTGCTATGCTGAAAGATGAAGTAATTTACCTTAGGGTGTAAATGACTGGTAAAGAATAATGAGTTACAAGAAATATTTACATTTCAAGGAGGGAAAAACTTGGGAATTAAAATCTTGGGAATTTTAGGCCTATGGCTGGAAGAGAGTCAAAGAGGTAGGAGCTCAGACCCTCCCTATACTTCACAAACTGTACCATTGTAAGCAAATGTTTGTTCTACTTAGGTATGTATAAAGCCATTCCTGAACATGACGTTAATAAAAATAAATCTTGGTAATATTTGTCTGTTGCCTTGCTGGTGTTTGTGTGCATCCTGCCCTGCACAGAATTCTGCTGTAGCGGGATGATCACAGGGAAGAAGAGCTAGCCATCTGCCTTGTTTGATCCTCAGTGGCAGGCAGGTTCTGTATGCTCTAGCTATAGGTTCCCAGTTCTGGAATCGTCCTTGACCTAATTCCCATGACCTACCATTTGCAGTCAATCAGCAAGCATTTATTAAATACTTACTATGTGCCACACACTGCATTGAGTTCAAGGATAGAAAAAGAAGACAAAAACGGCTACTAATTCTACCACAAAAACGTCTTTTACTTCTGTCCCCTCTCCATTCGCACAGCCTTTAGGCCCTCATCACTTCTCGTTGGAACTATTGCACTGGCCTCCTCCATCCATCTTCTACATAGTTACCAAATTGATACTTCTAAAACATTTAACTAATTCCTGATGGTACTCACATATCTTCAGTGGCTCCCTATAGTCTTGGAGACGAGTGTCATCTAAAACCCTACATAATTTGATTCCCACCTTTATTTCCTTTTGTTCAGTTTCAGTAATAATTGGTTTGCTAGCTGTACCCTGTACCTGACCTCTGACTGCCATCCCTTTGTACAATTGGTTCCCTATGTCTGTAATGTATTCTTTCCTTATCTTACATCATCCCTAGCTTCCTTCAAAAAACTCAGATGTTCCCCTTCTGTGAGGCCTTTCCTGATTTCCCTCCCCTCTGCTACTGGCATACTTTCCCTCTTGAAATTAATTTGTACAAACTTGTGTTTGCTTATTTTATTCCCATTCCCAGTAAAGCCTGGGTCCCTTGAGATGATAGGAATTTATTCTTTATGTCCTCAATTCCTTATATTTATTAAATGTTTGTTAATAATCCTTAGTTGGATTTTATAGTTGCTCTATGTGTTAGGTTAGCAAGGTACTGTTGGAATATAAAGATGAATTAGACTCAGTCCTTGCCCTCAAGGACTTTAGTGCTTAGTTTACAAAATATAACCACAGGGGAGAATACCTGCTGTATTCAAAAGCCTGTAAGATAACATGGGGAAATTAAAGAAAGACATAGTCTGCTTTCTTGCTTTAGGTGGGGATTTACATTTGCACATGCACATGGCTTGAGAATACCGTGTGTCACCTCAAAATCATCAGATTTTATGCCAAAGTTTTTGGCCAAAAAAATGGGGTGTGACCATTATGTGAGTTTTTTTAAGATTTGTGCCATTATTACTTAAAAATAATTTATTACCAATCTGTTTTGTTGCAAGATTAGGATGCACAGAATACTTGGGAATATATGTTAAAATTGAATACTCAGCACATATGCTGAGAATTCTAGACTCACAGTTCACAATATGCAAAAGATAAATGCATATCCATATGCCAATGGGGAATACATTGCTACTTTGTTTACCTTTTAAGTGGCATGATGAACAGAATTATATCATGCTATGATTACACAATGAGAGGTTATAAACCAAGTTTTGGACTGGAAAAAAAATGGTGCAATGACTGTGTGGTGAAATATGGCACTTTTAAAATGGGGATTGTTAACCTTTGTTGTCTTGGGCTCCTTTGATAGTCAACTGAAGCCTATGAACCTCTTCTCTGAGTTAGATTTTTAAATGCATAAAACAATATATAGGATTACAAAGGAAACTAAAGGTTAGTGAAAGTAAAGTTAGTTGCTTATCCTTCAGAAATCTACCTACAGAACCCTTCAGTACAAGTTTTAAGAACACTTTTAAAAATAAGTGAGTAGAAAACAGGAAAAAAAATTATTTCCTTGATATGGTAAGTAGTATATCCAAAACAAGAGTCAGCATTACCTATAATGGGAATAAACTAGAGGCTTTCACAGGAGAGATAAAGCAACAATGTTATTGCTATTCTGTATAGTGCTAAAATTGCTAACTATAGCAATGAGACAAAAAAATTGTAGGAAAGATGATAGGAAGGTTTACTTAAGAAAATACTAAGTCAACTGAAACAATAACTTCAACAAAACTAGAGGATATAGAACATTTGTTGTTTATGGGTATACTGAGCCAATATAATAAAAGTGACTATACTGCCTAAGTTAATTTACTTATTCAATACCATACCAATTAAACTACCAAAGGATTACTTTATAGAGCTAAAAAAATAGTAATAACATTTATCTGAACAGAAGGTCAAAAAATCTTAAGGGAAATAATGAAAAAAAATGGGAAGAAAAAGGACCTGATCTCAGATGCCAGCTCTCAAATTATACATTAAAACAATTTAGTACTGATTAAGAAATAGGTTGATCAGTGGGACAGATTAGGTACATGAAAGGCAGAAGCGAATGAGGACTGTAGACTATAGAGTTGGATAAACCCAATGATAGCAGCAACTGCAACACGGATTCACTGTTGAACAAAAACTGATGGGAAAACTGGAAAGCAATCAGGCAGAAACTAGTATAAACAACATTTCACACTATTCCAAGGTAAGATCCAAATGAGTACGTGGCTTAAACATAAAGGAAATTAGGAGTATGGAAGAAATTACCAGTTAGATCTATAAACAGGGAAAGAACTCATGACCAAAAAGAAGATAGATGAAATAGGTCAAATGGACAATTTGGTTACATAAACTTAAAAGAATTTGCACAAACTAAACCAATACAGTTTAAAATAGAAGAGAAACAGGTAAATGGGAAAACTGCACCAAAAATTTCTGTGATTAAGATCTGAATTCTAACAGAGAGCTGATGAAAATTTATAAGTATAAGTCATTCTCCATTGATAAACGTTCAAAGGCATTAACAAGCAGTTCTCAGAGGAAGAAAGCTAAGCTATCAATAGCCAAATAAAAAATTGTAATAATTATTGTTTAGTCATTCTGTGGTTTCCTTGCCAAAGATACTGTAGTAGTTAACCATTTACTTTTCCAGTTCGTGTTACTGATGAGGAACTGAAGCAAACAGGGTAAAATGACTTGCCCAAGGTCATACAGCTAGTAAGTGTCTGAAACCAGATTTGAACTCATGCAGGTGTCTTCCTGACTCCAAGCTGTAACACTCTATCCACTACACCACCTAGTAATAATTAGAAAAGTGCAAATTAGCACAACTTAGCGGTACTACCTCACACCTATGAGATTAATGAAGTTGACGAAAAAGGAAAATGAAAATTGCTGGCAGTGCTATGGGAAAACAGGTATGTTAATGCATTGCTAGTAGAGCAGTAAACTGATCTAGCCATTCTGGAAAGCAATTTGGATCTATGCCCTCAAAGCTATTGAACTGTATAAGCCTAGTGATACCACTGTACGGTTTATGGTTCAAAAAGATAAAAGAAAAGAGGGAAATGACCCGTATGTAGAAAATTATCAAGGTTTTGGTTTTGTTTTGTTTTGGGTTTTTTTGTGGTGTTGAAGAATTGGAAACTGTGGAGGTCTCTATCAACTAGGGAATGACCAAACAAGTCAAGGCATAGCAATGTGACAGAATACTCTTATGCATTAAGAAATGATGAAGGGGATACTTTCAGGGGAACCTGGAAAGACTTGTATGAACTGATACAAAGTGAAGTGAATGATTTCTAGAATTACAACAATATAAAGACAAACCTGAAAAGCAGGAATTCTGATTAACACAATGACCAACCGTATTCTTAAGGTCTCATGATGAAACATGCTATCCACTTCCAGGTAGAGAGTTGATGGACTCAGCGAGCAGTTTGAAACCTTTTTTTTAGACATGACCAATGCAGGAATTTGTTTTGATTGGCTAAACGTGTGCAATAGGGATTTTGTTTTTCTTGCTTTCTCAATGGGAGTTGGAGGGTGGGAGAGAGAGAAGGCAGATCTTCATTTGAGAATAAATTAGTTTTCTCTTTAACTCATTCATCTTATTCATTCTGGCACAGTTTGCTAGATGCCTGAAACCACTTGAAAGAGTGGTACCTGGTGAGATTTCTAGTATGGATTTTGAAGTCCATGTCCCAGAAGATAAACTAATTGTACATGCAGTGCTCAACAGGTATGGAATTATTTCTCATCCCTTGCTCACTTAAAGTTTTAAGAAATGCTAAAAATAAATTGTGAGGTTAATAGAAAAATACGAAACATTAAAGTGAAAGCAAAATCTCTTCTGTTATTTTGATGACAGTACTAGGGCTAATTAGTAAACACTTTACAGAGTGGAAGTTTTATTTTTAAAATCCTCCTTTATAAGAAAGGTCCAGCCTTTCTAATTCAATCTGAGTCATTCAGCTTATTCAGAAACAGAGTTTCAGCTCCATACATTCAATTTATTTTACCCTATCTGACCTTTTCCACTTATTTAGCACTACTGACTTGAGAAAAAGCTCATTTTTCTTTATAAAAATTAGGAAATGGCAACCAAATGCCCTCCAATTGAAATAAACCAATTGGAGAGAGTAAGATAGGTGACTGCTTACAAACGGTTTGGCAGGCTCTAGTGTCCCAAAAATCTTAATGCCATTTTAAGCTACTTTTAAGAGGTCCTGTATACACATCCTTCCCTCCTTTCCCCATCCCCTGCTTCAGGGCTGGCACAGTAGAGAAGGAGGGTTAGTGGAGCTCAAATTATTAGCGTTGCATAAAATGTGCAATGTTACCTAAAACTTCAGTTAACTGCTGCTCTTGTTTTTATGAGTGACTTTAAAAGACGATGCTGTTGACTCATGCTCAGGATATGTACTTTGTTGCATTAATTCATTTTGTGATCACTCATTTAAGATCTGGACTCAGTGGGAGTGGATATAATTGTCCCATACAATTATTAAACTCTATGTTGTAACCAGCTGAGTTAATCTGTCACAGAGCAAAGCATAAGTTTGAATCCACGAGATCAAGACTCTTGCCCTGCTGGAAGAATGAACAAAGCAGTTAAAAGCAGTAGGGTTGAAGAACTTGTTCATTCCCTTTTACCTCTTTGCCTGAGCATGGAGCCAGCAAAACGCTGAATAGAACCAGATGCCTTGTGTGTGCAGGTACACACCTGTGTGCTGGGTCAGGATGGGGGAACAGGGAATGGCGGTGGAGTCAAGAATTAGCCAAAGGAAGTTAGTACATGTGAAAGTAAGTGTACCAAAACTGTGTTTCCTTCCCTCTTCCCTTTAGGTTTGAAGTTTTAAAGTGAAGACTGCACTCCTCTAGATGTTAGTTGTGACCAAGGAGCAGATAATTCAAGACTGAACTTGAAAATAGCTTCATTCCTTGTATTTAATGCATTTCTAAGTGTGTGAGAGACTATTAAAGTATGAAACACATTGGCAATCCTTTAAAAAAATGAAAGAGTCCAAAGATCCAAGTTTTAATTCTCAGTGATGTAGGTACTTTAACTGACTTAGAGTGTATACCTGAGTGTTTCTTCTTTAAAATAGGGTAAGACTTGCCCTGCTTCAGGAACAGGATTATTGTAAGGCTCAAAGGATAGTGTTTCATGAATATGCTATTTAAACACGATGAGGTGCTATATAAATCCAAGGTTTCTATTATTTTTATTATGGAAATAGATATATACCATGTAGCATAGCAGGTGGCACAGTGGATGGAGTGCTGGGCCTGGAGTCAGGAAGGCCCATTTTCATGAGTTCAAATCTGACCTCAGACACTTACTAGTTGTATGACCTTGTCCAAGTTACTTACCCCTGTTTGCATCAGTTTCTCATCTGTAAAATGAGGTAGAGAAGGAAATGGCAAATCACTCCAGTATCTTTATCAAGAAAACCTAAATGGGGTCATGATGAATTGGATGCAATTCAAGCAAGTCAGTAACAAGACAGACCATGTGTTTTTCAAAAACCAAGTGAAAACAGGTAAAAAGATAGGGAGGACAATTCAGGGAAGGAGGGGAACTAAGGAAAAGGTAAAAGTTACTGGAAAAATTTAATGCATAGATTCTTGTTTCTGATGGACAAGGACAAGTCAAATTCAGTGCTACTTCAGAATGTTCCATTGATATAGAGGGCCCCCAAGTGAGGAAACTCTTGCCACTATAGGTCGTAACATTCCCTACAACTTGTAGTCTTTAAAAAGCTGCCAATATATATACATATTTATAGCAGTTCTTTTAATGATAGCAAAGAACTGGAATTTGAGGGTATATCCATCCATTGGGGAATGCCTTAACAAGTTGTTATATACAATTGTGACATAATACTATTGTGCTATAAGAAATGACAAACAGGATGGTCGCAGAAAAAACTGAAAAGGTTTACGTGAACTGATGCAAAGTGAAGTGAGCATAACCAGGAGAACTTTGTGTCTAGAAATAGCAATGTTGTCTGATAATCAACTGTGAGTAACTTAGCTATTCTGAGCAATACAATGATCCAAAACAATTCCAAAAAACTTATGATGAAAAATGCTATCCACCTCCAGAGAAAGAATTGATGGAGTCTGAATGCAGATTGAAACATACTTTTAAATTTTTTTCTTGTTTTTTTGTCTGTTTTCTTTCATATAACTAACGTTGAAATATGTTTTGCCTGACTGCACATATATAACCTAAATCAAATTGCTTACGTTATAAATGAGAGGGGGGAGGGAAAGGAAAGGAAAGAATTTGGAACTCAAAAACTTTAAAAAACAAATGTTAAAAATTGTTTTTACATGTAATTGGGGAAAATAAAATATTACATTAAAAAAAAAAAGAAAGCTGCCTAGATCACCAAGAAGTTAAATGACCTGCCCAGAGTCACATGGCCAGTGTGTGGCATTTATGAAGTTCCCTCTATGTGCCAGGCACTGTGCTAAGCCCTTGAGATATGAAGAAAGGCAAAAGATAATCCCTGTTCTCAAGGAATTCACAGTCTAATAGGGGAGATAACATGATCTTCCTGGCCCTCAGGTCAGCTCTCTATTACTTTAGGATGCTTCACATTGCCTCTTGTATCATGGAAAAATAATTTGTTAACAGTTTACAAACCTAAAACAGATAATATTTCTTGTGTCCTACTATCCTTGATCCACTTTCATTCCCACACCAGTGTGACCTTGTCTCTTCTCTTGAGTTGTGTGCCCATGGCAAGCCAGTTGTGTTCCTGTACCCTCAGTATGAGGATGGCAGTGATGTGGTGTAAGGGGTAGGTCTAGAAAAATGATTTGGTTATGAAAGCATAGGAGTGATTATAGGCATGATTCAATGCCATAACCAGGGCATTTTCAAGACAAGCAAGTCAATCTTGCATTGCTGCCGTGGTAAAATGGAAGCGGTTACAGTTTCATGTTGGCCTAGAAGCAAGTCACAACTGCTTAAGGCAATGAATCACAACACATTTAGATGATGAAACATTTTGAAAGCAGACATCAACTTAAAAAAGTTTTCTGTGAAGACTGCCACAAGCTTGTAAAACTGAGTGCAAATGGCTGACTTAAAAGAGAAGCTATTGGATTTTCAAAGGAAAATACTATTAACAAATGATGTTTCCAGTGTGATTCAGTAACAGTCTAAGTGGAGAATTACATTCTCTAAGTCCCAGAAAGCACATGTTAAAACCTCTAATCAAGGTGATATTGATGGTTTTGTGGAATTATTTGTGTAGAATTTTCTCCACTAAGTCAGCCAATCAAGCTTTTATTTAGAAATTATGAAGTGCTGGGGACATTCTGGGAGACAGGAAAGTCAGAAGTGTAAAAAAGGAGTAGACTGTGCCCCCAGTGACTGGCTTCTCCAAGGCTATACTCTGATTCCTAATGTACTTGCAGTGAAACAATTGCAGAATAAGCGTGTATCACTTACTTATTCAATGGACTTTTGGCTCCAAATGACTTTTGGCTGCTTTAACAAAATCAAATCTCTCAAAGGATGAAGATTCATCATCACAGGGAATAACAGTCAAAAGATAGTGCCGTAGTTCTGAAGGCAGTTCCAAAAGAGGAATTCTAAAATGTGCTGAGCAAAGGCAGCCTATCTGGGGCTAGCTAGGTGGAATAGTAGTGGACCTGAAGTCAGGAAGACTCATCTTCCTGAGTTCAAATCTGGTCTCTGACATTTACTAGCTGTGTCACCCTGGACAGGTCATTTAACACTGTTTGCTTCGGTTTCCTCATCTGTAAAATGTGCTGGAGAAGGAAATGGCAAATCAGTCCAGTATTTTTTGCCAAGAAAACCCCAAGTGGGGATCATGAAGAGTTGGACATGACTGAATCTCAAGAAGCTAGACAAGGGTCTAGCCTCCCAAAACAATTGTTTTGAAGGGATCATTTGCACTTTCACATTTTGAAGTTGGGTTGTTTTATGGGGGAGGATACAATCAGTCTCATTATTTCATTTTCATACATTAGGATAATTTGTATTACTAATCTCAGGATTAACCTATACATTTGTAGGAACTTCATTGCTTTGTCTTGAAAGTAATCAACTCCAGAATTATTTGGGTTCTGTATATATTTCTTGAAATTAAATGCTAAACTCTGTTTTTTCCCCTAAATGTAAATAACTTTTTTTATCTTACAAAGAAAATTTAATTTTTAAGGGAGTTCTTTTGTGAAATATTGGTCAGACTTGGATTTTTCAAAATTTAAATCTTATATATTTGGGAAAAAAAAGAAAAAATATTGCCAATTATTCACATTCACTTTTTTATTCTATGTAATCTACATATTACTTATTTAGTGTTAAGAATTAATGTTACTTAAGCACTGGGTATTTTTTAAAAAAATAAGCACTAAGATTTTATCACAGAGCAGGTAACTGTTGAAAACACAAAAGTATTCCACTTAGCTGTGTAATTCTAATTTTAAATGCTTATTAAATTTTCAGCCAAGATTTCCCCCTGATTCATGCAGTAGAGATGAATACCGGTTACCACCATCCCCAAATTAGATCTCTTTGTAAGGAAAAAAATATACACAGGAATGTAATGAAAAATAATTACCCAATTTTATTTTAATAGATCTATTATCTCCTCTTCTTGAGTGATCTCATCACTCTGCTAGTGAAGAAACCTGTCCACACCTTCTAATTACACAATTACAAGTGTACTTAAAAGAGCTGAATTTTTCTTGGCGTGATTGTCCCTTCACTGACACACATCAAAATCCTTTATGATATTGCACAATTACCATATAAAATACTGTGTTGCGAGAGAGGATTTTTCTTTTTTTACACGTGTTCATTTAATGCATTTTATTCATTTTTTTCTTTCATTACTGCCATCATCATTTTCTTCTTCTGGATCTTCCCCCAGCATGTCTTTGTTACAATGCATGACTAAGAGCCCCATAATAGGCTGCCCATAGATTTTATGCAAACCAGATTTTTTAGAACGGGAGGAGATAAGTGTGATCTCTGCCTGGAACAATATGGTATCTCTTGTGAATGCTGTTTTGAGGAACAAATGAAACTTCCTGTGAGCCTGGTGATGTACACTGTCATTGCCTTACTTGATCTTCCTACCTGTGCAACCTGGGTCTCAGTCATTGATTAACGAATAAACTTTTTTATGCTTACTATGTGCTTAGCACTGGGGATATAAAAAGAGTCAGAAGACAGTCCCTGACCTCAGCAAGCTCACCTATAATACGAACAGTCTGGCATGGCTTTGTCTTTAAAAAAAAAAAAAAAGCACAGTGGGAAAAGCACTAGGGATCTGTTCCTTGTTGCCGCCCTGGGCTTCAGTTTCCTATCTGTGAAATGAAGGGGTTGGGTTGGACTAGATGACCTCTGGAATCCCTTCTATCTCTAAATTAAAAATTGTGTAATTCTGTGACATTTAAGGCCTTTTCTGTCTCTAAATCTACGATCCTAGGTTTTACTTTCCTGTTGCATCTTAACTTAGGAATCCAAATGAAAAAGAAAAAGTCAAACTCATACCTTTTCAAGGTTAAGTCCCTGTTAATCAAGATATAAGTTCAGAAATAGGAGAAGCAAGTGATAAGTATATAATGCTATCCTTCCTATACAACCCTCTTGTGCCTTTGTATAGATTGTTTCCCTGGCTACAATGCACTCTCTTCTTATCTCTGCCTCTTAAAAACCCAAGACTTGGCTCAAGGGCCACCTTCTATATGTGAGGAAGTCAAGTTTGCTGAATCACGGAAAGGGTGAAGGGGGTTAATGTACAGGTAGGTTGTGAAGGGCTTTAAATGCCAGACAGATGAGTCTGTATTTGATCCTAGGGGTGAAAAGGAACCAGTAGAGTTTACTGAGCAGGTAAGTGACACAGTCACTTTATGTTAGGAGTATCCATTTGACAACTGTCTAGGGAATGGATTGGGGTGGGAAGAGACTTGAGGGAGGGAAACTTCTTAGGCTATTGCAATAGCCCAAGAGAAGGTGATAAGGATTTGAACTAGGACCTTACTATGTGAGGAGAGAGGAGACAGATGTGAGAAATGCTGTTTCTAGATTTCCCAGCATCATTCATTTGCCTTTTCACCCTAGAACTTTTTTTGGCATCTGGGGCTTCTCATCCTGTAGCATCCCTCAGTCATGCTTGCCACATTCTTCCATTGGTGTATTCCTCCTGACAGCCTCCATTTTAGCTTCCCAAGCTGGCCATGTTTCATTCCCCTCCCAACTGTATTTCCTCTTCTCACCATTTGCCACTATAGCTCTCTTCTATATTTTGTCTTCTTTCTCCATTAGAGAGTAAGTTCCTTAAGGGCAGGGACTGTAATACTTTTTACTTGTATTTATATCCCAAAACTTAGCACAGTCCCTGGCACATAGTAAGTGCTTAATAAGTACATGTTGCCTGTTGCCTTGTAGAGGGGGAAATGGCAAGCTTTGGCAACAGTAAGATACGAATGTAAGGGACAGTACAGAGTAGAAGATGATGCCAAGGTGGCCACCAACAAAGACAATAGGGAAGATGATGGCGCCCCTGGCAGAAATAGAGAAGTTTAGAAGAGAGGTGGGTTGGGGGAGTGGGAGGGAAAATGTAAAAAGATCTAGAGGAAGACTTTCAAGGGAAGACATGGGCAAGTATTGGATAGGATGAGAACATATGGGTAGGTGGCAATCAGCACTGTTGGAAGAAATCTTTACATTGAAGAGATCACAGATACACTGAAATATTGGATGATAATATAGATGGCACACTTGTCAAATTTTCAGATGACCTTCTACTTGGAGGAATAGGTAACACACTGGATGGCAGGACCAAGAGTATCTCAAGAGGCCAGATCCATGGGCCACATTCAATAAGATGAAATTTAATAGAAATAAATAACTGTAAATTCTTACACATGGTTAGTGGATTTTTTAGTGCAATAGTATTTGTGAAAAAACATCTGAGGGTGTTAGTGGGATACAATAATATAACATGGCAACCCTAAAAGTTATTGTTCTTAGGTTACATTAATAGTTCTAGATAGTCCCCCAGTACTTTGCCCTGGTCAGACCACATCTGGAATATTTTATTTATCTTTGACACCACGTTTCTGGAGACAATGATAAACTGAAGAGAGAGGGTAACAAGTGTAATGAAAAGGCTAGAAACTCAGGCATGCAAGGAGCAGTTAAAGGGGTCAGAATTGCTGAGAATGGAAAAGAGGAGGTTTTAGAGAGGATCCAAAAGGTACCCTGATACATTTCTAAGACTATCTATGGAAGAGGGATTAAAGGAATGTGGGAGCCACAAGTAAAAGTTGCAGAGAGGTAGATTGCAGCACTATATATATATATATATATATATATATATATATATATATATATATATATATATATATATATATATAGGGGGAGAGAGAGAGAGAGAGAGAGAGAGACAGAGAGAGAGAGAGAGAGACAGAGAGAGAGAGAGAGAGAGAGAGAGAGAGAGAGAGAGGGAGAGAGAGAGAGAGAGAGAGAGAGGGAGAGAGGAGAACCACTTCCAATTTAAGAAGGAAATCATTTGTATTTGAGGGATGTTATTATCACCTAGATTAATTAGGATGACATACTTGCTTATCAAAGAGGTCACTGAACCAACTATTTCAACATATGTTAGAATCACAGGATTTTAGAGCTGATATGATCAGCAGCCATCTAGTACAACTCATTCTCAAAAAAGAGTGCCTACCAAGGAATATAGCAACCTCCTGTTTGATAAACCCAAAGACCCCAGCTTCTGGGATAAGAACTCACTGTTCGACAAAAATTGCTGGGAAAACTGGTTAACTCTGTGGCAGGAATTAGGTATAGACCCATGCCTGAAACCGTACACAAGAATAAAGTCCAAATGCGTACATGGTTTAGGTATAAAGATTGATACCATGAATAAACTGGAGAAGCAAGGAATAGTGTATTTATCAGATTTATGGAGAGGGGAAGAATTTTTTTTCTAAAGAAACGATAGAAAGCATTATGAAATGCAAGATGGATAATTTTGATTACCTTAAACTGAAAAGTTTTTGCACAACCAAACTCAATGCATCCAAAATTCGGAGGGATGCAGTAAATTGGGAAAAAAATTTTACGGCTAAGCTCGGGGATAAAGGCCTCATTTCTAGAATATATAGAGAATTAACTCAAATATATAACCATACAAGTCATTCCCCAATTGATAAATGGTCAAAGGATATGAACAGGCAATTTTCAGGGGAAGAAATTAAAGATATCTATAATCATATGAAAAAGTGCTCTAAATCACTATTGATTAGAGAGATGCAAATCCAAACAACTCTGAGGTACGACATCACACCTATAAGATTGGCAAACATGACAGAACAAGAAAATGGTAAATGCTGGAGAGGATGTGGGAGAGTTGGAACACTAATTCATTGTTGGTGGAGCTGTGGGATCATCCAACCCTTCTGGAGAACGGTTTGGAACTATGCCCAAAGGGCTACAAAAATGTGCATACCCTTTGACCCAGCAATATCGCTACTAGGACTGTATCCCCAAGAGATTATAAAAATGGGAAAGGGTCCCACATGTACAAAAATATTTATAGCAGCCCTCTTTGTGGTAGCCAAGAACTGGAAATCAAGGGGATGCCCATCAATTGGGGAATGGCTGAATAAATTATGGTATATGAATGTAATGGAGTACTGTTGCGCCATAAGAAATGATGAACAAGAAGACTTCAGGGAGGCCTGGAAGGACTTATATGATCTGATGCTGAGCGAAAGGAGCAGAACCAGGAGAACTTTGTGCACAGCAACGACCACAGTGTGCTAGAGTTTTTTCTGATAGACTTGGAACTTTGTAATAACACAAGAACTTAATGGAAAAAAAAAATCCCAATGACGATTTACTAAGGCAAAATGCCTTCCACACAGAGAAAGAAATATGGAAGTCATTCGCAGAATGTAGCAGATCATGTTGTGTGTGTGTAGGTTTCAGTGTATTATGTTTTGATTTGTTGTATGATTTTTTCCATTTATTTTAGTGCGACTACATAGCATGACTATAGTGAAAATGTGCTTAATAGGAAAGTATATGTAGAACCTGTACAGAATTGTATGCTGTTGCAGGGAGGGAGGGGTGTAGTGGGGGGAAGGTGTGGGGGGGGTTAAAATCTTAATTTTTTAAGGAAGTGATTGTAGAACACTATAAAAAAATAAAGAGTGCCTACTCTAGTGTACACAATAATTATTCACCCAGTCTCTGGCTTGAAGACCTTCAGGGAGAGAAAATGACCTTTGTACTTCCTGAGCCAACCCATTCCACTTTTCCATTCTTATTGTTAACAAGCATTTATTTATTAAGAACCTAATATTAATATCCCCAAACACTGTGCTAGATACTAGAGACACAAATACAAAAATGAGATAAACTTTCACCTCAGAGAACTTACATTCAACTAGGGAAAGGATATGTTTACACGTAAGTAAAAACTAAGATTCTAACTGACACCCCTAAGGACTAGTGAGTATGGGGGTAGGGAAGCAGTGGTCTATCCTCATCTGGAAGATGGCTCGCAGACTTTCTCTTTTAATATAAAAGGGTTGCACCTCTGATCCACGTTAGGGTTGCTTCCATTTTCTAAATGGCTAGGGTAATGATTGTCTGAATGCCTTGCAATAGGGTTAGAAGGCTTACCTTTCTTATCTTTGTGTGGGATGTAGAAATCTCTTACCTATAGCAACCAGGATGCTACATATAAACTGCTTCACTTGGGCTGAAATGATTTTATTATCACAGTTTTGGAAACAAGTCATGACCTTTTTAACAGTTTAGCTCTGAGACATAAAAGAGTGAAATTGCAATGAATTAAATACATTAAGCAAAAAAAAAAAAGACCTAAAAGTCCTCCAAGGAGTTTTCTGTTTTCAGATATCTTGATCAATGGCAAGGCAAATGACCTTAAGCATCATGCACTTTTGGTGAAAGATAATAGAGCCTTTGCTTTAAGGAGTTATAGTTTTCAGGGGTGGAGCCAAGATGGGGGAGTAGAAAGACAGACCTGTAGAAACTCCCTCACATAGCCCATAAAATACATGTAAAAATGACTCTAAACAAATTCTAGAGCCACAGAAGCCACAAAGAGATTTCCAGCCCGACAGCCTGGAAGGCAGACAGGAAAGGTCTGTTGCAAAGAGTGGGGAGCAAAGTGTGAGTCAGTGTGGGCTGCACAGTGTGGCAGGGACAGGACCCAGAACAGGCTTCAGGGAACCACCAGCAGCAGCAGTTTCCCAATTGCTCAATCGCCAAAGACAGCTTCAAAGGTCAGTGAGAAAACTCCTTCACCCAAGAGAAGGGAACATGATCTGGACCACCAGCAGGAGCTACTGCAGCAGCAGAGTCCAATACCCCCTGGGGAATTCAGCAGCTTATCTGAATCTCAGCCCTGAAGGCAACTCTGAGGTGAGGAGGAACACTGATACAGTAGAGCTAGAGGCAGTTGTGGAGAGGGAATTCTACTTACAGATTCTGGGCAGAAAAGTTTTTGGTTGCTCCCAGACCAGTGTGCAGGCCAGGACAGGAGTAAACTCTTCTCCCTTAATTGTGCTACGTTGGAGGAACTGAGAACTTACAAGTCCCAGAGTATATCCCTCTCTTGACAAAGGACTCAAAAGTCAAGTTAACTGGCTGGTAAAATGCCCCCCAAAAAGGAAAAAAGATAAGACTATAGAAGGTTACTTTCTTGGTGAACAGGCAATTTCTTCCATCCTTTCAGATAAGGAAGAACAATGCATACTGTTAGAGGAAGTCAAGACTTCTTCATCCAAAACCTCCAAAATAAATATGCAATAGTCTCAGGTCATAGAAGAGCTCAAAAAGGATTTTGAAAATCAAGTAAGAGAGGTGGAGGAAAAATTGGGAAGAGAAATGAGAGAGATGCAAGAAAAGCATGAAAAGCAAGTCAACCATTTGCTAAAGGACACCCAAAAAAATGCTGAAGAAAATAACACCTTGAAAAATAGGCTAACTCAATTGGCAAAAGAGGTTCAAAAAACAGTGAGGAGAAGAACGCTTTAAAAAGCAGAATGAGCCAAATGGAAAAGGAGGTTCAAAAGCTCACTGAAGAAAATAGTTCTTTAAAAATTAGAATGGAGCAGATGAAAGCTAATAACTTTATGAGAAACCAAGAAATTACAAAACAAAACCAAAAGGATGAAAAACAGAAGATAATGTGAAATACCTCATTGGAAAAACAACTGACATGGAAAACAGATCCAGGAGAGAAAATTTTTAATTATGAGACTACCTGAAGGCCATGATCAAAGAAGAGTGTAGACATCATCTTTCATGAAATTATCGAAGAAAACTGCCCTGATATTCTAGAACCAGAGGGCAAAATACATATTGAAAGAATTTACCTATCACTTCCTGAAACAGATCCAAAAAGAGAAACTCTTAGGAATATTGTAATCAAATTCTAGAGTTCCCAGGTCAAGGAGAAAATATTGGAAGTAGGCAGAAAGAAGCAATTTGAGTATTGTGGATATGCAATCAAGATAACACAAGATCTAGCAGCTTCTACATTAAGGGATCAAAGAGCTTGGAATATAATATTCCAGAAGTCAAAGGAACTAGGATTAAAACCAAGAATCACCTATACAGCAAAGCTGAGTATAATACCTCAGGAGGGGAAGTGGTAATTCAATGAAACAGAGGACTTTCAAGCATTCTTGATGAAAATACTAGAACTGAATAGAAAAATCTGACTTTCAAACACAAAAATCAAGAGAAGCATGAAAAGGTAAACAGGAAAGAGAAATCATAAGGGATTTTTTAAAGCTGAACTGTTTACATTCCTACATGGAAAGATAATATTTGTAACTCCTGAAACTTTTCTCAGTATTTGGGTAGTTGGAGGGATGACACATACACAAACACACACACACACACACACACACACATATAGACAGAGAGCACAAGGTGAGTTGAATAAGAAGAGATGATATCTAAAAAAATAAAATTAAGGGGTGAGAGAGAGGAATATATTTGGAGGAGAAAGGGAGAAATGGATTGGGGCAAATTATCTCTCACAAAAGAAGCAAAAAACATTTTTTCAATGGAGGAGAAAGGGGAGGAGGTGAGAGGGAAAAAGTGAAGCTTACTCCCATCACATTTGGCTTAAGGAGGGAATAACATGCTCACCCAATTTTGTATGAAAATCTATCTTACACCACAGGAAAGTAGGGGAAAAAGAGACAAGTGGGATGGGGGGATGATAGAAAGGAGGGCAAATGGGAGGAGTAATTAGAAGTAAACACTTTCGGGGAGGGACAAGGTCAAAAGAGAGAATAGAATAAATGAGGGGCAGGATAGATGAAGGGAAAGATAGTTAGTCTTACACAACATGACTATTATGAAAGTCTTTTGCAAAACTACACATATATAGCCTATATTGAATTGCTTGCCTTCTCAGTGGGATGGGTGGGGAGAGAGGAAGGGAGAGAAGTTGGAACTCAAAGTTTTGGGAATGAATGTTGAGAATTGTTTTTGTATACAACTGGGAAATATGAAATACAGGTAATGGGGTATAGAAATCTATCTTTCCCTATAAGAAAAGAGAGAAGATGGGGCTAAGGAAGGGGAGGGGCGTAATAGAAGGGAGGGCAGATTGAGGAAAGGGGTAATCAGAATGCAAAGTGTTATGGGGTGGGGAAGGGGAGAGATGGGGAGAAAAATTGGAACTCAAAATCTTGTGGAAATGAATGTTGAAAACTAAAAATAAATAAATAAATGTGTGAAAAAAGGAGTTACAGCTCTCTTTTTACATTTCTAACAATGTTAATTCATCTAATCTGATAGCATTTGCAGTTTTAAGTTAATTTATTTTTGTTTTCAACATTCCTCCCATAAGTTTTAAATTTTTTTCCCCTTCCCAAGATGACATTCAATCTGATATAGGCCCTACATACACATTCCTATTAAACATATTTTCATATTAGTCATGTTGTATAGAAGAATTAGAACAAATGGGAGGAACCATGAGAAAGAAAGAAACAAAACAAAAGAACTGCATTCAGACACCATTGTTCTTTCTCTGGGTGTGGATGACATTTTCCATCATGAGTTCTTTAGAATTGTTTTAGGTCCTTACTTTGCTGAGAAGGGCTAAGTCTATCAAAATCAGTCATCACACACTGTGACTATTACTGTGTACGATGTTCTCCTGGTTGTGCTCTAACATTTGCAATTTTAAAATCCCTAAATGACATATCATTGTATACATTATGAACAGGGATATAGAACTACAGTAATTAGACAAATGCAAAAATGCATTTCAGTGTTCAAAGTTTTCTTGATTATGCTGCCCACAATTCTAGTAGTGTTTTTGGGTTGCTGACCCACTATTGACTCATTTTGAGCTTTTGGTCTACTAAAACCCCTGTACATTTTTTTAGACAAACTTATCTAATCATGCCTACCCATATTATTTCCTAAATTTTAGGCTTTATATTAATCCTTCTTATATTTCAATTAATTAGATTCAGCACAAAGTTCTACCTTACCAAGATCTTTTTAGGATCTTGACTCAATCATCTAGTGTTAGCTATCCTTCCCAAAACATGAACTATTCAGAGCTAAGCACAGATCCGTGGGACCCTCCACTGCAGACTACTTTTTAAGGCAAACACAAATTCCTAGATTACACCACCTTAGACCTCTTTCCAAAGTGGCAATGGACCATCAGTGATGAATCTTGAGTAGAGACATTCAACTAGTTCTGAATCTATCTAATTGCATTATCAACCATCACACATCTCCCTCCATTTTTCTATCAGAATAGCATAAGGAACTTTATCTAATTCATGCTAAAATCTTGGTAAACTGTATCCCTGCAGTATTCCCTTCTTTTATTGGCTTCATCATCCTTTCAGAAAAGGAAACAAAGTTAACCTGAAATGATCTGCTCTTGTTGACATGAGGCTGGTTCATCATAATTTGTTTCCTTTTCTAAATGTTCAAAAATGATTTCTTTAGTAAACTTGTTCCAGAATTTTGCCAGGAATCAAGATCATGCTCATCAACTTATCCTTTTTTTCATACTCCATTCTCTTCCCTTTTTTTTTTTGAAAATTAGACCTTTGCTCTTTGTTCCCAGCACCTTTTCCTCTTCTCCTAGATTTCTCAAATATAATTGACAGTGGCTTGGCAATTGTATTTGCCAGTTCTTTAAATATGCAAGGATGTAGGGCATTTTAGTCAAATTGCTTGAATTCATCAAATGCCGTTTGGTGTTCTCTTGCTGTCTACTTATTGATCCTGGGTATCAACTCCCTATTAACCATTATTGTTCTATCCTGTTCAATGCAAAGGTCATTCTCCTTGAAAGAAAGAGAAAGAAAGAAAGAAAGAGAGGGAGGAAGGAAGGAAGGAAGGAAGAGAGAGAAAGAGAGAGAGAGGAAGGAAGGAAGGAAGGAAGGAAGGAAGGAAGGAAGGAAGGAAGGAAGGAAGGAAGGAAGGAAGGAAGGAAGGAAGGAAAGGAGGGAGGGAAGAAGGAAGAAAGGGAAGGAGGAAGAAAGAAAATTTAAAACTGAGGAGCTCTGTTTTCTTTCTATTCTCAGTTATCACCTTCTCATCTACCCTAAGAAGCAGTAGTCCTCCCATCTTTAATCTTCCTCTTTCCCTAGCATAGATTTAGAAAATGCTTTTTTTTCTGTCCTTAGTTTTCCTTAGCTTTAGCTAAATCTCACTGTGCGAGCTGGTACTCCTGACACTATCCTAGGATATGCTTTTATACCCATTCTCTGTTATCTGGGCTTACATCCACCTTCTGCACAATTTTTTTTAAAAATCAAGCTGGTTGGTGAATTATTTTGCATCCACTTTCATCTCTTAAAATAACTCCCATTTTCTGTCATTAGATTTGTTTTACTTGTGTTTTTGGAATTTCTTTCTTGAGGGTTTCCTTATCTTACCTGAGTTGACTTCCCCTGTAGAATGAAATCTTGCCTGTCCTTCTCTGAACTCTTTGAAAACTGCTCTGTCACAGTCTTGAGTGCATATCAGGCTGTGCCTGACTCTTCTCTCCTCCTTTCTTACAAGTCTTAAGAGCTAAGGCTTTTATCGTTTCCACTCCTGCAGTTGGTTCTTCCCTTTCAACAATGTCAAGAATCAAGAAAGAAACCTGTGAGCAGTCAAAATAGTTATGACAAATCTAAGCAATAGGAGACCCTCTTAGGCCATCCCTTAACACATATTTACTCTTACTTTAAACATAATTTCAGAAAACTTGGTTACCTGGTTTCCCAATACATCACAAATTAAAAGCAGAAGATTAGGAAAAGGGTTTTTAGGGATGGCCCATTGTTTCAGTCAGAAGCAATACCTCAGCCTAAGATTGAAAGATAGGATAGAAAAATTGTACAAGGTCACAAGAGAAAAACATCCAAAAAATTTCTGAAGTTTTTCATGGGCCACAATTCAATGGGAGTCAGCAGTGTAATACAGCAACCACAAACAGGAAACAAATTTAGACTGTGTGAATAAAATTGGTAGCCTCAGTGTTCTCTGACATAGACCACAACTAGAGCGTTGCATTCAGTTCTGGGCAACACATTCTACAAGACTAGAGAGAAAGCAAAGGCTGTGTCTAAATTTAAGTATCTATCACATAGAAAACGATTACGCTTGTTCCCCTCTGCCCCAAAGGGCAGAATGCAGTGGGCAGAAGCAGTAATGACTTCTGTAATGAAGTAATGAAGTAATGAAGCAGGCTTATATGAAGCCGGGCTTCATATAAGGAAAAACTACCTTATAATTAGAGCTATCCCACAGTGGAAAGAGTGCTTTTTGAGGTATTGGGTTTCTTCTTACTGGTGGCCTCCAAACAAAGGATGACTACTTGTTAGGTATATTAAAAATGGGATTCTTGCTTAGGCATGAGTTGGACTAAATGATCTAGGAGGCTCTTCCTCTCACCTCAGATATTCTGTATTGTGAAGTTCTGCGTGAAGAAACAAGGGTCTGGATTTAATCTCAGTAGGCCCAAAGGATATTACTGTCTTGCAACACTGTAAAATAAATGATGTTCACAATGTTCTTTTATGTATTTTCTTGTATGTGTATTGTCAACAGAAGATTTCTATCTAAACATTTCAAATAAAAATATTTTTGCCCAAAATTCACACAGCTTCAGTTCTGTAAAGAGGGCCATTCATCAAAGATACTAAATACATGAAGTGTTACTGTAATTCTGTTGTTATATTTAACTAAAAAAAAACTTATGGATTTGGATCTCTTTTTTGTCCCAGGCTCAGACACATATAGAGAGTCTCCATCACATTGCAGAGGACTCTGTGAAAGGTTTATAGGAGGATAAATAGGAATAAATAGATTATAATCTGCATCCATGGAAGGAGAACCCATATTGAATAAACCACAGATCCACAAACTATTGGAGTACTGCAGTACTTCATTTTTAATTGGTGCTAGTTTTTAAAACTTCAATAATTTATTTTAAATTTTTAGCCAGATCAAAACCAAAAACAAAACCTTGAAATGCTAGGCTGGACAGTCAAATCACTCTTTCTTTTTTAATAATAGATTAGGGAAAAAAACAATTTCCACTTACTATTATATAGCATATTAATATTTGAAAAGCAATTTATATGCATTCTGATTTTGTCTTCAAAGCAACCCAGTGAGGTTGTTATCACATGAGGAAACAGGTACCCAGTAATTAAGTGATTGGGACAAGGTCACGTGACTAAAGTAAGCTTTTTCAATTTCTCCTTCCCTTTTGCCTCTACCTCAATATTTCAAAGGAAGAACACATTCTGTCTATACTGATAAAAGTATTTCATTGCCAGATTATCTTTTCATTTTTAGGTTAATTTTTTTTCAAAGGAAGATCCTCCTTCTCTCTCTCCTAACTCCTTTCCCTCACTGAGAAAACAGGAAAAACAAAATCACCTGCTACAAACTTGTAGGGAAAAAAAGGAAAACAAATTCCCATATTGTCCACCTCAGCCTTCATGTTGGGTCTATCACTTCTTTTGTGGTTGATCATTATGTTTATCAAAGTTCCTGAGCCATTAAAGTTGTTCACCTTTACAATATTGTTGTTATTATATAAATTGGTCTCCTGGTTCTGCTCGCTTTGCTCAGGATCAGTTCACACAACCTTTCCTATGTTTCTCTAAAACCACCCCTCCCATCATTTCTTCCATCACATTTGCATATCATAATTTGTTATTATCCCCCCAATTGATGGACACTATCAGACTAAAAATTTTTGCCATTGCAGATAGAGAGGTTCTATAAATATGTTTCCTACATGTGTGCTACATGTGTGACAAATTGTCAGTCCATTACTTGGATGAGCTCAGCTGCTTAAGTGAGTTCCACTAACTCACCAGTACAATTTTCCTTAGTTACTGTAGCAAGCATGTATTTGTTAAACAGCTTTGAAATATATTGCGAATGTTATTCAAGAGGTATGACTGATGAATAGCCAAATTATATAACCAGTCCTTTGTTAACAGTTACAGATTGCTTTGTGCTGCATAGCAACAAAATGACCCTCCAAAAAGTAGGCTAAGTTAGTACGTGGTCTATTTTGACCAATTTACGACATAACCATTTCAAACAGGCCCACGGATCTAGAGCTGAAAGGAACGTTGGAGGTTGTCTACTGTAACCGGCTCGTTTAATTTTTGTTTTTTTAATTTAAATAATTTATTTGTTTTCAATTTTCAACTGTCACTTCCTAACCTGTTCATTTTACAGATAAAGAAACTGAGGCCCAGTGAGGCTCAGTGATTTGCCTAAGGTCACACAGCCAGTGAGCAGCTAATTTAACAGATTTAGAACTTGAAGGGATCTAAGATTCCACAGAGAATGATTTTTTCCCTGCTCCATGCTCTCTTGAGTTTTAAGTAACCAACTTAAATAAGTTACACGAGTGTTTTCACAGACACTATCCAAAAAGAATTTAGTGTTCTTATTCCAGGATGATATCTTGTAGATATAACATATCTAAAATTAAAACCATCTTTATATAGGGGTTTTAAAATTAAAAGCATGTTAGCTAAAACAACTTCTTTCATTGAAGTAATATTTTTCAAACCAAAAATACCATTTTTCTATCCACACAATGAGTGTGCTAAAAGCTTTTCTCTGAATTTTACATTCTAGTGATCAATGAAGATGGGTTAGATTCTGCTCTTATTCTCTGTTTACCTGGCTTTAGGGAATTTTCAAAGTAGTCTTGTGGTTTTCTCTCTAACATTCAGAACTGCTATTTGAAATCCAACCCATAAGATCAGTGAAAAGGACCTGAAAAATTCTAAGAGTAATGTCATCAACCCAATGTATCATGATGAAAGGCCAGAAACTTTAGCAAGCTCATGAGACTGAGGGAGACTAATACCCTTAAACTGGCATGTAGCTAGAAGCTCATCAGTTGGGTAATGGATAAACAATGAATAAAGATGTCATATATTATCATTTCACAGTAATAAATAATATGACTAATTCAGAAGAACATGGAAAACCTTAAATGAACCGATGCAGAAGAAAGGAAAGAGAACTAGGAAAACAATATGTACAATGTTGTAAAAAGAAACAAGGAAACCGAAGTCTATGTAGTTATAATGACCAACTTTGACCCCAGAGCATAGGTGAAAAAGTGTACTTCTTTTCTCTCTTTGTCAAGAGTATGAAACACCATACACTGCCAGACACAGTTGATGTGTTGGTGGGTTAACTTTTTCCTTCTTTCTTAATGTTACAAAGGATGGTTTGTTGGTTGGTGGTATAGGGAGAGATGTAGTTGGATCTAAAAAAAAAGAGATGAATAAAAATATTTTTAATTGACATGTAGCAACCTTTTCTTAAAGCAGATAAAAATTGAGTGCCTTCTACTGCCTTTCAGAAATGAATGAATTGAATCTATCATAGTGTGCAGAAGACTGGATCAAACCCCTGCATTCAGAGTCAGGAGTTGTGCTTATTTGGTTGTGTTTAAAATAATAGAGGCACCAAAATATCATTTCCACAGATATAACATACTGTTTTTTTTCTAATTACTATGCCTCATCAATTTCTGAAATGGTTTGATTTAAAAATAAAATGATAGTATATATAAATGAAAGTATATAATAAAATGATAGTATATAAGCAAAATATGAGGCATATATGCCATTAGAGAATCTATAATGTAATAAAAATAGCTTATTGTGTCTTACAGTGACTCTGTTGGGTAATTTTTTTTTTCTTAATAACATACATCAGGGCATGGATGATGGCAACTCAGGGCAACTAAGAGCCCAGGGATAGTGGCACTACCTGAGGAGACAGGTAGATAAGCAAGGTTAGAGGAAGGGATAGATCAGAAGGCCAACAGCTTGGAAGGATCAAGGAAGTTCTATATGTCAGAATAAATAATGAATTTATATCCAGTGAATTAGTTAAAGTTTGAATGATTAGGATCCCCTATCCCACGATCAAAGAATTCCAATCTCAATCTAACATGACATACACTCAGGACTTTACTACAATTACAAAACACTCTTTAAAAAATAAAGACAAATAATTTGGAGAAATACTAATTATTCATCGTTGTGCTCTCTCAATATAATAAATTAATTACAGATTTAATGCCATACCAATCAAACTATTTTAGAGTACAAAGTAAATTAATAACAAAATTCTTTTGGAGGAACACAAGGTCAAAGGGAAACAGTGCGGAAAAGTAGGAATTAAAGTGTCCCAGCATTACCAAATAGCAAACTATATAATAACACAGTATTCATCAAAACAATTTGGTACTGGTTTTTTTAAAAAAAGAAGAGAAAGAGAAGTTTATCAGTGAAGCAGATTAGGTAGGCAAGACCCAATAGCATTCAAACATACTGGCTAAATGTCTGCTAAACCCAAGTTCCGTTACTGGGGCAAGGACTCCCTGTGAGACAAATGCTGCTGAGAAAACTAGAAAACAATGTGATAAATCAGTTATATCAGAATCTTAAACTATAGCTCCAAATGGACACATGAACTAAATATAAAAGGTTATATCATTAAAAAAAATTAGAAGAGAATGGAAGGAATTACTTTGTTCAACAATGGCTAAGGGAGAAATTCGTAAATAATGATTAGAGGTAATAATAGATGACAAAATAGATCATTTGGGGTATTTAAAATTGAAAAGCTTTTATACAAGCAAAATAATGCAATTAGAATTAGAAGAGCAGTTGAATAAGAAAAAATTCATGGTAAAATTTTCTAATAAAGGTCTGATATACAAGATTTATAAAGATTGATAGAAATACATAAGACCAAGAACCATTCTCCAAGAGACTCATAGAAATGCATAAGACCAAGAGCCATTCTCTTATACAAAGTGATCAAGATTATGAATAGGCAATTTTTAAATAAAGAAACACATGCCATCAGCAACTATGTGAAAGAATTCAACAAATTACTATTAATAAGAGAAGTGCAAACTAAAGCAACTTAGCAATCAGATTGGCAAAGATGACTAAAAAATAAAATAAACTGGAAAGGATAGAATAGAACCGGTACACAAATGCTCTCTTTATGGTACTGTGAACTCATTCTGGAAAACAACTTGGAATTACACCCCAAATTCAATCCATTGTAAGTATCCTTTGACTGAGAGCAATGGTCACTACTGGTCGTACCTCCTAAAGTTCTAAGAGAAAAGAAAGGAAAAACAAAGTGATAAGCATTTATCAAGCACTTATATGTTGGGTACTGAGCTAAGCACTTCACAAATACTATTTCATTTGATCCTTACAACAATCCTGGGAGGTAGGTGCTGTTATGATTCCTTTTTTACAGTGGAGGAAACTGAGGTAGAAGTTAAGTGATTTGCCCAGAATAATACAGGTAGCAAGTATTTGTGGCTAGTGTGGAATTCATACCTTTCCGACTCCAGGCTCAGTGCTCTTTTAAGCTGTTGCACTACATGCCATCATGGTGACCACTCCAGCACAATTTTTCAAGAAGGAATTACAAACTAGGCAAGCTTGAACCTGGACTTTTGACTTTGTTTCTTTTCTTAACATTATCTCCAAAGTGCCTCTCCACATCAAGTCACCATAAATATTTAGAGGTCTTGTTATTCCCAAAGTGCCCAAGGGAGCACATGCAAACTTTACTACTGTGTATTTGTAAAAATGTTCTATTGGTGCTCTTTTGCTTTTTTCATTTCTCTATCACTACTTACTTAATTATCTCCCCACAAGCTTTCCCTTATAATTAGTAAGTATAATCAAGCAAAACATGTCAACATATTGACTCTCTCTGAAAATGTATGCCTCATTTTATGCCAAGAAGTGGGAGGTATGCCTCATTACCTGTCTTTTGAAACCACAATTTGTTACTGGGTTGATCAGAGCTCTGAAGTTTTTTAAAGTTGTTTCTCTTTGCATTATTATGTAATTCATTATGTAAACTGTATTTTTAGTTCTACATTTCACTTTGTATCAGTTCATACAAACCTTCCCAAGTTTCTTTGACTCCTTCAAACTTGTAATTTCTTATGGCACAATAATGTATCATTATATTCTACTCTAAAACTCATGTGAGAGGAATCACCAAGATGAAATGTCTAAAAGTCATTTTTTTCCCACTTCATGAGAAGCCTTAGACTTATATGATGCCAACTGAGGTGCTGAAGGAAGAAAGAGGCAGGGGAGTCACCCCCTTTTAAAAAATTCACTGAGTTATCAGCTCTTCCTGCTCAATGATCAATAAAGGGACTACTTCATCATTCCCCAAGTGTCCTTTGATGCTGAGTCATCAGACTCAACCAAGAAGTTTTTCATTCCCAAAGCACCTCAGCCCTTATGTAACAAATATGATTGGTTGGAATTAGAAAGGGAATAGTTATGTATGCCCTGTTTGATTCCTATTACATTGAAAAGAAAATAAATATAAAGTGATTTCAGAGGTACCAGTAATTAGCAGACTGAAGCTGCCTGTTTTTCTATATCTTTGTGCTATTATCTATATCCTATATCTCTGGTCCTCTTTAAAAAATTAAATGATTTATTTATTTTTAACAATCAGTTCTTAAAATCTTTTGAGTTCCAAGTTCTCTCCCCTCCTTCCCCATCCATTATATGACATCAATTTTATATGTGAAATTATATAAAACATGTATCTATATTAACCATCTTGCAACAAAAAGGGGGGGACAAGAAAAATAAAGGGAAGAAACTATGTTTTAATCTACACTAAGACTTCATAGTTCTCTCTGAAAGTAGATGAAATTTTTCATCATATGTCCTTTGGAATTGTCTTGAATTATTGTCTTGATCAGAGTACCTAAGTCTTTCACAGTTAACCATCATTATAATATTGCTGTTACTGTATACAGTGTTCTCTTGGTTCTGCTCACTTCACTTTGCATCTGTTTATATGTCTTCCCAGGTTTTGTTCTGAAAACATTCAGTTCAACATTTCTTTTTTTTTCTCATTTTAAATAATATTTTATTTTTTCCAGTTACATGAAAAGCAATTTTTAAAACTTGTTTTTTTTTTAATTTCAAGTTCCAAATTTTCTCCCTCCCTTTCCTCTTCCTTCCCTGAGATGACAAGAAATTTGACAAAGGTTGTACATGTGCAATCATGCAAAATACGTTTCCATATTAATCTTGTTTTGAAAGAAAACAGATAAAAACACACACAAAAAAAATGAACGTGAAAAACAGTATGTTTCAATCTTCATTCAGACTTCATCAGTTATTTCTCTGGAAATAGATGGCATTTTTCATCATGAGCCTTTGCGATTGTCTTGGATCACTGAATTCATGAGAATAACTAAATCATTCCCAGTTGATAATTGGGTAATATTGCTGTTAGTGTGTACATGTTTTGGTTCTCACTTTACTTTGCTTCAGTTCATGTAAATCTTTTCAGGCTTCTCTGAAAGCATCCTGCTTATAATTTCTTATAGCACAATAGTATTTTATTACAATCATATACCATAACTTGTTCAGCCACTCCTCAGCTGATGGGCATTACATCAAATTCCAATTCTTTGCCACTACAAAAAAGAACACCTATAAATATTTTGTACAAATAGTCCCTTTTCCTTTTTTAATGAGATATAGACCTAGTAGTGGTGTTGCTGGGTCAAAGGATATGCACAGATTTATAGCCCTTTAGGCATAGTTCCAAAATATTCTCTAGAATTGTTGGACCAGTTCACAACTCCAATGACAGAGCATTAATGTCCCAATTTCCCCACATCCCCTCCAATATTTCTCATTTTCCTTTTCTCTCATATTGACCAATCTGATAGATGTGAAGTAATATTTCTGTGTTGTTTTAATTTACATTTCTCTAATCAATAGTGATTTAGAGCATTTTTCATGTAACTATAGAAAATATATTTTAACATGAATTTATAAATGAATATATAAATGAGTATAAATTTGATTTCTTCTTCTGAAAACTGCCTGTTCATATCCTTTGACCATTTGTCAGTTGGAGAATGACTTGCATTCTTATAAATTTGATTTAATTCTTTATGTATTTGAAATATGGGGCCTTTATCAGAGACATTTGCTGTTAAAAAAAACTTTTCCCCTAGCTTTCTGCTTTCCTTTCAATCTTTACAACACTGATTTTGTTTGTTCAAAAACTTGTAAATTTGATATAATCAAAATTACCCATTTTATATCTCATAATATTCACTATCTTTTCTTTGGTCATAAATTCTTTCCTTATCCATAGATCTGACACGTAAAATTTTTCATGCTCCCGTAATTTGCTTATATCACCCTTTTATGTCTAAATTATGAACCTATTTTGACATTTTAGGCTTTATCTAGTTTCTGCCAAACCCCTTTCCTGTTTTTCCAACAACGTTTATCAAATAGTGAGTTCTTGCCCAAGAAAAGCTTGGTCTTTGGGTTTTTCAAACACTAGATTAATATGGTCATTTACTATAGCATATTATGTAAATAATCTATTCCACTGATCCACCACTCTATATCTAGCCAGTACCAGATTGTTTTGATGATTATTGCTTTGTAATGTAGTTTGAAATTTTGTACTTCTTGGCAACCTTCCTTCACATTTTAAAATTTGATTCTCTTCATATTCTTGACCTTTTGTTCTTCCAGATGAATTTTGTCATTATATTTTCTAGTTCTATAAAACAATTTTTGGTAGTTTGGTATTGCACTGAATAAGGAAACTAATTTAGATAGAATTGTTGTTTTTATTATATTGGCTCAGTCTACTCATAGCAATTAATACTTTTCCAACTGATTAGGTCTGATTTTATTTGTGTGAAAAGTGTTTTGCAATTGTTTTCATACAGTTCCTGTTGTCTTGGCAGGTAGACTCCCAAATATTTTATATTGTCTACAGTTATTTAAATAGAATTTCTTTTTCTATCTCTTGCTGTTGGACCTTGTTGGTAATATATAGAAATTATTTATGTGGTGTTTATTTTATAGCCTGCAAAATGGCTAAAGTTGTTAATTATTTCAGGTAGTTTTTTAATTGCTTCTCTAGGATTCTCTATACCGTCATATCATCAGCAAAGAGTGAAAGTTTTATTTCTTCATTGTCTATCCTAATTCTTTTGATTTCTTTTTCTTTTCTTATTGCTAAAGCTAGCAATTCTAGTACAATATTAAATAATAATGGTGATAATGGGTGTCCTTGCTTTACTACTGATCTTATTGGAAAGGCTTCTAGCTTATCCATATTACAGATAATGCTTACTGATAGCTTTGGATAGATACTACTTATCATTTTAAGGAAAGCTTCATTTACTAATATGCTTTCTAGTGTTTTTACTAGGAACAGGTGGTGTATTTTGTCAAAAGTTTTTTTCTGCATCTATTGAGATAATCATATGAATTCTGTTGGTTTTATCATTGATACAGTCAATTATGCTGATAGTTTTCCTACTGTTGAACTAATTCTACATTCTTGGTATAAATCCCACCTGGTTGGTATAAATCCCCCCTGGTCATTCGTATATATCTTTGTGACATATTGCTGTATCTTGCTAGTATTTTATCTAAAATTTTTGCAGTATTTTTCATTAGGGAAATTGACCCATAGATTTCTTTCTCTGTTTTTGCTCTTCTTGGTTTAGTATCAACCCATATTTGTGGCATAAAAAAATTGGGAAGGACTCTTTCTTTGCCTATTTCTCCAAATAATTTATATAAAGCATTGGAATTAATCATTCTTTAAATATTTGGTAGAATTCACTTTGATAGAATTAATCTAGTCCTGGGGATTTTTTCTTTGGAAGCTCATTTATGGGTTTGTTCAATTTCTTTTTCCAAGATAAAGTTAAGAATTCTATCGCCTCTTCTATTAACCTGGTCAATTTATATTTTTAAAAAATATTTATTCAATTTATTTAGATTGTTAGATTTATTGACCTATAATTGGGCAAATGGTTTGTAATAATTGTTTTAATCTCATATCCATTGGTGGTGAATTCATCTTTTACATTATTTATGCTAGTTATTTCATTTTCTCCTTTTTTCTTCTTAAATTAAATTAACCAGTGACTTATCTATTTTGTTGTTGTTGTCATTGTTGTTTCCCATAAAACCAGCTCCTGGTTTTATTATTAGTTTAATGATTTTCTTACTCTCAATTTTATTAATCACTCCTTTGATTTTCAGGATTTCATGTTTGGTATTTGAGGATTTTTAATTTGTTTTTTTTTTCTAGTTTTTTAAAAATTACATACCCAATTCATTGAACTGATCTTTCTCTTTTTTGTTGATATGTTTAGAGATATACATTTTCCCCTAAGTACTGCTTTGACTGTATCCTATAAATTTTCATATGTTGTTCTATTGTTGTCATTATCTTGAGTGAAATTACTGATTGTTTGTATGATTTTTTCTTTGACCCACTCATTCTTTAGGATTTGATTATTTACTTTTGATTAATTTTTCATCTCTATTTCCTTAATTGATGTAATTTTTATTGCATTATGATCTAATATTTCTGTTCTGCCTTTGGTCGTAAAGTTTTAATACCCTAATACATGATCAATTTTTGTGTAAGTGCCATGTACCACGAAGAAAAAGGTATCCCTTTCAATCCCCTTTCAATTTTCTCCAAAGATTTATCATATCTAACTTTTATAAAATTCTTTTTACTTTCTCAACTTATTTTTTGTTTATTTTGGTTAGATTCATCTAATTCTGAAAGGAGCAAGTTGAGGTCCCCTACTAGTATGGTTTTACTGTCTATTTCCTCCTATAACTTATTTAACTTTCCCCTTAATAATTTGGATACTATACCATTTGGTGCATATGTCTCTAGTACTGAGATTACTAGCATATTGGTACCTTTTAGCAAAATGTACTTACCCTGCTTATCTCTTTTAATTAGATCTATTTTTACTTTTGCTTTGTCTGAGATCATGATTGCTACCCCTGTTGGTTTCAGGCTTTTTTTTTTTTTACTTCAGCAGGAGCATAATATATTTTCCCCCAGCCCTCCACTTTTACTCTGGGTCTCTCTGTTTTGTGTTTTTTTTGTAAACAACATATTGTAAGATCCTTGTTTTTAATCTGTTCTGGTGTCTGATTCTTTTTTATGGGTGAGTTCATCCCATTTCTATTTGCAGTTATGATTACTATTTATTTCCTTCCCGCCAGCTTTCCCCTTCTGTTTAGCCTTCTTTTTTTCTCTCTCCTTTCCTCCTATACCTCCTACTTCCCTGTGGGGTAAGATAGATTTCTACACTCAGTTGAGTGTTTACGTTATTCCCTCTTTGAACCAATTCCAATGAGAGTAATATTCAAGCATTACCTGACACCATCCCCCTTCTCCTCCGCTGTAAAAGTTCTTTTATGCCTCTTGTTATGTGAGATAATTTACCCCATTCTACCTCTCCCTTCCCTTTTCCCTCAGTGCATTCTCTTTTCTCACTTAACTATAATTTTGCATATCATTCCATCATAGTCAATTCAAACCTATGCCTTGTGTCTGTATAAACTCTTTCTAATCACCCTAGTAAAGAAAATGTTCTTAGGAATTACAAGTATTACCTTCTCATGTAGGATGTAGACAGTTCAACCTTACTGAATCTCTTAAGATTTCTTTTTCTTATTTACCTTTTTATGCTTTTTTTGAGTCTTGTGTTTGAATGTCAAGTTTCCTATTCAGCTCTGGTCTTTTCATCAGAAATGCTTGAAAGTCCCCTTTTTCATTGAGTCCATTTTTCCCCCTAAAGGATTATACTCAGTTTTGCTGAGTAGATGATTCTTGATTGTAATCCAAGTCCTTTAATGTAAAAGCTGCTAAACTTGTGTGATCTTGACTGTGTGGTTCCATGATATTTGAAGTGTTTCTTTCTGACTTCTTGCAATATTTTCTCCTTGATCTTGGAGCTCTGGAATTTGGCTGTAATATTCCTTGGAGTTCTCATTTTGGGATCTTTTTCAGGAGGTGATTGGTGGATTCTCTTGATTTCTATTTTATGCTCTGATTCTAGGTTATCAGAGAAGCTTTCCTTCATAATTTCTTTTTTTAAATTAAATTTATTTATTTAACTTTTTTACATTCATTTTACAAAATTTTGGGTTCCAAATTTTCTCCCCATTCATCCCCTCCCCCCACCCCAATAGCAAGCATTCTAATTTCCCCTATCACCAATCTGTCCTCTCTTCTATCATCCCTCCCTTTTCTTGTCCCCATCTTCTCTTTTGTCCTGTAGGGCCAGATAACATTCTATTCCCCATTAACTGTATTTCTTATTTCCTAGTAGCAAGAACAATACTCAACAGTTCCTAAAACTTTGAGTTCCAAATTCTCCCCATCCCTCCCTCCCCACCCATTCCCTTTGGGAAGGCAGGCAATTCAATATAGGCCATATCTGTGTAGTTTTGCAAATGACTTCGATAACAGTCGTGTTGTGTAAGACTAACTATATTTCCCTCCATCCTATCCTGCCCCCCATTGTTTCTATTCTGTCTTTTGATCCTGTCCCTCCCTGAGTGTTGACTTCAAATTGCTCCCTCCTCCCATTCTTCTCCTCATTGGCTTTTTGAACCTCTTTTGCCAATTGAGTTAGTCTATTTTTCAAGGTGTTATTTTCTTCAGCATTTTTTTGGGTCTCCTTTAGCAAGGTGTTGACCTGTTTTTCATGCTTTTCTTGCATCTCTCTTCCCAGTTTTTTCCTCCACCTGTCTAACTTGATTTTCAAAATCCTTTTTGAGCTCTTCCATGGCCCGAGCCCATTGAATATCTATTTCGGATGTTTGGAATACAGAAGGCTTGACTTCTATGTCTTTCCCTGATGGTAAGCATTTTTCTTCCTCATCCAAAAGGATGTGAGGAGATATCTGTTCACCAAGAAAGTAACCTTCTATGGTCTTATTTTTTTCCCTTTTCTGGGCATTTTCCCAGCCAGTTACTTGACTTCTGAGTTTCCTCACCACACCCACCTTACCTCCAGTTACACCCAGCTAGTGCTTGGGGTCTGAGATTCAAATGCTGCTTCCCAGTCTCAGGTCTTTCAGTGGGGGCCAGGCTGCTATTCAGTGTGAGATTAAGTTCAGGTGCTCGGTGGTGGCAGGGCCACCACACAGGGTCAGTTCCCTCAAGGGGTTTATGCAGAGATCTTCAACAATGGATCCAAGCTCCTGCGTACTTTGGGAACCCCTGTCCACTGCTGCCTCCTCTGCTGCCCCCCAAGGGGATCTGGGTTATGGAGACACCTTGCTCCCCTCTTGGCCAGCCAAAAAGACTCTTTCACTGACCTTTGGTGCCTGTGGGAGGAGGGACCTGCTCGGCCACTGGAAATTCTGTCCCTGAAGCCTGCTTGGATCTGCTCCTCTTGGTGCCCTGTGGCAAGGCAGGGCTGGGCTCTGCTCCAGGTCCAGTGTGTGACAGACCTTTGGTGTCGGTTTTTCAGGGCTCTCTGGAACAGAAATCTCCTCCACTCCATTGTTGTGTGGCTTCTGCTGCTCCAGAATTTGTTGGGAGTTCTTCTTTACAGGTATTTTATGGGCTGTGGGTTAGGAGCTAGCATATGTGCATCTTTCTACTCTGCCATCTTGGCTCCTCCTCCTCCTTCATAATTTCTTGAAAGATAATGTTTAGGATCTTTTGTATCATGGCTTTCAGGTAGTCACATAATTCTTAAATTGTCTCACCTGGATCTATTTTCCAGGCCAGTGGTTTTTCCAATGAGATATTTCACATTTTCTTCCATTTTTTTTTCATTCCTTTGATTTTGTTTTATTGTTACTTAATGTCTCATGGAGTAATTAGCTTCCATTTGCCCAATTCTACTTTTTAAGGAGTTCTTCTCCTTGGTAAATTTTTGTACCTATCATGTTAGCCAATCTGGTAGGTGTCAAGTGGTACCTCAAAGTTGTTTTAATTTGTAGCTCTCTAATCAATAGTGATTTAAAACATTTTCCTGTATGATTATAAATTGTTTTGATTTCTACTTTTGAAAATTGCCTGTTCAAATCCTTTGACTAGTTACCAATTGGGGAATAGCTCTTATTTTTATAAATTTGACACATTTCCCTATATATTTGAGAAATGAGGCCTCTATCAGAGAAACTTGCTGTAAATTTTTTCCCCCAGTTTCCTGTATTCCTTCTAATCTTGACTTCATTGGTTTTGCATGTACAAAAGTCTTTCAATTTAATGTAATCAAAAATTTCCATTTTATTTCCTATGATCCTGCTTATCTCTTGTTTGGTCATAAATTCTTCCCTTATTCATAGACCTGACAGGTAAAATTTTCATGCTCTCCTAATTTGCTTATGTCACCCTTCTATGTCTAAATCATGTACCCACTTTGACATTATCTTGGTATATGATGTGAGATGTTAGTCTTTGTCTAGTTTCTGCCAAACCACTTTCCTGTTTTCCCAACAATTTTTATCAAATAGTGAGTTCTTGCCCAAGAAAATCTTGGGTCTCTGAGTTTATCAAGCACTAGGTTACTATGGTCATTTACTACTGTGTATCATGTACCTAATCTATTCTACTGATCCTCTACACTACTTCTTAGCCAGTACTAGATTCTTTTGATGATTACTGCTTTGTAATATAGTTTGAAATCTGGTCCTCCTAGGTCACCTTCCTTTACATTTCTTCTTTGCATTGATTCCCTTAATATTCTTGCCCTTTTGTTCTTCCAGATGAATTTGGCTATAATTTTTTCTAACTCTGTAAAATAATTCTTTGGTACTTTGATTGCTTTGTCCTGAGCAAGTAAATTAATTCTCTGCAGCCCTCTTAACAAAAGTGTAACAAGTCCCAACTGGTACTAAAAAATCCCAATTCCCTTGAGTTGCCTCTTCTGTTGGCCAACTTACTGAATTGACTGACTTTACAACTTGTGCTAAAATAATAATTTATTTAAAATAGAAAGCATTGTTATATTCAGAAACAACAAACAACTGATAATGTGGAAACATAACCAACATTTAAAAATCTGCCCTCTAAATTCCTCCTCTACTCTCCAGGTTTTAATTTGCATTTCTCTAATCAGTAATGAATTAGAGCATTTTTTTCATATGACTGCCTGTTCTTTTAGCTGTTTATCAAAGGGAGAATAATTCCTATTCTTATAAATTTGACTCAGTTCCTTATCTATTTGAGATATGAAGGAAAACCACATGACCCAATTACTACATCTGAGTAGATATGAAGTATTTCACATCCGCAGAAAGAGCAAGGAAGTGTGTTTCATCATTTTTTCTCCTGCACCAAGAGTGATTATTTCTCTTACAGTTAATCTGCCTTTTAGTTTTTTTTTAATTTATACTAATGTGAATATTATTCCGAATCTGCTAACTTAACTGAATCCATTCATGTCTTCCAATGTTTCTCAGAATTCCTTATATTCATCAATTCCTATGGCATAATTGTAATCTATCACATTCATAAAATATAATTAGTTCAGTCGTTTACCAGTTTATGGGCACACTTATTGTTGCCTGTTTTTTTTTAATGTCATATCTGTTTCTGATTTAGAAAATTTTATTAGTAGAAAGGAAGCAGAAATAAGGACAGTTACGAGATAAATATTGAAAAAGTAGCCCAGAGAGAAAAGACAGAGTAAAAAGACCCAAAAAGAACTGTTTCCAAGCAGCTAATTTGCATATGCATAATTTGCATGTGAGTCTCCAAGGCTGATTGCTGAGAAACTTAATACCTAGAGCTATTTGCTGAGGGTGGGATAAATGTATATTAATATATATTGCTTAGTTGTGTGTCAGTTTGTAGAAATGTGAATTTTGGTTTCTTGTCATGAAATAAAGATGAGTGGTTTCACACAAGAGACCCCACATGAGATCAACAGTATTGATCAAAAACCAAATCTCCAAATGGGCCAAAACAGATATCAGAGTAGGGCCTAAGAAGAATCCTCAGAGGTAGGACCAAGAGATAACTCAGATCAGTTCTGGGAACAGACCTAAGAACTTGCATTGCCATCTGCTGCTTGAGATGAAAATCCTTCAGAGCCAGGCCAAGGGAACAGACAAGAAAAAGCTCTGCAGTTCCTAGGCTCAGGATTTCTGCTGTAATAGAAATGCTTAACATTGCCTGGGCAGTCCACAAGAAGTTAACAGCCCTGTCTACCACTATATGGTCATGTAGACTACTCCTGAAGTGGACAAAGGAAATCAAAGCCCAGGGAACATGTAATCCATATTCATGTGCCTCTTTGCTATGGTTCTATAAGTTTATACTCATTCTCCCTACAATGGACACTATATGCATCAGTTAAAAATAAATAAATAAATATCTCCCATGTTTTTTAGTGGAATGTCATGATATAATTTTTCTTCTAACATTGCCTTCTGTTTATTTAATATTTCTGATTATGAGTTAATTCAGCTGGCTAATTCATTAAATGGGATGCACACTGGTGGAGTTCAAGAGCTATAGTGTATGGTAGTGGGAGTATATTTACCCCCTTTATATTGCCCCTAGAAGCCCAAGAGAGTGAGTTGTAGCAATAGTCACCTTCTCTGAGTCAGTCTCCTTAATTAGGACAAAGGCCCAAAGAAAGAATTTTCCTTTTGACCCAATCTTAAATTTTTCATTACAAATGAAACAAAAAAGACAAAATCAAGTTGTAAATAAATGGAAGAATGGCTCATGGTTTCTCCTTGGGGAAGCAATTAAAAGAGTTAGTGCAGCTAGTTTTATAGCTCATTCAAAGGCAAAAGAAACATCATTTTATGAGTCATTTGATAATCTTATGGAGGAGGATGGTGAGAGATTATTGAGCAATATTTTCCCATAAAATAGAGAGGAAGGGAAAACAAGTTTATAGAAAGCTTGGTGAGTGACTCAACTAAGCTAAATCATCCTAAACACAATTAAGGATGAAACTGGAAGGAGAACAAAAAACACACGCAAAAAAATAGAAAGATGCATCAAGATTTCTATATGAGAGTGCCATCTCCAGAGGTCTACCATGATCCTATAAGGCTTTGGCATCAAAGGAACTCTGAGTCAAGAAATGTGTACAGAGAGGTACCTTTAAATTTAGATTTTTTTTTTAAAGAAGAAAGGAAGACGGAGGAGGGAAATGACAACAAGAGGAAGCTTCCCTCAGGATGCATGTAATCCCAACCTGATTGGTCAACCTTGACGGTTTTTTCTTCCTGATTTTTCCTGTGATGTCAGTTTTTCAATCATGAAGGCATCAAGCCTATTGCAGACTCTAAGTTTGTACCTGTATCTGTTGGGGGAAAGATTTTAGGCTCAATGACCTTTTCTACCTACCCTGAATAGATTTCACCTCTTCCAAAAGACTCAGTTTCCTGTGACAGGAAATGATGATAACTCAGATGCAGATTCAATGTCTTCCCAGTATTCATCTGATTGACAGGTCCTCTCACTATATTTGTTCCCTAGCTCAGACCGCTGTGAGCATCATGGGAAGTGAAAGTAAGGGATGTGGATTTTCTCTATGGTCAATAGGTTTCTTTGACAAAGGGAAAGGTTTGAGTAATTTGCTTTTGATGTATTTTCCTTATATTATACTGCATTTTAGTTTCAAGTAAATTGTCTTTTTTCATCACTATAATGTGATATACAGCCAATAAAAAAATTGTTTGGTTTTTACAGAGAGGATTCACCATGGGAATGGGGATTATTAAACTGAGCAAAAAGGAACCCAAGCTAGGTTTTAAGATCCTAGAAGTGGTAGGTTATATACATAAAGCAGATTATTTTCCCTGTCAATGATAGTGAAGTCACCACATTTAGAATCAAGTCTCATAAACTTCTATATGATGCTAGGAAAAATGGAAATCATACTAAAGAAAATAACAAGGTGAAGAACAGTTAGATCAAGCCAAAAATGCTCCATGGGGGATACAACACAATTTGGAGGGCACTGAAGAATTAATTCTCAAGATACTTGAAAAGAAAAAAAAAGGATATAAAAGATTTGAAAAAAATTTCATTCTCCCCTCAAAAAACATCAACAATTGCTGACCAATTTCAATTTTTTTAATTAAAGGTTAATGATGGTCTGAGAAGAGGGCAAACTTTCTCAAATGATATTCTGAGCAAGTCATTTCACAGCTTCCATTTTCCTCTATATAATATGAGACGGCCAGATTCAAAGGTCTCTGAGGTCTCTTCCAACTCTAAATCTATGATTTTATGATCCTACATTTTTACATCAAGGTGTAGAAAATATAAGCTGTCACTGTGCTAGTCATTTGCTGACTAGTTTCTTTTAAGAATTTGATTGGGTAGACTAAAACACTCCTTTAAAGGTTCTCTTATGCCTAAGTCAAAATCATATGACTCCTTGAAAGATGTAACAACAGTAACTCTCTTCAACAATCCTCTGATTATTATTATCAGGTGAGGCATAAAATTCTGAAGTATGCTCATCAAAGGTGTTAAACATTGTAGAAAATGTTGGTGCCAAATCCAAATGAAAGAAGGATTCTCTATAAATTATAAAATCTTCCAGGTGCTCCTGTTTGTGGAACACATTTTACTGATTATTTCAAGCTCCAAAATAGTACAGCCTCTCTTTAGTGAGATCTACAATTGCTCAAATGAACTTGGTCTAATTAGTCACACAGGAGAAATCAAGCCGATAAAAAATGCCTGTTGTCCAGATTATAATGTACAGTTAGATGATAACTAATTGAGTGGGTTTATCAGTACACTTTTTTGGACAGACACTGTGGTTGAACAGTGAGTTGGGTCCAGAATTGAAAGGGAGGAAGAGAAGGGGCCAGATTACCTTTGGGGAAGTGTTACTCTTTGAATGATCTCAAGTTTCTCCTTAAAACAAAAGTTGATTTAAGAAAAGATATAGTATTATTCTATTGACACTGTATGTCTTCAAATCACAAAATACCACTTTCTCCATAGAATTTCAAGTTGATGGTCAATAGAGAGTGATTTGGAGTGGGTTATACCATTTTGCCGATGAAGAGTTGTTCAAGAGAAATGAGGTAAGGGATGCTGGTAGAGAGGTGTGACTGAAAAACATGTGTCTCCATCTGGAGAAAAGTAGGGAGCAGCTTCTGGGAGAATCATGATCTAATGGGAAGGGAAGTACCTTGGAGAGAGTGGAGTAGGCATGGACATTCTATAACTTGTTTCAGTCAGATATTGATGAGGAGACTTTTTTATTGGTTGTGAAGGCATTCAGAAAGGCTTGGTAAATTCAACTATGGTCTCTAGGTTTGTGACTTGGAAATATTTTCATTATATAAAGATTTCTCTTATGATCTAATTTATCAGAGTTAATTTCACTTACCTTACAAGGTCATTATAAGGATCAATGAGATAATTTTTGTAAAAAGTTCTTAGTACATGTGGTACCTGGCATATTATAATAAACATTAAATAAATATTTATTCCCTTATTCTTTCTATCTCTATTATGATTACTATTAACCTTTATAAAGCAAATTTAAGGGAAAGAAATTGATGCTACCAAAAATAATATCATTTTCCTACAACAGAATCTTGCACAGCTTTAAAGATAGCCAATTCAAATGTCAGGGAGTGGTACAGGTTTTCAACTGATATCTGATTTAAAGGAAAATACGTTTAAAAAAAAAAGAAAAGGAGGCAAGAGGGAGAAGAGAGGGCAGGTGGCTGATTTCCCTGACAAGAAAATGCCAGATTGCATCTATTTTTTATCACATTTTCTGGAGGAGGATTTTTGCTTCTCACCACCTCCCTTCATCTAGACTTGAGATTCCAGACCTCTAACAAATACAGCTGCTTTTCTTGGCATCTCTCTCCTCCACTCCACCCTTCCCACCTTTCATTCCTAGATGAATTAGCATCCTGTTACAGCTTGGAAATGGTGTGCCCCATTAAACGTTACTCCATGGGGGTGTTAGAAGTCAGAACTGATGATGGACTTGTATGCTTTGTTGAACTGGAGGGGATGAGGTAAGACACCATCCTTTTGTTCCTCAGGGCAGCACCATCCCAGTTGCTTATCAATCATTGTCAGAATGCTGTGTCTCTAGAAATCTTTTTGAACAGAAATTGTGAGAAATTTCTCAGTCTTTGGAATATAATCAGAAAGTTGGGTCTGATTTATTCTACTGGCTTATATCTACTTGGTACTGTCCCAAGGCTAGCAAATACCGATCTCTTGCTCCTTTAATCTCTGTTATTAAAAACTAGTATCTGTCTTTTATAAATCCCCTTCCCCTGCTCTCCATCTCCTGAAAATTTTATCCTCGTCTGCCTTGGTTCTATATCTCCCCAATTCTTATCCTCCTCTGCTCATCCCATGCCACCCAAAAAGGTCCTTTATCTTTACATTTTTCCCCTAGGCTCTTTCAACCTCAGTTCTACCTGAAAACTGGATTTTCTCTGAAAAAAGATCATTTCCTTCAACAAACTTTGCAAATCTCTTCCCTCTTCTTCTATGTCCCTTAATGCTTGGGGCCAAGAGGATTTAACTTGTTCCTCTTTCCCCCACTGCCATTTCCTAGTGATGATAATGATTTCATATAGCATTTATGTAGCACTTTAAGGTTTGCAAAGTACTTTACAAATATTATATCATTTTATTCTCACAACAAACATAGCTACTATTATTATTTTCATTTTACAGATGAGAAAACTATGGCAGGTTGAAGTTAAGTTTCTTGCCCAGGGTCACACAGCTATTAAGTGTCTGAGGCTGGATTTGAACTCTAGTCACCAACTAAATACTAGATATGCAACAATATTTCCACTTATCAAAGTCCAAACTATTTTGACCAACTACCACCACTAGGGCAGGGAAGAGAGCCCAGTGAAGTAGCAAAGAGTCCTTACGGAGAAAGAGTGGGAGGTGCCACTGTCACCTCCCTGTTGACTCAGATGTGCTCAACAGAAGTGCCCCCAGACTACCAATCCTGCTTCCAGCCTAGCCCCCTAATGCCACTGTGTGGGGAAGCAACCCTTGAGAAGGTACAATCTGGTAAATGCGTCTTCAGGCTCTACATCTACCTCCCTTCCTTCATCAACCACAGTTACTGAAGACCCAGAGAAGAAAGCTCTTAACATCCAAGTCCTTGGCCCTGTCAAACGGTTTATAATCCCAAATAGAAAAGGTCAATCTGGAGCACAGCCAAGATGGCAGAGTAAAGACAGAAACTCACCTGAACTCTCCCTCAAACCCTTCCAAATATGTTCTAATAATGACTAAACAAATTCTAGAGCAACAGAACCCACAAAAGATGGAGTAAAACAATTTTCTAGCCCAAGACAACTTGGAAAGTTAGAAAGAAAGGTCTGTTGCACCAGGGTGAGAGAGTAAGACAGTCCAGCATTGACTGAGTGCCCTAAACCAGGAGCAGGCCTCAGGAAGATTGAACCAGTGGCAGCAGTGATGATGTCTAGACTGCTCAGTCCATAGATACCAAAGATAACTTAGAAGGTAAATAGGAAAGGTCTATTGCAACTGGGTGTTAGTGGAGCATAGTCTGGTGCAGGCCATGCCAGCACAATCCTAGCCTCAGCAAATCAGGAGTAGGCCTTGGGAGCTACCAAATAAGCAGTGGCAGTACTTGCTTCAGGAGCCCTCAACCCACAGATGGTAAGGGGGTCAAACAATTGGTCAGAAAGAGATTATAGGGGTCTCTTTCTAGCACTGAGCAAGACTCTGTTGCTTTGTCAATACTTGAAATACAGCTGTAGTCCTAGGTAACAGTCCCAGAGTGAGGAGGAACACTAGCACACCAGAGCTTGCAGCCACAGTAAAATGGGGACCCTCTTCACAGTTCTAGGGCAGAAAAGAGTGCTTGTGGTCAGTCACAGATCAGAGCATAGGCCCGGAGAGCAGTAAACACATCTTTTTAGATCATATCACCTTGGAAAAACTGAAAACTTAGTATCTCTTAAAACAGCTGCACAAAACTCCTGAAGTTTGGGACAGTGCACGCACCTCCACCCTGGAAGCAAAGCCTTATTTTAACAAAGAGTTAAAAGTCAAGAAATGTGTTGGGAAGTACCATCCTATTGACAAAGGATTCAGAAGTCAAGTAATTGATTGGGAAAATGTCCAAAAAAGGGAAAAAAATAAGACCATAGAAGGTTACTTTCTTGGTGAACAGGTGTCTCCTTCCATCCTTTCAGAGGAGGAAGAACAAGGCATACTGTCACAAGAAGTCAAGGCCCCTGCCTCCAGTGCCTCCAAAGGGAATTTAAACTGAGCTCAGGCCATGGAAGAGCTTGAAAAGCAAGTTAGGAGCTTGCTAAAGGAAAACCAAAAAAATGCTGAGGAAAATAACACCTTTAAAAAGAGGCTAACTCAACTGAAAAAGAGGTCCAAAAAGCCAATGAGGAGAAGGAGGCTTTAAAAAGCAGAATTAGCCAAATGGAAAAGAAGGTTCAAAAGCTCACTGAACAAAATAGTTCGTTGAAAGAGAGACTTGTTCAGGGAAATGAATGACTATGAGATAAACCAAGTAGTTAAAAAACAAAACCAAAAGTTTGAAAAAATAGAAGATAATGTGAAACATCTCATTGGAAAAACAACTGACTTGGAAAATAGATCCAGGAGAGACAATTTAAAAATTATGGGACTACCTGAAAGCCATGATCAAAAAAAGAGCCTCGACATTATCTTCCATGAAATTATCAAGGAAAACTGTCCTGATATTCTAGAACCAGAGGGCAAAATAAATATTAAAAGAATCTACCCCTCACCTCCTGAAAGAGATCCAAAAAGAGAAACTCCTAGGAATATTGTGGCCAAATTTCAGACTTCCCAAGTCAAGGAGAAAATACTGCAAACAGCTAGAAAGAAACAATTTGAGTACTGTGGAAATACAATCAGGATAACACAGGATCTGGCAGCTTCAATATTAAGGGATTGAAGGGTTTGGAATAGGATATTCCAGAAGTAAAAGGAACTGTGATTAAAACCAAGAATCACCTACCCAGCAAAACTGAGTATAATACTTCAAGGCAATAAATTATCATTCAATGATATAGAGGACTTTCAAGCATTCATGATGAAAAAAACCAGAACTGAAGAGAAAATTTGACTTTCACACACAAGAATCAAGAGAAGCATGAAAAGGTAAACAGGAAAGAGAAATCATAAAAGACTTTCTAAAGCTGAACTGTTTACATTCCTACGTGGAAAAAAAGTATTTATAACTCTTGAGACTTTTCTCAGTAATTGGGTAGGTGGAAGGATTGTACACATACACACACACACACACAAACACACACACACAGAGTACAGACTGTGTTGAATCAGAAGAGATGATATTCACAAAAAAATAAAATAAAAATTAAGGGGTGAGGGAGGAAAAAACTGGGAGGAGAAAGGGAGAAATTGAATGGGGTAGGCTATAACTCATAAAAGATATAAGAAAAATCTTACTCAATGGAGGAGAAAAGGGATAAGGGGAGAGGGGAAAAGTGAAGCTACTCTCTCCACATATGGCTTAAGGAGGAATTAACATGCTTATTAAATTTGGCATGAAAATCTATCTTACACTATAGGAAAGTAGGGGAGGAGGCAATAAGTGGGATGAGGGGAATGATAGAAGGGAGGGCAAATGGAAGAATGGAGTTGCTAGAAATAAACACTTTTGGGAAGGGACAAGATCAAATGAGGGAATAAAAAAACAAGGGGGGATAGAGTAGCATAGAGGGCAATATAATTAGTATTACACAACATTATTATTATGGAAGTCTTTTGCAAAATGACACATATTTAGTCTGTATTGAATTGCTTGCTTTCTCAGTGGGGATGGGCAGGGAGGGAGAGAAGGTGGAATTCAAAGTATTAGAAACGAATGTTGAGAATTATTATTGCATATAACTGGGAAATAAGAAACATAGGTAATGAAGTATAGATTATCTTGCTCTACAAGAAAAGAGAGAAGATGGGGATAAGGGAAGGGTGGGGTATCATAGAAGGGAGGGTACATTGAGGGAAAGGGTAATCAGAATGCAAGGTATTAGAGGGTGGGGGAGGGGAGAGATGGGGAGGAAAATTGGACATGCTACAAAGTGATGTAAAAGCAAAGTATTAAAACAATTGACTGAATTAATTACTGAGACTAAATCAGAGACATCTTTAGTTTGGGGGAAAGAATTTTAGTCTAAATTTCCTAGAGGTCAGTAACCTTGGGTAAAATTTGGTACTGATGGAAAGGTTAAGGTTTTAATGGTAAATTTGATTTTATGATTGTTATTTAATCAGGAATTAAAATATGTATAGAAAGGCATGTAAGCTATTTAACACTTGCCTCAAAAGATGTTCCTAGCCAATGTGAAATTATAGTCATATCTGAAACCTAGTTATTTGAACTTGCTATTTTAAGATGCTATGGAACTCTTAATTGACTGTTCTTCTGAGTCTAACTCCAGGGATGGATAGCAAGAAAGGTGGTCTGAGCCTCCAATCCATGATGACAGTAAGCCTGTGAGATGCTAGTATGAACTGAAAAAGGTGATCTCATGGGAAGGGTGGGAGAGTGGCTGTTCAGCCTGGGCTGAGGTAGGAACCTCCTGACTCAATTTCCCCACTGACACCAGGCAGACTTTAAACATGATTGAATGCAAGTTGACAATCTACTCCTGCCTGGAATGACATGAAGTTGAGGAGATATTGTTTCCCTGCAACCTCCCTACTCTTAGTGGCAATTTCCTATAGTAAAAGGTTTGTAAGCTTAATATCAGATCTATTAAATTATAGATTGTTGGTAGGGAAACATCCAAGGTTAAGTCTAAAATTAAGCTATTAGGCTTAGGACTTTAGACCAACAACAATAAGTTAGGGTCTTTTAATTCTTTGTAATAGTATGGAGACAATTAGGTCAAGGGCTTGTGAAGTTAGCATACTTAATTATTATGTGTGTCTCAGTTGGTTAATCTTAAAAAAAAGCAAAAATTCTTTTGTGGTCTATATTGTAAATGCTTTATAAGTAGTATCATCTAATGAAAAGTTGGAATTGTTTTATGTGATATGAACTGTGTTAAAAATGAAAAATAAAAAAAAATTTTAAAAAAGAAGTAGGTTGGGAAAATGAGCAAACAGAAAAAAAAATTCTGACCATAGGAAGTAACTATGGTGACAAGGAAGATCAAAACATACACTCAGAAAATGATAGCAAAGTCAAAGCTCCTACATCTAGAGTCTCCAAGAAAAACAAGAATTGGTCTCAGTCCATGGAAGAGCTCCAAAAGGATTTTGAAAATCAAGTAAGAGTGGTAGAAGAAAAATTGGAATAGAAATGAGAGTGACACAAGAAAATCTTAAAAACCAATTCAACAGCTTGGTAAAGGGGACACAAAAAATACTAGAAGAAAATAATACCTTAAAAAAAACAGACTACACAAAATAGTAAAAGAGGTACAAAAAGCCAACGAGGAGAAGAATGCCTTAAAAAGCAGAATTGGCCAAATGTAAAAGGCACTACAAAAGCTCAGTGAAGAAAATAATTCTTTAAAAATTAGACTTGGACAAAGGAAGCTAATGACTTTATGAGAAATCAAGAAACAGCAAAACAAAACCAAAAGAATTAAAAAATAGAATACAATGTGAAATATCTCATTGGAAAAACCACTGACCTGGAAAATAGATCCAGGAGAGATAATTGAAAAGTTATTGGACTGCCTCAAAGCCATGATCAAAAAAGGAGCCTAACCTTCATCTTTCAAGGAATTATAAAGGAAAATTGCCCTGATAGTCTAGAACAAATAAAATAGAAACTGAAAGAATCCACCAATTACCCCAAAATGAAAATTCCCAGAAATATTATAACCAAATTCCAGAACTCCCAGGTCAAGGAGAAAATACTACAAGCAATCAGAAAGAAACATTTCAAATATCATGGAACCACAGTCAGAAAAACACAAGATTTAGGAGCTTCTTCATTAAATGATCAGAGGACTTGGAATATGATATTCCCAAAGGCAAAGGAGTTAGGATTACAACTCAGTAAAACTGAGTATAGTCCCTTAGGGGGGAAAGTGGACATTCATTAAAATTGAGGAGTTTCAAGCATTTCTGATAAAAAAAAAAAAAAGGGCAGAGCTGAATAGAATATTTGACTTTCAAATACAAGACTCAAGAGATATAAAAAGATAAACAGGAAAGGGAAATAGTAAGAAACTTACTGAGGTCAAACTGTTTACATTCCTACATGGGAAAAAAATACTTGTAATTCTTAAGAAGGTTCTAACTATTAGGACAGGTAGGAGTTTATATAGACAGAGGGTACAGGTATGAGTTAATATGAAGAGATGATATCTAAAAATATAAAACTAAAGGATAAATGAGAAATGTACTGGAAGAAAGGGAAAGAAAGGGAGAGGCAGAATGGATGTAAATTATCTCACATAAAAGAGGCAAGAAGAAGCTTTTATAGTGAAGAGGAAGGTGGGGGGTGACAGGGAGTGAGTGAACCTTACTTGCATCAGAATTGGCTTAAAGAGCGTATGGCATACACACTCACTTGGGTATAGAAATCTATTTTACCCTACAAGAAAGTAGGAGAAGAAAGGAATAAGAGAAAGAAGGGGGTCATCATAGAAGGGAGGACAGATTGGGAGAGGAGGTAGTCAGAAGCAAAACATTTTTGAGGAGGGACAGGGTAAAAGGAGAGAGATAAAAGAATAAACAGAAGGGGAAATGGGATAAAAAAGAAATACAGTTAGCAGTTGTAACTGTGAAAAAAATTTTTTCAAAATAAGTTTCTCCAATAAAGGTCTCATTTCTCAAACATATAGAGAACTGAGTCAGATTTATAAAAATAAAAGCCATTTCCCAATTGATAAATGGTCAAAAGATAGGAACCATTTTCAGATGAAGTAATCAAAGCTATCTATAGCCATATAAAAAATGCTCTAACTCACTATTGATTGGAGAAATGCAAATTAAAACAATTCACATTGCATACCCTATTAGATTGGCAGAAAAAGAAAATGATAAATGGTGGAGGAGATAGGGGGAAAATGAGACATTAATATACTGTTTGTGGAGTTGTGAAGGGAGTCAACCATTCTATAGAATAATTTGGAACTATGCCCAAAGGGCTATAAAACTAGGCATACCCTTTGACCTAGCAATACCACTAGTACTCTGTATCTCAAAAGAGATTATAAAAAAAGGAAAAGGACCTTATATATGCAAAAATATTTATAGCAACTTTTTTCTGGGGGCAAAGAATTGGAAATTGAAGGGATGCCCATTAATTGAAAAATGACTGAACAAATTGTGGTATATGATTATGATGGAATATTATTATGCTATAAGAGATGAGAAACAGGATGCCCTCAGAAAAACCTGAAAAGAGCTGATGCAAAGTGAAATGCACTGTGTGTAAAGTAACAGCAATATTGCAAGATGATCAGCTGTGAATGACTTAACTATTCTCAGCAATACAACAATGCTAGACAACTCTGAAGGACTTATGATGAAAAGTGCTACCCATCCCCAGAGAAAGAGCTAACGATATCTGCATACAGATTAAAATATACTTATTTTACTTATTTTTCTTGAGGTTCCACCCTACTTTGGTTTATGTTTTCTTTCACAATATCACTGATATGTAAATGTTTTGCCCGACTACACATACACAACTTATATCAAATTGCTTCTTTTTCTCAAAGAGCGGGGAAAGGAATGGAGGAAGGGAGAGAATTTGGAGATCAAAGTTTTAAAAACAAATGTTAAAAATTGTTTTCACATGTAACTGGGAGAAAATAAAATCTTAGATAAATAAAATTTAATAGAGGAAGACAGAAAAAAAGAAAGAAAGGAAAGAAAGGGTTGATCTGGCCTCCTATATGTGGCTCAGATGAGGGTGATGTTTTGGACATGAGAGTTGAGGTTAGTAAACCGGAAAGCAAGGATATTTGAGGCAATGCCAACATTAGATCACAGGACCATAGCTCTAGACTCGGGAGGACCTTCAAAAGCATCGAGCCCAACCTCCTTGTTTTAGAGATGAAGAAATTAAGAGCCAGGCAAATCAAATGGCTTCGGGTTATGTAGGTAATAAATGTCAGAGGCAGGACTTGGACCCCTTTCTTCCAAGTCTAAACCCAGTGCTCTTTGCACTAAGTTCTTAAATATAAAGACAAGAATTGGGGTAGAAAGAAAGAATGAGGCAAGCGCTTGTCAGTGGAATTTTGAATTCAGTCCAGACTGGACTGGTCTCTAAAACCTGAGAATGACTGGAGCTGAAACAGGGCAGGTCAGAAGGCAGGTGTGTCAGCAATCAGGAGAGGTTTAATTAGTTTCAAAACGCTTGCAAGTAGAAATCCTCTTGAGTAGGGGAGCTTAACATGTTGGGGTACAGGCAGTGTTTATATACATACTAGGCTGGACTATGATGCAATCATTTTTAGATCTTGAGTTACTGCTCCCATGGGTCCTGCGGGAGCAGTACTGTCCCAGGTCTTGGGGGTCATGATTACTCTGTGAGGTATAGAACCAGAGTTCTGTAATGGAAGTAGGAGTATCGTACAAGGAACAGGGATTGTGAGGTGTCAGAGACGTGATGAATGTTGACTCTCAGGTCCCTGGGAAATAGGGAGAGTGAACACCTCGTGCGATACACTTTGCCAGAGGCTGAGATTATCCAGAGTGCAAAGGATTATTATATGCCAAGCTCAGCTCTGGGAAACCGTATCTCCAAAATACTTTGACATTTCTCCCCATTTGGCAGAAGGAAGGGAATCTGAAAGAACCCCTACCCTTACGGCCAATAAAGGAGAGGCCTTTATTGTGTATACGGCATAGGATACTGCGCAGGGGGTTAGTTCCTTGAGGGGGCCTACTGGGGAAGTATAGCCATTGTTTGAAAAGGTGGGGTAAGGGGAGTCCAAGAATGTCTGAGAGGGAAAATGCCAACACACACTTGAATCTGGGCCTTGGTGGTTGGCCACATGAAAAAGGGAGAGAGAAAGAAAATCAGAACAGTAGACTCAGCCCTTGTCAGGAATCTTGGGACAGCTGTCTCATCTGGATTTCGGCTGCTTCTGAGTCCAGGAGCAAGACTTTCTTCAGAGGATCCAGTTTCCCAGCCACACAGGGCAAGGATTCAACAGTACAATAGAGGTTTTCTCACAATTTCCATAATTGCATAATTACATTAAGTCAGGTAAAGATCAAATTCTTTAGAGGGCTCACAATGGACTAGTTCTGAGAAGGGAGATTCACATGTGAGAGTATGCTTTATTCTCAGGACAACTCTAAAGGAGCTTCTCTGGTTCAAAATCTAGAGGTTCCTAGATAATTCTGACAATATAGTTCAGTACAATCAATTAAATTTGGTTCTTCCTTCAAGACACAGCTCAGGTACCACCTCCTGCATGAAACTTTTCCTCTTCCTGATAGTGAATGTTCCCCTTCATTGTCTGTCCTCCCCCATTAGCAAGTAAGCTCTCTGAGGATAAGGGACTGTCTTTATTTTTGCTTGTGTGTGTATTCCCACTGCTTGACTAGTGCCTGACACAGTAAACACTTAGTGATGATGATGATGATGATGATGTACACACATATATATAAAGGCTTATTGACTTTTGTCTTTCCTTGTTGATTTCTCATTCCCTGAGCCTTACAGTCTTTTTGATATGCAATTAGCCACGCCAGATTTCAATCTTTAACTCCTATTTAATATTGTGTTTGTTTTTAATACATTTTTCCCTGCTTCCTGTGAAATACTGACGTTAACTATTCCTTATGTTTCTTCCTAACTTAAAGCCTGGACTTCATCACAGTCCCTTTGAGTAAACCAAATGATAGATTTCTTTGATTTTGCTTTTACCATCAGCTTTAAGATTTTATAAATTTTATAGCCATAGAAAGGCATCACGCTGTAAAGGCACCTGAATAAATAAATCAGTTATCTTGAAGTTCAAACACTCTTCATTGTTTGTATTATTATTATTTAAAACTGTCTGAAAGACCTATTTCAGGAACCTACGGAGTACAGTCAAAAGGAATATCTCCAAGGAAACAGATAAATAGGTCCTTACCTGAGTAGTTTCTTCTGCTTCTAAGTTTCAGAATCCTTACTTGAATTCCTATCGTTGAATTTCAAATTAAGCACCTGAAGACAAATAGAAGAAGAAAGCTCACTGAATCCCTCCCTCCCTTCTCCATAAAGGAATCCTTCTTGTGTCTTTGAAGTTTCCATAATCTAAGTATTTCTTTCATCAAGAAGTAGTGCCCAAGCTCTGAGATGCCATTCCATAAAAACGTGAATCATGCAAATATATATGCATATATGTAGGTATTATGTATGTATATTTGTATAAATATATATGTATATTTATAAGTAACATTTGTTTAAATATGCAGGCATTTTTAACTTAAAGAAAAGCATCCATCAGATCATCTTCTTTGTGAAAATACAAAATTATTGTTTGAAAGGGCTGCACTAATTAAACTGACATTCTAAAGCCTCTGATACTGACCTATCTTGTGTGTTTGTTAGTGTGTATGTGTCTGTGATTAGTTATAGAAAACAAGGGGTCTTAGGTAGATGTGGTTATTTTAGAGCATCTGGTGAAAAAACTTCAAATCTATCTCTCTATTCCAACTTATAGATATATCACTCAGCAAACTTTCCTGTGAAATTAACAGTATCAGAATTTTCCAATCCATATCCATATCATGGTGGCTATTGTATAGCAACCGGTAGGTTACTCTCAATCCCTTTGCAAAGAGGTAAGCACCTGGCTTGTGTGTCTTCTCCTAATTTCTATATTTCATATAAACAGAGGTCTTTAAAATCTATTTTGATGTTCCTTCAAGTTCCCTAACTTCCCAATTCCAAAATCTCCTTAAGTCTCATGAATGGTTACTTCATTGCACCTCAGCTCCTTTCAAGTAGAGGCACACCTTGGATTTCACCATTACCCATAGGTATTTCATTCTCTCAATTAAAAACTCTGATATTTCTTGTCTACCCATAACCTCCTGTCATTCCTCCTCTTCTTTTGCCTCGCCCCCCACCCAAACCTATTCTTTACCATAATCAGAACCTCCAATCCCAATTCCAGCACCACCCAGGAATTTCTCAGGCCATTTCCCATATTTTCATTTTGCTTTTCTCCCTCTCCAATCTTTACTCTGTAAGCCAATTCGACTCAATACTGTTGTCTATTCTTGCTACCCTTGCCAGCCCTTAGACTTCGATCAATCCCATCATCAAATTTCCTTCACTCTTCTCTCTCTGGATTAAACTGGAGGAAGCCACTCAACCCTACTACCTGGCTAACTTCTCCCAGGCCCTCAATTCAGCAAAGTGATCCTTTTATTCCTCTCTAATATCTAATTTCTACAAAAGCCTTTCCAAACTTTTCCTTACTTCCTCAAGCCTCCCAAAACCACCTCTACCCCCATCCTCTCTCAGCTGGAAGATGTTGCTTCTTAATGTCCTGAGAAAATTGATACCATTCAACAAGAGTTTTCTCTTCTCTTACGTTCTTCATCTCAAAACCCCTTCACATCATCTTTCACTCTCTCCCCCAGTCTCTGACAACGAGGGGTCTTTTGTCCTTGCCAAGAATATGAGGAATGACCTAAGAAAGTCCTGACTGGTGTTGGAATTGGTGTATCAAAATCCACATCTACATAAGCTCCTTTGTTTTCCATAACCAAAATACACACTGAGTAACATGTTCACTTTAAAGAAACAACAATACTTGTTGTGAAATCAGGAAAGGTTTGATTAATTTTTACGTTCATTCCCCCTGAATGAACAGGTAGCTCCTAATAAATGGCTACAATTGTTCAGACCAAAGCAAATCTTTTTATACTCTTCCCAATTCAAATTTCCCACCTTGCTTTCCATTGGCTAGATGTAGCCTCCTAAACATCTCACTTCATGTTCTCCTCTCTGATAGGTTCCCTTTCAAACAGCTCATTAAGCATGCGTACAATCTTCTGACCTTTTCACCTGATCAGAAGCCTGTGTTTGCTAGGTCACACCTCTGATTAGAACTAGCCACCTCTGACTTATATTCTGCTGTCACTCAAAGCTGAGAGGAGTTTTAATCCTGTGGAAACAGAATTCCTTCTTTTGTTTCCCACATACACAAGACAAAAAGTACATATGCTCTCAATTCCACCAGCTTCCAGTCCTCTAGTTTTGTAATCTCATTAATACCTTGACTCCTCACTCTCTGCTCTTACATATCCAACCATCATTTGCCATTTCTATTTCCTTAACACCTTTTGCATTTGACCTCTTCTCCCTAGGCACACAGGTACCACTGTAGCTCAGGCCTAGATCATTCCTAACTGGTCATTCCTCAAGTCTCTTCCTACTCCAGCCCTTCATCCACACTACTGTCAAGGTGATTTTTCTTTAATACAAATCATGTCACTCCCCTACTCAATAAACTCCCATGGTTCTCTATTGCCTCTATGATCAAATATAAACACCCTGTTTATTTTTTAGGGAGCTTCAAGACCTGGTCCCAGCCTATCTTCTCAGTCTCACTAGACATTGCTTACTCCCTTTCTTCCACTCTGTGATACAGTCAAATGGGTCTCTCTATTCCTCAAATCCAACACTCCATCTCCCATCTCATTACCCATGCACTGGTCATCCCCATGCTTGCAATTACATTCCCTTTTCTCTGCTCCATAAAACCCCTCACTTACTTCAAGACATAGTCCAGATACCACCTTCTTCATGAAGATGCTCCTGATCCCTCTTACTGCTAGTGCCCTCCATCTCAAACTACCTTTTATTTCATTACTTTGCATTTGCTGTATTTTTTTCTCTTTATATGCATTCTGTATATACTTGTAAATATACTAGTTGTCTCCTCCATTGGAGTTTTTCTAAGTGGAGATTGTTCTATGCATCGCATTTTTATCCCCATCCTGTAGCAGCATAGTACCTGGAACACAGTAGGCAGTTTTTAAATGCCTGTTGATTGGTTGGTGGGCATGTATGTCTAATCACAGACTCAGAGACAGTGAGAGCTAGCAAAGATGACCTTAGTCATTATATAATCCAATCCCTTCATATTATAAATGAGGAATCTGAGGATCCCAGGGGCAAAAGGTCACATCATGAAGCGGTGCCAGAGTCAGGGCTTGAACTTCTAATTCCCAGCCCAGCACTTTCTCCCATCTTTCTGCTGTGTTCCTTACCTTAAAGAACATTGTGATTGATGGACTGCAGGGTGCAAAAACAGTATACTTGGCACAGGGGCCAAGATCCATTCGTTCATTTTTAATTCAAACATTTATTAAGGGATCATTATGTACAAGGCCTGGGCACACAAGAATGAAAAACAAAACAGTGCCTGTCCTCAAGTACATTCTACTGGTATGACAAATATACTGATAAATGCAACACAAGGATGACCTGTGACACTGCTCTGGAGCCACAGAGTCCTTTGGGTTCAATAGAGAGGCTAGTCTTTGGCCCGAGGCCCCAGGAGAACAGGCTTAGGAAGCATGAGTCAAATATGTAAAGCACCTCATTAGGACAGAAAGACAAAGGAAAAAACAGACAAAATCAAGCAAGTGAATCAACCTTGTTTATTCCTTCTAAAGACAAATGGAAATAATCTCCCACAGACTTCTGTGCATGTTGGAGTGAGAAAGAGTTTTGTGTTGTCCAGTGGAAAACTTCTTTGCCCCCAGCTCTCATGGCTCTGGGTCATAGAAAATGACTTCTTAGCTCTGTCCCTTGTAGCACCCTTTGCATGGTCCTGGGACCATGGTCACCAGAGCCTTGATGGTGCCACTGTCCTAGGAATCCACCTCTTCTGCTTGTGGAGTTTTTCCCTTCTTCTTCCTCTTCCTCCTTTCTTCTCCTCCTTTTTGCCTTACTAGCAAGCCTCAGGGCCTCTTTACTTGAAGGGGCCTCCACCTTTGCTTCTAGCTGGGCTATATGAGAGAACTCCTTCAACATCTTCTCTATTCCAGGGCAAGTACCTCTTTCCCCAAAATATGAGCAGTATGACCTGATGAGTCTTTCTGAATTGAGGAATTAATACATATACCCCTTTTCATTTGCCTTTTTCAATTCTCTTTATGTTCGACTGCCTTCTCTCCCCTCCCTCTCCCATCTTCTCCAATTGCAAATTGCCTTGAAATTTCAATCTGCCTCAGGAAGGTACTTGGCTGAAGAAAAGACTAGCATTGCTGGTGACCTTTGGTCTTAATTCCTCCAGAAGCTACAAGTAAACAGTGTGTGTGACAGGTCTGAGATAGTTCCAACGAAGAGTCCTACAAAAATCTGAAAAGAGAAAGATCATTTTCATCTGGGAATGGGGCAACATGGAGAAGAATCAGGGAAGGTTACATTAGGAGCTGGGTACAAAAGGAAAAAAAAAAGATTTCAACAGGCAGAGAAACTGATGAGGAAATGCATTACAGGCAAAGAAAGTCAGATCCATAACTTGGGATAGCACATACTCATAAAAGGGATGAAAATCTAACCTGCAGTGTCCTTGGACTCACTCAGGGTGACTCCCCAAAAGAAGAGAATTTGCTTTCTTTAGGATAAATAATAACTAGCATTTATATAGCACCATAAGGCTCACAAAACATTTTATAAATATCTCATGTGATCTTCAAAACTCTGGGAGGTAGGGGTTATTATAGTCCTCATTTTACAGATGAGGAAACTGAGGCAGAGAGGTTAAATTATTTACTCAGGATCACAAAGCTGTTAAGTATGAGGGGGAAGATTTGAACTCAGACTCCAGAGCAGCACATCAGGGACTTCCTGGCTTACAGAAACTATTATACTATATTGATACCATAACAGAGCTATAACTAGCAATTCTAGCAACAAGAGCCATCACCACAAAAATGTCCTCAGACCAGGGGCAGAGAGGAACTTCATGGAGAGACCTCAGATCTCCATTGTTGGAAAGGCTGCTGCTGGGAAGGAAGTAAAGTCAGGTTGGGGAGGATTACATCTAGGATGTGGCTGCTGTAAGGAAAGAGACACCATCTTATGGCTTCATATTTAATTGTTTCTTTCTGCTGAAGGAGGACAGGTGCCTCTAAACCAAAGCCTTGGTTGCTTTGCCCAAGTTGACTATTCTAAATCTGAGTATTCTGACAGTTCTAAGTACTCCAGTCACTCTGCCTACCAGGCAGCTAAGAATGTCACTTATTATTGCAGGATAGCTTCTCCCTGGACTTTAATGTCTTCTCCTTAAGTGGCCTACAGGGAATACAACTGATGATCTCATAGGTTTTTTTCCACTGTCAGTGTCTATTACTCCCTCAAGGATTTTGCAGTCTCTTGCTTTGTCAGTAAGAGGCAAACAAAATCATAGCATCTTAAAGACTGACCAGGCAACTTTGACTTTTCCTGTGACAATCAGTGAGAAATCACTCTGGTTTTTTCCCTCTTTAGGCAGTTTTTTTTTTACCCCCAACCCAGATGTTTAATTATTCCATGCTCATCTTAATCCTACTGTTAGCTTCTCTGAACCAACTGCAACTGACAGAAAAGCTAATGAGTCAACTGAAATTTTAAAATACTAATTAAGTACATGTGTTGGGTACTATAAATGCAAAGACAAAAATGACAATCCTCCCTTCAGGAGCCTCCATTTTCCCGACCCCATCCTTTGGTTCAGTGAGACATACCTAGTTTGGGAGGAACAAAAAAATGTCTAACCTCCCCTCCCCAAAGTTGGATCCTAAGCAAGAATCTGAACTAGTCAATACCTGGGGAATCAGATAGCAATGAGTCATATATCCAAGCCCAGGAAAACAAAAGGGCCAGAGTTAGAGAAGCTGTGGAGAGGGTAAAGAAATTGAAATGAAAAGATTTTTCTGGACTTAGGAGAAGAAAGGGAGGAAGTGAAACAGACAAGATTCAAAGCAGGGAGGGCAAGGTAATTTGGAAGGTTGGGCCCCCTGATAGAGTACTGCAATGATGGGCTTGGAATAAAATGAGGAGCATGGGTTTCTGGAAGTGTGAAGGGACAGAAGAGAGGGCCAAAGAAACACAGAGAGGTTGGGAAGAGTCACAGACAAATTTTACCTATTTGGTAGCCTTGCTCTGATTGGCTCTGATCCTTCTTTCTTATCTGGAACCAAACAGAAAAAAAAAACATTAAGGTCTTCTGGGGGAATCTCTGAGCACTCTGGGACCACAGCAACTGTTTCTTAATTCTTTGTAAACCAAGACTCAAGAAGGAAGAGATTCCACCTGCTCTGTCATTCTACCTCAGAAAGATTGGGTGGGCAAGGTCATGGAACTGGATTTCTAGTGTCATGGTGCAAGGGGAAAAAGCATTAGTTCTGAAACGAAAGGACCAGTTGAATTGAATTGAATTCTACTGATTACCAATAAGGTGAAGTCATAACAGCTTTGGAGAAGAGGAGAAGGAGGGGAAGCCATTCAGTTACTTGCCTAAAATCAAACGACTTATAAATCAATGAAAAAGGTGGGATTAGAATCTTTATTTTCTGTCATCCAAACCTCTGCTTTTATTGTATTAAAATTTAAGGTCTTTATTCTTGAAGCTAAAGGAGCTCCTAAAGGCTCCCAACCTCCTGGAGAAGGTCACAAAGCCCAAGTCACTAAGTCTGTATCACTTTCCAGGCTTCACTTTTAATTGGAAAAGGAGCCTATCTATTCTATGTGAGTATTGCAATATTTTTTTTCCTGATATCACCAGACCAAGGCCATCACTATCTCTGGAAGAAAATATATTTTCAAAACCTACCAGAAAGGAATAGGAGGATGGGAGGGAAGCCATCCTTGACTTCCAATCAATTAATAAGTATTAAATGGCTACTATTATGTGCCAGGCACAGTACTAAATGTGAGATACAAAGTCAAAGACGAAACAACCCTCCTTCAAGGGTTACATATTAGTGGAGGGGATACCATGTAAATTACTTACTATATATATTAATGGAGGAGATACCATGTAAATTACATATTACACATTAATGGAGGAGATACCATGTAAATATGTACAGACATACAGTCAAAAATAAGGTTACCTCAGAAGAGAAGACAGTAATAACAGTTGGTTCAATCAGGAAAGGCCTCCCACTGAATATGGCATTTGAGCTGAGTTTTGAATGAAACCAGAGATTTCTCTGTTCAGACAGCAAAGCAACTAGTGAAAAGATAACCAGGATAAAGTGACCCAAAGATCATAAGGCATAGGCATACCCTCTGAGGAAATCAATGATAAAAGAAGCTTGATGTTCATCAAAATATTTATAGTAGCACTCTTTATAGCAGTTTAAAAAAAAAACAGGTGCCCCTTAATTGAAGCATGGCTAAACATATTAGTAGGATATTATTGTACCATAAGAAATAATATGATTATAGAAAAGCATACAAAGACTTATATGAACAGATACCAAATGAAGTATAAAGAATCAGGAAAATGATATACACAATTTCAGCAATGTGTAAGGGGGCTGGTCCTATACATATCCAGATAACCTAATATGGAAGTACCCTGAAGCCCAGATTTTTCTATCTTATGGGTGGGAGAAGCCTCCTGTGACTGATGGTGTAATAAGAACAATGAACATCTTCGAAACTGGCCAGACTGGGACAGTCTTCCTCCTTCCTTCCTGTGAGCTTTCTTGCTGTGCCCAGAGGGTGACAATTAACCATAATTCACCCACATTTCTAGCCCCATGAACTGACCTGAGAGGAGGAATACCTTCCTCCCCCTTTTCTCTTTATCCTTGGCTCTAACTTTAAGAAATGGGCCAAGAGGGTTTTTTTTTTCTGCTTCATTTGTCCTCAGTTTCAGGTGCCAGCAAAACTGGAACTGGGCTAGAATTTCAAGAGGAGACATAGCAGCCAGCCAGCCTGGCAGGGAAGCCCAGAGGAGCCAGAGTATTTAGGATTGGAGATCTAAGGGGAACTTTGGACTTGGAACTTGGGACAGACCTCTATAAGAATTGAGCTAAACTATGAATCTAAATTCTCCCCGACTCCCTCACTGAGGTAGTATACAGAGAGAATTAAGCCCTATGTGGAGGGGAATAAGTTTGTATATTGGGTATTATACCTTCTGAAGTAAATATTTCTTTGTAAAAGATAATTAATTTTACTGAATTTTTTTTATTGTTAGTTATAAGAGATGACTCCCTAGGGGATAATTAAAGATATTAAAGATAATGTAACTGTAACATGGTTAAATGTCATTGGTCAAGGACTTAGATAATTCCCAATCTCTCTAACGGGTACACATCCCTGAGGAAGGAGTGAATGTAATATGCTTGGCTTTCAGATGACGAAGGCAGGGTAGTCAGTATTACAAGTGTAAATGAAACGAACCACAAAAACTTAACGTGGTGTAATTATGATGACCGAGAGTCACCCCAAAGAAGAGATGTAAGAATATACCTCCCTCCCTTCCCCTAGGCAGGGAGGGATGAGTGGGAAGAAGAAAGCACATGGGACATTACATATAATGTCAGACTTTTTTGAGGTTTAGTTTGCTTAGTCATAATGGATGGCTCTCTTGGAGGGGAGAGAGGGCTTTATTGGGAAATGTTGGTGATGTCAAAACACACGACAGCAATCAAAATGTAAAGAGAAAAGAAAGGAATAGAAAAATTTTTCATGTGTTTTATCCCATAGATTACCTAGCATTAGCCGACCTGAAAATAAAACACAAGTAATCCTTCCCATGTTGCAATAACCAAAGACTACATCATTTATTGACCACCCTCCTGGTAATTCACCTCTTGGTAATTAGCTAGATCGCTCCTTAGACAGCGAAAAGACACACATTTTTGGATATGGCTAATGTGGGAATTTATTTGGCTTGGACTAGGCATAATTGTTATATGTTTGCATTTTCTTCCTTTTTTGGTATGGGGGCAGGGAAAGAGAAAATGTTTGTTATTTGAAAGGAAAAAAAGCAGATAATTTCTGCTTAAGTCATTCTTTCATCATAAAATTTGTCAGAGTTTATGCTCTGTTGGCCCATTTATGCTCAGTTCCGCACCATGATGAAGCCATCAAAGTAGGACTTTGTCTCTCATACTGATGTTAATACCTTAAAATTACTGTCTTCCACCCCTAGTTTATTAGTATCTCAAGGAGGACTTTACTGGTGGTTCTGTCTACTGAATAACTTTGAACTTGGAGTTTGAGGAGAACAATAAAGCCTAATGGGATGTTAGTGGAAGAATTACCTAAGAATGAGTAATCAGGACCCTGCAAGGATAATGCGCTTCCTGGTATCCTCGTTAATGACCACAATATAGGTACAAAGGCAGTGACTTCAGAGGAGTGATTGGGAAGGAGTTCAAAGGAACTCCCAATCAACCCAAGGCAAAGGTTTGGCTCAGGCTGCAGAATGGCGCCACCTAGTGGAAGAGGACTTGAAAAGCTCCCTTTTCAAATTGTATTTTCAACTGCAAATACCCAATCTTGACAACAAAATTTGTATTCCCTTTGAAATATCACATGTGGGAATATTTATCTTATAATTTACATCAGATGTAAATGACAGTGAGGGCGAACTGATGGACAGCCCATATACTGCATCAGTATCCATAAAGTGTTGACTGTTGTTCGTTCTTTGTTTTCAAAGGGGACCATGATGTCAGAGAGGTGATGCTATGACTTGCAATTGATTTAAGTGAGGAAGAGCTATGCCAAGTCACCAGCCTCACTTTCTCCTCCTGAGACATCTGGGTCCAAAGGCACAGGATGCAGGGGCGGAGCTTGGCCTTTTCATGCTAGTTTAACAGGTTTCAGTTTGAGGCAATGCCCATTCAGTGGTTGTGACTTAATAAGAAGTGAGATCGAGAAGGGCCTCCTTACCTAGTGGAAAAAAGAATGATCTTGGAGAAGAAGACACTCAGGGTTTCTGGCCAAAACAGAAAAATTGCCATTTACTTTCATACTGTGCCAGTCAGGGCCCAAACAGTGACCAAGTAGGGCTTGGCCTGGGGCCTAGTAGAGATAGAAGAAGGCTGCCAGGGAGCTGGGTAGATCTCCTGTGCAGGATTTGCAGAACGTGCAGGATTAGAGGACATGACTAGATTGTGGTCTGTGTACTTCTAGTGAAAACTCACACTGAAGAGATCAAAGTTGTACCTCATGAAAATTTGGAGATTATCAGGACAAGCCTTCAGAATCCTGTTTTAATGGATAAAAGAAGCTTCGAATGTATAAACTGAGAAGACAGAACTCCCTTGAAAGTGGACTGCAACTCTATACCTAAGAAACATACCACCATTCTCCCATAAAGGGCTGTTGGCTGTTCCAAAGGAGATACCCTCCTGCAAAAAGTTGCTGTGCCTGAGGAATGTGGTTCCCTAGTACAGTAAGGCAAAGGTGAGGTAAGGGACTTGACTGACATGAAACAGCGAGAAGCTGCCCTCCCAAAGCAGGTAGAAAACCATCCAATAACTTTTCTGTGGTTTGTGGGAAATTGAATCGGAATTTCAGAGTTGGGGTGGGCCTTAAAAGCATCTGGTCAAATCCACACGATTGGAAGAATTTTTTCTATGATACCTTCTACCTCAAAAGTCATTCAGCCTTTGCTTGAAGATGTCTAATGAGGGGGAGTCTACTACCTTCTCTTGTAGACCGTTCAATTCCTGAACAACTGATTATTAGAAAATGACTCTATCAAGCCCAAATATGACTCCCAATAATGCAACCCTGTGCAGTTCTGGATTAGATGGAGGTAACCACTTGTTTCTCTTTGGCTTATTTCATTCTTCAATCATTTGTGTGGTCCCCTTTACACATTTCTTGGGGAATGTGGAGAACTGCTCTTCTCTACATCCTTTAATATTATGGTCTTAACTAGTGAGATGGAATGTTGTGTCTCCATAGGATAATATATATGGGCAAAGGCCAGCGATGTTGGGTCTTGGTCACTGACTGCTCTAAGCTGGGGTAGGACATATAACAAATGAAGGGCCATGAACGAAGAAAAGGGATATCTGGACCTTGATCATTTTGATGCCAGCTCCTTTGGGTTCAGTCAGCATGGCAGAAGAGGGAAGCAGAAGAAGGTTCTTGTAGCCCTGCAGATGAAAAAGGTGGGAGGGGAGGACATGGGGTTCACAGACATTTATTAAGTACCTACTATGTGCCAGGCGCTGTGCTAAGCACTTTACAAATATCTCATTTGATCCTCACAAGAACTCTAGGAGGTAGATGCTATTATTATTCCCATTTTACAGTTGAGGAAACTGAGGAAAAGAAAGATGAAGTGACTTGCCCAGGGTGACACAGCTAGCAAGTGTCTAAGGCCGGATTTGAACTTAGGTCTTCCGGACTCTAGGTCCACTGCTCTATTCATTGCATCACTTAGCTACCTTCACTTTATCAGTGAAATTACTGGACAACGATATGAACAGCTTCTTGGTCGTTTGGGGAAATAACAGCAAAGGACAATTAACAACTTATTTGATACATGTCAATTACCTGGAAAGTGACAGGAGAATGACTATGAATAACTGAAATCAAAAGTCTCATAGAAATGTTTATGTGATTTCCCCCTCTCTGGAATTTTACACGTGAAATGTTAACTCAGATTCCATAGAGGAGGGAGAATTAACTTCTAATAGACAACACCACCAATAAGACCTTATATATTAATGAAGTCATATGTAAATGCATATATACATTAGGTAATCTATAATAAACAATGCTCTAAGAAACAAAATCACATCCTTGTACACATAAAACAAAGGAAATTATAGACAAGGCATTACGGAAAGCATTGCAGCAGTTGGCTCTGCCACACCAGGGGCAGAGTACAGCAGGCCCATCATCGTTAATTTTGTATGCTGTACCTGTCTTAATACAACGTAGAAGAACTCTACCCTTTCAGGTTCCACGTCACCCTGACAATTCATAATTAAGCTTACAGTCCACTAAAACCCCCAGAATTTTTTCACAGTACATGTTTTTCGTCATGTTTCCCCATTAGGAACTTCTATAGCTGATTCCTTGAAGCAAAATACAGTACTTTACAATCAGTCAATCAACATTAATCAAGAACCTACTAGCCAGGTACTGTGCTAACTTAAAGCAGTCTACAATTATCCCCATTAAATGTAATCCTATTAGGTTTGGATCCTGTTCTAACTTCTCGAAACCCTTTCAGATGCTGTCATCCCAAACATTCATTATCCCGCTCAGATTCATGTGATCTATAAATCTGAGAGCATGCCATCTCTATCTACATCCAAGTCATTAATAAAAATGCTGAACAGTACAAGGCCAAGGGCACATAACTGGGGCACCCCATTAGACATCCTTTCAAATTCACACTGACTCCTTGGTAACTATTTTTGGGGTCTGCCATGGAATCAGTTATGAACACACCTACTATTATCATTTAGTCTACTTCTTTCTATCTTGTCTATAAAGATAACATAAGAAATTCTGGCAAATACCTTGATAAAATCTAGGTCTACTATGTATAACATTCTCTTGATCTAGTTAGCCTTTCAAATACGAAAATGAGTATAGGGCGTCATAACTTATGCTCATTGAAGCCATGATGTTTTTAGTGACCACCATTTCCAATGTATAGAAGCTACAGAGGCGAAATTATGCTTAATGCATGGAAAACCTTCTTAACAATTAGTTATCCCAAAGTAAAATAGGATGCCTTTAGGGGCAGTGCATTCTCTCTCCTTGGATATCTTTGAACAAAGACCAAATGGCCACTTAGGTTGGACTGTATTATTTTAGAAGTCCCTTTCAACTCTGAGATTCTGTAATTTCCTTTCTAAATACTTATGAGCCATTTCTTTAATATTGTGTTCAACAACTTTGTAAGAAACCAAAGATGGTTTGAAGATTCCTTCTCTGCATTTTTTTTGAAAATCAGGACATGTGCCCATCTTAGTTTCTGAAGATCTTCTTTTCTCCATGATGTTTTCATGATCATTAACAGTAGTTGAACAGATGACAATTCTTTCAAATGCCTGAGGAAGGGTTAGTTCCAATCATGTGATTTGAACTCATTAAGAACTCTCTCACTATCTCTTGATTTATCTTGCATTTCAACTCTCTGTTAAGCATTTTTGTATTCTACCTTTCTCATCTGAGAATCACTCTCTTTGGCAGGAAAAAAAGAACAGTGAGAGAAATGGTTGTTTCTCTCTTATATTAATAACTAATTGTTGATTAAGATTTTTTTCTATTTCCTCATTCAGAAATAAACCCCTGTAGGCTAATGCAGTCAGTCTTTGAAGGATGCTACTGACTCTACCCAAAGCTTTATCCTACCTAGACCATTTTATCTACATGGAATTGTAGTCCCGCTCAGCTAAAAAAACTTACAAAAATCATCTAATTTAGGTGAAGTTTGACCCGTAGTATTCTACTCAGGCTTGGGTGACGGCCTCCTCACTCTCCCACCCCCATGCCCCAGCTATATTGCCCAAAGCTAAGAGTAGTCTGGGAGTGACATATTGTCACATCATCCTGCCCCTAATTAGAAAAGGCCAACCTCCATTGCTAACCAATCAGAGTTGATGGCTGCCCGTCGGGAACACCCATTCTTCCAAGAGTATATAAGCATCAAGAGGTCCCCAGGAGGGGTCTTTTGGTTTACAAGAGAAAGCCAAATGACTATCCTTTTATTAATTATTCATAAACCATAATTAGCAAAATGATTAATGACCCAGAAATTATGTCTCAAACTTTTTATACATCACACTAGAAATAAATCAGTTGAGTACTTCTGCTTTTTATCCATCATGTTCTTATGTTTTCTACTTGGAGCAGTCACATATCTCCCCATTATTCTTGCTTATAACTTAACCAAAAAACTCTTTTTACTTTCCTTTAGCTTCATTGCTAGCTTCTCATTCTGGGCTTTTTAGCGCTCCTGATACTATGCCTTCAACATTGAGTATTCATCATTAGTTATTTTTCATTGCCTCTGTTTCATAATGCATTCCTCATTATTCATATAGGTTTCTTTACAGCCTGGCTCCTCAACTTCCAACTTGAAAGAATTTTTAGGATTTAGATATGTAAGTGACCTCATATCTAGTCCAACTCCCTCATTTAATAGATGAGAAAACAGATCAAGAGGAGTTATGCGACCTGTTCAAGGTCACAGAAGCAGAAATAAGCAGAGTGCAATGTGAATTCAGGTCTTTCAACTCTAAATACAATGCTCTTACTCTTTTGTTACTATTTTTGTTTCAGGTGTCTTCAGAATTTCATTTTTTGAGAGCTTTCTATGCTTAATGAACTAATTTCCCCTTAGACCATATTCTAAGCCAGGCCTAGTTCAGGTCAGTTTGGTGATTTCTGAAATTGGAGCCCTAATAAAACATTTATGACCATAAAATTCAATAAAAATAAATATACTTGATAATACATGAGTCTAAAAAGATAGACTCCCTGATTGAGGTGGGCCCTGACCCCTTCTACCTGTGTATTTACCATTCTTTGGTCATCTGAGAATTCAGTCAAGACTGAGCAATATTCAATCTTCATCGACTGGGATTTTTATGCCCATGGGCAGTCATTCTAATCTTTCAAGCCCTAATCCTCCAAATCAACCAAATCCAGAAGATTTGGCCTCCTCCCAGACCTTCTTAAAAGCAAGCCCAGCCCATGCAAAACGGGTGCCTCTCTTCCCACCAAATCCTACCTATTTTTTGCATTTAGCAAGTGGCTCTACCCAAATCTAGAGTCCATATCAGACTGTGCTCAGCTCTCCCCTACTTGGAGTTTTCTTGGCAAAGATACTGGAGTGGTTTGCTATTTCCTTAAGTGACTTGCCCAGGGTCATATAGCTGGTAAGCATCTGAGGTCATATTTGAACTCAGGAAGAAGAGTCTTCCTGACTCCAGGCTGGGTGCTCCATCCTTTGCGCCATCTAGCTGCCCATATAAGGATTGAGTTCATCCTTTTTGGATAGAATTAATTCCAGAATAAGCAAATTCCTTTATTACTTCCTCTACTTTTTGAAGAATAAAATTACCACTAAAACAGTTTGAGAATTTATCAACAGCTTTGCTTTTAGCAGAAAAGTCCACTGACATCTGGGTAGCTTAAATTCCTTATCATTACTATATCAGGACTCTGCTAAATTGGCTTTATTTTCTGAATTGTTCTATTTTTTCCTTCTGCCTGGTAAGCCTGTAGTAATTTCCACAATATCATTTCTCCCTTCATTGGGCTTTATTTAAATGCTCACCACCATGTTTCTCCCCTCTGGTGCTAGGATTTCCTTCAATAAATGTATAATTTTACCCTACTGCCTCTTTTATCTATTCTGCACCTTTTGGATGTTATACCCTTCAATAGCCACCCTCCCATCGAGTCCCTTTTCTCTAGTCAAATCACCACCACTGTCACTCTATAGTTCTTGTTCTCCCTACATTCACTCTTTCCCCACTCCAATTCATTCTCCACTTAGCTGCCAAAATGATTTTTCCAAAGAGCAGCAGACAACCATGTCACATCCCTACTCAACAAACTCCAGCAGCGCCCTATCACCTTGAGAATCAGATACAAATTCCAATGACTGGCATTAATGGCTCTTCATCACCAGGCACTTTTCTATGTCTCTAGTTTTCTTATACATTACTTCTTTGCATGTACCCTATCTCACTGAGCCTTACTGGGTTACTCACTACCTCTGTGGTCTCCGTTGCCTTTTTATTGGCTGTCCCCATGCCTGGAGTATTCTCCCTTGTCCTCTACCTCTTAAAATTCCTGTTTTTCTTCAGCTCACCTATTCCATGAAGCTTTTCATGATCTCCCCAGACGGTAATGTAATCTCTCCCTTGTATTCATTTTGTCTATAATCTGTATATATACATGTCTTTCCCCCATTCAAATTTAAGTTCCTTGAGGCCAGGGATTGTTTCACTTTTGGTTTTGTAAACCCAGAACTTAGCATAATGCCTGGCACATAGTAGTCTCCTAATAAATGGTTTTTTTCAACTCTAAAACAATTCCATGACTGCATGTGGTTCCACATATACAACTAAAACAAGATTGTTCACTACCATTTATATAAAGTATTTGAATTATGCTTTATGACTATGGTCAAAATATAGTATCCCAAAAGTTTTAGAGCAATTTTAAGGTATTATTAAAAGTCTAAAAGTACTCTAAGAGGCAGCCTATACTTCATGGATACATCGTTTTATTGTTACAGTCGCTACATCCACTGATGCACATCACAACTCTTCTACAACTTGGTAGATTGCCTTTGCGAATTGCTAGAAAGATAAATTATGGTCAAGTTGCGAAGGGCCATATAGGTCTGAGTTTTACTGGCAGGGGAATGACATAGTCAGATCTGCACTTAAGGAAAATCATTTTGGCAACTTTATGGAGGATGGAGTGAAGGACCTTGGGTGGGGAAATGAATTAGAAGGCCATTGCAACAGTCCAGGCAAGAGGTAATGAGAGTTGTGGTAAATGAGCAATGAGAAGGGGTCAGATATGAGATGTGCAGGCAGAAATATTTGACATACAGGACAAGGAAAAGTGAGGAGTCAAGGATAACCCTGCCTTTCAGAACCTGTGAGACTGGAAGCTAGTAACAAACAGTAATGGATGAATTTTATAAAGGACTAGATTTAGGAAAAAGATGAGTTGTTGGACTCATGTTGTGTTTGAGGTCAAATAGTTTAAATGTGTAATAGGCAAGTGGTGACACAGAGCTCAGGAAATAGACTGGGACAGACATATCTGAGTCATTTGTAAAGAGATAATAAATCCACTGGAGCCCCTCAGATCACTAAGAGTATATACAAAGAAGGTCTAAGACAGGCCTTAGGAGTATAACCACAGTTAGGGGGAATGTTGTTGTGTCTGTCCTTCATTCTCAAAGAGGACCATGACATCAAGATGATGACCTGACTTGCATTGACTTGGAGTGAGGGAGGGCTGTGCAAGGTCACCAACCTCACTTTTTTCTCCTGAGCCATCTGGGTCCAGTGATCTGATATTATTCACCAGGACAAAGACAGATGGCCCAGGATGCAATGTGAGAACCTAGTTCTTTCAGGCAAAGGTCTTATCACATTCTTACTTTCAGTGAAATATACTCACTCAATGAATAGGTTTCTTTAAGTTACTCAAGGGATGGCCCCTTTTGTCCAAAAAAAATCAAACTGGGATGGAAAGACCCTCAGGGTTCCTTTTTTTAATCACTAAGTCTCATGATACAGGTATGTATCTTAGAACTCTTTCCAAAACCCTAAGAAAGGATGTCAGCAGCACAGTTACCCAGAGACCTCTTGTCCAGCAGCCACATGAAGGCGAAGCAGGGCAGGAAGCCAATGGGCTCCCAGGGCACAAGCAGCACAAGCTGGAAAAGCTGTAGGCCCAGTGGACTGAGCTCTGAATGGGGCCCCAGGTATTCCACAGCAGGTCCTGCAAGAAGGCCAGTAGCACCAGTCAGCACCACTGGTACATGTGCCTGGCCCAGCCAAGACTTGCAGCAAGGCACTGGTAAGACAATGCAATCTCCCCACGAAAACCCAGACTGGTTGACAGTGGCAATTTGTGGTAGAGGGGAGAAGGAGTGAAGATATAAAGTGAATCAGATTTACTTTTTTTTAAAGTAACCATACCTACTTGTTGAACTATGCTGAATATAAAAGGCTGTACACAACACGATCCAGTTGAGAAAACACAGCTCTTGGAAAACAAAACCTGGATTCACATCTCAACTCTTATTAATTCAGACTCAACCTTAGTTTTTCGTTTAAAAAATGATGATAAAAATACTGGTATTCTCTACCACAACAGGGTTCTTGTGACAAAAGTATTGCTAAATGGGATTTCATTTCTAACAATTCTCTACAATTCTTCAAGCTCTCAAAAGTAATTTCCTTGTCAGGCCACCTGATGAATTGTGCAGCTGGCTGACACTTTAGGATAGGAAGTATTGATGTTTGGCTTTTTCCTCTCTCATTCTACAAGACAGGGAAGAACTGCTAACTTTTAAAGGGATATATTCTGCCAGCAAACTTACCTTTAATCTTTCTCACACTATTAAACTAACCTTCCAGACCCCACTATAGCTGCAGAGCCTTAGCTGCACAGGTATCCAGATACATTTTTTAAAAAACAACTTTCTACAACCTGCTTGCTATTTACGGTCTTAGCTCCCCCTCTTGGTATTGGTGATATATTGAGACTACCCAAAAATCTGATGTAGTTTCTCTTAATGGGATAGTGTAGCAGAGCAGAAAAAGTGCTGGGTCTTGGGGTTAAAGACCTGTGTTCTAATTGTTCTAATGTGTCTCTGCCACTAAATACCTGTGTGATTATGAACCGGTCACAACCGTTTTTGGACACAATTTCTCCATCTACAGGAGGAGGGGACTGGACCATATACTCTCTCAGGGCCCTTCCCAAACCTAAATCTATCATCCTCACCTGTAAGTAGGTGATAATACACGGTTGTACAATCTTCTTTTTGGTTACATTTTAAATTCGGAACTGTCTCCCACCTTAACCAACAGAGAAGGCCACCTTGGTGCAGACTTACTAAATATGTGTAAAACTACGCATACTTCTCTTTATCAGTTCTGTATCTGGAGGTGCATAGAACCATCCTTAATAGTCCTTTACGGTTGAGTATGAGCATTTATAATTTGAGTATTTATAGCACTCAGAACTTGGTTGTTCACAATTATTCTTCAAACAATATTGCTGTTACTACATACAACGTTCTCTTGGTTCCACTCCACACATTATTTCACGTGTTTCTCTCCATGTATTTTCTAAAATCCACCAGCTCATTATTTCTTACAGTAGTATTCCATCAAGATCATATATCACAACTTGGTGAGCCATTCCCTAATTGATGGGCGTCCCCTCAATTTCCATGCTGTAAATGCCAAATGAGAATTTAAAACTAATTTATGTCAGCAACTAAAGCCACCGAATTAAAAAATCAATAGTTGTGTCTATACCTGTTTCCTTGTCTATCAATTGGGATAGTTCTTCCATGTCCAGTTATAAAACCATGCTTATCCTCTGATGCAGCAATACCACTACTAGCATCCCAAAGAGATTAAAGAAAAAGAACCTATATGTACAAAAATATGTATAGCAGTTCTTTTAGTGGTGGCAAAAACCTGGAAACTGAGGAGATGCCTATTAATTGGAGAAAAGCTGAACAAGTTATGGTATATAATTGTAATAAAATACTATGGTGCTACAAGAAATGAAGAATGGTTTCAAAAAAAATTTGGGGAGACTTATATGAACTGAAGCCAGTGAAGTAAGCAGAACCAGGAGAACACTGTATACACAGTTACAGCAATATTTTAATGACAATCAAACTGTGAAAGACTTAGCTGCTCTGATCAATACAAAGATCCACCTCCAGAGAGAGAACTGGTGAATTAAGTGAAGATTGAAGAATACTTTTATTACTTTCTATTTCTTGCTTTTTTTTTCTGCAACACGGCTAATATGGAAATGTTTTGCATAACTTCATATGCATAATAGACATACTGCTTCCCCTGTCGATGGGTACGGGAGCAGAGAGAGGAAGGGCAAGAATTTGAAATTCAAAATAAAAAAAATGAATGTTAAAAAAAATAAACATAATTTAAAATGAATAAATGGAAATAGTTTCTGTCCTAAGGGGTTGTTGTGAAAATCTGAATCAATCATGCTATGACATATGTAAAAGGATTTGAAAACTGAAATATTACATAAAGATAAGGTATTATTAATCAAATACTTGTAAATTTAGAAGAGGTTCACTGTCTCATGGAATATTAGAGCTAAGTGGGAACTTAGAGAACACTTTTATAGAGCGGGAAGCTCTACAGTTCCAAACAGCCACAAAGAAACTGCAAGCTTGATTTGTTCTTGATCTGAAAATGGGCAAGACCTTGTTTAAAGAAAAGCAACTTCTTAGTGGTTTCAGAAGTTAGTCTCAAGATTAGCTTTGAAAGTTAAAATGCAATATAACTCATTTTGCTGTTATGAAGTCTTTTGCCATTTCAGATTCCCCAAAGCAATCTTTGCTTATTAAATTTAGAGGAACAGTGATGTGCTATTGTTGGTTAGTCATTTCAGTCATGTCTGATTCTATAACCCCTTTTCGGTTTTCTTGGCAAAGATACTGGGGTGGTTTGCTATTTCCTTCTCCACCTCATTTTACAGATAAAAGAAACTAAGGCAAACAGTGACTTGCCCAAAGACACACAACTAAGTGCCTGGGCTGGATTTGAACTCAGGTCTACTCCCAGCATTCTATCCACTGTACAACCTAGGTGCCCAATAGTGGTGTAGTGGAAAGTAGATTGGGAGTTAGAAAACCTAGTTTGAATACCAGTTGTGTTACTAATTGCAACTGATCATAAATAATGTATAAATAGAAACTACTGTCATTAGTTAAATTTAGTAAAGTATCCATTGGTCTGGGTGATAGGAGTGGTGGTCCTTTTAGTATAGTGTAACAAAAAAAATCTTCCAAATGCAGATGTCTTATTATCTCCTAATGATTCCACCAGTTTCTGCTCCAACATGTAAATTATTTAACTAGACTATTAACCCAAAACAAAAACAGCAAAACAAGTATTTTTAAACAAACAGTTATCCTCAAACATGAAACCTACTTCTATATCTGAGTTACAAAGAACATATTATGCATTATGGTTTCCTAAGAAAACAAGAATATGGTTTATACGCACCAAATTTTCCTAATTAATGATATAAGACTATTCTAAACTACTTAAGCAATTGTAGGGGAAGGTGTCTGTGTATAATATAATAGCCTGACATAGTATTCCTCTTATTTCAACTAAAACAGATTTAGACTTAAGCAAATATTTGAATAATACTGTAGGGGGAAAAAACCTGATTTATATAATCTGATTGAAGAAAACATTTCCATTAAAAGGGGTGGTATGGAGGGAAAAAAAAGAAACAAGTCTTCTTAAAAATACATTTTAAAATATTATTATCCAATTGCAACTCAACAAATTCAACATATTTTCTTTACAGAAATAAGTCAAGGACCTATGATTTTGTCCATCAGCCCACATTTCAACCCATCTCTAATCTAGAGCCACAGAGACTTTCCTGAAGCTCTGTGACTGTCCTTGACTTCAAGTCTAGGGCTTTACTCACTGCTTCTACACATTTATGTCTCTTAATACTTGTAAATAACCAAGTCAATAGTGTGGTATATGTAGGACACTGCCACTGGAGTAAAAGCTCTAGTCTGAGTTATGCTGATTATTTGTGTGACCTTTGACAAGCTTCTCCGACTCTCTGACACTGTATGATCATCTGTAAAAATAACATGAGTAAAGTAGGTAATTTTAACGTCTCTTTCAACTCTTTTAGGTGTATGGTTCCACAAAATTTAAATAATAGTCCATAAAATAAGCTTATGGGCAGGTATGTAGTATTAACAAACCAGGTGTAAATTTTAAGAATTGGACCATAATGGCTTAGATTGAGTATTTCCAGTAGGAGCTGAAGTTTGACTGCAGTATACTTTGCCGTATTAGTTATGTGATATTCTGATGTTTCCAACATTCCATGGAGAGTATTTTCAGAGACCTGTTTCTCTTCAAAGCACTATCTTTCAAGTATCATCTAGGTTCTTCTTCTTACAAATTTACTTCTTTAGAATTTAAAAAAAAAGTTCCATAGAAGATAATGTTAATTTCTGGGTTTTTTGGTTTGTTTTAGGGAGCTTCTGCTTGCCTTTTCAATTTCTCCAAAATTTCTTCTGGAGTTGTGGATGCCAAAATCTTTACCACTTTTTCACGAGATTTACCACCCTGGTTTAAAATAAAATAAAGAACGTCAGATATAACATTCAAATAAAAGATTGGAATGAACATAGGTGAACAACAATTTTCTCATAAATTTGTTTATATTCAACAATGCATTCAAAAAATGTTAATTAAATCCATGTGAACCTAGTCCAAATCCTAGCCACTGGGAAGATGGTTTAGGTAAGACATAAAGCCCTTCTCCACAAGGAGCTTACAAACTAATAGGAAGGTAAGACATATCCACAACTACAAAATGATTTATGATTTATCATAAACATTAGAAAGGCACAAGTACTATGTGAGATCTGGGTTGGAAAAGCAAGAAGGAAGGTCACTACCAACTGGCGGGATTGGAGAAAGCCTTCCTAGAGAAAGCGATACAGAGTTAGGCTTTAAAAAAGGTAGGAATACAAGTGGAGGGAACAACATTAAAAACCAGGGAACATAGTGAGTAGAGTAATGGAGGAAGACAAGTGCAGAATGTGTACCGCAAATGGTCAGTAGTCTAGTTTGGCTGCAGTATGGTATATTAGGAAGGCAATAATACAAGATAAGACTGCAAGGTCTCAAATGTCAGGAAAGGGAATCTGAACTTCATAATAGGTAACGGGAAGCCACTGAAGGGATCTGAGCAGAAAAGTGACATTACTAGATCTCTCCAAAAGCAAGACAAGTCGACCAGCCATATGATAGTTTAGAGGCTAATGGTCAGGTAAGTAGTATTTAAGAGTCTGTACTTACGTTGCGCCAAGGGAAAGAGAAAGACTGATATAAAAGACTACAGAAGAAAACTTTGTTTAAAAAATTATAAACTGACATATTTTGCTTTTAACCGCTGTCAATTCTAAATGTATCTTTCCCCTTTACCATCCGTTGTAAAAAATAAAAATGCAGAATAAAAAAACTGGTTCTGCAATTTGTGTGACTTTTGACAAGTATGTAATCTCTGTAGGCCTGTTGCATCTGTAAAATGATGAGATTACAGGGCAGCTGGGTGGCACCATGGATAGAGCACTGGTCCTGGAGGCAAAAGGACCCAAGCTCAAATCTGACCTCAGACACTTGACACTTACTAGATGTGTGGCAATGGGCAAGTCATTTAACCCCAATTGCCTTGTCCCACCCCCACACCTCCCAAAAGAGATGAGATTAGATTTCTTTTCTTCTTTTTGCTCTAACTTATGACTGTTACTTTAGGGAATTCCTGGTTAGAAAATTCCTTTTACCAATTCAAATCAGCTACTATTCTGCAATTTATAGTGTTAAAAAATTACCTGGTAAACTGAGAGGTTGAAAGACTTGCTGAGAGTCACACAGCCAGGATCTGTCAGAAGTGGGACTTCAGTCTAGGCTATCCTGACTCAAAGGCTGCTCTTCCTCCTCTTTGAAACTTGTATGGCAGTTCTTATTTTAAACTTTAAATCCTGTAATCCTAGTTTGACAAGTTTTCCAGCATAAAGGAAATGAGTTGACAGAACACTTGGATTACCTCACTTTTCTCAGTACAGTAGGAGCCAAAGGCACTACTTTAAAGTGTGTTGGAATAGACTAAAGGAGAGAAGTTTTGCATTAATTGTGGTGGGGAATTAGGTAGACAGGCCATAAGGGAAGACTGCCTTACATCAAGGAAGGGCCAGTTAAGGTCATGCACCTAGTTTATAGTCAGTATGATTAGTTGATTTTGTGACTTTTCCCAATGTGATGCTAATGGATTCAACTGCCTCTCTGACATCTCAAACTGGATATCCCCTGGGCAAATCAAATCCAGCATGTCCAAAAGAGAACTCATCATCTTTCTCATTAAGACCTCCCCTCTTCCAAACTTCCTTATTACTGTGGAGAGCACCACTATCCTAATCACCCAGACTCATGGCCTGTGTCATTCTCAACTCCTTTCTCAAACTCACTCTACATAAACAATCCATTTATAAGGCTTGTTGCTTCTATCTTCCTAAACTCTTATATACAGCCCTTTCTTTCCACTCTCTAAATAAAAGGATGTGATCCATTTTGTGACTGAACAATTGTCACATTGCTCTCTAAAACATTTGTAACAATCTACTATCCCACCAACAATATAATAGAGGTCCTATTTTCTTGTAGCTTCTACAACACTTAATTTAATCATTGTTTTACTATTTTAGCTATGCAAGTGGGTTTAAGAGACTGTCTTAACTTCTCCTTGATTTGAATTATGGATTTTAATTCTCTATTTAGGGAACTTAAGCACTTCTTCATATGTTTACTTACTAATAGCTTATATTCAAAATATACATTTGTGAATGGAAATACAAAGTTTATCCTTTAGAATTAACAGGGAGGAGCCAAGATGGCAGAGTAGAAAGACTCACATATGCTAGCTCTGAACCCACAGCCCATAAATTTTCTGTAAAAAGAACTCCCCACAAATTCTGGAGCAGAGCAAGCCATGCAGAAACGCAGTGGAGGAGATTTCCAGAGAGCCCTGGAAAGCCGTCCCCAGGGGTCCGTTGCGCACCAGACAGCGGAGCCCACCCTGGCCCTTCCCTGGCCGCGCGGTCCTGAGAGGAACAGATCCGAGAAGGCTTCAGGGACGGAATCTCCGGCGGCCACGAAGGTACCTCCACCCACAGGCGCTACAGGTCAGTGAGAGAGACTTCTGGGCTGGCCGAGAGGGGAGCGGGGTGTCTCCGTGACTCGGGCCCCCTCAGGAGGCAGCGATGGAGACAGGGACAGCAGCAGACTCAGGCTCCCGGAGCAGGTAGGAGTTCCACTCCATTACTGAAGGTCTCCCCATAAACCCCCTGAGGGAACTGAGCCTGGGAGGTGGCCCTGACCCCACTTGAGCACCAGAACTTAAGCTCACATTGAATAGCAGGCAGGCCAGGCCGCTGAAAGCCCTGAGGCTGGGGAGCAGCATTTGAATCTCAGACCCCAAGCACTGAGGATCTAGGCAGGGGTGGAGAGGAATCTCAGAAGTCAAGTAACTGGCTGGGAAAATGCCCAGAAAAGGGAAGAAAAATAAGACCATACAAAGCTACTTTCTTGGGGAACAGAGGTTCCCACCTTTCATTTCTGATGACAAGGAACAATGCTTACCATGAGGGAAACACGTGGAGGTCGGGGCCTCTGTATCCCAGACATCTGAGGTAGATGTCCGGTGGGCTCAGGCCTTGGAAGAGCTCAAAAAGGATTTTGAAAATCAAGTTAGACAGGTGGAGGAAAAACTGGGAAGAGAAATGAGAGAGATGCAAGAAAAGCATGAAAAACGGGTCAATACCTTGCTAAAGGAGACCCAAACAAATGCTGAAGAAAATAACACCTTGAAAAATAGGCTCACTGAATTGGCAAAAGAGTGAAAGCCAATGAGAAGAATGCTTTCAAAAGCAGAATTAGCCAAATGGGAAAAGAGGTTCAAAAGCTCACTGAAGTAAATAGTTCTCTCAAAATTAGAATGGAACAGATGGAGGCTAATGACTTTCTGAGAAACCAAGAAATCACCAAACAAAACCAAAAGAATGAAAAAATGGAAGAGAATGTGAAATGTCTCATTGGAAAAACAACTGACCTGGAAAATATGGGACTACCTGAAAGCCATGATCAAAAAAAGAGCCTAGACATCATCTTTCATGAAATTATCAAGGAAAACTGCCCTGATATTCTAGAACCAGAGGGCAAAATAAGTATTGAAGGAATCCATCAATCACCGCCTGAAAGAGATCCAAAAAGAGAAACTCCTAGGAACATTGTGGCCAAATTCCAGAATTCCCAAGTCAAGGAGAAAATATTGCAAGCAGCTAGAAAGAAACAATTCCAGTATTGTGGAAATACAATCAGGATAACACAAGATCTAGCAGCTTCTACATTAAGGGATTGAAGGGCGTGGAATAGGATATTCCAGAAGTCAAAGGAACTAGGACTCAAACCAAGAATCACCTACCCAGCAAAACTGACTATAATACTTCAGGGGAAAATATGGTCTTTCAATGAAACAGAGGACTTTCAAGCATTCTTGATGAAAAGACCAGAGCTGAAAAGGAAATCTGACTTTCAAACACAAGAATGAGAAGAAGCATGAAAAAGTAAACAGCAAAGAGAAGTCATAAGGGACTTACCAAAGGTGAACTCTTTACATTCCTACATGGAAAGACAATATTTGTAACTCTTAAAACTTTTCAGTATCTGGGTAGTTGGTGGGACCACACACACACGCACGCACACACACGTACATGTGTGCACGCGCACACACATACACACATGCATGCACACACAGAGACAGAGAGCACAGAGTGAATTGAATAGGATGGGACCATATCTTAAAAGAAATTAAGGTAAATGGTGAGAGAGAAATGTAGTTGGAGGAGAGAGGGTGAAATGGAATGGGGTAAATTATCTCTCATTCAAGAGGCAAGCAGGAGACTTTTTAGTGAAGGGAAAAAGATGAGAGCTGAGAAAAAAACAAGAAGTTTACCCTCATCACATTCGACTAAAGGAAGGAATAAAATGCATACTCATTTGGGTATGAAAACCTATCTTACAATACAGGAAAGTAGGGGAGAAGGAGATAAGCAGGGTGGGGGGGATGATGGAAGGGAGGGCAATGGGAGGAGGGAGCAATTTGAAGTCAACACTGGGGGAGGGACAGGATCAAAAGAGAGAATAGAAACAATGGTGGGCAGAATAGGATGGAGGGAAATACAGTTAGTCTTAAACAACATGACTATTATGGAAGTCACTTGCAAATGGCCTATATTGAATTGCCTGCCTTCCCAAAGGGAATGGGTGGGGAGGGAGGGAAGGGGAGAATTTGGAACTCAAAGTTTTAGGAATGACTGTTTAGTATTGTTCTTGCTACTAGGAAACAAGAAATACAGTTAATGGGGAATAGAAAGTCATCTGGCCCTACAGGACAAAAGAGAAGATGGGGACAAGAGAAGGGAGGGATGATAGAAGAGAGGGCAGACTGGTGATAGGGAAAATTAGAATGCTCAGTGTATTGGGGTGGGGGGAGGGGATAAATGGGGAGAAAATTTGGAACCCAAAATTTTGTGAAAATGAATGTAAAAAGTTAAATAAATAAATTTATATTAAAAAAAAACAGTAATATAATTCTGGGAGATGGTGAGGTCCAAGGTAGGACACAAGACTAAAGGTAAGAAAGTTAAGAGATTATGTGGCTAGGATATCAGTGGTATCATTAACATGAACTCCTAAGTGCCTGAGAATGAAGGTAGTCTTCTGGGGCAGGAGCTATTTTTCTTCCCATTTTATAGACGACGGAACTGAGATTCCCTGAGATTTGACCAGAGTCACACAGTTAGACATGTCTAAGACAGGATGTGAATCCCAGTGTTTCTGTTTCAAGTATCCATTCTGGTACGTTGTTGGGAAGGAGGGACTCAACCTGAGCTTTAAAAGCTGTGTAGAATTTAGGGGTGAAAAAGTGGCCAAAATAAACTTCATTCTAAAGAACCAGCTTGAAGAAAGGGATAGAACTGGCAATAAATACAGGCTATGAGTGAGGTAGGAAGAAGACAGATTTCGCTGAAGCACAGATTCCAATGCAGTCATAGAAACCTTTACACTTTGATCATGCTTCCATAATGAGAAACTGAAAATATTGTATAAGATAGGTAAAGTCAAGTTCAAATATGATAAATTTTGAATGTTATAATTCAGAATTTGGATCAAATCCACATACCATAACATATGATACCTTGCAAAATAGGTACTCAATACATGCTTGCCATCTGGATCCTGTCATTCACCAGTTGCTTATTTTATTCATGTGATTTCTCTTCAGTGGAGACTATATATTCACCATTGTAGACATGTAATATATCTTATATTCTTCTACTACCACTCCTAGATAAAATTTATATACCACCTGCTATGTACCAGGCACTGTACTAAGTGCTTCACAATTATTATCTCATTTAACCCTCAAAACAGCTCTGAGAAGTAAGTGCTATTATTATCCCCACTTTATAGATGAGGAAACTGAGGCAGAGTTTAAGCAACTTGCCCAGGTTTATAATAGCTAGAAAGTTTCTGAGGCCGAACTTGAAGCTCAGGTCTTCCTGCCTCAAGGCCCAGTGCTCTCTCTACTGTATCACCAGCTGCCTCATTGCTTTTGTATTTAAAGCAACTTAGCACTGCATTTAGTGAGCACTAAAAATGTACTGTCAGTCAATGTTTTTAATTAAGGACTGACATGATCAAAGCAATGTATTAGGAAAATTAATGACGGGAATGTTCAGAAATGGATTGAAAGGGAGAACAACTCTGCAGATAGGAAGACTACCTAGGATGTAATAGTGGTAGCAGGATCGTGGACTAGAGAGTCAGTTGGAATGGCAAAAAGACAAATCCAAATGTTATATAGAAGAATGACAGAAACTAGTGACTATCTGATACATGGGTTTTTCAATAGTTGAGTGGGAGGAAAGGTTTGGCTCACAAAGTGACTGATGATGTGCAATAAAAACGTTATATATTTACAGACAGACACACACCACATACCTTATCTAAGATAACATCACTCTTCCTAAGTTCCAGGACCTTGGAGAGATACCGACAGAGTTCTGCATTAGCCTCCCCTTCTGATGGAGGTGCAGCAATAGCTACACTTACATTCTCAGCTGTCACATCTGTAACAAAAATGGTTCGAAATTTGACCTAAAAGTGCTCATTTTAAAACATATTAGTTAAATGAGACATAATTATAGAAATAAACAAGATATAAATCCGAGAGTTTTTTTTTTTAACCAGATCTGTGATTTCACTGGTATGGAGAATGCCAGGTGAGGCTCCCTATAAGACCTGCTTAGCAACTAATAAATGTTAAGAGTTGCTTAGGGACTGGGAAGATAAGTGATTAACCCAGGGTCACAGAGCCAGTCTACGTGAGAGGTGAGACTTGTATCTACGTCTTTCTGATTTTGAGGCTAGCTCTCTGTCCACTATATCATGCAGCCTCTAAGAGATAAATATGCCCCTTAAAATAATTTTTTTCCCCTCAATCCCACAGCTTCACCTACCACTTTTATGCAGGTGACTCCTAAATCTCTACCATCAATCCTGGTGTCTTCTGAGCTCCAGACCCACACCTCTAATAGGACATCTCAAAATGGATGTGTCCCATTGACACTCCCAATTTATGTCCATGATTGAGCTGTCCCCCCAAGTCCCCATCCCCCAAACAAGCTCTTCCTTCTGACTTCATTATTTCTCTCTGTTAAACTGATAAATTCAGAAACTGTCAAAATCTTGGTGTAATCTTTGACACCTTCTTTTTCCTTACTTCTCAAATTTAATCAGTTACTAAATCCTGTTAATTCCACTTCCACAACATCACCATCCAAATCTTCAACTACCTTAACCCAGACTGTCATTCGGTACCTCATTACCACCCACCTAGGCAATTTCAATTGCCTCCTAAAGAATTTCCTACCTCTAGCTTCTCTTCCCTTCCTCTGATCTGTCCATCACACTTGTACCAGAATAATCTTGAGACTTAAATCCTGTAATATACTTGCTCAAAAATCTTAGTGGCTCCTTCTTGCCACCAGACTAAAACACTTTGGCCTAGCATTCAAGGCTTTTCAAGGTCTAGCACTAGCCTATTTTTCCAACCTTATATCACATTACTTAGCCTCATGCACTACACACCAGCAAAGCAAAACACGTATCGTGCTCTTAATCAGGTTACTGTCTATGACTGGAATGCTCATCCTCCCTTTCTTCAAGCTCTAAATTTCTACCTGGCCTTTAAAACCTAAGTGAAGTACCACTTCTTCTGCTAAGGCTTTCCTGATCCCCCAATAGGTAACAACTGTCTCCCTTGGACTTCTCATATCAGTGTTTTACAATTCAAAAAAGCATTTATCAAGTAACATTACAGATTATATTTATCTGTATATGCTATCCTCCTACTAGCTCCAGGACTGCAAGGAAAATCTAAGTTTGATATTTTTCCCCAACTGTCCAACTACAACCTTGCTGGACCTAATTTCCTGATCTATAAATTTAGACTTGACTAAAATCATTCATTCACTTACACACCAAAGAGGTAAGTACATATAATGTAAAAGGCACCAATTATCATTTCTAGCTCTAAAATTCAATTCCATGACTCAGAATCTATGGGACCAAAATGAACTGGATGAAAATTTGAACTTACTCGAGAAACTGTTCACACTGTCTTGCTTCCAGCCCTCAAACCAATGCTGCCTCCTGGAGAACAATCTGCTAGTATTGTTGCAATGTTATTTAGAATCATGTGATTTGGAACTGAAAAATTCTTTAGAAGTCTTCTAATCCAGTTGCATTGCTTTACAGATTGGGGCAGCTAGGTGGTGCAGTGAATAAAGCACCAGTGCAGGAGTCAGGAGGACCCGAGTTCAAACCTCACTTTAGATACTTGACACTCACTAGCTGTGTGACCTTGGGCACGTCACTTAACCCCAACTGCCTCATCTTGGGTCATCTCCAGTCATCCTGATGAACATCTGGTCACTGGATTCAGATGACTCTGGGGAGCCCTCACTCACTCAAAGCAAAGTCAAGTGCAAGTCATGTCATTATTTCTCTGATGGCATGGTCTTCTTCGGCAACGAAGGATGAATGAACACACACACTTTACAGATGAGGAAACAGGCCCAGAGAGTTTAAGTGTCCTACCTATAATCAAATAAGTAGTAAATGACAGAATGGAGACTCAAACCCAGGTATTCTAACTTTAAATCCAAAGCTCTTTCTGGCTGCCTCATGAACCAGTTAATCTTCTGCCCCAGCCTCTCCCTTAGGGACTTGTTTAGGTGATTTGTATAAGCTTGGGTAAGTCAGAAATTCACAGAATTTTAGAGATGGAAGAGACCTCAATGGCAATTATAACACGTATCTGATGAAAACTTTCCCTTCAACATAGTTGAGTGGTCATCCAATTTGACTTAAATATTTGCAACATGGGAAAATCTTCCTCCTTTAGCAGTCCAGTCCACTTTGAGAAAGGTCTTCTTGTCAAGAAGTTTCTATGTTGCCTGTGCAATTTTCAACCATTGCTTCTAGTTCTGTCTTCTGAAACCAATCAGAATAAGCCTAATCTCAACTTCACTCTCCCAGTAGCCTTTCCCTGAAGATTCTCTAGTTTATAAACGCCCCTCCCAGAACTGCAACAATGCTTCAGATATGGTCTGATAAGGGCAGGGTGCAGCAAGTCTGTCCCCTTCCTATATTCCCAGATGCCATGACCCTTTAAATGTAGGCTTTGTTAAATTTCTTAATTGCCATAACAAACGGCTGCCTCATGTTGACTTTGCATTCTACTAAAACTCTAAAATCATTTTCAACCTGCTACCTCGTTATGATTCCTCCACTTTGCACTGGTTCAAAAAATCAAATTTATAATTGTAAAGTTTACTTTTTTTCCTACTAAACATAGTCACCATCCTAGTTCTGGCCTTTACCACTTATTGCTGGACAATTAAAATAATAGCTGCCACTTATACTTTAAGATTTACAAAATGCTTTCTAAATATTATCTCATTTTATCTTCACAACAGCCCTGAATGATGAAGTCCTATGTTACGAGGGCAGGAGGACGAGAAGAAAAGCAAGATACTGAGCCTCCTGAGAAGTGAGAAGAGGTCCGTAGGGAACAGCTGTTTTGATCTGAACAATAAATATTCAACATTAAAGGAGACACTGTTGAGTGATATCAATGGGAGCAAATTCAGGGCATATTCTCACTTCCCATCCAGGACCAATGTGATGTGGTCAGTACAGGGCAGTAGGAGGGAAAACTGCAGCCACTGATGGAGAGGATGGGTAAGGCTGCAGTGCCATCTGGAGGATGTCAGGTCTGTGTGTGTTAAGTAAATAAGGAGTAGGAGAGGAAAAGGTCTAGAATGAAGGGAAGGTTATTAATTACTGAACAGGAATTATAGTGGGCCTAGTGGAAAAGGAAGACAGTTAGAGGTCTTGGGAGGGGTGGAGCTGCAGAGGATACAGAAGAGTAGGTGAAGGCTTGGGAATACTCGAGAAGAGTAGGTGAAGCCTAAGTAGCTGGCGATTCAATAACACAGGGAAAAGGAAGAATAAAGGTGATGAGAGTGTACCACCTAGGCACAGAGAGTAGCAGAGGTGAAAATCTAGGTCTCTCAATTCCTAATTCAGGGCTATTTCCACCATACCATGATACTTACATTATTTACTTAAACACTTCCATACCTGGAAGGGAACAAATTAAAATTAACCAAAAGTTAAAACCTAAGCTCCAGATATGACAACAATGATTTCTGGCATCTATATAGCAATTTACAGTTTACAATATGCTTCCTATACATCTTTTCACTTGACACCTGTACTATCTATATCACAAGTCTATATTATTGTATTCTTCTTAGAAATGAGGCTGAGTAAACTGAAGTCATGATCTGAACACAGCTAGTACTGGTGAAGAGAAGAATCTGAACCCAGGTCCCTCAATTCCAATTGTAGTGTTCTTTCTACCATCCCATACTGAATCTCTCATAAGTCTCATGGTACTGAAAGTAGTATTTAAAAGGAGGCCAGACAATGATCTCTTAAAAAATGTTCTATATTTATGATCTAGTATATTTAAACAAACTGTGATACATGAATGTAATGCAATATTACTGTGCTGTAAGGAATGAAGTACATGATGACTACAGAGAAGCATGGGAGATTTACATGAACTGATGCAGAGTGAATGTAATAAAATTATAAAGATCAAGCATGACTCTAATAAAGCAATATGAGAAGACAGCCCCAATTTACCTCTTCATGGAGGTGGGAAGTCCACAGGAGTTGCACATGTTTTCACACTTTTTTAATGTATTGACAGGCTGCACTAATTTTTTCCCTTTAAAAGTACTTTTTATTATATGGGAATGGGAAAAAGAAGGCTACTGGGGATATTCAGGATAGAAGATGCAAGAAACGGAAGACATCAATAAAAATTTACTTCTTAAAATGTAGTGTATTTTCAAAACAATGACAATACAAAGAAGGTTGGCAGCTTATTGCAGATTCTAGAATTTAGAAATGGAGAAAATAGCTTCTGCCTTTCAAATGCTAAGATCCTAGAACCTCTGAGACTTCATGATCAGTCCTGTATTATAGAAGTAGGAAAAAAATGCATTGGCAAAACAAGTTCATAACTACCCAAGTGAGGGCAAATCATGTATGTAGGGCCACAAATCCATCACATACTCAGTGGGCAGTATGTGAATTCAACTGCTTGATTCAAATATTATACCTGTTATGGCATTTTGTTTGGAGCCAGGTTTGGCATGAATGGCTATTGTGATGGAACCGCTCTGACCAACTGCCACAGGTCCAGTGGGAGGAAGTGGTTTCACTGGCTCCTTATTCTGGCCTTTCCCCTAAAAAAACAGTAACAACATCACCTTAAATCTACACAGTGCTTTATGGTTACAAAGTGCTTTCACACACATAACTTTATCTGGTTCTTACACAACTACCATCTCTGCATTTATACAGAAGACATCTTGTTTGTATGTAGTTATTTATTTGCATGTGGTATTCCCAATCAGACTGTGAGATCCTTGACAGCAAGACCTGCTTGGTTTTTCTTTGTATCCTAAGCACAGTGCCTGGCACAGTAAATACTTGTTCACTTGACTTCTCATACTTCATTTTTATGACAATTATTATACATTGGGAAACTTTATCCCCCTCAATATACTCAGCATGTTGGGCAATGTGGTACACTGAAAAGAACACTGGATTTGGAGCCACAGTTTGGCTGTTCTGCTGGTTATACTACCTGGCTGACCTTGGGCAAGTGACTCAACCTCTCTAAGCCTCAGTTTTTCCATTTGACTTCCTTATTTTACACATCAGATGACATATAAAAGTCCTGTCCAGATAGTGAACTTTTCCCACCTCAGTGCCTTTGTTCGGTTTTCTCCCTCTGTCTGAAAGGCCTTCTCCTCTATCCCAATGCATCAAATCCTATCTATCCTTACTTTAAGGCCCACACCCCCTGAAGTCTTCCTGTTTACCTTCCATTCAGCATGCAAAACTAGAAATCTTTTTCTCTAAACACCACCCCCTGACTTCTGTTTGTAAATTTCCTATGAAATTTTTAACTTACAGTGGCTGCCTTGTATTATAGTTATTTGTATCTGTCTTACTTTCCCCATTATATCATAAGCCATGTGAGAATAAGGAACATGTAGTTGTAGTCACCAAAAAGCACTCATGGCATTCACTTAATGTTTATAAATGCATTAATTCAACAAACATTAAGTACCTATTATATTCAAGGCACTGTATTACATATAGAAACACAGTTTGCTCTCAGAGCTTACAACCCAACAGAAGGCATAAAACACATACAAATCAACATGTTATGAGGCAGAATGTGAACATAAAGAATAGGGCCAAAGCACTCTAAGAAAGATGAGGGAGGAAGGTGTTCAATTGGACTTGGGGATGTAAAAACAAGTTTCATGAAAGTGGTGCCTAATTTAGGCTTTCAAGGAAGACTGACAAAGATGTAGAATGACTATATATCAAAGCAGAAAAGATTAGAATGAGATGAGGAAACAATGTGCAGTTTGGTTAATGGTTCAGTTTAGTTAAAACTTCAAATCTGGGGAAGGGAGTAAACTTTGAGGGTTACTTTCTATGTGACCATGGAGTTCTCTTGCGTGAGGTTTCTTCAACTCTAAGACAGGTAAAACAATACTTGAGTTACCCACTTTTCACATGGTCATTCTGAGGAAAGTGTTTTGTCATCCTTGTCAGTGCTCCATCAATGTAAGTAGATTATTATTATAATTAAGGATAGAAAGGTAGGGCCACAACAAAAAGTAGTAAAAGAGACAGGAGCCAGACTGTAAGAGGTCTTGAATGCTGAATAATAGTATAAATTTATTCTATGGGCAATGGAGAAATACGAATCTGAGCAGGGGAGTGATATGCCAAGACCTGCGCTTTAAATTTTTATTGCGGCAGCTGTGAACCAGTTAGGAGATGATCGCATAGGGCAAGCAAAAGGTGCTAAAGTGTTAGGGTGAATGAAAAGGAAAGAATTTATATTAAAGCTGCTTTTGAAATGGAATCAACAGCACTTGACAACCAGTTGGATGTAACAGGATGAAGAAAAGGAAAGAGTAAACAGTAAACTTTTGAGCATGGATAACTGGAAGGTGGACACCATCAAGAGGAAATGCAGGGCTTTTTGGTGAAGAGATTTGTTTCCACAGGTTTCATATTAAGCAAGTAATTGGAAAAATGGGGAGAGCGCATTTAGGGTTTGGAAGTCCCTTCCACCAAAGGGATCACTGAAGTCAGGGAGTGGATTCATTCATATTCAACAAAAGGTCCAAAATGACATCCCGCAGAGTACATTCGAATGCTGGCTCTGAAACTGTGTAGGCTTCAGCAGGCCAGTTTAACCTTGGGATACGCCCAGATTTGGGCGGGAGGGGCATCAGGGCCTTCATTTTGTAGAGGAGCCCGAAGCCCAGGGAGACTAGGTGGCAGGGGTCGGTGCCCGCGGCCCCAGCTGCCCCTTGGGGCTTCCTCGCCTGTAACGCCCTTCGGAGGCACTAGGTCATCTCCGGGCTGTGGAGAGCAAAGTGCCTGGAAACCCTAAAGCCTTAGCTCAACGTGGGCCAAGGAGACAACGGCACCCCGTGCCAGGCAGGGGCGGACACAGACGAGCATCCCAAGGGCGTCCCGAGAGATGGGCCCTGCCTTAGCCGGGCTCCGTCACCTGCCCTGCCTCAGTTTACTCTTAGGGAAGATGAACACGAAGGCCCCACCCCAGCCCCGCCGGAGTAGGCGGAGCCTCGATAAAGCCCCGTCAGGCCGCGGGAAGGACTCGCGGGATCCGAGCGCCAGGCCAGGTGGGGCCTCACACGTCACCCAGCCCCTGGGGCCTCAGCACCCCCGTCCGTAAAACCGAAGGGCCGATCTCGAGGGCGCCTCGCGGCCTCCTCACAGCCGGCTTCCCCCCAACCCCGCGCCGCGGTCATCCGAGGGTCCCGGCACAAGCCCTGCGCGGGCCCACTGACCTTCTTGGGCATCCCCGCGCCAGAGGCGAGCCTGGCCGCAGCCGCCTTGGCACCTGCCCGGGCCCCGTCAGCCCGGCGGCACACGTAGAGCATGGGACCCCGGTCTTCTCCGCCCGGAAAACAAGGCTGGGAATTGGCGGGGAGGCCTTCGCGCCTGCGCCCTGACGCACGAAGGGGAGCTTCCGGGAGAAGGCCCCGCCCCTGCCCGAGGCCCGCTCCGGAGGCGCGCCGGCCGCAGCCCCGCCCTGCCCGTTCGAAGTGAGAGGAGCGTGATCCGCAGGGGCGGGGCGGGGCTTAGCTTCGTCGCGCCCCTGCAGTGTTACAGTCAGCGTCGGCCGGGCCGGGCAGTGGGAGAGGGGGGCCGGGCGCACCACGGGTGGGAATTAGCTTACGGAAAACAAAGCCCAAGAAACAGCGGGGGCAGGGAAGAGGAAATCCGGGGGAAGGAGCGGTGTCACTGAAACCAGAGGCGGAGGGCTCTGAAGCGGAGTCATCCCCAGGATGCAGAGATACAGAAACGCGGGAGAGAAATGAGAAAACACCATCCAATTTAGCAGTTTAACGTCTTTGATAACAGAGAAGACAAGTTTTCTGCTGGTGGTCGTCGTTCGTTTTTAAGGGTAAGGCAGTGGAAGAAGCCAGCAGGAAGAGACCGCGCATTGCCAACCAGGGAATGCTTTCTACGTAGGAGATTCTCCAGGGAACAGCTGCATTTTAACATAATGTAGCTACAAAATCAGTATCACCCCTGTTTGTTAAAAAATTTTGAAAACATCTATGTCTGAAGTATACTTTACCAACAAATCAGAGACATTTAAAATACTGCAATTATGCAGTGAAAAAGTTGCAGATTGGCTTTCCAAAAAAGCAATGGTCAGAATGTTCCCCATTTTTTGCCAACTCCTGAAATAATAGCAATAGATCCTGGGAATAAAGTCAAAACTACACAAACTGGCAATGGTAGAAGTCATATTCTCAGGAATTATATCAATTCGGTGTAATAACGTATTTTATTATCATACTATTTCCATAAACTAAAAAAGAGAAACCTTTATTAGCAAAGACCCTTAATCTATTTTTGTTTCAATCAATTTCAAAGCCAGAACCATGTCCACCCACACTGATAGAATATGTTTTAAAAAATTTCTAGGACTGACCTTTAGGACAATGCACTCAGTCCAATTTCCTACACCTTTCCAGAAATGTATCTAACCTAAAGTTACATTTAATGTTCATAATAGTGATCCTGAAACTTTGTAAAAAGCCCAGTCAAGAAATAAACTAAATATCTTTGGGACATTGTACTTACCAAAATAGGACAACGTAGAATTGTTAGAAATATTTTAGGCAAAGGTTCAAGCAAAAAAGTATTTTTTGATTAATCTTGAGTTAATCAGAATTAACATCCTTGGGCATTAAAGGTAACCAAAAATTTTCACTGCTCTGCAGTCCCTGGTATCCAAAACAACAATCTTAAGTCTTTCCCCCTTTTCCCAGTTATTCTGAGAAATAAAGGTTACCACCATACTTCCTTGACTGTACTTAAGTTTTTAAACTTAAGTACTATTTCAGCCAAAAACTTTTTACTCAGACATTCTATTTAACATTTCTTCCACAATAAATTCTTTGCAATTCCTTTCTCAAAGCATAGAATTTGTTCTAATAAATGTTTTACGTAAAAAAAGTATTATCAATACAATTTTACCTGCTTTACTTCAAATATGTTGGAATAGCTGTATTCATGATAGTTTAATAAAGCCCCAGATATAAAGAATAGTACAAAGGAAGTAATATTGTGAGTGACAGATATTAAGCAGGACATTGTTACATAAACCTCTGAGATATTAATAAAACTACAAAGAGTTTTATTAGAGTTATTTGGTAGCTAGATGTAAGGGCTATTTCTTATTGTGCAGCACTATCAATGAAATGTTTAATGGATCTCTATATAATAAATCCCTATAATTATCTCATCCTCTAGAACGCAAAATATCATTCCAAACTCCTCCTCCCCGCAAAGAAATTACACGCATAGTGATGAAGTGTCCAGTCTTTGATAACTGTTTTTTCACATTTTACATTATTGCAGGTTTATTTATATAAAACTCCAATTTATAGTTTATAAGGTCTACTGTGTAACCACATTACTATACTACTACAAAATAACTATTTCTTTAAGTGGATTCCAGATTTCCTCAGGTAAGCAGATAAATGCTTTTCAACACTTAGAAACATTTTAATGCAATTCCAAATGCCTATCACAAGATACATGTTTGTGGTTCCCCAAGATTCCAAAACCAAAGATACAAATCCAGTTTTCATATTTCCTGAAAACAGTTATTTGAATAAAAGGTTTAGCAAGAATACTGACCAAGCCCACATGGATCAATTCACCCATCCAATTGGCAAAACAGTAAAAAACAAACCCCCCCCCCAAAAAAAACTACAACTGTCCTTAACAAGGATCTTTCAATTTAAAAACTACTGAGAGACTATCAGCCAAACAAGCTGATTTATGAAATTATACAAGTGAAAGCACAAGTAGCTGCTTAAATATGTATTTTTTACAGTTAAAGTCCTGCACTCCTAGAGTTATATGAGAATGAAGCACTTTCCATTAAGTTCTTTAAGCCTGATGATAATCATGCAAAGCCAATATGGACATTTTTCTATCTTTCCTAAGAAACTAAAATGTTTCTTATATATTGAAATTACGAACATTCATAACACACTACTAACATTAGCAGCTAGTTAGTTATTCCTTTCAGATTACTCTGTTTACTTGCTGAATTATGTATAAAATATGATTTCTGGTATTTGTCCATCTTCTATTGATGTACCATTATTATTGCCAGGAGAACTAAAGAATGAAAATGTTGTTTTGCTTGCAGCGGGTGTTTCATGTACAACTTTCTTCAATCCTTTTGTGCCATAGTGTGAATCTGGACCCTAAATCAGAATAAAAGATTTGTTAGCAAATAATTGCTAAAAATGAACTTCACATAGTACTCTAATCACAAATATTATACATTGTAACTAGTAAATAATACTTCATACACAAGCTAAAGGGCATTTGAATTCATTTTTTTTTTAAAAAAAAGAACTTTTGCTGGAAGTGTGACTTCTGATGAAATTACTAGACTTAAAGCATCTTCTTGGAAACAGAGAGGGAACCTGATCATTTGGAAGAACGTGAATCTCCTGCTATTCTTTTTGTCTTATCTCTCATTTAAAAGATACCCTAATGAAATGTCAATACTATAGACCTGCGTTTGTATAGTTTTCTCCAGAAAACAAAATCATTTTCTCCATTTTCTCTTTTTTTCTAACTAAAAAGGCTCCTACTATTCAGAAATATCAGTTTAAGTCTGAAAGTGACTTCCAATAAAATCACTGTTACAAAAATTTTAGCAGTGAGCCCAGATTAACTTACAAAATTATACATTCTTTAAAAAAACCATCTTACTTTGAGTGTTGCACAGGCTGTATAGCAGACATTGGGTAAGATTTCTATAGGTTCTTTGAACATGACTCGGAAAGTGTTAGCTGTCCCATCGCAACTAAATCCAGTATCATTTTGTCCCAGAGTTTGTTTTTTTTCATATTCAATTATCTGTAATAAAAGAAAATTAAATATAAAATACTTCAGGGAAACAATAAAAAGCTCCCAAAGCAGGACTAGTTATAGAAATAAACTGGAAAACTATATATTTTTTTTACAACTAAGTGTTAAAACTGGGCAAATCTCTGTACTTAATTTCTATTTTTCATACTTCAAAAAACAAAAAAGATAATTTTGAATTAAGTCAGAAAATGGTTAGGTAGCAAAGTGCTTATTATGTTCTGGAGAACCTTTTTGAAAGAAGGCACCAGTAGGTCACAGAAAGAACAGTGACTACACATGACAACCATAAACATTCAGTGGACCTTTAATTTGAGTTGATTTATTTATATATTGCGTAATTGCCATTCTAATTTAAAAGCCTTTGAAACTAGAAAATAAAATTGTCCTAGAAATGTCAAAGATGTTACACATCTATCTGTTCCCTAAGAAGCATAAAATAATCCAAATTTTTCTTATTGCTTAGATTTGGGACAATTTGGGAGGTTTTTTGGGCAACCCATTTGGCTATTTATTATATACTTGACAATGACTAAGGTGTCTGGGCATTCTAGGAATTATGTAAACCAGAAATAAAAAAGCTATTTTCTAAATTAACAGCATTTAAAATTAAGTGAGAATAAGTTGAGTCAACAAGAATTTATGCAGCACCTACTATATGTCAGGCACTGTGTTGAGCACTAGGGATACAAAGAAAAACAAGACAGTCTCTGCCCTCAAGGAGTACATAGACAACATGTTAACACCTATATACAAACAAATTGTATACAGGATAATCTCAGGGAGGAAGCGCTAGCATTAAGTGGAACAGGGAAAGGCTTCTTACAGAAGGAGGAATTTTAGCAGAGATCTGAAGGAAGTTAGGAGAAAGATGAAGAGGGAAATAATTCAAGGTATGGGAACAGCCAGTTAAAAAACAGGTAATCAGGAAGTGTAGGAATACCAAGGAAGGTCAGTATTACTAGATGAGAGAATGTAGAGGGCAATAAGGTGTAAAAGGTGTAAGATGACTGCAGAAGGAGGAAGGGGATAGGGTATGAAAGGTTTCAAATGTCAAAGAATTTTTTATTTGATTCAGGAGGTTATTAGAAATTTACTGATTGAGGGGCAGGGGAAAAGAGATAGAGTTTGTGACATGGTCAGATCTTGAAGGATAGGTAGTACCCTAAATAGTAAGAGGGAAATTGAAGGGTGTTCAGCCCAGTTTTGGATATGTCCGACCTTAAGATGTCTATGAAACATCCAGTTCATCATGTACCACAGGAAGTTGGAGATGCAAGACTGGATGTCAGCAGAGAGGCTAGCACTGGATGGGCTATAAAAAGTGCAAACCCTTTTACCCAACAATACCACCACTAGGTCTATATTCCAAAGAGATCAAAGAAATGGGAAAAAGACTTCTATGTATAAAAACATTTATAGCAGTTCTTTTTGTAGTGGCAAGGAATGGCTGAACAACTTATAGGGTATCATTATGATGGAATAGTACTGTGCCATAAGAAATGATGAACAGAATGGTTTCACAAAAACCTGGGAAGACCTATTGAACTGTTGCAAAGTGAAGTAAGCAGAACCAGGAGAACATTGTACACAGCAACAGCAAAATTGTAATGATGATTAACTATGAAAGACTTAGTCTGATCAAGACAATGATCCAAGACAACTCCAAAGGACTCATGATGAAAAATACTATCCATCTCCAGAGAGAAAATGGATGAACTCTTAGTACAGAAAATATAATTTTTTTCACTTTTTCTTGCCCTTTTTTTTGCAACATGGCTAATAAGGAAATATGTTTTGCAGGATTTCACATGTATAATTTATCAAATTGCTGATCTGAACTGATCAGATTGAAGATCAAAATTTTTTTAAGAGAATGTTTAAACAATAAATTTATTTTTTTAAAAACAGCATTGGTAAACTTTGGAGAGAGCAGTTTCAGTTGAATGATGAGGTGGGAAGTTATAGAATGAAGAAAGTGAAAAGAAGAATAATGGGAGGAGAGTTATGAGACGATAGCTAATGGGGATGGAAAGATTAAGTAAGAGTTTTTTGAGGATGGGAGAGACACAGACACATTTGCAGGCAGTGGGCAAGGAGAGACCGAAGACAAGTGAGAGATGGGATGAGAGAGAGGGAATCTACTGTAAAAGTGTGATGAATGAATGTGATCTCTTGTACACATGGAGGTTTGCCTTAGCAAAAAGAGGCATGGCTTCATGTTATACAGGGGAAGGAGGAGTGGCAGAAGGCATCTGAGTGATGTGAGATGAGGAAGGGAGAAGGAGCACTTGGCAAATAGCCTCATTTCTTCCAGTGAAATGGAGCAAGGTTCTCAGCTGAGAGTGTGAAGGGAGGGGAGACAAGGGAAGTCTGAGGAGGATTAGAAAGGCTTGGAAAAGCCACTGTACTGAGTGGGATGATGAGCTGATTGAGGTGATATGAAAACAACTGCTTGCCTGAATTTCAACATTGGTTTGTAGTGGACCTAGTCAGCATGGTTTTGAGACTTTCTCCAGCTTTGTTCAGCTGTATGTGAATAGGAGCAAAGGCAGTGAACAGTAGATGTACTACAAGGAGTAATCCAAAGATAAGATCAGTAATAGAGTAAGGTGGGCAAAGGACTTGAGCATAGTGTAGAACTGAACTGGTTCACTAGTCATTTCTCTTACCTATCAGACCATTACTTCTCAGTCTCTTTTAGTGGATCCTCCTTCACATCACACTCACTAACCCCATGTGTCCCACAGGATTCCAGCCTTGGTCCTGTCCTGTTCTCTTTCCATACCTATTTCACTTGGGGCTCTCATCATTCTATTTAATAATCATTTCTTATGCTGATTATTCTCAAGTCCACTATAATCTCTCTGCTGACCTCCAATTTCATATTTTCAACTGTCTTTCAAATATGGGACACTGGATGTCCAGTAGACATCTTAACATGTGCAACAGGAAATCTTTCCCAACTTCTCTTCAACCTAGTGGTTTCCCTCTTTTAATTATTCCCTGTTTCTCCTATATATAGCCTGCTTGTACAAATTTGTTCCTTGGTTGTCTCCCCCATTATATTGTGAGCTCCTTGAGGGCAGGGACTGTCTTTTGCCTCTTTTTGTGCCCAATGCTTATTATTACCACATTGCCTGGCAGACAGTAGGTGTTTAATAAATGTTTACTGACTGAGCAGTATGTGTGTTATTGTGGCAGTAGAGGACACTTGACCTAATTATAATGTATAGGTAGCTGTGATATGTACACAATGTATATACATAAATGTTTATATCCATATACATCACGCCTTTGTCATTTTGTCGTTGAATCCCTTACAAGTTACTCCTGACTTCCAAGTCAAGTCCTCTCCACTCAAGAGGAATCAGGGAGCTTTATCTAGTTCTCCAGTCCTACAGCCAGTTCAGATAGCATCTCCAACTTAATTCTGGATCTCCAAATTAAAACTCTACTCTGATCTTCAGTTCTTACAAAATTGTAAATGTACCCAGAACCACAAACAAGATTTTTACTCTTCTTAAAATGTAAGCTATGCTCTAATTTCTTTTCAAATTAAGGATGCCTTAGCTAAGTTACAGATATTCTTCAGTAAAGAGCTGTCATCACTCTGTCATATATTCCTGTATTTTCTTTTCTGGTACATTTCAAACTTCTCTCATAATCCTGAGGCAAAATCTCACCTTTAGTCTAAATTGTACTTACTACACTGAAAAAGTTCTTTTGGCTAATACAAAATTAAGTAGGAATGATCAAAAATATTTTAGATAAAAGAATTAAACTTCAAGACAGATAAGTTGGAATGATAAGGATGAAATAACCAATATAACTGACGTGGGATAAACAAAGTACTAAGACTAAAAAAATAAACTGCACAAGTGTAGGACATGGTGGGAGAAGGAAGAAATATGATTCATAGAATAACCACATATTAATAAAAATATTTATGTGTTCAAAATAAAATGTTAAGATTGCTAATCTGTCGGATTTGTTGAGGATATTTAGCTTAGAAAAGAAAAGGCTTGGGGCAATTAAGGTTTGAATTAAAATTTATAGAATAAGTGAAAAGCACTGAAAAAAAACAAAGATCAGTAAAACAATCTCTGCCATCAAAAAGTTTATAATCTAGTAATGGGGTTAAGACAAATATAAAGATAGCACAAAGTAGGACAAATTATTGGAAAATAAAAGACTTTGTCAGTCTGGAGGAGGGATAGCTCACATCCTTTCCTTGGTACTGGCGCCTTATAATCTGTCTATAAATATGCTCAGGTTTCTCTAATTCAGAAAAGAAACAAAGATTTTCCCTTCTAGCCCCTTCAGCTACTATCTCATATCTTTTTTTCTCTTTTTCCATTAAATATCTTGAAAATATTCTCTATACTGAAAACTCTGCTTTTCTCATTACCAATTTGTCCCTCTCTCTTTTGTCTTAGCCTTCTACAATCTAGTGTCTATGCTCAACACTACAGAAATCGTTCTCCCTAAGATGATCACAAAGTCCAATGGCGGCCCTTTTCTATTTCTGATTCACTTTGACTGTACTGCTTTTGAGACATTCTTTCCCCCACCTTCAGGCTTCCTGAGCTTTTTTGGTTCTCCTCCTACCTTTCTGATAAAGTATTTTCTTTTTCTAATTTTTTGACTCCTATCTTCTCAACCTCTTGAAGTAGATATTTCCTAAGGATGTGTGTTTTTTGGCCCTTTTCCAACTTCACTATATACACATCCTCTTCTTTAGCAATCTCAACCACTCCCAACTCAATTACTTCAAAATGTGTACCTCAAGAGTCTTGAACTTTTTCCTAACATCCAAACCTTGAATTCATCACCCTGCAGAACAAATCTAACCAAATATCCTACCGGCCCCTCAGCTCAACATGTCCAAACCCAAGTTCATTCTCTTTGCTGCTGAGCCTGCTCATATATTCTTGTCTGAGACACAGTACCATTCACTTAGTCTGCCACCTTCCCTTTCCTACCCAATCAGTTAAAAGTATTCTTGATTACACTTTCCCATTCTCTTTCTCATCTATCTTTTCCTCTCCCACTTCACTAACATCCAAAATATTACCCATTTCCACCTACCAGAACTACTGAAAAGATATTTATTTAATCACATCTCCCTAGGTCTACATTTTCCCCTTTGATAATCCATCCTTCATACAACTTCTGAAACACCTCTGTGCTTAAGAAACAGATGTGGTCATCTCATTCCTCTGCTCAAAAATTAATGTCATTATTCCTCCTATGCCCCTAATGAGTTCACAATCCTTTGTCTGGCATTCAAGGAACTCCTAATTCTGGTCCCACTCTACCTTTCCAGACAATTGCATATGATCTCCCACTAGACATTCTATATGCTTCAGGGAACCTGCTTTACATGGAATAAGCTGCGAATCCCCTTGCCTCTGTGCTTTTGCTTAAGCTGACCATTACTCTTTGAATATTCAATTCCCACCCTCCTTTTAAAGTCCAGATTAGATGTCACCTGCCTGAATCCCATTCTTACTCCCCTCCCTTATCCCAAGTTGTTAAAGGATCTTGCTTCTCTAGACTTCACAGAGCACTTTATTTTAAACCTCTTTTTGCATTTGCATAATTGTTTTGCTATTATAGTACTGTATATTCTGTACCATACTGTTTAACATACTGTAAATCCAACTCTATGAAAGCAAGAATAATGTTTAATTTAAACTTTGCATACCTACTACAGTTCTCTGCAAACCATGTTTTAATAAATGTTGAACTAAAATATGTCTAGTCTGGAGGGGATTGGAGAAAGATGGGGAGCATTTCATAAAACAAAATGGGGGTTCGGGGGAGGCATTCCAGGAACAGAATTACAGATCTGGAGCTAAAAGGGACCTAATAGGCCATCTAATCCAATCTCTGTATTTTACAGCTGAGGAAACTGAAGTTGAGAAAATATCCTGAGCAAAGGCACAGAAATGGTAACAGTGAATAAATACAACTTGTCTGGAGTGTACTTTTTAAGTACAGGGTAATGAAAGAAGGCTGGAAAAACAGGTTGGGATTCTATTGTGTATTGTTTTGAAAAATAAGCTATGTTTAAACTATTTTATAAATCGCCATTGATTATTTTAAAGCAGGGAATCATTATTAAACCAGTACTTTAGAAAAATTAATGTGTCAACTATACAAAATGGAATGGAGAGTGGGGAGGAAACAGAGTGGAGATCATTCCAAGAGTCTCGGCAAGAGATAAAGGACTAAACTACAGGGACAACAGGAAGAATGAAAAAGGAATGGATATGGAACATGGAAACATTTTAAGGATTATGTCCAGGAGGATTAGGTTTATTCTTTATTGTTACAGAAAATCCAGCTAGGATAGGAGAATTTTTTTAAACTAATCTATTTAAAAAAAAAATAGAATGCTTTGTGAGGCAGTGAGCTACCTACCTATCACTGGAAGTCTAAGGAAAGGCAAAATAACCTTGTGAAGATTCATCTCCTGGGAAGGTTAGGTTTGATGTTCTCTTTGCAACTCTAAGGTTCTATGAATTCCAAATTAATTCCTTTAGAATAAAGTAGTCTCTAAAAGTTCAACTCTGCATATATAGGTTAAAATTAGGCATTCAGAATGAGTATCTCTCTGTGAGCTCCACTGGAATTGCTGTTTTTCTTTAAAGCCTTAGTCTGCTCCTAGCATCTCATAAATTAAAATTCTAAATGACCAAATAGTTTTTTCTTCATATATGTAATGGAATATAGTTTGAAGTGGTATACATAATTCTGTAAATTTAATCAAATATAACATTTTTATTAAAAATGGAGTTTTAACACAAACATAATAAAAACACAAGTTTCCATTAAAATACTTTATGCAGAAAAAGGGGTACCTGTATATTCACTTGATAATCTGTGGGCCCATGAATAGAACCATATAATCCAAATCCTACTATGGAGATTCTTCTATTAACTGTGAATCTGAAAAAAATCAAATCAAATCTGTAGTAGTTTTATAAAAATCATTAAATGACCCAAAATAATTACAGAATCATTTTAGAAATATTAAGAATGGCTAGGCATGGTGGCACACATCTGTAATCCCTTCTATCAGGAAGGTTAAGACTAGCAAATCACTTAGTTTAGGAATTCCAAGCTGCAGTAGGCTAAGGTAATCAATATTCATATTAAGACCCAGAAACCAGGCTACCAAAAGAGGGGAGAACTACCGCAGGGGCCCAGGCAGGAAGGAGAGCAGATCACTCCTGTGTCAATCAGCAGTGTTACTGGGCTTGTGAGTAACGGTTACACTTCTAGACTGGGTACAATGGGAGAGAGGAATGAAATGAGAGAATAAAGATAAAAATATTAAGAAATATTTCCCTAGTCTGAAGCACTTTTCAGACTTACCTGAATCAAGAAAATCTTATCAGTACTCAATCAGTACTTCTTCAAAAAAACACCCTGCATTAAATCCTATTCACCCTTACCAAAGGTCTAACACCACTTTCCTAGAGAAAAATGGGTGAAAATTCAGGAGGGAATTCTGTTCTTCTGAAAGACAAATTAGGCCAATGACCTAATAGGGCAAGAGACCTTTGATTAAACTGCTTGAAAGCAGCAATCCTCTTTCTCCATACTCGGCCCAGAATTGAGTAATGATCAAATTAAAGAGAAGAAAGATCTCTCTGAAAGAAGTACATAGCTGGAGTTTACCAGATGGAACTGAGAATACCTGGAGTGAGTGACTGAACAAGGATTGAATGGTTTTCAGAAAATGATTCTTTGACATGTTAATTAACTACTTAAATATAAGTAGTCTGATAAGAAATAAAACATTCTGTTTGGTGAAGCAAAATGTAAAAACAACTTTCACCTAGGTCTTGTAAGTTTTATCTCATTGTAGAATTTGTATTTTTATAAGACTACTATATACTCTAACTACAAAATAACCTGGGTCAGAGAGAGATTTTCAAAGACAAGATAATTTTTTGGATTTCTAAGAAGAGAACAATTTGAAAATAGTTACGTTTATAATATATTTTTTCCCTTCCCTAGAGAAAGCTGTCCCTTATAACAGTATAAAAAGGGCAGGGGGGGTGGGGGGGGGTGGAGAATGTAGTTCAATAAAACTAACCAATACATTGTCCACCTCTACAAAGAAAGGAGGTACATCTACTATAATATTCTAATACAGAATTTTGAGGTTTCAAGGAGCCACAATTTGGGAATCATTAATCTTAGTTAAACAGATAATGAAATTACCAGATAAACTCACTTCACCATCCAACTATTTGGACTAAAAAAGGCTTTAATGTATATATCCAAACTAATCACAGTATTATGCAGAGGTTGATGATATTCATTAAAAGGGCTTTCTACATGGACTGGAGATATGAGACAGTCACGTATGGGCATAATATGAAACAAAATGTCTTAAGGAAATAAAGAAATATAATCATTACAAATGTCAATGTCTGACTAGAGATATTTAGTGGCAGATTTTTAACATTTTTAGATTTTCTTCTTTCAGATTTAAACTAAGCATATGCAAAATGAAACAAAGACGCAATTCTACAGGACAATATGACACATCAAATCCAAGAGTTTCCATGTTCTTCTTTCAATCATACCCTAAAAAATTCTTTTGAGGTTATTTTGCATGCAATGACTATGCATTCAAAAAGATCACAATCAGTAAAATTCTGTTTTGCAATACTAATTAGTAACAAACATATATTATGTCAATTAAAATCTGGAATATGTGCCAGCAGAATCAGCAATTCATTCATGCAGGGCCCATATTACAGAAGGTCTCAAATAATCTGGGTAAGCTTTCTTTTGTGTACCCATCTCACAGAAGTGTTGTGAAGGTAAAACAAAATACTACATGTGAAAGTACTTTGTAATTCTAATATGCTACATGAATACAGACTATTGCTTTCCTTAATTTGGTCTCCGTGTTACCTCACAGAATTTCATATTTGAAAAGGGCCCAGAGTGACCACTTAATACAACAAATCCCTGAAAAAAATTCATTTCTAAAACATACTCAAAAAGCAGCCATTCAATCTTTGATCAAATACTTATCTAATGAGAAAAAACCCCTATACTTTCAGGGGTAGTCCATTCCTCAACCAGATTTTACTAAGTGTTGAGAAGTTATTGGTTTTTTTCCCAATTAGTATTTTTGTTATCTTTTCTGATACTCTTTTCTCCTTTTTTTATCATTTACAACAAATCTTTCTTTTGTCCATCATACCTTCTTCAGAACCAATCTTTTCTTTTTTTTAACTGGGCAAACCCTTTCACAAAAGTAGCCACATCTCACAGCAATCCAAAGTCTTAAAACATTCCCAAAGGACTCTTAAGGCAAAATGTCATACACATCCAGAGAAAGAGCTATGGAATTGGAAAACAGAATGAAGTCAACTATTTACTCTTGCTTTATGTTCTGCTTTGTTTTTTCTCATGGTTTGTCCCATTCATTTTAATTTTTCTATGCAACATGACTAATGTGAAAATGTGTTTAATAAGAACTTAGGTGTAGAACTCATATAAGATTATATGCTATTTTGGGGATGGAGGAGGAGAAAACTTAAGACTTATGGAAGTGACTTTTGAAAACTGAAAACAAATAAAGTAATTTTAAAAAGTTAAAATGGGATATCATTAAAAAAAAAAGTAGCCACATCTGAAATCTAGTAGCATTCTGTACCTGTGTATTTGAGTTCCCAGAGAAGTACATTTTTTCATTAATATTAATAAATTCTGTTTACTCTTTCACATTTCAAACCCTCAAACACTTGAAAACACAGCTATTCTTACACCTGCCGAAATTTTCTCTTCACCAGCTAAGTATCTCCAGTTTGGTTTTTTTTTGCTGATTGTCATCATATGGCATGGATTTAATAAGGCATTTTTATCATCCTGGGTACACCCATTCCCCAACTTATCAATGCCCTTCCTCAACGCAATATACAGAATGAAATACAATACACTCCAGATGTACTCTGAGCAGGGAGGAGTACAGCAGAACCATTACCTTTTTATTCCTAAAAGCTGTTCTTGTCTTAAGGCAAACTAATATTGCATTACTTTTTAGTGACTTACTGTGCTGAGCTTTCAGGTCACTACAATGTCCAGGATCTCTTTTCAGACAAACTGCTTAGTCATGTCCTCCCCATTTTGTACTTGTGAAACTGATTATTTTGAACCGACATTTAAGATTTTACCTTTATCTCTATTCAAATTAATCTTACTGGATTTGGCTCAATATTATTCTAGCCTGTCAAGATCCTTATGGATCCTTGCTATCTTAGTCATCTCCTTTACCAGAATGCTACCAGTTGAAACCTTGATAAGTATGCGATCTATGCCTTTATAAAAGTCACTAGAGAAAATGCTTAAAGAGCCTAGAGTCACACACATTTCCAGGACACTCAACTTTACCTTTCTTCCAACTATTAATGAGTATTAATGAATTATTAATGACTATTACTTGGGCCTATCTATTCAATCAGTTCCATATTTACTTAACTGTACTGTCATCTAAACCACATCTCTCCATCTTTTCCAAAAGAATAGCAAAAAGGACTTTAGCAAGTGCTTTGCTAGAATCTAGGTAAACTACATCTAAAGGATTCTCCTAATCTATCAGTTTAGTTATACTGCTGAAAATAGAAACAGTCTGCCTTAAGCTATTCTTGATGGAAACATACTAATTTTTTATGATAACTAATGATAATCATTAACCATTCCTTTAATAATAAGTTATAGAATTATGCCCCCAAATATAGTCAAACTCACAGGTCTGTAGTTTACATATTCCATTCCCATTTTTTGAAAACTAGGAAATCTGTCCTCCAATATTATGGTAACCTCTCCCTTTCTCTTAAGATTTTCTACCTTATTTTTTACAAGGCCTAAATAGACACATTAATTAAGGAAAATCTGGATTATAATCACCTCAGTGCTTTGTTGAATAGTCTTGGCTAGGCTAAGTCAAGTAATTTTTGAAAGTAAAATATAAAAAAATTATCATCACATCTTCCTCAAACTACGTTCAAATCAACATTAAAGCTGTTTTTCCCCTCTGCAATATGACACTATGACACTATGACAAATACCTAATTCGGTCACTTGTTCCACTGTAACCCCAACGACTCTCTACTTGCTGGAATCTATTGATGCTGCATTCTTTTCCCCTGAGGCAGCACCTTGGGCGATCAATATATTCAACTCGGGGTTTAGGATTGACCGTAAAATGAAGGAAGAGATTTACCACTTCTCGGTCTGATAAAATTCCAGACTGAGCAGGACCTGTGCAAAGAAAAAAAATACTTCAATAAAAAGTGTTTGTTTTAAAAGTTCACTTTGAAGCACTGAACTTTATAAGGTCAAAACTAATTTACAATAACCAAACCAAGTACAAGAAAAAAGACATTCATAAATAATAATAACTTTACAGCTCCTTTTGAGTACAGTCTATGATAAAAACAGGTTATTGACTAATAGAAGGCATAACAGTTTAAATTACTCATAATATGATAAAATGCTTTGTACATCTACATAAAACTATGTATGTTCCTTTTAAAGAGACATTCCAAAGGCTAACACGAGAAGGCTGGAAGACAAATGCAAAAGAGTACAGAGGAAAGGAGCAATGGATTTGGAATCAGGAAATCTGAATCCAAATCACAAATGTGTCACACCTTGAACAAGTCATGTAATGTCTCCCTGGATTTCAGTTTATTCATTTATAAAATGAAGGGGTTCAATTAGATTACCTTTAAGTTCCTCGGTCCCTTAAAACTCTTAATATATAATCCAACATCAGGAAAAACAAATTGATTATTTTTTGCATTAAAAAATTTTATGTTCAAGCAGAAAGGTAATAAAAATATGGTAAAAAGAAGTGACCAGTAAGTAAGCAACCCTATTCCTATTTCAAGATACCAGAAAGTGATGAAATACGTTAAAAAGAAATTAGAGAAAGCTCTACCAGGAATAAACAAGATACACACAGATGACAAAGAAGATGCTAAAGTATTAAGAAAAAATTAGATAGATAGAACTGAAAAAGAAACAGTCTTTTCATTCATTACTCGAACCTGTCTATGACACCACTCTTCATTTACTCTTTCATATGGAGAAATAATGGTATACCATTTTAAAATTCTATTTATGCTTTTTTTAAATTGTGATTCAGAACGCATGGAATGCAGAACTGCCAAAAGGCATGTTGTCTAGAACTTCACAGAATTACAGGATTTGAAGCTAGGAGGCCCATAAAGGTTGCATGACTAGTCTAAATTCACATGGACTAGCAAATACTACTGCTGCTCATATCTATTATTTCACCATTCTTCTCTTGCTAAATCTCCACACATCCTTTAAAATGAAACTCAAATGTCGTTTCCTCTACAAAGTTTTCCTGATTTTCCCCAGTCTATAAAGATCTTCCCTCAATCTTAAGATCTTAATACTCTGTACTTCTCTGATGTACTCTTTAAGTATAATAGTTATCTGTTCAGGTCTTTTTGCCACTCTAAGACCATAAATTCCGTGAAGTGTAAAATGTTACTCTCATATATGGTCACTGTGACTTTTGGTAGTACAGCAGATAAGAGTAGCAGGCCTGGAGTCAAGAAGACCTGAGTTCAAATCCAACCTCAGACACTTACTTAGCTGTGTGATCCTGGACAAGTCACTTAATCCTCTTTATCTCAGTTCCTCATCTGTAAAAGTGAGCTGGAGAAAGAATGGCAAACCATTCCAGTATCTGTGCCAAAAAAACCTCAAATGGGGGTCACAGAGAGCTGGACATAACTGAAATGATCCAACAAAAGGCTAATCGTGCAAATAATTACATCACAAAAAGATATACTGTATAAAAGAGAAGCAAACCAAGTACTGTGTGTGATTAAAGATGGCGGTAGTGTGGCAAAGGTTGAAGTTGAGAAAGAGAAAGAAGTTTGTACAAGTTTATCTAACTATTAATTTATTAAGACTACTCAGGCCTCAATTTCCAGTTCAATGTCTTTTCCTCACATACTTCTGCTCTACTTAGGGTAATCAACAATATATGACTCTTGACTGCTTTTGCTTAGGCTACTATGTCCTGCTCCTGTTCATGCTGTCATTGCTCCCCCCAAACACCCAAAGGGTCACTTCCCTTGGTCTATTTACCAAAATGAGGACAAGAGAGTTTTTTGCCAAAGTGGTCTCTTACCTGCAGCAAACTCCTCAATAGTCATCAGTGGGAAACGGATTAATGAGAGCGCTTTTCCTAGCACCTTCTGTTTGTTTGCAAAAGTCACTGGCAGCTGCTGCCTCTGACATTCAGCTTCTGCCCAGCGTACAACTGCTCCAAAGAGTCGACTTTCTCGAATACTAAGTGTGTCTCTTTCCAGAACAGCACATAATGTATCTAAAGGCAAGACACAAAATCCAATTTAGACTAGATTTAAAATACTGAAGAATTAACATTATATCCTTATTTTTAAAAGACTTCAAGTTTCTAATCAACAAAAAGTACATTAGACTTTATGTACACCATCAAAAATAAAATGTTATTAAAAAACAAAACTCATGCAAATTATTCTCATGTCCCAGAAGTCTTAGTGCAATTTAAAATTTTAATAGCTTAAAGAGCTTAACTGCTTTTTGTTTTAATAGCTTAAGACTATACTATGGCTTTTGGGACACCCTGAATATTCAAATTTATGTATTGCAGTATGTCCTTTATCCAAAAATAATTTAACTAGAAACCTATCGAAAACACAGCTGAGAACCAGGAAATAAGTATAAAAGATGTAATCTACCATTTCCTACCTGTGTAATATTAGGCAATTCCCAATTTCCCTGGCTTCAGTTCCACATCTTTAAAATAAGAGAACTGGACAGACAACTTTTAAGATCTTTTGCAGCTCTAAATATATGATACTATTATCCTATGATTATGCAAACTATATGGCCAAAAGTCCACACATTGATAATAAAATCCCTCAGAACTCGGGGGGTCTCTCTTTTTGGATACAATTGTAATCAGCTTGGTTATCTGATTTTTAAATCTTGCTTCTAAATAATATGAGATAAATTTTAGGAATATGGATGCAAAAATGTTTTAGTACTGAGAAATATAAACCTAATTCAATAATTTCAAGCCCCTCATTTTACAGAAGAGGAAACTGAGGCCAAGTCAAGACTTGCCTAAGGTTACACTGATAGCAAGTATCAAGTAGGAATTTAAACTCATATTGTTGACCTCAAAATCCAGCATCCTTTCAACTTATTACATTGCATCTCAGTTATCTGGAAAATTTACATATAATAGCTTATTATTCAGAGATGCTGAGGTACTACTCTGTAAAATCTGAGCAATAAATGTATGACAAACTAAATTTAAATGAAGGACATATATGCTATATTTACTATTTGGACTGAAATCAACCAAAACATTTATCAGAGCTAACTGACCTCAGTAATAGAAAGCAAAAGAAAATTGTCTTCTTTTAAATTGTCATTCATCAACTTAGCCACGTGTTTGTATCAATAACTAAGACCTTAATTCTGTTCCACTACACACATTTGAATATTAATGCAAGCAAACTGTATGTGGCTTGAATACTGTGAGCTGTAAACTTTACTCTATAATATGGATGTATAAAAAACGTGCTTAAGAAGTTATATCATATAGAAACTACAACTGAGACCTACAAATCCTGGCTTTATATACACTAATGATTTAAAATATAGACAAACATCAAAATTTTTAAAATTACACTTGCTACATTATTTATACATTTTTCTCCTTTCTAGAGCAAAATCTGATAGAATTTTAAAGTAAAAGTTTAAAGTAAACATTATTAAATGGATAAATAACAAACCATTAATTCAGATACCAGACTTCTGACAACCTTAAAGCTTTGAAACAGCCAAAGGCCCTCAAAATAAAAATCCCAAATTAGTTGTCACAAAGCCCATGCACTTATATAAGGCTCTTTCACTAATTTAATTTGAACTTGTTACCCTAATAATGTTTTCCTAGACTAAACTAAATCAGACCAAACAAATTACAAGTAGCAAATTAAATGGATGTAAGAGAGCTACCAGAAGCATAAACTGACAACAGCTAGAACAGCTAAATACCCAGCAGTTAATATTGAAACTTAAAACTAGATCCTAAGTTAAATCAACAAATATTCACAGAGTAATTTACCATGTATCATCAAGAAAAGATTAAATTACGTGCAATGTTCTCCGTGTAACCCTGCTTGGTACAGCAAGGATTCTGAACCGTGCTCTTTCCCCGTCCAAGCTCCCTTCCTAAAACTGAAGGCAGACACTTAGATGTTAAGTACCAGATTGGTACATGGACAGGCACTTCCACTGAGTCTTCTCTGTACACGCCCTCTTTATAATAAAGTCAGTCTGACACCTCCATGCTTTTTGTTCCTGACAGTCTGACACTCAAGTCCTCTATCCATCCAAGTCTCGAAGGATGGCTTTCAAGATCTAGTTCAAACCTGATCCACCCCAATCTGAACTAAGCTAATTAAATTCTATGTCTAGAGTTAGATGTGAATTTCTGAACTCTCAGAACAATTACTTTCTGTACAGCTTAACTGGTAAATAATCATGTGTATGAAGAATTATAGTATCTCTCCTATTATATCTTGAATTGTTACTTATCATCAAATAAAATATGAACTCCTTTAAGGAAGCTTTTATTTCCTTATTCTTCTTATCCCTCAGCGCCAAGCACTGGGACTAGCATGTGGTAAATGCTTAATATTTGTTGATTTGACTAAAGGTTTACAATGACATTAAATGTGTTTTAGGCACATTTCCATAAAAAATAATTGATTAAAATAATTCAATTTTGGCACCCAAAGGGATAGAATTATGTGAACTTTCTAATTAATTGATCTGACACATCTCACTCCCCCAACAATGCCCCCAAAATGAAGCATTTCAGTTTAAAATAAATAACTTACCTATGTCAATATCAGTAAAACCTTCTGCACTGATTGCATCCATTGTACTTTTGTCTATAGTGTCTAGACAAAGACTAGCAAGCTGAGGTTCATCAAATAATCGAGCCTAAGCATATAAAAAATACTTATTTTACTTACAGGCCAAAGATATTCTGATTTGACACTGCAAATAAATACGTCACACCAAATATGTCAAAAGAAGCCACTAGCTTTCATTCCAATGTTAAGTATATATCAATATCTTAGTTACATATCATTTAAAAATATGTTCATTACAGTATTTTAAGTACATATAGAACTATACAGTGCCTTTCCCTTAGCAGACGCTTGTTAAACCAAGTTTCTCCTTCAAACGTTTTTTAAATGCTAGTCTTGAAATAATCACTAATGCTGAATGCTTACCATTCTTGAATTAAAAAAAAAAATTTGTTTTTTCTTTATTGTTTTTATTCTTTCTTCTCACCTTAGGGATTAAGTGTATATTGTAATCATATATCCAAAAAAGAAATAAAAAAAGAATAAGCAAATTTAAACTTCATCATAAATAATAACAATTTCCCCTTCCTAGAAAACAAACTGTAAGGGCAGGGTTAATGTTTCATCCATCTCCACAAGTCCCTCATACAGTGCATACAATGTGCTATACAGAATCGGCACCTAATTGATTTTTTTAGCTTTGTTGATTAAATAAATGAAGTCGCAAGTATCTGCAATATTACAAAGCAAAACTTCACTAGATTAGGAATAAATCAGAGCAAGACCAATCTGAATCAAGGAAGCTTGTACTATAAAATATTCATAAAACTAAAGTTATGTTACCTTTGAGCAAGCTCTATCAGAAATTCAAGCTAACCAACCTCAGCTGGACCTTTCACTTACAGCTCTGGCAATCATTACATCCAAATTCAACATTTTAGAAATGCTTGTGTCAAAGGCAAAAATCTTTATTGATTCCCAACACATTTCCATGGCAGTTACTCTGAAAGTTTTCCATTCTATGCCATCACCTCCACCTCCCCACCTCATTTGAAGCAGGTGACTCTGCTTCGTTCCTGAATCAAGAACATTCAGTTGCTCTATACCCATAATACACTCCTGTCTCAAAGAAAGGTATCCTTACTCCTTTCCAAGGTTAACACTTACTTGTGGACTCACTCTGAACTCCTCTGACTCTTTCTCCTCTGCCTACAAACATCCTCAGATCAAAATTATCTTCCATAAAAGAAAACAAACATCCTTCTTGGGTCCTGATCAACCTCTCCTCACTTAACCAGAAGTTCTCTGCATGATCAGTTTACACACACACTGCCTGTACTTCTCCACCCATGTTTTTCTCTCAAAGCCTTCCCTTCTGACAAAGCTCTCTCAGAAGTCATCAGATTCAATGGCCTTTTTCTCAACCACAATCTCACTGGGCTCTCTGCAGCATGTGACTCCAGTGACCAACCCCTTCCTTTTTGAAACCGTCCTCCCCTGGCTGGGGATGCTAAATTCTCCTGGTCATCTTATCTGAAGGCTCATTTTCTCTTTCCTTCATTGGTCTTCTCTTCCTTCTGTACCCAAAACATGGTGATACTCAGGGTTTTTGGCTCCCTTCTCTTCTCTTTATACTTTCATCTTTGGCAATCTCATGTATAACCACAGCTTCATCTACAGGTAAATACAGATACCTCCTCAATCTTTTTATTCAGTCAAAAAAGGAAATGAGTTACAGAAAGGAAAGAATTTGCCAGGGAGACCTATGGATAAAACATGGGAGATTCCAGGGATTAGATTAGGCAAATGACAATGAAATATATAGTTCCCTGTCCTTAGCAGCCTGGCCACAAGTCAAAGTTTTCTGATAGAAAAGGATGTATCTGGGGAAGAGAAACCAAACCTCTTCCCCACAAATAACCCCAAAAGATCTAAATTTATCTATAGCATCAGCCCAACAAGTAAAACACAATATAATTTCAAGACCTCTCCTCCTTCACAGTGCTCAAAAATATGCTTTTTCTTCCTCTCACAAGCTGAGGCCGGAAATTCTGAAATTACACATAAAAAGCATAAAATCTAAATATTTGGTTGAGGTATCAGACTAATTAAACCTTATTTCCTCTAAAGTGCAAACAGCTGAGTCAACAAATACAAGTGAATGATAGATACTTTCCTATTTTAATAAGAACATAAGGGGTAAGAGAGTGGAAGCACTCTAGAAATTAGAAGGGAGTTCTACTCCAGGGAAGAAAAAAGATTCAAAAAGGAGAGAGTAGTTCCTCCTTTCACTGAAGAGATGGGGTGATTATGGGTATGGAATACTACATATATTGTTAGATATTGTCACTGGATTGGTTAGTTTTTCTGAACTGCTTTTTTCCTCTTTTCCTTAGTTCTAAATATGTCATAAGGGATAGCTTGCTAGTAAGAGAAGAATGTATTCAGAAACAAATATAAGGACAAAATACACCAATGAAAATAAGATAACATTTTAGAGGGGGGAAAAAAGCAAGGAAAAGGTGAGGGATATTGAAAACAATTTTCATAATCTGTCAATTTTGTAAAAATATAGTGCTACGGATCACTAACCATATATGTACAAAAAAAGGAGTGTGCACATGGGTATTTATGTAAGGTTTGGTGAAAACATTGATGTTGAGCTGTAAGTCACAGAGAAGATTACCTGGCTTCACAAATTTTTTTAAACACTTTCAACTTGGTTTAAAAGGAGACATGCAAAAGGAAGTAAGTTTTACTTGCCTTTATCTGGCCAATTCATCCACATTCTGTATCCGTATTCAAATAAAAGCCAACAGCCCCCTTCCTAATTAAACAACTTTTTCTTGTTCAATTATATTCATATGAGTGAGTGGTTTGGAAACTTTTTTCAATCCAAGAAAAATGCTGGCAGGGTGGAATTACAGAGATTCCACTTGCCATTATAAAACAACCCTCACAAGAATTAATTAATGGTGGCATTACTTCTGAAGAAGACATCAATGAGATGATTTTTAAAAATAAGTAACAACAGTAATTCATGTAATGCTTAACTTTGACACTATGTATGGTTATTGATTTTACAGGTGTCAACCCCTAAGTTCTTATGGGCTGTCATATCCAAAAAACTCACTGGGAAGGGACAGGGTAGGGAGTAGGTATAAGGAATCTTCTAATAATAAGCCTATCCTGTATTTAGCTAGGCTTGTCTGAGATGACAGGCAATCTGTCACTTGGCCCATAGTCAAAACCTAATTTAGTAGAACCTACCATCAGAGTTTATGAATAGCCAGTATAGCCTTTAAGAACTCAAGGTCATCTACATACAAAGAACAAGAGTAGGCCTTTAGGAAAGGCATGTAATCCCACATACCTTTAATAAATTCATGCTGCTCAAAAAAACTATAGAAATTATAGTATAAACTACATATACAAGAAACCTGCTCACAAGCTACCAATAGTCACTGGATGTTATTTTGAGAAACATTGATTTAAGGTTTGTTAGGTATAAAATACCTATTCAGTTACGTCCAAGTAAAACTGACAAATACAGAAGTGATATAAGCATGTCACCAACTCCTCAAGAAAGGTACTTTTCCTACTTTCTTTGAAGAATTACACTTAACATTCCTCAAATAGTTCATATCGGCAATGTTGATAGAGTGAAGACTAGTGAAGAGGAGCTCATCCTGGTTTCAAGGCTAAATGGTTATGAGCATAATTCATGTGACCTGACTAGGATGGCTTTTTTAATCTGAAAAAATGAAGTGGCTCAATTTGATGATCTCTAAAGTCCCTTCTAACGCTAACAGCCCATGATTCTTTATCAAAACCATGTTTTATAAATGTAGGATTTTAAACTTACTTATGCAAGGGTTCAAGTTAATAAAGATCTTCCCAAATGATAAAACTCAGTTTTTCTATTACTAAATTTTATGTTATTAGAAATATTAAGTTAGCACAAATGTCACAAAGACTATGGAACAAAGATATCACATGATCCTTAAATACCTACCACTATAAGACTGAATTTGAAAGTTAATGAAAAACTGAGTTGGAATACATCAAAGCCTCCTACATTATTCCCTCCCCATTCCATCTCTACAAAAGACCTCCCTTCCTTACTGAGAAAAAGAAGCCTAGTCACCTTACGCAACCTCTTTTTTTATGGTTCTATATCTTAAAACACCCATTCTCTCCTACTTTACTTGGACAAAAGGGTGGCCCTTCTCCTTACCAAGGCCAAACCTCACTATTTGTATGCTTGATTTTATATATCCTATTATCTTGTCAGGCAGACTGCCTCCCTGCAATCATACCTCTCTAATATTAAATTCCTTATTGTCTACTGCCTTTTTCGATGCCCATGTCTTCCTACTATTAAAAAAAAGCTGACTTGCTAATCTTGGGGATAAAGGCCTCATTTCTAGAATATATAGAGCTGAGTCAAATGTACAAGAATATAAGTCATTCCCCAATTGATAAATGATCAAAGGATATGAACAGGCAATTTTCAGAGAAAGAAATTAAACATATCTATAATCATATGAAAAAATGCTCTAAATCGCTTTTGATTAGAGAGATGCAAATCAAAACAACTCTGAGGTACCACATCATACCTATTAGATTGGCAAACATGACAGAACCGGAAAATGATAAATGCTGGAGAGGATGTAAGAGAACTGGAACACTAATTCATTTTTGGTGGAGCTGTGAGCTCATCCAACCACTCTGGAGAGCAATTTGGAACTATGCCCAAAGGGCTACAAAAATGGGCATACTCTTTGACCCAGTAATATCACTTCTAGGACTGTATCCCCAAGAGATTATAAAAATGGGAAAGGGTCCCACATGTACAAAAATATTTATAGCAGCACTCTTTGTAGTGGCCAAAAACTGGAAATCAGGATGCCCATCAATTGGGGAATAGTTGAATAAATTATAGTATATGAATGTAATGGAGTACTATTGCACCATAAGAAATGATGAACAAGAAGACTTCAGGGAGGCCTGGAAGGACTTAGATGATCTGATGGTGAGTGAAAGGAGCAGAACCAGAACTTTGCGCACAGCAACAACCACAGTGTGTGAGAGTTTTTTCTGGTAGACTTGGAACTTCGCAGCAACGCAAGAACTTAAAAAAAAAAATTCCCAATGGTCTTGTAAGGCAAAATGCCTTCCACACTCAGAGAAAGAACTATGGAAATCATTCACAGAATGTAGCAGATTGTGTGTGTGTGTGTGTGTGTGTGTGTGTGTGTGTGTATTGTGTTTTGATTGGTTATATGATTTCTTCCATTTATTTTAGTTCATCTACACAGCATGACTATAGTGAAAACGTATTAATAGGAAAGTATGTGTAGATCCTACATAGAATTGTATGCTGTCTTGGGGAGGGAGGTAGGTAAGGGAGAAAAAATTCTAAGTTTTATGGTAGTGATTGTAGAACATTAAAAATAAAAAAAAAAATAAAAAAAATAAAAAAAAGCTGACTTGATTCTACCATTTCCTCAAGCTCTCAGTCTGTATCTCACCTCTTTCACAGTCAAACCCCTGATGTGCCCCTTGCCTCTACTTTCTATCCTCTTATTCACTTCTCAACCACATGAAATCTCATTTTTGACATAACTCAAGTACAATTACTCTCTCCAAAATATGGTTAGTCAATTAAGTGGTATCTGACTCTCTGCAACCCATTTAGGGTTTTCGTGGTAAAGATGGTTTGCCATTTTCTTCTGCAGCTCATTTTAAAAATGAAGAAACCGAGGCAAACATGGTTAAGTGACTTGCCCAGGGTCACACAGCTAGTAAGTGTCTGAGGCTGGATTTGAACCTAAGTTTTGATGACTCCATGCCTGGTACTCTATCTACTGTATGTAGCTGTCTTCTCTCCAAAATTACCAATGATTTGTTAACTGCCTTTCTTTCAGTACCTGTCTTTCAGAAGATGACACTGTGAAACATCCCTCTTCTGGAAACTCTTCTTTTTGTTTGTGTGACATTGTTCTTTCTTAGTTCTCACCCTCCCTGTTTGACTGCACTTTCTCCCTCTAATGATGGGTAAAGTCCTAAGACCTTTTCTCTCTCTAGCTCAGGAGTTCTTAACCTGGAGTCTGCAAACTAAAAAAAAGATAGCAATTTCAATAGTTTCCTTTGTAGTCCTATGTACTTCACTTAAGGACTTAAAAATATCATGAGATATTATAAAGTCCACTGACTTTACAACAGGTCCATGACACAAAAAAAGTTAAGCACCTCTGCTTTAGACCTCATTTTTTCCCAGAGATTCAATTATCTCTATGAAAATGACTGAAAAATCTATTATGTCCAGTCCTCATCCTTCATCTTGGTCTTCACTCTGAGATAGCAGCCTACTGGATGTTCCTAACTGGATATTCCCCAGGCATCTCAAATTCAGTAGCCTAAAAAAAGAACTTATCTTTCTCCTAAAATCATCCCTCTCTCTTCTGAACTTCTCTCGTTCTGTCATCCAAGCTTGTAACCTCAAAGTCATCTTCAACTCCTCAACCTCACCAGCCATATCCAATCAGTAGCTGTCCTGTCCCTTCTACCTCTACTACATTTTGCATTTGTCTTTTCTCTCTAGTCACACAGCTACCAACCTAGTTCAGGCCCTTATCACTTCATATAAAATACTACAGTAGTCTCCTAACTGGTCTTCCTGCTTCAAGCCTTTCCCCTCTTCAACCTGCCCTCCACATCAATGCCCTGCTCAAAAAGGTTTAATGGTTCCCTACTGGCACTAAAATACAAACTTTTCTGTTTGATATTTAAATATAATCACATTCTAGTTCTAATATAACTTTTCGGACTTTTACATTTTCCCTTCAAATAGTCTATGTTCTAATAAACTGGCTCATCTGCTGCTTACTTCCAACACTTTCATGGATCTATGATCTCACCAATTTAAGTCCTCCCTACAATGTGAAAATCTCAATCTATCCATGTCTTCATATCCCATGCAATTCTGCTCACACTATTTCATGAATTCTTAGTAAGGTGTCACTATGTGCTAGGGGATCAGCACTTGTTTTCCCTAGATCTCTTGACATTACATGGCCTTGGATGCCCAATCATGATGTGGAGGTGACCCTACGGTCCAGAAGGCTACATAGCAGAGCACAAGATCTGGCTGGATCTAACATCAATGGAAAGGGAAAGCAAAATCCTAGTAACAGATCATGTCTGTTTTCCAAAGATCAACTTCATTAATGATGATGAATACTACTACTAAGTGATGAATTCTTTGGACATCACAGGTAAGTCAGAAAAATAATTTTCTATTCAAAATATTATTAACTTATGATGTAACTGAAAAACCCTGAAATAGGGTGTGAAATGACTAGTGTCCTAATCCCAGCAATATCACTAGGACAAATCACTCACCAAGTCCTACTCTGGTACCTAACTGTGGTGGGAAGATTTCGTTAGGTATATGAATATCATGCCAGCAGAACATAAGTTCTGGAAGGTCCTATTCAAACTGGAAAGTTTTGGATGGATATATATGTGTACATGGATCTGGTGTACTGTTGGTGTGATTGTCATCAAAGGTATTTTTTCAATCACAGCATATCACAAAGACATTCCACTGAATGGTAGAATGTCACATGACAGATTTTCAAAATACTGAATTAGCATGCTAACACAAACCTTATTGAATAAAAATTACTTACCTGAGTGAGAAGCATAAAGGCATTATCTGCCCTAAGATGTTTGGTGAGAAAATCCACACAATGTGCTTCTAAAGCTGGAACTGCATATTTCTTAGCAGTATAAAGGGTTGTCATGACTGTTTCTGGACCAATCTGAACTTCATCTGAATAAAGAAATCTGGAAAACAATTTCAAAAATGGAGAAACTGTCATCAACAGGCTCATTAGTATGACAGGATTTTAAAAACCAGTAACATTTACTCACATACCTTATTCTGGGCACAAGCGAACAAAACTATAAGGAATCAAAAGCCTAATATTCTAATGTAGGGTAGGCCTGCCATCTTCAAGCAGTTCCACATAAAAGAAAAATTAAAGCATTGTGAAATTCGTTAAAGTATCCAAACTTAAAAATGTTTGACCGAATTTTATTCAAATTAATCTAAAATGTAGCATTTCCTTCTCCACTTTAGCTATCAGGATATACTATTAAACTTTTGTGGATGACTAGGGTTATTATTACTATGTACACTGTGGTACTATGAAGTACCACAAGGGCAGGACTTTGTCCGTATATAAAGTCTGTTTCACATATATAATAGAGGTTATGCTGTCAGCATATTCAATGCAGTCACCAATTCAATTTTATAGACATTTATTAATAAGCACCTATGTGTTGGAATCCTAATAAAGTTCTTTATGGGCCCTGCTAAATAGCAGGCATGTCTTGATTTAACCACACAATCTGGCTTTAACCACACCACAGGCTGCCAGATCAAATATAGCCACTGCCCCTAACTGGACACTGCTCCCAAATCCAACTCACATATTTGAACATGTATATCTTTGCACTCAACCACAATCACATCATCCATTTTAGCCTAAGACAGGACCACAACACTTAAGCTATCTATCTTGAACAGATAGGATCACAATAGCTAGCCAATCAGAAAGCAGTACAACTAGGATATTTGACCACCAAACCATAGAAGGGACTCCTCCTCCATTAACTATTCCCTTAACCTCCTTCTGCCCTTTTAATATTCATAATTTCTGTTCCATAAGCAACATCATTACCTTGTAAAATTGGCTGTCTTGTCTTACTAAGTTGCTGGTTCCTCTTTGAACTTAGACCACTTCTGAGGTGTGTCAATTGTCAACATATGCCTGTACTTGGTTTAAAGATGGCCTGTCTTTGAATTCTTTGAGACAATGCCACTACAACACACCATGAAACCACAACAGTAGGCATTATGGATAGAATTAAAATGGCATAGTCCTTACCCCAGTTAAGAATATATATACAGTATATAATACAAGATAGAAGGTGATAGTGGACAAAGCAACGATCCAAAGAACGCAATTAACATCTGAAGGGGGAGAGAACACTTGCAGTTGAGGGATTAGGAAAAGCTTGATGGAAGAAGGAGAGAGTCCTTGAGTGGAGTCTTAAAAGAAGAAATGAAGAGGGTACTGGCCTGCACAAATGCAAAGGAACAGGAGACAACAATACTGAGTCTGGTAAACAGCTAGCAGTCTGAGTCATAAATGTATAAAGCACAGAGTGAAAGAAATGAGAACTGAAAAGGTAGTTTGCTTTTTATAGGCAGAGGGAGAAGGTTAGGAGGGATGACAGTTAGTGATTGTATTGTCCAAAAAAATGTGAAAAGAAATAAAAGCGGGTCATTGAAGCACTTTTTTAAAATGTACAAAAAGGAATACAAGGAAGTTCTGAGGAAATAAGAGAAGCAGGACAGTTTTAAAGTAACATGTAGTTTATGATATACTTATTTTTAAAAAGCAAGTTATACATAATAGAAATTCATGGTTTCACATATAATCCTCTTTTTAGGTTCTACTTTGCATATGGAAATTTTCTTTTTTTGGCATTATCTAAAATCAGAATTTTTAAAATGGGAAAAAAATGTAACTTGAAACTAAATTGTGACAGGCTTTAAATTCAAGTTAAGGAGTTTTATTTTATCCTCCAAGCAATGGAGAGATGGATGCTAAAGTTTCCCAGTGGAGAATGACCTGGCATGGTGCAGTACAAACTTCAAATGGACACAGTTCAAATGCTTCATCTACTATTTACTATGTGACCACAGACAAACCTCTTAAATTCCTGGGAGTCTTCTCATCTGTAAATGAAGATAATATATTACTGAAATAACACCTACACCTCACAGAGTTATTTTGAGTGTCAAATGAAACCCAGATTTCAATTCTGCCCTTAATAGTTATATGATTTGAACCATAGTTTCCTTGGCTGTAGAATAGAATCATTTTTCATTTGTGTCCTAATGATGGGTTGCTAGGACCTGGACTCCTAAAAGGAAAAGACTATGTCTTTGAAAACAATTCCAGCAGCCCAGATCCCTGGTACCTCTGGCCAAAGCATCAGGCTCATTCCGGCCCACCCATATCACTTAACTAGCTCATTTTACAGTCCTTTCACTGCCCTGGCCTACCCCAGACTACTGACCACTTCTTAATCCTATCCAGATCCTTTCACTGTCCTTTCTGTAATTTAAGCATCGGTCTCACCCCCATTAAGTTGCAGATTCACTAGCAATCTATCCTGCTTCTATTGGCGTTACAGTAAGCTTTGCCCCCTTGACTGGAATGCCTGAGTGCTTGAATTCATTCCAGGCGAACTGTACCTTGCACTGTACCCTGACATTTCAGGGTTCCAAAACCCCAAACTGCATTATTAACATAGTGCCTTCTTGTACATAATTGATGCTTAATAAATGCTTGCTAAAATGAAAATATGAGTCAGAAAGAGAATGATTACTGGAGCAAGGTACTGGAAGAAAAGGGTTTCAAGGTGTTAGTTAACCTTGAAAGAAAAAAGACCACCTTCTGAAACTGGAAATGAGAGAATGGGTGAGGATATACGAAGACCCAAAGGCATGAAAGAGGCACAGAATTGAGAAGTTCATATGAGATGACCTCTGTCTATTATTCCTGGAAGGCGATTCCTTTCTCATCTCTGCTTTTTAAAGTACTTAGCTCTTCTCTAGGTCCAGCTAAGGGCCCAAATGATCAGAACTTTTCCTGATGCCCTCCAGTGGTCAGTGCGCCCTTCAAAATTACCTTATTAAGTATCTATATACATCTGGTATGTAAGTTCCTTTAAAACAAGTACTGTTTCCTTTTTGTCTTTGTTATCACAGTAGAAAGAACCCTGGCCCTGGAGCCAGAAGGCCTAGGTTTAAATCCTACTTTTGAGGCTCACCAACTGTGTGACTTAGGACAACTCTTAATATACCTGGGCTGTTTCCTCATCTGTAAGATAAAGAGTTGGGCTTAATCGCCTTTCTAGTTTTAAATCTATGGTTCTATGGCTTCCCAATGCAAAACAGTACTGCCTTACACACTGAAGGTTTTTACTCCTTAAAGAACTGAAAAGAATTTACACATCCTAGAGTTTCTGAGCAGCTCATTAGAACCCTCCCGAGTTGTTGTGAGATCAATGAGATAATAATTGTAAAGCACTTACTATATGCCCAGCACACATTAGGCATTATATGTTAGCTATTATTATTATCATTGAATGGGGGCCTTGAACTCCTAAACGGAAAAGACCATACCTCTGAAAGCAACCCAGCCCCTGAAATTTCCCACACAACCCAGGCCCTGAACCCAGTCCCTGGCATTCCCCTAAGGCATCAGGCCCATCCCAGTCAACCCAAATACTCAATAATCCTTTTAACTTGTCCTTTCATGGTGGCCCTACCTCTTACCTCCTTTCATGGTCAGTACCTGGCCCACCCCAGGCTACCTGCCACTTCTTAACAATGTACTTAATCTCTCCGGGCATTAATTTCCCCATCTATAAAAATGGTGGTAACAGTAACAATCACACAATAACAACACAGGGAAAGTCAAATGCAAAAAATGTATAAAGTGGTTTGCAAACATCACAGTGTTAGTGGATATCTGAGATGGTCCTCGCTCCAAGTCTCGTGCTTTATCCATTAGATGTAGCTCTAGCCAGGAGTCAGAAACATTTAAGTTCAGATCTGACCACAGAACATACAAGCTGTGTGAATCCAAGTCACTCATTTAACCTCTGTCTGCCTCCCTATAATGACAGCACAATGGATGGCATATGGTGAGTGCTATGTAAACGCTTATTTCCTTCCCTTTCCTTTCATGACATCATACTGTCTCAATTTCAAATATATTTTACCTTATGGATTCACTTCCTCATTCCTGCCTGTAAAACATTTTGATCCTAATTCTGTTAACCAAAATGGATGGTCTCCTAGATTTTTGTATCACTTGAAAATTTGATAAGCATGCTACTTATGCTTTCATTCAAGTCACTGATAAAAATATCAAACAGCACACAGCCCAGCACGTGTATACACGGAGGTACTATATTGGAGAGTCCCTTCCATGCTGGCCTCAACACATTAATGACAACTCTGGGGTCTTGATTGTTCAAATGATTTCAAATTCACCTAACTAATATCATCCATTTGTAATACGGAATGCTCTCATTTCCCAGAGGCTTTTCCTAAAATCATATCCCAAAGCTAGGTGACCACAATGTTTTGAGAGATTCAAGTGACTTTGAATTCCTGAGTAACCATGGAGGACAGGTCTATGAAATAACAACACATCCTCTTTCCCATATGGCTGTGAGAACTGGACCCATCACCCATGTCAAATCTGGCTCCATGAGTGATTACATCACTTCTGTCTGTGAGCTCTGCTCATTTGTGAAGTCTTGGATGATAATTAATCTAACAGCACTGAAGCACCATTTACCATAACGGTGGGCGTAGGGTATGTTCAGGGAACACCAGTACCTCTGGTGAGACGGCTGCCGAGCCCTTTTCAGGGTTGCTTTCCACCTTCTGTGTCCACCTGTTCCACCCAACTCTCATCTGTCACTCCAAAAAGCTGTAGCATACTCAGTGGCCACACCCTGATAAAATGTTTTGGCAGACAGGCCAAACCAGGCTGAGGGTAACTGACGGGTCTCAAACCCGTCAGTGAATTGGGGGTGGGGGTGGGGGGTCCTCTACCCCAAGCATGTGAAGACTTCCCTTGCTGGAATAGGAGGATAAGAACAGTTTGTTCCATTGGCCACAAAGGCAACTGAAGCAAGCGATGTGGAGCGCTTACAGCTTGGTTAGACATTGAAGATGCCATCCCCTACATCCTGAGCCATCTCCACTCCTTCATCCCATCCAGATCTTTCCACAGTCTTTCAAATTCAAAGATTTACTAGAAATCTTGCCACTACTCTGACTGAAAGAAGGCTTGAGTGATCAAATTCTTTCAAGGCAGACCCGACCTGTACCTTTACCTTTAGGGGTTCCCAGCACCCCAAACCACAACATTATTGTGTTGTTATACACAACGAAGGGCTATTGTTAAATATTATGATACTTCCCCAGGGTCACAATATCATCCTAGATTTGTGTGTCACAGACCTCATTAGTAGTCTGGTAAAGCTTAAGGACCCCTTCTCAGAATGTTTTTAAATGCATAAAATAAATTTATTAAGGGTCTACTATGTGTTAAGAGAGTCGAAGATACAAAAAGTGGCAAAAGACAATATATCTCTTCTTAGGGTTGTTTGGTCATTAGGATTTCATGGCATTCAGTTTCCATTGTGTTGGTTGCTAACAATCACTATGCATATTGCTTTCGTTTAGCTGTCTTCACTTTTCCTCAGTTCATGAGACTTCCCATTACTCTTCTGCCCTCATCACAGTGTTTGCTGTGGTTTGTTCTTCATTCCCAGAGAAGACCATGATATCAGGAAGATGACGCCACGATTTGCAAGTGAATTGAATTTAAGTGAGGAGGGGAATGTGCAAAGTTACCAGTCTCACTTTCTCTTCCGGAGCCATCTGGATCCAGGGGCAAGACAAATACAGGACAAGTGGAGGCAGCTTCCTTATCATATTATTTACTACAGCACAGTAATGTTCTATTACATTCATATATCACAATTTGTTTACACATTTTCAAACTGAAGGGCATTCTTTGTTTCTACTTCTTTCCTACCATAAAGTCTTATCTACTCAAGCCTCCCAACACAATCCTTCTAACCTTAGTTGCCCCATTTCTCTGCTCACTTTCTCTACATTCCCCAATCCTTTACAAATATCTTCTTTCTCCTTTACAACATTCTCTGACTCATCATTCTTACCAATAATCATCCCCATTTACTCTTTTTCTATTGCCTACTTATCCACAAATATAATAACCAAGTCTCCTTCCTGGGGGTAAAAAACAAAAACAAAAACAAAAAAAAACATCAGATAATAGAACCAACTATCCCTTCACGCTACAAAGCTTGTACTTTTTCATAACTAAAATCCTAGACTGAACCAGGAAAAATGACTGTGAGAGTGTAGAGAAGGGGAGAGTTGCAAAAGATAGCATGGTGGCAGAAATAATAGGATATGGTAACTGATGAGATATGAGCAATAAAAGAGAGAGAAGAGGAGAGGATGACTTCGTAGTATCAAATCAGAGTGACTGGATATGGAAGTTAGGAAGAGGAGAGAGTTTGAGGAGAATGCAGTAAGCTTTTAGACATGTAGAGTTTGAAAGCATAATTTTGGCTAACATTCATATAGGCCTTTAAGGTTTGCAAAGTGCTTTATATATATGTTACCTCATTTGATCCTCATAACAAACCTGAGAGGTAGGTGCTACTAATCCCATTTTAAAGCTGAGAAAACTAAGGACCATCACTGTGACACTACCCAGTGTCACAGCTAGTAAGTGTCTTGAGGTTGGATCTGAACTTGGGTCTTCCTAACTCCAGGCCCAGCGCTTTATCACTGAACCACAAACTACATCATCAGAATCCTGAGATTTACCACACATAGAAAAAAGGAAGCTGTAAGTAAACGGAAGGTGACTTTCAGGTTTTCTTTGGAGAAGCTTCCTCCCCATCCTCCCAACCCACCCAAAAAGGAACATGAAAAGCTGGTGATATCTTAAGTCTAAAAGCGAAAAGAAACATCACTTCATGGAACATATGCTTGGTAAAGAGCTCATTTGATCAAATGAGTTAATATTAGTAAAGTGCTTAGTCATAGTCCCTGGTACATAGTAGATGCTTAATAAATGCTTCCCCTTCCCTCCTGAAGGATCTGCAAAAAGATTATGAAAGAAATTACAGCTTATACACTTAAGATCTATTGCAGAGAATGAAGAGGTCAAGGAATTCTGAGAACTTTGTGAGATCCACCAAGTACATCAATATGTACTTTGATATTTGGTAACTTCATTACAAAATTGGGAATGGGTTAGGATGTCAAGAAATATACTGGAAAATATGGATCCGGAACAAGAAATGAGGGAAACCAAAGACTACATAAATGTCCCTCATCTATACATCATGAATACTTTCTTTGAAAAGATAACTCTTACTTCTGGATGTGATGAGCACCACATTAGATCATAAAAATCAAACTGATTCAATTAACAGTAAATAACTTGTTCAATCAGTCTTCTTACAATCGGAACACTGCTTAAAGCAAAGTCAAAATTAATAAAATGATAAAAGAATAAAAATCAGAAAAAGATATGCCACAGAATTGAAATCACTCAATTCTGACCTATTCAAATTAGTTATTGATGATGAAAAAGGAAGTATGGATGAGGGAGAAAAAAACCACTGAAAACTAAAGAAGATCATACTAAAGTTAATTAACTGCACTGAAGAGAACAAGAGAACCTAAAAAGTTTCTTAATCAGTAAATACCTGACTTCCTAGCCAAAAGGAGAGAAATGGCAACAAAACAGTAACTAAAATTTCAATAGATTAGACTAGAAACAGAAACAGATTCCTGATGGCAGCATATTGACTTAACAAATATCAACATTGTTTTACTATGTTTTATTTTTATTAAACATTTCCCAATTACATTTTAATCTGGTTCTCTCGCTAGGGAGTTTTGGTGCCCAGTGTGAGTTTGAAACCTCTGATTTAGATTGTAAATAAACTATTTTGAAACAATTGTCTTATAGAGAAATCTAATGGAAGATTATGAGGCATAACTGACTCATAAAATATACAAAAGCAGCTGACAGTAAAAGCACTATATAGAAACCTTGATGAGAGATGCCATTAAGCAAAGTCATTTCAAGAATATTTAGGGGTGAGGGATGGAGGGAATAAGAATTTACATACTGCCTACTGTGTTCCAGGAATTATACTAAGCACTTTACAAATATTATTTCATTTACTCCTCACAGCACCCTATGAAGTAGGCTCTATTATTACATTTTACAAACAGGAAACTGAAGCAAGCAATGGTTCAATGACTTGCCCATGATCACACGGTTAGTGCCTGAGGTTACATCTGAACTCAGGTCTTCCTGACTCCAGGAACTATAGCTCTCTCATATTAACAATGTGAAAATTAAAACTAAATATTACATACTCTGAACTATTTTTTTTAAATAAATTATTTATTTTTAGTTTTCAACATTCACTCCCATAAGATTTTGAGTTCTAAATTGTCTCCCCAAGATGGTGTGCAATCTGATTTGGGCTATACATATGCATTCAAATTAAACACATTTTCAAATTAGTCATGTTGTAAAGAAGAATTAGAAACAATGGAAGAAATCAGGAGAAAGAAGAAACAAAAATGAGAGCAAATAGTACGCTTCAATCTGTATTCAGAATCCGTAGTTCTTTTTCTGCATGTAGATAGCATTTTCCATCATGAATCTTTTGGAGTTGTCATAGATCCTTGCATTGCCAAAAAGAGATGGTAACTGCACAATGTTGCTGTTACTGTAGACAATGTTCTCCTGGTTCTGTTCACTTCACTCAGCATCAGTTCATATAAGTCTATCCAGGTTTTTCTGAAGTTCACCTGCTCATCAATTCTGAACTATCTTCAAAATGCAGTTTAAAAAATGTTTTCATTTATTTTTTAAAGTTTTACTGATACTTTTGCATTTATAGTATAGTCTTTTTATGTCCCTTCCCACTGAGCCCATCCTTATAACAGAAAAAAAATTAAATAAAACCAAACAAGTAACAACCCACATTCGCAAATTTATGCAACTTACATAGTTCCCAAACTCTCTACTCAGAGGAGAAAGGAGTACCTCACCATCTGTTCTTTGGGACCAAGATAGAGTATATAATTAATCACACTTTGGCAGTCAATGGTGTTACTGCTGTCACTATTTTATTCTGTTCTTTTATGTTTACATCATGCGGCACCAGTTAGTTCATACCGTGTAATATCATCTAGGTCTTTTCTCAATTCCTCATATTTGTTGTTTCTTGCAGTATAGTAATACCGTATGACATTCACTTGTCACAATTCATTCAACCATTCCATCTTTAATGGTCACCTACATCATTTTGTGCCCAGTTTTTTGCTACCACAAAAAGTACATAGTCCTTTTAGCTAAAAATAACATACAAGTTCTAAAGACAAAGGGGAGATAAAAAGAATTTATCAGCAAGTCCTCTCCTCTCCCCATATCCGAATGATTGAAACTTCCACTAATACCCCACCCTTACCCTCTGCCTCAATGAAAGACAGAGACAGAGAAACAGACAAGTATGGCATAGTGGGAGTCAGAAAGTCTGGTTCTAGATCTCTATGTTCATCCTTCGTTGCCAAAGAAGACCATGCCATCAGAGAAATAATGACATGACTTGCACTTGACTTTGTTTTGAGTGAAGGAGGGCTGTGCAGGTCACCAGCCTCACTTCTCCAGAGCCATCTGAATCCAGTGACCAGATATTCATCAGGATGACTGGAGATGACCCAGGATGAGGCAATTGGGGTTAAGTGACTTGCCCAAGGTCACACAGCTAGGGAGTGTCAAGTGTTTGATACGAGATTTGAACTCAGGTCCTCCTGACTCCTGCACTGGTGCTCTATCCACTGCACCACCTAGATATACAACAAACTAGTTGTATGACCTTAAGTAAGGCCTGTCATCTCTCTGGGATTCATATGAATTACATGACTAGAAAACAACTATCAAGGCATTTCTTTAATAAACAAAAACTAAGATAAAAGGAGAGGAGCCACCAAAAAAAAGAAGCCAAAACTATACACACTGAGACAGAAATAAGTATTAAAGATACTGTTATTGATCTATTTCAGAAAAGAATGGTCAGCGTAAAACAACCTAGCAAAGAAAATTTAACAAGTAACAATAGTATAAACACTACTGGCTAAAGCAATCAACTGAAGAAAAAAAAACAAACATGCAAACCAACATTTAACTTAGAGAAAAAAATCACAACTAGAAACCATACAAGACACAAAATATACAAAATATTCGTGCTAAATAACTGGAATCCAGTTAAAATGCTACACACTATAATGTTCATTCTAAATAAATGGGGGAAAAATCTATCTTACTATATGGTCCTAGCACTAAAAATCATTAATAACACAAAAACTATGTTACCTAACTAGAAATGTTGGTTGCTACAATCCAGTAAATGTGAGCTTTCCATTCAATGACTGCACTCACAAAAATGTAATATGGGTGAATAAGGAGGACTAGATCAACAAGTCAACCAATTCAAACAAGTGATACGTGGACAATCAGAATAGATGAAAAAAAGTAAAGGATCAAAAACAACTAAACTTGTTCCAGTGACAATCACTAAAAATGAGGACATTACAAAAATCAGAACAGAACATGAACTAAAACCTTCATATACTCAGCCCATTAAAGATAGATATTAAACTTACACCTAGCAACACAACTAGGAAGTGACTTTGGACTGCTAGATCACAAAGAAATACGAATTAACTTCAAATACTTAGTAAGGGTCTAGGGTGACTTGGGACTAATAGATCACAATGGAATACCAAATATCTTCAAATACTTAGTAACAATCTGGAAACAACCATGAAAAGTTACATCACATGGTAACAAGCAGTGCCAAAATGGAAGGACTGGAGAGAAGGCATGTCTAGAGGTATTAAAGCCAGGCAAGACATCTATGCAGTTCTCACTATGGACCTGAAGGCTATGGCTGCAACCCTTGGGCAGCCTGAAAGCACCTGAACCACCAGCAACGGAGATTTCGTTGCCAACACTGACTCAGGATTTCTACTGGGAATGGTTCTTCTCACAACAGCTTGATGCCTAACACAAACCAGAAAAGGTAAGCAAGGAACATCTTCAACCAATACCGGATAAATAAGAAGTTAACCAACTATCTTCAATTTCAGGTTACACACTGCATAGATACAACTACCTAGGACAAATCCATCAGATTAAACAAATCCATCAGATTAAACATATCCATCAGATTAAACAGCTAAACAACTTAACAAAGGATACAAACTTCTAAACGAACAAGGAGTCAACCCATACATCTACAATCCAGCAGACAAATTCACTGAAGCAACAGAAAAAGCTGAGGACTTAGATGGCTGGATAGGAAACAAAGTGTTCAAAGCAAAAAGAGCACTATTTTCAACAGCAACAACACCTAACAAGGTAAAAAGACAAACTTTACTAACTGAACACTCTAAAATTAAGAAAAAACCTAACCAATCAGGTGGTAAAGACAGCCACCATGACATGTATTTGTTAACTGAGCAAGAAAACTTTAAGGAACAGCTAGTTTCACAGCAATAACAGAACCAAGAAAGCAACATTAACACAGTAAGTGAAGATGCAGTTACTATGTGACTTGGAGGAAATGGACAAACACAAATGGGGGGGAGGGGGTTCTAAGGGAAGTGGAAAAATAAGTGTTAAGTACTGGGGACTTTTCTAACACAACAAAATGGAAATATGAAGACTATGTTATCATCACATGTCATGCTAGCAGACAGAGTCACTTAAACGTACTAGATAGTGAGTCACACCATTACCAATGCAACAACATTCACCTCACCTAGATCAACACAAAATGACAGCATGCATGCACAAATCCTAACACCATGAGCACTGACCAATGCTAATGGATGGGGAGTATGGCTAAATTCAGCAGACTTTCAACACCTAACAACACTTTAAACTTATTAGAACTAGAACAAGAAATATCTAATCTTAGCACTTACAACTGTGACTGAAACTGAACTAAAAAGCCAAAAGCAACACAATATAATAATGATCTATAATAATGATCTAACTGCAGCACTACAAGTAGCAAAAGACACAAACAACATATCCATGGGGATCAGATATTACACTAGAAACACCGGGAATACTTACCATGGGAAACCAACCAACTAAAGCAGCTTGACAAACAATTTTAACCAAGGTACAGGAACAACTAACCCAACATCAAGATTAGATGTAGACAGAGCAGAAGCACCATTTCTAATTATAGAAAACACAACACCTGTCGAAATGATAAGAACAGGAGATCACTTTCCTACTGTGAAGTACTACTTTAAACCAACTAGACAAAGAAAAATTTGACAATTAGTTAGGAAGAGTACACAAATAAAACCTAAATACACAGCAGGACAAAGCAGAAATGCAACAAAAATTGGGACAGACAGTGGGAGGCACAACAGAAAACTACTACAGCAAAGCTTATAGGCAGAGAGAATTTACGTTTGGCTTTAAATTTCCAGAATATTCTTTTGTGACAAGCAGAAGTGGTCCAGCTATATCACTCAACACCAGAGGGAACAGAAAAACGCCTCTAAATCAGCTTATTCAAATTATCAGCAAAGAATAACTATGAGTCATAACCACAGATCAAAAACAGATCTTGCGAGATACATAATAAATCATCCTTTGATGAAAATCCCAGGAGTAGAAGACAAAGTTGGGTACAAGACAGAGTAAATGACACATCACCAGCAACAGAAGAAACACTACTATGCACCAGTAAATACATACATTAGTAAATACACACATACGTGGGACAGAGATATACGACCCAGGACCCATATATCCAAAAGCAAGTACATGCGATAAGCAACCATAAATCACATACAAACCAACACTAAGAACTGCACCATACTTATGTGAAAACAATTCCCCAGGGCAAATATTCATAAAACTGACACCAAACTGGACAGATAAATACTCAGACGTGCGACCTGCTCAAAGTAGAACAGTAACATGCCAAGTTAGTAATGAAACGGAGACTAAGAACACCAAAACATTGGAACTCACACCCATTCCGAAAACTGGAAAATTCTTTATACCTGTTATGAATGGAAGAAAAGTGCCAAAAATAATGTAGTAAAAGGTGATGTGAATCCTAATCAGTTAATACTGTGTACTAAAATAAAGATACTTATGGGAAATGACAGTTAAAATGTTAAAACAAAAAAGTCTTTCTATTTTCTATTGAAAACCATACTATGAAAATGCTTTGAATTAAAGGAGTGGGGGTGGGGAATTCCAATGTACTCTCCCTCTTCTTCTTACTCATCAACCAATTTAATTTCCTTGGGACTAAATAATCTTTATCACTTCGAGCACTTAAAAAAAGTATGATTCTATAAAATTTTAGGTTGCGCCTAAACAGAAAAATTTTATCCCCAAAAGTCAATGAAAAATTACACTGATTCTGAAACTTGGGATAGCACAAATTAAATGCTAATATAATGTATTAAATGTTTAGGACATTAATCAAGTTTACTCATTTTAAAGGTTTTATACTCCTAATAACTAAATATTAAAGTTATTTCAAACAAATTGCAGCCATTTAAGTTATAGATCCTGAAAACCTTATTGAAGATGCCCAACTTTTTCAATTCAACAAGTATTTACTCACCAACAAAGGCTAACTTATCATCTCAAACTAACAGTGATATGACAGTGTAGCATTTTATTCTCTTGAAATTCAAAGTAAGTCATACTTTTCAGGATAAGGCACAATCCTCCTAAGGGCAAAGGTTCAAATGCCAGTTTTTTTACTTGTTACCTGTACCTTGGCCACTTTACCTCCCTGGGGCCTCAGGTACTTCACCAGTAAAATGAGGATACTGTGCTAAAATATGTATAACATTTGCTCTGATTCCAAATGCTTTGATCTGATAATAATTTTATAATAAACTATTAACTTTTAAATTACAATGAAAAAAATGAACCTGCATCATATTTATTCTTTTGCCTAAAACATCTTGAAAGTCACTTTTCAAAGCACTGGAAACTGAAATAACGTGTCCCACCCTCATTTACTTTCATTTAATGGTGCACAAACTATGGGGAACACAACAGATGTAATGCAATTAATTTAGAGAGTAATCAGAGAAGGAATATACCATGCAACAGTACTCTGCCAATAAAAAGGATGGGGGCTCCATTTCCCCCAGCAAACTTCTGTATCCCATCTTAATGCCAAAATACCCAGATCAGGAATCTGATAGAAATCAATACAACCATTCATTTATACTTAGAGTCATTCTGTTACATAACTCGCTTTGCATAGATTTGTTTGTATGTAGTCCCCCACGTGAGACTGTAAGCCCCTTGAAGGCAGGGGCTATCTATGGCCTCTTTTTGGGCCGGCACTGTCACAAACGTTGGATAATGTTTAATAACTGAGACTGATTAATCAGAAATCACCCTGGAAGATCCTCCAAAGTGAAAAGAAAACAGGAGATGACGATGTCACCTTGGAAGCAGTTTCGTGGTTGCCTGTGTACAGAACAGTCTGACCTTGACGGCAGGAGGCCCGCACCCAACAGGTACAGGCCCGCACAGGTGCCACCTGGCGTCGGTTGGCACATTCACTCGCCAGCTCGGTGCAGCGAACGTGGCTCGCTCACACCGGGAAAAGGAGGGTCAAAGGTCCTCTGGAAACGTACCAGGGGATATCCACAAGCCGGCGGGCGCGAGAAGGCCCTCCCCGCCCCGTGCCAGCCCGCCCCGCGCCAGCCCGCCCCGCGGGCCCACTCACCGCAGCAGCGCCAGGAAGGCGGCGGGCTCCACGTCGGGGAGCTCGATCTCGGCCGAGGTGGTGGCCATGCCGCCGTTGAACATCGCGTCGAAGACGGCGCTGCCGGCCGCCAGCACGAAGCGGTGGGCGGGGATGCGCTGCGGGCCCCCGGCGGCCGCCGCCCCGGCGCCCCCGCGCCCCTTGCCCAGCACGAAGCGCACGTCGCTCAGCAGCTCCGTGTTGAAGAGGAAGGCGAAGCGCTCCTTGAGCGACGCCTTGGTGGCCTGCCAGTTGTACAGCGGCTCCCGCTGCAGGGCCACGGGCGCCGCCGGGCCCTGAGGCGACAGCGGCGGCGGCGGGGGAGGCGGAGGGGGCGGCGGCGGCGCCAAGGGCGGCTGCGAGGAGGCCCCGGCGCCCTTCTCGGGCTCCGGGCCCAGGAGAGAGTCCCCCGGAGCCGGGACCCCGATTCCGGCCATGCCCTAACCGCCGCTAGACCCTCCGGACTGCGCTCCGCGCGACGGCTTAGCAGGCGGGCCGGGCCCCGGCTGCCATGTCCCGCTCCGGACCGCTCGGGCCCACTCCCGGGCCCAGGCCGCGGCTGTGAGGAGCCTGCCTCTCGCAGCCGGTTCCGTTGCGTTTGTTTCCGAACCTTCCGGGAGAGGGCTACTTCCGGCCGCTACCCACGGGAGGGGGAGGGGCGCCCACGCACGCGCCCCCGAGGCAGGCCGGAGGCGGGGCGGGGGCGGGGCCAGGAGCCGGGCGGCGCGCGCGCCTCAAACAAACAAACAAACCAGGTGATGCCCGTGGGCGCCCCCAGCTGCCCGGAGCCGCGGCTGCGCGGAAGCCTCGGATTGCGGAGCCCAAGTGTCTTCAGGCCCCTCCGCCCCGCGAGGGTATTATCCGCCCGAGCCGGCTGGGAAGGCCGGGTGAAAAGGCGGGCGCCGTTCGGGCATCCTGGCCTCGACTCTGCCCTGAGCGCACAGCCGGGGACCGCCTGCGTCGGCCACGCTGGTGTCCAGCCCCGACCGGCCCCATCCCCCCGAGACAGCGGCCCCCATCCCGCCGGCCGCGCCCACCCTGCCTGCCCACCGAACCTAGGAAGGAGCTGGGGCGGCCGAGACCCCTGCCCGCCTCAGTTTCCCCGTCTGTCCTCACCTCCCTGAGTGTGCGGATCCAATGAGCTAAGTGGCGCCGAGCGCCGTGTAAAGCTTTTAAAGTCGTGTTTACGGTACTTCCAGTGCTTAGGAAGGCTCCGATAACTCACTGACTAAGCGATCGCCGATGACTGGGAAGCTTCACCGCAGAGATGTCCTCTCGTTCTAAGACAAAATGAATCTGTAACTGGCCTTTTAGAGTGTGCTGCAAACATCTGTGGAGGAGGAGATGCCTGGAGTCGGAAACTGGCCCCCAGCCTAGCGGGGCTGTGTGACCTTGAGCCAGTCACTCAGCCTCATCGAGACTTCTGTACAATGGAATAATCACATTCACACACCGTCACACGAGGTTGTTTCTTTGATCTGCTGAGGCCAACGGTGATCTTTCATGACCGTATCCCGTAGCCTGTCCTTATCAGTTCTCAACGTCCTCAACCCTCCTCACTGTTAGACAGTTAACTCTTCTAGACAGTCAAAGCCTTCTTGCTATGACTCATTACTTTTCAGCAAACTCTGCTCCTGCCAAAATGAACTCCGTCCCCCAAAATCCTGTACCTGTGTCCTGTGTGCTGGGAATCCCTCTTTTCCCCAGTCATCTTTTCCTGTCCATTAAAGCACCTTCTCCCTGAAACCTCCACCCCTCCATGTAGCATTTGTACATACTGTGATATTGTATTATAAATATCATGATATGTGTGTTATCTTCCTATTTGCTGTATGTTCCAAGAAGACTGGGAATCTGTCTTCTGCAGTTCTTAGAACCAAGGTCAGCGTACAGTAGGTATAAATCTGTTGAACTGAATGAACTTCCCTTTAGTTAATGCTCTTTTCCTTTGATTTCCAAGACATTGCTACCTCCTGATCTCCCTTCTTTTTGCTCCTTTGTTGGTTGACTTTTTTCCCCTCTTCCAGGATATGGGCATCCCCCAATGATCTGTTTTGACAACTTTCTTGTCTATATATATTCTTCTTCATAAACTCACCCATATTCAGAGGGTGACTTACAACTACCTCTATACAGATGACTTTTGAGATATATATATGTGTGTGTGTATATATTATACACCATACATATTATACATGCATGTATACATATTATAAATCAGGCTAATATCTATCAGGAAATAGAGATCTACTGAAAAAGGAGAATGAAACTTACAGAATGTATGTGTATAAAGATATCTATGCTCTATATAGGTATCTACATATAAACACATGTATGTATGTGCATGTGTATATAGATATCTAGGGTATATATACATATATTTACATTATGAAAATGGATAATGGAGCTTACAGGATATATATATACATATATGTGTGTGTACACACACACACACATATACATATACACATATACTCTGGCCTCTAAAAAATAACAAGCACCAAATTAAAACTCATCAGCATTCCCCACAAAATCTGTGCCCTCCCTCTATTTGCCTATTTCTGTTGATAGTACTTTTCCTCTCCCCACTCCTCACATCCAATCAATTGCCAAACATAATCCAAAATGTATGCATTATATTTCAAAAATAACCATTCACACCATCACTTTTCTAATTCAGGCCCTCATTACTTCTTATAGGAATGACTATAATAGCCTCCAAACTGGTCTTTCTCTCCTTCTGCTCCCTCCTAGTTTCAATCCAATCTTCACAAAGCTGCCAAAATAATATTCTTAATGCAGAAATCTGACTATGGCATTCATATTCTCAAAAAAAAAAAAACCCCTCCAAAACCTTCAGTAGCTTCTCATTGCCGGTATAAAATGTAAATCACTTAGACTTTCATCTGAGACCCTCCATAATCTGTCTCTAACCTACCTTTCCAGCTTTGTTTCACATTACTCCTTTTCACAAACTGTGTTCTAGTCAAACTAGTTCACAAGCCTCTCCCCAAGGTGCTGATTGGCCAAGTAGAAAGAAATCCAGGGATATTCATACCACTGAGCTGGGAGTAACCAACTACAATCCTTGTAGGAAGATGAAAAGACCACCATCTGCCCTGCCACTTTGTCCTAAAGTTCACTGAACCTTACAATCCGTCCTGCTTTTGAGTACCCTCAAAAGCCCTACACACTGTCATCTTACCAACTGGCGCAGTCTTAGGACTTTTGCCTCCTCCCTGAATCTGTGATTCTTGTATCCATTGTCTCCTCTGCTTAGAACATGAACTCCTTGAGGGGGAAAAAAAACTGCCTTTTTTTTTCATATTTTCATCCCCAGCACTTAGTACAAGATTTAGAAAGCAATAAATTCTTAATTTTTTCATTTTTTCATTCATTCATTTCATCATCCTGAACTCTCTCAATTCCACGCAGACCTCCAAACCTGGAAGGTAATCCCTTTATGTGGCTTTGCCCAGTTTAAACCTGGAACTTTATCTTACCTTTCCAGTCTTCTACTTTACTCCCCTTCACACACTCTTCCATCCAGCAACACTGGCCATCTTGATGTTCCTTTAGACTTTTCCACTGGCTGATCCCTATGCCTAGAATAGTTTCTTTCCTCATCTCTACCTCCTGGCTTTCCAGGCTTCTTTCAAGTCTCAGCTCAAATTCCACTTTCTACAGGAAGGCTTTCACCTCCTCATGTTCCATACCATCCCTCCCCCCACCTCTAAACTCTTGGTGCCTTCCCTCAGAGATGAACTTCTATTTACACTCTCTATATAAATCTATATATAGTTATTTTCATATTGTTCCCCCCACCCCCATTAGAATGTGAACTTGAGAGCAAGGACTGGATTTTTTGTCTTTTTTTGAATTCCCAGATCTTATCATGGTACCTGGCACATAGTGAATGTTTAATAAATGTCTGTTGACTAATGAACTTCTCCATGAAATTTCTCTGATCCCCCTAGCAGAAAACGACCTCTCCCCTCCTTCAAATTTCTGTTATTTTTTGTCTAGATCAGTGGAGTCAAACTGAAATAGAAATGAGGGGAGGGGAACCCTAATCTGTTCAGAAAGATTCCTGTGGGCTGCATATTGACTTCCATTTTAAGTAATATTATCTATGTTTTATTTTATCTTTATTTATTTAGTTAAATGTTTCCCAATTATATTTTAATCCACGACTATGTGTTTGACACCTCTGGTCTAGACTTCTCCCTCCCTCTCTTTCCTCCTTCCTGATGCTCTACGTTGAATCATGGTTATTTTACTACAGGCATTATCCATGCTTAGAATATTAGTTCATTGACAGTAAGGACCATGTTGCTTTTTAGATTTATGTCCAGCTCCTAATAGTGTCTTGCACATAGTATATGCTAAATTGATTGTTGAATTGAATCTTTTATTTCATCAGTGACATATTCTACTTATTCAGACTTTAACCCCTCTGTAACTTTTTGTCCCGTAAGATTCTTCATGCATATTTTCCAATAAATCTGCAGGTTTTTCCATCACACTGGGGCTTCTCCATTTACTCGTACTATCTTGGGATGTCAGTGTATATTTCTGGCTGTCCATTTGATGTCAGCTTTACTATCCCTGCAAACAACAGTTCACAAAGTTTGATGTTAAGTGTGAGCCATTATTATCACCCAGGCTTCTCAAATAACATCAAGTCAATCTGTCCTATGAGTAAGATCTGGCCTTCATAAGGAAGCACGTTAAGAGGCAGAAAATAAAACTTGTGTATTCAGTCATGCAAGTAAATAGTTTGTTCCAATTTAGATTCAAAATGCTTGTGGCAGAATTGTCTGTTTAAAAAACCCAAGTTGTTCTCAGAAAACCAATCTATCCATGTGCTTCCCTTTGCCTTGATTTCTATATTTCTTTGACTTTCCTGGCACTTCAACTCTCCCGGTTCTACTTCTCTAGCAACTTCCCTGTCTCCTTTGCTAAACTTCCACATTTCAATAAACACCAGTATAGGTACTGAAGATGAAGAGATAGAAAGGAAACAATCCCTTAGCATCTCATCGAGAACAAAATTCTTGAGAAAACAGCCTGGAGAACAAGCCCTGAAATTGGAGTCAGGAGACCCTAGCTTTGCTCTGGGCTATGCTAGCAATTAACCATGTAATTTTGGACAAATCACTTCTCTCAATTTCCTTACCTGTGAAACAGGGATTGGACTAGATTCTTGATTTTTTTTCCTCTAAATATTTAGATATTTCAGTACTATCAGTTTCCTTTGTAACCTTAGGTACTTTATTTCATGTATCAAAAAACATAATTTTGAGAAAGGGTCTTTAAGCTTCACCAGACTGCCAAAGAGGTCTATGACACAAACAATTTTAAGAAGCCCTAGACTACGTGAATAATTATTTAAATTCTAATAAGAATCTAAAATAAAATACTAAAGTAATTTTATAGCCAAAACAACACTGACATTATTCTTTAAGATTTATAAAGCATTGTAGATCTAAGTGCTAATCTAAGTAATCTAATCTTTAGATCTAAGTGCTACTGTGCTTTGAGCAAACACTGAACCAGAAAACCACGTGCTCAGCTGAAAAATGTGGCTTCTTTTGCCCCCTGCTGGATTCTTGCATCATGTATTGCAGCAAAAGAAACCTGTCATTATCCCAGATGCAATTTATTTGTCGTACATTCTTTGTTGGTATGTCATACTGTTTGGAAGCCAGCCTGTAGAAACAATATATGTCACCCTGTGTACTAGTTTTATAATTAGAACAGATGTGAGGTCAAATCAGAACAGGATATTTAAGCAAAGAAAATTTAGAGAAAAGTCAGGGAATTTCAAATGATAGAAGCAAGTGGGCAGAGAGGTGTTTGGGGTAATCTTTTGACATGACAAGGAGGAGATCTTGAAGGAAAATTTAAAAGACAGTTTTTCAACTCTTAGGACTTGGTATATTTCAGGGAGTGCAGAGAGGTTCAGCTGCTATTAGATAACCCTCTATGTGAAAGGATGAATAATTGTAGTTAAAAATAGAAACTAAAGTCATGAAGCTAAAGAAAAGAAGGAACTACATGCTCACAGGCCTACAGCAGACTGAGAAGCAAGTAAAAGATTATCCTTCCTCCCTTAAGGGGCTAATTGTGTATTTTCTTTTCATTTTTTTAAATTTCATTTTGAGTTCTCAGTTGTCTCCCTCCCTTCTTCCTAATCCAGAGGTAAAGAAGGCCAGCATTTTTATATGCACACATATGTATGTATGTATATGAGTGTGTGTGTGTGTGTGTGTGTGTGTGTGTGTGTGTGTGGATGGACCCATATACTATGTACTTCCATATATCAGCTCTTTCTCTGGAGGTGGATAGCATTTTCCTTCCTAAGTCTGTCGTAGTTGATTTGAATGTTCATATTACTCAGAATAGCTTAGTCATTCACAGTTACTCTTTGAACAATGTTGCTGTTACTGAATACAGTGTTGTCTTGAGTCTGTTCATTTCATTCTGTGTTACTTCATGCAAGTTTTTCCATATTTTTCTAAGACTTAACCAGCTCATTATTTCTTACAGTGCAGTAGTATTCCATCAAAATCCTATACCATCATTTGTTTACCCATTCCCCAATTAATGGGTATCCCCTTAGTTTCCGGTTCTTTGCTGCTACAAATATTTTATAACATATTTCTTTTCCTTTTTCCCTGATCATTTTGGGAAATAGACCTAATAGTGGTATTTATTGCTAGGTCAAAGAGTACACACAGTTTTATAACTCTTTAGACAGAATTCCTAATTGTTCTCCAAAATAGTTGGATCAGTTCACAGTTCCACCAACACTTCCACCCATTTTTCCATATCCTCTCCAACATTTGTCATTTTCCCCTTCTATCATATTAATCAATTTGTTAGGTGTGAGGTGGTACCTGAAAGTTGTTTTAAGATATTTTAAAAGTTTAGAGATATAATTTTGGGGTAATATAACCATTTTATTAATAAGGCTAACATGTTATTAATAAAAGAGTTCAGTGGCACTCTTTAATGCCAAAGACTTTCATGGTGGCAGACTCATGGTTTATATGCCCTATGAAAAGGGGTATTCCTGAGGGTGGTAATTAACTCTGATTAGTTAAAAATTAATGAGAGAGCCTGGACCTATTCTAGTGAACTTTGATTCTGTCTTTTACTTCTACATTACCCAGACTTGGGCAATCTAGTCAAAGAATTTATCCCCACCCAAACCTGAGCAATGTCCTTCAGAAACTGAACTTTTGAAATGAGGACTTTAGAAAAAGGGGGGAACTCTGGATCTCCCCAAATCACTGATTATTAATAATCATTGCTCTCACCTAATCAATGATTTAGAGCATTTTTTTCATATAACTGTATATAGCTTTGATTTCTTCTTTCACAAACTGCCTGTTCATAGCCTTTGACTATTTATCAACTGGAAAATGGCTCTTATTTTTACAAGTTTGGCTCAATATATTTGAGAAATATGGTCTTTACTCAAGAAACCAATCTTTCTGAGCTTCAGTTTTCTCATAAAATATATAAAATTTTCCCCAGTTTTCTGCTTTCCATCTAATTTTGGCCATATTAGTTTCATTTGTTCAAAATCTTTTAAATTTAATGTAATCAGTATTATTCATTTTACATCCCACCATGCTCTCTATCTCTTGTTTGTTTATAAATTCCTCTCCTATCCATAAATCTGATAGGTAATAGGTTCCATGCTCTTCTAATTTACTTATGATATCTCCCTTTATGTCTAAGTCATGCATCCATTTCAACCTTGTATTGGTAAATGGTGTAAGATATTGGTCTGTACCTAGTGTCTGCCAGGTTTCTTTCTAGTTTTCTGAGCAAATTTGTGTTTTAGTATCATGGAATCTTTATATTGGAATGGGTCATGGAAGTCAACTCGTCCAACCATTACTCTCCTTATAATGTAAGCTCCTTGAGGGCAAGAAGTGTTTCTTTTTTTTTTCTTTATATCCCCAGTACCACCCCTAGTCCCTCGCATGTAGTAGGCTTAATACTACAGTATTTAATAAATTGATAAATTCATTTTCATGAAAAAAAAGTTTGTTGAATTGAATTGGACTGAAACATGAATCCCTTCTATAACTGACACTAACAGGTTGTCCTCTAACCTTTGTCTGAAAACCTCTAGTAATGGAGAACTCATTGCCTCACCAAGTAGTACATTCCATTCGTGCACAGCTTAAGATGTTTGAAAATTCTCTTTAAACCAAAATCTGCTTCTTGGTCATCTTCTATTTAAACCAAATTCTGCCTCCTATCTGGAGTCAAGAAGTATAAATTCAATCTGTGGTTCACATGACAGCCTTCAAATGTTTGAAAACCGAAATAGGCATGAAAAGAGTGATGAATTTGGAACCAGAGGACCCCAGGTAACATTTCTTCTCCACCACTTCTCATTCACCCTTCATTTTCCAAGAGGACCAATGATGTTATAGGTGATGCCTCGATTCTTGAGCAAATTGGATTTAAGACAGAGCTGCACAGAGTTGTCATTCTTACTCTCTTTTCCTGAGTCATTGAAACCCATGGCAGGGGAAAAGCCAGAACGACTGATGATGGCACAGGATTCAATGGATGTCCTTGGTGTCTTCAATGCCTGATCAAGCTCTAAGCACTCCACAGCACCTGCTTCAGCCACCTTCATGTTCCCTTGCAACAAACTGTGCTCATCCACCCACTCCTCTGGGGAAAGTCTTCACATCCTTGGAATAGACATCCCCCTAACTCATCCACAGGTTTGAGACCTGTCAGTTAACTTCAACCTGGGTTAGTCTTTCTGCTAATATGGTTTACCAGAACGTGGCCACTGCTTAGGCTATGGCCACAGGAGAGAATTGGGTGAAGGTGGACACCGAAAGTGGATGAGCAGCCCTGGAAAGGGCTCAGCAAGCTCTCATTCCAGAGGTGCTAGTCCTCCCTGAATACCCCATACACCACTTACCACCTGTATGATGTTGGGCAAATTATTCCAACTCTCAGAGCCTTGATTTCCTCATATGTAAAATGAGGTTATGCATTAAGTTGCTTTTAAGATTTGTTCCAGTTTTTAATCTATGAGCCTAGGGGTGATTATGCCATTTCTTCTGTCCCAAGTCTTTCCTTCATTAGGCTAATTGATTCTAGTTCCAAATCCTCATTTGATTTAGTTTTTAATTCCTTCCCTAGGCAACTTCCTCTGGTCATACTCTTTCTTGTCAATGTTCTTCCTAAAATATGGGCCCCAAATCTATAGAGGTGGGAGCCTCCTCATTCCTGAGTTAGAGTGCAGAAATTGGCATTTGCTTTTTTTTTTTTTTTTTGGCCAACACATTAATCTGTTGACATATTGAATATGAAATTGGGTAGAATCCCTAGGTTGTTTGTCTTTTTTTAACATGAACTCTTGTCTGGTCACATCTCCTACAACCTGTATTGTTAACTTTTTATATGGAAGAGATAATGAGATAGAACCAAGGAAGGATGAGGAGAAGTATGTTGAACTATCAGTAAAGATAGCCAGGCTACTCACTCACTGATCACTCACTTACTTGGAGTAGACCTTAGGAAATATAAGCTTGAGTCATTAGCATAGTGGATAGAATGGCTGGTAGCATGTTAGATGGTTCAATGATTGCTCCTTCACTGATCTGTTTTGAGTGAGGCAGTGTTAGGGTAAAAACCAAATTTTTTCTGCAACCTTCCCCTCCTTAGAAATCCTACAACTATGGGAGGGTAGGGATGGAATCTGGAACACATGCTTGACCATACCCCTAGAGTTTGTTTTGTTGCTCCCACTCGTGGAATATGGATACTTTGGAACAAAACTATCATTACCTCCTGTAATTATCTCCAGATTGTGTACTGCCTCGCTAAATAAAACAATATTAAATGAAAGAGAAAAATATGGGCTAAGAAGATAGAGGTCCAGTCTTAGAATCTGTAGCAAATTGATTCAAATTCCTGCTTCTGACATATACTAGTTGTATGATTCTGGGGAAATTACTCTAGGTTTCAGTTCCCCAGGCAACTCTCTAAGTTACATAAGAATTGTATATATGCATCAGTGAAGGGGATTTCCCACACTTGGAGTCCCTTATACCAATGAAATCATAGTTACTGGCTGAAAAAAAAAGTGAATGGGGGAGGGAAGGTTGATATCTTTTTTTAAGCAATGTGTATTTACCATGTTGGACCTGTATACAATGGGAAGAATTGCAAATATTTTTTAAAAAATTTCTTACTCTTTGTAAAAAGAACATTTCCCAAACACAAGTACTTTCTTTATAAAGAGTCTATATAAGTATCTGCAACTGTTTCTGTCATTAGGTTTTCCCAAATGAAAAACAATTGGTGAAAATGTGCTTAAAACCTTTGGTCCACCTACAAAAAGGACAGCAAGGTGGCACAGTGGGTAGAGTGCCAGGAATGGAGTCAAGTCTTGAGCTGAAATCTGGCCTCCCCTGGGCAAGTCACTTAACCCTGTTTGTGTCAGTTTCTTCACCTGTAAAATGAGCTGGAGAAGGAAATGGCAAACCATTCAAGTATCTTTGCCAGGAAAACCCCAAACTGCGTCACAAACAGTTGGACATGACCAAAAAAATGACTGAACAAAAGCAACCACCTACAAAAACTAAATATTCACTTCTATTTTAAAATGTTTTATTCTGAATTAACATTTGGGATGTTAAAAAAAATACTGAATGAGACAGATACTTGTTAAAAGCAGACAGAAAATATTTGCTAGCATAGAAACAGCTTTAATGAAATAAGAGGCAGCATTTTGTTAGGGAATAAATAACAGGACCTGGGCTCATTTAAGCCTTGTGGGTTTCAGTTTTCTCGAATGAAAAGTGAGGGAGTTGAACAGGATGATGTTTAAAGTGGCCCCTGGCTCTAAAACTTAAAAATAATAATAATTTAAATATAATGCTTTAAGGATTGCAAGGATTGATTTCCTCACCAGAGCCTTGTGAAGTAGAAAATGAAGAATTATCAGCTTTGCCCCACTACACAGCAGAAAACTGAAGCTCTGAAAGATTGGTTATGTCTCAGAAAGGCACACAGCTAGTAAGTCTTAGAGCTGGCCCCCTTGGCTAGAAGCTCAGGTCCTTTCCTTACCTCTTTGTACCTCACTGTGTTTTCACATTAGATAATTTTGTTGTCTTGAGAAAAAACATGGAATCTTTTTACTTAGTTAAGGCATCTCTTTGGAGCAAAAGAGAATGCTAATTATGTTACCTCCTGGGTACTAATGAAAGATAATTACCTCCTTTATCATTTCCCTATTTTTATCTATCCCTTTCTCTCTCCAGATAAGAAAGCTTCCTTTTTGACTGTTTATGTTTCTGGAAAGTCTTTATGTCCATGGAAACCTTGGCCCCTGTAACCACTACTTTCCATTTCCTCTTCTTCTTCCTTAAATTCTACTTAGAAAAAAAACAAACTATCAAATGGTTGGTCACATGATTCTGGTTATAATAAAACGAACATACAGTTAGAACTGAAAGGGATCTTAGAAGTCATCTCATCCAACTCCTTCATTTTACATGTAAAGAAACTGAGACCTGCACAGATGAGGGGATTTGCCCAGTTATACTTCAGTTGGTGATAGACCTAGGATTAGAGTCCTAATTCTTTGTCCAGTGTACTTTAGATTTAGTATCTGTTACCCATGTTGCCTCCCAACTCTTCCAGTCTCTAGCCTCAGGTTATCTCCTAGTTGCCTTTTTCTTTAGCTTCCATAATGTGATAGAAACCAAATGGCAGATTTTTAAAAATCAAGTTATTTCTTTTCTTCTCTCCCTCTCCTTGCACTTCCTGTTTTCAGACATCTAACATCAAATTAGAATACACTTCTAAGTAAAGTTTTTTAGAGAGGGGATTCTCTCTGTACCAAGGCACCAAACTGACTTGCTTCCCCATACCAGATCAAGTCTCCACTGGGTCTAAATTGGTTTTTTAAGTGGGGTGGGCATCTAGTCTTTATCTAAATCAGGGGTTCACTACCTTTTTTATTTCATGCATCCCTTTGGCAGTCTGATGAAGCCTAAGAATCCCTTCTCTTTTTAAATCCATAAGAGAAAATACATAGAATTACAAAGGAAATGAATTCTATCAAAATACAGTCATCAAAATATTTTTTTAAAGTAAGTTTAGAACCTCTGGTCTAGGTGCAATCTCTATATACTTGGCCTTTTGTGAGCAAACTGCCAGTTACACCAAATTTTGTAATAAGCACATATTCACCAAAGATTGCAAGAGAAGAAGAGGTAAAGATCATTTTAGGGTTGGAGGGAGGGGCATAATCTGTCCAGTGAGATTTCTCACAGAAAGTTAGAATATTGAGCTGTGGTGGGATTGGGGAGGGGAATAAACTTCTATAGAATTTTTAATTGTCAAGCTTAGAGGTCACAAGGAGTGATCATGTATTTCAATGGAATTATAAAATGCATTATGTGTAATACAACCATTTTTTTCCTATTAGAGAGGGGAAGAACCCAAAAGGTACTGGTGCCTTTAATTTACAATAAGAAATAAATGGATACCATAACAAGGCTCAGTTCAGTACTCAACACTACTATTTATTCTGGCAGTTTGTAAGAAGAACTATAGCTACGTCAGGCACTGGCCAGGAATAATATTCCTCTGTAACTCTTTAGTAAGCCTGGTTGGTTTGACTCCTAGGTGTGGCTGGGTGGGTTTATATCTTTCCCACTGACTTCTGAGCTGGAGGTTTAATCCTGAAGTGACCGGCACTTAGAATGCTCAGTGGATAGAGCAATGGACCTGGTATTAGATACTAATTGTGTGACTAATTAGTGGGTTAGATACTAATTGTGTGACCCTGGGTAAGTCATGTAACCTCTGTCTTCTTCAGTTCTCTTAACTGTAAGAGGGACTCCCCTCATATACATACATACATACATACATATATATATATATATATATATATATATATATATATATATATATATATATATATATAATCACACAATAATAGCACCTACCTCTCAGAGTTGTTATAAGGAACAAATGGGATAATATTGTAAAGCATTTAGTACAGGCATGGTATGTAGTAGGTGCTTAAAAAATGCCTATTTCCTCCCTCATCTGAAGAATCGAAATATTCAATTTATAAGCTACTGTGACTTTTCAATGATTACTGAGCTGCTGGAAGTCAGAGAAACTCCAAGAATGGAACTTATTAATCAGGAAATCAAAAAAACCATTATAAAGCATTTGCCAGGTGACTGTACTAAGTATTGCGAATACAAAGCAAAAAACAATGGAGCTAATGTTACAATGCATGGGAAAAAAAGTATGCATGCAAAGTAGCCTTATAAGAGAAGGCATTATCAATGAAGGGGGAACTAGGATGTAAAGGGCAGTAAGCCTGGGAAGATAGGGAGCAGACAGGTTGTAAAGAGCTTCAAATACCAAAGACAGAATTTATATTTGAACCTAGAGGTGAAAGATGAACATTGAAGTTTATCAAGTGGAGGGAAACACAGTGACAAAGTTGCATGTTTGCTTTAGGAAAACCACTTTGGTAGGTGTTTGGAGGATGACGTGGAGGAAGGAGAGATATAAAGTAGAGGACCTAATCAGGAGGCTACTATAATACTCAGAGTCTGAACTAGATGGTAAATGAGAGAAGGGAGCATATCAAGAGATATGGGGGAGAAAGTAATTACAAGATGTATCCACGGATAGATGGGGTGAGGGGAAATGAGTCAGGATAATCTAAGGGAGTGAACCTGAGTAGCAGGAAGCATCATGATGTTCTGTAGAGTAGTGGTGAAATTCAGAACAAAAGTGGGTTGAGGATGGAATGGGGAGAGATAATGAATTCTGTTTTGGACATTTGAATTACCTCTGTGACACTGAGTTCAAAATATACAATAGGTGGCAGGACTGGATTTAGGAGAGATGATAGGACAGTATATGGAAATCTTGGCATAATCTGTATCTGAGTGGTAATTGAACCCATGGGAGCTAATGAAATAACCAGATGAGGGACCATAGAGAGAAGAAGGCCTAAACGAGAACTTTGTGGGGCACCCACAATTGGTGGCAGAGACATGGATGAAAATCCAGCAAAGTAGAGTGAGCAGCAATCAGAGAGGTAGGAGGACCAAGACAGATCAGAGTCAAGAACACCCCGACAGAAGAGAATATCCAGGAGAAGATGGTTAAGAAAAGCCATTAAATGATTTGGTATGACAATTAAGAGATCATTGGTAACTTTAAACAAAGTACACTCAGTTGAAGTAACAACACTAGGATACTATTTAGAAATTGATACTACATATGTTTTTTCAAAGTTGATTTCTACGTGTTTATACTGCATCGATACAAATAATTTAATGTGTCTTTTGAGAAGGTGCACACACTTTATTCCCCAGTAATTCTAAAGAAGAAACTGTTAAATATGCATAACAACATTATCTGATTTGATGCTTTGAAGCTCCTTTGTTATACATTTGATTTGAGAATTTCCTTTGTAGCTTGTATCTTGGAGAGCTGAAAGAACAAAACTTGTTTTCTTGCCCTGATGTACTTTAAACATTAAAATAAATATTCCCAACTTCAGCTAGGGTCAACAAGCAGCCTATAAAAAAGAAGAGGCATGAATGGTCAAAAAATCTGAACAGTTTTCAAAAAGAAAATTATAAATTCTCACCAACATTATTCAAAATTGCTCCAAATCACTAACAATGATATACATACAAATCAAAACAATTCTGAAGTTTTGCTTCATATCTTTCCAAGAGGCAAAGATGATAGAAAGATGGAAATCATCGATGTTGGAGGGGCTGTAGCAAGACAGTGGCACGAATAAAATGTTGGTGGGATTGTGAATTGATCTGGCTTCAGAAAAACTATTTGGAAATTGTCCATAAAATTGATTAACCTGCTCATGCACTTTTACCCTATAATCCCACTACTGAGCGTAAACCGCAAAGTTACTAAAAACCTGAAATCTCCCCTATATATCAAAATATTCATAGTAGCATTTTTTTGTAGCAACAAAAAACTAAAATCAAAGTGATTACCTATCTATTAGAGAATAAATAAATTATGCCATGTCATTCTCCTACTCAACAAACTCCAGTAGCTCCCTATTATACGTAGGATCAAATACAAACTCCTCTGTTTGGTATTTGAAGCCCTTTGCCACCAGGCTCCAACTAATGTTTCCAAACTTATATGTTACACTTCTTCATTCTATGGTCCAGACAAATTGTTCTTACTGTTGTTTGCCACGTACACAACTCCATGTCCTGTTTCTATGACCTTTTGCATAGGCTTTCCCTTATGCCTGGAATATATTATCTTTTCATCTTTGCCTCTTAAAATTTCAAATTTCTTTTGAAGGTCATCTCAAGTATTACCTCCAAAATGAGATCTTTCCTTATCTTCCCAGCTGCTAATGTTGCCTTCTCATAAATTACCTTGCACTTATTTTGTATGTTCTTGTAAATATACGTATTGCCTCACCTAATTTATTATGAACTCATTGAGGGTAAAACTTACTTCATTTTTGACTTTGTATTCCCAGAGTCTCACATATTGCCTGAAACATAGGAGGTGCATAGTAAAAAAAAAAATGTAATGGAATACTATTGCTCCACAAGAAATAATTAATATGAGGAATTCAGAGAAACCTGGGAAGGCTTGTATGTATTGATACAGAGAGAAGTAAGCAACACCAAGAGAACAATATGCACAGTAACTATGATAATATAAAAGAAAACATTAAAAGGAAGTAGAGCTCTGATTAATTATGATGACAAATCTTATTTCAGAAGTGTTGATGATATAACATATCTCCCTTCTTTTAACAGAAAGATGGGGGCACCTCAGATATGGAATGTAGCATATGTTCTCAGATACAGTCCTGTATCTGTTGGTTTTTCTAAAAATTTTTTAATTGCAAAGTAGAGTTAATTTGTTTGTATTTGGGGTTGGGGAATGGAGGCAGACAGTAAATAATTGTGCTATAACAAAAGCATCAATAAAACTAAAAAAAAAAGTAGACCATCATCCCTGCTCCTGGATAGAGAGTATATTCTATTGTGAAGTAGCTAATTCAACTTCTCTTTTTAAATAGAGAAAAAAATGGATTAACAGACAAATTAATAGAATTAGAGATATAGAATGTTAAAAGTTAAAATCTCAGATCAACCATTTAAAACCATAGCCAGATAAGCAGAGAAATTATCATGCTGCTAAGATATAAAAGTTTGCTGTTTTTTTCTTTTTAAAAATTATTTATTTTTAGTTTTCAACATTCGTTTTCACAAGATTTTCAGTTCCAAATTTTCTCCCCATCTCTCCCCTCCCCCCATCCCAAGACACCATGCATTCTGATTACCCCTTCCCCCAATCTTCCCTCCCTTCTATCACACCCCTCCCTTCCTTTATCCCCATCTTCTCTTTTCTTGTAGAGCAAGATAGATTGCTATACCCCATTGCCAATATTTCTTATTATCCAGTTGCATGCAAAACCAATTCTCAACATTCATTCCTAAAACTTTGAATTCCAACTTCTCTCCCTTCCTCCCTCCTATCCCCACTGAAAAGGCAAGCAATTCAATATAGGTCATACATGTGTAGAAATGCAAAAGACTTCCACAACAGTCATGTTGTGAAAGACTAACTATATTTCCCTCCATCCTATCCTGCCCTCCCATTTATTCTATTCTCTCTTTTGAGTTTGTCCCCCCAAAGTGTTTACTTCTAATTACTCCTTCATCCCATTCCCTCTCCCTTCTATCATGTCCCCATACCCCATCTATCCCCTTCTCCCCTACTTTCCTGTAGTGTAAGATGCATTTCATACCAAATTGAGTGTGCATGTTATTCCCTCCTTAAGCCAGATGTAATGAGAGTAAGCTTCATTTTTTCCCTCACTTCCCCCCTTTTCCTCTCCATCGAAAAAACTTTTTCTTGCCTTTTTAATGAGAGATAATTTGCCCCATTCCATTTCTTCCTTTCTTTTCCCAATATATTCCTCTCTCACCCCTTAATTTTATTTTTTTACATATCATCCCTTCCTATTCAACTTACCCTGTGCCCTCTGTCTATATATATTATATAATCCCTCCAACTACCCAAATACTGAGAAAAGTTTTAAGAGTTACAAATATAATGTTTTCATGTAGGAATATAAACAGTTCAACTTTAGTAAGTCCCTTATGATTTCTCTTTCCTGTTTACCTTTTCATGCTTCTCTTCATTCTTGTGTTTGAAAGTCAGATTTTCTATTCAGCTCTGGTCTTTTCATCAAGAATGCTTGAAAATCCTCCATTTCATTAAATGATCATTTTTTCCCCTGAAGTATTGTACTCTGTTTTGCTGGGTAGATGATTCTTGGTTTTAATCCTAGTTCCTTTGACTTCTGGAATATCATATTCCAAGCCCTTTGATCCCTTAATGTAGAAGCTACTAGATCTTGTGTTATCCTGATTGTATTTTCACAGTACTAGAATTGTTTCTTTCTAGCTGCTTGCAAAATTTTCTCCTTGATCTGGGAACTCTGCAATTTGGCTACAATGAGGTGATCAGTGGATTCTTTCAATATTTATTTTACCTTATGGTTCTAGAATATCAGGGCAGTTTTCCTTGATAATTTCATGAAAGATGATGTCTAAGCTCTTTTTTTTCATCATGGCTTTCAAGCAGTCCCATAACTGTTAAATTATCTCTCCTGGATCTATTTTCTAGGTGAGTTGTTTTTCCAATGACATATTTCACATTGTCTTCTATTTTTTTCATTCTTTTGGTTTTGTTTTATAATTCCTTGGTTTCTCATAAAGGAATTAGCTGCCATCTTCTCCAGTCTAATTTTTAAAGAACTATTTTCTCCAGTGAGCTTTTGAACCTCCCTTTCCATTTGGCAAATTCTGCTTTTTAAAGCAGTCTTCTCTTCATTGGCTTTTTGGACCTCTTTTGCCATTTGGGTTAGTTTATTTTTAAAGGTGCTATTTTCTTCAGTATTTTTTTGGGTCTCTTTTAGCAACCTGTTGACTCACTTTTCATGATTTTCTTGCATCACTCTCATTTCTCTTCCCAATTTTTTCTCTATCTCTCTTACTTGATTTTCAAAATCCTTTTTGAGCTCTGCCATGGCTGAGATCATTGCATATTTATTTTGGAGGTTTTGGATGTAGAAACCTTGACTTTTATGTCTTTCTCTGATAGTATGCATTGTTCTTCCTCTTCCAAAAGGATGGAAGAAAATATCTGTTCACCAAGAAAGTAACCTTCTCTAGTCTTATTTTTTTCCCCTTTTTTGGGCATTTTCCCAACCATTTACTTGACTTTTGAGTCCTTTGTCAAGAGTAGGGTATACTCTAGAGACCTGTAAGTTCTCAGTTCCTCCATGGTGGAACAATCAAGGAAGAGGAGTTTACTCCTCTCCTGGCCTGAGCTCTGGTCTGGAAGCAACAAGAAATTTTTCCACCCAGGATCTTTGAGTAGGGTTCCCTCTCCAGAGTTTCCACCAGCTCCATCACATCAGTGCTCCTCCTCACCCCAGGACCACATCCCAGGGCTGAGATCCAGATCAGCTGCTCAATTCTCACAGGGTCTTCAGGCCAAGGGCTCCAAAAATGGACTCTGCTACATCAGTAACTGTCACTGCCCTGGGTCTGGGGCCAGACCACAGTTCCCTTCTCCCCAGGTAAAAGAGCTTTCTCATTGACCTTTGAAGCTGTCTTTGGTGTTTGTGGTTTGAGAAATCTGGAAACCACAGCTGAAACCTGGGATTCCATGCTCTGAAGCCCTCTCCAGTCCTGTCCTTGAAGTGCTGCATGGCTGGCTCACGTTGGGCTGTGCTCCACTCCGATCCTGGTATGATAGATCTGTCCTGTCAGCCTTCCATGTTGTCCTGGACTGGAAATCTCTTTCACTCTGTCATTTTGTGACTTCTGCTATTCTAGAATTTGTTTAGGGTCATTTTTTACAGATATTTTTTGGGTTATGGGAGAAGAAATAGAACAGGTCAGTCCTTCTACTTCACCATCTTGGCTCTGCCCCCCTGGTCTTTTCTTAATTTAAAATGTTGTTAAATTATGAACTAGAAAATCATAACAATCATTTCCATATACAAAGACTAGAGAATGAGGATTACATATAAAACCATGCATCTATTATATATAGCTTATTTTTAATATGCATATTAAACTTAGCACCAATATTGCCTTGCTCATTCCTACTGCTCTTTTGAGTATTTTGAAATGTTTCATTGATTCTCTTTTCTTTTTTCTTTTGTATCACTATTACTAGCCAACCACTTTCTCCCTTCCTTTCCCCAGATTCCTTTGTAATACAAGTCAGGAAAGCAAATTTGCATTACAATGGTTGTGTATGATAATGTATGTCTTATTCTGCACATGCAGTTCATCAACACTAGTACACATGTTTCATCATCAGTCTTACGGAATTGTGACTGGTTATTGCATTGAGCAGAGTTTTTAGGCATTTTGAAGTTGTTTTCTTTTAAAATACTGTGGTCAATATATACATAGTTTTACTGATCACTGTATCAATTCATATAAATCACATCAGATTTCTCTGAATCAATTTCTTTCATATTTCTTAAGGTACAATAATATTTCATTATATTCACATATTCATTTGTTTAATCATTCCACACTTGATGGGCATCCACTTTGTTTCCAGTTCTTTGTTACAGTGAAAAGTGTTGCTGTAATTTATTTCATATAAATGAGTCCTTTTCCTCTTTCTCTGATTTCTTTGGGGTATGTGCCATCTTTGTGGCATCTTTCTTAATGTCTATCCAGAACTGGCAAGATTTGGGGCATGATAGTCATTGGAGAAAGGAAGCATCACCAAGGCAGAGTGAGCTTGGCGAGGAAGCAGACCAACAATGGCATTATAGAATCCTGGTACAGGAAAGGACCTGAGACATAATTAAGGCCAGACACTTGATTTTACAGATGAAGATACTGAGGTCCAAAGAAGGTAAAGTCACACAAATGGTTAATGGAAGAGTTAAGACCAAACAAATATTCAACAAGGGACAGTAATTTGTTCTTCTCTAGTCAGTATTCAGTAGCTCTGTTCATTTGTTCATTCAGCATACTTTTATCTTAAGGGACCTCTGGAAGAGCAAACCATTTTGGTTGTAGGCATTTAAGTATCTGTTGACTTGATTTCAAATCCAGCAAAACACTAGGCTCTACAAACCACTAACACTTAAGGCATCGAAAGTAAGATTAAAATAAATAAGAAAGCATTGAATGAAGGAATAAACAGAAAAAAATCATCAAGGAAGCTAGAATAAATAAAAGTATATAGACCTTTCCTTCAAAAGTAGGTTGTGAAAAATCAAAATACAGTATTCCTCTATATCTCAGACCTGAGACTTCTGACTAATGGGCATGGGGAGACAGACGGTCTTGGAAATGGAAGCATGTCATGGGGGTTGAATACTACATTGCCTTTGTATCCCCAGAGGTTGGACTAGTTTTGATTCAATTTCTGAGATGAAGATCAGGATTTGGCTTCTACAGGGACAACTTGGCAGTTCAGCCCAGCTCCACATTATTATTTCCAGTGCTTTGCCACTAGTAAGTTGAGTCAGAGTTCTCTTATGGATTGGAATTCTAGTAAAAAGGGGAGATGCCAGAGACAGTGAGACCTTTTCTCTTTTCTCTCTTGTGTCCTCTCCAATGGTCCCCACTCACTGTCCAAATGCTATCAATTTGTATAGCTGTTAAAGGGAAGTATATAACTTTTCATAGGATTGCCTCAGGTTAGGAAGCTTTCACTGAGGATATAGAAATTGAATAGGACCTCCTTGAAGGATCTGAGATAGGCAAAGAATTATAATTCATACTATTTTCTCTGCTTATAACTTTCCAGTAACCACTGGGAAAGCAGTAATGAGTAAGGACAGGGAATGATTATGATACAGGTATGCAGGAGACAGTGGGATGATTGGAATGACTGAAGTGCAGAGTAAAGTTAGAGTTGCAGTGAAACATGAGGTTCCATAAGCAAATGTCAGCTCTATACTGGGCCTTCAATACCAGGCTGAGCTTAGCTTGATCTTATAAAGAAACTAAAAATGTTAATCTGCTATTGGGTGCAGGGAAGGGAGAGAAACAGATTGATGTGATGTAGAGGAAAAAATTCTGTTAAAGGACCTGAATTTGAATTCCAATTTTGGTATTTAATGATCTTGGGCAAAACAATTCTGCTTTTTAGTTCTCAGTTTCCTTATCTGTAAAACAAAGATATCGGACTAGCAGTATAGTGGAAAGAATGCTAGATGAGGGAACCAAATGTTCTGTTCTTTAAGATCTATGTAGCTTTGGGCAAGGTACTTTTTGTGGTGAATCTCATTTTTTTATTTGTAAAAAGAGAACATAAGAATAAATGACATCTGAGGTCTCTTTCTTCCAGCTCTCTATCTATGATCCTATGATCTTAAAGGTTCTTTGTACCTCTAAAACCTATGAGGTTAGGGAGGCCATAGAATTTAGAGTTAGAAGGGACCACAGAGGTTATGCTGTCCAGCCCTCTTATTTTGTAGTAAGATGGGGATGACACACCGTTACTCATTTTCACAGTAATAATCTTAGAAATGTATTGACTGATTGATTAGAAAAATCCAAGATAGGGGTGGGGATAGAATAGGTTAGGTTTGAAGCACAGCATGAGGGAGAATGTTTGTTAATGTATACAAGAGTGTGAAGGGTCCTACACTCAGTTATGAACTTTGGAAAGGGAGTTGAACTGACCTGGTCCTTCAGTGACAGACCATGAAGGGAACTGAGCATTCTAGATTGGGGGGTCATGTAAAGTGAGAGCCTCTAGGAGTAATTTCAAATGTGTCGCAATGCAGTTTAGGCCAACTTGTGGGCAGCTTTTGTGGGATAACTATAGGAGTCCTCGAGGTTGCTTGCTTGGAGGTCTTGGAGTGAAAAGAACGCTGGACTTGGGGTCCAGTGACCTGGGTTCTAGTACTGACTTTACACTAGCTTGGACCTCTTATATTCTGTCTTCATCTGGGTAGTCTTGCTAACTGAATATAGGACTACTTAACCTTCCCTGGCCCCTTTGAAGCTAAAATCTTCCCACCCTACTCATTTTGGATCTTGATTCAGGTGTTTTCCCCCCTTGGTCTGGAATGGCAGAACTCTGAGTTGCTGGTAGAGAGTGGCAGCTCAGGGCGCTGGCAGGTGTTTGGGGCGAGGGGCGCGGGGCTGGCTCAGGCTCAGCATAGGGGCCCCCTCTCCTCCTCTCGGCTCCTCCCCGTCCCAAGCCTATCGCTCCTCCGTCTCCGCAGCTGTCTCCGCAGCCAGAGGAGGGAGGGTCGCTGCTCTGGCCAGCGGGGCTAGACTAGCGTCCTCGAGCTTATGGTGCGCCCTTGGCCGGGGCCCCTGGAGCCGCCCCCGGAGCTGGGCGTCGGGGGCGCCGCGGCTCGCGGGCCCGAGCGGCCAGGCGGGGTGGGGCGCCTCGGGGAGACGCGCGCCCCGGCGGAAGCTCGGTCAAGTTCAGGGGAGGAGGCAGCCGACGCGCCCGACAGCGGAGACTCGGGAGCGCCGCAGGAAGCGAGGGGCGGTGGCGGCCGCGCCCAGGCGGACTCGGCGGCGGCGGGGCCGGGATGCGGTGAAGGCCAGCCAGGGGCCCCGGCGGAGATGAGCGCCTCGGCGGCCACCGGAGTCTTCGTGCTGTCCCTCTCCGCTATCCCCGCCACTTACCTCTTCAACCATCTGGCAGCTCATCGCAAGTGAGTGGCCTGGCAAGGGTGGGGCGGGGGGAGCCCCGGCGGGGTGCCAGAGAGGTCAGCGCGGAGGGGAGATCTGTGCCAGAGGCTTGCCCCTCCAGCTTTAACATTCCGTGACTTTTTAAAATTAGCAACTGGCTTCAACGCATTAAGCGTTTGCTCTTTGTTAATACACATAGCACCTCCTAGATGCAACTGAAGCAAGATTAGAAACAAGGATCCATTGAATGTATGAAGCTCTAACTTTTTACATCTAGCCAAACTGATTCTTTCCGTCTGAGCATGGACCATGTGTGTGTCCTTTCCGCTCTGCTTTCGCCCCAACGCCTTAATTCATGAGCACTTTTTCATTCTTGTGGTGCGGAGAGAGCTGGATTTGGAATGGAAGGACCACGGTTAAAATTCCCATCCTGCGGCTTCCACCTGTGTGACCTTGGGTTAAATCATTTAATCTCGATGAGTTTCAGTTTCCTCATCTGAAAAATAAGGGGGCTGAAGAAATCATGAACTCAGAATACCTTAGAGCTGGAAGGAATCTTAGAAGTCATCTGGTCCGACCCCCTCATTTTTACAGATGAGAAAACGGAGGGATAGTTTACTTAAGTGACCTGCCTAAGGTCATTCTGGTTATTAAGTGGCAGGACTCTCAAGGTCTTCTCCAATTCCACATCTGGGATGCTAAAAGAGCCGTTTTAAGGGTACTTTTAGAAACAGATGATGAATAGCTCTAGTGGGAACGTTGATTATTGGGAGCCAAGATCGAACTCTGTTACAAATTACCTGTGTGACTTGGACCAAGTCACCTCACTCCTCTGACCTACATTTGTAAAATGCAAGCGGTCGGGCTAGATAATTTCTAAGGTGCCCTCCACGTCTGGAAATGCTGATAGTCCAATCCTCTGCTCAGATGAGAACATGGATGTTACAGCACTTGAAAAACTACTCAATTCTTTGTTAACAGAATAAAATCTAATTATTTTTAGTCTACAAGAGCAGAGTTGGGAGACAGGATCTGAACAAAAAAGGTAGGAGCTAGACTTTAATGGTAATATCATTTCAAATCATATCATTTCAAAGGGGATGTTAAGAGTTTGAATACAACATTAAATTTAACTGGAACTTGGAAGCTTTGTCCCTGCCTTCCAAATGAAGCTGAGGTCACCGTGTGGAATCGTAGAAGGTTAATGCTGGAATCCACCTGGAGTTGTTCCAGTCGAATCCCTTTGATTTACACATCAGGAAACTGAGTTCCAAACAGATGAACAGGCATCCCCAAGGTCACCCAATGAATAGAGAGGGAAACAAGATGCGAACTGAGGACTCCTGTTTAAATGTTCCTTTTATTGTTCCCTGTTGCCTGGCCAGTCCTCAAACAAGGCTTCTGATGAAAAGTTGTTCCAGTTCTGTCCTTGGGGCAGACTTTGATTCTGTGCCAAAAATAAGTTCCTACCAGCAGGCAGGAAGTAAAACTATTGTATTTCTCAAAGCTGTTGCTGCTAAGGAAATTGCAGACTAGCATTTAAACTGAAAATCTGCCCCAGGATTTCACTGTGGCTGGTGGTCAGTTTATGTCAGTAATGCTTATATGCTAGGAGCCACTCACTATTCACTATGGCTTCAGGCTTCTTCTGCCCTGAGGAGGAGGAGGTGGAGGAGGTAGAGGAGGAAGAGGAAGAAGACAAAGAAGGAAGAGGAGGAAGCAGCATATCTGTTTGGGATGCTGAGGGGAGAGCACTGACCTCTCTGAAAGGCAGGAATCCACAGACTAGCTTCAAGATCCTGGGCTACTTGCTTCATCTCTGGGACTCAGTTTCTTATCTATAATGAGATCCATATCAACACTCTCAACCTTTTCTTTGTCATGTACCTCTTTGGCAGTTAGGTTCAGACCTGTGTTCAGAATAATGCTTTTAAATCATTGAAGGAAATGCTAAATTTCAAACAGAGGTTAATGAAAATTAAGATTTTTTTTCCTATTCAAATCTATCCATGAACTGGAGGTTTAAGAACCCCTGATCTAGAATAAATGACATTTGTCTTTGCACAGGCTGTCCCCTCCTCCTTCCCCATCCCCAAAGCTTGGAACAAACTCCCTTCTGCTATCTTCCTCTTAGAGTCTTTGCCTTCTTTCAGGGCTCAGCTCAGGTACTCCCTCCTACATGAAGCCTTCTCTCCCTGCTCCAGTTGATAGTGGTTGCTCCCTCATCATCATTATCATTATCATCATCACCATCATCTTCAATGAGCATTTATTAAATATCTACTATGTATGGCACTGTGCTAAGGGTTGGGGATACAAAGAAATATATGTGTGTGGTGTGTGTGTATATATGTATATATATATATGGAGAGAGAGACACACACACATATGTAGGGAGAGGGACGGACAGAGACAGAGAGAGAATAAATGGGAGACAATGGAAAGGCACTAGGAAAGTGGGGAAAGGCCTCTTGTTTAAGGTGAGATTTGAAGGTAAAGGTAAGGAAGAAGAGAGAGGAGCATGGTGGGGGGATGGGAAGGAGTGTTAAGTGGACCAGTGAACAGGCACAAAATTGTCCACTGAGGGGAGTAAAGTATAAGAAGATTGGAAAGGTAGGAAGGAGCCACCTAGAGAAGGATTTTAAAAGCCTATGGAAGATTTTGTATTTGATTCTGGGAGAATAATAGGGAGCCCTTGTGAAATTATTTTGTAATTCCTCATTGGTATACTCATCATGTACACCCAGAGTTTAAACCAGTAGAGGGCAGAGTACGTTTCATTCATTCATTCATTAATCCATCCATCCATTCATTCATTCATTTATATATTTGTTTATCTGTCTATCTAGTCTCTGTATACCAAGGCACAGTGCCTTGCATAAGTGAGTGAATTGACTATTGGCTCTCTAAGATCACTTCTGGTTTTGGAATTTTGTGATCTCAGTTTCTTCTGGAGACCTAGACATAATAATCCTTAAACAGTGAATAAGACCTAAATTATCTGCTATTAATAATGTACTGAATAACCTACTGCCTGCTATCAAGTCAGTCAAAATGTTAGCAATGCAGTATGCATGCATACTTTATCCAGCTCCAACATTAGGACTGGAAAGGACCTCAGAGATCATCCAAACTGACTCTCGCCCTTCCCCCCAGTTTTACAAATAGGGAAACCTATTTAAATAGGGAAGCTCAGAGAAGATAACTGACATGTCCAAAGGCACGTAGCCAACTAGTAACCATGTTGGGACTCGAACTTGGACCATCTGGCTCTGCTTTTCTACCCTGCCTCCCTCCTTTTCATCATTCATTATTCCAGCTCCTTGCCCTAGATGGAGCTAACTTTCTTTTTTTAGACTGAACTTTAATGTTAAGGAGTGGCTGACTGACTGAACAGATCTTTTAACATAGGGAAGATTTAAAATAAGTAAGTTATTTCAGTATGCTTTTAAAAAAAAGAAAAAGTACATTTATGGCCTGGTGCTGCTACATCTGGTTTGTTCAACAAACATTCATTAAATGCCTGTTCTGTAAAATGAGAACATTGGATTGGTGGCCTCCAGGGATCCTTCTGGCTCACTAAGTGTTTGTGCAAGTCCCTTTGGAGACAAAGATAAAAAATGGCCAATAGCTGCCTTACTTGGTGGCTGTAGTAGCATGAAAATTACATATATACAGAAAATGTATGTTAGGTATGATGGGGGGGGGGGGCTTCTGAATTGAGGACACAGAGAGTGAAACCTTCTGGCTAAGTTGAGGATTATAACGAAAATGCTGGTACTCATGTTGTGATTGCTCAGTCCTGTCCAACTCTCTGTGACCCCATTTGGGGTTTTCTTTGAAAAGATACTAGAGTGGTTTGCCATTTCCTTTATCAGCTCACTTTACAGATGAGGAATCTGAGGCAACTAGGTTTAGGTGACTTGTCTAGGGTCACACAGCGAGTACGGCCAGATTTGAACTCAGGAAAGGGTTGATAATACTTAATATTTTTATAATTCTTTTGGCAGTTAGTCATATAACAACCTTTTTACATCTCTGTAAAATCTGTACACCTATTTTCTTGAATTGATATTTAAATATAAGATAGCTCATGTTTCATGTTTTTGGCTTTCTTCCTCAGCTAGATCATAAGGGTCTTGAGGGTAGGATTTTTGTTTATCTATCATTGGATCTCCAATATCATCTGTCATGGTACTGTGTATCGAGTGGATAAACTGTTTTTTTGGATAAATATTTTTTTTATTTGATCTAGTTCAGTTTCTTTTTCTTCTTTTTTATAAAAGCTGATTGAATCTGCCATTGCTTTCATTGTAATATGAATTTTATCCAAGAAAATGAAATAATCCCTGTCAATTTGGAGATGCTCTTAATCTTTGGAAAGTGAGGCTTGAGGAAATGGGAAGTCTCAGGTACCATAGAAATTTATTTTTTGAACAGTAGAGAACCAAAGAGATACACACACATACACATGTGTGTGTGTAGTGTATATATATATATGTGTGTGTGTGTGTCTATCTATCTATCTATCTATCTATCTATCTATCTATCTATCTATCTATCTATCTATCTATCTATCTATCTGATTTCTCATAGCTTTCCTTCCCAATCCCTATTCAGGATGATGGAGGCTTCAAAGGGGCTATTGTAAGGCAATTCTGAGTTTCCAAAGCTCCTACGTGGATCCCTTGTTTGAAGACCACAAAGTGTGGGATGCAATTTCTTCACTCCTATTATATTGTGGTAGGACCAGAATTGATGTGAGGCCCAGTGATTTAGAGTCCCAGACTGGCTGAAACTGGGGCTTGAGATAAAAAGGACCTGAAATTGTTTAGTCAGACCTTTTAATTTGTAATGTTGAACATGAGGCTGCCCACTGGGTCCACCCTCCTGCCTGCTCTCAGGACATGCGCCTGTCCTTTTACCATCAGTCAATCAGTTCCAAATGATCTCCCTGATATCCTTACTAGCCTGGTCCCTTGACTGGGGATGACTGTCCATGCACAGCCTTGAGCATATACATAGCACATGAAGTGCCCATAAACACACCAATTATAGATACAGAACAGAGTCAGATACGGGGAGCAGAATCGTATAAGGGTGGCTTATGACAGAGAGTGGACAAAGCACAGACCCATCCTTTTCTATTTCTAAGGATCATTAATACTCATCACATGCTTTTCTCCAGCAACAGTCTCCCATTGGGCATCAGTCTATTATTCAAAGTTCTGTGCCAATGCCCCTTCCTTGGCAAGATCACCAAAGGGATGGGAGCCAACTTGTTTGCCCTTTAACCCTCATTCCTTCTTACTTTACTTGTTAAGTCTTAACCTTTTTCAAAGCCTCCAGGAATCTAACTAACACTTCTTTACTTCCTATGTTTTGACACCAACTCAGAATAATAGCCCCTGCTGGAGACGGCATGTGAGGAAAGTGCCTAATACAAGGGAATTTTGTTTGCTCCCTGGGAAAGAGAAGCATCTGAGATTAGACTTTAGGCTATGCCCCTTATTACCTCTCTGTGCCTCAGTTTACTCAACTGTTAAATGGAGATGATAGTAATAGTGCAAACCTCACAGTTGTTGAGAATCAAATGAGCTAATGTATAAAAAGCCAGTATGGTACAGTAGAAAGAGCACTGGTTCTGGAATTGAAAGTCCTAGGTTCAAATCCACCTTGGATGTTTACTTCTTATGTGACCTTAAGCAAGTCATTTATGTTCATTTGTAAAATAAGGGAGTTGAATTAGATGACATCTATGGTCCCTTCTACTTCTATATTCCTATATAAAGTGACTTGCAATCCCTACCAGTACTATATGAACTCAAGCAGTTATAATACTTGTACAATGTCACAGGATTATTTATCATAAGGATCAGATGAAATAATATGTATAGAAGCCCATTATAACGTAAAGCACTATTTAAACAGAATCACTTACTGCCTGACCAGCCAGATGTTTTCAGGTATTATCATCAACCACCAGTTGTGCTAAAGACTGACCTTCATGGTGAAGCACGCTGTACCTAGGAGTTCCATCTTAAACAAATAGTGGAGCAGCATTATTTGGGAGAATGTATTCAACTAACTAGGAAATTCCAAGCATTAGAATGTTTACTTTGATGGTGACTCAGCTTCCATGTTTTAATTTTTATAGTTCCTGGGCAATTGTAGCTGCTGGAATATTGGTTCTACTCATTGTAGCTCTGTTGGCTCGTGTCCTTGTGAAGAGAAAACCACCTAGAGATCCCCTGTTCTATGGTAGGTATTAATGGGATAGCAAATCCTGGACATGAAGTTGGTTGGGAGCTTTTCCTTCTGTCAAACATATTTCACATTGACTTGTAAATGATTTTTCACAACACTTAAAATTTGGATAGAAATGTTTTAGCAAACATCAGAAATATAGTTAATACTCTGCCTTGGTTATAGGAAATTTCATAGTTATCAATGGGATGCCATATTCTATACACTGATTACCATAGGGCAGCCAGAGAGTTATTTGTTAAAGGAAGTAGATTTAGGCAGTTGTGCAAATGTACATCCTAAATGGTTCTCCAAATCATTTAATTAGGGGAGGAGAAAAAAGAACTAAGGTATAGAGAGACAGATGAAAGAATCAAGAATGGACAGTAGGAGAAAGAAGAATGAGGAGGACAAGTAAGCAAATGCTAGTATTATTTTTCTTTTTTTCCTTTTTTAAAAATCTATTTGTAGCATTTAAAAAAATTTTAGTTCCAAATTATCTCCCTCCGTTCAGTCTCAACTCTACCCACTGAGAGGGCTAGCAGTATGATATCAATTATACCTGGGAAATCGTACAAAATGTATTTCCACACTTGCTATGTTACAAAAAAAGCAAACAAAATAAAGTGAGAAAATTCTACTTCAATTTGCACTCAGAGTTTATCAGTTCTCTCTCTGGAGGTGATTAGCATAGTTTAGCCTAGGATTTTTGCAATTGTCTTGGATCACTGTATTGATCAGAGTAGCTAAGTCTTTCACAGTTGTGCATCATTCTAATGTTGCTATTACTATGTACAATGATCTAATTCTTCTCACTTCACTTTGCATCAGTTCATATTCATCACAGTCCCCAGTTTTTCTGAAACCATCTTCCTTCTCATTTCTTATAGCACAATAGTATTCCACCTACTATATCATTTTGACTTAATGACTTGTGGTTTCTCAATTATTTCTAAAGTTTTCTGCTTTCAAGATCAAAGAATATGAGAAGGCATCCAATCTGTCCCCTTCATTTTATAGATGAGGAACTGAGGCCCAGTGAGATTCTGTGATGTGTCCAAAGTCACCTAATGAATGAGAGGTAGAGCTGGGCCCAGAACTCCATCATGACATCTCTCTCTCTGATTTCAGACTACAGAGGATGCAATTTTCCCCCTTTGGTAGAGATTCAACTTTTAGGGTTTTTTGAGACTCCATTTTTTTAGCAGAATACTAGAATACTGGACCTGGAGTCAGGAAACCTGAGTTTGATTCCCAACTCCTCCATTTACTTCGCTATCTGACCTTATAATAAGGATATGGTTTAAATCTTCAAGTTATAAAAATTGAGAGGTTAATTAATTGGTGCAGGATCACACAGAAAGTATGTATCAGAAGGAGAACTTGGACCCAGGTGATCCTGGTGCTGAGGCGAACTTCTTATCAAACTATATCCCAATGCCTTTTCAAACTTGTGATAAAACAGGGGCTCTTAAAACTGAGGTCCATGTATTTTTTAAAATTATTTTTTGTGGTAAGGCAATCGTCGTTAAGTGACTTATCTAGAATTACACACCTAGTTAAGTGTCTGAGGTCACATCTGAACTCAGGTCCTCCTGACTCCAGGGCTGATGTTCTGTTTGCTGTGCCACCTAGTTGCCCCCATAGACTTGGCTTTTTTAAAAAAAATTGATAACTGCATTTCAATATAATTAATTTCCTTTGTAATCCTATGAATTTTGTTTTAGGCATTTAAAGACATTATTTTGAGAAGTTCCTAGGCTTCCAAAGACGGGGAGAGATATGTACAGACCATGACACTCAAAAGGTTAATAACACCTGACATGGTAGCATTAAACTACAGTCCCGCAAGAAGTTTTACAAGTTATCTAGTCTAAGTTGTATCAGAGCAGGAATCCCATATGTAACATCTTGACAAAAGGTCATCCAGCCTCTGCTTCTGAAGACTTTAAGTGATGGGAGTTTATTACCCCCCATGTCATCCCATTCCATTTAGGGGCAGCTCTAATTATTAGTTTTCCCCCATTGGAGAGCCAAATCTACCTCTTTGCATCTCGTGCCCAGCTCTATGCACTGGGCCCCTTAATGAAATTAAGTTTCATTGCAACCATCCAGGAGAGGTGTGACTGAGGATCTACAGTGATGGGGTTGTCTTGTGAGTAATGAGATGCCAGACTTGTTGTAGAGGTAGGAATGGCAAGATTTGGTAACTGATTGGATTTATCGAGTGAGGGAGCCTTAGGACTCAAGGGTAATACCCAAGTAACGAAACTGGGAGACTAGAAATAGGACCGCCTTGATAGAAATAGGGAAGTTTTAAAGAGAGGTGAGTTTGGAGGGAAGATGATGAAATCTATTTTGGGCATGTTGAGTTTGTGATGTCTTCAAAACATTCTCATCTGAAATGTCCAAGACAGTTGTTGATGTGGGACTGGGGCTTAGGAAAGAGACTGGTACCTGTTCTGTAGATCTCTGAATCAGTTACATAAAGATAATGACACTGAGGAGAGTTGATGAGGTACCCCCAAGCCTCCTCTTCTCCAAAGTAAATATTCCCATTTCCTTCATCTCACTCTTATATGGTATCATTTTGAATTCCTTCACAATACTGGTCATTTCCTTTGGATAAGCTCTAGTATATCAACATCTTTCTTAAAATGTGGTCCCCAGTACTGAATATAATGTAGTAGATATGGTCTGAATGGAGTATGGTACTTTGGGACCATCACCTCCTTTTTTTCTAGACACCAATCTTCTATGACTCAAGATTGTATTAGCAGCTCTGGTTGCCAAGTTATACCTTTTCCTCATGTTAAGATTGCGCTCCACTAAAATGCTTGTCTTTTTTTATTTGCTTTATTTAAATAAACTTTTTTTGCCTTTTTATATCATCATAATTTCCCTTCTCCCCTCAGTACCTCTCCCAGAGAGCCATCCTATATAACAAATAGTATTTTTTAAAGACAAGAAGAAAATACATGTAGCATGCAACCATAATGGACCTCCTATCTCTGTACACAGATGGTACGGAACTGTCTGTTCATATCTCTTCTTTCAAGCTATGTTTGTTTTTTTATTATATCTACTTTTTTTGGTGGTTTTTTTTAAGGTCTTTTTAATTAATGTCTTTCACTACCTGTCCCACACTATATTTGTGCCATTTGGTTTTTTTTTTTGCACACAAATGCAAGACTACATTTATCATTATTTTAATTACAAGTTTTTAGTTCCTCTGTAGCTAGTGATTTAATTTAGAGGGTTAGACTTAGAGTCAGGAAGATCTATGTTCAAATTCTGCCTCAGATATTAGTTGGATAAGGGGCTTACCTGCATAAGAGGGTTAGCCCACCTGCTTCAGTTTCCTCATCTGTCAAATGGGGATAATAATAACACCTACCTCTGAGGGCTGTTGTGGAGATCAAATGAGATAACATATGTAAAGTGCTTTGCAAGTCTTGAAATACCATTCTATTTGGCCCATTACACTAACCTGTAAAGATATTTTTGGATTGTCATTCAGTGTATTCCCTCCTAGTTTCATGCTATATATAAATTTGATAAGCATACTATATATGTCTTCATTTTAAATGATGTTCGTTAAATTGTATTACTATTTTAGAAATATTGAAAAATATTAATTTCCACATTTTTAAAAAAAAAAAATGAACTGTGCCACATGTACTTTCCCCCAGACTCCTTCATTCTACATACTGGGGGTGATATTTAAAAAGGATAATGTTGGAACTTCTCCATGTCACTAGAGAGCTATACAAGATGTAAGACTACGGACTTTGCCAAAAATACTCAAGTTGATTTGATGAGGCCAGCAAATATTAAACAGGAGGGAAGAGCATGAGAGAGGTGATCCATACCCCTCAACCCCAATTAATGTAACTAACAAGGTGCTCTATGCTCTAATACCTGCTAATTAACTCTAGCTGGCTAATTTACTTCAGCTAGTTCATTTCTATTCGTTGGCACACTGTATGAATACTCACAAGCAAAATTATTAGAAACAATTCCTAACTCTTCCGAGTTACCTCTAGAACCCCGAAGGGAGAAAGATTTTGCCTTCTGGAGACCCAACCTGACTGAATGAGTAGATGTTAGAGGACAAGCCCCAGAGAGTGTGGTACAAGAGTAAAGATCTTAAAGATAACATTGATAACTGCTTCACTGTGTATATTCAGGAAATACTCATGTAAACTAAAATGCTGGCAACTATTTTAATGAGGAAAAGTACGGGTGATAACTTTTATACAAGAAGTCATTCAATGTTTGCGATCTGGTATTTTGCCCAGGATGCGATGTCATTAAATTTCCTAAGGTATACTTGTCACATCAAGTGAGCATTGCTTTAAGAGAAGAAGAGGAGGGATTATAGAGACAGTGGAAAGAGTTGTTGCGTTTGAAGCTAAAATACTGGGCTCCAGATACTGGCCCTGCTACTTATTATCCCTGTGTGAACTTGGGCAAGTTACTCAGTGTATCTGGATCTTACTTTCCTAATCTGTAAAATGAGGGGATTGGACTGGGTGGCCTCTCAGGTGCTCTCTGGCTCTAAATTTATGATCCTATGGATTAAGGAGAGATTACTTAGTTGAACCTCAGTGAGGCAAAACAATAACTTTATAGTGAATTTTATTGAAGTTCTCATGCCTGCTTCAATTAATTAACACTTATTAGCCACAAATATATTAATTTTTTGGCAATGAACTAGGGAATCAGACAAGTATTAATTTAGCAATGGGTTTGAATACATTGACCTTAAACAGTACTTTGACTACTAAGAAAATATTTTTGCGGGGTTTAACTGCCTTTATTTTGACTTGATTATGGATGGAGTTTCTGGATGACTGAATTCCTATGCAATGTTATAGTCACACGTGCTTTATTTTTGTTTTAATGCGCAATATTCTATTGGCCTGTGTTGACACTTTCCATAGTGTCTTAGTGACAGTCCTTTTGGATTATTCTAGTTTTGTTGGACAATTCTAATCTGATGATATTCTGAGTATTTTTAATCACTGTTTTTATTTCTTCAGTTTATGCAGTATTTGCTTTTACCAGTGTAGTGAACCTTATTATAGGACTTGAACAAGATGGTATAATTGATGGATTCATGACATATTACTTGAAAGAGGTAAGTAACTCTTTTGTGTTTATTAAACTTAAATCTTTCCCCTGATATAATAAAAAATAATATGACCAGAAACACCTGTCACAAGTATCCTACACAGATAAGTGAACATGCAATAATATATTTTAGGTGACTGCCACAGACAGTTTCTACATGAGCAAAATCAAGGAGTTAGGATTGGAAAATAGGTGGTAATTTTTTTCAACATTCAATTCCTAATTTCTTTCAACATTCAATTCCTAAGACTCCCTTCTTCACTTTCCAATATCACTAAATGCTTCTTTGCAATTAATGTAATTATGTTAATTTTATGTATTTATTCAATGTTTATTTGCCTCTTTATCATTAATAACTCATCTATCTACGTACTTCATTTTCTTAGGGATAAAAACTTAATCTAGCCTCATTTACATAACACTTATTACAGTGCCCAACAGTGCTTAAAAAGGGCTCATAGAAAGTACTTAAAGAAATGCTTATGAAAAGCTGATTATGATGGTGGACACCTAGAAGAGGTCATCTGTTCCAGCTCAGGTGAGACCTTCATGCACAGGTGGAAGCTTATGCTACCCAAGACAAATAGATGTTTGCTTTCTTATTCTTAGAGTTCTTAGAGAATTCCGGAAAAGAGGATGTGAAGAACACCTAGAAACAAACCTGAGAAGACTCAGGAAAATCCTAGTGCATCCTGAAGATGTTTTCCTAGCTGTTTCCATCCTCCCTGCTTGTCCATTTTTCTTTGAATTATTTTTCCAGGCTCCAGTTCATTCTCTTCTGTTCATTCTCCCACTGTCAGCTGCTAGTAATTCTCATCCCAGTTCTATTTTACCAGGTAACATCAATCAGATTTTATAAAGGGGCATTTACTTCAAAGAAGGAAATACAACATAAATGTTTTCCTCTTCATTCTTGGGGATATTCTCCTTAGTCCCTAAGGAGTGGGCTCAGGCAATGTAATTTTCTACATAGCACTGGTCCCAAAAGTTACCATCCAGATGTGGCATAGCCACGGACTGATTCCTAGTCTCCATTACTGCTCGTCTGGGTTCAAAAGGCATTCCTCAGGGTCCTGATGCTGGATTGCATGACTGCAAAACCCACCAGGGACTCTGGCCCTTGGAACTTGCTCTCCTGACATTTTTAAGTTAAAAAAGTCATAGCCATCTCCCACAGCTTCACCAGCAGGAAGAATGGACATAATGACAATGACAAAAGAAGCAATAGCAGGTTTGTGTGTTCCTGGGCCACATCATGGTGGCCTGAATGGGGAGAAATAAAAAATGGAAAAAAATAACCTAAGGCTTTTCTTCTTAGTCCTTGTCTTCTCACTTGAACATGCAAGGCAAGAAAAAGCCAAACCAAGGTCAAAAGTTAACTAGTGCCTTTTGAATGTACCTCATTTTGAGGGAAGGAGCCAATTAAAAAAAAAATAACCATCCTATGGCTAGCAGAATAGAATTAGGTATAGAATGTTTGAAAATGCTCCAAACTGGGCAGCTGGGCTCTCCATTACCCATCTTTATGCCTATTTGGAAGCAGGCTCCTCAGCCAGTCCCCCTAAGATACTCAAGTTTAGGGACTAGATTTTGTCTTTGCCTTTGTAATCCCAGCACCCAATGCAGGGCTTACACGTAGCAGGGCGTAATAAATGCTTGTTGAATGGAACTGAATCTCCACAGACAGGAAGAATTATCTATCTCCTTCTTTTCCTCTCACTCTCTTCTCAGCCCTCCAAGAGGTGGATTCTGACTTCATTACTCCACTATATTCAACTATACCACTTTCTCCAAAGTTTCCAGTGATCTCTCAATGACCTTTTCTCATCCTCCTTAACATCTCTGCAGTCCTGATCTTTTGTTCCTCTGGATAAACTCTCCTCTCCAGGTTTTTGTGACACTGTTGTCATCTGATTCTCTCTTGGTCTGTCTAGGTGTGCCATCTTAGTCTCCTTTGCTGGCTCTTCATCCATGTAAAGCCCAGTAACCATGGATATCCCTGCCCTGGACCCTTTTGTCTTTTTGCTCTATGCTGTCATACTTGGTGATCTCATCGGTTACCATGGGTGCACTTATTATCCTATGCAGAGAATTCCCAGATCTACTCCTCATTTCCCATCAGCTGCTCTGCTTGGTTGTCATGGAGATTAATCTAGCTTTGATACTCAACACCTCTGTCCCCTTAGCTGCCTGTCTCCTCTGACTGGAGGACAGAGCAATAAACTCCTTTTTAGAGAGGGCCTAGAACTTTACATGTATACTCTTTGTCTCCCACCAGCTACCTTGCTTGGTTTTAACTCCAGAAAGATCATGGCTTTGGGGTTCCCACTCCCCTTTTCAGCTTCCTCCATTAGATTATAAACTCCTTGAGGGCAGAGGCTGTTTTTATTTTTCTCTTAAGCAATCTCATCTCTTGACACAGTACCTAGTAAGCACTTAATAAATGCTTTTTGACCATTGACTATATATCCATCCCTAGTCTCTCTTCTGCACTATAGTCTGTACTATAGATAGTTATCACTATCTGCCTGTTAGATATTTTCAATTGAATGTTCCATTAGCATTTAAACTCAACATGTCCAAAACAGAGTTTATTATCTTTCTCCAATAAACTCTCTCCTCTTCTGAATTTCCTTATTCTTGTTGAGGGAACCAACCATCTTCCCAATCAACCTGCCCAACAAATTTTGGTGTCATCCTTGACTCGTCATTCACTCAACATATCGAATTTGTTGTTTATATCTTTGTAACATCTTAACTATATGTCCTTTTCACCCATAAAACATAGCCCTAATTCAGGCACTTACCACTTCACACATACACTACTGCGATAACCTATAACTAGTCTCCTGGTCTCAAGTCTCTCTCTGCTCAGGTCCTTCCTCCACTTACCTGCCAAGGTGATTTTTCCTAAAGTATAAGTCTCATGACATTGACCCCCTGCTCAAGGAGCTTCTGGGCTTCCTATTACCTCTAGACTCAAATATTAAGTCCATCGTTTGCTGGAAAGACATCATGAACTAATGCAAAATGAAGTGAGCAGAACTAGGAGAAAAAATTATATGATAATAGCAATATTGTAAAGACAAACAACTTTGAAAAACTATGACCAATACAACTAAACACAATTCCAGAGGACTTATGAAACTTGCTTCCCTTTTCCAGATGGAAAAGTGGGGCTTGGAGCCTCTGAGACATTACAAGTGCTTCATGTTTCAGCTAGGTTTTCATGTCAGCTCAGCATCAGTCCTCCGAGAAGCAGGAAGTGGCTTTTGGGAGGAGTCTGCGTAGAATCCGAGATGAGGACCTTGGGAAGTCCTGACACATCTGGACAAGGACTTCTCTGAAAGTCATGCTACATCTGGATGTGACCTTGGTGGAACCAAGAACTGTGCAGAAACTGTGCTAAGTTTTGAACTTACTTTTAGAGACTGAGGTTGTGTCACAGAGAGTATGCCCCTCCTTTCCCACCAAGACCTTTTTTTTTTTTGAGAAACGTTTATAAATTCGTTCTTCCTATGTATCTGAGGTAAGAATATCATTTTGTAAAAATGTAAAAAAATCCCATTTGGCATTTAAAGCTCTTCATAGTGTGACCCTGTCCTGCCTTTCCAGTCTTCTGGATTCTAGTCTACTTGGATTCTTCATGCATCTAGTCTATATGATTCATCATCTCCTTTGCACTAGGTTCTGCCCCTAGCCTCTGTCAGCTTATTTCCATCTCTTAGTTTTCCTGACTTCCTTCCAGACTCAGCTCTGATCCTCCCTTCTGTAGGAGACCTTTTCTGTTCCTCCACCTGCTAATACTTTCCCTTTTCAGATCACCTCCATTCACTGTTACCTCTCCTCACTTTCATCTTTTGTACAAGTCTTTTAAAAATCTAAGTTGTTTCACAAGTTCCTGTGTATCCAAATAAGTCTCTTAGGCCCATTCATTTATTTTCCTCCTCATCAAAATTGTTCCTGTTTTTCATTATTTCATTTTTGAGAGCTTTCTAATCACTTTGGAGCTTACTTTCCCCCACTGAATTCTAGCATAAGGTCTACCTATACTTTCTCCAAACCCTTTGAAATATCCTTTCCCAGAATCTAGAGCATTTGTTATTCTGTTCCTAATTTTCATTCGATTCCTAGACTATTCCTAGTTTTCCTTTTTTCTATCACAAGACCTGAAAAGATAAGGACCCCAGCAACCAATTCCTCTGTGTTCATGAAAATAGATCCTGAATAGAATTTTCCCTTGTTGAAGGGAAATGTTGAAGGATGAAATTATTATTAAAGCAAGTGAAGAAATTATTAGCTGTTCTGCTTTTTGCCAGGAAAGCCTCTGGTTTCCAAATAACTTAAGTCTTTTATCACCAGTATATCATCCTTCTGTGCCAGGCTTGTGGTCTGTTTTCCAGACTACTCATCTATTTTCTTTTTCTGTCCAAGTGGTCTCTAGTTATACTTCAATAAAAATATCACTTGTATCTGCCTCCATTGATGTTCCCACAAATGCTTTCTACCATGTTTCCCCTACTCAGTTTGGACTCCTTCCTATAAGTTTATTTTCTTATTATAAAATACTACTTTGCCTTAATACCTGCACACTCCTTTCTCTCACTTCACACATACCACCACCATTTTACTCATCTTCTTTCTTTTGAGTAACATAAACCTTTTCAGAGATATGTTATAGTTATGGGTTTTATCACAGTAACTCACTAATTATAACAGTAATATATCTATTTGACCAAATTTGCTTCTTTTAGGTAGTATCTCTGTTCATCTTGATTGTTACGCATACTTTGTATGTTTTTCATAACCATCTAATGCCATAGCTTCATTTTTCGATTTTGTTTGTTGTAAATCTCTGGGTGACTGCTGTTCTCTAGGATATGTCTGCTTTTATTCTTCTGACCGCGTTATAGCAATTCTCTATGTTATCTACCTTGAAGGATACATGTAGGTAGCACCCTCTCTCCCTCTTCCTTTCCAGTTTAAAATCCTTTTGGTGAACTTCTCAATATTCCAAGCAAATATAATCTTACCAGCCTTCTTAAAGTATGCTCTATCCCTGGTCAGGACTCTTATTCCTATATTTTAATATGTGATGGGGAAATCCAGATTCGATTCAGAGATACCATCTTCTGAACCAGATGTTCATTTGCTTCTGTTTTTATAAATGTACTTTGTTTATGAGTGCTAGCAAATGTCCCATTGATTCTGATTGGATGGTTATATACAGTAGTCTATGCTTCTGTTTTTGTTTCATGATGTTCTGTGATTGACTTTTAATGGACTTTCATGATTTTGCATATATTAGTAGAAATGGAAGAGAATGCACTTGAATGATGTCTAGACTTCACAGAACCACTCATGAAGAAAGAATAGATTTTGGCTTAGACCCCCTTGGAAAGTCAATGATTAGAAAAAAGTATTCGTTTTAATGGCAGGAGTTACTGTGGTCCTGTTACACACCAAAACATCTTTTTAGCTGTAAACAGATTTATTTAACTGGCATTTCTATAAGTTTTGTCTTGGTCACAATGTTTTACTGTGGGACCAGTAATGCTATAGCTACATTGTTCCTAATGATATGGAAACTAGAATTGATATGTGTATAAAAGGATGTTTATAAAGTAACAGTCTAGTGTTAGACAAGTCCATGACAGAATTTAGTAATAATCTCTCAAAAGTAAGTTTTTTAAAGTTTGGTAAGGAGAAGAAGGGACAAGAAGGATGAGACAGTGACAGAAAGAGAGAGTGTATATGTAGCTGACCATATTTCCCACATACATCCCCAAACTGTATTACAGTAAATTTTGTTAAAATAAGTGTTAAGATAAATTCTTAATCCTATGGTATATGTAAGGTAAAACAAAACACATTATTAGTTAACCATGAAATTTTAACATGATGATGAATTATATATCAATGTTGAATTCAGTTTTGAAATTTACTTTCCCCCCCCATTTTCCTTAGGGTGAACCATATCTGAACACTGCCTATGGGCACGTGATCTGTTACTGGGATGGCTCTGCTCATTATATGATGTATCTTGTTATGGTGGCAGCAATAGCATGGGAGTAAGTCTGTTCATATATGTGGTTGAGTAAGTCTCTTCATATACATGTTTATACTGTTATTCTGACTGGTATTTGTCATCTGCAAAGGAAATAAATATACACGCATTTGGTGATAATAGCCAACATTTGTATACTGCCTTAAGGTTTACAAAGCACTTTACAAATGTTATCTCATTTTATCCTCTATAACCCTGCGAGATAGGTGCTATTCTTATCCCCATTTTACAGATGATGAAACTGAGGCAAACAGAGGCTAAATGACTTGCCCAAGGTCACTTGGTGAACTCACATCTTACATTGTGCCACTTAGCTACCCTTGCTTAAACAAATGGAATATAAAAAGTATGTGCACAGAATTAAATTTTAAAAGTCAGGATCTCATTTCTTTTCTTCTCTGTTCATTCTTTCAAAGGAAAGCCAAGCTTTTATTCATTTATATTTTTATCCAGACCTATGATTTCATCAGTGGAGGGTACTTCAGGTGTGAAAACTCCTGCCATTGACACAATTCAGTAACTCTACTGTACCCTGTAATCTTATAATTCTGGCTTGAGGTTCTGAGAGTTCAAATGATTTGACCCATCTCAGTCATGAAAGTCATGTGTGTCAGAAAAGGACCTGAGCCCAGGTCAGCCCAACTTTCAGGCCTCAATCTATTCCAGTGTGCTGGCTCTTCTGTTTTTGTGATTTGCAAATAAATTCAGTTTGATGATATACATAAAAGTGCTTTCTTTTCTTCTGCTTTATTTTGTCATTCTAACACTAAGACCCCGCCACTGTATGCTGTGTACTGAAATGGAATCTCAGCAGTAATGTTCCTTTATGTTTGATTTAGCAGATTGGACATAACAGGTCTCAGTTTATTTACTAAACAGAATTTAAATGGAAGACATTAATAATGCTCAGAGATTTCTTATCAGTAACTTTCTAGGACTGATGGATTAAATGAAGAATCTTTGTTGCAGGGAAAATTACAGATCGATTGGCTTGTACTGGGTGGGATCTATTATCATGAGCATTGTGGTCTTTCTTCCTGGAAACATTGTGGGTAAGGAATGTCATCTTAAGTTTCAGTTTCTTGTTTTTGAGAATGTAAATTAGTGTGTAGTTCTTATTACTGAGATTTAAATGAAATGGATTAAATTTATATTAAATGGATTTTATTTTATAGCCAAATTATTCTATAAAATCCTCTTTCTTTCATAATTTCTTCCTTAAAACTACCTTTGAACAATTTTTAAATATGTCTGATAGATGATCTGCTACTAATGATTTTCTGATTATTTAGAAGGCATGTAATTTCTTTTCCATATGTTCCGAAACTAGATAGGGCAAAATTGTTAATTCTCTCCATTTTGGGCTTAATAAAGTGTTTACCTATTTGTATCAACAAAACATTTTTTGTGATTCTTTATTTTGAATTGTATCCAACATCTGTTAAAACTCAGCAGATATTTCAGTCACTCAAAGCTTATTTTTTAAATGAAAGTACTATCTGCCATTTTGGTAAATTGAGGCTTTCATATTGCTTTTACTACAGTAATAAGATAGAACGTGTATGAATGTTTACATGCTTTTAATCAATTTAAATTTCAAATAACATGCAATAGTGGAATGTTTTTTAATGCATCAGTCATAATTTCTTTTTCTCTGTGTCTTTTTTTTTTTTGAATAGGAAAGTATGGAACACGAATTTGTCCTGCCATTTTCTTAAGTCTGCCATACATTTGTCTTCCCATATGGGCTGCTTTCAGGATCTATAGACAGCCAGTAGAAATGTGCAGCTACCCTTCAAAGGTGATCATTTCACATTTAAATAACTCACTCTTAATTCATGGGTCTCAACTACATGGAGCCATTACATCTGCTTGGGCTATTTTGGATCAAAACATTTTTCAGTTGTGTATTTAATCACAGTAGATGGACTGTATGATTTGGGGTTTATGAGAATTGTTAAGATGACTAAGACATTCAGACTATGGTCTGATTTATTTGGCTCATTCTGACTTGCACATAGTCTTTGGTGAATCACGCACATGTGATTACATTTGTTCTTAATGTTCATCATCTTTCTTCATTTAATATAGCAGCGGCTATTTGGGTTTGCTTAGTGTTATGAAAGTTCTGAATCTTCATTTATTCACCCAGTGTCTGACTAAATTCTTTTGCCCTTCTTCATTTGTCCTTGTTCAGCCTAGTGTTTACCTAGGTTCGCACACCACTGCTGCCTCCAGGTATAAACAATATCCACAATGTTTGATTAAGTAGACTCCCTTGAGCTTAAGGCACTCTTTGGTATAATAATTCCATTAATCCATGCTCCTAGATGGTTATATTGCGCATTAAAGTATAGTGCATTAAAGGATTATCGGAATGGGCTAATATACAATACAACCTTTCTCTGGATTGAGAGGGATCAGTATATGTGAACATCAAATAATCCAGAATCTCAAGATCTTTCCCATGCAGAGAGGAGAACAGGGAGAGGTCTGATTTGATAGCATCATGTGCCTTTTCCCATAATTGGACAAAATGAGATCTTTCCAGCATGAATAGAATTCCAAATTGTTGTGATGGAAGGAAGTGAGAGGTTTAAATGGTCAAGCCAACTTGCAAGGCAGAATGGTCAGGGTAAACTGGAGTGCCATAGAGATGGATTCTAGATCAAAAGAGCTAGTAACTTAACATCCATCCCAAGTAAAAGTGATCAAGAATGACCTTTCAGGTATTTTCCTATGATCTCTATTGCAAAACAAATCACATGCTTTTTCTAAAAAATCTTCACTTTAATTTCCTACTACTGATATAAGTCTAGCTAAAAAAGTCTAAGCTATAAAATATAAATTTATTATTATTTTTTTTTTTGCAGGGGAGAGGTAATCAGGATTAAGTGACTTGTCAAGGGTCACACAGCTAGTAATTGTCTGGGACCAGATTTGAACTCAAATCCTCTAGACTCCAGAGCCAGTGCTCTAGCTACTGCACCACCTAGCTTCCCCAAAATATAAATTTATTTTTAAAAAAAGATTATCAGGGATATGTTTATTCACTTTGTAAAAGAATGAGCTATGGGAAATTCTTAAAATATGATTATAACAGTATAATTTGTATAGCACTGATACCAGTATAGATATACATATATACATGCTGACACAGACACAGATAAGCAATGTATATATTGGTAGCTATCTATCAACAACAACTGTGTAAAAGCTGGTGGGTAGATACATTGGGAACAATGGTATTTTCAAGCTGGAAGTAACCTTTTAGTCCAACTTCCTTATCTTACAACAAAAAAGATGATGTAACTTTTTAAAGTTTACAGCTAGAGTGTAGCTTACGTGATTCCTAAAATCATTTTGGAACTCCTTTCAACACTGACAATACAGGGGATTTGTTCTTTTGGCTCTTTTGAAGCCTGTTCTTTAATTACATGCTGTATTTTAGGTTGTTCAAGAAGCCCAGAAGAAGGGATTGCTAAGAAGACCATTTGATTTGATCTTTGTTATGTATCTCATCTTAGCAACAGGATTTTGCATATTTAGAGGTTTGGTAAGCATAAAAAGTCTCAATAAGATACTAATCCTAACTTTTAATATTTATGCTTTAAAATAAAAATGAGAACATTTGCATCACAATTTTATACATATTATAAAAAATATACCTCTTATTGGATATCCTGGGACTTTTTAAAGACCGTCATCTACTGAAAGATGCTGTTCTGGGAAGGTTTGTGGGGCAATTACCTCTGGGAGTAAGTTGAATAAGGAAGAAGGTGGAGGAGCAGCAGGCAAATCCACTACCCAAAACAGATTCCTGATCTTTTTTCATTATCCCAGATTAAGAGATTAATTCCTTTAAATCTTTTTTCCTGTGGTTTAGTTTTTATTTCCTAATGGTTAACTTAACTCTGCAGTCCAGTCTGACCTGTGTAAGGAAAAGGGAAATGAAACTCAGAGAATGGACTGCAACAAGTTAAGAGCACAAGAATTTCAGGGCATAAGAGCTGACTAGGGAGTGGGGAAGAAGAAAGGTGTTTTTTCATAGCTACAGAAAGAACAGTTTGGTGATTAGGACAAAAAATAAAATGAAGGAACTTATGAGAATTCACAATCATAGTCAGCAATGGTGATCTCTGCTTCTCTTGCCATTCTGATATCTGAAGTACTCTGTGGCTTCCATAATGTTCATGCTTTCTTTCAGCTGGCCAAAGACCATATGCTTGCCATTCACCTATCCAGTCTTGTCCATACAGATGGAGTACTGGGAGCTATTTAGATATCAGGACCAGTGTGGTTTAGAATGAATGTCTCAGCAAATTTTTCCTCATAGACTTGCTGCCAGTGTCATTATGGAGGGTGAGGTTAACAGTCTGGCACATAAACCAAGGAATGATTCTGTGAAAGCCAAATCCCTCGTAACCAAATTCCTTCTCTGCAGTAATCTGAGCATGGGAGTTTTCTGTTTGAAATATCATCGACAAATAGCTCAAAGGTTATGTAGCCCAAGAGTTTGTTACTGACAGCAAAGTTGAAGTACAAGATGGGGTTGGCCTTGACTATAGAGAGCTGGGCTTGGGGCAGTGGAGAGAGCTTCCATTGAGTCAGGCATCAATTCCTTTGAATCTTGAAATAGCCCCCTACTAAAATACAAATACCCTTGGATAGGAAGTAAAATCTTGGAATACTCTCAGCTACCATCTTAGACCTAAGTAGCTTAGAGCAAAGCTCTAGGAAATTGGATCACAGAATTTGTGCTAGAGAGTAGATTGAAAAGCAGTGAAGAGAACAGTGGAAGGTTCCCAAATATAAATTGCCTATTTCACAGTGTAGTGCCTGTCCTGCTTGCCTCAGTGGTGACTAGTTCTGTTCTTTTAAAATTCATGGATTAAAGTCAGAGTATGGACATTACTTTCAAAATGTTCCTTTACTACAGTTCCCCCCACCCCCAAAGCTCAAATTCTTTAAACCCATAGAATGAAAAAGGTGATCTTTTTGATTATTGGAAAAAGTAGAGATTAGAAGTTCACTTTTTCTTATGAGAGGTAGAGATCCAGTGACCTCCTGGCTGTTTCATGAACAGGACCATCCATCGCTGATCTGAGCATCTTCTCTGGCTGTTCTCCATGCCTGGAATGCTCTCTTTCCTTTGCTCTGACAACTGACTTCTTTGGCTTCCTTGAAAACCCAACTAAAATCCCAACTCCTACAATAAGCCTTCCCTGACCTGCCCTTAATTCTAGTGCCTTCCATCTGTTAATTATTTCCTATTTATCCTGTACATAGTTTGCTCCATATATATTTGTTTGAATGTTGTATCCCCCAAGATTCTAAGCTTCTTGAGGGCAAGGACTGACTTTTATTTTGTAGCATTAGTGTTTAGCACAGTGCCTGGCCCCATAGTAAGTGCTTAATAAATGTCTATTGATGAATTGATCTTGCTCAGAAAATCATTCAAACTGAATTCAAACTGTGGTCTCTGCACACAAAAGCAGTTTCTTTTCTTTTCTTTTCTTTTTGTAATGGATGCTTTGGCTTGGCAGTATTTTTAAAAGACTTCCGGAAGCTAAATGTCATTTCATTTCCCACTCAGCCATTAACATACTTATACTCTCCTTAGAATAAATTCAAATGTATCTCTATAGATTTTCTTTTTTCATTCCCTGGTATTGAGTATCTTTGAGTTCCAAGTTTCTTACAATGGCTGAGTAGTTTGTGATCTAAACACAATAAATTTAGCTTAACCAGAAGTACTGTGACTAGTGGGACAGAATTATGCCTTTAATAAAAAAATCATTTCTGCCTGTAGATTGCTTTGGATTGCCCTGCTGAGCTCTGCCGACTATACATACAGTTTCAAGAGCCCTACATACGAGATCCTGCTGCTTATCCCAAACTTCAGGTGATGTAGTTAATGAAACTTAGAAGAGCTATTCATGTAATTTTCAGTTTAAAAATGGTAAAATGTTGTTGTATAGCCAGAACATATAATAGTATTCAACAGGTGAATTCTGTCCTTTTTTAATCAGGATGGATCAAGTATTTAATCTCTCAAAATGACAAAGGCAGTGTTTTTCCATTTTGCTATGTGAGTGGTAATACAATTATGTTCATGTTTTACTATAGATGCTGGCATATATGTTTTATTCCGTCCCATTCTTTGTGATTGCACTTTATGGCCTTATGGTTCCTGGATGTTCTTGGATGCCTGACATATCACTCATTCATGCTGGAGGACTAGCCCAGGTATTAAGGATATTTACTCAATGAAAACATTTTCTGATATTCTAGCTCTTACTGTTGAATGGATAAAAATTAGATCATAACGTCAGTGCTTTCTTTGGAACTGTTGTCGAATCTTTTTCAGTCATGTCCCCATTTGGGGATTCCTTGGCAAAGACACTGGAGTGGTTTGCCAGTTCCTTCTCTGGCTCATTTTAGAGATGAGCAAATTGAAGCAAATAGGGTTAAGTGACTTTCCTAGGATCACACAGCGAGTAAATATCTGAGATGGATTTGAACTCATGAAGGGGAGTCTTCCTGACTCCAGGCCTGGCACTCTATTCACTACAATAAATAGCTGGCCTTAAGTACTTTCTTAACTAGTACAGAAAAACCCTAGCTCTTTTTGTACTTCTCATCAGAGAAGAATTTCTTAGTCCCATATCCCTAAGCCCACAGAAAAGGGTTTAGAAATCTGATTTTTGGGGGAAATTCTTCCCCTGATTTAAAGCCCTAGATAACTTGCTACTCAGATTATTGGCCTCATTCTTTCTTATTTAAATGTAAAGCCACATGTGGGAGGCTGGATTTCCCCCCACTTTGTAATGATGTGTTTTTAATTATATTTTGAAGCCCTGGTAGTAAAACTAGAGAGATCCACCAAAGTAGCCCCAGTTTTAGAGAAGTACATAATTTATAATTATACTAGTGATTTTAGGCCTCTGGTTATGTTAGAAAGAAGGTGTGGCTTTTGAGATGGGTATTCTACTGTAGGATGATAATTTTTACACTCTCCCTCCAGGTTGGATTACTTATTCTCTCTCCAAACTGTACTAACATTTCTCATTATTTACAGTTTACAATTACATATCTCTTCACCGGAGACAAAAGTTCATTATAATGAACCCCTTCCATCTATGGGCAAAACAGTAACAGTGGTCCTTAAATTAAACAAATCAATCTCTTGGCACTTTACAAGAACCAGGCATATTAGGCATATGAATGACTAAAAAAAAGTAAGAATGGTTTTAAATAGCAAACAAAACTGGGACTTTTCGACCAGTGGGTAACTGACTTATATGCAAATTTTGTTCTTTAATTTTTCTTTTTGTTCAAGCAAACTTGAGAAGCAGGTTCAACTCAAAGTTACGTAGATTTAGTTAACATTAGTATAGTCAGGCGGAGGGGTCAGAGTTGGGAGAGCTGGTTCGGATGTGAATGAATTCACCTAGACCTCTTTAGCCAATGGGAGCTTTACTGATGCAAAAGCGGAGGGCCTGAGATTTAGCAAGGAGCTAAACAAAGGCACTGATGTAGGAGAAGAACCAGACTTCTATACACAGAAAGCTACATAGTCTGTAGGAAGATGATGTAATTTTTAGGGTTATTTAAGGAGGAGTTGGAGATTTTAGGGACAGGATAAGTACAAACAAGGCAAGGAAGGTGGTTGCTTGCAATTTAAGGAAAAGTTGTCATGATACAGGATGAAGAAGGATAGGGAACATAGGATAAAGGGAACAAAAGCAGTTCTTCTGGTACAAGTTGCATGGCATTTCAAGATAAGGGGGAAAGGGCATTAGGATTCCCTCAATTTACAGGATGGGCTATAGAATGAGCCTCAAACTTTCTCAGAGAGCCTGGGAAAGTGACCCTTATTGACCCTTAGGGCACCGTTTGTATCCACATCAGTAGCAATGATGGCAATAAAGGGTGTCCAGGGATTTACAGGGTTATTGAATCAAAAAAGTATATTTTTAGAGCAGCAAGCAAAATTTATAGTATCTTAGCCATGCCTCGATTGTATGAGTTTAAATGTGTCACAAGTGCTGAAAGAGTTAATGAAGCTTCTAATGTTCCCTATCAATTCAACCCTCTTGCAGCTTGATTTAATATTGTTTCGAAAGGTCTTAGCTTAAAATTTCAGGAGAGTTCAAGCACAATCCTGGTTCTAGGCATTAAGTTAATCAGAACTTGTCATAAAATTTGTGCCTGTATTTGTGAAAAGGTAACAGCAGGTCACCTAATTTTAAAAGTCTTTATCATGAATTTTGGACAAGCTGAGTCATAGTTTTTTCACCCAGAACTGTTATTTTTATTATAACTTTATTATACTTGTCAGTAAGTTACTTTATAGTAAGTAGAACCGAATGGAAAATGAAACTCATAATTTCAAATTAACTTTTTAATATTTGATTGAATACATGCACAGGTTTTTTTTTAGGTAGCTGTAAGCTGTGTGTGGTTTAAGTTTTTCAAAAAATAGTATTAACAAATTTAATCCCAGAACATTAATTAGGGCTTCTGTATCCAGAAATGTTACATTTTTGCAACTTTTTTGTTAGTTCTCAGCTCTGTCAGAAGGTTTTATCTGCATAAAGGCCACAAGAATTTTCTTGAGGGTCATAGCCTGTCTTTTGAGAACTTCTGCTATTTATTATAAATCTATGTTTATAAAGGCTCAGGGACAGGTTTTCCTCTTACTTTATCTCAGATGGGGTTTTTGGACTCAAGTTTGATCACATCAGGAATACTAAACTACTTGGAGGTTGAATTTAATAAATTGTATTTCTTGATGATATAGTAATTTACAAGATGAACTTAATAAATTGTATTTCTGGCTGATGCGGTAATTTACAATTATAACATAGCTGTCAAAAACCTTTAAAAGTAACCACCGGAGACTTGGGTTTTGTTTTGTTTTTTTTTGGTATTCCTTGAGGGTTTAGAAGCATCTAAGGAAGCAAGTTTGGGGTGAATCCCTAGGAGAGGTGTTTCTGAGCAACCATGATCTGAACGATGGGAACTTTCCACTACCTGAAGCTTCCCCCCGCAAACCCAATTTCTTCTTTGAAGTTGCAAAAATACAACTATTTTTGTAAACAGAGATGTAACAACATTAAAAAAAAACCTTTTCTTTTACTAACTTCCTCTTTCCAACTCTTATGCTTTTGTGTTAGTGTTTCTAAAATACAGAATTATTCTTAAAAAAACCCTAAACAAACCAAAAAAAACCTCTCAGAAACAAAATCTTTGACGTATTAAAGATTTGTCTTTTCTCTAAGACAGTTAAAGAAGATAACAATTTTGTAATACAGAGAGACCATTATAGTCATACATTATTACTGATATATGTGATATTATCATATATATTATTATGTATCAGTGAGCTATTGTAAAAAAATTCAGTAGAAATAGAAACAATCCTGTATTCTTTTGGGAATATCATTGAATCTGTAAATAAATGGAAGGGATTTTATAGGTCATATATTCCAACCTCCTGTTCAATGCAAGAAAATTCCCTTTAGGAGGTCCCTGACAATGAGTCATTGTGTACATTCCTCATGTTGGGGAATTCACTACTTCTCATGATAATATTGACTCTATTACTGGACAGCTATAAGTTTTAAAAATTACTAGCCATGAAAATTATAAGACAGAGCCTTAAAAAAAGTTAAAATAACTCCATACTTTTTCGACTTAAAATAGACTTAAAAGTCTCTTAATTTATTTTCAGGTATTAAATCTCCAAGGAGAAACTGCAAAGAACAGATTCATGTGTATGGTTAGAATGTTGGGTTATCAACATGTGTTTTTCTTTCTCTTTGGAAAAAGCTATAATTATTTTTTAAAATAATTCCTCATATCAGGAAAGTATTCTTTTCCTGTAGGTGAACAAGGGAAGGATTTTTTGTTTTGTTTTGATTAAGAACAAGGAAAAGAATAATGGGCATTTTGATACAAAAGACATTAAAAAAAGCTTTCTCCTTTCCAAAAACAGATTTTCCAATATCTCTGCCAGGCCTCACCCTCGGCAATGTTGTAAAATCAGTTAAATTTATCCTTGGCTCCCCAACCTTTCCTTTTGGGACAATTATCCTCTTAGTATTAGTATATTCCTTCCCTTTTTGATTCTGCTTCCTCTCCACCCCAGAGAACTGAACACTGCTCTATGCTTTCCTTATCAAAACCTGTTTTCAGTAAAGGATCGAATCAGTGTGCTTTTATTTATAAAGTATAAAGTGTTTCATGTGTTGCTTCTCCTGGAAGCATTTGAATTTTAACTGATAATAGAGAGATTTGCTAATTATCAAATTTCCAGCATCAACTCACTGTTTTAGCAGACATACTTTTCCATTGCCCTGAAATTATATCATATCAGCAACTGGCTGCTACACGTTGTCTTTGTCTTTTTCTTTGTAAATGGGCTGAGACTTGACTGGTTGGAGGACATTATTATTATATTTGTTGGATGCTTTCAGACAACTTTATAGCTTCTCATTTATTTTAGCTATGGTGTGTCAAAAATTAGTTCAACAGCATCTCTGACAAACATTTATTCAATGCCTCCTTTAAACAATGGGACGTGCTAGACAAATCAGTTCAGGTATCCTGTAAGATAGCTCAGTGTTACAGACTCAAATCAAAGACGTGGCATATAATTTGATATAAAATCTATTTCGAGGTGAATGATGTTGGCAGATGTCAAACAATAAAGGCTCCTGTGAATGTTTCCTCCTGGCATCTGAACTGCCATTTTAAAAAAAGAGCTCTAGACTGAGAAATCTGGATTTTGTTTTTGGCTTTACCAGATATTCTGTGAGTCTGGATATAATGCATAATTTGTCTTAGTTCCTAATCTATAAATTGAGGCTGCCAACGTCTGTACAATATAAAGTGTTTTTGTGCAATGTTATAGGCATAATATTGAGCATACAACTTCCTAATTTCAAAAATTATAAAGTGAAATATGAAGTGTTTTGGAATCTTTAGAAAGAACAATACGCTTTTATTCTTCCATAGTTTCTATTTTTTGCCTCCACATTCTGCATTTTTGGATGTAGGAATAACTACTCCTTAGTGCCTTTTGTAAAAAGTGGAAAGCATGTGTATTTTGATAGCTCCGTAAACTCATCAATATGGACACTTCCTCCTAAGGTACAGATTGTAACCCCTCTGCTTCTTGTCTTCCTGTCTGACTCTTCCAGGTCATCCTGTAGATCCTGAATTAAGGAGTACACTTTAGCATTCTGAGGTCTTTGATCTCTTACCATGACTAATGGGAGCATATACCCCATCCACCAGTTGTCTTTTGGCCTTGCTGCATGACCTGCCCACCTCCTTTTCTGGTCCTAAGTCTTTGATGATGTCCTTCATTGGTAAAACGTCCCAGTCTAGTCATGCCCACCATGTTGCTGTCTACTACCAATGTAATTCCCCAAAACTAATCCTGCCTGCTGTGCTCTTTGTATTCACCTCTGGGTTCAGTTCAGGTTCCTTCCCTGTGTCTGCCCAGATCTATGAAATGTGCAGATCAATGCACTGTATATCATACATGCTTTATGCAGTTGGTTTCTCCTCTCTAAAACTCATTAGAGTGATCATTTATCTCAAAATATTCTGGGATTTGGTGCAATCTGCACAACGTTATCCCCAAACCAAAGCATCTAGAGGGCCTCACCATTTAAAGGGACTCTATACTCGTCATCCTCCAAGACTGCAGCAGATACCTTTGACAAGTATAATTAACTGCCTGGCTTATGCCTCACTTGATTCTGATAACCAGAGATCTTTGAACATAGTCATCTCTGTTATATCTTTCAGGATACTCCAATGATTCTGACGTGTGCATGGCACACACCTGGCAATGTTATATTAACAAACATTAAACACAGTTAAATCTTACACTCTCTACACCTTTAAGTCAATTGTGACTATAAAAGATATAGTTGGCTTTAGACCACTGTAGTGAAAGTCTTACCTGTTTTCTTATAAAGGATGGTCTTGATGGGCATAGATGAACATTTTATAGGGATGAGAAAGTAGGCATACAAGTTGGTAGTAATTGGCAGACCTCCATTTGTCAACTTTTATTATTCATTTTTAGTTTTAGTAATAATAGGTATATATTATGTATAGGTATATATATGTATACATATATAATATATATATAAGTATAAGGTATAATATATGTATACATATCACATATATAGAAATATAGGTATATATAATAATAGTAATAATTTTCCAGCCTGTTGATTTCCTCCCTTCTTGTAGATACTTGGAAAAGCAGTCTCTTAATGCCTCCACAATTGCTTTGCCTCCAGCATGGACTACCTTTGTATTTACATGGACTATGTTTGTGAATACTTGGTAAAATTCAGCTGCTCTTACCATCTTTGGTTCTTTAGTACTATTTCTCCTTCATATGACACACTGAGGGCTATGATATCCAAATGTGGTGGTCCCACTGCCATTGACAGAGATTTTCATGACAATAGTATAATTGGATTTCTGCAGTGATGTACAAATAAGTATATGAAATATTTTATCCTAGAAAAGGATCTCTTTCCCTTGAATTAGATTGAGAACTTTCCTCAATCTATTGGGCATCTGGTCTACTGCATAGACTTGTTTGACTATCTAAACACTGTACTAGAGACTAGAATAAACACTATTTAAAAGTAAAGGAGGGAGTCAAATAAGTGCCAATTTTGTAAATTTTCAGCTAATATATCTGCTTACTTAAGAAGTTAATTTTTAGCCAGTCACTAGCTTTATCTGATCTGCTATCATCCACCATCCAGAAATAAGCTGCCTTTGGCAGATCACTAACGTCACCATGGAAAAAGAATCATCCATTCCAAAGATTTCCTTCATTAGATTTATCTCCACTTGTTTTGCTTTATCCTGAATTTGGAAATTTTTTTTTAAAAAACCAAGGTTTAAATACCTCAAATAAATTTTTAAAATGAGACCATGACTTGAGTTATTGTGGTTTAAAATACAGGAATAAAAGGTAGTAGTAAGGGATGAGGAGCAGCTGAAGAAGAATGCCAAAAATACGCTTGTCTAGAATATTGCCAATGAGTTTGAAGCAAAAAAAAAAAATTTAACTGAAAAAGAAGGAAGAGATAGTTGCTTATGTCTATCTAGCAATAGTCAGAAAAGCAGCAGTAGAGTCATCTCTTTCACTACTGGGAGTCACCCATTGGAGTAGGAAATGGCAAACCAGTATCTTTACCAAGAAAACCCCAAACGTAGTCAAAAAGAATTGGATACGACTGAAAAATGACTGAACAAAAGACCTGTTTTACAGGAGATAAAATTCAAGAATGGACCAGTAATTAAATCTACACCCTCAGATATTTATGCAAAAGTGCACCAAATATGAGTAATAAGATTTAATAGAGATCTTAAAAGGCAGGTTTAACCTTATGGGGGTCAATGAATTTAATTATAATATAGCACTGAAAGGGTAAATCTAATTAAGAAGAAAAAAAATTAGGTGAAAGTGGGTTGTTTTGGGGGTGGATAGGGAGAGTGGATTATATCATTGTATATTGATAATATATTGAAAAATCCAGGAATGGAAGAGGGGGAAGGGAGAAGACAATATAGAGGATATTTAGATGACTAGTGCAAGTGCAACAGAAGTAAGATTGGGTCGTAACTACAAACCACTTGACAAAAAGGGGAAATAGATCAAGAGTTTGGGGAAAAGCCTGCAGGCATAAAATAGTGATGAGACATTTATCTGGAATCTGCTGGAACTGTCTCTCGGCCAAAAGCAAAGAAACTCATCATTTTCTGACATGTTTTACTGACAGTTTCATCCTTTTAATTGTGGAAGAGTGAGCCCAAAAGGGGAAATTCTAGTGGAGATCTAATTCTCACCAACTGAACTGGTTGCTGGGGTAGAAATCAGGAGAACCTTGAGAAGAATGACTATTCTGTCTTAGAAGTCCAGACAGAGAAAGAAATTAAATGGAATAATCTTACATGTGCTCTAGATTTTATAAGAGCAGATTTTGAAGGATTAGTAGAACCTCATGGCCCCATAGATGAAAATTCTATGTGATTGTCAGGACAAGAGGGCTAGCAAAGTTCTCAAAAATGAAATTCTGAAAACAAAGAGAAACAGTACCAATAAAGAGGAAAAGGTGTTTTATTTTTGTTTTTAAAGATATGTGAGTATATATTAGATTAACCAACCAATGTTCCTTTTTTAAAAATCACATGTAGCAGATAAAGCAAAGTTAGGTAACAAAGAATGAACATAAATATATGATATTATCATTTAAGAATGGAGTGAAGGGTGCTAAGATTTAGAATGGGCTGAGCTTAGTGAGAAAAAGCTAAGGATAGAAACAAGTTCTGTTGGCTAACCTGGGGAAAGGAGAATCAAAGAAGAGACAACTGGCTGCTCATTGGGGATGGGAGGAAGACAACTGTCCACAGAGCGGATGCAAAGTTGGTTGATAAATCAATTAATTTTTTTGTTTTCTCTGCCAAAGAAAAATTGTTAGATTGGAAAGGTCAGAACAAAAATGGCTGGTAGGGAGTCAATACTCTGAACCAAATAAGGTGAGAGTAAGAGAACAGCAGGCTGCCTTTAATGCGTTTAAGAGACGTTGCCAGGTGAACTACAGTCTCAGGTCCTGAAAACAACTGAATGTGATTACTGAATGAGCTACAGTTGCTGATAATTGAAAGACCACAGAGATTAGAAAGTACACTATAGTTTTAGAGAAAGGTAGATGTGCCAAATTAAAAGAATTTGGGGTGGAGAAGAGGTGCAAGAAAGTTGACAAACTAATGAGCTTGATTTTGATTTCTGGCAGAGATTCTTAGATGGATTATTAAAAGGGAAAGGGAAAGAAATAAATATATAGCACCTACTAAGTGCCAGGGACTGTGCTAAGCATTTCGCATACATTATCTCATTTGATCCTTTTTGAGGGAGGCATTGTTACCATTCCCATTTTACAGCTGAGAAAACTGAGGCAGACTGTGCCTGGGGTCACAAGGCCAGTATGTGACAGGAAAAGGATGGTTAGTGAAGATGTAGAAATGAAAGAACCAGCATGACTTTATCAAGAACAGCCTAGTTTTAATTGCTTTTGTACAGAAATTAGACCAAATGAATGTACATGTATAATTTACCTAGATTTTAGTTAAACATTTGACAGCACCTCTTTTGTTACGCCTGTGGCCAACATAGGTGATATGAATGTGTGCTAGAGAAAGTAGTACAGTTAGGTGGCATCAGAACTGGTTGAATGTCTGTAATCAAAAGGTAGTTGTTAATATTTTCCATGGCAACGTGGAAATGTCTGTGCTTGGCCTTGTGTCATTCATCATGTTTATCAGTAGCTTCAGTGATGTCATGGATGGTATGCTTATCAAATTTTCCGAGGACACAGTGTTGGGAAGTATAGCTCACCCATTAAAACACAAGAATCAAAATTCAGAAAGACCTTGACAGGTAGGAAGGGAACTGGGGAAAATGCAAAAGCAACATCCTTATGTGGATAAACGTAAAGTTTTACAATTACATTTAAAAGGTCAACGTTGTAAGTACAAGATGAGAGAAGCAGCACTTGGTCTACAAAAGGATAGAGAGCTTTTACTCAAATTCTACATGCTTTGGGTGAGTTAACAGTGTTATAATAAACAGATAGGGAGTTAACGTGATTTTGGCCTTCAGTTAAGAAAGGGATAGTCGCCAACACTAGGTAGGTGGGGCTAGTTCATTTGCATTTGACCTGGTAAGAACACATCTGGGTTCAGTCCTGGGCCCTGAAGGACATTGAGAAACTGAAAATCATCATCTAGAGGAGAACAACCAGTATAAATAAATGAAAGAATGAATGTGTGTTATATAATGTATATTATATGTAATATATGTCGATATAACCAGCATATTCATAAAGGACATTGAGTTCATATCATACAAGAGGAAGTTGAAGGAACTTTAGGAATGGTTGATTGTAGAAGATTTAGGGAGGAGGGTGTGATAACTTTCATTAAGTATTCAAAGACCTGTTGTAGAACAGAAGTACACATGTTTTGTTTGACCTCAGAAGTACAGAAGCAATGGGTAAAAGTCATAAACAAATTAAGGCTTGATGTAAGGAAAAGCTTTCTAATCATAAATGCTCCCTAAAGGTAGAATAATCTGCCTTGAGGAATTAGTAGGTTCACCCTCATGGGGGAGCTTGTTTGACTATATTATAGATGCCTGTGGATTCCTGTACATGGATGAATTAGGCTTCTGAAGTGTCTTTCAACTCTGAGACAATGTGATTCTATGTTACAGGCACCTTTTCAAAAAAAACCTTTTCATTTGGAAATTCCAAGAGTAGGTACTTAGAAGGTAATTCTTTAAATAAAGTCAAGGTTTTTAGTTCAGTACCAATCTAAAGAACTCATTTTTTGTCCCTGAGAAAACTAAAAACTACAGCATTTCCTAGCATGGTGGTTCCACTTGGCTTTTTCCATGGGGCATAATCAAAAGATTAAAGTTAGGTAGGCCATGGGTTATTTTTGTATTAAAATAGGAGTTACCTTTATCTCTTTGCCTGTTGCTTACTCTGGCTGTACAGTATATTATTACAAGTTTCAATAATCTTCCCTCCTCTTTAAGGTTTTTATTTCCTGCTCCTTCAACACATAGCATGATGCCTTGTACATAGTAGGTGCTTAATAAATGTTTGTTGAAATTTCCAAATGTTTCTTTTCACTGGAACATTACCATTGACCTAGATCCCTATAACTGAAGCATAGACATTGGAAAGGATGGTAACATTTAGAGTAAAGGAAAGCATGAGAAAGATGCCAGAGGGCAACCTTTAGTAGGCCAAAGTTGGCACAACTGTGTTTTAGAATTTAGAATAGACAGATGGTTGACATGTGGGTTGGATAGAGAACTGATATCCAAATAGTCACAGAAAGTGGTATCATTGTAAAATATAAGGAGGAAAAAGCCACGCTGGGACAAACCGAATAAAACTTGAACCAACAAAATTAAACCAAGATAAAAATTACCCTAGGCAATAATTTTAGGGAATCCTTTCACTTTCACTACTGTGGATTCCAAACAGCTATTTTCTTACTTTAGGAGTGAAGTTTCTCCAAATCTGATTGATAAACATTCCAGCCTGCTTGGTGAATCACTAATGGATCATTGTGTAGGTATTTATGTAATTTTTAAAAAATCAGCTAAAGTGTATATTTTCTGTTGCTTGTTCCAATGACAATATCATTTTATATTTTTCCTTAGATAACTGAATAAATTTGTTAAAAAGCAGTCAATTCTTTTGGCCACAGTCCAGACTAAAGACCAGTCTTATTTTTAGTTGCACAGTTTGGAAATACTGAAAATCCTCATTCTACCTGTAAGATCAATTAATTAACTTGAGAGCTGTGAAAATATTCAGTGCACATAATTATTTTGGAAATTAAAGAAATTAGAAAAGAGAAGTACAGGGACTTCAGTGGAGCATGTAAGGTTGACAAGTTAATCTGCCCACATATTTCATATTACTACAGTTGTATTATTTATTTCTTTCCAATCCTATGGCCAAATCAATTTTATTACCCAAAACAGAAGCAGGCACAGGAACCTAATTACTTCCTGTAATCCTTTCCTCTCTCTTCCCATATAAAAATCCTCTGAATTTTTCCTGACTATTCAGACACAGTCTAATTTATTTAAAAAAAATATTGTAATATTATTTTGGATGATTGTTTGCCTACAAAGTTGACCTAGGATGTTGCTATTTTAATTGTGAGATTAATTGAGGGTAAGAACTTGAGAGGTGTACTTTATATTTCATCTTTTTTTTTTTTTGGTAAAATGGTGCTTCTGAAAGTTTAAAAAATACCTGAATAAGGAACTGGTAAACTTAAAGATATTAAAATATTAATAATAATGATAGTTAACATTTACATAATGCTTTAAAATCTGGAAAGAAATTTTATATTTTGTATCCTCACAATAACTGGGAAGTAGGTGTTATTATTATCCCTATTTTACAGATGAGGAAACTGAGGCAGGCAGGCTAAACAACTTGCCACAATCACATAGCTAGTAAATAGCCAAGGCTAGATTTAAAATCATATCTACCTGATTCCAAGCCCAGCATTCTATCTACTCTGCCACCTAAAAAAGAGGGGGAAAACCACAGCCAAGTTTTCATTACCATTGTGGTCATTTCAGTTTTTCCTTTTGATTTTCCTTTTCTTCAGACATAACAATAGGAAATGGGCAAAAAGTCAGAAGAAACAAAAACAAATATTTTGTTTTTTAATTAAGAGTTGGATTTTTAACTGAGTACACAGAACTTGTTTCTGTCACTGAAACAGGTACATCTACTCAAAAGCATTGAAGTATCTTCCACTCACTGAGGATATGACTGAGAAGCAAGCCCTGTATTGATCAGATTAACGGTATAATCACTCGGATTTATAGTGTCACCTTTTGCCTGTGGTTTTTGGAAAGATCTATAGACTGAAATAGAGTATAAAGCTCATCAAGCTGTGTATTCTGGAAACAGCTGTGAATTTTCAGGATCACTGGTCTAGACTGCTTATTGGAAGAAGGAAGATTTCATTATATAGACAGGAGCTTTGAGAACTTCATTTTTTTCTTCCACACTTTTACCCAGTGTAAAAAATAAAGGTCCAACTATATGGCAACTGAAAGATTAGAGGGTGGTAAAAAGATCGGAGGTCAGGTCCTGCCTAGACAATAACCTCTTGTCTTAAGATTTAGAGTTAGAGAAGACCCGGATCCCTCTTTTTACAGGTGAAGAAGCAGAGGTGCCCAGTGAGGTTAAATACATGGCCAGTGTCTCAAGACAAAGAGTGGTAGAAGCAAGATCCAAAGTCAGGGCTTCTGACTGCAGATCCAGCACTACCCTGTTATGGGGGGGAAGGTGGGGTGCAGGGAGAGGAGAGGCCCGTAATCATTAGCGATGTTAAAATGCTGTCTGATTCCATATTTTTAACAGAGTCCTTTTACACACTTTAAGTATGTTAGAGACCTCTATAAACATCAATATTAGGGAACATTCCCCGAAGCCTCCCAGACTTGAGATTGAAGTTTCTTTGCAGCCTGGATATTGCCCGTTAGATTTTGGCATGGGACTACAAGTGACCACTTACTTTACTTTAGCCATATAGCTTGGGATCTTCCAGAAGGATACCAATATATTGTGGGATATGGTCGCACTGACTTTGACTATTAGCTACTGGTTCTTTAACAATGTATTAATTAACTAGACTGCTTAAACTGATTTGATGATCTTACTCTGTTTTAACAAAAAAATTTATGACTAGAATCTTCAAAATTCATACTTTTGGGTCTGTCAAATAAAATTTAAAAGTATACTAATTTAGGTATAAAAAAGATTACAAATAATTCTTGGAATGGTTTTATATTTTGACAATTGCAAAGCCATTATTTAACATTTATTGAGCACCAACAATGCGCTAGGCGCTGTACAGAACATTAGACATAGTACCTGCCCAGATGGCTTACAATCTAATCTAAACACATGAACTGTTTTGTATGTTGCTGCGTTTGTGAAATTTGGTGTTTGTGAAAATGAGGTACTAACTGCATTTGAACAGTGCAGGGAAAAAACTTAGAGAAAACATAGAGGTTTCCCTAAATATCTTAACACTGTTACATGATATCTCTGCCACCTCTTATTTCCAATACTTTGAAAACCTGCCTAGTAATTTTTCTTCACATTCCATTATTTTGTGAGATGAGAAAATGTCCATAAAGATATAAAGAACTAAAACTTGAATATTTTAGTTTGGTGTCTCTAGAAACACCACCATTAACTTGTCTTTCACTCTTAGTTGAGACTGTCCCTCTCTGACACCAGCCTTGAAACTCTAGTGTCTTCATGATCTCTCCCACCCAGAAAAACCAGCTTTTAGGAAATTGAGGTATATTTACCATAAAAACTTAACATGTCACCCCTCTCAGGATTTCATTGTAGCTCTTATGGTGAAATTTCAGGCATTGGCCAGCAAGTAAGAGAGGTATATTTGAGATCAGCGGTCTTCCCAGTGCCTTTGAAATTATCATGTCTAAGATGGTCAGTATTTTGACTATATGCTAATTTGACCAAAACTTAATATTAATTCATGATATCATATGCTACACTTACTTTTGTATCCATAAAACAGCAATAAAACCATCAAAACCCCCAATCCAGCAATAAAAATCTATTTCCTTAAAATATTTGTCACATGCTAATTAATATATTGGCTGATAAATAGGCATTTCTACTTTTCCATTTCATAGCTGTAAAGTTTTAGAGCTATAGGGAACTTGAAAGAGCATCTAGTCCAACCCCTCCATTTTTTTAGACAAGAAAACTGAGATCCAGAGATGGTTTTTGTGCTGAAATCGATGCTAATACTGTGATATTTGTCAGATTAACAGAGTAAGTTATGTGTAAGCTATTTTATGGAAACTGAAAATAAAAGAGAAATTCTCTGTGCTAAAAGTGATTTTTCTATTATTTTTTGACCTTATCAGGGCAAGCTTGATGGTGAAAATGTGTTGTCTATGTCTACCATGTTCTTCCTTTGAAATCATAAATTACTATTTAATTTCTTCATGATTTTTTACATGCTAAATTTCACTCAGGTTGCAAAAATTCAGGTATTGAAGTAGAACCAAGTAAGCATAACAAAATATTTTGAGAAAATAGTGTTATTCTAATCTTATTATTTTTTCTTACTCTTATTTTGTTATTTCACTTCCTAATTAAAATAGAAATTTTTCTTATGTATTTTTTTCTGACATGTTCATGAATGATATCTTGGAAGTTCAAATCATTTCCTTTTGTTTCAAATGCATTGTGTCAATTACACAATAGAACAAAAACAGGCCCACTTCCTTTTTCTGTTTCCATAATCCATGCCATTCTGGCAAAACAGATTAATAAGGCAGAATGATATACTTGGTCCTGAAGAGATAGCCTGTGCTCCTATTTCCCAAATTGGGAAGAACCCCTGCTAGTTTTTCCCTTTATTGCCTTTCGGGTACAACATGAACTCCCAAATTCCTTACGTTGCAAACATAAATAAGTAAATATAGTAAGATTGTTAATTGCTACATATGCTCATTAATATGAATGAGTGGCTTGAAAGACTAGGTAACAGATGTAGACAACACAACACAAGGATCCTCTGCGTCTTTTGCTTATGTCTTTGATTAGCTATTTATGTAGGGGGAATAGTCCGTTTACTTAGCTTTCCTTTTTCTGGAATCTGCTGAAAATTTAATCAGTGAATGACAATTAACTGCCTACTTAATGTCTCCAGAATGTACACCATAGCAAAACTTGTGATTTAATGAAGAATTTTATGCTAATATGGGGAATAGTTAAGCCACTAGTAGAGTTTAGCATAGAGCACTGTATGCATTCACAAACACAGCTGCCACACTCTAACCATGTCAAGGATGGTACAATTTATTTGGACAGTTACATCAAGAAAGACCCCAAATTCAATGAAATTCTAAAGACCATGAGCCTTTATAAAGTGAGACGTCTGAGTGTAAGACTGCTTAGAAGGGCACGTGTATGCAGTAATACTGAACCACAGACTTCCTGCTAACCAATCTTTGTTTTATGTGCAACAGGCTCAGTTTTCCCACATTGGCGCATCTCTTCATGCCAGAACTCCTTTTGTCTACAGAGTCCCTGAGGATGCTAAAACGTTTTTCCTAGTATTAAACATAATTTATGGAATTCTTCCTCAGTTGCTGGCCTATCGATGTGTCTACAAACCAGAGTTTTTCATGAAAACAAACACAGATGAGAAAGAGGAATAAAAATCACTTAACTTTTTTTTTTGTATCTAAGTTACTGGCTTTTGTTATAATTGGAATACTGGTCTAAGATCTCCCTCAAAGTGTATTATCAGAATACACACAAGTTTATTGTTCTACACTGTATGTATAAATTGTACTATAACATTTGCAGATAAATTTCTTCTTTTTTGAAAAGGGAAAACTAATTTGTCTAGAAAAAATGTTTAAACTAAGATTTTAAAAGGTTTTCTAAATAATTTGTGAATAAACTTTTGGCATTTCCTACTACTCAGTGATTATACTGCTTCATTATTTTATTTGCACAAATGTAATTACTGAAATGTCAGCAGTTGCTAGTATTATGAAATTTAACCTATGTTGAACTGCACTGGAGCATGAAAATAAACCTACATCAGAACAAAAGTGATCTGTATACATTTATCACTGATGAAAGAGGGTCTCCTCATAACAAACATATATTTGGGGGGGAAAATTAACAATCAGGCTTGTATTTTCTAGTAACAATCTCAATATGAAATGCAAACATTTCCTTTTAGAAAATGTTGTTTTAAGCAATGTTTTCTCAGTTATAAGAACACTATACTTTACAAGTGCTTTTGCTAATGTTTTTGTTTGGAAAAACAAAAGAAGAACCCCCAGAAGAACCTGCTAAATTTCTTTCCTTTATGGAGTGTCTCTATTTCCATTTGTAATGAGAAGTCCTCCTACTGTATTTCAATGTGTATTTGTAATTGAAATAAAGTGTTTTGTGAAAAGAAAGTCTCCTAAGTTTTTTTTTTTTTTGCAAGCATTTCATGTATTTCTGCCAAACATGGTCTCTTGTCCATAAGTACTCACTTTTGTTTCTTTTTAAATTTCTTAGTTTGTATTTCTGATGACATTTATCTATACCACATTTTTGTTTCACTGTGAGCATTTTCTATAATGAAGTGACATTTCTGATTGATTTTAATTTTTAATGAACCTTAACTAAAAGTGGGAAGTGATGAAAATCTCTTAAAGAAACTTGAGATACCCTCCTTCCTTACTTCCTCTGAACTCTGTACTGTATTCCTCAAGTGTGCATGTGAACCTAATGAAAAAGTCCAACTTTTTATTAATGAGAAAAAGGATTTAGACCAAACTATGGTAAAGAATCTCCATTTGAATGTCTGGTTAATGCTTACATCATAGCTCCTAGTCCTCACCATCACTACTGTGTCCCTGATTTTACCATTGGTATTTCTCCTTCCTTTAACTCTCTTTACATAACCATCCTCCTCACCCCTTCAGAACCACCCTCCAGCCTCTTAAGCAGGTTAAGAAAACCAAAAGAAAAGGATCCAATCAGAGCACATGTGTAGTGACAGATATATGAAACTAAGAGTGCATTTGCTGTGGTAATATCTTATACATGCAGGTCATGCATCCATTTTTTTTAGTATTTTCAAAACTAGTCTGAATATGTTTTAAGTAAATTAATAACCCTATTACCCAGAAAACGTACAAAAAAACCTCACCTGCACTTAGTTCTATTGTCAACTTCTTGTTAACAATATTTTCCTTTAATACTTGAGTAACATTAATACCTCACATTATTACATGTATGAAGCCAAATGACACTAGCTTAGTTGCTTACAACCTCAAATCTTACTCCCAATACACATTCCAATAAATTTATTCTGTAAAAACAATACATTTTTTTTTGTTTTTGATTTTTTTTTTTACAGTAAACTTTTCAACTACAAACCTTGAATACGCGAAAGATGTTCCAAGGACAAGCATAACAAGGATTGAAAAACCAAACCGACTAAATATGTTCTCACAATATTAGCTGGCATAAAAATAAATAAAATTTTCTATTATCACAATTGCAACAATAATGTACACATAATGGTTCTGGAATGATTATTAACTAGTCTAGCTCTATTTTCAAAAGAAAAGAGAAGAATAAGTTCCTTTTTATTTTTTTAAGTCTTTTCAGAATTTTAAAGTCAGTGATCTGTTTTGGTTTCCCATAGGGCTGCTATATCATAAATAGGCTTAAAAATGAAAGGTATCTGGTATATGAGTAATTAGTTCAAGTTGTATTGGTATTGGAAAAAAAAAAAGTCCTTGTCCTAATCTAAAGGAACACAAAAGACTTTTACTAACATCACACAGAAAAACTAAGTGAATTTGTGTACATACAATGTGATTTTTTTTTGAGAAGTATTAGCTCTCAGCTAGCTATTTCTAATAAGGAACAGGTATTTTACAACATTATTGAATGCTTTGCACATGGCCTCATGAATCAAGAACAATTTTGCTTTCATTTTCAAATAACAAAGAATGGCCTTGTGGTAATTTACAATTCTGTCTCCAGGAACTAATCCCCAGATTCCATCATGAAGGAGAAATATCATTCCTAAACTTTGTGTTTTGGGGCTCTTTTGTAAAAATTCTGATTTAAATTTAATTTAGTGGTGGGAGAGGGTCGGGGTAGGAGGAAAGAGGAGGATGAGAAGAACTGCCCTTTCTATTGATAAAACATCCAGATGTACAACTTGGTGTAAACATCGTCATCATCAGTCAGTGGGTAAGGGCAATTTCATGCAGCCAAATGAGAAAGTGAATCAATAACCCTTAGAAAAAACTAAAATGTCTTATTTTTTGCAAACACAACAGAGAGGAATGTGTATAATGTGCATACAAACTGGGACTCTATTGATGGCAACAATGAGTATGTGTTGATTCATATCAAACCCGAGACAATCAAACATGTAACCTTCTTGTGGTTTCCCTTATTATTCAGATTTCATTATGTTGGTTAAGTCTGTAAAAAAGAAGAAAACGAACCATTAGGTAGCTATAAGGGCTTAATTTGTTGTGACACAAAAGTGAGATTCTACATACTGTATTTAAGCCTGACCTTTTAGATTTTGTTTATACTCAATGCTGCAATATTCACAAATTCACTAGCAGGAAACAGCTTATGTGGAATATTTTCATGCATGTCTATATATATGTCTATATATATATATATACACATACACATGAATACATATCCATTTGTACATACACATAGATCAGTACAATTTAAGGAATACATAAAGAAACATTAGGAAGATCTTTATTCCAAGGAAAAAAAATGCTTACAATGTGGACCAGCACTGGAGGACAATGGTGGAATTAAGATTCTTGAGGGCAAAATCAGTTTAATTTTTGTCTTTCTACTCCCAGTATCTTATTCAAAGTAGGTACTTAATGTAGGATAATTGAATTGAACAGGATTCAATGAAAGTAATTTAAAATTCTGGAGCTCTCTAATTACTTTTTGGGCTTCACAGTAAACAGAAACTGACTTTCTCTGCTAAAAAGTATTCTGGGATAAATGTCAACAAAAAAGGTGAGATGTTCAAAATGTTCACTTCACAACAAGGCTTGATTAGGTACTTACTATGTGCCAATCTGTGCTAAGCTTTTGGGGATACAAAGGAAGACAAAAAGTCCCTCCCCCTCTAATGCGGGAAATAGCATGTAAATAATTAGGTGTATAACAGATGGATGCATATATGTATATATATACACATGTGACTATGTAGGTATGTATAGAGAGAGAGAGAATGGAAGGCAGTCTGAAAGGGGAAGGCTTTAGAAGCTGTAGGAACTGAACATCTACAAGGTAGAGGAGAGGAGGTCAGAGAATCCCTAGTGTGAGGGAAGAGCCAATTCAAAGTCATGGAGGCTGGAGAGGACATGTCATGTTCAGGGCCTATGCTGCTGGATCACAGAATGCATGGAGGGAGACAAAAGGTAAGAGGAATGAGAAGGTGGGAAGGGGAGAGACTTTGGTCCAGCTGAGGCGGTGAAAGTCCGAATATGGTTGTGGCTATGCAGGCAGAGACAGAGAAACACATCTGAGAGATATAAAGGTAGAATAGCAAGATTTGGCATTGGGCTGAATATGGGAGGTGTGTGGGAAGGAGTTGAAGATAACACTGAGCTTGCAAGCCTGGGTGAAAGAGGAGAGTGGTATCCTCAACTGTAACAGAGAAGTCTGGAAGAGGGGAATGTTCTGTGAGAAAAATGAGTTGAAGGATATACATATTATTTTTGACAGTTACTAAAACTTGCAACATATAGTTTCGAGAAAAAGGAGAAAAAAGTTGAGGTCATAGAGATATAAGTATCTTGCTCTTCAAAATAGTATTAATAAAAAAGAATTGAGGGGGGGAGGAGGAAGCACAGAAATCTCCAACATAAACTTTTAAGAACTGACATGAAATTTAGAAATCAACTTTATATAAGAGAAATATTTGTGATCCTTTCATTTTTTGCCCAATTAATATAACATACCATTTTAATAATATCAAAATAATTTTTCACTATACTCCTCCCTGATTGTATCAGAATATGATAAATTTATTTAGAGGGATTATACTTCCCCCAAATGAATATTTTCTCCATCATTAGTAGAAATATGCTCCCCCTATGTCTGTTTTCACAAGGTATTGTGTATTGGGGGGCTCAGGCAATTAGGTGCCTAATTCAGTCACCAAAGTCCTTTTGCCAAAAAAATTTACCTGCATAATTACTTCAGCTCTTTTATACGAGATACATGTAGCCACAGCCTATGAAATCTTTCAGTTTGAAAATAACCTTAGGAATAGGAGGGAAAAGTTATGAAATTTTCTTTCCCTGTAGGACAACAATGGATGCACCTCCAAGCTTCCTTTCATTTACTCCTGGGGAGTGTGTGTGTGTGTGTGTGTGTGTGTGTGTGTGTGTGTGTGTGTGTGTAAATATCAAATAATAGCACCCACAGTCTGTGATTTTTCATGATACAGACAATTACTTATTTATTAATAAGCAAAAATACTAGTGATAAGATTAGGCTTTCAGGTACTTTTGGAAATTTTGTCTTTGGAAGGATATGACTACTAAATTTTCATATCTATCTATCTATCTATATATATATACGTATATGTATATATATATATAGATAGATATAGATAGATAGATAGATAGATAGATAGATAGATAGATAGATAGATAGATAGATAGACAATCGTTCAACTAATTACATTGCCATGGCAAAACATTCATCCCCTGGTGGCTAAGGTACTAGTAATAGGCCTTTCTCAATACGTCGTCTAGGCTGTTTCTTTGAAAGCTGACAGGGTCCACACCCAGTACTCTTTTTGAAGCCCTTATAGATCTGTTAGAAGTTGGGCTCTGCTGGCATAGCCTCCCAGAACCCTGGGCCACCTCCATGGCATGATGAGGTACTGGGAAGTAGGACTTAGGATAATTACAATTTTTTTTTTTTGGAGGGGGGAGGCAATGCAATCAGGGTTAAGTGACTTGCCCAAGGTCACACAGCTAGTGAGTGTCAAGGGTATGAAGCTGGATTTGAACTCATGTCCTCCTGACTCCAGGATCAGTGCACTATTCACTGCACCACATATCTGCCCCGATCATTACAAATTATTAATCAACCAAAGTGAACTTATTTAATAATAACTTTTGAGACAACCTTTGTGAGAAGAGCAGAAAAGTATATGAACACAGACACCAAGAAAGCTGTGTGTTAACATTTCCATTTTTAGTTCAAGCACTGAAATCTCTGGAATCATACTTTCCTATGGCCTTCTAAGGAAATGTTACTATTCAACATAGAATGACAACTGTGGTAACAATCTTAACCACTTCCAGACTATGCATTTGTCTATGAGAAGCTCCACGTGTACAGCAGCTACAGCGCTCTACGGGAGGTCAGGAAGACCGACATTGGTTAGACAGTTACAAGCTGTGTGACACTGAGCGACTTAACAGCTCTGCTCTCAGTTTCTTCATCTCTGCAATAAGGAGGTTGCACTTAATGACTTCTAAGGTCCCTTTCTGACCATGTCACTACCCTACTGTATAAACACCAGCGAATCCCTGGCCCCTGAGATTAAATATAAAATCCTCTGGTTCGTGTGTTTGAAGCCTTTCATATAACCTGACTCCCTTCCCTACTTTCCAATCTTTTACACATCCATTCCCTCCTCTCCCCCCGCCACACTCTGTGATCCAGTCAAGGTGTCCTCTTTGCCAGAACAAGACACTCCATCTTCCAAAACCAACCATTTTCCCAGTTGTCCTCCATGCCTGGAATTCTCTCCCTCCTCATCTCTGTCCACGGACTTTCCTGACTTCTTTCAAGTGCCAGCTACAATTTTATCTTCTACAGCAAGCCTTTTCCAGTCCCCTTGAATTCTAGTTGACTTCATTCTGTTGATTTTTTCCAATTTATTCTGTAAGTGGCTTGCTTGTACCTAGCTGTCATCTCCCCTATTAGACTATAAGCTCCCTGAGGGCGGGGACTGTCTTTTACCTTTCTTTATATGTCTACAGTTTAACACAGTGTCTGGTACATAGGTGATGTTTAATAAATGTTTATTGAACAGGCCTTCCAGCTCTAAATCTATGCTTATCAAACTATTATACACAAATGGAAGTTTTATACATTTTAAAATCTAACCTTTGAAAATGTGGCTGAATTAAGGTTCTATTTCTGTGCTACCATCAATCTATCATGTGCAATAAATGTAGCTAACTCAGAATAATGGGGGGCAGTTTGATCATGAAAATATGAATTACATATCATTTTATTGTACATATGTGACTTTCACACACAGAAAAGAAAATATGTAATAGGTGCTCTTATAAGTAAATTAAATAAAAACTGCCATTCTAAATAAACCTATTTTATACTTCAATATTTCAGAGGATTTGTGTCATAATAATAGCTAGCATTTACATAGCAGCTACTATGTGCCAGGTAGTATACAAAGAACTTTACAAATATTGCATCCGATTCTCACAACAACCCTGAGAGTCTGATGTTATTATTTTATAGATAAGGAGGCAGGCAAAGTCACTTGCTCAGGGGTCACATGCTAGTAAGTGTCTGAGGCCACATTTGAACTCAGGAATATAAGTCTTTCTGATTCCATGCCCAATGTTCTATCCACTGTGCCACCCAGCTGCCTATTAGTGTTAATATGATAAAGGTTCATTCCAGTTCTAAATACACAATCTTACGATTCTCCTGTAGATATTCTCCAGTTCCTCAATTTCTTTCCTAAAATTTTGCCTCCAGAAAGGGACACAACACTCCAAGATGTGGTCTGATCAGTGCAAAGTACACTCAATGGGCTAATCTTTCTAAATACATGTTATAATTGGAGCAATTGCATTCTTCATCCATTCTGTTTTTCCTACATGAATTGCTGAACCATCCTGTTTTGAGGGGTCTTGGATTGAATTTAGGAGGCCTCTAGTTTTTCTCTAACTTTAAGCAATCAACAAAATGCCATCTACATGCAAGAGCATGTGGAAGACCTTACCATCCATAAACAATCCCACTTCCATTTGTATTTTTTTTGCAGGATCTTCATGGAATCAAGATTATCTATATACCTGGCAAGTGCAGGTGTCTTGTTTTATGTCTCACTTGAAATGATAATCAGGTTTATTGAATACAGCTGTCTATGTGGTTAAATCTAGTAAAGATTATTTTATGATCTTAGAAAAGCCTCTAATGCTGTTATTTTGTTCTACCAAGTAAAAGACCACTTTGTCATCATTAACAGCAAGGCGGTGCAATGATAACTATGTGGCCCAGTGGACAGACAGCCAGGCTTGCAGTCAGGAAGTCCAGCCTCAGACACTAGCTGTGTGACTGGGCAAATCACGCCACACTCTCTGCCTCCATTTCCTCATCTAGAGATGGAAATGGCAAACCACATCGGTATCTTTGCCAAGAAAACCCTAAAAGGCATCATGAAAAGTCAGACACAACTGAAAACGAGTAAACAGCAGCAAACAATAAAAGCTTATCTTTTCTTTTCTGTGCTGTTCAGTCCACTGTGGGTGTGTGAAGTAGTGATTTACTGTGTAAGGTTCTGCAGGAGTTTTCCTGATTCCTTCTACACCCAGTACATACATAGAACATTCACATAAAACAGTCTGTAGAGGTGAAAAAGTGGCCATATGGGATGATAACGACTAATATCTTCTTGGTTGCCTCTCTGGGGTAAGAAAAACTTTTGGGATGTTTTCATATTCTTTGGGAATCTCTCCCAAAAGATATCCAAAGATATGTATGAACATCTTTAAAAATGATACCTGCATGGCTTTGAAATTTTATTATCACTTCTCTGTGGAGGATTTAGTTGTTCATTTTGTCTTTTTCTTCTTAAAAGCTACTGCCAATTCCTTATATAGTTACATAAGGTATCCAGTGAACGAGTTCAAATGCAGTCATTCTGCTATGGTTATAATGATGAGAAAACGACACAAAAACACTAGCAGATCTATTCCATTTTGCATCTGTTTGTTGGAGAATCCTTAGCTTTCTTTCAAGCTCAATACAGATTCCACTTCCTAAGGGAAACTTTCCCTGATCTCCTTAGGTTTTACTGCTCTCTCCTTTTAGTTTCACCAAAAAACGTTCTCCAGATAATGTTTTAGAGCCTCAGGCATGCCAAGCTCTTTGTAAATTCATTTAACAGATTCACCCAGTTTTGTATACGCCTCTACGCTGCTTGTAATTTTCCAGCATTCTCCTCCATTGTTTTGCAAATAAGGTTGTACTCTAAATCAACATTGCCTTTGGTTGCTACATCTTTCCAAGTGGCAAGGAGGTCAAGTACTAATTGCCTGAGGTTTTTTTCTGGGTTCTTTTGGCCTCTTCATTACCTCAGACATTTTGTATCAGTTAAAAGTTTTCTAAGAAATTGTATTGTAGTCAATGTCTTTATTTTTAAAGTCTACAGGTTATTTAAATTGATCAATTTGGAACTACTGTAATTAGTGATTTCTTTCTCATTTTAATTTTCTATTCCAATTGATTTCCAGGGGGGAGATGGAGAAAGGGGGGAACCTGAGGCCTCGAGGCCACATGTGACCTTCTAGGTCCTCAAGCATGGCCCTTTGATTCAAAGTACCGCACTTGAGGACTTAGAGGGCCACATGTGACCTCAAGGTCCCAGGTTTCCTACTCCTAATTTAGACCTTTAACCAAAGTTCTGACTGTACAAAGCCAAACTGGTTTTGAATTTACTCTCATACAGGTTACCAATTATTTCTTTTTTGTTGGGATATAATTTTCAGATTTTTGGGATGTTGTTCGCTGCTTGCCACATCTTGTGCTTTCCAACTCTTTTCTTGAAAATATTCATGATATACAGGTGTAAGGCATTCTGAATAACCTACAAATCTTTCATCTCTTTGATTTCTTGAACCTGGACCAGTATAGTCTGATCTCCATGGTTGCTTTCAGCTCCAAATCTATGAGACTCCTCTGAATTTACTATGCATTCCATATATTGGTGTGGGTAGTTTTTGAGTAGTTGTTTGGAAAAATTAATCATTAGAGAGAAAATACTTTCTCATCAAATTCCAAATCCAAGTACTAAGTATATTTCAAATGATCACTCTACAAAATATTCACTTAATTATATATAACATATAATAATATATTCACTATAATAACTCGCTATAATATATCCACATTTTTAATTACATAATATTTCCGCTAAAATCACTCATTATATTATTTGAGAGACCCAGTGAAAAATACCTTGTGATGCCATTTGTAATTCCTAAATTTTACAAATAAGTAAAATAGTACCCAGAAGAGCTTGAGTTTTTCCATGTTAAACATGTTTACTGATCTAGAGAACATTACTTTAATGTCTATATTTAATTTTCACCTATGCTGTCTTACTTGTGGCTTTTATACATATAGGGATAGAAAGTGGAAACAAGTAAAATGATGGGGACTATAAGAATCCTTCCAGTTCTCAATCTGGGATCTCTTTTCTTTTCTGATAGAAATGCATGCTTATGTTGTCTCATCAGTGGCAGATCAGAATATGAACTAAGTTATCCCAATTCTTGAGAAGGCATTTTCTCTCAATGACTAGTTTTTTTTCCAAACCGCTATTTTCTTTTTTCATTCATTCTTTAACTTGTGTAAATACAGCATAGTACCCTGCTCTCAGTCAAAAACTATCCACAGCAATATACTGAATGCACAGTAAATCCAAAGAAATCAGATCCAAACATAAACCTCAATAACGAACTCTGATCCTAGTAAAAACATTATACCAACCCAAGGGGATAATGATTCCCTTTCAAGAGCTGCACTGACACTGCTGAATTTCAGTACATTTAAGCCGTAATAACACTAAAATATTATTAAGATAACTTTCCTTACTGAATTCAGCTTGAACTTATTTACTGTAGTCACTTTCAATTTCATGAGTATTGAATACATTCTGAAAAATCCAAGAAATAATGTCCTTTTGCTTAGGTGACAGTGCAATACAGGAGAGAGAATCCAAGAACAAGATGCAGGAGATCTGAGTTGTAATCCTCACTCTTACACTTAATGGTTATAGTACCCTGAGTAGACAATTAAACCTCTAAGAGCTTTCATATTGTTGCCTGTAATATAGGAATGATGCCCCAAGCTTGCCAAACTAGGCATTTGTGATAACCAAATGAGACAATGTATAGGAAAAGTATTTTGCATAAGTTCTACATGAATGTAAAATGTTATTGAGAGGGAGGCAGCATGATATAATGGAAACAGAACAGGATTTGGATTTGAATCTCCACTCACAGCTGTGTGGCCATGGACAAATCACTTAATATCTCTAAGTTTCAGTTTCCTCATCTATGAAATGAGGAAAATAATACTTTAATACTTTCACAAGATTGTGAGGGACAGTATTTTGTAAATTATAAAATACTATGTAAGTGTAGGTTAATGGTGGTCTTATACATCAACACTATGCAAAGTACAAAGGTTAAATTAATGAACATATTTACTGGGCCTGAGATCAGTTACTGCCTTCCCATCATAGGGGCCATGGGGCAGAAAAGAGTCAACTGTTAACAAACTGGTAAACTATCTTCTGAAGGCTCTGAAATAGTCATGGATAAAGGAGCTCTACTAATTTCCTTTCTGTAACATCACACAAGAGACCTCACTGAGAATTATAGATTTGGGCATGCAGGGATACCAAAACTGTTGTTGATATTAAAGTTTTTCAGCTACTTTTATAATGATCCTAATAAGCAAACTATCTTCATCTCTGGTAAAGGCTTGTTAATTTAAAATTGGAATGAGACAAAATGCAATGAAATTCACTAGTCCCTGTTAACAACACATTTTCCTTCAAAATGATTCTTTTAAACTAAAAGAATAGATAAGATAGGCTGGAAATGATTAAAATGCTATTGCAAAATACCTCAAAGTGAAAGAATTTAAATCTTTATAATTATTTGCTTAACCTCTATGCCCTTATACCGGCTCTGGGTTTACAGTGACATGGTTTAATCATGGGGGGGGGGCCTCCCACAAAATCACTCTTTGGTTTCAACTCCAACTCATGGGAAATATATAACTTGGTTCATTTCTAGGTCTCCACAGAAAAGGTAGAAACTTTCTATGTAAGCACTCCAGTTAACAATACATATCCAATATAGCCTTTATTTTATACCACAGAAAATGCAGAAAAAAAAAACCCCAAACCCCAAAATCCAAAGGACTCTCAGCAGAGCATATTAAGCAGCAAAGCAACTCACACCTTTAGTAAGGGCCACCTTGGCTTGGGGGACCTATTACAGTACCCCAGTGTTATAGAACCTCTGATTTGGGGGATTCCTTTCTCTTTGGACAGCAAACTCATTACTGATGAAAGTCAAGGTTTATGTTTACTTCTCCTAGACACTCCCTTTTCTCTGAACTTTCATCATTTTCCCACTCTCCCTGGCTGCTGTTATCTCAGAGGCTCAGAGGCTTCCTCCTCTCCTGGGGCTATTTTGTCACTACTCCAAGATCTCCATTGTTTCTCTGTCCCAGAGGTCCAACCACTGTCTCTCCACAGCTGTCATGGGGGATTAGAGGTTCCCTTGGAAGTTGTATGGATGTGCAAGCTTCACTTCCTTTACCAAAGATCCAAGTCTCTCAACGCTTGTATTTATCCATGCTCAGTTCTCCTCCCCATGTTTGGTCTCCTGACTATTTCCTTTTTAAAGCACAAGTCCTAGGCTGTAGCATAGGTCAAACAACTCAACCAATCCTCTTCAAATTCCATAATTCTATCAATCATCTTCAACAAGGAGTCAATAGTCCATTAAAGAAATATCTATGGAAGGGCACCTGTTCCTACAAGAGACACAAAGTTACAACTTTGTGGTTTTCTTCTCCATCCCTCTGGAATGATTTTCAATTCCTGGTCATACCCACTAAATCTTCGCCCTAGTTAAAATCTTCAGTCTCTGAAAATCACCCTGGGGTGCCTCTGGGCACACTGGACTACGGACAAAATTGTGGATATCTTTCCAGCAACCACAGAAACCCTCCCCAGTATTTGGTAACTTACTGTACCTTCTGAAATGTCCTCTTTCCTAAATACCTTCCTCAGGTAATGTAATATTTATGTAACATTTAAAGAGTCCATAGTTATGCATAAATTCCTTTTAATAGTACCTCATCGCAATTTGTAAGCATTGATTTGTAACCCATTTTAATAATTCTTTGTAAGAGGATAGAAACCTCCCATAACTAGGATGCTCTACTGCTTAAGTCCATACCCAACCCCACCCCACTCTTAATACATAACTATACAATATTCCCCTAGGTTCACTTCTGACTTGGTTCTTGCAAGAATCTGTCACAACAACCTCTCCCAATAAAATTAAAATTAAAAAAAATAAGGAGAAAGGATTCTGGGAAGATGGCAGAGTAGGTCAGAAAATCTCAAGCTTTTAAGATTTTCCTCTACAAAAAAGATATAATAGCACCTCTGGGAGAGCGTAGAGCAGTGAAACAAATAAAAGGAGGGGCAGAACAGGGGTTCTCTTGCCACAATGGGAGAAGACTGGAGGAAAAATCCTGGGAGAGATTTCCTCTCAATGAAGAGTAAACACTTCCAGGCTAGGGTCCACTTTAACAGCAAGTGCAAGCCCTGGGGTTAGTTGACTGGAGAGGCTGCCACGGCTCCAGTCACAGGAACTTTAATCATACATCCCCCCCTACTGAAACAGTTGGGCATCTGACCTGGGGAAGATGTAGGGAACCTCTGCTGACAAGGAATGCCAGACCCAACTATTCTGCAAAGAGCAGCAGAGCAAGAAGGAACCAGCACAAGCCCAGTGAATGCTGAAGCGGTGGGGCAGAAAGCCCCTGGCTGTGGACACTAACTGGAGGTTGGAGGTCTTAGCTTGAGTTCAAGTTCAGGGAGGAGAAACTGAAAAGGATCAGTCAGAAGCACCATCCCCCATACCCTAGGGATTAGAGTTGATTATAAAAACTAAATTATTACCAAAAAATGCACAGGCGCAGGAGAAAGAATCTAAGAGAGCTACTATGGGAATTGAGAAGACTGAGATTCATCTTCAAAGGAGGATACTGAAGCTAAGAAACCCACTCCTACTACAAAGAGTAATTAATGTCAAGTGGTCACCTACCCAAAAAAAATTCACTGAAGAATTTAAAAAAGACTTTAAAAATCAAATGAGAGAGATGGAGAAAAAATAAAAAAAACCAAGAAAATTATGACAAGAAAATCAACTAATTAGAAAAGGAGATCCAGAATCTTAAGGATGAAAATGACTCCATGAAAATCTGAATTGGGCAACGGGAAGTCAGCGAAGTTATAAGAGATGAAAAAATAAAAAAAACCCAAAATAGAAAGAATTTAAGAATAGAAGAGAATGTGAAACATCTCATAAGGAAAATAACAGATCTAGAAAACGGATCAAGAAGAGAAAACATAAGAATAATTGGACTACCAAAAAGTTCTGATCAAAAAAAGAATCTTGACATAATAACTAAAGAAATAATTAAAGAAAATTGTCCTGAAGCTTTAGAACGCGAGGTGAAAGTAGAAATAGAAAAAATTCACTGATCATCACCTGAAAGATCCTACGAGGAAAACTCACAGAAATGTTATGGTTAAATTTTGAAACCCCCAGATCAAGGACAACAAATTATGAAAAAAATGGACAATTGATAAACTGTCAGACTTTTAAGACTGTTAAAAAAAACTACACCCTGAACTCAACAGAAGATTTGATATACAAGAGCCAAGAGAAATACAAGGTACATACCAATGACCAATTACAAGGGACTAAATAAGGATAGAATGTGTATCTTTCATGCATGGAAAATGGAAAACCTACATCTAAGATTGTTACTAGTAGTTAGGTAGCTTAAAAGAAAGACTGGGGGTAGACCTGAGTAGGATACGACTTCAAAAAGTAAAGTCATTCAAGAACAACTACAAGAGTAATTATCTTATACAAATGAGGTGCAAGAGGAAACCTACTTTCATTGAGAATGGGTTTAAGAGGGGAAATACACACACATACACACACACACATCTAGCAGAGTATAAAAGTCTTGTAAATTTAGAAAGAAATAAAACTCAAAGAGCATAGGGAGGTGGGGAGAGGATAAAGGAGAGATCTTTAGAGGGGAGGGTGAGGGAATAGGTTAAAAAAGGGATATAGAGGGGGTCTTTAGATTTAGGGGAATGGGAGAATGAGAGAGGGAGCTTTAGAGGGAGCGGGACAGAAAAGGTCAAAGCAGTATATAAAAGAGTGTTTATATTTAGGGGAATGGGAGGATAAGGGAGGGATTGCTAAAGTGGAGGTAGATTAAGTAATAGGAAGGCAAGGTAGGTAGAAGTAAAGTAGAGGAGTTGGAGAAAGGAGAAAAGATATGCACAAACATAAAAACAAGATTAGGAATAGAATTTCTTGTGGAAAGTATATGTTTATGTGTATGTATGCTATTATATCAACATCTATATATAAATATATCCATGCTCAATTGTATCCTTGTGATTGCAGGTAGGTGAGAGGAAGGGGTAAAAAAAGAACAAAGAAAAAATGTGTAGCAGAGAACAAAAGAAAACCTAAGATGGACAGCTTTCAACATAATATATAGTATTAAACAGAGGCTTTCTTGAAATAAGTTATTGCTATATATTCTGAATTCTCTCCTACGTTCTGCTGTGCTCATGACATGATTTTTCTTTTATATTTAAGTTTATAATGTTTCTTTTTCTTTTCTTATTATGTATTTAGGTTTTAGTATTTGTCTAAAATAAAAAAATTAAAAATGAGCTATAAAAAATTTTAAGTGAGAGGCAAAAATAAAATTTAAAAAATCTGTCTCAAAAGAGGAAGTAACAGAGTTGCTCCAGAATTATGAAAACCCCTTTGTAGAGGCCTGTGAGCTGTAGACAACTGTACCAACAGTTGCTCCAGAATTACGAAAACCCCTTTGTAGAGGCCTGTGAGCTGTAGACAACTGTACCAACAGATCTTAGCAACCTTGTGGTTCAGGCTCCACTGAAAAAAAAGGCTGCTCTTGAGGTTACAAGAGGAATAACTTCCTTTGCATCAGACCTACATGGATTGCACAGCTCTCAGATGTTTGGGGCAGGGCCACATCTGCTGTTCTACAGCATGTCTCTGCCCTGCTCTCCTTTGAACAGGAACTTCTCTCCACTGCTGCCAGCTTTGAGGTTCAGGGGCCCCCTGAAAGGCTATGTAGATAGACTCTTCACCCTGCTCAGGGATCTAAATTCTCTTCTTCTGGCAAGCAAATGACTGAGACTGATCCAAAATTTAGAACAAGTTTCTGTTCAGAGGTTCCTGCCCATATTCCTCCAGTTGAATGTTGGTTATTTCTCTCCTATAGGCAATTTCTGACCAGAATGAGTGAAAAGGAAATCTATTTTAGGACATATTTCTTGACAGACTGTAGGATTCCCTATCCCCTAACCACCAAACAACCCAGGTGGATTGTAACAACATTCTGTTCTCTATGATAGTGAAGCAAAGAAGTCAGGTAGGGCTGGGGGTGATATACATCTCTCACTAGAGATTTCTGGCACCCAGCTAATTTGTCACCTCTCTGTTGAGGGCCCTATCCTTACTCTTTGTGGCAGCCTTCTGAGCCAAAGGAAATGATGGTATGGTATGGATCAAGATGGTTGATACAATAGCTGGGAAAAGCTAAAGAGTCACACAAAGCCTAAACAATACAGAGATGCTCCAAAGATGGAATCCTTGAATATTATATACTGGGTGAATAGATTAGCTACACAGTATACAATAGCAAATGATCACCATAATCTAGTGTTTAATAAACCCAAAGATCTCAGTTTTTGAAGCTAGACAAAACTACACCAACATGCATTAGTGTATCTATTTGGAACTTTGACAAGCTACTGAGAAAACTGGAAAGCAATTTGGCAGAAACGAGGCATAGACCAGGTCCTCAGACTGTTTACAAAGATAAGCTCAAAAGAAATACATGATTTAGACCTAAGGGGTGCTACCATAAGCAAATTAAGGGAGCATGGAAAAATTTACCTGTCAGATCTATGGATAAAGGAAGGTTTATGACCAAATAAGCAACAGAGTTATAGAAAGTAAGATGGATAATTTTGATTATATGAAATTAAAAAGCTTTTGCACAAACAAAACCAACATTGGTTTTTAGAAGAAAAGCAGGATATTGGGAAAAATATTAATAGCAAATTTCTTTGTCAAAAGCCAAACTTCTCAAAAATATAGGGAAATGAGTCAAATTTACAGAAAATAAGAGCCATTCTCCAATTGATAAATGGTCAAAGGATATGAATAGGCAGTTTTCAGAAGAAGAAATCAAAGGTATTGATAGTTGTATGAAAAAATGCTTCCAATTACTAATGATTAGAGAAATGCAAATAAAACAGCTTTGAGGTACTACCTCACACCTATCAGATTGGCTAACATAACAGAAATGGAAAATGACAAATGGCTAGAGGGGATGTGGAAAAATAGCTCCACTAATGTATACTAATGGAGTTGTGACCTGGTCCAACCATTCTGGAGAACAATTTGGAACTATGCATAAACGGCTATAAAACTATGCATACCCTTTGACCTAAACAATACTGCTACTAGGTTTTCCCCAAAGAAATAAAAGGAAAAGGACCTACATGTACTAAAATATTTATAGCAGCTCTTTTTTGTGGTGGCAAAGAACTGGAAATTGAGGTGATTCCTATCAACTGGGGAATGGCTGCACAAGTTGTGGTATATGAATGTGATGGAATATTATTGTGCTATATAAGAAATGATGAGCCAAATGGTTTCAGAAAAACCTGGGGAAGATTTACATGGACTGATGACCAGAACCAGATCATTGCAAAAAGTAACAGCAGAATTGCAGTGATAATCAACTGTGAAAGACTTAGCCACTCTGATCAACAGAATGATCTGTGACAGTTCCAAAGGACTCATGATGAAAAATGCTATCTACCTCCAAGAGCTGATGAACTATGAGTACAGAATAAAGTATATTTTTCACTTTTTAAATTTCTGGATTTTTTTTGCAACATGGTTAATATAAAAATAGGTTTTAGATGGCTTCACATGTATAATGGTATAAAATTGTTTGCCTTCTCAGTGGCGAGGGGTGGATCTGTGGGGAAGGAAAGATTCTGGAACTCAAAATTGAAAAACATGAATGTTAAAAAATTAACAAAAAAAGAAAATGAAATCTTTAAAAAAGACTGTATACTAGTCTCCTGTTACTAAATTTGCCCTGTTGAAGATTAAGAGAGGATTTCTGAACATACAATTACCTAGATCTATCATAAGAGGTACTTTTTAAACTCCATCTGTATTAACAGATAAAATCCCCTTCCTCCTACTTTCTAGAATGGAAGGGAGGAGTACCTTGCTCTAAGCAAAGAAATATAAGAATATAAAAAAGGGATTACTTTTATTTACTTAAAGGCATAGAATTTCCCTGTTTGTGAGTGGATGACACCATGAGTTTTTCATCAAGTCAATGTACATTGTAAAGCTTCCTAAATGAGATCCAGGATCACGTAGAAAGCCTTGTTCCAACTATCCACATCAGAAAAAAGCAAGTGGATGAAGAACCCCTCTTATCCGATGGTATGCAAGTGGCTGGATAATAGACACAGAAACTATCCATCAGTGTATCTATATCTTGTTCAGGGACTGAAAGGAGATAATGAACTGGGTCCAGAATTGAACAAGCAGAGGAAATATAGGATTATTGCTTCAGGAAATTACAAAATCACTTTACTAATATCGAGTTGCTCACTGAAATAAAGGCCTATCTTTGAACATCAACGTTCTCCTTTCTAGTTATACTGTATAGCTGCAACTCATGGGACATTTACAGTCTCTGAAGAAATGAAGCAGAAGGCAATCCAAAGGGAAATGGAGAGAGCACAGGGGCCATGAAGAAGCCTCAACACACAAGGAGCAAGAAAGTGTATGAGAGAAGCAATGTAGAAGATGCCATCAGCGAGAGGCAGGGACAACAGAGGAACAAACCATGCTCTTCACTGTATTTACACAATTGTTTATACCATTTTAGGAGGACATAGGGAAGGCCATACTGATGGATATACTAGATGAACTTGTGGAAATACATAGCCAAGATCAAATTCTGTAGCTTCCACTAAGTATCCATTTGTATCCTGGAGAAAATCTAAATTCCTAAATGATCTGAGCTTTCGTGAATATGGTGGTGTTAGAAAGGCAGAGGCTCATTAGGCCCCTTTCCATCCTTCACAGGAAATGCAAAGACAGGGTCTAGAGATAAGGCTTTGTAGCTACCATATACAAGGCAGCTAGGTAGTGCAGTGGAAAGAGTGCTGGGCCTACAGTCAGGAAGGTTCGTTTTCCTGAGTTCAACTCAGACACTCACTAGCTGTGTGACCTGGGCAAGTCACTTAACTCTGTTTTTCTCGGTTTCCTCATCTGTAAAATGAGCTGGAGGAGGAAATGACAAATCATTCCAGTATTTTTGGCGAGAAAACCCCAAATGGGGTCATGAAGAGTTGGACAGGACCAAAACAACTGAACAACACAAAGAAGATGCAGTACATAGAGATAGGATGGATATTCCTAAGAAGTCCTGTTTAGAAAGTACACCCTTTATTTAGGAACAAAGGAAGTTTAGCCCCTTGGACAATGACCATTAGCCGTTTTCCTCTAGGAATAATGGCCCATCTCTCTAGAAGCACATGGTTCTTTCTTGCTCAAACCTCAGTGCATTTATCCCACTGCAGTGGGCACAGACAATCATTAGGACATCTGCCTCCATAACACTTATGTTCAATTAATAAAGATGTGGACATCTTGAATGACCTACAAGGCCCTTTAATTTTTATTCCCATAGGTCATCTATCCCTTTCTGAGAAAAAGCAATACAAATCTATTCATTCTTGAGACATGGTGACATGCAAGAATTTCCTTCTTTAATGAGTTATTGTGGAAATGTATAACCAAATATGAAGGGCATAAAGGACTGCCTGTCCCTTACCGACTTTGCATATCTGCAACACAAGTAGGAACTGCATTATAATTACCAGTACAGATATTTTCTCGAGGCAGGATTATATTGTGTCTTTGCAGTGTTTATTCTTCTTTTGAAGAACAAAATTTTCCACTTAACCCATGCTATGGTAGCTGTATTATACCAATTCCCAGGTTATTCTCCTCCCTTTCAGTCCCTGGCTCACCAACTTTCTCTCCTCCCCAGGTCCTGGCCTTCTACTAGGAGACCTTAATATTTACTAAGATGCTTCTCACACTGACTGATTTCTCTTCCTCAAGCTTCTCCCCACAGAAGTCCGTCCTGCACACTGTGGCCAAATTGCCACACTTGAGGTACTCTACCATGGCTCTGCTCACACCTAAGGAAAAACCACTCCTATTGTCCACATGGAACCAGCACTTTAGCTATAGCAACACAAAATCCTTTTATAATTAACTTCTTCCGTTAAATAAATTATAAAATCTACTGTTAGGAAGTACCAAAAAGTAGCCTGAATAGAATATATTTAATGAGAACTTCCAATTTCCTGTCTTGCTTATAGAAAGAAGGCAACTAACATATTCTAAGAAATTATTATTAATAATAATAACTAGCATTTACATAACACTTTAAGGTTTATAAGATGCTTTACATATATTATCGCATTTGACCCTCACAATAACCCTGGGAGGTAAGTGCTATCATTATCCCCATCTTACAGACAAGGAAACAGAGACATAAAGAAGTTAAATGGCTAATGCAGGTTTTGAACTCAGGTCTTCTTGACTACAAGTCCAACGTTATGAACTGTGCCACTCAGCTGCTTATAACCAAGAGAGTGGATAGAAAACAAGGTTTTCTGTTGCTGTTTTTTTACATTACCGAATACCTTAATCCTCTTCCAAAACAACACAGAGTCTGTTTTAGGTAAAACCAAATAAAACCATGGTTTTAGCCAATAAAAGCAGCTCATAAAATATGAGTTCTGCAAAAATTAGGTGGTTAAAAGACAGCTCAGTGACCATCTTTAGCAGCTTGACTTACAGAAATTCAAACCTTTGCTTAGAAGAATCAAGATAGAAAACAAAAAGAGCCACAACAAAAACTGAGGCTCATGCAGAATTCAGAGTTCAGGCCTTTAAAATTCAAAACCTTTTTGTGAAAAGTCCAAAAGAATCAAAAGGGCCACTTATTTTCCCCTAATGATACAGGAGTTACTGAAGCATAAGAGATATTCTGCATATAACCTATTTAATGATTTGTGGTACTGCCATAATTTATATTTTTATTCCCGAGAGAAGACTTGGGAATCCTTAAAAAAAATCCAAACCTAACCGTCCAATATTTTCACAGCTACTCCAAAACACCCAATATTTCCTTTTCAAGTGTGTGCTTCAAGCCACTCTCTGAGAGAACAGAACTGAACAAGTTCTGCCTTTATCTCTAATTTTATTATGAAAAATATTAGCCTCAAGTGCTTTTATGCCTCACTGACACATATCAGCTTTGCTAAATTAAGTCTGAAAAAGAGAACAACTGAAAATAGAACTTAATAGTATTGTGATAATAATAAACAATGCTTTACAAAAAGCATTGCAAATGTATGGACCTATACTTTGGTAGTATGCAAATAGTGCCATCTCATGGCCAATTAATCTTACCGTTTTAAAATGGTTACCAAACAATGTCTCAAGACAGAACAATGGGACAGACAGCTGGAAAATTCCTATGAACAAATTTTCCTCCTCTGTAATATTCCTACAAATGTGGAACTCCTGTGACTTCAGAAATTAGTATGAGTTTCATATATATTCAAGAAAGATAATGTGAAAAAGCCTGTTGCCGTTATACTCTGATAAATTCTGAGAGTGAAGCAGCCATAATGCTTTATTACTTATACTACTGAAAATTTAATTGGCTTATTTTAATTAAGACAAATACTGCTGTCAGATTTCAAGTGGTACTTATCAATTTCAATACATCTTTGAAGCATTTAACACATTCCTTTAGAAAAAAATATAAATATAGTGCCAAGTTCCAATCATCAGGTACAATTCCCACCAAGCTAATTTCTATCCTCAGGCTCTCTGGACTCAGGATAATACCCTGGGGAGCTATCTGTGCCTACATTTAAGAACAGTTTTGTATCTCACTATTTAGCAACATTTATTTTACCTATTGTTCCTTTAGATTTTGCTGCTAGTAGGAATATCATCCACAAAATGTTACTCAATACTCAATACTCAAGCAAAAGGATTTAATGTAATGGAAAGTAAGAGAATAGTATAAGCACAGAATTACCCCTTCACTGGTTTTCTGCAAGTCTGAAGACGTGTTTCTTGTGTCATTGCCTGCATCTCCAGCCTCAGAGCCACTCTTATTTTCTTCCTCTTTGCAGTCCTTGTCATCTTCATCTGCTGGAGATTTCCGTGACTGCTTAGAGGATTTCTAAATGTTTAGACAGGTTAAAAAACAGAGTTAAAAGCTAAAATTCAAGTTAGAAAGCAAGAGAAATCCATCCAATGTGGCATCAAAAAGTCTCCTCCGTCATTGGGGCAATTCACTGCTTGAGAGGCTATCTTTGATGCAATGCAGTGCAGTAGAAAAAGCTAAGCTGGGAGTCGGGGGAAATGAGCTTTATACAGTCCTGAAATGTCTACTATCTAAATGACCTTGGGAGAGTCATTCAACCTTTCCTGGACTTAGTTTCATCATTTAGAAAATAAGTGACTGAACTAAATGATCTCTCAGGTCTCATATTAGCATTAAAATTCTCAGCCTGAAGCTCAGAACAGTTTGTGAATTTAGAATGCATTGCAAATATACAACAAGAACAGATAACCTTTTAAGTTAGCCACTGCCTCTGGTAGAGAATTTTTCCCTAAAGGGAAACAGAATATGACCATTTGAATTAAATCTCCTTTTGCGTTACATTAATGGAAAAAAATGGTATTCTCTTTTTGTGATTTCTAGTCGCCACTATGACAAAACTTCAAACTTTGACTGGTGATTAAGCACCAAAAGATACAATGTGAGAATGGCATTAGAAAAACTAATTGTTTAAAACTACTAATATAATGAACTTTAATCATTTCAACTACACCTGCTTAACAATCAAGGATCACACTGGTAGATGAGTGCAATTCTCTTGTCATCAAGTACTTGAAATCAGAGTAAAAGAAAATAAGAAATTGCTAAAGTCTGAATTTTTAATGGCTTTCCAGCAAGAGATGTTTAACTGAATAACCATGAATTCACCAATAAGTAGGTTCATACTAATATACCTTAAAGGAAAGAATATCACATAATATCTCTATAACATTTTTCTTTTAAGGATTTATAAATCCTCTCACTGTGTTGTTAGATAAAAGTGATTTAGTCCCTGAAATGGATCAGCAAATTGGTGCTTAGCCACACAACCAATAAAAAGCATGCAATTTCTGAAAAGTCTACTTGATAGATATGACACAAAATGCAACTGAACCAAAAGAAATACTGTTCACTTAAATTCTCTACAGGATTCCATTTTGCTTAACCAAATCTACTAATAAAGGCCAAAATGGAACTTATAATTTGGCTAAAATTGGGTGATTTTCACATTAGATAACAGACTTAAAGTATATATAAATATATTTATATATATATAATTTAACTATATATATATAGCTCTCTCTATATATACTTTAACTCTCTCTCTCTCTATATATAACTCTCTCTCTCTCTCTATATATATATATATATACTTTAACTCTCTATATATAATCAGAAATTTGAGTGTCCACATTTATTCACACTTAGATAATTTAGAAATTATTACAATAAATAAAAAGGAACATTTGCTTTCTATTCTCCTAAAAATAACAAAAAGATAATTTTAAAAAAATAGCAAATGCCTAATAGTGCCAAAGAGGGCCAGTCTGTAATAAAAGACCAAATGTGAGGAAAAAGTACATACAATAACCTTCCTAAAGGCATCTGGGGAAGCCAGAATGTTCAGAATATGAATCAAGGCTGGGGCATTATGATCATGTAACATGATCTTCTGTCCACATTACATGAGGAAAAAATGCTGATGACCTCTAGTCACCTTGGAGCCCAACTGAGGCAGATCAGCACTTCTCTCCTCATCCCACTCACAATGGAACAGGCTCCTACCATGTTCAGCTAGTTTTTTTAACCAATCCTTGACTTGACTGATGGAGGCTCTCCCAGTGAGGATGCTTCCTCTAGCAATCTAAAGCAGTAAACACTATGAGAGAGAGTTGGGGCACCAAGGGATGAAATGTCCTGCCCCAGTTCACATAGCTGGTGTGTTTCAGAGGCAGAATTTGAATGCAGGGCTTTCTGAGTCAGAGGCTGGTCCTCCATCTACTTTGCCACAATACCTGTTTAATCTGAATTAAGTTGAATAGGTGGAGAGTGGCTTTAATTTTATTAAGGTTATATCTGGTACAAATTACCAGTGACTAAAGTATCTGTTAAGACTGTGACATGGGATGGGAGATAAACAATTTCCCTCATTTAAATGTTCATTAAATACTTTATAGGGTAAATTATTTTCTGTAATTTATAAAAGATCAATATAGTTTCTAATATTTTTATTTATGGGTCAAGAATTTAAACATGTGTCTAATGCGGCATAATAGTAGAGTGGAGAGAATACTGGATTTGGGGTAGAGAAACACCTGAGTTTGAACACTTCTTCTAATTCTTCCTGGCTGTGTCACTCTTGAAAAGTCATTCAACCCTTCTGAAACTCAATTTCCTCATTTGTATACTGAGGATAATAACAGACTTCTCATCTTATTTGTGGTTATTGTCAGGAAAGTGTTAATGAAATACAACTTACCAGATGAGATAAGTTTAAATGACATTTTAGAAACTGAACAGTGCTTTAAAGTGGGATGGTAGTGTCTAAACTGGTTATCAAAGACAGGGAGGCTTTCATCTTATTTGGTTTATCATAATTGATTTATCACACAGGTATAATTGAATACTTAAACAGCTTGTTCTGTTTAAATTCTTAATTAAGCTTAAATTCTATTTGGTGCTTCATACATGAAGCTTAATGGCCATTATATATTTTAGAATTCTTAGTAAGAGCTTAAAAAAATAGAACTCTTAGTAAATGAGTAAAAGATTTCTTAGTAACTTCTGAGTTCATATATGATTCCTTCTACTAGTACCAACCCTAGGTTTCCTTGTTAGGGGCTGTCTTGCCAATAATAAAATGAAACTATGGTATTTAAGGTCATGCATACCTGCACTACACTTAATATGAATTAATGTGAACTAGAGAATACAATTAAGACATCACCAATACTATATGTGAGTAAATTAAGCCATATAAGTTATTCGAAATAAATACATATGTGGCTTTAGAAATTAAGTTCAGAGCTGAAGAAGATTTAAGCCTAAATGGAATCCAAGTCCCTTTGCAGAACAACAACAACAGTGGAAAGTGAAGACTGACAGGAAAAAAAAGCTAGATTTCTATTTTGCAAGTGACTACTTTCTCCCTACCCAAGGTTAACATAAGGTAGAATATAGGGGGAAATTCTGAATTTAAGCTCTACTACCTGATTGCCACTTTGAGCGTATTTAGTAGACTGACCAAAAAGAAAAAAGATACTATGGAAGAATGATAAATATTTAGTACTTATTTGTAAGAGATGTTTAAAACATAGTTAACTTATTATTACATAAGCACCGAATAGAATTTAAGCTTAATTAAGAATTTAAACAGAACAAGCTGTTTAAGTATTCAATTATACCTGTGTGATAAATCAGTTATGATAAACCAAATAAGATGAAAACCTCCCTGTCTTTGGCAATCAATTTAGACACTACCATCCTACTTTAAAGCACTGTTCAGTTTCTAAAATGTCATTTAAATTTATCTCATCTGGTAAGTAGTATTTCATTAAACTTTGAATTCTTATAGAAGGACCAATTCAGTCTCTTGTACTACAGCTAGAGTTCTAACTGCTGGTTGGCAGGGCCACATCTTAAGCATCTTTTGAATTCCCAAAAGAGAATGTACGTATAATCCAGGGCTATACATAGAGTAGGCACCCCGTAAACACCTGTTAGTGACTAAGTAGACCAAAAGGAACTGTGCTGTTTTATCATGCAATAATAATGAGAAAAGCTCCTTTGTAACCTTTGAAGTATACGATTTTTTCCGTTTTGAGCCAGCTTTTTCATTCTTTCTTTTGCCTTTTCCATCTTCTTCTACTCTATCACCTTCCTCCTCACTGCTGGCATCTGCAGTATTGCCTCCTTCCCCCTCTGTTTCTGAAGAGCTCTGTTGCTGAATTGCCTGAAAAATAATAAAAGATCAGCTAATGACATGGCACAAAGTACCACAAACACACATACTCACATAGAAAGGGTGATAAGAAATAGCTATACTTTAGGCATTTTACTTAGAAACAGCTTGGCTTATTCCTAAGGCTCTGGAGACAAAGGTCTGGCAGAAAGAATTTCTTCCAGTGGCCACTTAAACATCAATGATCAGATGAAGAAGCTTTAACCCTGAAGGGACCAATCAAGTTTTGATGATGGACATAGTCAGTCACCACATTAGGAGCACATTTACTGAAAATAGTTAGCTGGTCTTCTGGAGTACAGAGCTTGTGTTCCTAGTAGGTAATCAACCAATCAGCAGAAAGAGTATATATCTGCACAAGATCACTACAGTTAAAAGCTGAAACCAAGAGATGAGATATGAAGGAAAATAACATAAATTATTTACCTGGTATCCAGTAAACTTGACTCTGGGATTATTTTCTATTTCCCACAAGCCTTCATTAAATCCTTTTCTTTTGTTAGACTTTCCAAACTTATCTTTATATTCTTTATAAGGGAAAAGGTCTTTTGGCCCCAGAAACGCTCTGCAGAAAAGATACAGGAAATATAACTGTCTTTCCAAATGTAATACATCTAAAACATCAACAGCAACACAATCAAGCCATTTTCACTTAAATAATCCAGTGTACACACTAATTTAAAAAAATACTTGTCAGGTAAGTAACAAGTATATTTTAAGAAACAAGTGCCCTAATTAAGGTAATTCATCAAAAAAGTAAGCACTACAGAAAATAGTCCTTATCATTTCTTAACACCATCCTCACCCCTCACAGCCTAGCACAGTACTTTGTATACAAAGGTTGCTTAATAAATAGATGTTGAAAGAATGGATGGCTGGTTCTAGTTTCAGACCAATTTTTTTTATTTTTCATCCACTTAAGATTTACCGTAGCATGGCAAAATAGGTAGAGTACTAGCCTTGGAGCCAGAAGACATGTGAGTTCAGCTTACCTTCAGACATTTTCAGGCTCTGTGGCTCCAGATAAGTCATTCAACCCTTCGGTGTTCTAGGCAATTCAATAAGCTATGACATATAGAGAAGGGCTGACTTGCATTGGTAGAATTTCCTTATCTGGAAGTTCCCTACATCAGTGAAATCAAAAGTCCCTATCCCCAAGACTTATTTAATGAATGTTTTAAGGCCCATTGATTCTTATCATACTGCCAAAATTTATAAAATAGAGAGTAATATAGTAATAGCAACACTAGATACAAAATGCAGTATTACACTAAAAATCAACTATTATTAATTCATTATCCCCTAGAAAAATTTCTAGAAACTGAAAAACATTGATCTTAAAAAATCAAAATGCTACTGAATAAACAGTAATAAGTTCTATTATATACATTAAAAATCAATCATTAGCTAACATCATATGGTCTCCTCACTAACAACTCATCGTCTCTTAATCAGTCACGGAGTCTCTAAGTTGGAGGAAAATTTAAAAACCATAGGATCAGAGAATTTAGGGTTATAAGAAACCTTAGAAATAATTTTCTTTCTGTAAAGTTACACATTTTACAGATAAGGAAACTGAGGTCCAGAAAGATTCACATTGTCCAACTTCCCATCCAACAAAGAAATTATTTTGACAGCAACCATCATTAGCCCTGGAAATCCCATCTCAGAAGTACTCTCTGTACCTGGAGTCCTTCCTTCTGATTGGACAGGCTCTTCCCAGGGCTTCCAAGTAACAGGGGCATCCAGACTGGTCACCTCTTCCCTTTCTACTAAGCTGCACTGTTCTAATCTTTTCCAGCCCCTGGTATCTTCCTGGTGACTTGTTTTTATGTCATTTCTCCGTACCCCTTTTCTACTTCCTTGTGTTTTTGCCTTCCCCATTGAAATATAACCTCCTGGAAGACAGGGCCTGTCTTAATTTTGCTTGTATTTATCTTCCCAGTGCTTAGCACAGCGCCTGGTAAAGAGTAAGTACTTCACAAATGCTTGTTGACTTGAAACTGGTTGGTAGAAAGTTCTTTCTTATACTGAACAAAAACCTACTTCTGTCACTGGTTCATTTACATTCTGGAGCAATATTAAATACATTTTAATTCTCTTTACATATTTTTTCTCTTTAAATATTTAAAGACTGTTATCACATTTCCCCTAAGTGTTCCTTCCTCTAGGCTAAATATTTTCAGTTCCTTCCACCTTCCTTCAATACAACAGTCGGTAGACTGTTAGAGAACAACCTGTAATCTCCACTTTGTCAAGGTTCCTCTAACAAGTAGTGCCCATTACTGGACATGATATTCCAGGTAGCATGTAAAACTATATAATGGGAACATTAGTTTCTATAATCTAGATATGATACTTCTAATATCATCTAAGAGTTAGCCTTTTTTTAGCAGCTATAGCAAAAAGAATTTAATGAATGCCCCTTAAAAAGAGCTTTGAGAGGTGCGATTAGAGAGGCAGAAGAAATAAAAGACATCATACATCCTTGTGCTTAAAGGAGTTTAAAATCTAGTTTCTAGGGAAAATAAGACAAACAAATATGTAACAATTGGAGCAAAATTCAAAAATTTTATTATATTTAAAGACTTAATTGGATGGTACAGTTTATGATTATCATAGAAACTCGAGGGTAGGGAACAGATAAATGTGTCCCAGAGTAGTTAACAGATGCTTCATTAAGGAAATGGAACTTAAATGGGCCTTGAAAAATATATAGAATTTCCTTTGGGCCAGGAATACCCCTACGATGTAGTTAATCCCAAGATAAAGGGGAAGTTCCCAAAATATTTAAAGAAATACTCTTTGTGGCAGCAAGAAAATGGAAACAGAGTGAATACCTATGGCATATGAATAATAGAATATTATTATTCCATAAAGAATTACAATTATGAAGAATTCAGAGAAATTTGTGGTCATAAATATATTGTACTTACTTTATATTTATTTGTATATATACTCTTTTTATTCTGTATGTGTGTGTGTGTATGTATTTGCTATCTACCTCAATCGATTGTAAGTTCCTTGCCTGAAGAGACTGTTTCATTCTTTGTATTTGTATCCATAAAACCAAACTCATAGTAGGCATTTAATACATGCTCATTCATTGATTGATATTTATATAAAGCAATACATAACAAAGTAAGAAGAAACATGAGAATATCAATGAACACAATGATGGTAAATAACACTCAAAGATATCTCAACACAGATTAGTGCCAAAGACCAGACAACTGATGAAACCAACCCTCCTCTTCTTTTGTAAAGAGGGGACCTCTCCCTGTAGTTGACTACAGTACCCAACGAGGCATGTGTTATTCAATAGGTTAAAGGTGTCACTTTTGTTTTGCTTAACTGTTCTTGGCACTACACTAGTTCTCCTCTACATCCCCAACAAATGGCACATGAAACACCAAGGGGATAGGAACACATATCATGTGTCACAAAAACAAAACGGCTTTTTAAATCGGTCAATAAACATTTAGTAAGCATCAACTCTGTGCCAAGCACTGTGCTAAGTATACAAAGAAAGGTAAAAAGAGTCCCTGTTCTCAAGGAACTCACAGTCTAATCAAAAGCACCAAGGCTAACATTGCTAGGGAAGAAAATTTAAATTAAAAAAGGCATTTCAGAGGAAGAATTTAAGGTATTTGAGTGGGTATTCTGCAAGTTCAGAAGGAGTCAAACAGTGTGATATGCCAGCCAAAAAAGCTACGCAATCTTAGACTGCATTGAGAGGCAGAGTGTCATTGTACCAGGGAGGTGAGCATCATTGTACTCTGCTGTGTTCAAACTATCCTTGAAGTATTATGTTTAGTTCTGGAAACCACATTTTTGAAGAACACTGATAAACTGGAGAACAGAAGGGTGATGGGGTCTTGAAATTGTGGCATATTAGAATAAGTAAAATAACTGATGTCTATCCTAGAGCAGGGAAGACATGACAGCTATCTTCAAATCTCTTTGCCATGGGCAAAAGGGATTTGACTTCATAAGATCATAAATTTAGAAGGACCTCCAGAAGCCTTCTAGTCCTGCTCCCTTATTTTACAGTGGAAGAAACTAAGGCTCAGGGAGGTTAATTAGCTTGCTCGTCACACAGGTAGTATCAAAGGCAGGATTTAAACCCAGGTCTTCGACTCCATACCCAGTGTTTCTTCACTCCCTGGCCCACGAAAACAATAGGAGCAGTAAGAGTAGGTTTCAGAGAGGGGAATTTAGGCTTTTTCAAAGGAAAAACTCCCTAACAATTAGAAGTATTCTAACATGGAATGGAACGTTTTGTGAGATGATGGGTTCCCTCACTCTCTCAGGATCTTAAGAAAAGACTCAATGACTACTTGTTGGGTTTGTTATAGGGTAGAGTATCGTTCAGATTTGTATTGGACCAGGTGGGCACTGTGGAGTCGTCTAACTCAGAGGTCCTTTGATTCTACGGACTGTACCACCTAGATCTGATAAATCAAACTCTCTCTAGATATGGATCCCCTCCCCCAAATTAGGAAATAGATGGGATACTAAAGTCAGAATGATCTGGATTCAAACTCTGCCTTGGACACTTGTTAGTTATATAACCCTAGACAGCTCACTTGCCTTCTTTGACTTGCATTTCATCTAAAAAGAGAGGATATTGGACTCAAAGATCTTTTGCAACTCTACATCTATAATCCTGTCTTTTCTCTCCTAGAATATTAGCTCCTTGATGGTAAAAACCACTGACTTTTAAAAAATCCTTTACAATACCTAGCACTTAAATCTTTGTTGAATAAATGGGCTGAAATCTGTATGAAAGGCACAATACTGAAAGCTCATGGACCTGTGCAGAGGATTCCTCTGTAAAGGGATCACACATTTAATTAATAAGTTGATGTTCATTTAAATGTAAAGTGTCTTGCTTTAGGAGTAGTCTCAGAAAAGCCTTACATAAAGTTACATTGATAAACTGGGGAGAGCCTTCTGAACAGTGACTGGGATGGGGAACTTGCCTTGCAATTGCAATCACATCTTAGGATGGGCAAAAGAACTGAGGATGGCTGGACATTTTAACAATCTGACTGTGCTGAATAAGAATGTCAGTTTCCATCCTTTGCCTCATCTGTTGCTACTACTGTGCTCTTTACTGCTTGGGGCTGCTTTGGGTTCCACCTAATTGCTTATTGTCTTGAACCCTGCTAACTAACTATGGACCATCTGAGCTCGCTTTTGCCTAATATGTTATAAATTCTACTTCAGCCCTTATGACATCTGGTTACTCTCCCTTGGAGAGATTAGGGAGTTAATGCTGAAGAGTAACTGGAAATAGTTTTATGAGGGTGAGATCCAGAAAATACCCTCTCATCCTATTCCCAACTCATTCTCTTTCACCAAGTCTTCATATACTACCACTCACCTATCTCCTCATCCAGTCTCTCATTTCTACTAGTCCCCATACCTTCGCTTACCTATCATAGTTATCTCTTGATTGGGATCTTTGTTCAAGGAGCCATCCTTGGTATATGACAAATCTAGGGAAACTTCCCTGAGGCTCGGTGTCCTTGGAAGTCCTCTATTATGACAGAGATTAAATATAGCAGGCCAGATAAACTATAGGGAATCAGTGATAGGGGGAGAAGGTGGTATGGACAAATGGATAGAATGAGGTGAGGTACCCAATCAACATGTAAAAAGTGGGGGAAGGCATGAGAGCTGCCCATTTGGTAATAACATCCCTTTCCTTTCTTCTGTACATACTCTTCAGGCTGACCACTACTCCTCTATTACATCTCTTCCCTCAAAAAATCTTTTAAAACTTACCTTCTGCACTCATTTTAACAAGGTTTCATTTGGGGCAGCTGGAAGGCCCAGTGGATAAAGTGCTGGGCCTGCAGTCAGGAAGACCTGAGTTCAAATCTGGCCTCAGCTTCTTACTAGCTCTGTGACCCCAGGCAACACAATTAGCCTCTGTTTGCCTCAGTTTTCTCATCCATAAAACAGGGATTAATAAGAGCACCTACCTCCCAGGGTTGTGGTGAGGATCACATGAGAAAATAATTGTGACGTGCTTAGCATGCCACTTGGTACGAAGTAGGTTATAAAAATGGTAAGGAGAAGGAAACAGAGAGTGACTTGCCCCATGTTTTATCTCCCATCCAAGAGTTTATCTATATCTATTTGTTTGTTGTATCTCTCTAAATGTCCACATATGTGCACATGAACCTATGTATATATTAGAGGTCATTTCCCAACATATGTTACATACAATACAGACCTGTAAGCTATCTCTGAATTCCTAGACATCATTGTGTCTAATCAAGTGCTTATCAGCAAAGGCTTTGTAGAAAGTGGAATGAAAAGGTCAGCATCTCCTTAAAAGGACAAAAATCACCAATGCAGCACAAAGCTCCTAACCAAAATGAGGTTTTACAAAGCAGTGGCAATATCTGAAGGGGCTATGTGATTCTCAGAAATGAACTTATCAAAGGTCTCATATTTAGATTCTCAAAGACTTCTTTTATCATCCTTATCCTCCAACTCTTCTGGGCCTTATATAGGGAGATAAAATCAACAAGATTCTGGATCCTAGCCAATCCAGCAGCACTAAAGCAATGCTCATCGCAGTACAGCTCCATGGCATTTGACCTATATAGGGAATGGATCTGCTCAAAGAGCTTTCCTATGCTGAACTGAAATTGGGGTAACCATAAATGGAGGCAGAAGAAATGTTTCAAGGATGTGCTGAAAAGCAAAGTGGTCTAGCAGTGTACATTTGGGAAGCAAAAGCAGCAAAGAGTCCAGCTCTCTGAGCAGCATGTGAGTATGGGGCAATTACATTTCAGGAAAAAGTTCAAGTCACCTTTGAGTCTAAGAAGCAAAATTCAAACAATGAGCTGTGTAAGCAGGGGATGCTGGGGAGGGCTAAACGTTGTATGTGCTTAAAAAAAGATGTGATAATTTCTGGCACATGTGGCCAGGATTTCTAATAAAAAGCATTGTTTGCTACTAAATTTGGATGCAGAGGGATTCCTGATATACTTAATTCATTCTTAATGGAGGCAAAAACTTTACTTCCTATTCTGGATAATGGAGCAGGTTCAGATTTAGCAAGGAAAGTGACATGCTTTGTTAGGACATCATTTCCTATCTAATGCCCTCTTAAAAGGTTGAACTAGATGACCTCAAAGACCTCTTTCAGCTCCAAAATTCTATGATTCTATTGTGTTAAGGGAAGGGTGAGGTGAGGAATGAATATCAACAGTTGACATTTACTGAGCACTTTAAAGTTTACAAGATGCTTCCTGTGCAGTATTTCATTTGATTATCACAATTCTGTGAGGTAAGCATTTCAGGCAAAATGCTCTAGGATAATTTTGTTAGTGTGTGAAAGAGGAAGCTGTGATAGAGAAACAGTTTGAAATTTCTAATGAGATTTCTGAAAAAGAATCTTAAGTAGTCCTTTGTACACCCAAAAGCCCACCATTAGCAACTGTGTTCAAAGCTGTCATATCCTTGAGGGTCTCCCAGGCAAAGGGTGAGATGGAACCTAGGATATATGTTTCCTTCCAGAAGGATCACAGAGCACTAGCCTCAGGTATACAAGGTCTGGGAAAGGTTTTCTTCTCTCAAGACAAGAATTAAGAATGTGCCACAGTGGTAGACTCATAAAGCCAATTATGAAGCTAAACTTCATAATTCACCCCTGATCCCATTTATTATTTTCACTCCCTGATTTTCCTATAGTTATAAGCAGTTAAACAGCAACCAAACCCTTAGAAAAATTTATAAAGGACTAATTGCTTGTTCTAGAGATGGAAGAGCAGATGCTAAGAGATTGTGTCTTATCCTGGGCCAGGAAAAAGAGAAACTCCTTTAGGAGAATGGGATAATTTTACCCCAGAGAAGTAGACTGGCTGACCCCCGTCTTCAGGGTTTGAAGAAACGACAAGGGAGCTATCTAGAATCCATGACAGGCCCGGAGGTACCCGTAAGATGGTTGTACACTGGCAGAAGGTCCCCATGTTACTGCCAATATCTAGCTGAAAAAGTAATGCCATTCAATACCAAAGACATTCACGTCTTAAGACTGAGATGTTTATCATTTCAAATGTCTACTCTGATGAAAAGGCATTGTTTTTTGTTTTGATCAAACTGATTTTGACAGTATGTTAAGCTGTAGTTCCTTCGTCAACAATAATATACAGATTAAAAACAAAAATTGTAATCTGATAAAATACTCATTTTTAAAGAATATGGCATTTTTGCTGACTTACGTTTCATGGGTGCCAAAAAAGAAGATTGGGTACTTATTTGCTGGAGGCTTCACAGCTCCCTCTGGGAGTTCATCAATCTGTGGAGGATAAAATTACACAGGGCTGTTATCCAACATTCGGATGGATAAATCAGGTAAATCAGGTGAATCTCATAAAGGGATGGCTACAGTTGACAAGCACTGCTCTTTCTGTAACCCATTTCAAAGCACAGTGACTGTTCTACTGCTCATGGACTCTGAGATTTTGCTGTTGTTGTCATTTAATTATATGTCACAGGAAGAATAACAGGTCACTGCACTGAGAAGCTGAAATACAATGTCGCTATTTGATTCGAAGTCACACTTTTGAAATTTCAAATTAGATATTGTCATCAAGATAGATCACTTAGCATATCCAGCTCAACGATTCTTAAACTTTTCAAATGCCACCATTCACTCTCTCAGGTTCTGTATCTACTCTATAAATAACCCTCAAGCATTTAATTAAGCCTCTTTCTCAAACAAGTATTTTAAAGAGGTGTTAATAAATAAATTATTTTTAAAATTCACTAATTCAGAATAAAGGAGAAGAGAGTTTGAATAAATGAAAATAGTAATTTAGAATATTTGCAAAGAATTATAATTTTAATACTTTCAATTGCATTGCTATCATCAGTCCCAAACCCAGCATGGCATAGCAGAGACAGAGCTGTCATTGGAATCATGAAGGAGACCTAGATTCAAATCCTACCTCTGCCACTCTGGCTGGGTCACCCTCTCAGCTAACTCTCTAAAGCTGTAAGTTAGACAACACTTATTGATATTCATTGATAGATGTAAGGAAATCCAAAACAGATGTTCCCTACATCAATGAAATCACATATCTGAACTAACTTCCCTGTCAAATCCCAAAACTCAACACAACAAAATATTGTCAATGGTCCTGCATAATCTGTGTTACTGAGTAGATAAGAAACATACTTGTATATAGTAGATTCTCTTATGCAACCAATGGTAGAGCTGTTAATGAAATGCTTAAAATACTTTGCTTTCTTTAGTAGGTTATGTGACCACATAAGATCTATTTTGCTTACAAACTCCTTTTTTCACAGATGACAGAAAGATGACCTTGGGCAAGTTACCTCATTTCTCTAGGTCTCATTTTCCTTGCCCATAAAATGAAGGTGTTAAACTGATATCCTCTAAGGTGTCTTCCAGTTCTCAATCTATGATCTCATATTTTGGTTAATATAAGGGGGGTTTTTCATAAGGTAGGAAACAAAATATCTTCAGTCAAAATAAGATGTTTCCTACCTATTCAGATTATAAGGTAGACCTAAATAAACTAGGTCTATTCTGCCTAAAATTGGAGTCTGATTATTTTATTAAATTCATGCTACCTAACTTCAGCTAGATCTTCATTTAATAACCCTTCTATTACTCCATGATTGATTGTCATCCTTTCCTAATGATACTGCAACTATCCTCTCTCCTGTTACCCCTTCTTCCAATAACTGTTTCTTAGGTGACCTTGACTTGAGCTTTCATCCTAGGTTTCTCCTCCACTCTGTAGCCAAACTCTTGGAAAAGAGTTATTTATATTCCTCCAGTTCCACTCTTCTCACTTTTCAGACCCTGCACGTCCTCTCTTTGACATTTAAAGCCCTTGCAATCTGGCTTCTAACTTCATCTCTTAACTGAAACTGCTCTCTCTAAGGTTAAGAAAATTCTCTTAATTGCCCCATTCAAACAGCTTCCTCTTAGTGCTCATCCTTCTTAAGCCTGTTAAAGAATCTGACACTTACTTCTCAATATTCATCTTCCTGAGTTCATGTAACACTTTTCTCCTCATTCTTTTGGAATCTTTCTCTTCCTAAATGCTAACTAAACTCAAATCTCACTTCCTTCACAAAGTCTATCCTGATCTCTGATTGCTAGCGCCCTCTTCCCCACCAAAATTATTTTGCATTTCTTTATTTGTGTTTATGCTATTAATTTCAACAGAGAATGAAAACTCCTTGAGGGCAGAGATTGTTTTGGTTTCCCTTTTCTGTCCCCAGCACCTGGCACATGGTGAACACTTAGTAAAGTGCCTGACTGATTTACTGAGAAAATTGAAGTCATTCACTATGAACTCTTTCATCTTCCTTACCACACACCTCAAAATTCTCCTCTATTTACCTCCATATTTTCTTTTTTTCTTTACTCTGGTCTCTAAAGAAGAGAAATCCTTTCTCCTTGTCAAGGCCAACCCCTTTCAACTGTGCCCTTGATCCTATCCTTTGTCATCTCTGACAGGAACTTGATCCGGTAACTATTATCTTCCTCTACACTGATCATCATTTTCCTCTTTCAGTGGCAATCTCCTCCTTTCTACTGGCTCCTTCTTTGCTATCTATACATATATACATATCTGCTCCATCTTTTAAAAACCCTTTTTCTTCAGCTTGCATTTCCTTCAAGCTTTCTTCTTATATCTTACTTATCTTGCTATTTTTCTGCCACATTCACAGAAAGAGTTGTCTTTTTTTGCCTTCACCTCTTCACCAGACATTTATTTCTCAAACCCTCACAGCTAGGATTTTTTTTCTCACTACTCCACTGAAACTGTTTTCTTCAACGTAAACTAATGATTTCTTATCGCTAAATTCAATGGTCTTTTCTCAGGTCTCATTTTCCTTTACTTCTCTGCAGCTTTTGACAAGCCCCTCAGCCTGGATTCTCTCTCCTTCTTTAGCATCTATAATATCTTTCTTTTTTCTCCTCCTTGCTACTGCATCACTCATTCCTTTTCAGTCTTTGCTGGTTCATCATTGATTCCTACTCCATAAGCAAGGCTATCCTTCAAGGGACCATCCTGGTCTCTCTTCTCTTCTCAATCTCTGCATCCTTAGGAATCTTATTAGCTCCTATAGATTTATCATGACTGCTTGACTCACTGTTATTTGGGTTCTGTATCTTTAGCACCGACTACTTTGTATGGCACATGTTAGTAGATGTTTAATAATTGCTTGTGGCATTGAACTGAATCTCTACACATATAATTACACACTATACACACACACAAACCCACACATACATATCACACAACAGATCTCTAACCATAATCTCTCTACTGGAGTGTATTCCTGCTATAAATCTCGACCTGGATGTTCTGTTGGTATATTTAACATGTCCTTCAGAAGGGAAGCAGCATGATACAGTGGAAAGAGCACAAGCTCTGGCATCAGAGTACCTTGGTTCAAAACCCACCTTTGATGTTTATTACCTGTGTGATCATGGATAACTCGCTTAACCTCCCTGATTCTTGGTTTCCTCACATGTAAAATGAGGGACTGATCTTAATGACCTCTAAGGCCCCTTCCAGCTCTAAGTGCTTAGGACCTTGTCCAAAGAGAATTGATCATATTACTTCCCCAAACCACTCCTTCTCCAAAGTGCCACCTTTATGTTACAGCTTTACAATTACCCAGGTTTGTAAGCTTAGAGTCATCTTTGATTTTTCATTTTCCTTCATCCCCAAACCCAATCAATGTTTAAGTAATATTGAGTCTATCCCTATTACATCTCTTCCCATTCATTTGCTTCTCCCTTCCTTCCATTCATACAACCACCACTTAAATTCCAGTCCTCATTATCTTTTTGCCAGGACTATTTTAATATTGACCTATTTGATATCCCTGCTTCTACTCCTTCCTTCTACCTTAACTGGTGAAGTTTGCCATAACCAGTCTGAGCCAACTCACCTTACTTCCTGCTGTTCTCACACCCATATCATTTCCATTAGCCTTTTTCATCTTCTAGCTCTGGGAATAGGAATGAAGTTAATTTTGCCATTCCTGGAAAGGATATATCGATCAATTGCGCTATGGCTCCAGTCACCATCCCTGTAACTTCACAGTCCAAAACACTCCTCCTTTATCACCAGTCTTATATATATATATATATATATATATATATATATATATATATATATATATATATATATATATATATATATATATATATATATATATATATATATATATATATATATATATTGTCTTCCTTTTTAGAACGTAAGTTTCTTGATGTCGGAGATAATTTTGCTCTTTATTCTTACAAAATTACTTTGTATCTGTATCCCTAGTACTTACCATAGTGCCTGACATTTAGTAAGTGCTTAAAGAATGATTTTTCATCCAGTCAGTCATCTCCCAAAATATTCTTTGTAAGGCATAGGCTTGATCGTGTCATTATTTTCCTGCTCAAAAATGTTTAATGGTTTCTATTGCCTCTAGGATAAAATACAAATTCCTTAGTCTTGGTCTATTGTTTTACCCTGAACCCTAATGAGCAGCAGCTATGATACGAGTTGGTGGGGGAAAGTGCAGTAATACAGCAAATTTCCACTCAGGGGACCCAAAATTTTGGATCATAAATCATACCTTTAGAGTTAAAAGAGATTTTAGAGGTCACTGGGTTCAACCTCCTCATTTTACAGATAAGGAAAGTAAGACTAGGAGAAGTTCAGTGACTTGCCCAAGACCACATAGTCTATAAGAATGTTAAGCAACATTTGAACTCAAGTCCTCCTGAATTTCAAACCAGTACTCTATCCATCATACAACCTAGTTGCCTCTTAGGGGATCCAATATCTTATAGAGACATACATAAAGTAGTCCAGTCAAAGGTAAGTGCAACAGTAACTGAGTTAAAAGTTAAAGCTGAATCCCACAGCCAACACTTAATCATCCAGGTAATCATTTGATTTATAGATTATATAGATATATATATTTATAATATATATTAATTAATATAATATATAGATATATAAAATATATATATATAAATATATATTTATAATATATAATATATATAGATATATATCTATATATATAGATTATAGATTATATATAGATTTGTTTTTCCTCTTGCCTACTTCCTTACCCCTTTGAAAATTTATCCATGTTAGCACCCCCACTGAAGTGCGTATAGAGGCAAGTTGGGGGCAGCTAGCTGGAACAGTGGACAGAGTGCTAGCTCTCAAGTCATGAAGACTCATCTCCCTGTATTCAAATGTAGCCTGATACTATACTAGTTGTGTAACCCTGGGGAAGTCACGTAACTGTTTGCCTCAATTTTTCATCTGTAAAATGAGCTGGAGAAGGAAATGGCAAACCACTGCAATATCTCAGTCAACAAAACATCAAATGGGTCATGATGAGTCGTCACAAAGAGTGGAGATAAAAATTTAAACTCATCTATTTTGGTATTTGTGAGAGGGGGCTGTAAAAATGTTTGAGCAGGAGTTTGAAATCAATGGCTAAAATACTGGAATCTCTCTTCAGTCAATTACTCATGATGACTTCCCATTGCTATGGATAATAAGCACTTGACTCTTCAGATAACGATATAGTCTTCATGTTTCTTAAAAGGCTACTTCTACCAAGAATATAATTCTTCAAAATTAGAAATCAGCATGCTAGCTAGTAACTTCGTGCTTATTTAGAGCCTATAAAAGAACAGGGCTCAATACTAAGTGTTTATAGGATGCTTTAAAGTTTAGATTCATACTAGTTAGACAATGCCTGCACCAATCTTCTTACTCTACTGATAAAGGAAACAAATGTTAAATGGCAAGATGAAATCTACACTAAAAAACACTACACAGAAAGTTTTCTGGACAAAGCATTCTGAGTAATTTGAAGTAAACACTAATTCCACCTTGAAGTGATTTCTGCATAAAAGAAAAAGGCCCCAAATTTCTGATTTTGTTATTTGCAATTACTTTACTGACATTTGCCTAACCAATAATAATTTTTAAACAATAATGATAAATGAGGTCATAACAGTTGTGTCACTTATGGTTTTAACTAGACATTTTACCTTAACATATTTTACTGTGTTTTCTATTTACTATGTCAAAACACTGGCTTCAAAGTATTGTCATCAGAATGGGAATCCCTGCTAAACCTATTATAAACTCAAAGTAGCATTTGAGCAAATGATGCTATTATTAAACTTTGTGATCACCTCAGTTTCTTGTTGGAGCCATAAAATAAACTAATGTGGAATAAGAAAATGGATATTTATGAAATTTCCCATGGAAAAATCCATGTCCTATGCTGCAGAGATGGCATGCTTTCTAACTAATTTTATATCACAATAAATACATTAAATTTTGAGGTAGCTCTGTGGAGATGAAAAGATACAAAGATATATTCTATCATACAGGTCTTGGGCTATACTAAATAATTTGCCTCCCTAGCTTGAATAAAAATGAAGATCCCACAAATGAAAATTAGGTCCACCACAAATTTATGTTATCTAATTTCAAATGGGCTCTCACTGCTATACAGATATGCTTTCATTCTTCCATGACTGATGATCCCACTCTCCACAACCATTCCAGACCTTCTCTTTCAAATCCCCTTAAACTATCCTTTCCTTGCCCTGTCTTGCAGAGTCAACTAGGTGGCTCAGTGGGTCGAGTACTGGACCTGCAGTCAAGAAGACCTGGGTTTAAATCCAGCCTCAAACATTTATTATCCGTATGATCTTAGACAAACTACTTAAGTCCCAGGGTTGTTGTTAGAATAAAATGAGGTAATTTATGTAAAGTACTTTGCAAACCTTTGCAAATTCTAGAAAAATATTAGCATATCACTTCCTATGAAAATACAGACCAATCATCTCTTCAACTGCATGCCTGAAAACCCTTTTATATTAGACTTATTCCCCAACTGATAAAGTCAAAGGATACAAAGAGTCAGTTTTCTGAAGAAAAATCAAAGCTAGCAAGTCATATGAAAAAATCCTCTAAATCACTAATAATTAGAGAAATGTAAATTAAAACTCTGAGATACCATCTCATACCCATCAGTTTGTCTAGCATGACAGAAAAGGAAAATGACAAATGTTTGAGGGAATACAGGAAAAGAACTAGTCCAACCATTCTAAAGAAGAATTTGGAACTATGCCCAAAAGGTAATAAAACTGAGTATAATGTCTGACTTTGCAATACTGCTACTACATTTTCTCCCAAAGAAATCAAATAAAAAGGAAAAGGACCCATATTTACCATATTTGCAGAAATACTTATAGCAGCTTTTTGTGATGGCAAAGAGTTGGAAATTAAGGAAATATCCAGGAATTGGGGAGTAGCTGAACAGATTACAGTTTATGATTGTGATGGAATATGGTTGTACTGTAGGAAATGATGGAGATAGTTTCAGAAAAACCTAGATAAGGCTTACATAAACTGATACAAAGTGAAATGAGCAGCATCAGAACAATGTATATAGTAACAGCAATACTATAATAATAACCAACAGTGAAAGACTTGGCAACAATGAAATAATCAAATCATCCTATAGCATCTATTCAGTGATCCACAACAATTTCAATGGACTCATGCTTAAAAGAGCTACCTCCCTCTAGATGGACTCTGAGTGAAAACTGAATATCACTATTTTCTCTTTATTAATTTTTCTAGCTTCTTTCCCACAACATAGCCAATGTGAAAATGTTTTGCATGACTTTATATATATACATATAACATGTAATAAATATCATATTTTTTTGTCTCCTCAGTGGATGGGAGCAGGGATGAAGGAAAAGACATAATTTGGAACTGAAAACAAAAATTTCAAAAAATGTAAACCCAATAACAACAACAAAACCCCTTTCATATTGTTTTCCTTCTTTCCTCCTTTGCCCCAAGCAGAGATGGCTCCTCTTCTTACTTCAAGATCCATCAGTTATGAAGTCTTGTCAATTCTACATCCATAACTTTTCTCCCATGGGTCCCCTTTTCTTCACTCACAAATCCTACCATCCCAGTTCACAGCCTTGTCATCTTTTGTCTGGACTACTGTACTAGCTCACTAGCCTCCTCATGATCTTACTGCTTCCATTCTCTTCCCTTTCCAATTAATCCTTCACACAGCTGCAAAAACTATCCTGAAGTCTGATCATACCACTTCCCTCCTCAAATATTGAGTGGCTCCCTATTGCCTCTGATATAAAACGCAAACTCCTCATCTTAGCATTTAAAAGTCTCCGCAATCTGGCTCACACTGGCCTTTCCAAATTAATTTCATATCATTCTCTTTTGCATTCGACACTGTAGCCTACTCGTTGTTCCCCAATCATACCATGGCACTTCCTGCTTCCATGTATTTTGCATGGGTTCTTCCCCATGCTTTGAATGTATTTCCTGTTCATCTCCACCTTTTAAATCCCTAGCCTCCTTCAAAGTCCAGCTCAAATTCTACCTTTGTAAGTAGGCCTTTCCATTCCCTTTTCCATTCCATTAGTGTTCTTCTCCCTCCTGAAATTATTTTGTATTTACTTAAAAATGTACATTTTATATTTCTACGTAAATCCCATGGAGACAGAACTGCTTTTGTATTCCCTGAGTCTTGTGTATAATAAAATACTCACTGAGTTGAACTGAGAAATGTAAGCTTTTTGAAAAGGATTCTATAAGAGGAATGTGGACCAAAGAAAAGAGAAGAAAAGGGAAGAAAAGTTATTTAATGAAAGGAAAAGATGAACTTTAATTAAAGGGAAGTGACAGGAAGAAAAGAATAATGACCAAAAACCCAATCAAAGTACACAATTTGCAGGTTGATAAAAATTCTGAATTACTATTATGTTTTTCTAACTTTGGTAAAAAATTACTCTAATTTTGCATGGCTCATTTCATCTGAATTCTTCATCTCTTCCACCTTATTAAGCAAGGAAAGTGGAAATATAGACAATAAAATGGGTAAAATGATTGATTTAAAATTTTTATTTCAATTTCTGTATCTAGGTTTTTAGCTAAAAAAATCAATCCCATACAAAGAGAGTTTTGATTTAAGACATTAAAATGTAAAGAAATCATCATAAAACACAATTAATTATAATTTACAGAGGCACATATTTAAGTAATCTCCTAAGTAAATGCTAAAAGGTCATGGAGAAAACTACCTTATATAAGGTTCCTTTATGAATTATATGGATTAAAAAAATTAGTAGACAAAATTTTAATGAATTTTTTTCTTTTTACTAAACCTCATATCTGGACTACGTTAATTTAAAGAAATTTAAAGCTCAAAGACTATATCACAAATTAGGCATTAGAATTTCTAAATATCATTTGAGATATTATATTCAAGTAAACTTTTTAAAAATAAGTTTTGCTATGGAACTTGCTAATATTCTTATCAGAAAACACTTGGATTAATCCTTAATTGCTAAAGGTGAAATATGGACAATGCCACAGGAGCTTGGCCATAATTTTTCTTTAACCAGCCAAAACACAGTAAATTTCTGAGCCAAAGCACAGTAAATTTCTGAGCTAACTGTAGATATTTATGAAATAGGTTTACCACCAAGATTTTTAAAGAAAAACTGTCAGTTCTCTTGCAGGCAGAGTTATAGAAAGAGCTAGACTTGAACTCATAATCCCTGAGTTAAAACTCCTGATTTGCTAGGTATGTCATTTAATCTCTGAAGGCCTCAATTTCCTCATCTGTAAAATAAGGTGGTTGGACTAGAAGGCCTCTAAAGTCCCAATTACTTTTAGAATGATAATTCAGTTTTTACCAGAAGTACTTATCTTCTGAAGGAGTATAAAAATTTTTTTTTACTCTGGACTATTACATTCTAAATTGGGATGTTGCCTAACATTTAAAATAACATAAAGATTATATTTTTCTGTTTAAGAATTTTCTTAAAAATAGAGAAGCAACAATAAGTCACATCGCCTAGTTTAAAATTTCTCCCTGACTTCATTTAACCTGTTATATTTTTGTTCAAAGACTTTATTTTATATTTATTATTAAAAGTTACCCTGAACTTAAATAAGTACATTCTATATGCCCCAGTCAGCTTCATCCTCCCAAAATACTATGTTCTTCTTATCACTCCCCTACACAAAAATCTCTTTGAAAGGAACAGTGCACATAAAAACTAGAAAATACTATAGATTAAGCTGTACTTCAGCTTTTTGGAAGGCAATTTTTCTGGGGAAAATATATTTGGGCCAATATACTACAGTGGAAGCAGCAATGTATAATGGAGTAGGGGCAACTAGATGGTAAAGTGGATAGAACACTGACTTTGGAGTCAAGAGGACCTGAGTTCAAATATGGCGTCAGATACTTACTAGCTTTGTGACCCTGGGCAAGTCACTTAACCCTAATTGCCTACAAAAAGAATGTATCACAGAGTGAGTACTTTATTTGAACCTGGAGGACTTGGGTTTGAGGTCTACTTTTGATCCTTACTAACTGCATAAGCATGAGTAAATTATTTTACTTTCCTTAGCTTCAATGTTTTAAAAATTCTATATAATGGGGATGCTAATATACAGAATTGAGGAAGATGTATTTATAAAACACTACAAAAAATGTGAGCTATAGTTATATTCAACATAGTCTGTTTCTCACTAAAATAGTTTAAATTAAACTTTCAGTTGTCTAGAAAGATTATGTTAGGATCACGGAACTAGAAGGATCCTAAGAGACATTTTAATCCAACACTTTTGCTTTGTAAATTTAAAAAGAAAGCTCATAACATACCACGTCAATGGAGCATTACTGAATTTAGTATCTATTTGTAAGAATACAGAATTACAGGGTGCTCACAATGCTGAAACATGAAGGCTGGGCCAGTAAGAATGGCTGGATTCTTGTGCAAGAGCTAGAGGCTCCGACATATAGAGCGAAACATTCCGCCTTCTTTGATCATTTAAAGCCAAAATGAATTTTCTCACAAGTCTCAGGAAAACTGGTAAAAGAAAACACAGGATAAGCAAATTCAGTATAGAATATAAAGAAATTAAAAATGTGGAAATAGGTCGACAGGTAGGACATTCTTAAGCAGTAGGACTTGATAATGATAAATGATCATTTATCTGGTGCCTCTTGTGTGCCAATCACTATGCTAAGCATTTTATAATTAATATCTCATTTGATCCTCACAATAACCCTGGGAAGTAGGTGCTATTTTACAGACGAGGCAACTGAGGCAGACAATGGTTAAGTGACTTGCCCACAGCCACACAGCACATAGTGTCTGAGGTCACATTTGAATTCAGGTCTTCCTGACTCCAGGACCAAGTCTATATCCACTGTGCCAAAAAGTACCTAAAAAGAATTTTCTAGAGGAAAAAATGAAGAGGTTCTAGAATGTGTGAATTTCTACATTTTAAAATTGTTGCCTTCAAATATATTTTAAATGTTCAGAGTGGGGAAAACCAATTCTTTCAAAGAGACTAGAAAGGAGTTGGTAGGCTAGATAATGTGCTGTTTTAAGCAACTGGTTCCAAATTAATTTGCATACAAATGGCAAATTTCAAAGGTGAGTAAAATTTGGTGGTGAGAAATAGCAGCCTAAGATGGCTAATTAGAAAGCCACCATCAAAAGGTTTCATATAACCACCTTCTGGAGTTGGTCTAATAAAGGAAGGGGGGAAGGGCAATCTGAAATCAAGAATTTTTCAGTCAAACTGGGCAGAAGAAAGGGCAGAAACCATTTTATCTACAAAAAGGTGATGTAGCAGAGGGAGCTACATAGGGCATGGAAAGTGTTAGAACATTTGGTACCTTCTCTCAAATACAAGTAAAGGGCATTGGTATAACTGTAAAACTGTGTATACTGATATGCAGTGTGGAAGCCATGGGCAACCTTCCAAAAGCCAAGCCTAAGTGAGAAATACTTAAGAGTTTTTCTGTTACAGTAACAAGAACTGGATACATAGTGATGATAATACTATTTGATGATGGCAAGAGAAGGTATTTAATTTGTACCTAGGAGTTTGTGTTTCAGGCAATATTACATTATAGGTCAGGTTGTCTAATTTAAAATTAAGCAATATTTGAAGCATAAGTTACTTTCATTACACTCTTGGGATCTAGGCATGGATAACTGAGACATAAGCAGATTGGCCAATGAAACTAAGACTCAAGGCACCACTCATTTGGGAAAAGCCAATTGAAGGGCAAATATAGTGCTTAAGGACCAATAATAAATCTTTAAGAAGCTAGTTTTGTGTACCTCAAAACTGAAGAGCAAATATGAAAAATTACAAAGTACACATTCCCATTTACATAAGGGAGCAGCTAGGTGATACAGTAGATACAGCATAAGACTTGAAGTCAGGAAGACTGGAGTTCAAATCCTACCAATCTGCGTGACAATCAGGCAAGTCACTTAACCCTTCTGAGCCTGTTTTCTTATCTATAAGAGAAGAGGGTTTTACTCAGTGGTCCCCAAGTTCCCTTAAAACTCTGATCTATGATCCTATTCTTATTAGATAATGTTAATGAGGGAATATGGAGGGGGGGTGTCAAAGATGAAGAACTAAAGAAAAACACCTAAAAAAAGGAAAGAAAAATAACAATTCTTCATGGGCAAAATAATGGTGATAACAGAATAAAGTAAAACAAAAATAAAGGAATTACTTATAGCCATTTTAAGGTACATGAGGAAGGCTTAAGACAGAGGAATGGATTAAGATAACTCCAAAAGAGTATTATTTTTTAAAACTGAAGATTTTTTAAAAAAAATTCTTCCCTTCAAGCTTCAGAGGAAAGACAGGAAGTGGGTGATCTACAGGTTTCCAATCACAGGATGAAGAAATGAATGTTGTGGTTATTATAACCAACAAACAATTGGTACATCTCTTATGTGCAGTGACTTGTGCAAGGCAGTGGGGAAAAAGGTATAAGACAGTAAGTAACATAAGGGGGCTTAAAAATTAGAGAATAAAGGGGAATAAGAATTTATTAAGCTTCTACCAGGTGCCAGGCACTGTGTTAAGCACTTTACAATTATTACCTCAATTAATTCTCAAGACAACCCTGTGAAGAAGGTGCTATCATGATCATCCCAATTTTATAGCTGAAGATACTGAGGCAGACAGACATTATGTGAATTGCCCAGGTCATACAGGTAGGAAGAGTCCGAACACGGACTTGAACTGAGATCTTCCTGACACCAGATCTATCACTCTATCCACTGAACCACTTAGCCACCTCAAAATTAGAGAAGTAGGATAGGTGTATAAAATCATAACACATCAAAAGGTAATGTAAACCAAGTGTCAAATAAGTAGTGTAGACAACATTCTGGAACTCAGAAGGTGTGATCACTAAGGTCAGGAGATATTACAAAAAGTCTCATAGAGAAGGTAATACCTGAGCTAGGCCTCAAAGGAAGGTTAAAACTCAAGCAGAAAGCAGGAAGGCATTCCAGGAATGGGGAAGTTTATAAGCAAAGGTACAGAGGTAGGAAGGCACATATAATATTGGTATGTGTATGGGAAAGGAGCCATGATAGAAAAAAAATCAGTTTCACTGGAGCAGAAAAGTCCAGTGTAGGAATGTGATGGGACACAAAGATACAGAGGTAAAAAAGAGCCAGCTTGGAGAGAACTTGGAGTGCTAGGCTAGATTCTGGCATTTTAAAAATGCAAGCAGAAAAATTAGGTAACACATACAAACTATCATCTAGGAAGATTCATCTAGAAGTTTTGTGTAGAGTGTTTGGTAAAGGGTTTCAATTAAAGGCTCTGGCTTTAAAAACAGCCTCTGCCTGAGGCGATTTAGGAGACCAGCACTGTTAAGGAATGAGAGAGTATGGACAAAGATGATGGCAATGGATTATGAAAGGAATGTATATAGTGGGCATTTGGAAAGAAGGAAGAATTCCAAAAGCACAGAATGTTAGAGCTTACCTAATCCAAAATGCTACATTTTAATAAATGAAGAAACTGAGGCCAAGACAGTTTAAGTAACTTGTTCCAGATCACACTGCAGATTAAGTGGAAGAACTACAGCTGGTCTGAAGCACACTTGAATCTAGATCTTCTGACCCCCAAGTCCGGTGTTCTTGCTACCTTAGAATATTTTGCCACTCTATTTCTTTACTATACTGGTGATTATGGGGGGAGAAAGAGAGGAATCAAAGATAAACATGGAAAGAAAAAAGCCAGATAGACAGAAGGAGGGAAGTTCAGAAGGGAACTAGTTTTTAATAAAAGACACTGAGTTAGATTTTAGACAATGTAGGTTGGAGTTGTCAGCAGGACATACAACAGAGGTTTAGAAGAGAAGATTTAGAAGGTCCTGTCTGCAGGTCAAGAGTGATGTAGATTTTGGAGTTTAGGGAATAGGAGCACTTGATTTCATGCCAATCTCTTCCTTTAAAAAGCATGCCATTCAAAAAAATTGAAGTAAACTAAAATGAATAGCTTTGACAATCTCATTAAATCTCTTGATAATTAGAGATACCCCAAAGTTCTGGAAAATCCAGTTAGGAAACTATTTAACTTTTCACCAATTTTATGGGAGGGACTAGGTCAGATTTCTCAAGATTCTTTCTAGATCTCATCAGCTGCATTTTCTAGGGAAAAAAGGAATTATCTCATCTTCATATAAATTCCATATGAGTTCTCTTTGATTGTAAATCAAAGAATTGAACTCTATCAATAATGACATGGAGAACATGCTCCATAGATTTACTGCAGACACCTTCATATAAATTGATCTCTATAGCTTCCAGTATTCATCTTCCATCTTGATCCAAGTAGTCATATTTTAAAGTTGACAAGAGGTAAAATCTGTTTCACTGAAAATAAACTAAACCAAAATAAAATCTCCTGAAAAACGGGTCAGACAGTTTTTAAATATTCAATAGATATACTCCCAAAGAGCCAGTGTAGAAAAAGGATGTTAAGGGAAAATAAATTTCAATTCAGAATCAATTTAAAAGGAATTTTAAAAGCAAGTTATATGTACAAGGCACTGTGATGGAGACTGGGGATATAAAAATTGGAAAGAGTCCCTTACTTCAAGGACCTTACAATCTAATAAAATATATATGACTTTTCCACAAATAAGTATGATACAAAGAAAAGTACAATAAAAGCCAAGAGGATATCCAAAGCACTCTAGGGAAATCTGAGGAAGGGGTGATTGTTTTTTGTTAGAATGCACCTTGAAAAGAAAGAAGATGCACAAGCAGTGAATTTCCAGCACATGGCAGTGGAAGGAATGTGAATACACAAAAAGAATGGTTCAGAATGGTACTGGGAAAGCTTTGGTTGGAAAGTAAAAGGCTAGGAGACTAGTGTGGACCCCTACTAGCAAGGTAGACTGGAGTTAGATTGTCAAGGCCTTTAAATGCCAAAGGAAGGAGTTTGTAGTTTACCATATGGGCATGGGAGTACCAAAGGTTTCTGTGGTAGTGAAAAGAAATGGTCAGACTCAGATCAGCATTAGGAAGAATACTTTTGGAAGATCAAAATTCAAACCAGGTCAATATGCAACTTTTGTGGGTAGATTTTCTTTATTCTAGAATCTTAAAGGCCATTAAATGCATAATCACTGCCCTGTTTGAAAGTAACTTTTTAAGTTTTAGAAATTTATGTAAAATTCTGCCTGGATGATCTTCTTAATATGAATAACACAGGTTGTCTGAGTTTTTGATTTCTAGAAATAATAAACCATTTTTCAAAAACTGGTTCAGTAACTGTTAGAAACTGAGAATGTGTTGGGTAGGCAGCTGCTAGGGTTAAGGAAACCCAGGATGTCATGCCACATTAAAGGCAACTTCACGTCAAAACAAAGTGCCACTGTACAGAGGCTAAAAAATAATGGGTTAGATTGTTGTGTTAATGAGGTCAAGCAGCCATGATTCATGAGAACGAGATGAGATAATTCACTGCATTTTTGACATAGTTAAAGACTGCACACCTAGAAACCTTGAAAAAAAATATGATTGGTCAAAAGGGCTAGGTGGAAAGGGTAAAATGAGTATAAATTTATCACCATGAATTATAAAACCAAGGCAGGTCCTCTTTGTGATGAGTTAGCCAAAGAGCTTGCATACAGGAAGAGTAGCAAAAGTAGCTCTTCTGGTAAAAGTGACATTGTGGTACACAGGTTACATCCCTGGCTCTCACCCCTAGCAGCTTGGTGGCCTTGAGCAGATCTCTGAACAAACCTCTTGGAATCTCAGTTTCTTAATCTATAAAATGGAGATAACAATATCTTTTCCTTGACTTACTTAAAAAGCTATGAAGATCAAAAAATGAGATAAAGCATGGTGGGTGGGGAGAGAATAAGCATTTACTAAGTGATTATTACATGCCCGGCATGCGCTAAGCATTTTATCACTATGAGCTCCTTTGACCCTCTCAACAACCCTGAGAGGGAACTGCTGTGATTTGGCCTCATTTTACAGTTGAGGAAACTGAGGCAAACACAGCTAGTGAGTGTCTAAGGACAAGTATGTTCTCAGGTCTTCCTGACTCCAGCTCCAGAACTCTAACTACTGTGCCTAATATAATGACATTATAGCTTAAAAAACACACACACATACACAATGACTGATGAACGTGATTGTTGGCTAACACTAGTGAATGTAGCTAATGTCCGTACCTAAGGAAAAAAACAAAAGAACAATAAGTTAATCACTTATACTTACTGACCCACAAGACTACTTACAGGGGAGAAGGAAAGGACAGATCCCAAATGTAAAAGTCTTTATTTATGGTAGAGGGAAAAGCTGACCAACGTGATAATGTATCTGCTATTTAACAAGTCAGTGCTAAACTCACCAGAATAGAGGGAATCACAGAACATCAGGCAAAAGGAAAAGACAGATGGAAGAAGAAAGAAGAATAGGAGTGAGAAGAATGGAAAGGGTAAGAAAAGGGGAAGGTAGATTATAATGTAACTGAAAAAACTTCTAAGCTATTGTTACCTTAATAGTGATTCAAGTCCTCAAGCAAACCCTATACAAATCATCCATCCCACCTGTAAGCCTCCTCCTTGGAAAGTCACATCTCAGTCAAGAAACTTCGAACTTAAAGACTACCTTATGGTCTAGGAAAGGAGGGCCTCCTTACCTGTGAACACAAATAATGCTCTATCCAGGAGCCATCTTTAAAGAAAATACTAAGTGCTAAAACTTTTCTATAAATTCACCTAAAGTTTCTTGTCTTAATCCAAAGAAAGGTCTCAAGAATTCATATGAAAGGTACATGATTTGTGTACATGCATAAATATCAGAAGATGCTGAACTTCATGGCTTCTTTTTTGTTTATTTCCATTTTCCTTTTCTGGGTGAGACATTCTAGCTAACCGAGTCTTTTCTCTTCCAGGCCAACCTATTCAGGTCTCTGTTTGTGAGATCAGTCCTTCAGTCAACAAGCACTACTTAAGCACTAATTACATGCCAAGAACAAGTTCTTGTATCCTATACATCCTTTGTGGCCTATTCCTGAGGCTACAAAGAAAGGCAAAAATAGTCCCTACCCACAAGGTGCATGTATTCTAGTGGGGAAGAAAACTTATAAATAACTCGGTATATACAAAACATAGAGTAAGTGGAAAATACTAGTTGTTGAGGGGAAATGGAAAGGCTCCTGCAGAAGGTGGGATTTAGAAGAGTCTTGGAGGAAGGCAGGAGAATGAAGAGGCTGAGGAGAGAGGGCAAAGCATTGCAGGTGCTGCTCACAGGAGATGGGGTCTTGTGTATGAAGTCCTTCGAATAGATCAGTGCAGCTGAATCACAGTGTGCCAGTGAAGAGGAGGCGTATAAAGGGTAAGACTGGAAAGGCAGCACACAGCTATACATGGAAAGGCAAAAAACTCAAGCAGTTCAGTCTGATAGGAGAGGTAACAGGTAAACAATTATACACAATGATATATGCAGTATAAATTGCAAGTAGTCTCAGAGGGAAAGCACCAGGATCACAGAGGACTAGGAAAGGGATTTTGCAGAAGGTGGGACTTCGGCGGAGACTTGAAGGAAGCCAGGGAAAGTAGGAGGCTGAGATAAGGAGGGAGAGCATTCCAGGCATGGGGGACAGTCAGTGAAAACACTTCATGCTGAGAGATGGAGCCTTATGCACAACGAACAGCAAGGAAGCCAGTATCACTGAATCACAGAGTAAGTGGAGAGAAATAAGTGTAATAAGACTGAAAATACAGAAATGGGATAGATTATGAAAGGCTTTAGAAGTCAAATAGAGGATTTTATATTTGATCCTAGAGGCAACAGAGAGCCATCGGAGTTTATTGAATAGGAGAGGTTACATGATCACATCTCTATCCTAACTTGAGAAGTTGATTTTTTTGAAACTAAACATAGAACTTCACTTTCATCCCTATTAAATTCCACTTTAGTCCATTTTGGTTCATAATCTTTTTTTTGTTCTATCTGTCATCTAACATCTCTGCTATCATTCCCAGCTTATGTGTAGCTTTGATACATGGGACATCCCTATCCTTTTATACATGGCACTGATAAAAATGAAATAAAAAATTAAGCACTTATTAAGAGCCAAGGACTGTGCTGTTGAAGAACATAGACCTCTGATTCTTGTGGTATTTATAGAATCATACCTTAACGCTAGAAGAGACCATAGAGATCATGGAGTCTAACCCCCTCATTTTACAGATGAGGGTACTGAGTTTAAGAAAGGTTAAATATCTTACCCACCATCATACAGCTAGTAAGTATCTGAGGCAAAATTTGAACTCAGGTTTTCATGATTCTGAGCCTAGCTCATTTTATCAACCAGCTGCCTCATTATATTGGAAACCTCCTTGCAAACTGATATTGACCCATTAATATCTACTCTTTAGCACCGTTTGTTCAACCTGCACTGATTTCACTTAAACTACATTATCAGCTAATCTATATCTCCACCTTGTCCACAAAAAATAGTGTAAGAAATTAAAGCATTTTGCTCAAATTTAGATATTCTATGTTTACCATTTCCCCCCCCTCATTCACTAGTCATATAACTGTCGAAGAAAAGAAATGAAGTTTGACATGTCTTGATAAAGCCATGCTTGCTTTGAGTACCACTTAATAAATGATCAAAAATATTCCTTTAGTGATCTATTATTGAAATTCCTAGGAATTTAAATCATGATCATTGGTCTATAGTCTAGCAATTGACCTCTTCTCTTATAAAACAAAACACCTGACCATCTCCCCCAGTAGCGCTACCCATGTTCTCCGTCATTTTTTCCAAAGGTCATTGTCAGTTCCTCAATAATCATTTTTGCCACTTCTTTCATAGTGTAACTTGACATAGTTTATCAGTGAGTCTATCTACATCAATTTATTTATATAGCTATCTTTTGTTTATTATAATTGTTTCTTTAATTTTTTTATGTTTCCTATCCTTCCTGGGCTATGACTTGAATTATAGTCCCTGGAATCCTATGTATCCTTTCTCTAACTCTTTAAAATTAAATCTCCTCAAGTCTAAGATAATTTTAGAATACTATAACTTTCCTTTCTTTCTCTATCACCAATTCTTAAATGGGGTGGTCACCTCCTCCCAAAGTTCCCATCATATCTAACTCTGCAAGTAGTTCGTAATTCACCAGAATCAGGTCCAAAATAGCAGTTCCCTTATAACTTCTTAAATCTTTTTTGAAAAATGAAATGATAATAAATTCTTGACACCCTAATCAGTCACTCTACTTTGGACAGAGTTCAGGATGGCTAGATAAATGCCTCCATTTCAAAATTGTGATCTCAAACTACTAATTTATTTCTTTTTTCCCAAGTAATATGTCTCACAATTTTTCTTGTTTTTCTTTCTATTCATTGGTCCTTATACAAATACTCTGTACCATATTGCCTAGATTTCCTGACATAAGTACAACTTCCTAATTACATGTTACTAAATTGCCCCTTTCATTCTTTTCCTTTTGAATAAAGCATGCCTTCCATAACCATCTTCCAGACATGAGTCCCATTCTTCCATTATGAATTGGTACAAAGAACATCAAATTAGACTCTGCCTCAGGAGTTTATCTTATTCACTTTGTTCATTTTCCATATTTTATACATTTGTGAGGCAGCAGATTTTACAACTGTTTTTCTTCTTGGATATTGTTTCCTGTGAATTGTTGATATTCTTTACCAACAGTTTCCATTCTACATTGTATTTGCCTCTCTATGTTACTTGTATTGACAAAAGTGAGTTTCTTTTTTTGCTTTTTAAATTTAACACCTTCTTCTGAAGTTCATAAGACTTCAGGTAAATATATTCCATCCATGGTCAAGAGCCCATTGTTTCTATAGTCTTAGGCATAGTCTAGAAATCTAAATCCTATTCTTGAACATCATCTTAACCAGTCATTTGCTATGAAAATCCACCTTATTTTCTGAAACCCAACTGGCAGCAGTGATGACAACACCGCACATTACATGTCCTTTAGTTTCTCATCCATGGCTTCAAAATCCTTAGGAATCCTTCTGGGTTGCTTCTAGTACCATCATTTGTCCATAAAAATCAGTGAGGACTATCATTTTCAGGCTTGACAAGTTCCAGTAGGCTGTCCATTACATCTCAAATATCTTGGGAAGTTATTAAACCACTCTATTGCTTGTCAGGTTGACAACTACTTTGGTATCCCATAGCAAAGAGTCACCAACCATTAAAAACAATATCTTCTTCTGATCATTACTGAGTGACTTTTGTCCTACTAGACAATACAGGTCTGAGGGCACAGTGTTTCTCCTAGTGCTAACTGTGGATCCTCAGCATCATTCCTTGGGGAACAAGGAGATGTTTCACTTTCATCCACCCTTTTACAACAAGATCCTTAAGCCTATCTCATAGCTTCAAAAGATCATCTGTTCTTCATTTATTTCTCTGTTACATTCTTCTGCCTTTCAGCTTCCTGACAAAGATGAGTACACACCTCTAGCTCTTCATATTTCTTCTTTTTTTGTTTGTTTCCAAAAACCATTTCTACAGCCCCTTCTAGCTCTAATTTTTTTTAGGTCTTATCCTTGAGACTATTCAAAATAATGTGCCAAAATTCTGAAAGCATCTGAAAAAAGGAGTTCCCAATATTTCTGAGCAAAGGCAGCTTCAGTGGAGTAACACCAAAAATGATTACTTTAAAAGGATGCATTAATGCTACTCTAGATGGTATTTTTTAAAATCAGTTGTACTAGACAAGGTCTCCCACCCTGTAATGAAACTAGGGCCTGTATTTGAGCTCTTTAGATCCCCAATATTTCATGTAATGCTTTCTACTTGGAAAATACTTAGTAAATGTTTGCTAGGTCAAATGTAATTCTACAATTCTACTTTTATCTCAAACTAGAGCAATATCAGGAAATTAGAAGACATTTCCATTTGAAAGTGGGCATTATTCAGAGGTAACTTCTTGAAAATTCTTGTCTTAAAAGAGTAGTAAATGGATAAATTATATTGAATACCTATTGTGTACACACAGAACACTATGCTAGATACTATTGGAGGAAGGGGGAGGGAAGAGCATACCAAAGAAAGAAGACATTTATATTTGTTTCTAAAAGACTTCTGTCTTTATAACTGTTTTAAACATCTGCCTTGCTGGGAAGGTTCTCCCTTCCTCTCCTTAAAGTCAAATTAGAACTCTGCCTCCTATATGAAGTCCTTTTTTGGGAAGTCCCCAACCCTAATAAGCTTATGACTTTCCTCCTGGTATTTTGCTTTACACCTCTCAAAGGTACCTAGGTAATACTGTGTACTATGTGCTTGTGTCCTACCTATTAGATGACAAAGCCTTGAGGGCAGAGATAATGGCTTATCAAAACTTTCTGCCTCTTGAAGACTTCAGCACATTGCTTAGCACACTGCCAGTAGCCATTCTAACAAAAGTCTCTTTGTTCTCTTTAAAAATGTACCCATTTGGCTTCAAGCATAACCTCTACAGAATTGATTAACAATGTTTAACTCATACTCTGACCTCTCTTAAGTCCCACATTTTGACCTTTTTAGTAAGTACATCTAAGCAGAAATGCCAACTGTCCCTTCAAAGTTAATACGATGATAAAAAGAAATCACCATCCCTTTCATCTCAACCTCTCATTACAAATTGGATATTTCTAACTACTCTATTCCTATCATCATTTGAAGTTATCCAGGCTTAAAAACCTTAGAGCCATCAAATTTTGCACTCCTTTCTACACAAAGATAATCAGTCTTTAAGTCCTCTTGAATCTATTTTTCCCCTTCTCAAAATGTCCTTAATCCGTCTCTTACTATTTCCATTGCTTTCCACCTCTCCTACTCCCATATCCATTCAGGTCCTAGTTACCTGAATCTTTGCAATAGCCTTTCAGTTAATTTCACTCCCTCTGATTTCTCCTTCCAATATAATCTGCACACTATAAAGGCTTAATCTTTCTATCCCTTAGTTATAGCCCAAGACACCTGGAAATCACGATGTCCCCTCCCTCATGCTACCAGTCCTGATGTGAGCCTCTGCTGATGTCAATGAACAACTTTCATGGAGAAGGAATCTGATATTTCCACCAATCCTACCACCAATACCAACCACTGACCAACTGCCACTGATGAGCAGGTTAAACCTAAAAGTGTTTGAAACATCAGCAATCCCCAGAACATCAATCCTGCCTCTATCTTAGCCCCTAAAGACATTATCTAGGGGAGCAATCCTTGTGGACACATGACAATGCACCTGCTTCTGTAGGTATTGCAGCCCTTGCCTCTTCCAAAGTCACAACTACTGAAGACCTTGAAATGAAAATGTGTGCCACCAAATTATTTGATACTTGATATAAACTACTTGATATTGGTCAGTATCAGAAATGGAAAAGGTTTTTATTCACAGAAATGACATTTTTATAAGATATATTACTGTCTACTCTGCTGTTGAACCCTATGGACTCAGACCTTCCTATAGGGCTTCCTATAGGTTGTCTATGTTGTCACTCCACTATTAGAATGTAAGTACTAAGCAGGGATTCTCTTGCTTTTCTTTGCATAGTGAACACTTAGCACAATGCTTTCCACATAGCAAGTTTCTGTAAGTGCTTTTTTCATTCATTCATTCATTTTAATTAATTCATTTGGGGCCGCTAGGTGGTTCAGTGGATAGAGCATCAGTGCAGGAGTCAGGAGGACCTGAGTTCAAATCTCACCTCAGACACTTGACACTCACTAGCTGTATGACCTTGGGCAAGTCACTTAACCCCACTTGCCTCATCCTGGGTCATCTCCAGTCATCCTGAGCAATATCTGGTCACTGGATTAAGATGGCTCTGGAGGAGAAGTGAGGCTGGTGACCTGCACAGCCTTCCCTCACTCAAAACAAAGTCAAGTGCAAGTCATGTCATCATTTCTCCGATGGCATGCTCTTCTTCGGCAATGAAGGACAAACGCACACAATTAATTCATTTAATCCTAGAATTTCAGAGCTTGGCCTTTTAATAATATTACTTTGTAATCATTGTGAATTGAAAATATGAAACCTGTTTAAAGGTAACCTGCATTAGGGCAGGGCCAGAATCTCATTCTTTGTATATTGTTCTCCCATTTCTGTGCTTCTGCACAAGCTGTCACTGATGTCTAGAATGTACTCCTCCCTCAGCTCCATCCCTCAGAATCCCTAGATTCTTTCAAGGCTCAGTTCGGAGGAACCTCCTACATAAGCCTTTTCCTGATTCTACTTGCCTCCAGCAAAAAAACTACCTGGCATATATTTAATAGGGGCAGCTAGGTGACAGTGGATAGAAGGCCAGACCTGGAATAATACCATATATATACTTACATGTAGAAAGATGTCTCTCTTGAAAGAATGTCAATAGGGTAGGTATGGTTTCATTTTTATCTTTGTATCCTGTGTCTGACCCATAATTGGGTACTTAATAAATGCCTGTTGATTGATTGTTTTCTAAAATAACTTGCCATTCTCACTGCCAACATGCCAATGTAGGCTTTTACTCCCCTCATCCATGTGCTATATTACCTGAGCACTCCAGCCAATATTGACCTATTTCTTTACTGAACTCTTAAAGTACTTCCTGACTATACTAATTTGGGCATTTAATTGTATACTGCCTTACTGTTACTTAATTATAATGTGTATATTGTCTCTGACTAAACTGTAAGCTCACAGAGAGCAGGGACCATGTTTTATATTTAATTTGTGACTCTCTCTAATCTAACACAGTGTTATTTACACAAATTATGGCAACTAAGTGGTACAGTGGACCTGGAGTCAGCAAGATCTGAATTCACTAAGTGGTACAGTGGACCTGGAGTCAGCAAGATCTGAATTCAAATGTGGGCCCTGCACAAGTCACTTAACCCTGTTAAGTTTCTTATAAAACTTTATAAGTTTCTTTATAAAGAAGTTTCTTTATAAAATGAGGTAAAGAAGGAAATGAAAAAAACCTCTCCAGTATCTTTACCAACAAAACCCCAAATGAGATCATGAAAAGCTGGACACAAGTGAGTAAGTGAACAATAACCAATAAATTATATGCAGACTGGAATTCAAAGCCTTCTCTAGAATACAGTCCCACATTATATTTATAATCTTATTCCTCACTACTTCAAAATGTCCTCCTTTGACTTCAGACTTGCTGATATTTATTGTCTGCCAAACATTCCTTAAGCATTTCAGGAGTCTCTCTGCTTCTGAAATTTCTTTCATCTAGAAAGTCCTATCCCTCCTACTCAAATCCCATCAATCTATTTAAAGTAAAAAAGATACCCCACCTCCTCCTTGACCCATCTGTTCCCTAACCCTATAGACAACCCTAGTTGACGGTGATCTTTTCCTTCTTGGAATGCCTACAGTACTTACTTGTCTCTACCACTTATTTGGCTCTTAATTATATGTGGCTTCCATGACACCTCTTGTAACATTATTGGACTTTTCATGTCTTCTAACCTCTTTTCATCAACTAGGCTACATACTCTTTAAAGAGAAGAGATTATGTCTTTATAACCTTGTGGCATTTGATTAATTCATACATAGGCACTCCAGCAGATGCTGGGACAGGGACAAGGACTGAGAAAAGACCTATGATTCCATTGGAGTTGGAAGCTTCCCCAGGTGAGGAATTTCCTCTGCAATGCAGATCAACATATTCTCAGAATCCCACATCTTAGAAAGTCGCCTAGAGCATTTGGAGGCTAAGTGACTTGCACAGGATCACATAGCTGCAATTAAACAAACATTTATTAAGTGTCTACTGTATGTAAGATGCTGTGTTGGGCTGCTGGGGATAAAAAGACCAAAACATGAAATATTCCTGCCCTCAAGGAGCTTTTCTGTTACTCGGATGGATACAATATGCATAGAAGCAAATGAAAACCTGTGAGTTACCATGTAGGGAAATCCAGATGACTTAATTCGATCTACCAATTATAATTTCAGGAGAGAAACTACACTAAGAACTGGATTGTGGGAAGTGGAATCAAAATGGCCTTTCTGCTGTTGGGAGAAACTAGGAATTCTTTTTTTTTTTAAATTAATTTATTTAACTTTTTACATTCATTTTCACAAAGTTTTGGGTTCCAAATTTTCTCCCCTTTTATCCCCTCCCCCCACCCCAATACCCCAAGCAATCTAATTTTCCCTATCTCCAATCTGCCCTCTCTTCTGTCATCCCTCCCTTCTCTTGTCTTCATCTTCTCTTTTCTCCTGTAGGGCCAGATGACTTTCTATTCCTCATTAACTGTATGTCTTCTTTCCTAGTAGCAACAGCAATACTAAACAGTTGTTCCTAAAACTATGAGTTCCAAATTCTCCCCATCCCTCCCTCCCCACCCATTCCCTTTGGGAAGGCAGGCAACTCAATATAGGCCATATCTGTGTAATTTTGCAAATGTCTTCCCTGATAGTCGTGTTGTGTAAGACTAACTGAATTACCCTCCATCCTACCCTGCCCCTCATTGTTTCTCTTTTGTCTTTTGATCCTGTCCCTCCCCAAGTGTTGACTTCAAATTGCTCCCTCCTCCCTTTGCCCTCCCTTCCATCGTCCCCCCCCTTGCTTATCTCCTTCTCCCCCACTTTCCTGTATTGTAAGATAGGTTTTCATACCAAAATGAGTGTGCATTTTATTCCTTCCTTTAGTCAAATGTGATGAGGATACACTAATTGGTTTTTTTTTCTCAGCTCTCTTCTTTTTCCCTCCACTAAGAAGTCTCCTGCTTGCCTCTTAAATGACATATAATTACCCCATTCCATTTCACCCTCTTTCCTCCCCCTACCTTTCTCTCTCACCATTTACCTTAATTTCTTTTAAGGTATGGTCCCATCCTATTCAATTCACTGTATGCTCTCTGTCTCTGTATGTGTGTGCATGTGTGTATGTTTGTGTGCGTGCATGCATGTACATGTGTGTGTGTGGTCCCACCAACTACCCAGATACTGAAAAGTTTTAAGAGTTAGAAATATTGTCTTTCCATGTAGGAATGTAAACAGTTCACTTCTGGTAAGTCCCTTAAGACTTCTCTTTGCTGTTTCCTTTTTCATGCTTCTTCTCATTCTTGTGTTTGAAAGTCAAATTTTCTTTTCAGCTCTGGTCTTTTCATCAAGAATGCTTGAAAGTCCTCTGTTTCACTGAAAGACCATATTTTCCCTTGAAGTATTATACTCAGTTTAGCTGGGTAGGTGATTCTTGGTTTGAGTCCTAGTTCCTTTGACTTCTGGAATATCCTATTCCACGCCCTTCGATCCCTTAATGTAGAAGCTGCTAGATCTTGAGTTATCCTGATTGTATTTCCACAGTACTGGAATTGTTTCTTTCTAGCTGCTTGCAAGATTTTCTCCTTGACCTGGGAATTCTGGAATTTGGCCACAATGTTCCTAGGAGTTTCTCTTTTTGGATCTTTTTCAGGTGGTGATTGATGGATTCTTTCAATACTTATTTTGCCCTCTGGTTCCAGAATGTCAGGGCAGTTTTCCTTGACAATTTCATGGAAGATGATATCTAGGCTATTCTCTTCCATTTTTTCATTCTTTTGGTTTTGTTTGGTGATTTCTTGGTTTCTTGTAAAGTCATTAGACTCCATCTGTTCCATTCTAATTTTGAGAAAACTATAAATTCAGTGAGCTTTTGAACCTCTTTTTCCATTTGGCTAATTCTGCTTTTGAACCTCTTTTGCCAATTGAGTGAGCCTATTCTTCAAGGTGTTATTTTCTTCAGCATTTTTTTGGGTCCCCTTAACCAAAGTATTGACCCGTTTTTCATACTTTTCTTGCATCTCTCTCATTTCTCTTCCCAGTTTTTCCTCCACCTGTCTAACTTGCTTTTCAAAATCCTTTTTGAGCTCTTCCAAGGCCTGAGCCCACCCGACATCCCCCTGGGGTGTCTGGGGTGCTGAGGCCCCGCCCTCCACGTCTTTCCCTAATGGCAAGAATACGTCCTCGTCATCAGATCCTAATGTCGGGATCATTTGCATTTGTTGGAAAAAACTCTCTATAGTCTTATTTTTCTTCCCTTTTCTAGGCATTTTCCCAGCCAGTTATTTGACTTCTGAGATTCCTGTCCACCCCCGCCTAGATTCGCCCAGCTAGTGCTTGGGCTCTGAGATTCAAATGGGCTTTCTGTGCGCCCGCTAATCAATGTGAGCTTTAGTTCTGGTGCTGGGGTGGGGGCAGGGCCGCCTCCCAGGCTCAATTCTCTCAGGGGCTTTATGCAGAGGCCTTCAGTAGTGGAGCAGGGTGGGGCCGGGCTGTCTCCCAGGCTCAGCTCCCTCAGGTTGTTTATGCAGAGACTTTCAGTAATGAAGATCCTGCCTGCTGCTGGGGGAGTCCGGGCAGCCGCCGCTGCGCTGCTTCCTCCCAAGGGGGCCTGAGTCACAGAGACACTCCGCTCCCCTCCTCCAGCCCAGCCTCTCTCACTGACCTGTAGCTTCTGTGGGTGGAGGGACTTTCCCGGCTGCCGGAGCTTCCGTCCCTGAAGCCTGCTCGGGTCAGCTTCTCTGGGGCTGCGGCCAGGGCAGCGCTGGGGGTGGTGTCTGCTTTCTGGAGTGCAACGGACCCTGGGGAAGGGTCTCCAGGGCTCTCTGGCATGGAAATCTCTTCCACTCTGTTTCTGTACCCCTTTCAGTGGTCCAGAAGTTATGCGGATCTCTTTTTACATTAATTCTATGGGCTGTGGGTTGGAGCTCGTAAACTTGCGTTCTTCTACTCCGCCATCTTGGCTCCGCCCCCGAAACTAGGAATTCTAAGAAGCAGTGGTGAAAAGGGAGTGGGAGTTCATATCAAGTAGGATTGGGTAGTACTGGTACGTGAAACAACAAATATAAAGACATGAAGAAAGGAAAACAACTAAATTGTAATGTTTCACATTTATTTTGTATCTCTACATAGTTACTCAGTAAATATCCCCTCAATAAAAATAGTTGGTGAATGAATGAAATTGCTAAACTCAAAATGACATAATTGATACTGTTACCTGCAAATAATACCAGGAGTACAAGCAAGATAATGTGAAGATTGAAAAATACACTTATCTAGTCTAAACCTGATTCAAATGGAGGTGGAAAAAAAAGCCATCAGAAACAAAATAGCTGAAAAAAGGAAAAATCAGTATGCCTTTGAGATACAGCTAAGTGATAGAAATTGTATCACTGTAATCAGAAGTGGTAAGGCAACATGCTACTTGGTGTTTCAGACAAATAACTGCAGATTGTTGAGGCTCTAAGATTTAGCAGTGATTTTTACTATCCTATCTATTGCTAGTTAGCTCAAATTCCATTAAAGCAGGCTCTATAGGACAATCACACTTTCTCTATGGAAGAAAATTTCTTTTTATAACATAATGCTAGAAAGTACTGTTTCAAGTCCCTAAAATTTGATTCAGGGCTCTTACTATTGGAACTATACTTCAAAGAACTCAAGATAGAATTTTTGTGGTTATTAAAAAACCAGAAGCAAAGTGGGATTGTGGGATGACTAACAAACTGCAGTACAAGAACATCATATATTATTGTGACATGAGAATATGAAGAATTCAGAGAAACGTGTGAAGATCTGATGCAGAGAAGAACCAGGAGGACGATATACAAAATGACATAAAATGAAAAGAACCCTAAAAGGAAGAACAATCTTGAGTAATTGTAATGATGGATCTTGGCCCTAAGAGGAAATAAGCAAATTAACATATCTCTTTTTGGTAGAGCAGTAGAAGAGCACAGATGGGAAATGTTGCATACACTGTCAGCTGGGTCACTGTTTTGGCTAGTTTTGCTTGTGTTTTCATTGGAGTTTTGTTGCTTTTGTTCTTTTACTTTCAAGGAAGGCTCACTGTGTATGTAAGAGTGAGATCTATCTGATTCTGAAGCCTGCTCTCTCTCCTCTACAATGAAAAACAAGTATTTCAATGTAGAAGAAGAAGAAGAAGAAGAAGAGGAAGAAGAGGAAGAAGAAAGGGAAGAAGAAAGGGAAGAAGAAAGAGAAGAAGACGTCCTAATACCAATAATTTTAAGTCCAAATTCCTCATTCATATATTCAACAGCTTCTACCAAATGTCCCCTACCTATCTTTTCTAACCTCATTTCCCACTCTAGGGCTTAGCAGCACTGCTTGACACATTGCAAGATCTTAATAAAGGTTCATTGGGTAACTGATCACTCTCGAAAACAACTCCTCCGCTTTGCAAAAATACACAGATATGGCCTATGTTGAATTGCCTGCCTTCCCAAAGGGAATGGGTGGGGAGGGAGGAATGGGGAGAATTTGGGACTCAAAGTTTTAGGAACAACTATTTAGTATTGTTCTTGCTACTAGGAAACAAGAAATACAGTTAATGGGGAATAGAAAGTCATCTGGCCCTACAGGACAAAAGAGAAGATGGGGACAAGAGAAGGGAGGGATGATAGAAGAGAGGGCAGATTGGTGATAGGGAAAATTAGAATGCTCGGTGTATTGGGGTGTGGGGAGGGGATAAAAGGGGAGAAAATTTGGAACCCAAAATTTTGTGAAAATGAATGTAAAAAGTTAAATAAATAAATTTATATTAAAAAAAAACAACTCCTCTGCTCCACTGAAATTGTTCCATTTATTTTATGGTTTTGCTCAACAAATATTTACGAGTGTATTATGCATCTGCTACAATGCAGCACTCTATGCTAGGTGCTGAAGAAGATAAAAGACAAATAAAACTATCTTCCAGGGGCTTATCATTTATAAGTGATAAGACATGCTCCTGGAAAATTCTATATCCATTTCTGTTCCCATGTCTTTGGTGCTAATTCCTTTGTCAAACCTATTCTTATTTGGAGACTCAGATAAAGTCTCAGTTCTCTCCTGAAAATTTTCCTGACCATTGTGGTCTAAAGGAAGCAATATTTTCCTGTATAAACTCCTGCAGCATTTATAATCTACATCTTTTATTTGGATCTATTCAAGTTCCCTGAATGTTTCTTTTTCCAAGTATAATTACTGCCTAATCTCAACTAGATAGTAATCTCCATGAGGGCAGGGAGATGTCTCCAATTTCTTTATATCACCCTCAGTACATATTGTAGTGTACTAAAATACCTTAATTCCCTAACATATCTATATCACTATGGCTAGGTCTGGTATCTGGGCTCAAATCCTGACTCTGCTACATGCTACCTGTGTGAACTTAAATAATTTACCTTTCTTACTCTCAGTTTCCTCCTTTATAAAAGTAAAGGGAACCTCTATGGGCCCATCTAGTTCTATTTCTATGAACTTATGAGCTATTTTAATTGTTTTAGGTGTTTTACTTTGTTTGATCCAATTCTTCTGATTTGATGTTTGATGTTTGTTTGATCTAATTCACCCTACAATGCTTAGAACAGCAAACTATGTCCTCTGGAATTTTATTATTCCAGTCTGTATTCTTGCCCAATAATAACACATATATTATAATTAAGAACTGAGTTTGTTGTCATCCAATTCAACAAGGATAGAACTATGCTAAGTATAGTTTCAGCGTTAAGTGCAGTTTATTGTATTTTAATTTCCACAACTGGTAAGCCATATTAGAGTACCTTTGATAATTCTCTGAAATAGAGTCAATAAACCAGAAAACCCATTCCCAATAACAGAATTTGGTATATAAAGTGCCTTGTGGTTTTTCAATGAAATATAAGTTGATTTTTCTTCATCATTTTAAATCTAAAATAGGATTTATATTGTCCTTTTCCTCTGTCATTCTATCTAAATAATGAAAATTTACATCTTGAATATGACCCTGGCTTACTCTGTGAAAGAACTAAAACTGCCCATTTCATGCTATGTGAACAATGTCCAAACTGACCTTTTCCCAACTTGGTTGGCTTGAAAATTAAAGTTATACACACACTCAGGTTACATGGACATCCATATAGACGTTTATGTTTATTTCAGCACCAATTACTATTATTGGATATCAATATCTATAAAGTGATTTGAATTATTTTCTTAATTTCTGTATGAATATCCTTACCACCTATGCACATATTTATAACTTTAAAGCTAAGGAATCGATCACTTACAGTACTTGATAAATTAAAGTTAAGGTTTGCCCAAAAGGCAAAATAAAGGTGCAGGATAGAAACTGACAGGCCACGACACATTATAAATAGGGGATCCCGTAGGAGGAGCAATATAAAGGATGTCATCAAAGAAATGCATGATTGGAAAAAGCAGATGGCTAGCTACAGTAGAAAATCTACATGATCCATTGATAACCCAATCCAGCTGAGATCTGTTGATCTTAACATGAGAGATTTCAGATACTTTGAGTAGACCCTCAGTAGTAAACTTACAGAAAGCCATGGATGAAATTAAAATAGGATTAAACAGACAACGATGGGTTCATCATAGGGAATATACACATTGATGAGCTCATGGATCCAATGAAGTAAAAGGCAGAATGGTATGACAGAAGAGCCCTGGACTGTGAGTTAAGTTAGAACCAATTTTGAATATTGGTTTTGTCATTCACTGTGTGACAATGGACAAGTCTCTTAACCTGTCTGAGCTTTAGTTTCCTTATCTATAAAATCAATTTATCATTAAGCACCTACTATGAGCCAGACACTATGATAGATACTAGAGATATTTCATTGCTTTCTTCAAAAGGTAACTGTGAGGAAAGCATGTTAGGGTTTACATAGAGTAAATAGTATTACATTGTTTTCTATGTTCACTGAAATCCTATGCTTCTTTGAGCACTTAATTATACCTAACATACAACCAGGCATTACTAAATACTGTGCCTTTTCCATGAAATCCCACTGTTAACTCTGTCTGGACTCTTCCCAAAACTTAACACACTCCCACTTCTGCTTCCTCATTCTTTCCTCATTTCAATGAACTACCAAAGAATAAACTCCGTTCCCCAAGCTTGGCAGTCCCCTCCCTATCCCCATCCCCCTCAACCCTACCTCTCCCCAATACCCCACACCAGATCTTCACAACTCTTTCACTGTATCCTGTGGAAATCCTCCTCTGTAATTAATAAACTTTCTTTCATCTTAAACCTCTTCCTCACTCCTTCCATCTCTTCTGGAACGCATTGTGATCTGGTTCCATCTTGATGATACTGAGTGTCTGGTCACCCTTTCCAGAATTGCTAGCATTTTCATTCAAATCCCCGATTTATGGTGAGGGTGTGCGGAGAAGGAAGGGGGAGGGAGGTGACTGGAATGCTTCATTCCAACTCAGCTGCACACTGGAATGACCATACCCTTGGTTTTGCCTTCACTCACAACTATGTTCAAAAACTCTGAATTTTCTTTATCTAATCACAAATTTTTACCTTTCCATCTTTCCTTACCATCTTTTCATTAGGCCTTACTCCTCCTAAACCTACTTTCTGTCCTCTCTGTGACCTCTATTGGCTCCATCCTTTAGTATTATGCAAGGCTTTCACCCCTGCTCTAGCTACACTTTCCTCCTTTCCTAATCCTGACCTTTTAGGAAACCAGCTAAACTCTACTCTTGAGTTTCTACTACTTTTGAGTTCTTTCTTCCCTTGTCCTTTCATCAGTCACACCGAGCCAAATCTCATCTCTGAATTAGTTCTGGTATCTGCCTCCTTTCCTTCTATTCATGGAAATTACAAAACAAGCTGAGTCCACCACAAATTTACGCTACCTAATCTTAACTGGCTTCTCGCTAGAGTAAGACAATCCCTACTTACTCTTCCCCAATTGATTAGTGATTCTCTAGCCCACTTAAAACAAGTTTTTCCAAATATTTTTTTCTTTTTTCAAGCCTCTCATGTCATGCTTTCTTCTCATCCTCTTTGTATGGACCTCACCTCATATTTCACCAAAAAAAAAATTCAATAATTCACTGAGGTTTCCTCTTCTTTCTTCCCACTCATCTCACATCCTTGTAATAAATCATACCCTCCCTATTTCCTCCTTTTTCAAATCTCTGATAATGAGGTGACTTTTCTGTTCCCAAAGGGCAGCTTTTCTTTTTGTACCTCTGATTCCATCCCTTCTATCTTCTCCAACAGATTGTCCTCCCATTACCCCTACTCTCTAATCTTTTATATCAGTCATAAACTTATATTAAGTGCCTACTATGTGCTATGTACTGCTATGTACTATTATGCTAAGAACTGGTGATACAAATATGAAAAAAAAAAGACAGCCCCTGCTCTCAAGTAGTTTATAATCTAATGAGAGAAGACAATACGCAAAATGAAGCTGAAAACCAAGGTGGGGAGGGCTGAGAAAGAATCACAGGAAAATGGTGGAGTCCATTCCATGGTGTGCAAGTAAAGATGATTCAGTTTTGCAGGAAGAAAACTTTCCCAATAAGGAGTTTTCCTAGTCCAAGGGGCACAAGCTGGTGAGGAATGATGAGATGTTTGGTCTAGAAGACTTCATTGAATGGAGGTTTGGGGAGGAGTTCTTTGCTTTACCTTCGAGCCCTCTCATCAAAGGGGCAGAGGGTATTGAAGATACTAGGGAAGAGTGAATACCAAAACTGATGCAATCTCACAGGGTGATGAGTTTCCTGATAAGATTTTGTGGGGCACCAGGAGTCTAGTCCAAGGAGAGCAAGCTGGTAGGATATGAATTTCTCCTTATCTACCAGTTCCTTCCTTGTTGCCTATAAACATGGCCATGTCTCCCTGATCCTGAAAAATCCCACACTAGATCTTACCATGGTTAACAGTTATTTCCAATATTTCTCCACCCCTTTTTAGCTAAACTAATTGAAAAAGCAGGCTATAATTGGTGCCCACATTTTTTCCCTCTCACTCAATTCTAAACTATTCACAGTCTGGCTTCTGACCTCATTATTCAATTGACATTATGTACTCCAAAATTATCAATGATCTTTTAACTGGCCTCCTCTGTATTTCCATCCTTCTAGACCTCTGAATAGAATCTGACATTGTTGACTACCTTCTCTTGGATATACTCCCTTCTCTGTATTTTTAATGGAGGCTCTGTTTTGGTTCTCTTAACTGTCTGATCATTCCTCAGTCTCATCTGCTAGGTCCTCAAACATGTCACCCTCACTAATTGTGGGTGCTCCCCAAGGTTCTGTCCTGGGCCCTCTTTCTTTTCTATATATTCTCTTTCACTCAATGAACACATAAGTTTCCATAGGTTCAATTATCATCATTATGTATCAGGTTTACAGCATATGTGACATCCTAAACTCCTTTATCTTATTCTTTACATATAGTCAGGTGCCAAATTTTGGACTTTTTCCCCCTTGCAATATTTCCAACTTCTGTTGTTTTCTCAGTGCTCACAAGATCACCATCTTATTTCAGCACCTCATTACTTCTTGCCTAGACTTTGGCAATAGCCTTCTAATTGCTCCTCTGACTCAAGCTTCTGCCTACTCCACACAGCTGCCAGAGTGATTGTTCCTAAAGCATATTTTTGAACTTGTAACACTCCTTCCCCAATAGCTCCAGTAGCTCTCTATTACCTTCTCTATTACCAGATCAAATATAAAATCCTTTGTTTGACATTTAAAAGTCTTCAGAATCTCAATCTTTCCTACCTTTCTAGTCTTATATTTTACTCCCTTCCACACACTCTACAAGCTAGCTGTAAATTGCATTAAGGGGGCAACTACCTCCCTCCATTATGAGAGGGATATTTCCTAATACGTCTTCTACTTCTACATGTAAAATATTCAGAGGGCATATGTACAGATGTGGGCAGATGTACAGATGTGGACAGAAATTCACTCTTTCCATAACTGTCTCAATGAAAAGATCTAGAACTTAATTCTAATGGCACCAAAGGTATGGTATGCCTGAGGTAAAACAAAATAAAACAAAACAATCTAAGGTATATCTAGGATTTGGTCTGATATATCTAGAACTCTGGAGTTTTTCTTAAGTCCTGGCCCAAACACAGGAGTTTATTAATGCTTATTTCACCTGGTCAATAAGGGTTTCTAGCACATTCAATTAATCTATTTTTTCTAAAAAAGGTAATATAGTAAATAGACAATCCTGATCATAAGCAGACTGTATACAGCAGCAGCTCAGTTATATGGGTTAACAGTTTTTAGTTACACAGTGAAAGTGCTGAAGGCAAGAATAGACTTGTATAGATCATATAAACTTCTAGTCAGAACTCTTTCCAATATAAACAACTCTACCAATTTGCCTTACATATTTTTGATCATATTGTACTTGGCATCAAACAAATATTCAATTTAGTGACCAGAAGAGCAACTAAAGTGTCATCTTTGAAAGACACCACATAAAAATATAAAATTACTTATCTGATGTTTAAACCTGAAAGGAAAAAAAAATCATCCTCTAAAACCACAGAAAGAGTGGTGGTGGTGGGATGCTTCAGAAGTCCTTGAAACATGACAGGTTTATTTTTTTTAAGTGGGATATTCTAGCGGTAATTCTGGGAAAAAAATGGGCTAATTAGCAATACTCAAGAATAATCAGCTTTGGGGATGCAGTGATAAAAATGTAATTATAAATCCCTAATCCCAATAAATTTTAGACCAGAAGTTAGACTAGGACGTCGAATAACGAAACCAGATCTCAAATCAGGATATGAGTTTGAATCCCAACTCTGCTACATACTACTTTGTGACCTCAAGCTAGTCACTTCATCTCTCTTGCCTCAGTTTCCTCACCTATAAAATGAGATTGGACTATGATCTCTAAAAGCACTCTCATTTCTAAAATTCCAAAATTTTATACTCTAGTATAAAAAAATAATTCTACTTCATAGGCTAAGAAATAGTACTGAAAAGGACGTTAGAGGACTGTTTCAATCTCCTCATTTACCAATGAAGAAACTAAGGTAGGGAGATGATATGACTTGTCCAGTAAAGCTGGGTAACGGTCAACTACAGCAAGATCTTCTGACTTCCACTGCATTGTCTTTTTTACAACAAATTATTGTTCCAAATAGTTTTAAAAACTGACATTAAGGAAGATAAGAAATTTTAAAAATTTCTGTGGAATCAAACTTTAGTGGGTTAATAATCTAGTCTGTACCAACTAGATAAGAAAGGCATTAACATGTGTCCTTTTTCCTCGCCTGCTTTATGGTCATTGTTAATTGTGACTAATAAAAATAGGTTTTCAGAGCAATTTCTGAAAATTATTTCTTTATTTCTTTGTTCAAGAAAGCAACCTTTGAGTATAAGATCATCAAATATTGCTGGATTATGAGAACTCATGATTTCCTGGTTCAATGGGGTTTCTTGTTATTTAGGTATGCCAAGAGTTTTACTATATGTTGCGGAAAAAATCAGCTTATGCTAAAAGTCAGTTGAAAAAATGTCTTGCTATGAGTGGTTTCTTCTGTTGCAGTCATGGATTATGTGTATGCACTTTGTTCTTTTAGGATTTATGAGGAATGTGTGGAGAAGACAAAGAAAAAGATGATGACAAACTTTTTCATTGTCAGAACTGTCTTAATTGGTATGTTTATAAAGAAAATTCTATTAAAAGTTTGTACAGAGCTGGTAAGTATACTATATTATGGAAAGACTTTCCCGTTATGACTGTTGAGGACAAAGAAAAAAGGACTAAACTAGCTTATATTCTCAGGGAGTAAATTTAACCCTTAACTTAAGGAGAAATATGAAGAAGATTTCTTAAATCAGCATCTAAAGTGAATTGAATTAAGTGGAGTCATCTATTGTCATGCTAAGGATTTGAGATAAACCTAACTGTGAACATTCTCAGAGCCAAAATTTTATAAAGAGCTATCTCTGTTTTTTTATTGAATTTGCTGCTAATAAATTCTATATGAGTACTATTGGAAAAGCAGATTTCTCCAGGTCATTCAATAAATAATACTGAATGAACTTATGTGAAGGTTTGAGTCAATTGGTTAATGAGAAAAAATTGTAATTTTACTAATAAAAACTATCCATTTTCTTTATTTGAGCTTTAGACCTCAAAATGATAAAAATTAAATATAGCAACAAGTCAAGTGGCAAGCTGAAGGGTTACAGACAAATGAGTACTTGACCCAATCTAACGTGTGTGTGTGTGTGTGTGTGTGTGTGTGTGTGTGAAATGGGTTATATGATAGAAACTTTTATCAATATACTAAAAAGAAGTTACTTAGTAAGACTTGTAATTGCTGTTAATAATAACACTTCCATAATATCTCAATGACCAGAATGATCCATGGTATATATTGGCATCTTTGATGCCAATATACTTCCAACTATTTAATAAAAGGTTTTTTTTTTCAAGAAAATGATGCTTCTTTTCATTGGCAAGCTAGATGTGAAAAGCAAAAATGCATTTATGAAAGTTTGTGTTTACACAAACTTTCAAACCAACATTAATGTCAGGTTCTTTCATTATTCTATATAACTGCTGCACCCAACAGGAGCAAGAAATTATTAAATAGAATTAACATATAAATCCATTAAGAAGGATATATTGAAATAAGTAGTGCTTTCTAGATTCCTGGATGCCTCACAGGGACTTGATTGTGTTTAATCCCTCAGAGTTAACTATGGAACCGTTAACCCCACAGAACTTCACTGTCTATCTGGCAGGCTTCTGGACTTAGAGGCAATATACTAAGCAAAACCAAGATAGCCCTGTGGATCCTGAGGTCTAGTCCAACGAAAATAGTGAGGTGTTCCAGTAAGCATATGGTAAATTGCAGGTGATAAATATTTGGAGCTTACTACTCCAAGAGGATGTGTATTTCTTGTATATAGAAGGTATCAAGAAAGGTTTGGATAAATTCATGGATGACAGATGCATAAAAGGTAGTTAAGGAGAATTCAGAGGTGTTTTGTTCATTTTCCTAACTGTTTAAGGTCAATAAAAACAATAGGTTCCTCAGGCCAACCAAATATGGATTTTTATGTTCTTACGGCATAAACATCAGGCTAAAAGTTGGGTGGTTTCAAACATCTGTGTGTGTGTGTGTGTGTGTGTATGTGTGTGCATTACTTTGGAAAATATTGTAAGGAAAATATGCCAAGACCAAATGTGAGAATTAATCACACCTAAAACCTCAATTACTTCTTTTTTAAGTAGACACATGAAACATAAATCAATCTGTTACCATTTGGTTCTAATGCAGGTGTCCACAAAACCAGACTGAAATAAATCAATAAGCACCTCATTCCAAAGTTCAAACAAAGTACTTCATAAAAGTGATTTGCTTAATCTTCTCACATTACCTGAGAGAGGATCAACTATCAATTTTTCTTTTCCAGAATCCTAAGTCTCATTGGGCAAGTCAGTGTGAAGCTAGAGATGAGACCTCATTTAACCCAGTACTCACTCCGCTTTGTGTCTCACCAAATAGCAAATTAATTGAAAAGAATTTATCACACTATTTCTTTTGTACATGAAAGGGATTAGCAGTTTCTCCAAAATTGTAAGATATTTTAACTAAGACATTTTATTTCAATGATAAAGACACAAGAAATATAGGTCAGTAGCTAGTACCAGGAGATCTGATTATTTCACTTTTCTGAGTTAGAAATGCCATTCCTTATAATTTTTTTCCTTTCAAATCTTGTTTGGAATATTTGGTAAAATAAATTTTAAAATTTGCCACTACTGCTGAACTTAACAGTTTAACCCCTTACACATATTGTCAACATGAAAATCTGAAATGTTATTAATGGAATGCCAAAGTCAGAATTCTCTAGTTCCCCATAACATACTCACAACGTTTGGATTACCTTTGACTCTTCCACATTTTGGAAGCTGAATATTCCAACCTTTACATAGTTTAGCAGAGTTCTAGGACAGATTCAAAGCATCTGATCTGGAGCTTGTGCTTTGCGGTAGGAAGGAGGACATTCATTCAAAGGCCCTTTGTGCATTCTAAGGCACTCTTAGATAGGCCACGTTACAAATTTCCAGACTTTCAGCAGTCTTCCCCCAAACTCGCAATTCTCTCATGATCAAAAGTTTCTACAATGAAATGTAAGTTCAGGGGTCAGGATACTAGCCAATAAACAATTCACAGGGAGATAAACCTCCTGTGCAATCAAATAAAATCAGCCAATTAGTAAGTATTCACTGAGTACCTGCTACGTGTCAAGCCCTATGGAGAAGCAGACTGGTTCTTATGGAATAGTTATTAACAATAATTGCTAACAAAATCAGGTCTTTTGTTTGCACACGCTTTGAAATATGTTCATAAATTTATCCTTTTATTTCATATCTACACACATATACACAACTAGAAGCTACAAAGGACAAATATCTTTTCTAACTTGCAAAACTAATAGAGCTATATGGTAATTCTTCATGAACTTACTGTGACTTAACAGCTTCTAAGGTTTTTTTCAACTCCAAGATTCTGGGATCCAGGGAACAATGGATGACTTTAGGGGTCTTCACAGGTTACTTATTTTTAAACTATTGTTTTAAAATCTCACTACTGACAAGTTTATTGAAAGGCACAAAATAAACCTTTGAGAAATATTGTATTGTACCAATTATTCACCTCAATAAAAATTCTGCTACATTATAGAAAATTTGGCAGTGGACATTAAGTCAGAGTATGCCAATTTGTCCTGATACATGTATAATATTAACTCAAATTTCTATTGCACTTTAGGATTTGCAAAGCATAGTCTTTACAATAATTCTGTGAGGAAAATATTGCAAATATCACTATCCCTATTTTCACAGATGAAGAAACTGAGGTTATGACTTTTTCAACATCATACAAATAATAAGTGTCAGAGTTGAGATTTGAACCTCAGTCTCTCTTGACTCGACTCCAGGTCAGAAGAATTTTTCCATCATATCAATCTGTATACCGATTGTATGGACCAGGGATCTCTAAAGTGAAGGCTGGGGCATAATGACAAAAGGATTGTGACTTGACCCTAAGGGGTGGGTGGTCAAACAATCAAAATATGGGAATATACATTTCATCCAACTTTCCCCCCACAGTCAATCATGGGTTTGTCTCTAACATAACTACAACATCCCCTTTAACACTCTTGCATTCAGCTTCCTCCCATGGCTGGCCTTTTATATCTGCACTGGCATGGGGTCCCTCAGGGTGAAAAGGATATAACCTAATCTGACAGTTATTCAGCCAAATTTTCAATAACAATCCTCATCCCAAGAATCACTACCTTGCCCCCCCCAATCACTACCAATGTGGTCTGCACTACAGAGAAGTGAACAATGAGTCAATTCCCCTTAATCTCCCCACTCTCACATCTCTTATTTTTCAATGGGAAGGAGTAAATAGCACAGGATAAACAGGTATAAATAAGTTGTAATTACATAATCTTTCCCTTCAAACCCATTTCTCTTCCAAATTTCTCTATTTCTATGGATGGTGCAGTCATCCTTCCAGTCCCTCAAGTTTAAAGCCTCCTCCTTAGTCTAGATGCCACAATCAAAAAATTCTCTCCCATTACCCACCTCATCCCTTGTCCCTCTCCATGGAGATTTCTGAATCATACTTTACTGAGAAAAGAGGGTCGATCTGCCTTGAGCAGAATCCATGTCAAAGCCTTTTGTGCCCTTGACCTCATCTTCCATGTCCTTTGGCAGCTTGTACTCTCAATTGTCCTTTCTCTAGTTTTTCTTTTGCTTTATCTACTGGTTCTTCCCTGCTGCCTATAAATATTTCCAGGTCTCCTCATCCTTAAAATATCTCCTTCCAATCCCACTGTCCTCTGAAGAAATCCTCCTGCACCTCATCTAACCTCAGACCTCATTACTCCATGAAATTGCTCTCTCCAAGGCAAACAACACTCTCAGTATCTGCTGATGCACCTTCTGAGCCTCTCTGCAACATCTGATATAGGTAGGATATTCTCTTCTACCTGACTTTCATGACACATGTTTGGCCAATCCTTCTCAGTCTTTTTTTTACTAAGTCATCATCTACATGCTATTCCTCAACTCTGGGTTAGCTAAGCTTCTATTCTGGCTCCTCTTCACTTCTCTCTCTGTCCTTTATTCTCAATGATTTAATCCTCTTCCACCGATTCAAGTACCATCTCTGTGCAGACGACTCCCAGAGCGATAGAGCTAGCCTCTTTCCTGGGGTCCAAGCCCTCACCACAAACTACCTATTGGATATTTCCTAATGGATATTCAATCTGCCTCTCAAACTCAATAAGATTAAAATAAAACTCACTATCTTCTTCCTTGCCAAACCCACGCCTTTTATTAACTTCTCTATCTGTGTTGCAGGTGCTACCACTCTTTGAGTCACACCAGTTCACAACCACTGAGTCTTCCTCAACTCCTTCTCTTCTCTCACTTTTAATATTCAGTAGATTGTCACATGTTGCCAATTCTAACTCCACAACATTTCTCTTCCTCTCCACTTGCATGGGAACCACCTCCTTGACTCCAGACTCTCTTTTATCCAGTAGATCTTCAACACAGCTGCCAAACGGATATTCCCAAAGCATAGGTCTACTATGTCACTCTCCTGCTCAGGAAGTTTGAGTAGTTCCCTATTGCTTCTATGACAAAATACAAATTCTTCTGTTTAGTATTTAGTCCTTCAGGGTCTAATACCAGCTAACGTTTCCAGGCTTATAACACATCATTCTCTTTCATGAATCCTCCATTCCAGTCCAATCTACTTACAATGTCCCTGCAAAGGACATTCTACTTCCCATCTCTAGCCTTTGCATAGGCTGTGCCCTGTCACTAGAATATATTCTCTCTTTCCCTTTACCTCTCGGAATCCCTAATTAAGTGCTACATTCTTCTTGAGACCTTTCCCTATCATTCCCAGTTGTTAAAGACACCACTCTGAATTACTTTGTCTGAACTTTGTATATAGTCTGTACTTACATTTCTGTATACATTATTTCATTCCCCCAAATATAAGTTCTTTGAGGACAAGTACTAGTATACTTTTGTTTTTGTGTATGTAGCACCTGGCAAAATGTCTGGCACATAGTAGATAACTTGATAAAAACTTATTGGTTGAATGGGTGGGGAACAAATTTGGTTCCCTGGTCAAGTTTCTACCTGGTCAAGTTTCACCTGGTAAAGTTTCAAGAACTATTTGTAAATAATGATCTCCTAGGTGGAGACAATTGGCCTAAACAATAGTCAGAGAACTCTGGGGGTGGAAGGAACTTTAGAAGTCATCTAGTTCCATTCCCTCGTGAAGAAACTTGAGATTTAGATCAATTTAAATGATTTTGTTCAGTTCATACATTTAGCAATTACAAGAAATGGATTTATGATCCAGATATCCTGACTTCTGGTAAAGTATTTATGCAAACAGAAGATAACCTTATTAATAATCAGAAGTATTGGTCTCTTCACTCATCTAGGTTTTCCTTTGTGGTTTTCTCTTAATTTTCTAATATTTTCTAATAGGATTGACATTTTCTATGGAGTCATATTAACCTTAAAATACCACATGAAGAAAACAAATAACTATATCCCTTTTGGTGTAAATTTACACCACATGAAGCAACACAGTTTCCAGATGTCACACACTTGTCACACACACTTGGGACATGCTATGGAACACAAGCATGGAATACAGAACCAAAATGCAAGTTGGTGAGTTCCAGTGGTCAACAGAACAAAATTGGGAAATAAATAACCTACCAGTCTCTGAACAAATATATTATAATTCCTTGGGAAAATGAAATTCATCCCCCAGGATGCTCACACAGTAGAGTTGGAGGGAGTTTAGAATCTGCTACTACCGGAAAAAAACTTAATAACTACAGCAATTTCAGTGATAGGACAGCAAAACAGAATTCTAAAAGAGAGGGCTTTGTACTCTATTGACACAAATAATTTAACTCCTAAGTAATCCTCTGTACTTCAGTTATGGTCAACTCAGCTACAAAAATTGAAATGAATAGGTTTCATGCCTTCAAAAAAGAAAAGACTCCTGTTGTAAAAGTTTAGAATTGGATGTTAACACTTTAGGTGACTTGCCCAAGCACAAACAGGTAAGTTGCAGAGACAAGATTCAAATCCAGGTCCTTTGAATACAAACTCAGTGCTTTTCCCAGTTTGTCATGTCTAGAAAAGGGAAAAGTTCCTCTCAGAAATTGTATAAGCATGTACATATTTTAATAATCAAATTATTATAGTACACTTTGAAAGATCACAGAGTTTCAAGAGTTAGGACCTCAGAGGCCATCTAGTACAACTTGTATCTGTAAAACAATCCTCTTGGTAACATTCAACAAATGGCCACCCAGACTCCACAAGAAGATATTTAATGAGGGGCAATTCATTACTTCTCAAGGAACCTTGGGACAACTCTAAATGTTAGGAGTGTTTTCCCTGGGTTCAGCCTAAAATGATTCTGTATTCAATTCAATTCAATCTTCAATTCCACTTCCAGCCCCATCCCATCCCACCCCCGCGCTGAATAATATGATTCCCCCTTCCACATAATATAGCCTTATCAATACTTTGAAGCCCTCTCTAGTCTTCTTTTCCCTAGGTAAAACATTTCCAATTCCTTCAGCAAATTCTTGACATAGTTCCTAGGTCTTAGAAGCCTATCCAAAAAATAGAACTGCAAATGGGAGAACACTGAAAGGAATAGTGAAAATACTAGTATTATCGTATCCAAGAAACCTAGAAGGAAATGAGATGCTGAAATACCAAATTAAAGTTCTAGAGCAGAAAAGATGAGAAAGGAAGCTTGGCAATACTGAGAATAAGGGGGAAAAGCACGTAGAACTGCCAAATTTGGCAGCAAAAAAGGATCATAAAAATCTTCTATTTTAACACACTTATGAGAAAACTTGTGAGAAGCCCAGAAAAATGTGAAACAACTTCATTAAGATCTCAGGGGAAAGCTATTAAGGTAAAAATCCATTACCATCAAGTAATAAATTACAGCACCATAAAACTTTTCTACCTTTAAAACAAATTATGTACAAGTATATTTCACATTAATTTTAAAATTTTGAAAATTTAAATGCAGAACACTAAAAAATTATAAAAGTATATTCTTAGCTTAAAATAAATTTAAAATCAAATATTTCTGTAGGCATAGGAGAGTGACATCAATACAAATGACATCACAAAAATTAAAACTAAATGTATCTTAAGGAATTACTAAGTTACTCATGTGAAAAACATTTTTGAATTAGCTTTCTCTGTACACTTGGATTATCATGTAAGAGCAAAACCAACAATTTAAGCAAGCTATCAATTATTTAAACTATCAATGGAAAAGGGGGAGAAATGGATAAAGGAAAAGACACTGACACTATCAACATTTCCTATAAAGTTTATATCTATATAAATAATGCAAGTGCAACATGGGGAGGCCAACAAAGCCCAGGAACCATCACAGCTAGCAAACAATTTATATCCTCACCAAGCAGAGGGATATGGCAGCCAAAGGCAACTTGGATTTAAGATATGAACTCATTTGAAAAATCTTGAGGAGAATGGACAAAGATAATGAACAATATTAGCTCAAAAAATAGCAAGATGTGAAGAGAAAAACAAGTTTACAATGGAAACAAATTATCCAGAGATCATTTAAGAATGAAACTGGAAGGATGATAGAAAGTAGAAAATATGGGTCTGAATTTTAATAACAAACTATTTTCTCCATCAATGACGGAAATACCATATGTGCACTCTAACACCATAATCCTTAATGTGTTATATAAAAAATGGAAATGTCCCTAAAGAAAACAAAGAAGCTAGATAAGACAAAGGACATCTGGATTCAAGGCTTCACTATTATTCTCAAGGTATCTGTGAGACCTGTATGACCTATATCAGACTGCATACCATCTCAAGGAGAAGGAAAAGAGAGGGAGAAAGGGATAGAATTTGAAACACAAAACTTAAAAAATGAACATAAAAAGTCATTTTTATATGTAATTGGGAAAAAAGTAAAATATTTTTTTAAAAAGATGTCTGTGAGTGAAGATAAATTGTTGAGGAAAAAAAAACTACAGACATAGTTAATACCAAAAAGGGAGATAAAAAAGTAACAATTACTATTACATATCCCACATTCTCATTCTTATAAAATCATTGAAAATAATTTACATTTGTATCAAGTGCATCCTTGATGAAAATATGAGAAAAGAATTGGTAGATTCTGTAAATGGTATTCTAAAGCAGACTACACTTTTCACCATAAAATGGGCTGAAAGTTATGGAGAATACAAGCTCTCCCTATGCTTGTTGTTTGCTGACATATAAGAAGAATTTTATTCACAGGAAAAACACGTTTCCTTAAAGCCTTCTCTGCCACAAGGTGTTTCTCATGAATAAGTTAAGATCACAGAAGATTACTAGATAGAATCAACAACAGAGAGAACCTTGATGATCTTCTGATTATCACTATATCAAGTGAAGTATAAAGGAGATGTATGTCTGCCAAAGGTGTTTGCAACAAGACCAGGGCAAAATTCCAACGGAAGAGAATCCTTATGGATAATGAAGTCCTCCAGATGATGCAGTTTTCAGATGACGTTGGGCAGATTACATCAAGCCCCAAAACACTACACAGTCTCCTAAATAAAATTCAAAATGATACATAGTTTGGTCTGTATGAGAAAGCACAAATGCATGAAGAATGCCTATTGTCTAGACTATGACATGAACTGGCATGGAGATCCTATAAGGCATGTTCATTAAGTATGTTCATGTGCTTGTGTGTATATATATATATATATATATAAAATATGTGTGTATGTATGTGATACATGAGAAGGTGGCACAATGATTAGGATAGAGCATTGGGCTTGGAATCGGGAAGATCTGAGTTCAAATCTGGCCTCTGACACCTACTAGATGTGTGACCCTGGGCAAGTCACTTTACATCTATTTGCCTCAGTTTCTTCATTTGTAAAATGGGTACCTTCTAGGGTTTTTTGTGAGGATCAAATGAGATGTCTGTAAAGTGCTTAACATAGTGCCTGGCCATAGTAGGCATTATGTTTGTTGGCTATCATTTTATTATTTTTAATTGTGTGTATATATCTATACTCATATCTATTTCTATATTTATGTTAGTATCTATAGATATGACATTGAAAATGCATCATTGTGCTGTGCCTTGCACAAGAGAAATGAAGCATCCTGGTTTGCTTTAAGGAAACTACACAAGTTCTTTCAATAACCCCAAATGTTTCCCTGAAAAAAAACACCCACACATGTTCTTCTAATAATGCTACATGGATGCAAAACATGAACTACCGCAATCTCTAAAGAATGAAAATTACATGTTACCCAAAAGTCATAGGAGAGATATGGGGCAGATAGAAATAGCTTGTAACACAATACCAAGGAAGAACTGGATATACAGACTATCCAACTTATCATCAAAGGTAGATATGACCAAAAAAGTTGATATAGGAAGAGAGACAATAGATGGACAGCTATGTACTTTCTGGGTATCCATGTAACATCAAGAGAACAAGAGGAAGTCCCTGAGAATGTAAGCTAGAACTAGCATGGAGACTTTACAAGAAGACAAAGATCAGTCACAGAAGATAAGAGGGCAAGAATGGGTTACAACCTATGTTGAAGTGGTTAGTATTGACATTGATGAGATCACATATGCATTGAAATATTAGTCAGAATTTAAACCATCTGTTGTATTTAAAATTCAATGTAATACAAAACCAAAAGATATAATATGCTTAAATTGGCAAAGGATTTCACAGACTATTGATTCTAAATACTATCATGACAAAGAAGGCAGGAAATATCTTGTTATAGGGAATTTGTAGATTAGGGATTTAATTTTTGTGTAACTGATATGTTTTCATAGCATCAACATTCTCACAGTTAATTATCATGCTGACCTGGAAGAGAAATATGTATATGTTTAAGTATGCATATATCTCTATATATATACACATACATACATATATATTTGGAGATATAAACTTTCTAAATAAGGGAAGAAAAGACTTTGGAACCCCAATTTAATCAGTTTTATAGGTCATAAAGCCGAATTTAAAATACTTTGCTTTCCTCTTCAAAACTGATTTTTATATCTGGAATTCAAGTGAATATAATTTTTTGCTATCTCAAATTGTGAAAGTCACTATTGGCATATATGTATTTCCCAGTTCATCTGAAATATTTTACTTTTCCCCACTGAATTATTTGCAACCCAACTTGGTAAAAATTCACTATAAATTGCTTCTTCTGCTCTAATAAACTGAATAAAATGAAGCTAGCTGATGGTAACCATTACCAGATTCTTCCCTAAACCCTAAATTATTATAAGGGATTATCTCTATGACTCCTTCCAGGTCCTAGAAAACTAAAAAATATTGAGTTATTTTGTCCATTCTCTCAATAAATTTATATCCTGATGTCTCTTTGGCACCTTGAATTCCCAAAGGTTGTGCCAGAAGGACTGAAACTCTGACAGGTACTACCAAATTGGAAAGGCTTTGAATATAGGCCCAGACATGGACTATGTATCCGGCTTATGAATACCAGCCTGGCTAAATCCAGTATAACTCATCCCTAGAAGACTAACCATGAACTGACTTATATTCAGCCAAAGCAACTCATGAAAAAATCTAAGACCCAAGTCTTAGAAGAACTGAAGGAAGTATTCTGTCCACTGAATAGCTTCCCAGAGAAGAATAAGAACCAGTGACACTAGTGACCCTTCTGAGCACATCACAACATTCATAAGCTTGAGGTGTTTAAAACACTGCACAGTACACAGCAACTGTCTCTGTACAATGGAGGAGAAGTGAGGCTGGTGATCTGCAAGCCCTCCCTCACTGAGATGTTAGTTTTTTTTACTGTCACCGTCTTGCCAGTTCAGTGAGTGGCTGCAAGCTAAGGGTTTTCTGAGTGCCAGACCTTAAGCTGCCCATTTGTTCAAAGATCATTAAAAAAAAAAATGGTTCTTGCTATAGCAGGAAGGATACAAAAGATGATCTGCCTAAGGTGGATTTTGTATTGATTTCAGGGTTCTCTTGTCTCTAGTTCTTCTAATTCTGCTGGGCTAACTAGCTTCCTGGCTTTGATGTTCTGTCTTATCTGACTTCTGATTTCTACATAATCCTGGACTCTGACTTTACTGGGAGAAGGTCAAAGCCAAAGGGTCTTTGACTCTCCTTACTGTATCTCCTTCCCAATTTCCCCCTCCCCTGTTCTGTATTTTTCGTTCAGGATGACGTGTGTGTGTGTGTGTGTGTGTGTGTGTGTCTGTGTGTGTGTGTGATCTCGCCCTTGTGCTCCAAGCCTACATTCCAGCTCTGTGTATTCAATTACACAATGCCAGAATTGCAAAGGACCTGTGTGATTCTGTAATAAATCCTATCTACAACTGCTTGACAAGTGATCATCTGGTCACTGCTTAAAGTTCTCTAGTGACTAGAGAGCTCATAATTCTGTTTTGGGGCCAGTCAAATGATCAGGAAATGTTTTCTTAAAGGTAATCTAAATCTGTTTCCCTGTAACTTGCACCCATTGATCCTACTTCTACCTTTGGAGGTCAAAAAGAACAAGTTTAATCCCTCTTGACAGGATAACCCTTCAAATATTGGAAGAGTGCTATCATATTATCACTAACTTTCTAAGATCCTTCAACTGATAGTAAGTCATATTTATGTAAGCTTAAAGACTTGCAAAGCAAAGCTTTCCTGACAAAATTCATAGGCAAAATTTTCCTCACAGAAATCTTGTGAGGTAAGTATTATACATATTATTATCATTATTTTAGATTAGGGAACTGAGACTCAGAGGGGCTCAATCATGCCTAATCACATAGCTAATAAATATCTTAGATGAGATTTTGAAAATCAGGGTTCCTGATTCCAAACCAGCATTCTAGCTATTCACTATGACTCAATCTGCAGATCACTTTGAAAAGTTTCATGGAGTTTGGAAGTTAATGCATCAAATCAAATTATCTTATTTCACTTCCTTCAGTTTTGATATCCACAACAGTTTTATATGTTCAAACTGTTCATTCTTTAGGCCAGATATGACTAATTTTACAAACTAACTTTATTTAATATAGTATCATAAATTCATGAAAACTCAGAATTCCCATGATAATTTGTGAAAATTCTGTCAAATGCAATTTCCTATTTATGAAATCCTGAATTAAATCATAACATCCAAGGTAATTCCCTACTCTACCTATAATTCATATTTTAAACACTACTTTCTCTTCTGCTATTCTTGAAATAGTATAGAATATTATGAGGATTCATAGTTCTTTTTCAAGTCACAGATTTTAATCTCTCTACCCATCCTGCCGTTTACATCTGTTGTTCTCCTACAGTTCACAACACTCAAAAGGAGATGGGAAATGTCCCCTTTCTTTTAGTCCTGTATCAGGTAATTCCTTTGTTGACCCTCAAACCTTCATCACTCAGTGACTTCATCACATCAGCTGCAGTGACACAAAGATAATGCAAATAGTTTTGCTTTCACTTTTGTGTTTTAAGTATAACATTTATTTGTGAGCACTTAATAAAAGCTTCGGGAAGGTAATGCTGATGATGAGAGATTCCCTGGATAACCACAGAAATGCTGGAATGAATCACTTTTAGCCTTGAACTTCTTATACTCTACATTCCATTTTAACAATACTCTTAGAATCCAATTGTCATCATTTACTAAGTCTTCGAGATAAAGTACAGAACTTTTTAAGAACCAGTTCCTACTCACAAGGTGCTGACACTGGAAACCTGGATGGATACAGATTGTTCCTTCCCACTTCCTCTCATCACTGTCCCACCTCTTTTACCTGCTTGTTTAGTTTCCTAGCTTGTTTTTTTTTTATTTTGGTAGAGTGTACCTGTACTTTTGGCTATCATTGTCCTGAAATTTATGATACAATCATCAAGCCCAAATTCTATACTAGGGATTATTTTCCTTGTGTTCATTTGTTCATTTTTCCTAAGACATTGGCAGGTAATATGTGTAGGTTTTCTAATGTTTATGTTTTTTACATCCATTTCCTTCATTTTTTCTTTTTAGTTATTAGTCTTTTTCTCCTTGCCCCCACCATATAGAGGTGGGAAGATGGGAGTTTAAAAAGCAATCTGATTACAGAATAATTTCTATAGTCATAGTGGAGAAAAATGATAACTACTTCCAGGAAAGTGGCATATAAATTTTATGCGCAGGTTCCTTCTTGGCATCTAAGTTTTGCAGTTTCTTTTCCCTACTTGAACATAGGTTGCCCTCCTCTTAAGCTCAACAATAATACTTTTTGCTCTCCTACTTTTTACAGGACTACCCATTTCATTCCCATCATAATAAACTTTTTTCAAAAAAAAATCAGTATGGTTATCTGAATATTAGAAATAACAGTTCTAATGTGAATACAATTTTAAGCAGAGTTTATAGCCTCAGCAAGGAAAGAACAAATGATTTTTGACACCATGCCACCCAAAATGAGTGAAGATAGACATGAACATTACATTCTCCATTTTTATTGTGGTGATTCTTTCTATTCAGTATATTTCTTAAAAATAAAAAGCAACAACCATCCTTTGTCCACTGATCATCTCTACTTCACTAAGTTTCTGTTAGACCCTCCTAGATGCCATATCCTTTTTTGACTTGTATATATTTTATTTCCTTGTTTTGAATTTTTCATTTGACTCTGATTTAGAATGTCTTATGGATCATACTTTCCAATTACAACTAACTTGCCCACTTTTTTTATTAAGTTGACTAATATCATCTAAGACTCCTTGACTCTCCTTTTCATTGTACTCCTGGTACAGGAATCAGGACCAACTTTCAACTCATTAAAGCACACATGACACAGTCAGCATCAATCATTGTCACCTAATAGAACCAATCAAGTGGGAAAGCAATGAATATGTAATTCACTCAGATGCTTTCTAGAGAGAGAGAGAGAGAGAGCACTGGGCCAAAAACACATATACACAAATGGTTATTGGAGTATACGGGTGACAAAAGTGAATCATGGAAAGCCAACTTGCTGGCTATAATAAACGAGGTGAAAAATTGCTTATTGTGCTTTTTACTCAGTGACAGTTTGCAAGCTTCCTGTTATTCAAGGCCAATTTAAAAGGAAAGATGAGAACACAGCAGTACGAACCTCCAATACAAATTAGTAGTCCAACTGATATATGGTACCACAACCTGTGCCCAGTGAAAATTCAACAAGTCCGGATTTTGAAGGGTGCGTGGAAAGATAGATGGACGACTGCCAAGAAGCCCATATCTTCCTTTGGATTAACACCAGGGATATATTATTCCAAATATTTACCTAACTTGTTTAGAAATCCATTTGCACTGATCCTACCTGCTCTGATGGCTGCCTAGACCTGGGCTATTTATGAACAGCCCTGGAAAGAGTTGATGCTTCAAAAACAGGCTTGCTCTACAGGCCTTGCTTTCTTCCCAAGTCTATTTCCCCGATCACCGGATACTTTCTGGAATGAGAGGCACCATTCGGGCCTGCGGCTGCCGCCGGCGGTGGCAGATTTTGTGGGGAAGGGCAGTTGTTTTCTTCGGAAGCTGCTGGTGCACTTACAGACGGAAGAAAGGATGGCTGCCCTCCCTGCGGGGGGGTGAGAGGTGGGGAGGAGGAAAGGGAGAGGGGAAGATGGGCACCCCGGCAGCGCTGCCGAGCCCCCCGGAGCGATGCCCTCCACCCCCATCGGCTGGCTCCGGAGCACGAGCCCCCCGCCCCGGCCCCTCCGCCGGGCTGCGGGAGGCTCGCGATCCCCAGCCCGAGGACAGGGCTTCATCGCTCCGGCTCCGGGCGCTGGGGGCCGCCGAGGAGGGCAGGTGGGTGGGGAGCGGGTAGGTGAGGGGGGTCCTGGCGGCCATGAAGAAAGGGGAAAATGGAGGGCCAGGAGGCATCCTCCCCAGGGCCCCCGCGGGGCCCGCTGCCCCGCTCCGTACTCACCCGGGCCGGCCAGTGCGGGTAGCCCTTCATCTTGGCGAACACCAGGTCCCCCGCCTTGTACTCGCGGGGCCGCGGACGCGCCATCCGGAGCCGCCTCCGCTTCCCCGAAATGTCGCCGCCGAAGATCCCGGGGGGGCCGCCCCCCTGCGGGCTGCGCCTCGGAGCCGGGACAGCGAGGGAAGCGGCCGGGCGAGGCGGGGGCCGGGCCGGGGAGGGAAGCGGCTGCGGGCGGCGGCGGCGCTCGGCCGGGCGATGCCTCCTCTCTCCCCCGGCGGCGGCGGCGGCGGCGGGAGCCTCGGCGATGGAGGGGGCGGGGGAGCGGGGCGGGAGGACGAGGCGGGGGGGAGGGGGCCGGGGACCAGGCCCGGCAAATCACAGCCCCCGACCGCGGGGGAGGGGACACGGCGGCCACCGCGCGGTCACCCCGCGGCGTCCGGGAGGCAGCGCGTCCCAGCGGCTCGGGGCTCGGCGGCTGTCCGCTCCTTCCTGGAGCTGCGGAGGCGAGCCCGCCCGCTGCTCGCAGCCGCCGCGTCGCCCGCCTCGTCCCCCGGCGGCGGCGCCGGGCCTCCCTCCCCAGCCCGCTGAGGGCGCGGATGGGTTCCGCTCTCAATTCCTCCTCGGGCAGCGGCCGCCGGCACGTTCTTATTATTGTTCTCCCTCGCCCTCAGCATCCCCCCTCCCACCCCACCCCCCAGCCCGCCGTCCTCCCCCCCCTCCCCCCCTCCCCCCCTCCCCTCCCTCCTTCCCCCACCCCTCCCCGCTGCCCGCCCGCCCGCGCGCCCTGCGCGGCTGCTCCGCTCGCTCGCCGTCTTCGGCCGCTCAATTTCTAGGTACGCGGTCGCCTTACCCAGTGAAACCCGAGCGCCCCCCACCCCCACCAGCCGCTCCTCGTCAGGCCCCCTCCTCCCCCTCCTCGTCGAGCAGGAGCCCGAGCCGGGCTGGAGCGCCTTCTCCGGAGCCAGCTAGCCGAGCCAGCTAGCCCGAGCTCCTCTTTTGTTCTCGGTCCGAAGCCATCTCCCAGCCAGCAGCCCGGCCCGGCCAGTCCTTCTCCGGGTGCCCTGTGCCCCCACTCCCCACTCCCATTGCCAGCCTGCCCAGAGGGGGCACACCCCCAATCCACACCCGGCCCTTTCTGGAGGACACCCCTTTTCTTCCAAGGAGGACACCCCATCTTCTCCTGCGCCATCCTTAAGATCAGAATCGCAACACTGGGTCACACCCATGTCCCATCCAGCTGGGTTCGGCTGCTGCCAGTGGCATCAGGGGACATTTAGGAGTAGACCATCGTGGTCTCTCCAGGTTTTCATCTCCAAGGTTAGGGGGTGGACCCCAAACAGAATTATCGGTAGGCTAGCTAATGAAGTGGAGGAAGCGTCTTTTCCGGGCCTCTTCATCCCCTTTCAACATGTTGTGACCTACAGAGTCAGAGGGAGGGAGTCAGCATCTGGACCGTGGTCCTAGCTCTGCCCCTTACTAGCTATATGACCTTGGGCAAATGGAAGTCTTTTGGGGTTTTAGTCTCTTCTGCAAAGTGTACGTATTGGTGTGCCTCGCTTACATACATTATCTTGAAATCTTAAAACATTTCATCTCAAAATTTCCCAGCTAGAAGGGGCCTTAGAGAGCATCTAGTTCGGTTGCACTCAAGAATCCTGTCTGTGGGATGGGGAGATCAAATGTCATCACCTCCAACCTCAGAGATGAGGCTTTTAAAGATTTGCCCAAAGTCACTTATATTGCAAATGACTAATGCCAAGACTAGAATCCGGGTCTTCAAATCTAATTCACTGCCTAGTTTTCTACCTTGCCCATCACAACGTTGTAGTGAAGCTCAAATGAGAAATTGCATCGTGAAAGCAGGTTTGTTTGGATTTTTTTTTTTGAGAGACATTGTAATTATTCCCTTGTACTTTTTTTTCCGGTATCTACCTTACCTATATGGTCAGTGCTCCTAGGCTGCCCAAAGAATATCACTGCAGTGCCCTTTGGGGGCTACTGCAAACCTTTCCCTCTTCCTTAGTACCTGTCTTCTATAAAATTACCTTGAAATTCTTGTAGGTGGTTGATTTATAGTTCGTATGATTGATAAAAATTAGGGTGGGAACTGGTTTATTAAAATTATATTGGAGTTAGAAGGGACTCTAAAGGTCATTTAGGGCCACCTTCTATCCCATGGTGAAGTTCCACTTCATGCTCCTCTGTATAACACCAAGCCTCTGAACCTTATAGGTAGTGATACTGAGCATCTCATTTGAATGTTGGACAGCTCCAAGTATTAGACCACTCTTCCTTAGTCTGATTCAAAAATTGACTCCTTGTAACTTTCAGATCACTCCTAAATGAAGGCAGAAATGGAGAGATGAAAAGGATCTCAGGGGACATCTGGTCCAACATATAGCTGACAAAAATTCCCTCTACAACATTCCCAATGAATGGCTCCTTTTACCTCTGTTTGAAGACCTCCTGAGACAACCTACTATACTTTTGACTCTTAACTGTTAAGTTTTTCCTCACATGAATACTAAATCTATTTCTGTGAAACTACTACCCACTGCTCCTCTCTCCGCCATTTGGGGTCAAGAAAAAATGTCTAATCTCTTTCCAAATATGTGAAACCAGCCATCATAACAACATATCACATTTACATATATCACAACAACTGGCTAGGTAGGTAATACAAATACTATTATCTCTATTTTACAAATGAGGAAACCGAGAATCTGATAAGTTAAGTGACTTTCCCAATGTCACATGGTTAATGTTTGATATTGGTCTTAAATCTAGGTCTACTGACTCCCAGTTTAATGTTCTATCTATTAAACCATGATATCTCCATCTTCTGGTCATAGTTTTTTCTCTGGAACTGGAGAAAATAAGTATGTTTTTTCTTTCACAGGATAGCCCAGAAATTATAACAACTATCAAGAACCACTGTCCTGAGTCTTCTTTTCACAAGCCTAGTTTCTTCAGTTCTTTTCATATGACAAAGTTTCCAGACTACTCAATTTATTGGCTGCCCTTTTATGGATGTACTCCATCATGTCAATGTCCCTCTTAAAATATGATGCTCACATCTAGACAGAGCATTCCTTATTTTACATTTATCTACTTTGTTTATTTAACACTACTTTTAAATGTTTGAGTTCCAAATTCTCTCCCTCCAGCCCCTTTCCCACCTGAGAAGACAAGAAATGTGATATCAATTATACATAGACATAGTATTCTAAATGTGTACTTAATGTATTACCCTTCCTAGATAACACCTACATTTTAACAGGTAAAGTAAAGTCTTTAGGCCAGGGGTAACATTGCCAATATCCCTCAAATCACAAACACTCTTAATAATGGTCCTGAATGGAAGCAGTACTGGACTAACTAAAAGACCTGAGTTATAATCTTGGCTTTGTCATTTCTCAGTCATGTGACTTTGGGTAAATCATTTAACATCTCTCCTCATTTATACAATAAGGGAGATAGCAATAACTGCCATGTTTACCTCATGGATTTATTACAAGGATCAAGTGAGATAATATATATGAAATGCTTTGAAAATTATAAAACTCTAGTATCATTGGACCTATTCATAAATTTATCTGAGTCTTTTTTGGTACTATTTGTGTTTGAGGTTATGTTATCCCTTGTGCCAATAAATTCCTTAAGTCCATTAGCCACTGTGTTAAGTAGTATTTTCATTCCTAAATTTTCCTCTCTCTGTCTTCAATAAGTATACCTTGAGGTAGTCAGTCACATACCTTCCCTCATCCACTTCTTGAAGAGTAATAAATATCAACTTATTGTTCTCTGTATGTGCACTCCATACCATTAGAGTCTCTTTGCTCGTATTGGTTTTCCCTTACCCCTACAATGCCTTCTCTCTTCCTCTCTTATTATCGAAATCATAGGATCATAGGATTTAGAGCTGAAAGACCTTAAAGTTCATGCATTCCAACCATCCTGTTACATAGATGGGAAAACTGAAGCCCAAGGAACTTAGGTGACTTGCTTAAGGTAGTATGGCGGAACCAGAATTTGTATGCAGCTTCTCTAATTTCATATTGAGTATTTTTTTCACAGTACCATATACCTCTGATACCTCTCCTTCAGGGTGTAGCTCATGTCCATTTTCTTCCATTGAGCCTTTGCTTTCTCTACTCTACAGTAAATCCCATTTTTCAACTTAAATTTTCCTTTCCCTCAACTAAATCATGATCTTCTAGTACACAGTTCGGCACATTGTAAGTCTCAATAAACACTTGATCCATTAGTGCAGCTCTTTATCTCTTCCTGATGAAGTATTTTGTCAACCATTCAATCAACAAGTATGGGACTGTCGAACCAATTTCTAAGTTTTACACAGAAAGATCCCCTTTAACTAGTGCCAAGCAAATTGTGCTTTTTCATCATTGCTAGAGCATAAACACTTCTTTTAACACTTGTCTTTTAGTTCAAGGTTTTCAACTGAGTTTAACATATATCATGAGAATATATCACTTTCTCTTTTCCCATCTCCTAACCAAGACAGACTTTATAACAAGACCATTTGAGATCTATTTGTGGTCTTCTTTTGGCTGGAACCTCCTAATGTACGTGGCTAAGTGCCCATTTGTCTGGACCAGGATTGACATATTACCATCATGTCAATACACCTTTAATGAACCGCTGCTCTGTGGCTTCAATTGCAGACATGGTTTTCAGACTTGTTCTTCTTGCCTTATGTTTGAGATTTATACTATTGTTTCCACATAACATGTTATTCTTTCAAATGTTTACAGAGATGAAGTACCATTTTTTAGAAGAATAATTGTCCCCTTTTAAAGGAGAGGGAGTTTCTTTTGATTTGAGAAGAATTGGCCCCATATCTGCTTTATTTGGGATTTTGAGAAATAAGTTGATTTTTTAAAAAGGAGTTGAAGATCATTTAATAAGGATATTTTACAGGGGATTTCTATTTCACATATATATTTGACTAAAGGGTTTCTGAAGATTCTTCCAATTCTAAGATTCACTGATGCTATAAATTTTGCCCAGAAACTAATCTGAAGCTCCTAATTTCCCTACTTGGTAGGAGCACCTGTAGTGATGAAATTGCAAATCTTGCTAATGTTCTGAAGTATCATCTCACCTCATAAAACTGTTGATAGAAGTATCCTAGACTAGTGACTATATGCTACAGAATAAAGGACATTGGTCTATATATTGTTAGGAAACAGGTTTTATTCCTGGTTCTAGCACTATATTGTATGGTCGTGTGCAAATCACTTCTCTCTCTAAGACCCCTTTTCTTATCTATAAAATGAAAAGTTTTCAGTAGACGATTTTCAAAGTCCCACCTCAGACGCAGGGATGTCATACCCTGGAGCTCACCATTACATACAAATATTTCACTTCCTTAATTAAAATTAAAAATGCATTCCTCCTATCATCCAGCTTCTCCCTATGCTTCACCCTTCCAAAACCTGTTATTTACTCTCACCTTGGCTTCTAATTCTTTTCTCCTTCAGTACTTTCCCTGGACATTTCCCATGCTCTTACTTCACTTTTTCTCCTCAATCTCTATCTTAAAGTTAGCCAATTCAACTCCACTCTGTCCTCTACTCTCGATTTTTCACCCCATTTTCCCACCATAGCTCTTCCCTTGGAGGATCTCTGCTCTGAATTACTTCTATCATCCTTTCCTTTTGCATCTATTCACATACAGTTGGGGCAGCTAGGTGGTGCAGTGAATATAGCACTGGACCTGAAGTCAGGAAAACTCATCTTCCTGAGTTCAAATGTGGCCTCAGACACTTACTATCTGTATGACCTTGGGCAAGTCACTTAGCCCTGTTTCCCTCAATTCCTCATCTATAAAATAAGTTGGAAAATGAAATGACAAACCACTTCAATATCTTTGCCAAAAAAAACCCCACACAAATGGGGGTCATGGAGAGTTGGACTTAACTGAAAGATGACTTAATAGCACACACTGTTGAAAGGAGCTGGAGGAAGTCACACAATGGTGCAGACTAAATAAATTCCTCTAGTCACCTTCAACAGGGTCCTTACTATGTGGCAAGAAAATTCTTTTATTCCTTTAAAAAAAAAGCACTTTCAGTTTCATCAGCAGTTTTGTTTTTATACTTACAGATTACTCCTACATAGTCAAAGACCGCTTGTAATAAAGTAAAAGAATTAAGTAAAACTAATAATATAGTGAAAAAATGAGCAGAAATCTATTTTATATCCCTTCCACATCTATTCTATTAGAAAAAAGAAGAAAAAACAAATTTCTTGTGAGAATAGGCATCACCCTCCTCCATGGCTGTATACAAAAAATAAATGTGTCTTACTTCACACCTTAAATATATCACCCCTCTATAATGAATAGCATGTTTCTATGGAATCATTAATGGTCATTGTTTGAAAAAAGTTGTGTTTTATTTCTCTCTAATTAATACTCTCACTTGCCACAGAAACTATTCCAAAGCTGCTCTTCTTAAACCTCGCAAACCTTGTGTCAGATAGGCTAAAGGCTATGATAGACAAGAGGGCCAAGAAAGTTGTCAGAATAAAAGAGGGAGTTAGGTAGGATCAAATGTCAGGCAGGTCAAAATCAACAAGTTTTGGGACAGGCAGAGAAGAAACAGGGAAAAGTTAGTTGTAGCACCAAGGAGAGCTCCAAACATGCTGCAGTGGGGCTGTTTTCCTGACTGAAGTCTTTTACACCCTAGCACTCACTCAATAATACCATTGCCTCCCTGGATCTCCGGTAGAAGACCAGCTCTTGAGGGATTTGTCTGGTTGTTCAGGTACACTTGTACTGTGGCTTTTTTAAGAGAGTCCCTCCATCCAACCAAGAGTTCATAGTATCTACAGTCACAAAATGTACTATGAGTGACTCTGGGGTTGAGCTGGGAGATGTCATATTCCTCTCAAAGCTCTATCCATATGGAGCAGAGAAGGGTTAGCCACCTTTTCACTATCAAAATACTCATTCTTGATGTCCTAATTATCCTCTGTGCCTGAAGCAAGGGTCTGAGCAACGGACATCTTCACACCATCCCTCTTCATTGTCATCTTCCAGTGGTGAGACACAGGATCAGGATCAGTGACCTGACTTCAGACAAAATGTCTATTGGTCAGGAAGAACAGGCATAGATGACAGGTTCCCAGAAATAATCCCTAGGCAATAACTTTTCAAATTCAGTGAAGTGCTATCATAATTGTTGCCAGATATAAGTTTAAGGTGCTATAGCCTTTTAATTTTTCCTTATCTTTGTGGGCTGAGAGTAGAAGCATAACCTCGTTGTGAAACTCATCACCAAATTCCATAAAGAGCTAGACTACCAAAAGGAACATTAGAATATCTGAAGGCTGAGTTTGTAGTCACAAACTCTATGATCTTATTGATGAAAAATAGTGCAATGAAGTGGATGTCTATCTACTTAGAGAGATGACTTATGGGCATCTACCAAATAGGGAGTAGTGGCCAATCCTTCATATCTAGTTTTCCCATTACCTGTCACTACTTGATTTTGTCCCTGTACAGCTTATGGCTCTGTTCTGTAAACCTGTATGGCATATAGATGGATGAAGTAGTCATCTGAGATAGTAACTCAAGATTCCCACTATCTCCAGAGGGAATAGATGTGAGAGCAATGATGAGGGGAAGGACCATTGGTGGTGAATATATCTAACAAAAACAATGGAGGAATGCATTTATTGCATAATTTCATGCAAGTGTAATACTGGGAAGAAATGCAACCTCATAACTTTATTTGACCATAGTATAGCAGTGGAGGTTTTATTCAAAGGTGTATTTCCATTCTCTTTCCATCTGTCACTAGGTAGTGGATAAAGGAAAGGTTAACCTCCATGGTGGAGAAAAGATTTTGCCTAACATATTACGCAAATTTGGTTCTCCTTGAAGAGATTTGATCTGTGCATCTATTGAGGATAACAACTGCTTGAAGGAACAGGTAGGCAGCAGCACTTGGTTTATGATTATGTAGGTTAGCTTTATCTCTACCACCATGAAGATCATGTTGAACTATTGTGAAAAAGGTAAGAAACTGATAAGATCCATGATAACTATAGCCTATGTTCTCTGGGCATACAGGATGTCCTTTGGTTTCCTGATGTGGCCTTGAGTTCTAGTGAACAGATTTTACAAGAGACCACAGGCAGGTTTGTTTTGTTATATTGATTTTTTTCTTTCTTTTTTAAAATTCTTTGTTGCAAAAGATGACTTGTGGGGAGAGAAGGCTAAAGGTATATATTCAGAAATGAAGATGATATGAAAATAGCTATAAAAATTTGAAATAAGTGAACCTACTTACCTCTGGCTTAATAAGAATAAAAATGATTGACTTTTTTGTTTCTACTTATGTGACTTTGGATAAGTCATTTAAGCCCTCTGGGCCTCAGTTTTTCTCATCTGTAAAAAGATGAGGTTGGATTAGACAATACTTCAGGGCTTTTTTATTTCTAAATTCTATGATACTGTTATTCTGTTTACTCCCATAAAATGAAACCTTTAGCGATTGGAAATTTCATTGTCCTAGAGCTTTCAAAGAGGCCACACATTTATCTATTGCTTATAGAATGTAAGCTAATGCATGAGTGGACAAATAAATTGTTTCTGGCGGATTCTATCATCTTTCTGTACCTTCACTGACAGATTCATTTTAGAGTTTGAAGAGAGTAAAGCTATTGAACTCCTCGACAACTGGAGAACTCATTTTGAAGAAGCAAGGTTAGTGTTAAGGAATATTTTTACCATTTTCTTGTTCCACAAGTGTACCTTGCTGTTTCAATCTATGAACCACAGTGTTATCCAGAATATGAAATGTCAGGGAGGAGATCTGATGAGCAAATTGAAGCATTGATCAATTGGCATTGTCGGAGGCAATGAATCTCTGAAACAAGTACATCCTTAGAAAAAGGGAAATGACTAAAACAGTGGGAAGTATTAAGGATGGTTTGTGCCCACCATCTCATCATTGACCAACTTCCATCTTGGTGTTTTTATAGACAGATTTCTGAGTTGCTTGACTTTTAAGTCTTAGATAAATACAACTTGATCTAGAGGGCACATATAAGATTACCCTTTAAAGATGCCGCAGTAAGGCCCCAAAACAGACACAGAAGGAAAGATACCTCAGGGAGCCTGGACAGCCAAACAGGATAGCCTCCTACTCCAAAAATCTTTTCCAGTCATTCTCTTCCATTAAGTTCTAGCATGCCACTGCTGAATAATGGCCAATTTCAGAAACAGCAGGAGCTAGTTACTGTTCATCCTTCCCTTAAGTAGTTAATTATACCTTCATAGGCTTGGGAACACAGATAAACCACCTGGAGCAAGCTTGACTGCTTATTCCCACGTCTTTGTGGTATCGATTCTCTTGTGCATCTTGCCACTGATGGTAGGAAATGGTCAACTCTAATGACATCACAGGTAGAAAACTTAACATTGCTGGTTCATTTAATTCTGTTCAGAGGCAAACATTAAAGAAAGCTTAAAGAAAAGTGCAGCTTGGTGTCACATTGAAGTGATGTTTCTTTCTTTTGGTGGTGAAGACTTTCTAGACTTTAATCCTCCCACTAAACACCTTACTATCAATTCTTGAAAAGGTAAGAAATGCTTCTTTACATCCCATCCACAAACAGAATAAATATGAGATAAATCAGTGTACTTGAGCTGACAAAGAAGTGACTTTCATCCATTGTGCTAATGATATGGAAGTCAGATGTTTTGAATATTGTTGACAAGAGAGAGGACACTGATGGCAGTTGTTTCAGTTCTCACTGTCTGTGATACAGATATCAAAGGTATAAAATCAGAGAGAATAGTGAATGACATCCCCCACCCCCAACCCCAGGTGAAAATGATCCATTACTCAAAATCTGGTTATTCTTTTCTTGACTCTCTTTTGCCTCTGTCACATCTTACCATGCTATATGTGTGTGTGCGTGTGTATGTACATGCCATCTCTTCCCCCCACCCCAATATCCTAGACATTGGACTGGAATCTCCTTAAGAGTAGGGACTGTCATTTTTAAAATTTGTGTCTCCACTATATGTCCTTGCCTATAGGAGGCACCTATAAGTGTTTATTGAACCTGGAGTCAAGTCTGACCTCAAAAATGTACTAGTTTATGACCCTAGGTAAGTCACTTAACCTCTGTTTGTCTCTGTTTCTTTATCTGTAAAAGGGGGATAATAATAGCATCTTCATCCCAAGGTTATTATCAGGAAAAAATATGATAATATTTGTCAAACACTTTGCAAACATTAACACATGATATAAATGCTAACTAGTTACATTTACTACACACAAGACCTTTAGAAAATCAACCTCTCTGAGTCTCCATTTCTTAATTTATCAAACATGAATTATTATACCTGTATTGCCTTCTTCATAAAGTTATTGTGAAAAATGTGCTTTATAAGTATGAGATATAATAATAAAATTCTGCCTATTCATAACATTCCTCTCCTATCGTTCAACCCTCTCTTCCCTACCTTCCTCCCCGATGCTGTTTTCATTCCTATCATCTCTACTTAATAACTTGGGTACAATCCCCATCCTATCTAACTTGCTATCATCTCCTGTCTTCTTATTCCCATCTACTTCTTCCTACTGCCTTCTTGTAGGCCTTTCTATTAGTTCCTTCCACTGTACTCTTCCAGTGTTTTTTTTATCAACAATCACTCCCATATCATTGGGCTCTTCTTCAGATACTCCTTAAATGAAACCCACATTTCCCCTGATAGCATCACACCACTGACTCCCTTTCCTGACCTTTTTCCACTCTCTCAGTAACTCAAGTTGGAAGAGATCTCAGAAATGTATCCATTCTGTTGGTTGAGGTATACCTGTATGTATTTCTCAAAGCTGAGAGTCTACATGACTCATGACAATTGTTACTGTGGCCCTGCAGCCTGCCTCTCTGCCTTACCATCTTGAATAGTAGGAGGCAGAACAGGAACAGGAAAGAAAAGTGTAACCTCTACCCTGAAGTCCACTGGAATAAGAAACTCTCCTGTTTGGTGGAAATGAATGCCATGCCCTGCATGAGAGCAAGAGGTCATGGTGGGAGGGAAAGATGGGAAGATGAATGAGGCCAACCCCATTTCAGGTTGCTAAAGTAAAAGACTCTGAGCATCCTTCATGTCCCTATCCCCAGATTGCTATACTAGAGACTTGGAGGACCTTCCCCTTGGGTGAGATTGAAAACACTGTCTTATTTGAGCTGAGTTATCTCACTCTGTATTGTGTAGAATATATTCTCCTAGGTAAACCTTCTCTCATTTTTGTTTTGCTGCCAATTTGGATAAATGAGTTTTCTTTGCTATTAAAACACTGATTGGGGTTCATTAATCAATAAGTATTTATGAAGCAAATGCTTTGTGCCAAACATGGGGCTAGGCATTGAGGATACAAGGATAAAAATGAAACAGTCCCTGTCCTCAAAGAACTTACCTTTCTATTAGGGGAAACAATAGTGCTCATAAAGGCAAGAATAAAATATGTGCAAAATAATAAGTGATCACTTCAGGAGATGAGACATGAGTCAGGAAATGGGACTAGCATGTTCCTTGCTCTCTTCCGCTGCTTCCAGATGCTTTTTTCTGCAACCATCGCACTTCACAGTGCTTGACAAATGTCAATGATAAATGTCAAAGATAACAAATGTTTTCTAAATGCTTCTTGATGATTGATTGATGTTCAAGTCATATGAGTATGCCACCTTCTCTTCATCTTTAATATTACCTTTTGATTATCAAACACATTCCCAATTTTCTTCATGCTTTTAGGACCTTTCTCACTGTTTTCTTTCTCAACTTATCCCGTGCCATCATCTTTGTTGATATTAATATCTATATTGATAAATTTTTATCCCACACTAAGTTCGCATTTCATCAACTTTCTCAATTTTCAGTAACCTTTGTCTGCTTCCACTTCAACTATCTACATAGATATCCCGTATGGCCAACCCTCACACAGAATTGCTCTGCCTCTCAGATTTTGAACTCTTAAAATATCCTTTGTGACTTCCATGTCTCCCTCTTCTTTACTATTACTGAACTTGATTTTTAGCTTTAGCACAATCTCAGTTCTGTGATCTTTCACCAATCTTCCAGTTATCCACAGAACAATTACCAACATTTACATATAATTTTTATGCTTTTCACAAGTTACTGCATTTGAACTTTTCAATATCCCCATGACTTAGGAAACACAGATCTTATCTCCATTTTACAGATAAGGCAACTAAAGGTCAGAAGAGAGAAATTATTTGCTTATGGTCAAACAGCTAATAAGTATCAGAGAAAGGATTTGGACCCAGCTCTTCCTCACTCCAAATGCAGTACTCTATCTACTACACCATGATGTGGTTCTAAATGCTGGAAGGGGTCTTAGAGTTTAAATTCATGCCATTATTACAGTTCTGACTTCATTTGCTTCCTTTCCAAATCTGGTCAGGTATTTCAACTGTGCAATCATTCCCATCTAAGGGTTCATTTGCCCCCTGTACCATCTACCTTTACTACTATGTAGAAATGCTAATTTCCCTAAGTATGGATTTTGACAGTGGTAATGAAGGGAAAGTCTCAAAAACCCAACTAGATGACTCCATGGATAGAGCACTGGGCCTGGAATCAGGAAGACCTGAGTTCAAATCCAGCTTCAGAGACTTACTAGTTGTGTGACCCTGAGCAAGGCACTTAACCTATTTGCCTTAATCCACTGGAGAAGAAAATGGCATCCACTCCAGGATCTTTGACAAGAAAATCCCACAGACAGAATGGTCTGTAGGGTCACAAAGAGTCAAGAATGAGAAAATGACAACAATGAAGGGAAGGCCTGAAAAACCATTATCGGACATGTTCCCTAATAATCTATAGCCAGCTTCACCATTGCCTTGTGTTCATGAATTCATGACCAGCTGCAATACATCCCTCAATACTACTCTTCACTTATAAAAACACACAGAATAACCTCCCCTAACCAAAAGAATTGTCTTTTCTAGGTACACGTGTCTAGTATTATTTGTCCCAGACCCCAGCTGCCAGTAGCATGAGCCCACAGGGAGATACATAAAACTCACACAAATGAAAATCTAGGAAAGGTACTCCCAGATGGCAGTAGTTAATAAGGATTCCCTAGAGTTGTAGCTCTGAACAACTCTCAAACTGGGCAATGCACAGCAACAATGCTGCAAATAATTCCCTGTAACATATAAACAAGTACATCTGTTATTAATGAATAGCTCACCAGCAAAACAACTAGCTCTTTTGGTGACCTTTTCTTGTGTGTATATGTGTATGTCAATGAACAGGTGCCAGGGAGAGAAACAACGAGAGAAACATTGAAAGAAAGTGACAACAATTGCTAAAAAGAAATGTACATAAAAGACAATTCAGAATTGTTTTTACATGGAACTGGAGAAAAATATTAAATAAAAAATTTTTAAAATAATAAAATACTTTGGTATACTAAACAAAGAAATACAATTCAATAGTCATAGTTTTGTTTAGATCTGAAGGAACTTGATGTTGTCTAGTCCAATCGGCTAATTTCTTAAATGAGGAGACTGAGGAACAGAGAGTTAATATAATTTCCCCAAGGTCACATATGTAATACGTAGCTACATCCTCTGACTCAAAGCCAAGCTCTCTCTACTGTACCATCTTAGTTATTCTGTCTATACTTTTCCATTCTCCCTCTGCCTTTGCTAACCTCAACTGCATAATTCGTGCTATCTATTTTCTTCTATTTTCCAGGCCCAGGTTACTGAGTATTACTTGAGAAAGTCACAGCACCATACTCATTTGGTCACCTAAAAATTCATGCTGTGTAAGCTAAGCTAGGCCCTGGATTCTGCTTATCAATTGTTTGATATATCTACTCTTGATTCCCTATTGCATTGCCTATAATAATTATTCCAAATCTTTTCCAAACCCCTCAACTCAATCTTCATCTTCTCTTCTCATAGAAAATTACCTAATTTTCTACTTTAATGAGAAGATCATGGTCATCTAACATGAGCTTATGAACAAATAGGACTGTGGAACAAATAGGATATGTCCTTAGACTTGTACAGTGCTTTCTTTAGTTCATACCTTCACTTATGTTATTTTCTGTGCTTTCTCCTGCCCTCATCTCTATCCTATCTTGGTTTTTTAAAAGTCCTGTTCATCTTGTAAAATGCAGTATAGACTTCACCTCTTTCAGAAAGCCTTCAAACCAGTAAAAAATAATTTTTCTTTATTCTGGTTTTGGATTATTTTAAAAACCTATTGTATAGCCTCAGTGCATTCTGAATTATAGTTATGGTACAGTGTGTATATTTGCATATGTTTTAGTTCCCTCTCATAAAATGTAAACTCCTTGAGGGCAGAACACAGATTTGAATATCTTTGTGTCTCCTCTCGGTACCACCTGTGTATCAGACAGTATATAAAGACAAAAAATGAATGCATTCTTGGCCTCAGATAGTTTCTGTTTTATCAGAGGAGTCAATATGAATACAGAAAAGTGTATAAAAATGAATATGAGGAAACTTTTGTGGAGAGAGGCAAGAGGGGGATGTTGGGAAATATATTTTTTTCACCTGCATATTGAGCATTTCAAACTGGTTGTCCCATGGCCATCTCAATTTCAACATGTCCAAAACAGAACTCATTTCCCCCAATTCTGCTCCTCCAGTGAGTTTCCCTGTTATTGTAGAGGGCACCATCATCCTCCCACTCACCCAGGTTCAAGTTTCAGTGTCATCCTCAACTCCTCACCCTCACTGGTCCCACTTAACTCACCAATTGTCCAATTTCATAATTCCTTTCCTCACAACATCTCTCAGATATATTTCTTTTTTTCTACTCACAGATTCACCATTCTACTTCAGGACCTTATTTTCTCACTCCTAAATTCCTATAATAGTCTTGAAATCCAACTCTTTTCTTCAAGTCTTTCCCTACTCCAAGCCATCTTCACACAGCTGACAAAATGATTTTCTTAAAATATAGGTCTTACCATGACACCCCCTATTCAATAAATTCTAAGTATTACCTTAGGATCAAATGCAAAATTTTGCATTTAAATGTCTTCATATTTGACCCCTTCCTGTCTTTCCAAACTTTTTACACATTACTCTGTTCCATCCTATGATCCAGTCATACTGTTTGTGTGTGTTTTGTGGGGGAGGGGCTGTATTTGGGGGTTTTTTTGTTTGGTTTTCTGTGTTGTTATTCTTTAGATATGACACTCCAGTTCTCATCTTCATGCATTTGTACTACTTTTCTTCTCTGCATAGAATGTTGTTCTTACTCACTGTTTCCTAGAAACCCTGGTTCTCTTCAAGTTACAGCTCTAGCACCATATTCTGTATAAGGCCCTTTCTGATCACCTACCTACCTTCCAGTCCCTTCTCTGCCTAAGAAAAGCATCTATGTACTTTTGTATGTATCTTGCATTTTTCTATTTATATGCATTGTGTATCCTCCATAGAAACGTAAGCTTCTTAAGGGCAAGGACTCACTGCTTTTTCTGTGTATCTCAAGGCCTTGGCACATAGTAAGTGCTTAATAAACTCTTGTGGGTTGGTTGAACGAGTGATTCATGCCCTTGTCACAACCCTTTTAATTTTCCTCCCTTCAAACTGAGCCCTCCTTCATGACACAGAAAAACAATTAAGCAAAAATATCTACTATAATGCCTGTGAATACCAATGTACATAAAAGATATCTATTCCAGATATCTTTTACTCCTCTAGTTGGAGGGAGAAGACCGATTTACTGTAGAAAAGAAGAAATGGAGTGAGTAGAAAGGGCAAAAATGAAAATGCAAAAGAAAATGATTGTTGGAATGCCATCCCCAAAAAGGAAAGAGGGAAATTTGTCAATAGCAGTCAATGGTAGTACAGTAATAACAAGTAAACAGCATGGTCTTTTCGTTAACTGCCAAATTTTACTCACTAATATACTTGTAAGCCATTTGCTTTGCCATTTTCAAGTAATGTATTTTTATAGTAGGTATTGTTTGGATTATGTGGGGGGAGAGTATTTTATTTTCAAATACAATGTATCAATAAATTTGAAAAAGAGAGATTGGGAGAGAAAATCTTATATGGAGAAGTAAGCCAATGAATGCATTCATTCATTCTCTCATTCATTCAAAAATAATTTAAGTACTTGTTATTGGTTGCTAAGTGAAATTTTAAATTCCTTTGTCTGGCATTCAAAGCCCTCCACAATCTAGTGCCCTCTTCAATCTTACAGGCTTAATCTAATTCTGTTCCATGAAATCTGTGCTCCAGCCAACTGGGAGAATTATTATTTCCTGAATATAGTTCTCATTTTTCACTGTTTCTTCCTTTTACTTGTGATGTTCTCTGTTCCTGGATATTTCTACCTTCCCGTTTGCATAGTTCTTACCTATCCTTTAAAGACAAGTTCAAATTCAACCCTCTTCACGAAAGCTTCCTCTATTTCCCCTAATTGGTAATAAATGACCTCTTCCCCTTCTCCTTTTCCCACCCCAAAACACTCATACTTCATGTAATACTTTGCTTAGACTTCCCTTATAAGTTGAGCACTGTTGCAAAGTGGTTGTCGAGTTTCTAAGGGATATTTCTCCAGTGACTGCTTCAGTGAGATACTCACCAGGCTGAGCATAGTGAAGTCAGTCTCAGCATGGTCTAATTGGAGGGAATGATTTGTGGAGTGGCAATGACACTGGACACCATAACCACTAGTGTATGTAGTATGAAGGTTAATTTGGAAAGTGAAGGGGATGGAGAACAAATGACCACAGAGCAGGATACCTCCTCCAGCTCCAACTCTTAGATGTTGAAGTGCTCCTTTTTCTCTCCCTTCTGAACTGTGTGGTAAAACCAGGAAGAGAGCTCAGTTGAGCACAGCTGAGAAGGGGATTTCAGAAATCCCTGTTGGCCAATTCTGCCTTAAGTCATGGCCCAAAGTGTCAGGGATTATCCATGAGTCAAGCCCAACACTCTCCAGTTAGGCGCTGCCTCTAGGAAGTGCAATGATTGACTAAGGAAATTCTTCATTTGAGAGCCTAATAAGAAGCCAATGAGTTTCATAATTTCTCCTGTAAGAGGCAAGAGAATGAGCCAAGAGAAGAAGCTTCATTCTAGGGGATAGGGATTGAGATTTGCTGCTATTTCTACTCTCATGCCTGCTACTGACATTATCATGCTTTTCCTAATTAAACTATTTTGCTTTATCAGTAAGAGGTCCAGATCATTTGTCAACAACAGCTGGATCTAATAGGAGGGAAAGATTTCCCAGTGAATGGGGGTGGGACCAATGAGAATGTTTTGAATTCAAGAGTAACAATAAAAGTGAAATTTTCCATAAACCCCTCAAAACCATTAGATTTCTGAGAAGTCATTCCCAAGAGAGTTTTTAGATGTTGTGGATTTTATTTTTAAAAGCCTCATGGAGTACTTCAAATATCTTTCAGTATTTTGAAGTAGTGGATAGAGTGCTGGACTTGGAATCAGGAAATCCTAGGTTCAAATCCAGTCTCAGATACTAATTGTGTGACCCTGGACAAGTCATTAAATTCTTCAGCCTCAGTTTCCTTATCAGTAAAATGAGGGTTAATAAAAGTACCTACTACATGATGTTGTTGCTAAGATCAAACTAGATGCCCTACGTAAAAGCATATTTTATATCTTAAAGTGTCACATACACTTTATATATATATACATATATACATATATATACATATATACATACACACACACACATGCACTGGCATGCACATACACACACATATACACACACACACACACACACACACACACACACACATATATATATATATATATATATATATATATATATATATATAAACGGTACCTACATTCCAGGACCGTTGGGAGGATAAAATGAGATAATATTTGGAACATGATTTACCAACCGTAAAGCATTACATAATTGCTATTATTGTCACTGTTGTTATTATTATCCTTCCAAACCTGAAGACATTTCCTTTTGACATTGAAAGATCCATTGAAGATTTTTCCATCCCCCTATTTTCTCTAGGCTCTGTTTCTCTAGGCTCAAAGTTTTTTGTTGTTTCCCACTGGAACCCTTTCTAGAATGGACCAGTTGCTGTTTCGCTAGACTCCAAGGTATATATACTTCCAATATGATCGCATAGTACTTTAAATGTTATTGCAGTATGATTAGGCATTGACCATGTTGCATGGCTATGTGGTTAAGTATTGATATTCTTGCAACGGCTGTAACATTTTATAATTATAATCAGAGCTCTAAAAGCACCAGGGTTGTCTCATCCTTGGGAAGCTCATGCTCAGTAGTAGGACTGTCACTCATTTACTGATGGATCCTCATCAAGATCTTGGGGGTGTTCCTGTTGACCATGAGGAGAAAAATATGATGTTGTGGACAATATGAAGAGATGTCAGTATAAGGTGTTCAAGATGAAAAGACAATACACTGTTCATATTATGGAAATTATCTGACACTGAGATAGTTCATCATTGATGAAAACAAAATTTGAGACAAGTGTTTGGAAACTAGTTAGAGAGCAGCTGGGTGGTGAAGTGGATGGAGATCTAGACAGAGTCAGGATGCCAAGTTCAAATCCTACCTTAGACACTTATTTAGCTGTGTGATTCTTGGCAAGTTCATCTCAGCTTCAGTTTCCTCGAGCACCTATTTCACAGGTTGTTATGAGGATCAAATGAGCTAGCCTATATAAAACATTTTTTAAAAATCTTAAAGTACTATATAAAGGCTAGCTATTAATATAATAACAATATACTCCACTCACCATGCCTTTCCAGCCACTGTGGCCATGAAGATAGCAAGGAGGCTTGAAACACTTGAGCTTAGCCCAAATAGTTACATATAGGAGAAGTGTGGACAGAAGCTGGGTTGAAGTAGATATCAGGAAACAAAATAACATATTAGACAGTAAGCTGCTAAAAAAATACAAGAAACTCGTTAAGTGAAGCTATGAAGACTGAGGGAAGAACTCACGCCCCACTGGGAAGGACTGTTCAAGTTCAGGACAGGACATACATGCCATTGAAATACTATAGCAGAAACACAGAACTAACATAAGGTAAATAGAAGAGGTGAATAACTTCAGGAAAATTACATTTTATCTTACGTCCTCATCTGAATATTTGGATAGTAAATAATAATATCTACATTGTAGGGTTGTTGTGTAGATTAAGGCAATATTTGTAAAATGCTTTGCAAACCTTAAAATGCTATAGAAATACTTTATATTATCTTTGTTATTATATTATTATTATAATTTGAACCCAGAAAATGCGGATTTCTGAGATCACAGGTTTAGAAGGTTTGCAAAGACTGGATGGGCACTGCCCAAGCAGAGACTGCCTCAGCAGACCTATGTCTGGTTTGTCAATACTACCAAGCTCGAGTAACAAAAGTTGCATTTGGAAATTGAGGAGAGGTATCAAATATGATCTAAGAATTCCTAAATGAAAAAACCTTAGGATTCTTATCCCTATGCTTCTGGAACAAAATTAGGGAGGTTGATTCTTGTCTTTCTTCTTTAGGACTGAACTTGGTCATTAGCATCTAATGTCAAATTTTGTTACTATTATTCTTTTCATTTACACTTATAGTTACTATGTATTTTTTCCTATTTCTGCTGACTTTACATTGTATCAGTTTATATAAGTATTCACATCCTTCTCTGAATTCTTCATATTCATTGTTTCTTATACCATAATAATATTGGTCATAATGTATATTCTTTTTAATGTATTACAGTAGTCTTTTTGCTAATATTTTATTTAAAAATTTACCTTGACAGTCAATAATTATATTGGTCTAAATTTTTCTTTCTAGTTTTTGTACATCCCTGGTTTAGATACAAAAACTACATTTTTATCATAGGAAGAATTTGGTAGAATCTCTTATTTTCCTATTTTCACAAATAGCTTGTATAATATCAGAATTAATTTTTGTTTGAATGTTAAAATTTGCTTGTCAATCTATTCAGTGTTGAGTTGTATTTTTATTTCTTGGTGAGTTTGTTCTATTTATTTTTCTTGGGTTATTTAAATTTTCTGTAAATCTTGTACTACCAATTTGATTATTTCATATTTTGTAGGTATTTATCAATTTCATTTCCATTGTCAATTTTGTTGGCATGTAAATGAGCAAAACAGTTTCTAATAATTTCCTTTATCTCTTATTCATTTGTTGTGATTTCTCCTTTTTTCACTTTTGATACTAGCAATTTGGTTTTCTTCTCTCTTTTTTAATCAGACCAGATAATGGTTTATCTGTTTTATTTTTATAAAACCAGTTTTCTCATTTTATCTATTAACTCAATTATTTTTTGCTTTCAATTTTATTAATCTCATCTTGGATTTTTTTTTAGGATTTCTATTTTGGAGTTTAGTTAGAGTTTTAGACTTTGTTAGTTTTTTAGTTTGGTTGCATGCTCAGTTAATCGAACCGTTCTTTCTCTTTATTGTTAATGAAAAATTTTAGAGATATAAATTTCCCTTCTGGGATGCTTAGTTTGTTGCATCATTATTGTCATGATCTTTGATGAAAATTGCTATTGTTTCTATTATTTATTCTTTTTTTTTAAATCTTATTTATTTATTTAATTTTTTGCATTCATTTTCACAAATTTTTGGGTTCCAAATTTTCTCCCCTTTTATCCCCTCCCCCCACCCCAATACCCCAAGCAATCTAATTTTCCCTATCTCCAATCTGCCCTCTCTTCTGTCATCCCTCCCTTCTCTTGTCTTCATCTTCTCTTTTCTCCTGTAGGGCCAGATGACTTTCTATTCCTCATTAACTGTATGTCTTCTTTCCTAGTTGCAACAACAATACTAAACAGCTGTTCCTAAAACTTTGAGTTCCAAATTCTCCCCCTCCCTCCCTCCCCACCCATTCCCTTTGGGACGGCAGGCAATTCAATATAGGCCATATCTGTGTAGTTTTGCAAATGACCTCCCTGATAGTCGTGTTGTGTAAGACTAACTGGATTACCATCCCTCCCAACCTGCCCCTCATTGTTTCTCTTCTGTCTTTTGATCCTGTCCCTCCCCAAGTGTTGACTTCAAATTGCTCCCTCCTCCCTTTGCCCTCCCTTCCATCATCCCCCCCTTGCAATATCTCCTTCTCCCCCACTTTCTTATACTGTAAGATAGGTTTTCATACCAAAATGAGTGTGCATTTCACTCCTTCCTTTAGTCAAATGCGATGAGGGTAAACTTCTTGTTTTTTTTTTTTTTCTCAGCTCTCCTCTTTTTCCCTCCACTAAGAAAAACTACCTGCCTCTTAAATGACATATAGTTACCCCCTTCCATTTCCCCCTCTTTCCTCCCACTACATTTCTCTCTCACCATTTACCTTAATTTCTTTTAAGGTATGGTCCCATCCTATTCAGTTCAATCTGTGCTCTCTATCTCTGTATGTGTGTGCATGCGTGTACATGTGTATGTGTGGTCCCACCAACTACCCAGATACTGAAAAGTTTTAAGAGTTAGAAATATTGTCTTTCCCTGTATGAATGTAAACAGTTCACTTCTGGTAAGTCCCTTAAGACTTCTCTTTGCTGTTTACTTTTTCATGCTTCTTCTCATTCTTGTGTTTGAAAGTCAAATTTTCTTTTCAGCTCTGGTCTTTTCATTAAGAATGATTGAAAGTCCTCTGTTTCATTGAAAGACCATATTTTCCCTTGAAGTATTATACTCAGTTTAGCTGGGTAGGTGATTCTTGGTTTCAGTCCTAGTTCCTTTGCCTTCTGGAATATCCTATTCCACTCCCTTTGATCCCTTAATGTAGAAGCTGCTAGATCTTGGGTTATCCTGATTGTATTTCCACAGTACTGGAATTGTTTCTTTCTAGCTGCTTGCAAGATTTTTTCCTTGAGCTGGGAGTTCTGGAATTTGGCCACAATGTTCCTAGGAGTTTCTCTTTTTGGATCTCTTTCAGGTGGTGATCGATGGATTCTTTCAATACTTATTTTGCCCTCTGGTTCTAGAATGTCAGGGCAGTTTTCCTTGATAATTTCATGGAAGATGATGTCTAGGGTCTTTTTTTGATCATGAGTTTCAGGTAGTCCCATAATTTTTAAATTGTCTCTCCTGGATCTATTTTGCAGGTCAGTTGTTTTTCCCATGAGATATTTCACATTCTCTTCCATTTTTTCATTCTTTTGGTTTTGTTTGGTGATTTCTTGGTTTCTCATAAAGTCATTAGACTCCATCTGTTCCATTCTAATTTTGAGAGAACTATTAAATTCAGTGAGCTTTTGAGCCTCTTTTTCCATTTGGCTCATTCTGCTTTTGAAAGCATTCTTCTCCTCATTGGATTTTTGAACCTCCTTTGCCAATTGAGTGAGCCTATTTTTCAAGGTGTTAATTTCCTCGGCATTTTTTTGGGTCTCCTTTACCAAGGTATTGACCCGTTTTTCATACTTTTCTTGCATATCTGTCATTTCTCTTCCCAGTTTTTCCTCCACCTGTCTAACTTGCTTTTCAAAATCCTTTTTGAGCTCTTCCAGGGCCTGAGCCCACCCGCCACCCCCCCTGGGGTGTCTGGGGTACTGAGGCCCCGCCCTCCACGTCTTTCCCTGATGGCAAGGATACGTCCTCGTCATCAGATCTGAAGGTCGGGATCATTTGCATTTGTTGGAAAAAACTCTCTATAGTCTTATTTTTCTTCCCTCTTCTAGGCATTTTCCTAGCCAGTTACTTGACTTCTGAGATTCCTCTCCACCCCCGCCTGGATCCGCCCAGCTAGTGCTTGGCCTCTGAGATTTAAATGGGCTTTCCTCCTGCCGGCTGTCAATCAGTGAGCTTTAGTTCAGGTGCTGGGGTGGGGGCAGGGCCGCCTCCCAGGCTCAGTTCCCTCAGGGGCTTTATGTAGAGACTTTCAGGAATGGAGCGGGTGGGGGCAGGGCTGTCTTCCAGGCTCAGCTCCCTCAGGTTTTATGCAGGAACCTTCTGTAATGAAGATCCTGCCTGCTGCTGGGGGATTCCTGAGTCCCGGGCCACTGCCGCCTCAGCCGCCGCCCACACCTCTGCCTCCGCCGCTTCCTGCCCCCGTCTCTGCCGCGAGTCACGGAGACGCTCCGCTCCCCTCCTCCAGCCTGGCCTTCTCTCTCACTGACCTGTAGCTTCTGTGGGCGGAGGGACTTTCCCGGCTGCCGGAGCTTCCGTCTCTGAAGCCTGCTCGGATCAGCTTCTCTGGGGCCGGGTGGCCAGGGCAGCGCTGGGGGTGGGGTCCATTTTCCGGGGTGCGACGGACCCTGGGGACGGGTCTCCAGGGCTCCCTGGAACGGAAATCTCTTCCACTCCGTTTCTGCACACCTTGGATTGACCCAGAAGTTATGGGGGTCTCTTTTTACATTAATTTTATGGGCTTTGGTTTCAGAGCTCATAAACGTGCGTCCTTCTACTCCTCCATCTTGGCTCCACCCCTTATTATTTATTCTTTGACACACAAATGCATTATGATTAAATTATTTAGTCTCCAATTAGTTTTTAATTTTTTTCTCAAAGTTCCTTTACTGAATATAATCTTTACTACAGTGTGGTCAATATAGGATTACTTAGTATTTTTTTCTGTATTTGTTTGCAAAATTTCTTGCCCTAGTACATGACTGGTATTTGCCAAAAATCTATTATATCCAACTTGTCTAAAATTCTATGCAGACCCTTAATTTTGTTTATCTTTATATTAGATTTGTCCAAATCTGAAAGACATATACTGAGACCTCCAAATTTTATAACTTTACTGCATTTTCCTGCAGTTAACTTTTTCCTTAAGTATTTAGATACTATGGTATTCAGTGTACATATGTGTTTGTGTATGCATGTGAATAAAATTGATGTTAATGCATTGTCCATGGTAACTTCAAGCATAATGTAGTTTCCCTGTTTATCTCTATTAATCACATCAGTTTTTACTGTTACCTTCTCTGAGATCATGATTGCTTTTCTCTGATCTTTGGAGTCCACCTAAAGCACAATAAATTCTGCTCCATTTAAACTCTGTTTGAATCTTTCTGTTTCAAGTATTTTTCTTGTTAATGATATATTGTTGGATGTCACTCTCTAATTCATTATGTGATCCTTTTTCCGTTTTATAGGTGAGTTCATCCTATTTATGTTCATAGCATCTATATCCTCTTATGTTTTTTCCTTCTTTTACCCTATCACCTATTTACAAATAAGAAGGTAGTCAGAAAGAATTTTCAGTATCATTTATGTTGCCAGCTTCTGATACACTGTACATCTTCTCTTCCCCTTGCCCAAAACCTGGTTATGGATGTTTTTCCCTCCCTTTAATCCTTTATTCATTATCAACCCACCAGAGATAGAATTCGTTTGCTTACTTTGCTCTGTCTCTTAATTGTCTCTGCCCCTCTCCATATTCTTACCTGCTTTCCTGTTCAGTTCAGATTTTAAAATTCAAGCTTTGTATATGTGTCAATAAGTTTTTATTCAGTTCAGATGAAAATGGATGCACACTTCTCTTTACCCCTTCCTTCACATTTTTATTACCTTTTTCTTTTACCTCAACCACGCAAAACAGTGAGTTCTACTAATTTCTTCACCCATTCTCCTCTAATGTATTTCTTTCCTCCTTTCTTTTCTTTCTTGTCTTTAGATCATCAAAATAGGAAAAAAAATTATATGCTCTCTGTCTTTAACTCCAACCACGACCTTTGAAGACATTAGGGATATATAGAGACATTTGTTAATTCTCCCTCTGTTACAATGTAAATACATCATAACTGTATCTGTCCAGTCACTCCAAAATATACATCTTCCTGTCTTTCTTTTGATGCTTGGGTTTGCATTCAGTATGTCCTTTTTTAGCCCTGATCATTTGTATCAGGAATGTCTGGAAAGCCTCTACTTTATTAAATACCAATTTTTCCCATGTAGGATTATACTCAGTGTAATATATTTGCTGGATATTTTAGGGGGTTGTGCAGCTTTGTAATTTGCCTTTTAGTATATCATTTCTTGCTCTCCTGTCCTACAAAATCATAGCTTCCAAGTCTTGTGTAATCATTACTTTTGTTCCTTGATACTTGAATTCTTTTTTTTCTGATTGCCTACAGTATGTTTCTTTAATCTAGACTCTCTGTATTATGGCTGTTACAATTCTAGTAGTTTTCATTTTGAGATTTCTTTCAGGAGGAAACAGATGAATTATTTGTATTTGCTCTTTGCTCTCTGATTCTAATATATCTCAACAGATTTTATTTATTATATTTTTAAATATAGTATCCAGAATTTTTTTGGTACTTGTTTTCTGGTGGTCCAATGATTCTTAGATTCTCACTCCTTGACATGTTTTCTAAGTCACTTACTTGTTCACAGCAGGAGTCACTTTACATTTTCTTCTCCTTTCTCAGTTTTTTAATTTTGTTTAATATTTCCTATTGTCTCATGGAGTCATTTATCAGCATTTGGTCCATACTAATTTATAGGGGAAATGTTACTTGGTTAAAATTTTACACCTCTTGCGTGAAACTGTTTAGGTCTTTTGCTAATTCTTTCCCCCTTGAGCTATCATTTTATTTCTAATAATGTCCCTTTATATCATTTTTCATCTCTTTCATGAATTCTTCTGGGCAGGACAAATCATTACCTGAGGGTCTGCTCACAGCAGTTGTATTGTCACCCTCTTCCTCTAGGCCTATGTCCTATAAGTTTCTTGATACTTAACATTTCTTTATCATTAGTGCCTCCTTCCGTTTATTCATATTTCTTTCCTGAATTGGGATCCCTGCGCCACCCCCATACCCCCCACCCCCACAAAAGCCATGCTTAGACTTCCACACACTTGGATAGGATGATGGCCTCCTATTCAGACCCTGTCTGTATTTTCTGAAATCCTGGCCCTGGCCCTCCCTTCCACTGGTGTCTGGAATGCGCAAATTGCTGCCTGGTACCAGGCTCATCTATATCTTGAGCTCTTTTGAGCTGTCAAACATGGATCAGTTCTGCGGCTGCAAACTTTCAGGATGAGTGGACTGATTGTTGCCTTCTCACTTGCTTTGCTGGCTCCCAGGATGCTTAAGTAGCATGAGGCCTTCTCCCTGGAGCACTCTGGTGTTAGGGGTGCACTTGACTGCCCTGAGCCTCTCTGCCTTGCAGGTCTGTTACAGGAGCAGGTTTGACTGCCCTGGGGCTTCCTGGATGGCACCTAATAAGGTGCTAGATAGCTGGATAACTTCTTACTGGTGGGTTTGCCTCACCTTAGCTCCTCTGCCTGGGCTCCCCTTCTTAGTGCCTGTGTGCTTCTATGTGTTCCCTTTTCCAGACCAAGGCTGCAGAAAGATATTCACTAGAGTTTCTATTTCATAATCATTATTCTGTCTGGAACTCTTTTAGTTTTCTCTTTTCTCAGGTACATATGTTTGGGCTGTTCTATTTCTACTTTTTTTTTCTATCATCTTGACTGAAAGTTACATCTATACTTTATTCATACTTTATCTGTCTCAGCCTGGTGCTATATTCCTCCTGCTTGCAAAGACTAATCTAGTCATCTTTGTCTGCTGAAATTCTATCTATCCTTCCAGGTTTAGTTCAAATGCAACCATATTCATGAAATTTTCCTTAGTTTCCATTCTGTGTCTCTGTCTGTCTTTGTCTGTTTCTGTCTCTCTCTTTTATCTTTGTCTCTGTCTCTCTTCTCCATCAATTTGGGTTGGGGAGAGGGGTAGGCATTTGATTTCATTAGTTTGGGAAATGCTCAATGAAGAAACTCCCTTCATTGATACAGCTCTGTATCACTCTGTAACTTTATAGTCTTAGAGAGTTGCCTCAGGCCCCAGGGGTTAAGTGGCCTGCCCATGGATCCATACTAGTACATATCAGAGGCAGGTTTTGAAACCAGGTCTTCTTGATTCTGTAGCTGGTTCTCTATCAATTGTTCCACACCGCTTCTCTTGTACTTTTATCTTATAGCACCTACCTCATGCCAGGTGCTGTGCTAAAGGGAAAGAAAGGAAGGAAGGAAGAGAGAGAGAGAGAGAGAGAGAGAGAGAGAGAGAGAGAGAGAGAGAGAGAGAGAGAGAGAGAGAAGGAAGGAAGGAAGGAAGGAAGGAAGGAAGGAAAGAAAGAAAGAAAGAAAGAAAGAAAGAAAGAAAGAAAAGAAAGAAAGAAAGAAAGAAAGAAAGAAAGAAAGAAGGAAAGAAGGAAAGAAGGAAAGAAAGAAAGAAGGAAGGAAGGAAGGAAGGAAGGAAGGAAGGAAGGAAGGAAGGAAGGAAGGAAGGAAGGAAGGAAGGAAGGAAGGAAGGAAGGAAAGAAGGAAGGAAGGAAAGAAAGAAAGAAAGTAGCTGCTGCTCCTTTAGGAGCTTAAATCTAATGGAGAAGACAAGACACAAAAGGGGAAGGAGGTACTCAGTTTGGGAGCGTGATCATTATGGAGTTCAATCTAAAGGAGTGAAACCGGGTGGACAATAAAGAGATAATTGCCCTTAATTGTTGTTCTGGCATGTTTACTCTTCATGGCCCCATTTGGGGTTTTCCTGACAGACACTGGAATGATTTGCCATTTCCTTCTCCAGCTCCTTTAGTAGATGAGGAAACCAAGGCAAACAGGGTTAAGTGACTTGCCCAGAGTCACACAGCTAGCGAGTGTCTGAAGCCAGATTTGAACTTGGGAAGATGAGTCTTCCTGACTCCAGGTCTGGCACTCTAGCCATTGCAATACCTAGCTGCCCCTGGGATCCCTCTTTAAACATGGAGGCTTCGGAGTGAGTTCTTTGCTCTTTCCTCCCCACTCCAATCAGAAAGGCAGAGTCCTAAGGATACTGATGGGGTATAAATACTAAGGTTGATACAGTTTTGCAAGATGGCGAGGTTCTTAGGGCATGATCATGATGGAGTCCAGGCCAAAGAAATAGATCCAGTTTATACCTATTATGTTCAGCATTGTAAAATAGTTATTTATGTGCATCTTTTTTCCTGATTAGTACTCAATATTAGTTAGAAGATACTACTCATTTCAGTCATTCTGGGGTATTTGGGGAAGGTCACTTTCTGCCCCCAGGGCTGTTGAATATATTGATTCATCTAGCCACAGCTCTTATCTGTGTCTGTCACCAGGTATTCTTCCCCAGACCAGGAATATCCATGGGTATATGTGGTCAAGACAGAGAAGTGACCTCCAGGCATTTAGTTTGATTATGCCTTCTATTTGGTTTGGGGAAACCCAGTGCCAGGTGGAGGAATCTACTCACTGACCAGGTCAGAGGGAATCAGAAGAAACTGTCATCTGGCCCTCTACCTCCTCTGATGTATACCCAAGTTATTCAATAAAATGTTAGAAATTAAAGATTTGGCATGACTAGTAGAGTCCTGAATTCCATCACCATTCAAGATAAATATCCTTTATTTGATACTCATGAATGAATTGGCTGGTGCAGTAAGATTCAGCTATACCATCTGATCAGGAAACAAAGACAAAAAAATTTAATAAGTCCTGTTTGAATATTGGGTTATATTGTTTGGGTTGTGTGACATACCTCCAGTTTAGCAGAGGTTCATGAATTCTGTTTCATGAAAAGGTGGTGGTTTATCTTGATTATATCCTCATTTAATCCTGGGATCCTGTCCAATACATTAAATTGGCATAATCTGTTCATGCCAACAATAGTAATTTGCCAAATTAGAATAATACAAGTTAGCAAAGGGGGAGAGTTCTTGAAACACATAAGTTGCCAGTGTGTGGGTCATATAGAGTCATGTGAAATGGAGTCTACACTATAGCAAGTAACTTCCTTCTTTTTGAAACCTGAAGGGGTTCCATGGCTTCCCAAAGTATTGCCACCACTTCCTTATTGGTGTCTCTCATGAATTTGCTAAAGTATTTCAAGGTTTTTCAGAGTTGGAGCATGTTTTTCACTGAAGAATCAATTCACTTTTGCCCCTATTTTGCTTTATCCAGAATCACAGAGTTGATTGTAGGGACAATATATTAAATGTGGCTATGAAAACTGTCCTCCTCCATACCTGATCCTGCATGTACTACCTAAGTGCTGATCAATGCAGCATAGAACAGTATAATCTGGGAGAAGATGCTACGTGTAGTTAAAGTTACACCAGGAGCCATCTCAAGAAACACAGTACCTCAAGTTTGTCCACACTGTCTGTAAGTTGTTAGAGCAACTTCAGCCCGAGTACCAGTTCAGTCAATGATATATCAGTGGGAATAATTTTTCATTTCAGAAGGTTCATCTTCAGTATCATTTACATTCTTAGATAGCATAATTTATAGGTATTGTTGATGTCTCATCACTCAACAAACTCTTGTACAGTCCATAAACTTTATAGCCATTACATCTTTATAGCCTTAAATCTCAACCAGAACCTAATAGATGTAGCCTGCCAACAACAGAGTCAAGATTGCTATATTCAGACTAGTTGGTTGCTAGTGTCCCCCCAGCAAACATGATTCCCACATCTAAGGGATCAGTCTTTGATCAGCTCCCCTTAAATTCGTTCATTCCCCTTGGTAAGGTTCAAGAGGCAACACATTTCCTTGGCAATAATAGTCCAGTTACAGGTCATAGGGCTTGATTTTTTTATATATATAATTTTTTTGGTTTTTCTGAACTTGACAAACATCAACAAACATGAAAATTTTCACATGCAAGACATACGCAAGAAAAAAGGAATGCAAATAAAGTCACAAATCTTTATTATATACAGTTTATATCTCCTTTCAAAACTATATAATAAAATAAACTCAACACTTTCAAAGTGATTTTGTTTGTTGTCACTGTCCTCCTCCCTTGGCACCCAACTGGCCAGTTCTAGTTGGGCAATGGCTATTTCCTCCCTTCTCTTCCTCCTCCTCTTCCTCTTCTTCTACTCACTCTGTCCATGTGGGGAGTCATGTGATTTTTATTGCTTTTATTTTGCAAACTATCTTGGGATTTGGAAGCTAGATTTTTTTCCCTTCCTTATTTATTTATTTATCCACTCTTTTGTCTTATGTAGTTTTCATTCATGATTTCTTGAAACATAGCTCTGGTAAATCAGACTTTGATAAAGTCCATTGGGATTCAAATGAAACTATTTGACAAGGGCTTTAAACCCAACTCACTCTGGCTCTCACTTACTAACCAATAATATACATCCCAGACTAGGACTTAACTTGCTCACTGTTTGAGTTTTGATGACTCAGAGTGAGTGTAAACAGCAATTGTTTCTGTTCTAGCCAGAAACTCTGAGGGTCTTGCCCTCCCAGACAGAATCTTTTGGTAAATTCACTAGGCCATTTTTGCCTCAATTCTCACATAACATTTAATTACTGAATAAGTGTGGCCTTAGACAAATTGAGATCTGAGAAAGACCTTAGCTTAAAAAGCCAGGTGCTTTAGTGAATTGGGTTGTATCAGACAAATGATCATTTTCAAAAGGTCATAGGATCAAGAGCTGGAGGAAACCTTAGAGATCTGCTAACTTAATCCTTTCATTTAAAAAATGAGGAAATATGAGAGCAAAAAAGATAAAATATTTTATCCAAAGTCGTATAGTCAGTAAAGCTCAGAATCAGGATTTGCACCTAGGTCTTCTGTCTCCAAAATCCAGAGCTCTTTCCAATGTTGCCTCTCTGGTACTCTTTCAACTTTGCCTTATTAATCTTTGTGCTTCCTGTGCCTAAATTTTGCTTTGGCAACCAGTTTTCCCTTCATCTCTTGGATTTGTGTGCTCTGAAGTTACCAATCCAGCCTGATTTTTTTGGGTTATGATTGCTTTCCTGAAATTTGTACCCTGTTTTCTCTCTCCTATGTTGAAATTATCTTTCCTCAATGCTCAGGGGTTTGTCTAATCAAGCAAGACACAATAGGGGTACTGTATTGTGGCCAGAAAGTCCTTGTCTGCAATATCTTTTTAATAATTCAGGTCTCTGAACTGCAAAAGCAATGTCCAATTATGACTGTTTTCAGAGATTGCATTAATGTCTGTGAAATACCTTGTCAGTTTCATAGATTGAACTCTGCAATATAAGTCAGCTTGTGATAGTTTTTAGCTGACTGTAATATTTAGTGATTAAGATCTAAAGAAAGTGGTATGATCTCTACTTTGGTTACAAATTTAATTAATATGAAACTTCAGAAGGGAATATGAACTGATCTCAAACCCAAAGAGCATTCTTGGAAGAGCTCAAGAAGGATTTTAAAAGCCAAATTAGGAAAGTAGAAGAAAAACTGGTCAATTATTTTGAAAATATGAAAAAAGAAATCACGGAAGAATTTAAAAGGAAAATTGGACTAATGGAAAAGGAAGTGTAAAAACTAACTGGAGAAAATAACTCCTTAAAAGGAACAATTGGACAGATGGAAAAGGAGATTCAAAAGTTTACTGAAGAAAACAATTTGATAAAAAATTAGAATTGGGCAAGTAGAAGCTAATGACTCTATGAGACATCAAGAATCAAATAGAATCTAAAGAATGAAAAGATAGAAGAAAATGTAAAATATCTAATTGGAAAAACAACTGACCTGAAAAATAGATCCAGGAGAGAAAACCTAAGAATTATTGGTCTACCAGAAAGTCATGATGAAAAAAAAAGTCTGGGCAATACCTTCCAAGATATCATCAAGGAAAACTGCCCAGAAATCCTAGATCCAGAGGACAAACTAGTCATTAAAAAAGTCCACCATTCACTTCCTGAAAGGGATCCCAAACTAAACACCAAGGAATATCATTGCCAAATGCCAGAACTATAAAGCGAAGGAGAGAATACTGCAGGCAGTCAGAAAGAAACAATTCAAATATCAAGGAGCTACAGTCAGGATCACACAGGACCTTTTTCGTTAAAAGATCAGAGGGACTGGAATATGATGCTCTGTAAGACAAAGGAGCTTGGACTACAACCAAGGATCAATTACCCAGCAAAATTGAGGATAATATTTCAGGCAAGGAGATGGACACTCAGTGAAATAAGGGATTTCCAGACCTTCCTGATAAAAAGGCCCAACCTCAATAAAAAATTCAATCTTCAAACACATGTCTCAAGAGAGGCATAAAAAGATAAACAGATAATTATTTTCTAGAGCTAGAAAAACATAACATCAAAATGCATCTGGAAGAACAAAAAGATCAAGGGAACTAATGAAAAGAAATGCTAGGGAAGGTGGCCTACCTCTACCAGATCTCAAATTGTACTATAAAGCAGCAATCATCAAAACCACTTGGTACTGGCTAAGAAATATAGGAGTAGACCAGTGGAATGAGTTAGGTACTCAAGACACAATAGTCAATGAATATAGCAATCTACTGTTTGATAAGCCTAAGGACCCCAGCTTCTTGGAAAATAATTCACTGTTTGACAAAAATGGCTGGGAAAACTGGATAACAATCTGGCAGAAACTGGGCATAGACCAATGCCTGACGTCATACACAAGAATAAAATCCAAATGGACATATGATCTAGGTATAAAGACTGATACTATAAACAAATTAAGGGAGCAAGGAATAGTGTATTTCTCAGATTTATGGAGAATGGAGAAACAAGAGATAGAGAACATTATGAACTGCAAAATGGATAATTTTGATTACATAAAATTGAAAAGTTTTTTCACAAAGAAACCCAATGCAACCAAGATTAGTAGGAAAGTAGAAAACTGGGAAAGAATTTTTGCAACTAGTGCCTGTGATAAAGGCTTCATTACTAAAATATATAAAGAACTGAGTCAAATTTACAAAAATACAAGTCATTCTCCAATTGATAAATGGTTAAAGGATATGAACAGACAGTTTTCAGAGGAAGAAATTAAAGCTATCTATAGTCATATGAAAACATGAACTAAATCACTATTGATTAGAGAGATGTAAATTAAAACAACTCTGAGATATCACATCACACCTATCAGACTGGCTAATATGACAGAACAGGAAGATGATAAATGTTGGAGAAGATGTGGGAGAGTTGGAACACTAATTCATTGTTTGTAGCTGTGAGCTGATCCAACCATTCTGGAGAATAATTTTGAACTATGCCCAAAGGGCTACAAAGATGTGCATACCCTTTGATGCAGTAACATCACCTCTAGGGCTGTATCCCAAAGAGATCATACAAATGGGAAAGGATCCCTCATGTACAAAAATTTTTATAGCAACTCTTTGTGGTGGCCAAGAACTGGAAATCAAAGGGATGCCCATCAATTGCAGAATGGCTGAACAAGTTGTGGTATATGAATGTAATGGAATAGTATTGTGCTATAAGAAATGATGAACAAGAAGATGTCAGAGAGGCCTGGAAGGACTTATATGAACTCATTCTGAGTGAAAGGAGTAGAACCAGGAGAACTTTGTACATAGCAACAACCACGGTGTGCAAGGAATTTTACTGATAGACTTAGTCCTTCAGAGCAATGCAAGGACCTAAAAAATTCCCAATGGACTCTTGAAGCAAAACATCTTCCAGGGGGTGGAGTCAAGATGAAGGAGTAGAAAGACACACAAACTCAGGCTCTCCCCACACAGCCCATAAAATACCTATAGAGAGATATTCTCAACAAATTTTAGAGCAGCAGAAGTGGAGAACAACAGAGTGGAGGAGATTTCCAGTCCAGGGTGACCTGAAAGGCCCACGGGAAACGTCTGTTGCACAGGACACGGAGCCCAGCCTAGCCTAGCTTTGGCCATGTGGTGCTGCTTGTGAATAGCCCTTGGGAGCTGAATCTCCAGGCCTGGAATCCCCAGTCCCAATAGCAGCAGTTTCCAGATCCCTCAACCCACAAGTGCCAAAGGTCAGTGACAGGGTTTTTTCAGCTGGCTGGGAAGGGAGAAGGGCCTTCCCATAGCTTGGGTCTGAGGCAGCAGCTGGCTGCAGAGGCCACATCAGGTAGGCAGCAGCAGTTTCAACAGCCCCTACAGCAGTCTGCATCCATTGCTGGATTGTAAAAACTCCTGGAGGCACTGAGGAGTTGAATATTACCTCAATCCTGCGTAGAGGCCTGGAGGGAGCTGGCGGAACTGGAGGTCATGTGGCTGTAGAGATGAAACTGAGAAGATTCTGGGCACAAAAATCCCTCCCTTCTCCCAGACCAGTATACACGCTTGATTGTGCAACCTTGGAGGAACTGAGATCTCACAGATTCCCAGAGTATACCCTACTCTTGACAAAGGACCCAAAAGTCAAGTAACTGCTTGGGAAAATGCCCAAAAAAGGGAAAAAAATAAGACTATAGAAGGTTACTTTTTTGGTGAACAGATATCTTCTCCTATTCTTTTGGATGAGGAAGAACAATGCCTACCATCAGGGAAAGACATAGAAGTCAAGGCTTCTGTATCCCACACATCCAAAATAAATGTTCAATGGTCTCAGGCCATGGAAGAGTTCAAAAAGGATTTTGAAAATCAAGTAAGAGAGGTGGAGGAAAAACTGGGAAGAGAAATGAGAGAGATGCAAGAAAAGCATGAAAAGTGGGACAACACCTTGCTAAAGGAGACCCAAAAAAATGCTGAAGAAAATAACACCTTTAAAAATAGACTAACTCAACTGGCAAAAGAGGTTCAAAAAAACCAATGAGGAGAAGAATGCTTTAAAAAGCAGAATTAACCAATTGGAAAAGGAGGTTCATAAGCTCACTGAAGAAAATAGTTCTTTACAAATTAGAATGGAACAGACGGAGGCTAATGACTTTCTGAGAAACCAAGAAATCACCAAACAAAACCAAAAGAATGGAAAAATGGAAGAAAATGTGAAATATCTCATTGGAAAAACAACTGACCTGGAAAATAGATCCAGGAGAGACAATTTTAAAATTATGGGACTACCTGAAAGCCATGATCAAAAAAAGAGCCTAGACATCATCCTTCATGAAATTATCAAGGAAAACTGCCCTGATATTCTAGAATGAGGGGGCAAAATAAATATTGAAAGAATCCACCAATCACCTCCTGAAAGATATCCAAAAAGAGGAATTCCTAGGAACATTGTGGCCAAATTCCAGAGTTCCCATGTCAAGGAGAAAATATTGCAAGCAGCTAGAAAACACCTTCCACATCCAGAGAAAGAACTATGGAATTGAATCACAGAATGAAGCAAGCCATTTTCTCTTGTGTTATGTTTTGTTTTGTTTTATGGTTTCTTTCATTCATTTTAATTTTTCTATGCAACATGACTAACATGAAAATGTATTTAATAGGAATGTATGTGTGGAACCTATATAAGATTACATGATGTCTTGGGGAGGGGGGGGAAGGAGAGGGAAAGGAGGGAGAGAAAATCTAAGATATATAGAAGTGACTGTATAAAACTGAAAACAAAATAATTTTTAAAAAAGAAAGAAATACATTTCATAACCATGGTGATAATGAACATTCTTGCTTTATCCCTGATCTTAATGGAAAAGTCTCTAGTATTTCTCCATTTCAGATAGTTCTTGGTTTCAAACAGATAATGTATACTATATTAAGGGAATTTGCATTTATTCCTATGCTTTTCCATTTTTTAAACATTGAAAAAACTTCATTTTCTAAAAAATTTCTCTGTTAAAAATCATATGATTTTTTAAAAAGCAAATTTATTTTTCTAGTAGCTAGCTCTACCTTTACTTTTGCTTAAAGCAGCATATGTGGAATTTAAAAAAAACCAACAATATGTAGTTGTCAAGTATTAATAAAGTACCTATTTTTTCCACATTTATTTTATTTTATGGGACAAAATAAGCATTCCCACAACATAGTATAATTTAAAAAATGATTGCACATAGAATGAGAAATCTATTATGTACAACTTGCTATTCCTTTTAAATATATAATAAAGTTATCATGTAAATTTCTTTTTTCTTTTTTTATTCCTTAGCCCCACACCCTACAGATGGCTACCATTGGACACAAATAGGTATATATCTGTAAGATATATGTGTAAAATAAATCATAAAAATATGTGTAAAGTCATTCTATAATATTTCTTTGTATCAGTTGTATATATAATATTTCTATGTGTCTCTGGATGTAGATAGCACCTTTCTTCATATGTCCTTTAGAGTTAATTTGGATATAAAGTTAAAATTACTTATTTGCTCAAAATCATTCTTAAAACAATATTATTATATATCCCATATTATGCTAAAATGAGGGATACCCCAAAAGTACAAAATGGGGTTCCTGTCCTTGGAAAATTTGTATTCTATTTGAAAAGACAAACTTAAAAATATCCAAACATCATAATCCAATTCAAAGCACAAGGTGCTGAGGGTACAGAGAAACAACAAAAACAAATCCTTGTCCCTGTTCCATTCTAATTTTTAAAGAACTATTTTCTTCAGTGAGCTTATGAGCCTCCTTTTCCATTTGGCTAATTCTGCTTTTTAAAGCATTCTTCATCTCATTGGTTTTTGAACTTCTTTTGCCAATTGAGTTAGCCTATTTTTAAAGGTGTTATCTTCTTCAGCATTTTTTTGGGTCTCCTTTAGCAAGGTGTTGTCCCACTTTTCATGCTTTTCTTGCATCTCTCTCATTTCTCTTCCCAATTTAAGGGGATCTTCCGTACTACTATAGGCTGCGACATGCACATAGATAAGACTATACATGTTAAATTGAAACTAGAGGTAATAGTGATAGCTGGAGGAATCAGGAAAGAAGGCAGCCTATGAGCTAGGCTTTGAAGGAAGCAAAGACTTCTTCGAGACAGAGGTGTGAAGGGAGAACATTCCCGGGAAGGGAGATAATCCATGAAAAGGCAAAGAGGCAGGTAAAGAGATACTAAGCTCCAATGAACAATAAATAGACAAGCTTGGTAGAAGATAGAGTCCATAATGGTCTGTAATATACAATAAACCTAGAAAAGTAGATTGGAGCAAACTGTGTAAGTCTAAACATGCCAAGCTAAAGTATGTGCATTTTTATCCTAACAGCAACAGCCATTGAAGTTTCTTGAGGGAAGGAATAATATGATCAGACTTGCGTTTTGGGAAGCTATGTGGAGGATAGATTGTAGAAAGTAAAAGAGTAGAAGTCAGAAATCCAATTAGAAGTGGTTGTATTAGCCCAAGGAAGAGGTGATCAGGGTCTGAACTAGAGTGGTGGCCCTGAGTGGAGAGAAAAGGGACAGACAAGATGCATCATGAATGTGGAGCTGACAAAAACCTGGCAATTTATGATTTATGCAATATTGGAGAGGGGTAGGGAGAAGAAAGAATCAAGGTGTAACTCCAGGGCTGTTAACTTGAATAATTAGAATGGTGGTGATACTTTCAACAAAAATAGAGAAGTTTGGAAGAAGGGTAGCTCTAACGAAGAGTAAATACTAAGTTTTATTTGGGTCTCGTTGAGTTTGAGATACCTTCAGGATATCCAGATTGAGGTGTCCAAAGGGCATTTGGTGATGAGTTGAAGAGTAGCCTGCGTGGTACTTACTGTGAGTATGATAAATAGGAATTCAGAGAAGAATGGATCTTTGTGAATTGGATTGCTCAGATAAGAAAAATATCATCGGAAGAGGGGTGGAACTTTAGTTGATCCTTGGAGGATAGACAGGATTCAAATAGATAAAGAATAAATAACAGGCATAAGTAAAGGAATCAAGATAAGAATGAACATGGTGTTCATAAAACATACTAAGGAAACTGCCCCAAGTGAGGTAGAGGGTGCATGCTGGGAAATAGCAGAACACAAAAATTTTGGTAGATGTGTTTCAGGGACATCTATGTTGTTGACCAGAAAACATTTTCTTACATTCCCCCTATACTCCTTCTAATAGCTCCAAACCATCTATCAGAGTACAATTCTATTCCTTATATTTGAATGCCATGTAGACAAAATGGTGCCTAATATCATCAAATTCTAGACTACATGATAAGCATTATCTCTGCAGGTGGAGAACAACCCCGCTGAGAAAAAGGAAACTTTGCTTCTTTGCATATTTTCTCTAAAGGAGGGTTGTAAAGGCATCATCTAAAAGTGAACCAAAGTTATAGTGAGAGAAGAACATTGAGAATTGACAGAAGCATAATTTTCTTGTGATATTAATGACTTGAGTCCCAAAGAGATTTCATCTCATAAATACCAAGGAAAAATATTTCTCTCCCATATCTTGTATTATATTAATAGAAACAACTTCTTCGATCAGATTTAATGGAAAGTTATACCTGGAAACAGACAGCAGAACATATTTATTAAGGAAGCTTTTTTAACTCCACGTTAACTTTTAATGAATGAATTAAAAGTTGGAGTTAGAAAAGCAAGCACTGCTTCACATATCTCCTCCTAGCGAGGCATTGTACTGCACTTATTTGGAAAATTTCATCCCAGATGTCAGATTTGGGATTTGAAGTAAGGATAGTCTATCCTTGGAAGCACAGGATGATTCAACATCTATTAAATTGATTAGGATGAAGGAAGGAAATGTATCCCTTAAATAAAATCAGACTCCTTTTTCTAACTTGGAAATAATGTTTAAAAGTAACCATGACTATAAATAGGTGCCCGTTTTAATGAATTTCTCGGAAAATTATCATAAGACTGAATTAGAACATTTACTAGGGAAATTAGCATCTTATTTTTTCATTGGACTGACAGTGATTGTTAAAGACACTATTTAAAGTATCTTAGAATATTTTAGGTTAGCAGTTAATGGTCTGATTGCATTTGTCTTGCTATGATTAAACAGATTTCTGTCTCTTAAAAAAATAAATCAGGGGCAGCCAAGTGGCGCAGTGGATACAGCACTAGCCCTGGAGTCAGGAGAATCTGAGTTCAAATATGACCTCAGACACTTGACACCTACCAGCTATGTGACCCTAGAAGTCACCTAGACCTGAATGCCTCACTAAAAAGTAAATTCAATTCCATAGTGGAATCTAAAACCCATTTTTATGGGTTGAGATGTGCTTAGGAAGATTGAGAACTCATAACCTACACATGCTTTCATAGGAACTGGTTCTCCTCTTTATGTTCCAGATGGCGAACTAGTTGAAGCCCTAGCTTCAAGATTTTTTTGCCAGTCTTGTAACTAGGCTATTGGAAGAATATTAAAAGAAATCTGAAGTCAGATAGGGCTGGAATAGCCCACTGTTCCTGACTCACCAAGCTTCCCTTGGCAAAGGAAGTGAGGCCAAGGAGATAGCACGGGTTCACTAAGCACAAGTCATGTTTAACTGACTTTGTTCTCTTTTTGAAAGAATCACTAGATTGCTCCTTGAAACAAAAACTGATCACTTTAATACTAATGTTCTTTTAGTGGTACTGCATGACTGTGAATCATGGCACACTACAGTTTCCAATAAATCAGAATTGTAGGTCACCCAAAGGCATTGTAGGATATGTGGAGGTTGGTGAATATTGCTGGGATAACACAACAAATATTCAACAAATATCACAATCAGTATCATCCAAGAAATGAATAATTGGAAAAAGCATGTGGGCAGGTCAAGTAGCTAGAGAAAGGGATAAAAGGTGGATACTTCACATGTTACACTTGAAATCACAGAATGCCTAAAATATTAATCGACAGAATCAGGATCCAAATATAAAATGTGGGGAGGGGGAGAGAGAGGGGAAATGTGGTTACACAGAAGCTCATGAGAAAAAGACTTGGGAATTTTAGTGAACTGCATGTTCCATTATATGTAGGGGCAGCTAAGTGGCACAGAGGATAAAGCTCCAGGCCTAGAGTCAGGAACACCTAAGTTCAGATTTGACCTCAGATACTAACTAGCAGTGTATGACTCTGGACATGTCACTCAACCCTATTTGCCCCAGTTTCCTCATCTTTAAAAAAGAGCTGGAGAAGGAAATGACAAACCACTCCAGTATCTTCACCAAGAAAACCCCAAATGGGGTCATAAAGAGTCAGATGCAACTGAATGACTAAACATCAAAGTGTTCAGTGAGTCAACAGTGGGATGTAGTGACTAAAAAACATATATCCCATTTAGGCTAAGGAGGGAATAACATAGACACTCAACTGGGTATGGAAATCTATCTTACCCTACAGGAAAGTGGGAGTGGGGAAGGAAATAAGAGAGGGGAGGGGACGACAGATGGAAGGGTAGACTGGGGGAGGGGATAACCAGAATGCACATCTTCTTGGAGTGGGGGAAGGGAGAGATGGGGAGAAAATTTGAAACTCAACACTTTTGAGGAGGGACAGGATCAAAGGAGAGAATAGAATAAATGGGGGATGGGATAGTATGGAGGGTAATAAAGTTTTACAACATGACTGTTATGGAAGTATTTTGCATGACTACACATGTATAATCTATATCAAATCGCTTGCCTTCTCAATGAGGGTGGGTAGGGAGGAAGGAAGGGAGAGAATTTGGAACTCAAAGTTTTAAAAACGAATGGTAAAAATAGTTTTTACCTGCAACTGGGAAATAAGATGTACAGGCAATGGGGTATAGAAATCTATTTTGCCCTGAAGGAAAATAGAAAAATAGAAGGGAAAGGGAAAAGAGAAGGGGAGAGGATAGTAAAAGGAAGGGAGAGCAGACTGGGGCAAGGAGTAACCTGAATGCACGAAATCTTGGAGTGAGTGAAGGGAGAGATGGGGAGAAAGTTTGAAACTCAAAATTTTGTGGAAACAAATGTTAAAAACTAAAAATAATTAATTTTTTAAAAGATACATAAAAAACCATCCATTCCTCTCCACCTAAAAATCTAAGTAACGTTAAGACTACATTAAGAGAAGTGTACAGAAGGAAAGATCTGTTATTTCACTATACTCTGTGTTGGTTGGATTATATTGGTAATATTGTGCTTATTCTGATCAACACATTTTAGGAATTTTAGCACATTTAGAGAATGTCTTGACCAAGGATTGACCAAGGCATAATCATATGTTTTCAGGTTTGGATGTAAAAATTATGCTCCAGAGCCACTACTCATAGCACAATGGACTTTGTGGATTTTTTTTTTCCTAGCGTTGCTGAGATGTTTCAATTACTCTCCATCCCTAATTAGAACCATGGATGTTTAGAACCAGAAATGGCATTATGGTTCATCTGGTCAAACTCACTCATTTTACAAATGAGGAAACTGGGCCCCAGAGAAGTCAAACCACTTGCCGGAGTGACACACAGCAAGTAGTGGTAGAAATAAGACTGGAATCCAGGTCCCTGGCTTCAAATCTAATGCGATAATATTTGTAAAACCCTTAGCACAGTGCCTGACACACAGCAAGTACTTAACTAATGCTTATTCCCTGTATCCCTTCCTTTCCTTTCCCTTTAAATCCAGTTCTCTAATCAGCCTACCAAACTTATCAAAGTTTGTTTGATAACCCTTATGATTCATAGCAGGTATTTGACAACATAATTAGCTAAGGTTATTTATCAGTAGATTCTTTAACCATATAGGTTTTTACTTTCAAAAGACCCTAAGTTACTTGAGGATAGAGACTTTATTTCTTAGTTTGGTTTTTTTGTCTTTTAATCTCAGTGTCTACTGCAGTGACTTGCATTTCATAGACACTTATGTCTATATGTCACTGAATTGAAATGTTTTACACAGGACTCATGATGGCAAGGTAAGTTTAACGTAACCTATGGCCTCAGACCTCAAGGTCTAGGTTTTATATGAGTTGAGTTTAATTTTGGGAGTATCTCTAGAAAAATCATATCTTTTCTCTTGGGATTCCCAAATGAACAAGAGAGAAATCTCAGAAAATACCTTATCTAGGTGTCCACAGGTGTGGGTAAAAGGCCTCCAACTTACATGCAAACACTCCAGATAATAATGCATATTGAAGATAAGGTAGCCTTTCTGCCATCCCACAGAAGATGCAAAATAACATGGGAAATTCATGGTAGCCAGTAAACAACATAATTTTTATTTAAACACCCATATTGCAGTGAGTCCCACCTTCATTCAATGAGCCATATAGATCTTCAGACTTATAATATATCCTAAAGATTTACACTCTCCATAAAAAGGGAAAAATACCCTTGTGGTTATTGGAGGAAGTCTCTTCCCCACATGCTAGTGAACTTCAGGGACTTTATGGGCTTCCAGTCAGAGGGTTTCAACTTCCCATGGAAGGAAAAAGAATTTGGTAATCCTATAGAAAGAAAACCTTAACTTTGCATTAAATCCTTCCCCCATAGTAGAAACAAATGGGTTTGCTGAATAAGTGTGTTTGTTTGGGGGAAGTGGGGTAGGAACATTGGCCATTCGCCTTATGAGATAAGCAAAACCACTGCTATCAGATTGCTACTGTCTGAATAACTCTTGGAACAGTGAAGTCAAAGTTCTGGTTTTGTTCCTCTGTTGTTTGTCGTTCATTCTTGAAGAGGCCCATGACATCAGTGAGGTGATGCCATGACAAGTGAGGGAACTGGATTTAAGTGAGGAAGGAATATGCAAAGTCACCAGTCTCACTTTCTCCTTCAGAGCCATCTGTGTCCCGTGGCTAAATATAGAACAGGACAACGGGAGATGGCACAGGATGCAGTGAGGGTTCCTCTACATCATGTCTCCAACTCCAGAGGCTGTGTCCTCAAAATTTACTCCAGGAATTCTTCCCACTTTTTCAGAAATTAGATATTGAGGAATTTTCATCTCTGTTCCTGTAAACGCAAGCAAGATGAGATTTTTGTTGTTTTCTTTTTGGAGTTCAGTTTCCCAGGCTCAGGCTAAATTGCAAACATCTGAAGGCTCAAGCTCCTTAGAACTCCGGTAGCTCACAGCTGTGCTGAGTTAAGTGGGTTATGATGCCTTCTGGCTCTGAGCCTCTTAGTTGAAAGCTATATATCCTGGGAGGTTAGCATTTTGCTTTGGGGGCTGGTATATGAGAAGAACCTTTTGATTCTCTGCATGAAACTCTCAGTAGCCATTTGTTAAGAGCCTCCTGACTACTCAGGTGTAGGTTCTCACCCATCCAGTGGTGGTTAGGTGTTGTCACACAGTTAAAGCTCTATCTGTTGATCTCTGTGCTAATTTTTTTGTCTTTTCTCCATGTTCAGGGTGTTGACCTTTGCTCTGAACTAGTGAATGACTTATATATGTTTAATTAAAGAAGAATTGTTAGCCCCTTTGAAATTGTCTTCCTTTATAAGGTAGATCAAAGAACTTGTGCTAGCAGACCATCCTGAGTGTCCTAGAGTGCTTGATAATACAGTTCTAGAAGACTGAGGCTCAGTGTCTCCCACTACTCAGGTATGTAGTTCCCATATCCACAGCTACCAACTCTTGGGCCAACAAACTGTGGAATTGCCTCTAGATAGATGTCATTTTTGAGGCAGAATTATGGTTGTTGTTCCCAGGGAAGTTATGCTAATATTTCATCCGTCCTCCCCACCAGGGACCAAAATTTCTCTCAACAATCTGGTCTTAGTTCTCTCTGGACTTTCTAATTCTGGCAGATCTGCTTTTCTCCTTTCATATGTCTGTTCCCAAGGAGTCTCTGTGAACCACAATAACCTGAGTCAATTCAATTATCTCCATGCTGAGATGTAACTACATCTTTAATGAGGTGTGAATAGGTGGATGCTAAGCCTAGGATACTCCTCATCAATGAGTGTTCGCAATCATGTCAGTGTGATAACATTAGATATGTCCATAGGAAGATGTCTTCAAAGTTGTCTGACCTACCCAATAAATCTATTAGGGATGCTTTATACCTATGTAAGAAACACAATCAAAGTCTTTCCTATATAATCAAAGTTCCTCACACACACAAATGACATCATTCTTCTGATTTAATTACATTTATCTGATTCCTTTGATCAATTATTTTTATTACTAACATCATCTTTGAAGCTGTACTACCCCAGTGTGTACAGCAGAGGAGCAAATTAACCCCTTAGACCTTAAGGCCACCGAAGACTGACTTCTCAGAAACAAGAGAGAATTGTAATATTTTACTAATGTCTGTTTCCAAATTTTCATGCCAATGACTGTGGAAATCACTGTGAATACCAATCTATTTCTGTTTGGTGATATATTAATAATCAGTTCTTAGATTAAGTCAAATATTTCAGTTCACCATTAAATTACTTGTATTTTATTATCATATGAACTTACTTTTAAATCTGATTTTAATTTAGAATCATTATAAAAAAATATAATCTTCTGAAAAATGTCTGCTCAGATCCCTCACTAGGATGTGATGGTGATACTTTACCTCAGTTTTTGCATAGTAAAATCTGTCAATGGAGAGTAAACTCTACCAGACTCTCTCATAATGAAAACACTTTTTTCTCTCCAAGTTGTATTGATTTCTTTGGATTTTATAACGTATATATTCACAAATATCATTTGGCTTCTCTTACCCAGCAAATCTTCCCTTGAAATAAGGATTAAACAAAAACCAAATTCAAATAGCACATTTACTGTGTCTGAGAGAATATGTAATATTGCATATCCATAGTCCCTCAAGTCTTCAATGAAAGAAGTTAAGTGCATTTTTCCATCTTTTCTCTATGGTCCATCTCAGTCACTATAATCATATAACATTCATTTTAATTTCATTGTTCTTTTCATTTACATAGTTGTAGTCATGGTGTATATTATTTTCCCAGTTTTGCTTTCTTCCCTCTGCATAATTCACATGTCATGATAATCTGCTTTCTTCCTGTTTGTAGTTTCTTGTGGTGCAATAATAATATTCCATCAGAAAGACTTTCACATGGGCTTTGTGACCGACTGAATCTACCATCCAAGGATGAACCTAATAAAATGTATACAGAGGTCCATCACCCTTAGAATGCTACCATATAACTAATTATTTGGCCATGATAACCATGAAATAAATTAAAATATAAAATAACCCTCTATCCTGTGGATCCTCTCCTGTTCCTACAGTGAGTGGTAGAATGACAGAAAGATCTATACACATGAACTTTAATATTTATTTGGATGAATCTTCCTAGGAGATTGTCCCTGAAAGGGAGAAGAGATGGCATGTTGATAGGATAGCAGGAAGGTTTTTAAGTAAATCTTTCCCAGGGGAAATTTAAGAATGTTTGTAGGTGGCAGGGAAAGAGACAACGCAATAAGAGATTGAAAGAGAGATTGAAGATGAGAGAGAGGGAATGAAGAAGGAGAAAACTCCTGAAAGATATGGAAGGGGATGGGACCAAGAGCAAAAATAAAAGGGATATCCTTAATAAAAAGGAGAGGTTCTTCTTCAGAGTCTGGGACAAAGAGAATGAGGAAGGACTACATATGGGGATTTAAGGAGCAGGGGGTGCAGAGAAGAGGGAGCTCTCTATATTCTCAGTAAAGAGACAAAGTTATCTTCAAAGGGGATCAAAGAAGGGAGTGGCAAAAGAGAAAAAAATAAGTTTAGAATAGCTACTGGAAAGAGTCTGATGCTCAGTCACAGAAGAATACGAACATTTTTTTGCAATTAGAAAGGGTTCAGTTGAGCTCAGATTCTCCCCTCCCCCATTAGCAGAGACATCTCTTAGAAGAGTGCCTGCAAACGTGTAGAAACACAGGATGGAGTTCTATGGGGAAAAAAAGGCTTGCTATTGTAGGTGCATTAGAAAGTGTGCTGGAGTATTGACTTGCTGGGGCAAGTCACTTAAACCCTGTTTACCTCAGTTTCTTCATGTATAAAATGAGCTGGAAAAGGAAGTGGCAAACCACTCTAGTGTCTTTGCTAAGAAAACTCCCAGTGGGATCTTGGAGACTAGGACACAATTGAAATGACTAACAGTAACAACCACAAAACATGTCAGTCACTGTGCTGGGTATAAAAAGGGAAAATATTTTTTTAAGAAATAATGCCATATTGGGAGTAAACCAATCTAGGTTCAAATCTTGGTTTCATGTGAGTTGACCTGTTTGGGTTTCAATATCCTTGAAGTTTCAATACCGAAAAAAACCAATCCTTGGGCTTCAATATCCTTCAATATCCATCTAAATTTGTGACTTCTTGATGCTATCATTACAGGATGATTTCTTAGCCTACTTAAGACAAATGATTTTCAAAATTGGCATATGATATTTGAATGACAAATGGTAGTGTGGCTCCCTTTGCTATCAGTCCTCATGAAGAGGACACAGAAAACATAAGTGGGTGTACAAACTTGGTTCAAAGTAGGGGCTCCCTTCAGTCACCAGCTGCAGATGGGTGATTGGTAGAAAGGATGTTGATCTAGTGTCAGAGGAGATGCTGATCTTTCCACTTTGCTACCTGTTTGACTGACCAAGACTTTTAACTTTGGAGAGCCCAATTTTCTTTACCTGTGAAATGAGGGAGTAGAATAAGAAGATCCCTAAGGTTCTTTCTAGCTCTAAATCTATGATCCTCCAGTGTGTCACATGGAGACCATGTCCGTTTACACAATTTAGCCACTAGATGGTTCCCATGAGGGCAAGTCACTCCTTCAGGGGTCTCCAACCATTTTCTTAACCAGATCCTTTTATTTCCCTAGACCTAGACACCACTGGGGTGGGAAGACAAGGGTGATAACAGTGTCATCTAAACTAGAAAGAGCACGCCATCTAGGGTCCAAACTCAGTAAATGCTCTTCAACTAGAACAGGGCCCCAGTTGGTTGATCAGGATTCATCTGTAGATCCAGAATGTCTTCCCTGGTTGATCTCTGTGTCAGTTAATATTCAGTCCTACACTATCATCTCTGCTCTAATCCCTTCTTATGAATTTCTGAGATTCCAGACTGAGATAGGGCAGGGGAGGAAAGGGGCACTTTAGTGCTGTGGGAATGGCCAAAGTAGCCCAACTCACTTCTGTTGCCATTGCTGCTGCTGCTACCGCCACCATCAGAACTATTAACATTACTACTACTTATTACTTCAGCTATCACTGCTATTACTACTACCACCATCACTACTATTACTTATATTCATTCTTACTACCATTACTACTCACTAATATTAACCTTACTACTACAACCACATTTGTAAAACATTTATAAACTTGTAGCTTAAAAAACAGGAAGCAACAATCTCCAGCATTTATTAATATTATTTTGTCCTTTTAAATAACATATAGGCAGAGAGTCAGATGAATGCTTCACATGACAAGGGTTTGGAGGTAAAGAGAAAGATGTTATGAATTCTTTGAACATATACAATCTTCAGGCCAGTATCACAGCCCCTTTTCATGACTATCCACAAGAAATATGGGATTGGAGATTGTTTGAGAACTCTCTCTGTTCATTTTTATAATTCAAACCATTAGACAAATAAATCTCTTATGATATTTGTGTCTCCATTTCTCTATTTAAGTGGAGACAATGTTTTCTGCCTGATGATGGGCTGTTTTAATCCTCTGTGACCATCATTTCCCATGCTGTTATATTCCCCCCCAGAAAAGGGCCTTATAAAAATAAGAGAGACACTTTGGATTTATATGATTGTATTCATCAAAAATGTTTACAAACATTTCTATCCTGGACAGTTCCTTGGAATTTTTTCTGCATTTAATATGCTTAGATGGCTTCTTGGCTTAAGACACTGAGTTAATATAATGCAGTCTCAACTACTAACAGCACATCCTATTCCAAGCTATCTACCAGCTACTAACCACATTTATTTTTTTTTAATATGCCATAATTTAAAGAGTGGCCATATGTCTAGATTTCATAGTGAGAACAAATGGAAATACTGTGATTACTAAGGCTTCTGGGAACTTAGACAATACCTTCCTGCAGAAGACCCCAGAATGCTAATTTTACATGGAAGAAAATACTACCAGCATTTAATGAAATAAGAAACTTGTGCTTTTCTCTAGTATCTGATAACATATAGTTCAATTTATATACATATTTATAACATATAGTTCAATACATCCTGATTGCAGACAGTAACCATTGTTCCTAGTCAGGCTTCCTGAAGACTGGTGATGTTACCCAAAGCCATTAGAATAGGTAGAGTTGAGGGCAGGTAACTAATGGCTGTTATTCACACACTGGGGATAGAACATTCCCTAAAAAGGGAAATATTTTAGAATGGAAAATGAAATTCTGCCAGCATGACTAATTGAAACAAGTTCCTACATGATCAATATGGCTGGTCTGCAAAGACAACTTTTATGTACAACATCATTATCACTCAGCAGTATAAAGAGGAGGACTGAGTCCATAAATCAATACCTACCCATTCATCTCTTGGAAGGCAGATTTCCAAAGGAGGCTAACTTACATTATTTTGGTGATAGAGTAAAAGTCAATGTTTAAAAACACACATGTATGCAGAATACAGTGGAAAGAGCAATGACCATAGTAAGAGGGCAGAGAACAAATCCTGCCTCTAATCCTTAATGTATTCCCTATGTGACTTTAGGCAAGTCATTTTACTTCTCTGGTCCTCAGTTTCTTCATCTGTAAAAGGAAAGGATTGACCTGCAGGGCCTCTGAGCTCTCTCTGGCCTTCAGATCTAGGTTCCTAAGATACTACCAAACAGAAGGGCTCAACTGTGCAGTCAAGGGAGAGCCCTTCCTTTCTTCCCATTCCCTCTCTCAGACCACCTATGGCCCAGATCCCATTTGGCAAGGACAGCCCCTTTGGAACAGATACTCAGGAGTCCTTCCCCTCAAATTTCCTACCAATATTCCCTTTCCATTTCCCATTCCCAGTTGGCTCTTGGGTCCTATCTTTGCCCCTACAGGAAGCCCTTACTCTAGTCTAACTCTCAAAATTGGAACCTTTCCATTAAATATTAATAAATGAAAATTTTATTATTTAAGAAGAAGAAATAATAATGATGGAGGAAGGACTGTTGAATGGAAAATACATATGAATATGCACAAATATATATGTACACACAGATACATAATATACACGGACATGAAAATTTGTATATGTTACTGAATATATACCCACAAACACATGTCATTTTTGTAAAGTGACATTAATTTCTGTGGGATGTATTTGTCTTCTAAGTGCTTTTATCCTACTATGATGAGAATATTTTATGACCCTGTAATACTCATTTAGAAATTTCAAGTTATGTACCTTTTGCTGCATAATATAGTGGATAAGGTAGCTAGACCTGAGTTAAAAATTCTAGCTTTGCCACTTAACTATGTGCATGGCCTCAAGCAAGTTACTCCGATTCTTTAGTGAAAAAGCTCTGAATTCAACTTTAAAATGAGGGGACTGACCTAGATCCTTGGTGTCAAACTCAAATGGAAACACAGCCACTAATCCATACATAAAGATCCCTGCAGGCTGTATACTGACTTAGTTTTAATAAAATATATTGCCTATATTTTATTGTTTGAAAATTTATTTTATTAAATATTTCTCCATTACATTTTAATTTGATTCTCACCACACTTAGGGGCATTGTGGGGTGTTACCCATGGGATGTTACCCATGGGCTGAGTATTTGACACCTCTGCTCTAAGGTCTTTTCTACCTATAGACTTGTTGTTTGAGTTCTCAATCTCATTCTTTTTTCAAAAATAAAATGAGATAACATATGTAAAATATTTTGATAGCCATAAGGTGCCCTATAAATACTAGCTATTATTATGGTCCATAAATAAAAATAAATAGTATAGGATTAGAATTAGAAGGTTCTTTAGAAATCATCTGGTTCCATCCACCTTATCCCCAATGCCATTTTACGGAAGAAGAAAAGAAAGTCCAGAGAGGGTGACTGGTCCTAGATCAAAGAGGGATTGAATGTCGACAATGATATTTGACCCTGAGTCTCCTCACTCCATGTTCAGCACTCTTCCACTACAATGTGCTGTGTTTCTTTAGTAGTATATCATTTAGTAATATATCATTTATTAAGCACCTGCTATGAGCAGGCCCTGTGCTAAGTGTTAGGGTCACTTAACTTCAAAAGAGACAAAAAATAGTCCCTGACCCCAGGGAGCTTACAATCTAATGGGGGGAGATAACATGCAAACAAATATTACACACACACACATACACACACACACATACGATAAATAGGAAATAATTAACAGAGGGAAGGCATTAGAATTAAGAAAGGTTGGGAAAGGCTCCTCATAGGAGTGAGATTTTATCTGGGACTTAAAGGGAGCCAGGAAAGTCAGTAGTCTAAATGTAAGAAGCACAGTGTTCCAGAAATGAGAGCCAGCCAGAGATAAGGAGAGGAGCCAAGAGTGTAACAAATATAATCTATGAAAAACAAATACTAATATTATGCATCATAAATCAAAATAGAACATTATAAGATCATAGGATTACAGATTTGGGATTAGAAAGGATCTGGTCTAGAGATCATCCCATTCTATCCTTTCATCTTATAAGAGAGCTGAGGACAAGACAGGTGACCAAGGTTGAACAGAGGGTAAATGGCAAAACTGGGATTTGAGCTCAGGTACTCTGACTCCAAATACAGTATTCATTCATTCGTTTATTTCGTTCATTCATTCAACAAGTAGCAGGCACTTTGGTAGACACTGGGGATGCAAAGACAAAATTGAAAAAATAATGCCTTCAAGAATATTACTAGAATGTAATATGAGGGTTATTTATAATATTAGGAAGAAAAAAACATGTAAACATGTAATTAAATAAAAAATAAACACTAAGTAATTCCTAAGGGAAGTGGCAAGGGCAATAGAAAGTGGAGAGAATCGGACCTCCCCTTGGATGTTCCAGTTGAGCTGAATCTCGAAGGAAGCTATGGCTTCTAAGAGTGATAGGTGAGAAGGGAGTGTTGTCCAGGCATGGGGGCCAGCCCATGAAAGGCACAAAGATGGGAGATGATGCATCTCCCATGTGTATGAGGAACAGGAATTCAGTAGGTTTGCTTAACTAGAATACGAGGAGAGAAAGTCTAGTGGAGTAACATGCTAATGTAATTACAAATAAAGAATAAGAGTAAATAGAGGAAGAAAATTATTTTTGTTGTCCAGTTGTGTTCAACTCTTCATGACCTCATTTGGGGTTTTCTTGGCAAAGATACTGCAGTGATTTGTCATTTTCTTCTCTAGCTCATTTACCAGATGAGAAAATTAAGACAAATGGAGTTAAGTGACTTGCCCAGTCACACCGCAAGTAAACATCTGAGGTCAGATTTGAACTCTGGAAGATGTCTTCCTGACTCTAGGCCACAGTGCCACCTAGCTTAACAATAGATTTTTATTTGTATTCGTGGTACATGAATGCCAAATTCTATTTCTACTCACTCTAGTCATACAACACTATTTTTTCAAGTGTGGCACAATTTCTAATTAACAAAAAATATATTTGAATTAACAAATTATATTAAGTAACAAATATATTTTAATAATGTTACTAACAACTATAAATTTACTTGCCTTTGGTTTTTATTTTTTCCAAAATATCAGTTGAAAAGAAATGAATGAGTGTCTTGAATCACCAAGATATTGGAAATTCCAAAGCAATTCTAACCATTTAGTGGCTAGAATTTATACCATGAAGTCCAAGAATTTGTAAAAGCCACCAAGGATGGAGGTGGTGAGGAAAGACTTGTTTTTTTGGTTCAGACCTAAGATTTCAACAGGGTGGGAACTCCCAGTGTGTAAATTCTCCACCAATACAGATAAGCAATTCTTTTGTAATTTATCAACTAGATGAAGTACCTTCAATACCATGGGTTCACGTGACTTGACCAAAGTTACTATATGTCAGAGATAGGACTTGAACCAAGAGAGACTAAATCTCTCTGTATCTAAAGCAGGCTCATCATCAATTTATGTCAACTGCTTTGGGAGGGAGATAGATACTTGAAAGATGCATTGATAGAATGATAAGGGACTGTGCTGCACTAACAATAGAAGAAAAAGGAGGAGGAGGAGGAGGAGGAGGAGAAAGAGAAGGAGAAGAAGAAGAAGCATTTGTATAGTGCTTTAAGGTTTGCAAAGTACTTTATGTATGTTATGACATTCAATCCTTACAACAGCCCTATGAAGTAGGAACTATTATTATCTGCATTTGATAAATAAACAAATGGAAAACTGTTAAACGACTTGTCCAAGATCCCACAGCTAGTAAGTATCTGAGTCATGATTTGAACTCAGGTCTTCTTCACTCCAAAGCCAATAATAGTCTAACTGTAATTAGCGAATGAAAGGTGAGAGATTGAAATGGAAATGATAAGAGATCCAGAGATAGAGGTCACATCCTCTCCCAGTTTAGATAAGACTATTTGGTGGATGTCTACACTTCTGAAGAGTGGATGGGCCAGCTTCATTGAACTGCACTAGACTCTCCTTATCCTTGAAGGAAGAATTGGAGCCAGGATTTAGCTAGACCCTTAACTAGGTAATTTTGAAGAGTATTAGCCTGAACTCTGTTCATCTTTGTTCGTTCTTCTAATTGTCAACTTGAAATGAAAACAAATGGGCAGGTTCAGGGTGAGTTGTGTGCACAAGTGGTGTTAGCCAGTGGGCAGCTAAGGGATTCAGTGGAAAGAGAGCTGGGCTTGGAGTTAAGAAGACCTGAGTTCAAATATGGCTTCAAATGCTTAATAGCTATGTAACCCTGAGAAAGTTACTTAACCTCTTTCTGCCTCAGTTTCCTCAACTGTTAAATGTGGACAATAATAGCACCTACCTTGAAGGGTTATTATGAGGATCAAATGAGATAGTACTTTATAAACTACTTAGCACTGTGTTAGTGGGCACTTAATTAATGCTTTTTCTTCTTTCTTCTTCACCAGCTTTATTACATTACTAAACAAAGAAATTACTTAAGGAAAACCAAAGAGACTGAACACCTGACAATCTGGCCTGATCTCAGAGGAATATGGAATAAGTACAAACCAGTATCATCCTTGGAGTTCAGATCTGGCCTCTGGTACTTAGTGCCTGTGGGCCTCAGTTCCCTCACTTATAAAGTGAGGAGGTTGGACCAGAAGGTCTCTAGAGTGTTTTCCAACTCAGTATATGTGGACCCATTTTTGCAAAAATCTATTTATGAAGGAACAAAAAAATAATAATTTACAGAATGTCTGTTGTGGACCACAGGGAGTCAGGTTGTGTTCAAACTAAAAAGAAAAGGCCAGTGGAGAGTGACATAAAGCTCTAGAGGCCTTAGATGCAAATGAGGAGAGATTTTGTTCTGGCTCATCTCTGCTGTTAATGACTTTGTGTGCACACCATTTAATGTTTATAGCCCTAACTGTGAACTGTGAATCTGTGAACTTGGCTTGGACTACATGACCTCTAAGGTCTCTGCTGGCACTAACATTCTGTGTCAGTTGGTCAGTCCCAGCAGATGTAACAGCCACAATAAGAGTGGTGTTTTAGAAAGGTATGAGCTGCTTTTGTTGTTTCAAAAAACCCAAATCATTCTGAGGCCCCTTCCATCCCTCCATAGACCTCCCTTGATGTCCACTGCCAACTTTCTCTTCTTCTTATTTGAAAGTAAGATGTATTGTCAAGATGTGTCTATCATTGTGTAAATGTCAGCAGGGGTGGGTTATAGGACTTCAGACACTCTTGTGCTCATCTGAAGAGGTAAACCTCCTAGAGAAGGTTCTAACCATCAAGTGTCACTTAATGACAATGGCCAGTGAGACCAGATTTGGACTTTATGAGCGAACCAACAGTTATTTCTGGGCAGAATTGGACTAATTGTTCTAGGAGTTAGGTAGAGCTGAGTTTGACTCTTGGTTCTCTAACTTCTTAGGTATGTGAGTTTTCTTACATGTACAACAAAAGGGGGTGGGGGTTGGGAAATGTAATGACATGGCCTGAATGACCCTTAAGGTCTCTTCCAGTTATAAATCCAATGAAATCAATGACTTTGGGGGAAATTCCATTATATAGGTTATAATTAGTCTTTGAAGGACATCTCGCTGAGCATGATCAAAATCTCTATTCCTGGTTCAAGTAAATCATGAGAAATCCTTGGAGCTTGTGTCTGGCCATGTGTGATTCTTGTAGTTTACTTTTATACTTTGAGATAATGAAGAATCCTCCTTGTTCACAGTAGAGCTAGAATGATGGATGGGTCCATGAATGACAAAAGAGTGTTATTGACCCCTTTGCTGCTCTCTTCTCTTCTACCTGCCAATTGCATTGTAATTCTTTAAAGTTTCCCAAAGGGAAAAGGAGAAGGGCAGTTGGCCTATAACTCTGATTCCTGGTCTCAATGCAGCCCAAGCACATGAAAGCTAAAGCACAGGTAAGCCTGAGTCTGGGACTGAGCTGCCTCTTTGTCAGTGTGTTCATCCTTCATTGCCAAAGAAGACCATGCCATCAGAGAAATGATGACATGACTTGTACTTGACTTTTTTTGAGTGAGGGAGGGCTGTTCAGAAGGTCACCAGCCTCACTTCTCCTCCAGAGCCATCTGAATCCAGTGACCAGATATTCCTCAGGATGACTGGAGATGACCCAGGATGAGGCAATTGGGGTTAAGTGACTTGCCCAAGGTCACACAGCTAGTGAGTGTCAAGTGTCTGAGGTGAGATCTGAACTCAGGTCCTCCTGACTCCTGCACTGGTGCTCTATCCACTGCACCAGATGAGTTATAGACCTATCAGTTTAGGAAGAATCCTTGACAAATGCTCTATCACTCTTGTAAGACAGTCAGTGACAAGAGAATTGGTCCAAATTTGGCTGTTTTACCAGCAAATTTTTTGGTTAATGCAGATCTGAGGTGAAATATAAAGCGTCTAATTACCAGTCTTGCAAACTACTTTATGTTGTGATAATGTTAAGTACCAGCCTCTCAGCAGATTATAGTCATGGTTATGTTACTGAATCCTGTTTAACTCATTCAAATGATGTGAAATGTGTGTCTTTTATATTTAGTACACTACTTTTGTGTGTAGAAGTAAACTATCTCTCCCATAGCTAAGGCTAGCTCAGATAGAATTTAGAGTGAGGAAGGCCTGAGTTAAAAATCTTGCCTCAAATACTGGCTGTATGGCTCTGGACTGGTCTCAATTTCTTCACCTGTAAAATGCGGATAATAATAACACCCAGCTTATAGGACTATTGTAAAGGTCAAATATAGAAAGATATATAAAGTGCTTTGTAAATCTTAAAATGCTATAAAAAGTGAGGGGTTGTCATCCATCATCATCATCATCGTATTTGATTTGTATTCTACATTGAATATTTTTCTATACCATCCCCTTTTGGGAGGGAAACCATGAATGTGAGCCATAAGCTAAGCTATCAGTAACTTCTCTCTGTGTAATGGTAATTTAAGATTAATGGGGGAGGGAAGAGTTAAAGATATTTGCCCATTAATAGGCCTCAATACCTTTTGTTAATTTCTATTGAGGCACTGGGTCAGAGGGTCCTGACCTCCAGGCTCTGAAAAATGTATAAATACTCTGAGGTGAGGTTCTGTTTTAGCACTTAGTTTTTGGAAGAAGGTTTGAATGCCAGATGAAACTCTGGGAAGCTGCTAAGGAGCACCCCCAGCTTTGAAAGCCCTAATGCTGTTGCTTCTATCTCTGGTTACTATATATGCATGGTCAGATAGTTGGATCTGTCTGTTGATCTGTGATGTATTTATTGGTTGTGGTCAGACAGTTGGAAGCTCTCTCTGTTGGTTGATCTTTGTTTCTCTGTATTTTCTCTGAAGTTCAAGGTGCTGACTTTTTTCTCTGAACTAAGTGAATGATACATGTCCTTAATTAAATTAGATTGTTGATCCCTCAAAAGTTGCTTTCCTTTTAGAAAAGTTGATCTAAGAACCTGTACAGCAGGCCCTCCTGTGCGTGTTGGGATCTTTGCGTTACTTTCTCCTATACCAGGGAGAGAAGTTTAATGAGTTAAAGAATGTAAGAAAAGAGGAGTCAATCTCTATCAGAAAAGGCAGGCTCCCCAAGCACAGAATCTGTCTGGGTCTAGAGAAGAGATACCCCTTAACAGAGGGTTAAAGGGCACAGTGCCCCAGATCCTCAGGCCCAGATTGTCGTTGTAATTGCTAGATTACAATGTAAGTTCCCTAATAAGAAAGGATATTTTTGCTTTTTATGCTTCTCTAGCACTTTACATATAGTGTCTGTTAAATGGAGAGGGGAGAGGGTTGGACTTACGTCCTCTGAGGTCCCTGTTTGTTCTAAATCTATGATCCTATAACTTAGATGGTCTTGAAAGGTCTTATTTGCCTTAAAAGTATTCTACTCCTAAGAAAAGCACTTCCATTTCAGAGGAGATAAGGATGAAATTCTTGTGGCTAATGAGAATGAGAATCACTAAGCTGCCTCTTTCTAAACTTCCTATGTGCAAGAATCATTATTATTATCCAAAAGCATTTGCTGAGCATCCACACAGGTGGTGTACTGCTACAGGGCTGTGCTGTTATCAAATAACAAGGAGATATAGACCTGGTCCTTGAGAAGCAAACATCTAAGTGTGAGAAATAAGACTTAACCAGGTATCCATATAGAGATCTTTATACAGAGCGATGCTCAGGCCATTGATGTGGGCTCAAAGGCCCCATCACAGTAGTGGAGGAAATAGAAATTGTTGAGCAAAGATACTGTATTATCAGTGGGCTAGCAGTGCATGGGGATGATTCCCCTCTGGGTCAGGGAAAGGTTTCTGAAGAATGAAATTGATTTAACCTTAATGAACAAGCACCTCCAGACTAACTCATTAGGACAACTGAAAGGTTTGAGGGGAAAAGAAGCAGGAAACCTATAAAATTGATTTTAAACCAAACTTCAGCTTTGAGCATAGATTCATCAGGTGGACGTTCCAGTTAAAACTCTTTCTTAATTGTTAACAAGCCCTTAAGGCAGTGTAGTAAGTAGTCAAAAAGGTGCTTGGTCTGAGAGGAAGTTAGGGTAATGTAGTATTAAATTATGATGAGTGTACTGGATCTGAGAAAAATTTAATGTAATACACTGGACTGAAGAGCTAAGAAATTCTTGATTTTAATCCTGTCTCAGACCCTTACAGGGCAAGTCACTTAATACCCACAAGCCCTAATTTCCTCACCTGTAATATGGTGATCATGCTAATACCTACTAGATTTTTATGAGGATCATATGAAATAATGTATATTATGCAAAGGTGCTTTTCTATGTAAATGTGCCTCCATTTAAAGAAAGACTCTCCTACTTACTATGTGTGTGACCTTAAACAAGTCACTTCCTTTCTATAGAACTCAGTCTCTCTACCTATAGAATAAAAGTGTTAGGTGATTTATAAGACCTCTTCCTTCTCTAAATTTTATGAGCCTAAAAGGTCCAGGTGGAATATATGTAATACCCAGAGGGATCCAGCAGAGGTCTCTATGCCCTAATAATTAGGCTTCTAAGTCAGTATTAATGAGTTCCAGGGAACATTTTTTTTTTTTAAAGAGATACTCAGAACTCTATGAAGATTGTAAAGAAAGTACATTCATCAGCCAAAATTAATATTTTTAACTCCCCAGTTACATGATGCTTTTGGATGTGACTTTTGGATTGCAGGCATCAATAAAATGGTTGGTTCCAATGATGAAGCAGTTTACTTTGAAACATACATTAAAAACCAAATTCAGCAGTAGTCATGATAAACCTGGGTATATGAATCATCAAGCTTCTGAATAGTTGCTTTTTTATTTTCCAACAGGTGAGACCAAACTTGCTGGTGATGTAACAAGGAGCTCTAGGAAAGGCTTTTACCTAATATCCCAAAATAAACCAGACATCTTGGCAAGTGTCACAGAGAAGTTTGCAAATTTGTGATTTGCCTTTGCAAATCAAGGATAGGGGACAGTAGAGTGAGAGGTCTTGAAACCATAACCAATTCCTCATCCGTAAAATCAGAAGACTGAACTGGATGATTGCTACGGTCCTGTCCAGTCTGAAATCTAGGTGAGAAATCTCGGGCTTTAAAGAGATGACTCAAGTAGGGAGAAGAGACACAAATTATTCTCTTTATATATGTGAAAGGCTGTTGTGTGGAAGAAGTAATAGACATTTTGCGTTTTGAGGTGGGGGGGTGGTTTAAGAGGTGCAGCAATGGAGCTGTCCAGCAATCAAATGGGCTTGCTTGTGAATGTAGAGTGTAACAAGGAGTTTCTGAACTGGGATGGGCTGGATCAAGATTGGGGAACTTGTGGCCTTGAGGCCACATGTAAGTCCTCAAGTGAGTTCTTTTAGGGCCACATATGGCCTCAGGACTGTAGGTTCCTCGCCCCTGGCTTAGATGAAGTAGCATCCTTTCCAATGCTAATTGCATGATGGATCCCAGTGACCCAAGTCTTCAGCTGAATATACAGACATTTCCGCCAGATGGAAAGCCTAACTGAGGTCTTAGTTCCAAGAGGCCCTAACTGACTTGGTGGCTATGGCTCTGCCACATTGTACAACTAATACATATTCTATTGGATTAGTCATTTTAATTGTTTCCCCCTAATTGTGGACCAGGAGCTGTGCTCACTCCATCTCATCAGCAGTTCAGTCTGTGAACACAGAACAGATGTTGCGGGAAATGGTAACATTCCCTCTGTAGTTGGGTTCATAGTAACAAGGAAATTTTCTTTACTTTGACTAATTATGCAGGATTTCTTAGCCATTTAAACCAATATCCTGTGGCTGAGTGTAAAGTAAATGCTGTGGTGAACAAATTCAAATGTTATTGGAATTAGAAGTTTTAATTCATTACAAAATAAACATAACTTACTTTCTCTTAACTCTGTACCATGGGGCAATGCTTTTATCCTAATGATCTCTAATCTTCCCATAATTCAGCAGGACACAAGGATCACTTGGGATTCTCATAGTTATTAGCATCAGAGAGGCAACGTGATACAGAGGAAAGAGTCCTCCTGCTCTAGGCATCAGGGGACTTTGGTTCAAACACTGTCTCTGATGCTCTTTGCTATGTGACCGTGGGCAACTTAACCTTTCTGAGTCTGTCTTCTCATCTGAAAAATGGGGGTGCTAATACTGTGTTGCTTAAAGCTCTCTAAAAATGTGAGTTATTACTAGGATTCCTCCTTAGTTCTTGGCAGTTCATAAGTTCGTAGATTAGAATTGCAAAGACCTTGGAGGTCATTGAACTCAATTGACTTTTTTAACAGCTGAGGTACAGAAAAATTAGTTATCTTGTCAAAATTACACAGCTTATAAGTATCCAAGGTAGAAACCTGGTCTTCCTTCATAAAGGTCCAACCCTTTATACATTGCCCCTGATTCATTATTATGACGTGGAAAAGACCCTACATTCTCAAAGGCTATGCCAACAGAACACAAGCTCTGGCAGGTCACAGCAAGCTAGAAAGGCTTTGAATATTGGCCTGATGATGTCTGTTGTCCAAGAACTAGCTTAGGTAAGTTACGACAGGCTCACTGCCAGACTGGCTGCAAGATGAGAGGTATTTTTGGCTTCATCAACTTTTCACAACCACTTAATGGAGGGGTTGTAATCTGCATCTGTGAGGAACCTAATCACACCAATGAAACTACAGATCCTTGAAGCAGAAGTTGCTCTTATTATTACCAGTGGCATAGCAGGAAAACATATAGAATTAAATCCAAAATTAATATTATTAATAATGTAAAATCATCAGGTCAAGCTATGGGTAATGTTCTGTTTGTTAAGGTCAAATAACATATATAGTACTTGGTTCTTACCTTTCTAGGTTCTACCTTTCCTGGAATACCACAGTTTTTCTTGCTTATGTGAAAGTAATGGGTTTAAGTAGGGAAAGCTGCTCCTGGAAAATCAAATGACAAGTCCCACTTGGTGATATAAAGAGATGGAACTGGAAACGTAGTTTTTCCAGTGGGGAGTTCACATCTTACCCATCCAACCAGAAAGCTTCTCCTGGAAAAGACTACCATGTTCCTATCAAACCCCAATTCTGCAAGGAAAAAATTGCTTTGTGACCCTAAGGTCCTTTTCTGATTATTGAGCCCCTGAGCAGTCCTGCTGTAGGCCTGGATTAAGTGGCTCCTCCTTCTGTCTGGGAACTCTACAGTCTGATTCTATGTTGTGCAAACCAATGTTTTTGTCTAAATGTAGGGATGTAATGGAACCCTGAGGGGAAAGGAAGAACAGTTTCTTTTATTAGTTTGAATGAATGTCAAGTTCTTGGCTTTCACTTCCTACAGTAGCTCATTCAAATTGTTTCCTTGATTTTTTTCAATGAAATCAGGATGTTTCCTAGGATAACCAGTCTTGCCTTTATGTCTGAGTTTGAGTTCTGGGTTAAGATGCATAAGGAGATTGAAATGTCTGCAGGAACATTCAAGTAGATTGTACGTTCAGTATGGGCAGGAACTGTTTTTATTTTTTTGTCTTTGCATATACAATAGCCAGAAGCAGAGTGATAGGGTAAATAGAGAGCCTACCTCTACGTGGATCAGGATGACATAGATTCCAATGTCATCTATGACACACGTGGGCTTCATGAGCATGGGCAAGGTCACTTCTTAGTGCCACAGGTAGCAGTCAAAGATGAGAGACTGCAGAACAGTTGCCAATCTGACTTGGTAGAGGAAGTTTTCTTCCTGGCAGTTCCCTGATGGATGAAATCATAGGTCCAGATCTCCCACTAAAAAAATTTTCCAGTAGCTAATACAGTACCTGACACATACCTAATATAATACTTATTAGATTGAATTAAGTTAAGTGCTCGTCATTAGGATAGTAACCATTGAGTTTACTGGACAGGGAGAAGAGCCAGGGCAGCAGGCTGGCTTGTCAGAAGGCAGCAGCACCTTTCCTGGGCCACCAATTATTTCAACACCAAGACATATTAACTATAATAGTTTAATCGATTTGGAACTAGGAAGGATATTAAAGGTTGGCTAATCTAACTCACTCATTTCATCCATGAAGAAACTAAGGCCCAAGGTCTCACCAATAGTTTACTGAAGAGTCTAAATTCAATCCCATGTGCTCTGACTTCAAATTGAGAACTCTTTCGACCTCACCATTCACATCTTCCACCCGTTGAGACCTTCCTAGAGTAGGGCAAAGGAACCTAATCTTAGACTTCTTGTGGGATTTGTTAAGGAATCTCATTGTTTATTTCTTCTTCATTTTTTTACACTTGAGAGGAATTAAAAATGTTTTAGAATTTTCAGTCCTGGTATAAAAACACTTTTGAAATCTGGTTTATTAATATTGTGGTACAGAATAAATATTATTACAAGGGAAATATAAATATTTCCAATATTTGATTATTTGCAATAATACCGTTATTTTCAGGATCAATCAACTATTCTTTATGAGGAAGAAGAAGGCAATCTTCATAGCACCTGTTGGATGAAGGTTGTATGTAATTCTTTCACAACTTAGCTATGGGAGATCAGCCTGAAACTGTGATTTATCTAGTGACTTGAAGGTGTTTAGTTACTATTGTCAGTGGAGTAAACATAGTCTCATAAAGCAGAAATCTCTAAGAATTCCTTGCACTCAGGTTGCTCAGATAGCAACTATATCTTTTATGGACTTCTTTAACAACATTTCTAAGAGAGAATGGGATATGTTTTCAGAAGGTTTAGAAGGATGACTACGCCAATTGTTATATTTCCAGTGTTAGCATTTACAACTTAAAAACTGGCAAACTCTACAAATCAAAGCTTGATTTTTTTTTAATTGATTATCTAGACCACTACTCTCAAGCTCAAATAGAAAATGTCAATAAACTGAAACATAGCTAAGGATCCCTACTGGCTAAATATTGACTTAGATTTAAAACATTATTATCTATGTCTTATTGGTCACACTAAGGGAGTGTTAAGGGCTACATGAAGCCACCTCTGCCTGTTTGACACCTCTGGTCTAGATTTAAGAAAATGTTGAGGAAAAAAATAACTATACAAAAATTTTTTTTTAATGTGCCTGGGTATATTTGGAAAGCTGATTGTTAAACATTTATTGGCACATCACTGATTAGAAGTTAATCTATATAATGCTCTTCCTATTTTGTTTTGTGAAAAGATGAAGGATGTTAGGTATTTTTTAAAAAAGGAATTCACAAAGTTGTCTTACTCTAGACAAGTTGCTTTACCTCTCTGGGCTTCAGTTTCCTCCTCTGTACAATGAGGTTAGACTAAGTGACATGTAACATTTCTTCTAGCTTTAGTTCCTTTGTTCATATGAGAGCAAAATTCTTAATATTTCAGTTGTAAGCATATATTTTGGGGGTCTAAGCAGGGTAGGCATTTTGTAAAAGAAAATATAATGGACTCCTTTCTGCATACTATATTTCCAAAGCAATATTTTCCAAATATGGCCTTTGGAGTATATGACTGGCTGAACAGAAACTCAACATCCAGTGAGGTAATTACTCATTGTTCTCACTGCCTTGCCAAGGCTAATCTAATTCTGGATGAAAAAAAACTGGGTTAGACTTTGTATTTGGTTGTTTCAGGGATTTCTCTGCTCTGTTTCTCTGGGTCTGGGGGATTTGGCTTCCCCCTCACTCCCAATATTTGTCCCTCTGGACCTGTGGGACACAGGATTTGATCTCTACATAGATACTAGGTTTTGTAAAACATAATGGAGAAATGGGACCAAGGTCAATGATGACCAATGGGTTCATCAATAAGTATTTATTAAACTCTTAATTTGTGCAAACCACTTTTTTAAGTGCCAGAAATACAGAGACAGGTAAAAATTTCCCTACTTTCCCTGGAAAAATATCTACTGAGCTCACAGTAGATATAAGATATATACAGAGTCATCTTAGATTAGAAGGTATCAGCATCTGGGAAAACCATGAAAGGCTTCCTGCAGGTGGGATTAGAGCTAAATATTAAAGGATGTCAGGAGAATGAAGAGTCAAAAGTGAGGAGAGAAAGCACTCTAGGCATAGGGATCAGTCAGGGTAAAGGTACAGAGATGGGAACTGTGTGTGTGTGTGTGTGTGTGTGTGTGTGTGTGTGTTCATCCTTCATTGCCGAAGAAGACCATGCCATCAGAGAAATGATGACATGACTTGCACTTGACTTTGTTTTGAGTGAGGGAGGGCTGTGCAGGTCACCAGCCTCACTTCTCCTCCAGAGCCATCTGAATCCAGTGACCAGATATTCATCAGGATGCCTGGAGATGACCCAGGATGTGGCAGTTGGGGTTAAGTGATTTGTCCAAGGTCACACAGCTAGTGAGTGTCAAGTGTCTGAGGTGAGATTTGAACTTAGGTCCTTCTGACTCCTGCACTGTTGCTCTATCCACTGCACCACCTAGCTGCCCACGATACAGTGTAATTTAAGTAGGAAAGAAGAACTAACAGCTAGGGGGATCAGGGAAGGCTTCATGAAGGAGGTAGCAAACAGCTGCCCTTTTTAAATGGCAATAAAGGTTCTGATGGCTTACTCGACACACAGCCTAGCCTAGCAGGCTCTCCTCATTGGAAAGCTACTGCAAAAATCAAGGGGAAAGGTGATCACAACTTTAACTGGGCTGTTGACTGTATGACTGGAGGGAATGAGTTGAATGGGACATAGGCTGTGGAAGTAGAAAGGACAAGTATTCACTCCAGTGCCTTCTGTAGAGTATCCTGGACTATTCCTGAGGGGACGATGGAAGCATGGCTTGTCTTTGGAATTTTCAGGCCTGGGGATGACCTGAAAACTAGTCTCTTCTGGCTGAGGCAGTGGTGTTGGGGGTGTATGCCTGAAGTGCCTCAGGGCCAGACTGATCTCATCCTGACTACTGAATTGGTCTTGGGAAAACAGTCAATTAAATGCTGTTTGACAAGTTTGTTCTTTGACATATTAAAGCTGCCAAAATTCTTTAGAGTTACATTTAGGGCCAACATTTATTTACTCTGAGCTTTTATTTTTTTTTTTTAAATCAAATTCTTGAGGTGTTCGGCCAATATGTCCCCTAATGGGGGACGTAAACTGGGAATTAAAAATTCCTTAACTTGAATTCACCGTTCATAATCAGCTATTATCAACATAGTGAAATGAAAGTTCCCTGAGGACAGGAATTGTTTCATTTTTGCCTTTGTGTCTTCCAAACCTACCACAGTCTCTTGTATATATATAAGTATAATTAATTGCTGAATTGAATCAACCCTTTGGAAGCTCTGCTGTGAATGGGATAGCCATGTCAATCCATGAAGAGTGGGAATTATTTTTTGCTTTGTAAGCATTATGGTCAGAGAGGATAATTTTTTATCCCCTCCAACGATTAGCATTTGCAGCTGGAGTTTCCTAATCTCTGCATCACAACATTCCAGACAGCTGTCTGACTTCTTCTAAGATCTTCTGAGAATAGAGACCTTTTCAGGGCTGTGCTGGAGCCAGGTCCAATGAGCTTGCCAGAGTAGATTGTTACATTTTCAGTATTAGGATTTACACTTCAGAAATCAGCAAAGTCTACAAACCCAAGTCTGATTCATTATTTTGTTGATTATCTGGAATTTACGAGAAAATGATGGAGAAAATTTCAGTAATGCATTCCTCCTTCACCTGGTTGTTAAACATTTTTTAGCACAGCATTGCTTTTAACCCTTCAGACCAGTCTCCACCCCCCACCACACACACACACACACACACACACACACACTTTTTGTTGTTAAAGTTGAATCAGTAACTTGAACAAATCATTTGATCTCTATGGACTTAATTTTTCATCAATATAATTGTTCACATTTAAACAGTACTTTAAGGTTTCTAAAATACTTGACATATATCATTATCTCATTTGATTCTCACAACAACCCCATAAGGTAGGTGCTATGATTAGCCCCATTTTATAGATGGAAAAACTGACCTGAAAGAAGTTAAGTGACTTGCCCAGGGCCACAGAGATAGCAAGTTTCTGAGGCAGGATTCAAACTCAGGTTTTCTTAACTCCAAGTACTGGCACTCAATCCATTAATTTTCTCATCTATGTGTATAAAATGGAGGGAAAGAGAAGTTGGACTAAATGCTTTCTAATTGCTTTTCCAGATTTAAAATTTGATTATTCTAAATATCTGTTGAAAAAATCTCATCACACAAAACTCAACCTACTCTGATAACTTGAACTTTATAAGGTTCCATACATCTATAAAGTTGCACTTCTATCGTGGGTCTACTGTAAAAGTGGTAGGTGAATTCTAACCTTGCTTCCCTCTACCTAAGAAGTTCATTAGTAGGTCTAACTACCTTTACAAGTGTCAAATCAAAATGTTAAGCCTTTTTGTTTGTTTGTTTTGAGAGCGCTGTGCTAAGGTGGGGGTGGGAGAAGAAGGCTTTCAAGTATAACTGCTGATAATCCACAGATCATATCATTGTAATAAACGAAATTCATTCAAGTGGTGCAAAGTTTAAAGGGAACTTCATCCCTCAGCAGCCTGTGCAAAGCACAGCAGATAATGATGCTCCCCCAACGTAGATTCCTGTTGCATAGGGGAATTTGCAGTATGTCTAGTAAGATGTTCGGCAGTCTCATCAGTGAGTGAACATGGAAGATTGAAATGAAAGCCAGAGGAGAAGGAAAGAAAAATGGGAAGAAAGGCTAGGGGCTTACTCTGGGCTGCATCTAACTCTTTATAGTATTATCAAAAATTATCTAAATTCTTGCTGGTGTTAGGTTTCAAAATTGTTTATCTCCTATTGCTACCAACAGGGGTTCTTCTGGATAATGCTTGGACTAGACTTTTGGACAGTGATATGTATGACCGGGCTACATAAACATTGAATCTTTATTCCCTTCAGGACTTGGGCGACTTCAACAATCTGATGACAATGGACAACGCAGGGCCAGACATAAATATGTTAGCGACAAAGGACAATGCAGGACCAGGCATCAATATGTTAGCATTTGTCCATGAGGCAAATCATTACATCCTTCTGTTCCATTGTTTGCATTGCTGAGCTAAGAATTGATGTTTTGGAGTAGGGATATATAGAGTCACACCTCCTCAGACTCAGGATAGCTTGGGAACTAACGTGTTAAGAGTGTTGGCAGTTTGACTTTAATTCCTTATTACGTGTTTCACATTTTACTTTATGTAAATACTCTTTTGTATTACTATGATGTCTCAGGATTAATCTTGGTTGGTTAGGTAGGAGGGTAGGGGAGCAGTATGGATAAATGGGGGTGGGTGACTAGTAGTTCAATAGGTGGTAAAATTGAATAGGTTGTAAAAACCTGAATATAACATTTGAAAACTACAAAAATGCCATGTGAGATTTAATGGAAAAGGTCATTACTGACAGGAAAATCAGGTAAAGCTTCCTGGAGGAGGTAACATTTGAATTTGGCTTTAAAGGATGGGTTGGAATTCAATAGGCAAGGAGAAAAAAGGCATGCCTTTCCATATATGAGCAAGGTAAGCTAAAGCTTAGAGGAAGCAAAAATGCACAACTTGTCAGCAACAATAATATTACATTTGTATATTGATTTAAGATTTGCTTCATGTTTTGAATACACCTTACCATTTGATCCTCCACAAAGCTTTTGAGGTAGGTGCTATTTTGATCCACATTTTAGAGACAAAGAAACTAAAGGAGACTCAAGAAGGTTGGTGAGTTATTAAAGGTGCCATGGCTAGTGTCTGCGGGAGAATTCAGGTGAGAATGTCTAGTTGGTTTAGAGGAAATTAATGTGAGCAAGGGGATGGAAAGTAAAAATGCTGCCAGATCCTGGTGAATCTTAATTACCAGGCAAATTTTTTAATTTTACCTGGCAATAAGGAAACATGGAAGATTTTTGAGTTTCAAAGTGGCATGACCAAATCTAAGTATTAAGAAGGTTAATATGGGGGAACAGCAGAATGAAGAATGGATTGGAGACGGGGAGTAGAAGCAGGAAGATTTGTAAGGAAACTTTCCACCACCCAAAAGCTCTATTCTGGGATGTTTGCAGTAAGAACAGAGAGGTGGAGAAGGATCGAGAGATGTTATGGAGACAGAATCCAAAACAGCTGGCAACTGCTTGGATATGAGAGCAGATAGAAGGGTCAAAGTGAACTTTAACTTCTCAATACTGGGACAGTGAGTGAATGATAATACTACTAACAATAGAAAAATCAGAAAGGACAGCAGCTTTCAGGGAAAATACCATAAGCTTGCCTTGGAATATGTTGAATTTGAGGTGCTAATAGAACACCTAGGTAAAGATGTCTTGTAGGCAGTTGACCATATGGATTTGGAATTCAGAATAAGAGTTCAAGATCAGAGATGAGATTTAAAAGTCATTTGAATAGGGGTGGTAGCTGAAGGTGTGAAAAATTTGTCAAGAAAGAATGTAGATGAACTGATGCTGACTGAAGCCAGCAGAACCAGAGAACATCTACAAGCAGTGCTGTTAATACATCACTAGAGTACACAGTACAGCAACATGGATGATGAGGAACTATGACAGACTTAGCTCTTCTCAGCAATACAACGATCCAAGACAATTCCAGAAGATTCATGATAGAAAATGCTATCCACATCCAGAGAAAGACCTATGGAATCTGAATACAGACTGAAGCATACTATTTTCACTTTTATTTTTGTTTGGGTTTTTTTTCCCATGATTTTTCCTTTTGTTCTGTTTCTTCTTTCACAACATGAATAATGTGGAAATATGTTTAACATGATTGCACATGTACAATCTCTATCAGATTGATTGCTGTCTTGAGGAGGGGGGAGGGAAGAGGAAGAAAAAATTGGAACTCTGAATCTTGTAAAAAAAAGAATGTTGAATATTATCTTTATGTGTAATTGGAAAAAAAAATACTATTAAGACCTAAAAAAAAGGATGTAGAGAGAAGAGAGACAGAGAGACAGAGAGATAGAGAAAGACAGAGAGAGAGAGAGAGAGAGAGAGAGAGAGAGAGAGAGAGAGAGAGAGAGAGAGAGAGAGAGAGAGAGAGAAGCAAGTGCAGAGATTCTTAGGGAGAACCTACCTAAAGGGTAAGGAACCTACCTAAAGGGGTAAAGAAATAGATGAAGAGCCAATGGAAACAGACATGGAAGAGACTACAGATGACTAAAGAGTTAGAAGAAGAACCAGGAAAAGTATTATATTTCTAAAGCCAAGGGACAAAAAGAGTAGTTACTAGAATGAGGGAAGGCAATGATGACAAGATTGTAAATTTGTGTAGTGATATAAAATTTGCTTGTCTCGTAACAACTTTGTAGGTCATGCATGTATTAATTTTCCCATTTCATTGATATAAAAACTATGTCTCAGAGAGGTTCAGTGCCTTGCCTATGGTTACACAGCTCTTTAATGGCAGAGCCATGAATCCATGTCTCTTGATCCTAAATACAGCTGACTTTATATATCATACTGATTCTAAACAGCGTCAGATACTGCAGAGAAGTCAAGAATGAAATTTCTTGGGCCAGGCCAATGGATCTGGTGGTTAGGAAGTCTTTGGTTTGAGACAGCAGTTTCAGTAGAGCAGTGTGGTCAAAAGCTGCGGTGTAAGAATTTGATGACAAAATTGGAAGTGATGTATCAGAGGAACTGGTCATACATAGCTTTTGGATAAGTTTAGCACTTTTGACTCTGAGCAATATTACTGAATACTAATTGAAATAAATGTGTCTTATCAGACCAAACATATCCTTTGTTGTTCTTTGGCATTTTCAGCAATTTAAAAAACATGTGAAAAACAAAACCTTCAACACATATCTGCATTGTCCAGCAAAACAATTTCCCATGTTGACCATTTCCAAAAATGTGTTTCTTTCATCATTTTCAGTTCATTACCTCTCTGTCAAGGAGTAGCATGTTTCCTCTTCATTCTTTTGGACTCCTGGTTTTTTATTTCATTGATTATTTAATTGATTAGAGTTCTAAAATCTTTAAAAGTTGTTTTTCTCTTTAATGTTATAGTTTTATAAATCATTCTCGTAGTTCTTCTGCTCATTTCATTTCACATTAATTATAGGGATCTTTCCACTTTCCTCTAAAATTGTTCATTTCACAATTTCTTATGGAATAATACTATCCTACTACATTCATAAACATATTTTAGGTTCCCCAGTAAATTTGATCATCTCAAAAAGAGGTGCTATAAAATACCACTACTATGTATCCCAAAGAGAAAAAGAATTCAAAAAGGAAAAGGACCTATATCTAGCTACAAAGAATTGGGAACTCAAGTATTTTAAAAGTGCATGTTAAAAACTGTTTTTACATGTCATTGGGGGAAAAATAAAATATTACATTATACCAGATAAAAAAAGAACTGCTTGTAAGTATTTTTGTATGTATAGCTTCTTTTCTTCTTCTTCTTTTTTTATTTCTTTGGGGTAAAGGCCAAGTGGTGGCAGAGCTGGGTTACATACATAATTTAGTAATTTCATGGGCATAGTTCCAGATCACTTTGCAGAATGCCTAGGCCATTTCAAAGTTTGACCAACAGTACACTAGTATTACCATAGCCCCTCCCATATATGCTAAATCCCCATTTTGCCATCTTTGCTAGTCTGATAGGTGTAAATAGAACCTTGAAATTGCTTTATTTTGCATTTTCTATTGGTGATGTAGAACATTTTTTCATATACTTGTTGATAGTTTAGATTTCTTCCATTGAGAAAACTGTCTGTTTGGCCACCAATCTCTTGGGAATGGCCTAGTCTTAAATTGAATCGATTTCTTGTGTATCTTGGAGATGAGGTCTTTATCAAAGAAACTTGCTGCAAAGTTTTTTTGTTACCTATTTCCCTTCTAAAATGCTTACATTAAATATGTGCAAAAACTTTTAATCTTATATAGTGTCCTTTTTATCTTGTGTGATCCTATCACTTGTTTAATTATGAACTCTTGCCTATTCAAAAATTTGAAGGGGAATTTTTTACTTGCCCTTATAATTTGAGATATAAACTTGTAAGTCATATATATACATTCTGAACTTATCTGGTCATATTGTTTGATAGTCCATACCTAGTTTCTGGCAACTTTCTTCCAGTTTTTCCATCAGCTTTTGTCAAATATTGAGTCCTTCCCTTGGTAAATGTGATTTGGGGGCTTATTAAACACTATGCTACAGTGTTTGCTTCTATATGTTGTGTGCCTTAACTGTTTCACTGATTTTTTTAAGCAGTACAAAATAATCTTTAATGATTACTGCTTAATATTCAGGTTGAGATCTGGTAATGATAGGTCCTCTTTATTTCCCACTTTTTTCCCCATAATTATCATTGAGATTCTTGACCTTTTGTTCCTCCATATGAAGATCATTATTTTTTTCGTGATCTGTATACAATTTTTTTAGAGTTTGATTGGTATAACACTGAAAAAGCAAAGGAGTATAGGTAGTATTGTCTTTTTAATTCTATTGACTTGACCTACTCATGTACAATTATTATTTCTCTAATTATTTAGGCCCATCTCTATTTCTACAAAGCTGGATTCATATATTCCCTGAATGAGTCTTGTCATATATAGTCCTGAATATTGTATAACTTCTGTAGTTATTTTGGATGGAATCAAAACTCAGTCACTGAACCACACTACCAAAGAAGAATGGAGAAAATGTACTACATCACCTTGTTACAGACACACACACGCACACACACACACACACACTCACATATAAGAGGCATTTCAATGTACTGACTTAAATGGGTGGGACTCTATTGATAATACCATTACTAACAATATATAGGAAGTATTTATTGAAAAAAATGTGCTAAATGCACTGGACTTAAAGGAGATACATTTGAATTTTTAAAGCATTGTATTGCTAAGATATATGCTATGTAAAAAAATTTTAAATTATGTAAAAATGAAATAAAAAATAAAACATAGCTCAGCTTGTGAAAAACTAAAGCATTATACTTCTCTCCCCGCCCCCCTACAAACATTTTAGCAGTAAAGAGGAAGAAGATGAAATAGAAGTTCAGTAAAATAGAAAGGTCAAGGAAAAGTAGAAGGTAGAAATGGAGGCTTAAAAAAATATTGGAAACATTCCAGGATGTTTGTAGTTAGAGAAACTAGTGTTGGGAGAGACACTGAAGATGCCTGAGAGAGATGAGAGAGAGGGTGTGTGTGTGGAAGGGAGTTGGAGAATGGTGACTTTTAAAGAAGATGGAATAGGATGTAGGGATCACGAATTAACCTTAGTGGAAGTAGAGAACTTCTTTTTCTACGACAAGATGGAAGGAGAGAGCTGATGAAGTTTTGCAAACATTTTGAGGAATGAAAGATAGAAGAGAAGGAAACTTATGTCAGAAAACTTCAATCTTCTAAGTGAACTAAGGCTGTTATCTTCTGTATCTGGACAGGATTCCAGTTGAAGGGTGAAAGGAAGGAGTAAAGTATTTGAAACTGCCAGAATGGGAGGAAAAGATAGGCTATAAGGATTATGGAACAGTAGGGAGCACCATCAGTATGGAGTATGCAAATATGAACTTGCTTTTGTGATTTTGTCCAGTGGTGTTCAGCAGCCTGGGAACAGAATGAAAGAGCTCAGATGTCATGAGGATTGTCCCCAGGAATGGGAATTTGCAGGGTGAGAATTTTAGAAGATCAAGAAATTCTCAAGTAGCAGTTAATGATATGTTTAAGTATCAAATTATGGCCTCAAGACTGGATCTGGAGGCAAAGGAAGTCAGTGTGAAAAGGACTAAGAGAAGATTGGAGGTCACTCCCAGAATGAGGAGGAATAGGTTTCATACAGGTGAGAGTAGGGTAGCTAGAAGGACAGGAGGCGGTGGTAAGAGAGTGGTCTTTAGAAGCGCCAGATCATGGAGGCAGGGCCATTCTGAAAGAGGAAAGAGTCAATACAGTAATTGTGAGGGGTTCAGATGGGTCCATGAGGTTGTCAGAGTTGAGGAAGTTGGAAGAATATTGTAATCAGGTTTTTGGAAATCTCACTGGGTATGAATAACAAAGTCCTTGAGGATGAAGGCTGGGAATAGTATGGAGAAGACTGTGAGCCAGGTGTTAGTCATTGAGAATGTGGGGAAATGATTCAGAAGTTCAGAAATGGCAACCACAAAGACGAGAAAAGAGCACAGACAGATTTCATGTACTTCAAAAGAGCCAAAAAAATTTTTTTTGGTATGTTTAGGTTTTTTTTTTGGAGGTATAATGGTAGAATTGTCTAGAAATCGCAGGGGTACCCAATTCTCCTCGTATGGCTTTGAAATTTGGCGTCTTTATATTTGCTATAGTTTAACTTTCTGATAAAATGGTTTAAATTGAAAAAGGGAAAAAAATGGAGAATTCAGTTTTGATCTGGATCACAGATAAAATCATGTAATTAGCACATAAATAAACCAAATTATAGCATTCTGGAGCTGGAAGAAACCTTAAAACAGTTCATTCCTAGCTTTTCATTTTACAGATAAGGATCCTGAGGTGAAATCAAGTGACTTGCTCAAAATTACACATTATTATTCAAAGAACTGCATGATGGGAAAATGGCTTACTGATTAGGTAATAACTAGAGAAGACTTGTGGCACCTCCCTCTCTTTAGGAAGTTCTATTCAGGGACAAAGAGCAAACTTCCATAATTTATCAAGATAAGTGGAATATGCCTCCTTCCAGAGATAGTTATTGCCTATCATACAAAAACCCAAACCATCAGGAAGATGCTTTCCCCATGTGTGTATGGCATCATGTTAGATGCTACTTGAAATAAGCTAAAAGAAGATTACTCTCCTAGCTACTAAAAAAAAACCAAGGAAAGTACTAAGTGGAACAGAAATTGAAAGATGCATTTGCATTCTACAAAAAATTAAAGCATTTATCCTCTATTGATAATGCACTGGCAAGGTTGTGGGTTGGACAAAATCAGAAATGTTTTTTCCACTTATTCAAGAAGACTCTTGGGGAGTGCATGGGATTTTAGAAGTGGTTTCTATTCCAGGAAGTAAGGGATTTGATGAGGGCAGTCCAGACCTGGAGTGTGGTGTGAGAGAAAGCTCAGATGAATAAGGTAGATGAATGATCACAGGATGTGCCAAGTATTTGCAGAAGTGGGTGGACTAGGGGGAACAAGTATTTATTAAACACCGACTATGTTCCACGTAATGTGCTAAACCCTTTAAAAATATTATCTTACTTCATCCTTACAACGATCCTTTGATCTATTATAAAGGGTGCTATTATTTCCCCATTTTACAGATAAGGAAAATGAGGCACACAGAGGTTAAGTGACTTGCCCTGGGTCACACAGTGATTCAATGTCTGTGGCCGCATTTGAACTAGTAGGTTCTTTGTGACTCCAGGTCCAATACTCTTGTGCCTTCTAGCTACTGGATTAGAAAACAGAAAATAGGAAAGGACCTAGAACTCGAGAGCATAGTTCCTGATATTTAGGTTGAGAGGAAGCCACGGAGGATCTCACAAATTGCGCTGAAGTGGTCAAAGTAGAAGAGAGAAGAGGGCTTTGCCTCTGTTGGTCAGGACTGACAAAAAGAATGAATGTTTAAATTATACCACAAAGCCCAGGAGATTTGGGGTTCAATTCAGGCTCTACCACTAAATAGATGTCTGAATATGGTGTTTCTGCACCTTTTTCCTCCTTGAAAAAAAAAAAAGAAAAAGGTCTGAGTCTGGACTGTACCCATCTTGTATAGTCTACTCTAGCTCTAAGATTCTCTGCCTCTCTAGATTCATCAGGAATGACTGAGGCTTGGACGAAGGAAGGAGAGTCAAAGACAGTATAATTCACTGGAGTGAGGGAAAGTGATGGATTTGGAATAAGGAGTGACCTGCTTGAATCCTACCTCTGAAATGTACTTACTCTGTGACCTTGGGTCTGAGATCAGTCCTCGAGGAGCCAGAAAACATGGCTTGGAAATCTTGTTCCTTCGCTCCTCAGCCTCAGGTGACCTTCGGGCTAATCACTTAACCTGAGTCTCAGGTTTCCCAGGTTTATTGTTATCAGATAAGCTAATATGGGTGAAAGTGGTCCCTGCAATAACATACATAGAAGGATTCCTAATCAGAGGATGTTCTCTCAATTCCTTGCCACCACTGTATTTGAAGGTATCTGAGTGAATAAAGTGAGACATCTACAAATACACATCTATCTATATCTTTCTATCCATCTAGATCTCCTTTGGATTCCCTGCCACCACCCTATTTGAAGGTGAGTTTGGGGGCATTTCTCTGTCTCTTCATATATACATATATGTGGATTATGTATATGTATACCTATACCACAAATGTACATATTATATATTTATACATATGTGTGCATGCACATATGTATATTGTCCTAAATAAAATTGATTTCAGCATCAGGAAGACTTTGGTTCCAGTTCTGCTTCAGATACATATGACCGGGTGGCTCTTTAAAACTAATCTGCATTGCTAAATGAAGTTCCTCACTGGGAGGATATGTGAAATCTATTCTCAGATCTGGGACCTCCCCTATGTAGGGGGTGCCCAGTGAGAAAATTCCCTCTACCAATGCTTGGGGGCATGGAGAGTCACTTGGTCAGTGATTGTCACTGATCCTGGGGAATTTCTCTTCCTTAAGCTTAATTTGATCATTGTACCCAAACTGGCAAAATATATATATATAGTGGGTGCTTAATACATGTTATGCTGTTTTTCATTAATACTGAAAAAAGATTTGTTAAAAGAAAAAATTATTTTTTAAAAAAAATCCCTTAAAAATCCTCCTCAGCTGTCTCCAAGTGGCAATGGTGGTAACCTTGGATTCTTGAAGGCTGTCCCAGGTTCTGGCAGGTCCCCCTATGCTGAAAAAGCTTTAAATAGGAGTCAGATAACAAATGTAGGTTGAGGACTGTCCTGGCTAATAATTTAGGAGTTTCATCACCAGGGAGCCTGTTGGAGGATGAGTTGTTCTCCCACAAAACCTCACATATTCTTGGCTGGGATTGTAGTGTATTTCAGCGGAGGGACTATCCCGCTGATGAAATCACAGTTCTTTGACATTTATTAAGTTAGTCTTAATGTTACATGTAAAGGAGGAAAGGCAATAATCATTTGGATATTTATGAAGCAAGGATGGTCACAACTCTATCAGCTTCACATGAATATCTGTGCTTCTATGTATACATGTGTATGTATGTGTGCATATGTATATATGTGCATGTATATATGTGTATGTGTGTACATGTATATATGTGTGTACATATGCGTATATATGTATATATGCGTACACCAGGCACATAGCAGGAGCTTATAAATGTTGATTGTTTGACCATTATCCCTGGACCTTAAAGGCTGAAGAGCAACGAGTGAAGGTAGTTTCTATTTTCCTAGCCAGCTTATTCCATTAAACGACAGTGTCCACACAATCAAGTATTAGAATCTTTATTTCAAACACCCTAAAGTTATTTTTTGATGCATGTCAGGTATGCAGTAACTTTCAATAGTCTCAGCTGATGTAGGAGCAGGGAATTACATTAATCTTTCCTCAGTCCAGAGCTTAGCATTGTGTCGCTAGGGCTTATTGTTGAGCACGGCACATAGTAGATGGTCAATAAGTACTAGTTGATTGAGATGGTGGTACTTAACCTTTTGGTTATCAAAAACCCCTTTAGGTACTACTATCAATCCCTTCTGAGAATGTTTTTAAAAGCATAAAATAAGGAAACCAACTATTTTGAAACGCAGTTTTCAAAACATTTTAAGAGACAGGCTCACAAACCCCAAGTTAAGAGCCCCTGGTAAGATACTTTTCTTCTTAAAAATTATGCAAGATATCTAACATTTCTGAACATCAGAAGTTCAGGTGTGCTACTAACTAAATCTGATAAAAGCAAGTCTTATCCCTTGGGGCAAGCACTACATGCTTGGGGATTGGGGGTGGGGTACAAGATAGCTTCAGTTTGGGTAAGGGGAGGCAGGGAATAGGGATGGGGAACAGGGAAGACAGCATCCCAAAGGGTACAGTTTAAACTCTGGTACACTGAGTGGCAAAGAGGTCATCCCAGGATAGAACAGGTAGGTGCCAGGTTGCGTAGTTCACCTTGCCTGTGTCCACTGGGCTAATTATTCATGCTAGTCAGGTGATAATTTCAGTTGTGAAATAGTCAAAGCACTATCATGATTACTCCCTAAATTTTGGCATCCTAGGGTAAAGCCCCAGTCACATGATGCTAGTGATGGCTATAGCAGTTTCAGCTTGTGAAGAAATCGTAAATGGAGTGGAGAGAGCCTTGGCTTTGTAGTCAGAGGATCTGGGGTCATATATTGACTTTGTTTCTTGCTACCTACATGCCCTTGGACAAATCATTCATCTCTCTGGGTTTAATTTCCTTATCTGTAAAATAAGGAGGTTGGATCATATCAGGTACATTTAAAAAAATTTGATAACTATGTAAAAATAATTGATTTCCCTTTGCAATCCTTTGTATTTTGTTTTATGCACTTTAAAACATTATTCTAGGAAAAGGGGCCATAGGCTTTACTAGACTGTCAAAGAGGTCCATGATCCAAAAAAGTTTAAGAACTCCATTCTAAACCACAACTGTGTCCAAAAGTACAGTTTGTTTGGGCTTGTCTTTTTAAGAACATAATGTAAACCTAAGAAAGGTAACCTTTATAGCCAATGTGGTAGAAAAAAGGACTCTGCTATAACTGTTAATGGGATTTTGAGCTGGAAAGGACTTCAGAGATTAGCTAGGTTAATATCCTCATTTAATAGAGGAGGAACTGAAACCTAGAGAAGATAAATAATAGTAATTATAGCAGCTAATATATATAGCACTTGGTATGTGCCAGGCACTGTGCATTTTACAATTATTATCTCATTTGAACCTTACAACTTTGGGAGATGTGGGTGCTATTATCATCCCCATTTTACAGATGAGGAAACTGAGGCAGAGGTTAAAGGGTTTGCTCAGGATCACACAGCTAGTGTCTCAGACAGGATTTGAACTAGGATCTTCTTGATTCCAGTTCCAGCATTGCATCCACTAAGCTCCCTGGTTTGTCTTGAACTGCTCCAGATAATGCAGGGGGTAACAAGGAGCACACCCAGCTCCTCCACTCATTACATCTTCTTAACACAGGGTAAGAATCTGTTGGATATTATCATCTCTGTCTCAGAAGACTTCCATTCTCTTCATTAGAAACAGAATATTTTATCTGGAATGTACTTCAGAGACCATCTAACTTCAAATTCTCATTTAACACATTAAGATACCGAGGCTTGTCCAGACTCACAGAGTCAATGGGCTCTAGGAAGACAGGTCTGACATCAACAAGACTCCTCTCATCTTGCGGAGTTCAAATCTGACCTCGGACACCTAGTAGTTGTGGCGAGAATGGGCAGGTCATTTAACCCCATTTGCCTCAGTTTCCTCATCTATAAAATAAGCTGGAGAAGGAAATGACAACCATTCCAGTATCTCTGCCAAGCAAACACCTAATGGGGTCATGAAGAGTCAGACACAACTGAAATGACCCAACAGAACCAGAAAGTAGCTGAGCTGGATTGGTCTCAATCCCTTGTCTTCTGGCTCCCATGCTGAACATTTTCCTAATTTTAAAAATGATTTCCATTTGCAACTCCAAACTGTAGTTGTGAGTATTCCTGTTTCTGGACTCCTCTATTTGCTGTTGGTTCAAAAGGAAGGCGTCTCTCCCTTTTCTTCATTTCTTTTTCTGTTAACTCTCCCTATTATCTGGCTTCTTTAGAAACTGGGTCATACATAGAATTTAAACCTAATCTTAAAGTTCAAACCTAAAGTTCAGATTGATATTCCCTAAATATTAACATCTTGTAGTTTCCATCTTGACAACATCTTTCATATGGGTCTCTTTCTCTTTCTTCATTCACACAGCTACAGCCTCAGTTCATGCCCACATCACCTCTTGCCCTGCCCCACTGCAAGAGTCTTCTAAGTAATCTCAAATCTCTCTACTCCAAACCATCCTTTACATATATGCCAAAGTGATTTTCTGGAAAGTTACCCCATCCCTACTCAATTAACTTGTGGCTCCTCATTACCTTCAAGATGGAATATAAAGTCTTATGTTTAGTATTTAAGGCTTCTCACAACCTGATTCCTTTCTACTCTTTTGGTCTTCTCACACCTTACTTTTCTTTATACATTGTACAGTCTAGTAATACTGGCCTGCTTGAGGTTTCTTACATACAACATTCTATCCTGGGGGGGCATGTCTTTTAACCACCTGTCCCCCATGCCTGGAATATTCTTCTTTCTTGGCTCTACTTTGACATCATCCTTGGCATCCTTGAAGATTCAGCTTCCTTCTGCAGAAGACCTGGATCCCTCCAGCCACTGGAGTTTTTGCCTCTAAGGTTGCCTCTATATGTACCTATTTTTTACATATTGATTTCTTTATTAATATGTAACCTTCTTTTGAGCGAAGGCTGTTTTTCTTTTTGATCTTTGTTTCCATAACCCTAAAACTTAACACAGTGTTTAACATATAGTAAGAACTCAATAAATGTCCATTGATAGAAAATTGAATAGTTGCATAACTGGGTGGACAATAAAAATTATGGGAATTAAGTGTGGAGCAAGGATCCATCATATTTTTACTTGACTCTAGTTTTCAATTTTAATTGGGTATTGAGAGACAAAAGTTGATGCATTTATTTAGTAGGTGGAAAGATCCAATGTAGTTAAGGTTGAGACTTGGCTAATTCTAACTAGGTTATAGATATTAGTGTGACCACCCACAATATAAGACTGGTAGAGGAAATGTTGATGCTAGAGATTTTTAGACATTCTATGAACTCTAGACTTCTTTGAGAGTATGAGCTGTAAAAACAAGATGGTAGGGTTAGATTAGATGGGTTATATCTACTCATAATCACTTTATCTCTTTTTCACTTTATTGCCCCTCACCCTAATAAAAATATGCATTCCTTGAATGCAAACTCTCATATTTTTGTCATTGTATTCCCAGCACCTAAAAATAATTGCTTGACATATAACAGGCACGTGATAAATGCTTGATTTTCCCCCTCTTTTCTCTACTCTCTTTCTTAATTTCATTCATTTGTATCGTTAACTACCCTATCTGGGCAGATGACTGCTACATCTACGTATCTACTCATAAACTCTTTGTTACAGAGTCCCAGACCCTGATCTCTCAGAGCCCAGGGATATCTCTACTAAGATTTCCCACTGGCATCTCAAAGGTCCATGTCCAAAGCTGAGCTTATCATGTTTCCCCTTAAACCCAGTTCTTTCTTTTTCACAGAACTTCATTATTTCTGTCAGAGGCAGCACCTTCTATCCAGTCTCATGTTCAGAACCTAAATGTTATCTTTTTTTCTCCTTGTACACATTGTTACTAAAACTTGATGGATTCCATCTCTGAAATATTGTTCATACATGCCACCTCTCTTTTTACAACCACCAACCCAGTACAGGTCTTTATTACCACCTATTGGGCCTGTTGCAATAACCTAATAGTCTTTTCACTTCCAGTCCCTTCCCACACAAATCCATCCTCTTTACACCTCTGCCACCCAATCTACCAAAAGCATAAATCCGATCATTTCATTTCCCTGTTCCAAAGTCTTTAGTGGCTTTTTGTTGACTAGGAAATATGTTTCAAATACCTCGGCTTGATATACAAGGTCCATTACAATCTTAGCCCCACCCTACAATTAAAGCTTGATCTAATATTCTTTGTACTCTATGTTCTGATTAAGTTGTACCAATCTGTCCTCCAAACTCACCCTGTGCCCACTACCTCTGAATTTTTGCTAACGCTGCTCCTTATGCCTGGACATTTTAGTCACTCCATCTTCATCATCTGTTGCATACTTGTCCACTCTTTAAGGCCCAATTCAAAATTCACCTCTTCCACAACCTTTCCTGAGCTATTCCCTACCCCAGTTTGATAAGGATTCTTTCTTCCTGTTTGCATCTTACAAAGTACTTCATTTGGGGTTAATATATTTATTATGTATTATCTAGGTTCATATTACCTATTAGAGTAGTAAGTTCCATGATGACAGAGGATGTATCTTGGCTAAACGCTTGATCTCATCCAGTGGCTACCCTGGTGCTCTGCCCACAGAAGGTACTAATACATTGGGTTAGTTGATAATAGGTTCACACATCTAGAACTAGAAGGAACATGCTTCAGAGGGCCTCAAGCATCTCAACTTTCTTTTTAATTTTACAATTTATATCCTATGCCTAGAGTTGATAAGGTATTAAATTAGTGGGAAGCAATGAAATAATTGCAAATACTGAGAAAGATTTTATGATACTCTTTTCCTTATTGTAACAGAAAAAACAGCTTCTTTTAAGAAAATCCTAGATACAATAAGGAAATGGAAGAGTGTCTCTTGGACAAGCTGCCATTCCCCTTTTGCTTCTTCCCCCTTTTATAGTAAGTGGTTTGGGTAAATCTAGAAGATGGGTTTGTATGGCAACCATCTCTAAGGGCTGATCCAGATCACCACAAAGGAAGAAAACACCGGCCAATGAGTAGGGCAGGAAGGCAGAAGAATCAAGGGAAATATCATTTAAGAAAAATGGGCAACAGAGTTTGGGAATAAAAATGAAGAGAAAACTAGAGTTAGTTTCTGATGTTAGCTGGTAAGGATTTATGATCTTCAAAAGCATTGGAAAGTAGCACTGTTACATTTGGAATCAGAAGACCTAGAGATAAATCATGGTTTAGTACTTGTACAACCTCAGGCAGATGTCATTTAACTAAGTTCCTAGGCCTTAGCTTCCTCTTCCGTCAAATGAGGGGATGATTTAAGTGACCTCCAGAATCCCATGGCACCAAACTTGTGGTCTTGTAATTATATATATAGATGTTCTAGGATATTTGTTTGCTATGATCTTACCATTTAATCCCTTGGACAGTAGAAATTATCAAAGTCTTGTGTTCTTATAGTTGGATTTATACTTACTCTTAGGTACTGGTCTAAACCCCAACAATCCTAAAGGCTTTAAGTAGGTCCGGGACAGAGACTTAAGTACATGTGTTTATGGATTTATAAAAATTTGAAAGATGAAGCTGAAGGAATATAGGAACTTAAAGAATTTCCAAAGTTCTATACATATGTAAGTTTTCTTTAAAAAAAAAATTCATCTAAAAAAATCTTCCACAAAAATAAGTGGTTGCTTGGTTGCTTTTGGTATCTGAAATGAAACAAAATGCTATCAACATTACTCTGTATTCATTATTGACCATAACAGCATGTAATAGCTGAATCATTTCAGCCCAAATCTTCCCAGATAAAAAGTCAATATACCAAGAGAAAACATTACTATATTACTGACACTCTAACTCATTAATTTCCATAATTATACTGTTGCTGTGGTAGCAGCAATTATGATACCGTATATTTACCATAAACCCACTGGGCATGCAATGGGATAATATTAATTGAAGCATGTAGTTTCCAAAAATAAACTGCAAAATGAAATTTGTTCTAAAAGTGTATTCATTTTAAAGCAAAACAAGTGTCATATATTTTTATTAACTCATAAAAAAATGCAAAGGGTATACAAATTTCGCTCCTTTCTTGAAAACAGTGAAAAAAATGGCTGTGTATAACAAATATTTGAAAGATACATCACATTTGACTTGTAAACAGAGCCTTAAAGTTTAAGCAATCACACTTATAAAAAAAAAGTTGAAATAGTTGGTAACAAGTTATTGGCTTTTTCACCAAAAGGCCAGAGTAATAAGACTCTTCTTTGGACCAAATGTTCTCTTAATGGATGTTTAATATTACTTTAGCCTTCTGTAAATATAAAAGATTGGTTCAGTTATACTCTGAATATGAAATTCATTTCTCTCCAGACTTGTATAACACTTGCCAATCCCAAATTTCATAAGGTCTTATTTCATTGGTCTGATTTAGCTTTCTTTCTAAGAATATGAAATGGATAGTATATGGTATTGAATATATCTTAGAATAAGTTAAGCATTGAAACACACAGAATGGCACTATTCTTTCTACCAACTAAATTCAAAAAGTTCTTCCTAATCTTAATACATCCAAAAAATGTATCAAGATTAAGAGATACAGTTATGGTGAAAATCCAAACAAATCTTCAAAACCACATACTCTAAAACACTTAAATATATACAAACTGTGCTATAAGAATCATGCTTGTATACCACAGGTGACCAAAACAAATTGAAGTTTACCAAGTGAAAATAAGCAGTGGTTTTGCAAAATCTAGTTTTAGTGTTTTTCCTGCTCTCCAGGAAGGATTCAGTCAAGTACACTGTTTCACAACATATATACACATACAATACTCATAGGACATAACCACAAATTAAATATTATCAAAATGCTTTTAAATAAAATGCAATACCAGTAAGTGCACAGAACACAATGCAGAATACTGTCGATTACAATGACCAGAAAGAACAAGGTGAATCACCTCAGTTTCAGAACCAAAAATAAGAAATGCAATGTTTTTCTTAACTATTATTAAGCAAAATTAAACCTTTTCCTACCTGGATAACCAAATTGTAAACATCTACCACTGCTCCATGAGCACCTCTTTTGGGTGTATATATCCTCCATGTGTAGAATTTAAAACTTAAATAACTACCAATTTGAGAGTGCTTTTTTTGGGGTGGGGTGGGGAAGGGAGAGAAGCAGGCAGAAAAAAAAAAACATGATGATTGCTTCCTAAAAGTAGTTTACAGAAAGTGCACTTTAACATAGGAATTTTTTTTTTATCCACTTCTGGGATGCGTTTTGCTACAAATCAGGAACCCAAAAAGGGCATTTCATATGTCAACACTATTCTCTGAGAATGTTTTCTAAAGCAAAATAGGAGGCCACCTTAGAATAGAAATAGACTATTCCATTCCAAATAATGTGACAGTCTCATCTAATAGTCTCCAAGTCATTTTCCTAAACCCACATTCTGGCTTTTGGAATTATTAAGGAGTTGTTAAGTTCAAAGTAGGATCTTTAAGGACAGGTCCTTGTGCTCAATGATTCCGATAGTCCCCAGGACATACAAATCTGGTCCTTAATACTGCAAGTCTCCCTTATAGCCCATGAATCTCACCCTCTTCACTCCCTCTCTAAGTTCAGGATCCCAAACTGTCCACTGGGCCAGTGCTTCCCCAAGGTAATATGTAAACAAAACTGGGACCAGTTGGACTATCTGCAGGCTTCTGTATTCTCAATGAATAATACTTTAGGTTTAAGAGAAAGTAATACTAGATGGTACCACCACAATACCATCCTTCCATATTGCATATTATTATTTTTTATGTCTTTTTTGTTTGTTTTAAACACTACCTAGCCTCTAGAAACTTATAAAGTCAAATGAAATAGTGGTTTAAAGCCAGGGTATGCCCTGTGGGCGTGGCCAAAATGGAGGAAAAGAAAATTAGAGACATTTCATTTTACTATTTTATTATCTGAAATAATTAAAGCTTATCAAAAGAAAATTCAGTCTCCCATATTGTTACTGGAGATTATTTGGAGATGTGGTCAGACTTTTGTGCAAGTTGGGATTCTGGCTATGCCTATTTCGACTGCGGACTGATGAGAACATGGTATTGCAACCTGGTACTTTACACTTGTGAAGTTGGCGGAGGTGCACAGTTTTGTAGTGGGCCCTGAAGGTTCCTTTATTACTGTATATCTTTTGGCAGAGGTGACAAGTTATTGGCAAACCAGAGGGAAGGTTTGAAAAGCTGTGATTGGCCTTTTCCATGAGGGCGCAAATTGGGTAGCCATCTTCACTGGGGATCAGGCTTGGCCCTTCACAGCTTTCATCACTGTCTTCCAGAGCTACATTGCCCTCTTCACTCCCTCCATCGGAGTCCCAAGATGAAGGGGTGCTGCTCTCGGACTTCATGCTGGAGGTAGTGCTTAAATCAAGGACAGTGGCCTCACTGGTAGGACCGCAGCCATAGCTCTCTAAACAGGATTCTCGGATTTTGGTGATTGGGTAGACTACACTCCCAGTCCGGTTGGTTCCTTTGAAGATGACAGAAGTCTGGGGAGTATGCTGTTTGAAAGCTGCATCCTGATAAACCTCCTTAGCCATATCTTTCAAAAGGTAAGTTGCCCCCAAAGGGTTATCATTGCTTTCCAGGGAATCTTTGGTGATAACTTTCTGATGAAGACTTAGGTTTGAACTGTGTCTAAAATAGTGAAAAGAAAATTAGCCATCAACAGACTGTGAGCTGTCAAAACCTTAAATCATCAATATCATTATGAAGTCACAGTTTAGGGGAAAACCTATAGGCTGTGGTGAAAAGATTTTCAGGGAAAATGTTCACCAGTCCTTGGCATTCTGGACTAGATTTTCCTGACGGGCACATGATAAATGCCTATGTTTGTTAACTGACCCACTGTGACTCTGGGCTCCTCATCTAACAGGGGTAGACTAGACGATCCCCTTCTAGCTTTAAGATTCCATGTCACAGCAGCCTATAAGATGCTCTGAAGCTTACCAAACTGCAAGTCTCATTACTGCATCAGATTTCACAGGGTCTAGAAATAAAATCAATGCTACAAAGTTCTAAAAAGTTCAATATCTCTTCTGTACTTTAATCCATAAATATTGTTTATTTCTATGACTATACCAGGAAATGAAAATTACTCACTTATTCTGTAAGTACTTCAATTATAATTGCACTAAATTTTTCCACCAAATTTCTAAATGGAAAGAGGAAGCATATTTTGTGGCATAAATGGACAATAGTCTTACATGTAGAGTAGACTATGTACAAGTTGCTCAGCAAGATATCAAGTGAACTACAACTACCTAAAAAGCACCCATCTAGAGAATCTAAATATAGGCAGTCAAGGTACAACCATTTGACTTCTGAACATCTTGCGTGTATTAATGCTATGCCTATGTTGACTTTTTCCCAGAGACCCAAAGATGTCTCCTTGGCCACCATGCTTCCTTTTTATCCTTCACTTCTAAATATGTTATGCATATTAATGCTATTCCCATGCTGAGCTTTCCCCAGTGACCCAAAGCCACCATCTTTCTTTTTTTCCAGGAGGCCATTGTAACTGAACTAGAAGGGAAAACAGGTAGAAAAGGGGTGATAGGCTGGAAAAGAAGTTCCTTCTCCCTTTTAGGCTTCTAGATCTAGAGATAGAAAGACATCTCTAGCCTATCCCCCTCATTTTATAGATGAGGAACTCAGGGCCAAGGATGTCATCCAGGTATATTCTGAACTTAGGTTCCTTGACTCCAGAACTTGTGGCCCAAGCACAGATGCTACTAAAATTGCAAAAGCAAAGAAGGAAAGGTTCCAATCTTTAAAGATGGGGAAAACTTTTGATAATCTAATGTAATAACTTCATTTTATAAATGAAGAAACTACTATGTAGTATAACACTGGAGGGAAAATGAGAAAGACTTAGGTTCAAAGTTCAAATCCTATCCCATATTCTGCCTGTGTTGACTTTGGGCAAACAACTTCACCATTTTAACAGCCTCAGATCCATTATAAGAATAATGGGGTTAAAAACAGTACGAATTTCATAGGGTTGTAAGGCTCAAGAGGCAAGGTATATAAAACACTTTGAAAACCTAAATGGGCTACATCAATGTACATCATTACTCTTTTTGTTGTTAAATTGGTTTTTATGGGCTGAAGGTGACAGTCAGTTGACAGGGGGTATCTCTGCATTCCCCTTTCCAATCCCTGTGGATTTCATTTTCCCACAGAAATAATACTCCATATGGTCATTAGGTTACTGTTAGGTCACAAAAGTATATTTAACCAGGAGTGTGACTAATTCGGTGGAGGAGTTGAAGAAGCACTGGACCTGGAGTCAGGAAGAGCTGGGTTCTAATTCTACTCCAGACACTTCCTAACTGGGTGAGCCTGGACCACATCTTCTTTTTCAAAGCTGGTTTCTTCATGTGTAAAGAGGGGCATAAGTATAGCTGGAGCAGTCACCTCCCAAGAGTTGGAAGGATTAGATTACACAAACCTTCCAGAGTTATAAAAATGGCCATTGTTGCTATTAGCAAGAGTAGATACAAGTTTTGTGGGATTAACTTTGGGATTTAGTCACCATTAAAAATTGCATTTGTATGAAACAATGCATCCCAAATGCATGTAATCAATGATGAGTCCAATGGGCCCCTGGAGGCCACCTTGTCCAGTCGCCCCATTTCATAGATGAGGAGACTTAATTTGCCCAAGACAAGTAAGTGACAACGCTGGGATATTAGCCCAGGTCCTCTGACTCCAAATCAGTGCTCTAATGCAACACACTTCACAATGCTTAATAGTGCTCTAAGGTTAGTTAGTAAAGTACTTCACAAATTTGTATCTCACTTGATCCCCTTGACAATGCTGGGAGGGAGATGCTATTTATTATCTCCATGGTACAGAGGAGGCCTCTCTCAGTCTCAGTTTCCTCCTCTGTAACTTGCCAGGATCACATCTATGTGATTTGTCCAAGAGTTATCTGAGGCAGAATCAAACTCAGATCTTCCTGACCCCAAGTCTAGCACCCTATATACTGTGCAACCTAACTGTTGCTATAAAAAGAACTTTCAGAATATATCCTGCCTGTAAATGGGGGCCTGCTTATTTTTATAATAAGGACAAATGTCCTTACAATAAGGACAAACACATGAAATTTAAAAAAAAGTCTTTTGAATGAAGTGACTATTAATTTAGCAGCTATTGTACAAAATAACAAAAATGATATGTAATATGAATTTTAATCTCATCAAGACTATCTCTTACTGCTCTTTGTGGCCCCCACAGCACCAAATGTAATGTATGAACATACATTCAGAAGATCTTTTTTGAATGACTAAATGAACCCTCTCCACTTTTTTTCTACCTTCTCTGTGTATTTTCTTTGCTCCAAGACCCCTGTGCTCATTCATGAGAACACATTTGCTCCTATCTATAAATGGAGGGGCTGTGCTGGCAGGGAGTGGGTTATCCCTCAGCACTCAAGTTGGGTTTGTCATAGAGAGAAGGCTTGTTTTCATGTGGCCTGGTCTAGAGGGTCTCTAAGGCCCATTTCAAATCTGATCTTCTGTTATAAATTTTTTCTGCTACAGAAACTCATTGATACAGTGTACCGGGGTATAGTAGGGGCAGTCATGCTTATGAAATCAGAGACACTTGAATAAAGCACGTGTTTTATTAGTAATAATATATTCTCATGTGCTCCATTCAAGAGCTTCTTTAAGAAATGTCTTTACGACCTGAACATTTTTTCCCTCTTAATTTCTCCCTCTAGAAAGCTTTCTGAAATTCAATTTTAACTTGAGTTAAAAGAGTTATCTGGAACTAAATAATTCTCATTTTATAGATAAGGAAGTTGACATGTTACTGTATTTTTGAACTGATACTCAAAGCCTGCCAAATTCTGGCCCCCAACATTCCAATCTTGCCTTTCATTACTTCCATTACCCCATCACTTCAAGTCAAACTAGCCCAAACTTCCCATTTTCTCACCATTCCCCCACCCCATGCTAATCTTTCAATCTGTAATGCCCTTCTTTATAAAATTCTTTGAGCTACTGATCTAATGTCCCGTTCAGCTTTCCCTAATCCTTCAACAAAATGGGATCTCTTTCTTTTCTCAACACCCAACCACTCAGGATTTGCGTTTCTCTTGTGGCATTTACTATATATCAGGTCTTGCTTTAGAGTTATCTATACATACCTCACTGACTAGATTCTACTTGAGGGCAGGGACTACCTGCCTTTGACCAGAGTCAAAGACAAATAGAATGAAATTCAGTTTTGTATCTCCAATAGTACTCAGAGATGCTCAGTGAATGTTTGTTGAATTAATGGATAGGCTACATCAAGACATAATGATCAGAAGGAAGAAGTGTACTTATCATTTTTCATGTATTTCATAAAACTTCTGATCTCCTCTGAGTTCTCTTGGGGACAGTGTTTCAGAGTCATTGAGATAGGAATGGGATCTGAAGACTTGTCAAGTTAACCCAACTTTACTAAAGACAAAAGGAACAAGATTATAACTCAGGACACATGACCCTGTTGGACGGATTGGATATGGTCTATAGGCTGCTTAGTTTTTAAAAGACTGGTTATATTCAAACTCAGAGTCACAGGATGTCAAAATGAGATGAGACTTTAAGAGATGATATTATACTACATACAACAGTATATTATACTACAGCCCCTGAATTTTATAAATAGGGAAATTGGTATATTTGTGTATCAGAAACAAAAACAAAAAACAAAACCCCAAATTCAGTTATCTACAGGTTTTCCTTCTTTCAATTTTTCTAACCATAAGCCATAAATTAAAAAAAAAAATCAATCCTCAACATTTACTCAATAGAATACTCACATTTTAGCGTTTATCAATTAAAATTACTCTGCTTTGAAAAATATCTGATCACACAGAGGAAAATAAAAGTTACTATAAATGAAAAATCCTTTCCCTCAAGGCTCAGTTCAAAGGACACTCATAGCCGCAGCACTTCCTTGATTCTCTTCCCCTGGCTACAAGTAAGCTCTCCCTAAGGATACCTTTCATAGTGTATTTTCACATTTTACTCTTTACATTGTTTTTGGCTCACATGTGATCCTAGAGGGTAAGCTTTATATCCAACCCATCCAACAGGGTCATGTGTCCTGAGTTATAATCTTGTTCCTTTTGTCTTTAGTAAAGTTGAGTTAACTTGACATGTCTTCAGATTCCATTCCTATCTCAATGACTCTGAAACACTGTCCCCAAGAGAACTCAGAGGAGATCAGAAGTTTTATGAAATACATGAAAAATGATAAATACCTTTCTTCCTTCTGATCATTATTTTAGTAGTCTGGAAACTCTTCTGTTGCACATTGTACTCCCCATCCCATTCCTTCCCAATGTGATGGTGAACCCTTTGCTTAAAGTAGATGTTTATAAAATGTTTGCTGAAGTGATTCAATTATTATATTTTATAAAGGGTACTCAAATAATCCATAGAAAATAAGTTCTCAGTATAAAACCAAGCATACCCTTTGACTTAGCAATAGCACTACTAGGTCTATATCCAAAAAGAGATTTAAAATAAAAAAAAAGGAAAAAGATCTATATGTACAAAAATATTTATAGCAGTTCTTTCCTGGGGGTAAAAAATTGGAAATGGAGGGCAAGCCCATCAATTGAGGAATGGCTGAACAAAACTGTGGTATGTAATTACAATGGAATACTACTGTTCTATAAGAAAGGATGAGCCGGATGGATGCTCTCAGAAAAACCTGGAAAGACTTTCATGGGCTGATGCAAAATGAACTGTACTGTGTATACAGTAACAGCAACATTGTAAGATGGTCAGTTGTGAATGACTTAGCAATACAACAATCCAAGACAACTCTGAAGGACTTAGGGTGAAAAATGCTCTCCATCCCCAGAGAAAGAAGTGATGGTGTCTGAATACAGATTGAAGCATATTATTTTTTTACTTTATTTTTCTTGAAGTTTTTTTTTTATACCTCCCTTGGTCTAAGTTTTCTTTTACAACATGACTCTTATGGAAATGTTTTGCATGACTACACATGTATAGCCTGTATTGAATTGCTTACGTTCTCAATGAGGGAGGTAGGGACAGAGGAAGGGAGAGAATCTGGAACTCAAAGTTTTAAAAATGAACATTAAAAATTGTTTTTACATGTAACTGGGGAAAAAATGAAGTATTAAAGAAATTTTTGTAAATGTAAAAAGGCCCCTTTTCTCAAGTAGTTAAATTTCAAATGGGTTGCTATCATGACTGCAAGAAATCAAACCTTTTACAAATTTCTTACCTGTCTCGACTTCTGCGAGAAGGGAAGGTTGCACTACAGCCCTCAATTGTACAGATATGCATTTCTTTGGCATGCACATTTTTGAAATGAATTTTCACACTGTAAGTGTTTTTAAAGGTCTTCTTACAGATATCGCAATGAAAGCGAGTTTCTTCCTTTTGTCTTCCTAGTGCATGCTGACTGGCCTGATCTCTCTCCAGAGCATCTTCAAAACAAGGAAGAGTCATCCCCCGGTTGGACAAAGCATTTAAAAATCCCCCAGTCAGTAAGTGGTGCTGCAACTCCACGCAGTCAGAATTGGGAAGCTGGTGTTTGGACTGTTCTTTTGCATACGTTGGCAGAGGCTCAATTACTGGTTTTAAGACACTGGTGTGTTGTTTGGGGTCGCTGAACACAGCTTCCCTGGGCACAATGGCTAACACTGGGTTTTGTTCAGTCTCTTTCTCCGAGTTATTCAAATCCTGCTCGGATATTTTTTTTAAGTGTTTGGTCTCAATCGCTGATTCTGGTTTGGGAGGCCTCCCTCCCTCGGAAAGAGATTTCCATAAGCTGGCCGAGTGTGGGTGCTGCTCTGCTTGGTCAATGACCTCTTTTTCCACCCTGAGCTCACATGTCTCTAGCTCTCCATCACTAACAACCTGCAAGGGCATCTCTTCATCTGAACTGAGGGCATCACTATTTTCATTGGCAATTTCCACTGCTTCCTTCTCTATTTTGATAGGCATGCTCGATTTCCGAGATTTTTTCTTGGGTAGAGCATCGAATGGCAACTCATTGGAAGCCAGCTGTTCAGGTATGGAGGAGGACACCAGAGGCAGAGAGGGGAGTGTTCCTGGGGTGTTAGCGAGCTCAGCTGGTGTGATTGGATTGCGGTAGAAAGGAAGAACAGGTTGCACTGTCTTTAGGTTGGGAAAAAGCACACCATTTTGCCCAATGCTGGGAAAGGCTGACTGTACTTTGGGGTCAGTGCAGGGTCCTATATAATTGGGGATGGGCCTGCTGTCTGGTGATGACACAGGAAAGCCGGTTCTTTTACCCTCCTCGGGGATGGTCATGTTCAAACTGTTCCTCAGATCTTTATCTCGGTTGTTCCTGTTCATGGGCATATGAAGCCGTGGGTTTGGGTTTGCACTGTGTCGGTTCCGGCTCCTCAGGGAGCTGAACACCATATTGCATCCTTCAATTGTGCATTTGTGCTTGATCTTTAGGTGGACAGCATTATAGTGGATTTTCAGGGTCCCTTTATCATAGAAAGTCTTTTCACACGCAGTGCAGAAAACTCGGCCTTTCTTTGGCCCGATGCCATTTCTTTCAGTAGTTTTCCCTTTGGGCTCTGGGGACAACCGGCTCATTTCCAGCTTGGCGACTGTGTGGTAGGAACCAGAATCACTGAAATGGGCATCATCTTCACTTTTGGGTAGGACATCTGGACAGTTTATACACTGTTCATTTTTGACTTGAAATGCAGCAGAAGTAGGAGTTAAGAAGCCATTTTCAGAAAAGGGTATCTGGATATCATGTTTAGCGTCATTGCTTCTGTCTTGACTTTGCTCAATCACATGTCTCTCCGGTGGTGAACCTATCAGTGGGGGAGGCACTGGGCTAAAGAACTGAAAAGGCAGCATAAAAGCCATGTTATTGATGAGGTTTTCAAAATGATGAAGGTTGCCAGGGTTCACTTTGTCCACTGGAACAGAAAGGCTAGGACTTCTCTGGTTGCAACTTTCTATAAAGGCCCGAATATCCATATTAGTTGTTGTAGATGGTACGATAATGGACTGTCCTTCTTTCTCCTGAATTGCCATTAGCTCTACAATGGACTTGGTCTCTCCAAAACGAAGAAACTGCTGCAGGGTAGCCAATTCTTCTTCACCGGTCATGATACTCCAGTGATCCAAAACCTTTCCTGATGCATCCTGAATACAAGATTAAGTTGAAAAAAAAAATCAATGGACTGTTCTTTTTGTAAAAAAATGATTCCCTTCATTCACCGTAGCTATTTAATGGCAATATCCAAGTCTAACCCAAGATAACTCAAGTATCCTTGTTTCTCCTCTTTGTTCCAACCCAGTGATAAACTATTCGGCTGTCATGACCCAAAGAGTAATTACTTATTAGAAACTCTTGTATAATTTCATCACCAAAATTAAAATATGCACAACTGAGACCAAGGAGACCAGATAGAGCAATCAGCCTAGATATATAACTCGAGTATTATTTCACTGAAAGCTTAATAATCTTTCAAGCAACTAACATCAGAAAACAAATGAACCTGTATTGATCTGTTGCCAGTGTTCACAAAGCACAGCTGTAATTACACTAGAGTGTTGGAGTTCTTTCAAACTCTAGCTATGCCTAACTTTTCCCAATAACTATAATAAATATTTTATCACAGAACATGTATTTGATGGCCTACTGAGATTTTTCACAGTGCATGTAAGAGTTTCTAAGATGATAAGGAATGTAACATCATAAATTTTTCATGTGATAGAGGTTCAAGGTAATTGATTCCATATTTTTAATCTGAACACTAAAAAGCAAGATTATCAAGATCATTAAATATTGATCTATGTCATAATGTAAGATCATAATACTACTTTACATAAAAGGTCATTTCCATCTAGTTGCAATGCCTAGTCTGTGTGAGCACATACACACACAGGTTAATTTGAGGAGATTTGTTAGTCTGGCAAATGTAGGCTACAGCCAGATAAAATTCTATTGACATATTTAAGATCACTATCAAAATTAAGGTAAATTTTCTAGGACACTGAAAGCAAGCACAAGTGACATATTCCGTAAGATGCATTTCCCCCAACACTTCTTAGTCTAGGTTGTCAATTCTACAGTACCTGGAGCACATATCCACGAATATAATCCTGTAGAGTCCAGTCCAAGGCATGAAGAATCTGGATTACCTCCTCTTGTTTCAGAACACTGAAAAGCCGATCTAAAAGAATTTTAAGGCGAATGGGAATAGCTTGGGTCCCGTAGAGCATGAGACTGCTGATATCAAAAACCACATTGGACTGGACTATCTCCACTTGGCTAGTTGGGTACACATTTGGGATCCTCAATTTGCTTAGTGCTGAAAACCAGATATAAGAAGCATTTTAAAGAGGTGATCTCAGTTCAGAGGTAAAGTCACTTAAACAAGTCCACCCTCAATTGTTCAAAAGCTATTACTAGTTTTACAATTTTGTTTAACCCAATTACTTCCTGTTCATTCCCACCAAACTTATTTTTTCAACAGGAATAATTCTACAAGAAGTGAAATGGGCAGGTCTCAGATTCTTCTCTCCCTCTTTTCCTCATTCAGTTACTGAAGCTCATGAGAAGTCAAACTGCCACATATAGGAAGGGAGGGGAATAAACACGGGATGGAAATAATCCCCCAAACTATGTAACTGGCTACTGAATAACACAGAGTTTACTGTCACAAGCAAAAAGTTATACAAAATTATTGTTTTTTTTTTTTTGTTTTTGTTTTTACCGTGTGCCACCCATCCATGTCTGCACTGTTCACACTGCCGGTGGTGTATTTTTCCTGGTTTGAAACCTTGACAGCTGCAGTTCAGAGTGCATCCGATAGCCTGCAAAGTTAACAAGCACAAAGTGAAAAGAACAGCAGGGTGTTTTCTTTTTTAAAAGCCGGAGCAGAAAGGATATGATCAATTTCAGCACAGGAAAATAAATAGTTAATTTGATGCCTGAAACCATTAATGTATCAAATGAATATTCTCTGTGCCCAAAGAAGCAGCTCACACATATGGCTGAAATAGACTAGGTTGACATGCAACTGAGAATCCAAAGAGTAAACTCTTCAGAGTAAGTGTTACAGATGCCCCATTTAGAGCAAATCGGATGAAGGATTACAACTGTGTTGCTTTTAAGTGCTAACGCATATGAGCACAGAGGTAGGCTAGAATAATTCCCTATTTTCTAGTTGGAGAAAGAGAGGAAGCTGTTTGGCAGGCAGCTGTATGAAGTTTATAGTGAAGTATCACTGCAATGCAAATGTTTGCAATGCAAATTCAAATGGAGATTCATGACCTCATTTTAATCACCAAAGGGATCTCACTTTTGGGAAAGTAAACCACATCATCTGCCTCAATCTACCTGTTCTGTTTCACACCCTGCCTCCTCCATCCTGGCCTGTAAACCCCATAACTCTTCTTACAGGGCACTCCTGAGGACTGTTTTCCTGCAGCCCCTGTTGTGCCAAGCAAGTCTAGTTGTTGTGAATACTTCTCATTGTGGAGTTTGAGGATCAAGGGAATAAAGATTTTTGTGTGAGGGCAGACAAAAAAAAATTAGTCTCTTTTAGTCTAGAAAGGCAAAGGTAGGAGGAGGGGGGGGGTCAGGAAATGTGATCAAAGCCTATAAAAGCATGAAGGGCATTGATAGGGTAAAGCCCAGACTAGTTTGCCACATCCCAGAATATCAGAGCTAGGGAACATCTACCCCTTGAAGCTTTAAGAGAGGTAGTTTTAGAACAAACAAAAGGAAATACTACTTAAACAGCGGGTAGTAAACATATGGAACTCATTACTCAAAGAGGTGGCAAAGGCTGAATACAAATTGCTTCAAGAAGGAGAGATCTATTAAGGGAACCTAGGGAAGTTTGGGGGTACAGTTTTTATCTCTTAAGTGAACTGCATGAAGGGCAGGCCTACTATCTTTACCTATCACTCAGAAGGAAACAGAATTTGGGGCAGGATGGACCCCAGACATGACCCAGTGTGATTCTGTAACATTCTCCAAATGGAGAGTTTGGAACTTATAAATTCGACTCAATAAGTCTTATTGACTACATAGCAGATTACTAAGAGCCACAACACTGCTGTCTTGTAGGTCAATGGCATAAGTCTTATTATTCCCACTGTACAGATGAGGCAACTGAGGCTTAGAAAAGTTAAATAATTTGCCCAAGGCCATTATACGTAGTGTTGGAGTTGAGATTTGAATGATGTTCTTATGCTACACATCTGGTACGCTGTCGTGCTGGGGAGGGGAGAACTCTATAAAAATAAAAGAATGTTTAAGATAGAGATCTTTGGGGATAGTATCATCCAGCTCCCTTGTTTCATTAAGAGAAACAAAGTGATTTGACTAAATTTACACCAATCAGAGCCAATGACCATGCTGAGAGTGGTATCTAACTCAACAGTTCCCAGTTCAGTGCTCTTTTCAATACACAATCCACAGTGCTTTCTCCATACACAAATATGTAAAAGATAGGCATGAGTCCAAAGTGGGTAGAGTTCTCACTGACAAAGTTTTGGAAATATTTAAGTTTAAGCTGAATTTCTCAGACCTTCCCTTCATCTCCAATCCTCCAGTGAGATAAAAAGGTCTAAAGAATGAAATGAATTATTAAAAAGCAAAAGCCCTCACAGGAGACCTGCCTGTCAGATATGAGACTCTATCAGGAGTAGTAAAAGCAGTACACCGTCTGTTTGGACCTAAGAACACAACGCATCAGTTTCGGAGAATTGCATTCTGTTGGGTCAGGGATAGGATGAAGTCACTGGAGTAAAAAACATTGGGTTCACTTGTGGTACTGGTTAACAGAATGACTACCTTACCCTTTTGGGGGCTTTAGTTCTTGCTTCCAGAAACATGGGGATAGAGCTTATTTCAAAAGTGCTTTGAGATCCTCTGAACATAAAGGAAGAGAGGAATCTGTTACCCAGAATTGGGAAACCTGCCCTTAGAGTATATATCAGGGTGCCTCAGCAGTGATAATTAGTGACTCTCACTATAGAATTTCATATCTCTACGGCTTGCTCATTTCCAGGATTTGTTCTGATGCCTGGAGATACAAAGATGGCAGGAACCAGGCAGACTTCAGTTTTCATCTGAAGGACTGGAACAGGAGGTAACAGGGTGTGCAGCTGATTGGAGTATTTCTGCATAATCCCTCAAAGAAGTCATCCTCAAACGATAAAACTGATGAAAAAAAGCTTTTAGCTCCTTGTAAAAGAGGGGAACCCATAAGCATGTGGGGTAGTATTAATCACTTTTGCTCCTGTAACAGATCTATTTTAACTTTGTTATGGAAACATGTGATGAGTAGAAAATCATACACATTTAAATCAAAGGTTAAAAAACAATGAATAAAAGATTGCCTTTACCTAACAAGATGTCAAAACAGAAATATAGTTCAATTAGTTGACATCCTTATACATCTGACAGATATTCCAACAGTTCAGACTTCCACGAAAAGCTTTCAATGTAAGCTGCTGGAGAATCAGAAATCTTGCCCTCTGGCAGTTCTGAACACACCTAGTGTCCCAGTGGTCAAGTATAAACAGCAGGAGTATTCCACAACTTGCTTCAGCTCCAAGGCTCACAGAGGGATTTCATCAGAATGCGTACCAACCTCTCACCAATACAGACTGCGACCCCCATACATTTTAGCAGACTGTCCTCACAAGTTGTTGGGACACAAATATTTATCACTTATAAGCCAAGTGGGTCACAAGCCTTTTCAAATCCAGATAAAATGTCTCTCAAATGAGTAGGATGTGTTCTGAGTTTATACTTTACCTTTTTCAGTTCTTGACAATCTGCCGGACTCTGTGAGTACATCAGTATTAAGACTAGGTCATTCTTAGCTTATATTTAAAGTCAAGTGCATGTCACATCACCATTTCTCTGATGGCATGGCCTTCTTCGGCAACAAAGGATGAACGCACCAACAATAAATTACCCTATCTGGGATTTCTTTTTTTACATTTCTTTTCTCTCAAAAGGACTACAAAAATAAGAGATTCAATATTTCCTTTTCCTCTTGCATCCATTTCCCTCAGAGTCTAATTTACTGTATAGTTGGTTAATTAATATTAGCTATTTGCAACCTGGGAAAATGACCAGTAAAATTAATCCTAATGATAATAATCTCTCATATCCATATCGCACTTCCTCCTAAGGTCCTTACCAGCTTTAAACCTATGCTTTTAGGATGTTCCCCTGTAAGGTAGGTAAAGATTTTATGGGTCAGACTTTGTCTCAGACAGATTAAGGTGAAGGTCAATGGACGAGGAAGGGGAGGAGCCAGGAGCATAACTCAAGTTATTTTGATTAGGTAGAAACAGAGAGACACACACAGAGAGAGGCAGATAGACACACAGATTCAGAAGGGAGGGTAGGACTAGGTTCTTCAGGATACTTCATCCTTTGTACACAAACTTCTCCAGAGCAGGGATTGTTTTGTTCTTTGTGTGTCAAAGACTGACACCTATCTGGTGGGTACTTAATAAATGCTTACTGATCGATTAACTTATAAGGGTCTTCAAGGGGAGCTTCCCATGTATAGAGAAAGTTCTATGCCAGAACACCATGGCTCCTATTAACAAATGGTAGCACTTTATGTATTCCAGCCTAGGAGATTCATACATTTTGTCGCTGAGTTATATTCAGTCCTGTCTGACTCTTCATGATTCCAGTTGGGGTGTTCTTGACAAAGATACTGGAGGAGTTTACCATTTCCTTCTCCAGTTCATTTTACAGATGAAAACGGTTAAGTGACTTGTCAGGGTCACACAGCTAGTGAGTGTCTGAGGTTAGATTTGAACTCTGGAAGAGAAGTCTTCTTGACTCCAGGCCTAATGCTCTATCCACTGTGCCACATGCTGCCCCGAGATTCATATATATTTGAGAGTTTAATTCCACTTTTCTTTATGAACGGGACTTTCTGTCTTGAATATCATGTAACCTGGTCACTTCATTTCAAGAGCTTTCAATTCTCATTCAGGATTTCCAAGAAATTTATCAACAACTCTAATCTCCAAAACTGTGTTTTTATAAGCTACAGTCAGATCAGTTCTAACTTAACCCATTTTAAGAAGAGGTAATGATGGTAATTAAGCATCTAGGGAAATAATCTCATCTGAATCGTTTATTAAATATGAATGCTAATTATAGTGGCTAAGAAAGCTTCTAATTTCAGTGTTTTTTCAATAAGCAAGAGTCAGAATACTACCGGGCTGAAGAACAGTAGCATTACATAATTAAAGTAAAACTAAAATATTGAAAAGCAAGTAAAACTTCAAAATTCTAATTAAAGGACAAGAGGTGCACATGGAAATTAACATGGAAAACTTTTTAAAGTTAAATCCTTTCACTCAGCATCTTAATATTTCTTCATAAAGACATAGAGCACATGTTTAAAGCATTCTGGACCTATAATTTATTATTATTGTCATTTTTTTTTATCACACCTCTTCTTAAACTGACAATTTCCAGAATCAATATTAGACATTCCTATATGCTTTAAACCAGTATTAAAAATTCTGGTGTCCACCATGATCCAGTCTCTGTCCATGACAGAACTAGAAGCAGCTTTTGGCCATTCAAGATCCAAGTAAGGATACTGACTAGACTCTGCCTGACAGGCATGTTTGGGCTGTCCATTAGTGAGGATGCAGCAGCTGCATCCACTGTTACAAGGACACGCACCTTGAGTGATTCTTCGAGCTACACGAATGAGTTTGTACCGACTGCACACACACTCGGAGCTAGCTAATAATCAGGATGTGCTTCCTTGGAGAAGGGACCCTTGAGATAGTACTTCTATTTAGCTCGGTGACAGGATTTGGATTGTGTTCAAGAAGCAAAGCTACACTTGTTTAAAGTAACTACAACCCTAGCATGTGTACCTAGGATCACGTTACAAAAAAAGAAATTCAAGAAGATCCTAGATGACTCAAGGCGATAGGGCGGGAGACTTGAATCCTGTCTTGGACTCAAGATTCTAACCCCAGGGGTCTATAATAGTGATCTGCCACATAGCTTTAGGCCAGTTAATTAACAATTCCTATACCTCAGATTCCTCATCTATAAAATGGGAATAATACCTGCCACCTACCTATCTCAAAGACATGTTTAGAAGAGTTAAGGAGGTAATAGGCACACAGAGCTTCAGAGAATAATTACCATGATATGGTTGCTATTTTTCTTGCTTGATAAATAAACCAGGATTTCAGTTTTTTCTAGCACTGTCAGCTCATTTCCTGTCACCACCAATAGAACTACCAGAAACTAAAAACCCATTAACAAAACATTCATTCATTTATGAAACAAATATTTACCTAGTAACCATGTGCAAAGTCTGTACTGTATCCTGGAGGGGCCAAGGAAAGATGAATAAGAAACTATCCCTGCCCTGCAGCAGCTTACAATTAAGTGAGGTGATTTTACACACACACACACACACACACACACACACACACACACACCCCTAAACTATAAGGTAGACCATGTCAACAGCCTGGAGAAGGAAACATTAGGGTGATTTAGAGAAGACAGAAAAATCACCTGATTTGAGAAGGTATAAGATGGGGAAAAGGGGCCCATGAAGGAAGTGACGTTCGAGCTGGGCCTTCAAAGATGAACAGTAGGCTTTTGACACAAACTCTAGTCCCAAAGGGAATAATCCCTGAATGAAATAATAAAATGGAGTATTTTGTTGTTACTGTTATCATTATCACAGGAACCTGGAAGTCTGAAGGATCATAGGAGCTCAAATTTAGAGCAAGTAGGGGCCCAAGTGGCTTTCTCCAAAGTTATTTCTTAATTGCCAAATCTGATGTTTTGCTGTTGGCTTTTTCTTTGCCCCAGTCCTCATCCTACTTGACCTCTCTCTTCAGCATTTGACACTGCAGACAGCCCTCTCCTCCTGGAAAGTCTCTCTTCTCAAGGTTTTTGTGATAGTATTTTCTCCTCCTACCTGTCCTGACCATAGCTTCTCAGTCTCTGGAGAGCTATCCATAATCATGCCCCCTAACTGTGCCATTGCAGTAAATGTTTAATGATCTGCTCTCATTCTGCTCCCCTAAATGTACAGGACATACTTTTAAATTTAATCTGCATTAAATATTTAACACAGCACCCAAAGAATATACACAGGATATACTTTCAAGTTTCATCTGCATTATTAACATTTTTCCATCACTTTCTGAAATCTCAATCATCAACAAAACAGATAATCAAGTGGCATGTGTCAAATTCTCAGGTGTAAATACTCAAGGTGAAAATTTAATGATCAGCTCTTGTGAGCTACTTCAAGCTGGCTCCAGCATACACCTGGAGTAATCCAAGTCTCTTTCCTACACCTTTTTCCCTCTTTGCTCTGGTGACCTCATCAACTTATAGGGCTTTAATTATCATCTCTATGCGGATGGTTCTCACTCTATACATCTGGTCCAAATCTTCCTCCTGAACTCCAGGACTGTGTCATTAACTGCTTTATTGAACCTTTTGAACTGATTATCGAAACTCTAATTCAATGTGTCCAAAAGAGAACTCATCTCCTCCCACCCCTTCACATTCATGCCTTCTGAATATCCTTATTGAGGGGTGGGGGCTCATCATCTTTTTAGACTCCCAGTTTTACAATCTCAGCATTCTGAACTCTTGACTATCTACTTCTACCATATGTCTTGAATCCATTGTTTGAGGTCCAAACTGCCTTGTGACTATACTACTCCAAAGGGCTCCTAATTGATGTCTCTGGCCTCAACTCTCTCCTCTAATCCACCTTCCAGAACCAAAGTGACAAGGTTAGTACTATTCCCCTACTTAATAAACTCCAGTGGCTCCCTATTTACCCCTAGTATCAAATACCAACTTCCTAACTGGGTTTGAAGCAGGGATGTTTTCATTTTTTGTCTTCACATTCTCAGCAGCTAGCACAGGGCTGATAGTAATAAATGATTATTGATGGATTGCTTCTAGTAGACTCCTTTCAATTTTACCAATTTGGAAACATAAGCCCAGAGAGGTTAGATCACTTACACAAGGAATCCAAAGGTATATTTCAAAATATTAGTAGACCGCATTCATCTCCTTACATGAGTTGACTATCATAGTCTGAACTTGCCATATTTTTAAGATATTCATTCATTGTTTCAAGTATTTTCAATCACCTAATATATAGAAGCTATAAAGAAAGCATAAAACATGGTCCCTCCCCATTGAGGTACTTTACAGCCAGAGAGAAGCAATGTGTACATAATGTGAAAGAACATACCCTAAATGTCCAATAATGAATTCTAATGGCACTCCACTGTGGTCAGAGTTCATGGAAGGATTCAAGAAAAAGATACTGCAGAGATTAAGACCTTTTTCTGGATGTGGCCAATGGGACAATTTGTTTTGCTTGACTACACATGCGTTAACAGGGGTTTTGATTTTCCTGCTTCCTCAATTGGCAGTGGGGGAGAATGAGAAGGCAGATCTAAAAATAAAATAAAATGTAATTAAATAAAAAGAAAAAAAGTAATATGGGGAGTAGGGGAACAACGTGGAGAAAGGCAGAGAAGTGAAAATTAGGATGACATGAATGAAGGGAATGGTGAGAAGACTGGCATGACTGGTATAGACAGATTCATCTCGTAATGTCTTATAAGCTCAACTTGGTTAGGCACTGTGGGGACTGATAAATGCCTGAAGGAAAAGTTTGGATTTAAGCCTATTAAGTCAATAGGAAAACTTGAAGACTTCTTCCTCTTTTTTTTTTTTTAAATCAGGAAAGTGACTTCATATAATCTACTTTAAGAAGTGCAACTGAGGCAGAGCTGGGAGACCAGATGACTAATTAGAAGTTAATACTCAAGATGTGAAGTGATGATGGCCTACACTGGGCCACGAACAAAGATGGTGCCATACAAGATACATGTGGAAAGAAAACACTGGAAAGTGATAGAATAAATGGCAAAGAAGAATGAAGAGAAAAGGGAGGAGGGCAGTCAACAGTAACTTGGAGATTCCATCCTGGATTACTGGAGAGGATGGTGGTACTAAGAAAGGCCCATTATTGTGGGAGATGATAATCTGAATGGTGATGTGTTTCTGTGAATCTTGGGAAAGGGAAGTTAGACTTCTATGGCTGTCTAGGGCAAAGACAGGTGACTAGTAAATTTATTTTTCTTTTGATCTCTCTCTAAATACATGTATAAACTTCTCCCCCCAAAACATATCACATCCATGTCTTCTTTTTATTTTCAAAACTAGTAACTTCAATGACAAAAAGAAAATATAAAGAAAAACAGTTTTAAGTAGATTATTTAAAACAAAGCAAAATATTTCTATTCCTTCTCAAGACATATGCAGAATTAAAAAACATCTTCACTAGTCTTCCATTTGATACTGAAATTATGAATGTACAATAATAATCTTCAGGCACCCTAAAGAAAAAGTTAATGGGCAGAAACTAACTGCACTTTCGGATTGGTATTTTGAATTTTACTCAGCGTATTCGCTGAGATGTCTTCAATCCTAAGCCACCGTCCATGAGGCAGGTACTTACAGGAGCTATAAATGGTTGTACTGGGATCTGAACTTTGCTGAGGAAGATCCAAAACAACTTACTGCCAATTAAAAAGAGAACCAAAACCAAAGCCATGAGCTGTGCTGTACCATGTTAATTCTCTAGAAGCTCAGTTTCAGTTTAATTCCCAGGATGCCACTGAAGTCCAAGGCATAATTAAATGAGGAATGCCATTGCAAACAAACTATGCATGCACCTAAGGAAACCAGTATGTATATCACGAGATGTCAAAAGCACCAGAGTACGAATTTATCCTTCAATGAAAAATGGAAGCGACAAGGCAGGGCCTCCAGTTCTCTGGAATTAGACGCTTATCTCTGAAAGCGTAGGGGAAATGTTTCTGAAATATGGGGGAAGGGGGTGGTTGGTTATTGGTATGAAGCAGGAAAATCATTCAGATGCTTATTTTTTTACACAGCAGGATAGCAAAAACTATCCACATGGGATAAAGAATCAGAGTAGCTACAATTATCCTCTTAAAAAAAAAACTTGAACACCTATTGTTAGGTGTAGTAGAGTCAAAACGTACATGTGACAACTGTTTTCCACATGGTGTTGTTTTGACAGAGTTTTCTCTGCCTTCTCTGGACACAGTTTTCTTTTTTCATTTCTGTTGAGCCCTACTTGACTGAATAAGACTATTACCACCCTGAAGCAATATTACCACAGTTTACCATAATTAGACCATGTGTAGATCCGAATGGTGTTGCAACTTGTTTGGCTATAACTGTGAAGAGTTCTGGGAGGTCAGAAACTGGACACTAAAAAGGTCTAGTCTTCCTTTCTGTTTTTGTCTGTTTGTTTTTAAGATTTTCTTGTTTTGCCTAAAATAGAAGTGTATACTGGGTGGAGAAGTACCACCATACTCTAATCCCAAGAATCTTCAGAATTCGGAAAACTTCAAAGATTAAGAAAATATACTTCCTTTAAGTCAATTTCTATTTGTAAAAAACTTTGAAAGTACCAACTCTGTACTGCTATTAATAGTGGTCTGCCAGTTAATTCTTTTAAACTGCTAAATAATCTCTCAAAAAACCAACATATCTGCCTTGGAGATTTTGCAAAATTCCCCAACTTAAATTTAAAAAAAAAGAATCTTCCTAAATAGTGATCTGTGGCACTGAAAAGAGGGGAGTTCTGGACCTGAAAAAGACAGGAAAATTTAGGGTGTAAAAGAAGGGTGACATTTCTGAAGGCAGCTTATTATAAAAGCCACCTCTAAATGAAAATGTTCACTTTATGGGGGGGGGGAGATAAAAACAAGAAATCACCACCACTATTCTTCTGGCAAGTCATTTACCCTACAGGGCCCCTCAGGGCAACTTCTGTTAATGAGCACTGTCAAAATAATTACTAAGGCCACAGACAACTGCTGCCTTTTTTTTTTTTAAACGTCAGCAAATACTCTATGCTGTAGTTCAATTTTACTGTCAAACTGTATGTCGTGGACTCATTATATCATGTATATTTAATCCCATGCATTTATAAAATACAGGAATGTTTTGAGGTTCAGTTACATACTCCACTGGATCACAGGGTTATGACTTCTTGCACCTCTAAGTAAGAAATCAGGAAGACATCCTTCCTTTCGCTGGACATTTTACAACTGCTTGGCTACTCGGCTCAGACCGACCTTAATAACAAGCTGCCAATCCGCACCATACTGAAACACATGCAAGACTGGAATGTGTCTACTACTGCAAAGAGAAAGAAACGTTTTGGGGAACTTTATCTGCAAATCATTACTGTTGCAGTTCTCGAAATTGACAAGGGAAGCCATTTCTAAAAAGATTACAACCCAAACTAACAGAACATGGCTTGCTATCTATTGAGTACCAGTTAGGCATTTCAAGCTCCCAGCTTGCTGTTCAAGGTTTAGAAAGCGGCTCAGTCCCTGAATTCTTATCATTTTAAATATACTAAATGCTAACAGATGACATTACCAATTATTTAAAGGATGATGCCTCATCACAATTATATGATGATTACATGGATGAACTGTACGTGTGCTACTGTACATTTTCCTGTCTACACGTTCAATACTTTTCATCATTTAACTTTCTGGATGAAGCAATAATATCCATTTATTCAACAACAGCCTAGATGAACTATTCACTTTCATTGGTGAAATCAGACTTATTAACAGTTTTTCTTTTAACATTAGATCAAAAAAGTAATGACTGTCATAATTCTTCGTAATTATTTATAAGAAACTAGTTGTATAATCTAATTTTTAAAAACCAAAGGCTTTAAAAGTAAAACCTAATTGTAGTTTTTATTTACTTTAAAATTTGCACTTTTGAATACATTTGATGTTTTGTAACATTTAAGTGATGTGCTTTCCTAGGATGGGCAAAAGTTATTTTAACATTTAAAATATGTTTTCTTTTGGTTTTCGCCAAAAGCATTGTAATGTTTAGATATTCTTTGGATTAATTCCCCCAAATTCTCAGGCTTTTTAAAAATCCCAAGTGGCGCTCCAAGATCCTTTCACCTTAAACATCAGAGTCTATGGCTTCTTTTTCTGTGTTTGTACATGCACCTTTGAACTAAAACTCTTCCAGAAAACTGTACAATGATTACGCAAAAAATCTAATGATAAGTTAAAATAGTCAAACCCAACATTTGTTATAGGGGGGAGGGTTTGCACGGTATACTGGAAAAATGACAATCTCTTGCACAATATAATCCTAGTCACTGAATAAAATTTTTAACTGTGGTTAAATATACAAAAATTCATTTAAAAAGATCCATGCTACCTCATGTGTCCACCAAATGGCAGTAAATTCTCATATAAACACACATATACACATATGTACACACAAGTTTCTCAAAATGTCCCTTCTGCAACCCCACCTCCAACAGGGTTTCCCAGAAAAACAGTGGGCCCCTCCTCCTTAGGACTCCAAAGTACTAATAGGAAAGTTGGTTCTGACCATGAACTGGAGAGAGATATTCTAGGAGCCTGGCCTTATTTAAATGTTCTCATCCTCAGAGGACTCTAGTGAATATAACTATAAAATCTGGAGGAAACATAAAAAAAAAAAATACAAAGTGTGATTCCCACCTTCTCCCCCCTCCCAGTAGAATTTTATTCATACAATTAAAGGCTGTTAGTTGGCATCCCATTTAACCGTCAAACTTAGACCAGTGGCAGCTCCAGAGCCACAAAGAGAGGCACTAAATGAGAAGAACATGTTACTACACAGCATTTGAGAAAGTTTGGCTCCGAGCTATGCACTGATTAATATCAGATCTCCTCCTTTACTTGCCTCTTGACAATCTTGTCACATCTGGCTGACAAATCCTTACAAGCTTATCCAAACCAAGGCAGCCCGGATCATGCTCCAGGACTAGCTGGAAGGAAGTGGCAACACCAGCCATGCATGGGATGTGCCATCGTGAGACTAATGAAGCTGACTTCGTTTGCAGACTGCGGGAACACTAAGAAACCCAGCCCGCCTCCAGGTTTTGCAACATAGAGCAGAGCCGAGTTCACCCAAAGATAAGACAAACAATCGGCTCCCCAGGTTTGAGAAACTGACTAATTATATGACTTTGAAAAGGGGAGGGGGGAATTTATTACAGAATCAGGCAGCTCTCAACAACCTAGTGAATACAGTAGAACATGCAAAGCCAATGTTATTAAGCTTACTTTTATCTTAAATCTCAGATGTGGACTTTTTTTCAAAGTGACAAATGACCATTTTATCAGGCTTTTTCGTTTGGAAAGATTAAAAACTCAACGTAACTCAGTTTGAACTAACCCTGGGGAGATTTTTTTTTTTTTTTCAGAAACACAATCCAGACTTTTACAAATTGTTCTGAAACCTGACAATCTGGATGGAAAGTAATTTTACATTTTCCCAGAAACTCTTTTACATCAGTCACAGCTCTCCTTCCTACCCTCTGTTACCGAAAATATTTGGGAAATGGTGGGTACATGGTAGGGGTTTGGGGGTAGGGGGAAAGACAATAATTGCCACTCTGCTTTCTGTATAATTCTGCCTAGCAAAATGATAATGGATTTAAGTTTACATTTGAGGCCATGTTTAGTTTTCCACAGACAACCAAATCTAGCCAGAAAAAATAGCCTGTCTTAAATGTCAGCTATTTAGCTGCTTAATTACTTCAAAGAAAAACACTCCACGGAACCAAACAACGCCAAGGAGATGCCTACTTCGTTTGGAAAAAGTATTACTGGCTTTAGTTTCTGAGAGGCAGAGAGCGTCAGCAATGAAATGTGTCTAAAATGCAGACATGGGGCTTCGATTGCTGAACACTTAGACGTTCATTCTAAGAACTCCAGAGAGAAGCTGTATGGCTTTCTGGTCTCCCAATGCATTTATACATCACAATAACTCTAATGTATTTGCTCAAAGCACTTGGCCTTAGAATACATTTAAGTCACAAATCAAAGATCTTTATTGTGATTAACGTATATCCCAGACTTGTACAATTAGACATCATCAGGTTCTCTGGGTTTTCAGAGCCCGACCACTTCAGTCTGAAAACAATTACCTAACTGGTGTTTAAAGCTAGGTGCAGTAAGCTAAAATTTCAGCTTTCCCCCTTTGCAGACAGCTTGAGAGTACACAGCCTAGCAGCTCAGGTATGGCAGCTCTTTTGAAAATTAACTCATCAAACGCCTCAACATGTAGCATTAGAACCCCTTAAAGCCCAAACAGGCAGCACTCCCCTCAAAGGGCCGCCTCCACAAACCCCATCATTCCAGCTGCAACACACACCCCACAGTCCCCAAAATGAGAAAAAAAAGGTTGTCCACTATAATCAGGCATTCAGTGTCTAAAATGGGAACTTTTCTTACCTCAGCCATGGTGTTGGTGCTTATGTTTCCTGGGCTTTAAAAGAATTTCCCATTCCTCGGTGAGCTCTCACAAGAAGTACTGGAAGCACTCCTGTCTGTACAAGTACTAAGAAGGCAGGACCATCACCCACCCCTTTACTCTCGTCTGAATCCGAGCACCTCAAGGTCTGATGTACACTCAGCCCTCAGACGGGAATGAAATAAGATCCTCCCCCTTGGTGTTCTCCAGTACGAAGTTGTGTCTGCCTCTCTCACCTTTGTAGCAAGCTCTCATCTCTGTGCCCGGCGCGGTGTGTTCCAGCATGCCCTAGGAGTCCCAGAGCAGTCCCTCTCACAGCTGGCTTGAAGAGGGCATGACAGTCATCATTCACAGAAATTTGATCAAAAGGAGTCACGGAGGCTTGAGGCACTTCTAATGCGCTCTAAGAAGATTCTCCCCCTGCTCAGGCAGCCTGAGTAATGCATTAAATCAATGCAGCTGACCTGAGGCCCATTACACTTTCCCGGAGAACACAGACCTATCTGCAAATAAGCCGAAGGCTTTAAGTCTCTCCCCACTTTTTTTTTTTAAGCACAAATGCATTCCTTTTTATCTCCAATTTAAAACGGTGAAGGTTTTTCGTGAACACTTAAGTGGAATGATTTTACTCTGTTCAGGGGATGCACATACAATTGTGAGTGGCTACGAAGAGACACAGGTTCTTATAGGCAACTTCAATGACAGAGGTAGAAATAACATGGGGGAGGGATGGGGGAAATGTTCTGGATGTTAGTAAAAGGGAGGAGGGATAACATATGGAAATATTGTTAAATAATGGTCAGATGCGCTGAACAATATGAATATGGGCCTCCCAGGGCAGAGGAAGGGTAAAGGATAGGTTATGAGGGGAAAGAAGTTCAACCTATGCTCAAAAACGGAGGGGGAAGGGGGAAACAGGGGTCGAGTCCAGAGTGGGGTGGTGGGTTGGGCTGTGCCAGAAGCAAGGCTAGCTCAAGGTCTTGGAAGAAGTCAGAAACATTGTAACTCGGATTGTAACCTAAACAAAATCAGACCCACAGCATGCTGATCGCAGTGGAGCTGGAGGCCACAGGAGAGAGCAAAAAACACTGGGGGAAAGGGAGGTGGGATGAAAAGGGGGGAGACTGCTCCTTCATCTCTTATGAGGCATCTAGAGTCATCCTCAAAGGATTTAGTTCTGGAAAGTACTTTGGAGATCTAGTCCAGACCCTTTACTTTACTGATGAGGTTGCGGAGGCCCAGAGACACCACACAGACAGTAAGTAGGATAAATAAATATATATATTTTTTTCAGGGATGAACCTGAAGTATGACTTTGGACCTCTCCTTTCCAAAAGCATGTCTCCTTACCTGTTTCCCAATGCCTAAAATTCCTTTAACGAGAGACAAAGCCTTTTATACCAGGAAGAAAGAGAAGGGACTCAAAAGGCAAATGCCTGGTTGATGGAACCCACTATAACTACAGTGTGAATGAACGTCAATCAACTAGCCAAGTGCAAATGGTATCAGATCATTTCTAGTTCTGCCACAAAGAAGATGCTCGGGGAGCAGGAGGGCACTGGGCGGCCAAAGGTGGGGAGGAGGGGAAAATGAGTTGCCCCTGCAGAGAGAAAAGTTCACAGAAAGGGGAGGCCAGGGTCTCCTAAGAAAACTTTTTGCCAGTTCTGCTGTTTTATGGAGGGCTGGACTGTCTTCATTTGACAAGATCATCCTTCTCATGTTCCTTACCATTATTGCACGGTCCTATAATGCTTTAACCTGACATAGGCTGTGTACAAAAGTTTGGCTTTGTTCAACGGTGCCATTGTTCAGCTTGAAGAGAAAACTACACTGAAACAGTACTGATTTGGTTGATTCAATTTTGAATGTTTCCATGAAAAAAAATTAATACATCCAACTTCTATATGGCCAACAAAAAAAGCTCGGCTGCCAGAAGAACCTGTGCATCCTCATGTGCCATCTTCCATTTGCTCCATGTGTTCAGTTCCTGTAAATATCCCCATGATGGCAATGTCCACACTGTGAAGTTGCTAAGCCCCAGACAATAGCCCATTTAAATCAGATAATATTCAATTTGACAATATTTCAGCCTAACTAAAGAAACTGTACAGGTGCCTGGAGTGTGCCAGAAACTGCACTGGATTTGTATATTTGTTTTAGTTCAAAGTCTTACTTCCCACAAATTAAAGCTTAATCTAAATCAAGTTTGTTTTTTGGGTTTTTTTGGTTAACTTATCAGCAATGGAGTAAATTTTGAAAGATTTTGGTAAACAGGACATTTAGAACTTCCTGTGGATTAAAGCAAATAGGAGTGGCATGGAAAAAGAAAGATGTCTTGGCAGTTGTCTGCCTGGCATTTTAGACCTGGAGGAGGACACAGATAATCTTTTTTGAAAGTGAGACCATAAGAGCCTATATGAGTTGTCCAGGGCTACTCAGCACAGACCAGGGCTCAAACTCAAATCTCCTCTCAAGCTCTTTCCATCATACTTCATAGAGCACCTCTCACCTCACACATGTGATTCCACATGAGAGAGAAGAACAGAAAGGGTGGCGAGTACTTAGCATGCACGTACAGAGCCTCAGAGTGACTTAAACAGAAAGACCAAGTTTAGAGTGCATTTGTGTGTCTCACAGAAATATCTAATTCTTTGTACATCTGGTACCTATTCTGCCCCTGAACCACCTACAAAAGAGACTTCATGAAGGTATTCAATGAATTGTTTAAAAAGGAAGTGAGACGGGCTCAAGATTAGGGGTCATGATCATGACCAGTGGAATATATGGCATTTCCCCCCACCACCCATTCAGCTTTAAGTCCAGGACATTCAGCTTGCGATTAAAAAGAGAAACTGGCTTCTCTTACCTGAAGGGTGCTTTAGGAAAATAGACGGTTTTACTCACTCACCATCCAGGAAGTTCCCATTCTCCTGGTACTCTGGGCACAGTTTTTCCAGCTTACAGTGATGTGCTTTGTTCACCATCAGGAAGTTGTGGTTTCTGATACCTCCCAATTCATTTGGGGAGGAATACGGCATCGGATCGTCAAACCATTTTTGGTTGGGGTCAAACACAAGTTTTATTGCCTGCTGAAACCTTTGGTAGCAGCATATTATATTTGTACACTCTAACTTGACAAAGTCAGGAAGTGCCAATGTTAAGAATTCCTACAGTAACAGGAGCTCAACCAAACTTGAACATTCCAAATGGGAATCCAAAATGTAAAACCACTGGTCAATTTATGCTGTGTTGAGAGCTTAACTCCTGCATTTTCTCAGCTGGGTAATTTTAAGTTTCCACTTGCATTACTACAGATTTTCAAATTTTTTAAAAAAGAATAAGGGGTGAGGGGAAGGACTAAAAAGAAAATTAAAAAAAGCCAACAGGAAATAAATCCACCAAGGACTATTGCAATGAAGACCTTAAAAATCAAAGAATATCAAAACTCACAGGGACTTTAGAGATCATTTAATTTAATTTCTTATTTTATAGGTGAGGAAATAGTGACCTGGAGAAGGAAAATGACTTGCCTCAAGTCAAGCAGCTGGTTAGTAACAGAGCTAAGATTTGAATTAAGAATTAACCATCCCATGTGCTGGTGTTTTTAAGAATCCAGCATTTTCTAAGGAGATCTCTCTCTCTCTCCCTAAAGCAGCATTAGAGAAAAGATTATAAAGCAAGAATTTGCAAACTTATCTGATCCCGTATGTCATGGATTTCAGTAAACCTTTCCTTACCCCTATTCAATAGGAAAGAAATTCTAATGTTTACTATGCACATGCCTCACATAATCAGTTAAGCAATCAAGTATTGATCAGGTACTTGGTCTGTATCAGATATGTTTCTAAGTACCGAGGATACAAATAGCATGACTTACCCTCAAGGAAGGTATGTTCTAATAGGAAGACAACATACATAAATCAGGACATACAAGATATATACAGAGAAGATACAGAGATTAATTTCAATGGGATGCTATATTTATTTGCCAAGTATTCCCATATTCCTTGATAACCTTCTTGTAGCCCCAGGGGTTCACATATTCCAGGTTGGGAGCTTCTGGTGTGAAGAAATGAAATCCTCAAAATCTACACACTGGTATAACCATTTGGCATTCAACTTTTTTTTTTTTTAATTACACAACTTCTTTAAAATTGTCCTATGTTCACGTTCCAGAACAGTCTCTACCCATAACTCATAAGTTGTAAAATGGTAACAGGTTGCAAGATGGCAGTTTCCAAAGAAAAAGTAGTTTTTTTTTTTTAAAATAGATTAACTCCCCATTGAGGAATGTAAATGTTCTTTCCAATAGAGAAACACACACGCACATACACACACACACAAGTTTTTGGAAGAGAAATCATCAATTTGTAGATGTATGGCATCAAGGACAATTTCTGAATATGTATAGTTTTTGACTAATAATCACCTAAAAGGGATAAAGATCTAAGCACTAATAACAGATAGGATTTCAGACTACCTAATAGCTAGGAGAGAAGGTTTTCTGCTTAAGTCAGAAGAATGCCCTGCTACCTGAACACTTTGATGGTATTGTACAAAGAAACTCCACTATTTGTTGATAGGTGGCAGGAAATACTGTACCAGTAATGGGTCTACTGATACTGGTAAAAACCAAAATCAAGTCTTTTAAGAGATGAAAAAATGAAAAGAACAACTTGTCTCTCCTTTATTGATCTAAGGATCAATACTGGGAGACTATGAACATTCCTCGGAAGGCAGTGTGTCAGGAAACACCAAGAGAAAGGATGAACCCTTCTACCTTCACCCCACTGCCAAAAGACATCTATCTAGGGGCAGCAGGTCTGGGCACATCTGGGGCATGAGATGGTGTTGGGACCTGACTAAGAGCAACAAGTAGGAGCCAAGGTTCCCCCCTACGCAACAAACACCCTGGGTACAGATCATACTGCCACAGAGGCCAAATGTTGCAATTTCTATAGAGACTGGCTCAGAAACAGCCTTCTGTTGAGAGAGAAGGATGATAAGGTCTAGCCAAGAGGTTGGCTCCGATTTCTGCTGCCAAAACACTGTCTTGCCTGTGGTTCCCTTCATGCTGGTCCATTCCACTTTCCCTTCTTCTTGTCTGGATTTCTCCTCCTCTACCTTTACCTTGCATGTTAGAGAAAACTAAATTTCCAAGGCTCGTGTTGTTTCATTCGGTGTTTCTACCTTGAAGAGAGAGGGGATCAAAGTGCCCAGTGGGCATGTGTAATTTTACCTAGAGTGAATGCAAGGTGACTGGACTTTTTTTTTTTTTTTTTGCGAATGAGATTTCCCAATCTTAAGTAAAAGAAAAGAGTAAGGGAAATGAGAGATAAGTATGAGGAAACTAATCTTCAAAACAAAGAAGCAAAACAAAACAAAATCTAAGCTCTACTTTGGTTCTAAATCATCTCTCCTGCTGTCTTCAGCAGAGAGGCAAGCTGGAAGTTTTTGTCCCCATGTGAGAAAAAGAAAACAGGCATAAACAACGTAATGTAAGCCCTACAAACTTAGACGTGAGTGGCTTTTAAGGCTTATTTTAATTGAGGTAAGTAAGGCACATTTTGATTTGGGGAAAAAGAAAAAAAAAAGATTGCCTAAGTGGTTATCACCATTCAAGATCTGCTTAGTGTGTGAAACTGACCTTCCTTTTTGCTAGTTACTTCATGTCGACTTTTCTATCAGCTGCCAGCTCCAATCTTGGCTTTGCCAGTAATCTTGGGGAACTCACTGGACCTCTCTCAGGCTCAGTTTCCTCATTATGAACAGACGGCATTAGACTAATGTCTCGAGGCCCCCTTCCAGGTTCAACATATGACAATCCATTAGATCATACCAGAAAGCTGGCATTTCTCTTCTAATCTCACAATGTGAGCAAAGGGACAAAAAAAAAAATTAAACGGTTAGGTTCATCTCTGGGAAGTTTTAGTTCAGTTAATTTCTTGAGTTACATATTTGTATTTCATATTTGAAATGTGGATAGAGAAGGAATGGAGTGAGAATTAGTTGTATAAAAACCAAGGGAGGAAAAAAAAAGAACCTCCAATCTTACTCTATGTAAGAAGTTCAAGTTTTGACTCCCGTTTTCTTCCCCTTCCCATCTCATTGGCCTGTTGTCTTGAAAGAAGAGAGCCCTTTGCCCAGCCTCCTAAGATGACACTAATCTGTGGGCTGTGCACCAGGGAAATATCCTATAAAGAAAAAGCGATCTCTTCTTAATGAGAACCTGATCAAAGATAACAATAGATGGGAACAGTTCATCTTGGAGGTTCTGTGAGAAGATTAACACACTAGTACATTGTTGGTGGACCTGTGGATCAGTACAATTATTTTGAAAGGTAATTTGGCATTCCACAAATAAATTGACTAAAATGTCAATATTCTGGGAACCATGTAAATGGAAAGAACAACCACAAAACAATAAAAAGCGAATTTCTAAAATTACAAACAAAAAAAAAAAAACAAGCAACATTGGAAAGAAGAGATATGAGAAGACACCTGCTCCCCCTTCAGAGCTGGGATGTCCACACTGTGGAATTACTGCCTATATGTTTGGACTTTCTCAAAGTATTGATTGTCTTTAGCTGGTGTTTCTTCCTTAAATTTTTTTTGGGGTCACATGAGATGGTTCAGGAGAAGAATACTGGGAGAAATTTTGGCCATATAAAAACAAAAGAGATAAATAATTTTTTAAAAAACAGGATGCCTGATTTTTCCCACAAACTGAAGAAAATAATAATTTGCTGTAAGCAATTATTCTGCTTAAGAATTTTTGCCCCCAATAAAATGGAAAACTAGCATTTGGTTCTAGGAGTATCTTGCTTCATGTCAAAAGGAAAAGTTCATAAATCTAAGAAAGTAGTGCTGGTGCTGGTCAGGAGGTACTCTGAACGCGAAGTCATTATCATTAAGAACATAGACAATGCAGAGAGGCAGGGAGGGTGGCACAGTGGATGGGGCACTGGCCCTCAAGGCAGGAGGATCTGAGTTCAAATCTGAACTAAGACTTAGTGCTATGTGACCCAGGGCAAGTCACTTAACCCCAGGTGCCTCACAAAAAGAAAAAAAAAAAAAAAGAACATAAGTGATGGGACCTCTGACAGGTCTGACAGGTTCTACAGCTATGTCCTGGGGGCTGGTATCAAGTGCTACCCCCAAAAAGTGAACCCAGCAATAGGCAGAGAAGATTGACAAGAAATGAAAAATTAAGCCCTTCATGAAAGTTTATAGCCACAACCACTTCACATCTACCAAACATTCTGGGGATATTGCATTGGACAAAACTCATCAGTAAGAATGTGTCCCATGACCCTGTACTAAAATAAAATGTGGGAATAAAATGAAGGAAGTCAACATCAAGTTAGGGAAAAACTACTTAAAAACAAGTAGTTTTTCCAGAAGCTACAGTTTTAGAACTACTCTGCTGTTTGACAAATAAAATGGCTTTTTTCCCTCAAAAAATGGAAAACTGACCCTAAATTTCTACAATGCCATCTTCAAAGGAAGAGATGTAACCTGTGTTTAGAGCATCACTTCTCTCCAATGATTTTTTCTCTAAGTGCTTTTTAGGGCAATCTCAATGGTTTTCATGAAAGAAAATAGCTTAGTACAAGGGTAAAATGAGACCTCCAAAGCCCATCTACTTCATCTGTTGGGTCTACATCTCTCAGACACAGGGGATGAGGAGCATCTCCTTTTTAAAAGATCTAAGGAGATTTCATAATTTTCATGGTAACTAATAAGCCTCATTACAGTCAAGTTTTCTAAATTTTATCTTTTGGTGGAACACATATCACAATGACCAAGCCTGGCCCCTAAGGAGAGATGAGAAAATGAATCTCCCTCCCCTATTTGCAGAGGTAAGGAACTCGGGGTGCTGAATGCTGCATGTTGTGCAACATGTTAGATCTGTGGAACAGCTTTTCTGCTTTCTCTTCTTTCTTTAAAAAAGAAAGAGTGTTATAAGAGATGGCTTTTCGGATAAGGTGAGGAAAGATAAATATATCTGGAAATGAAGGTGGTGTATGACAAAAGATACCAAGAATATTTTTTAAAAAGCCATCTAACTACTTGGGGTACACCAAAAAGAATTCATGTGTTCAAAAGAGCGGAAGAATTTTAAAAAAAGCTCTGCATTCCATAGCTCATTTGAGAGACTATATTACTAGATTACCTTAAATACAATCAAACATTGCTGTTGCTCTCGTAGTTTCCAGTCCACACTTACCTCAAGTTCTTTGCCCTTAGCACTGTTTCCAAATGGGCTTTATCTTATTCAATGCAACTCACCATTCTATCTCATAAAGACCACTAAACAGTCGACCTAAAATCAATTTAAATGCTACATTTCCTTTTCTGTCCCAATGAAGTGGGGCAGAGGGCTTTTGATATACTGCCACTGGAATTTGGTTTGGGGGTGAGTTGAATATTGACACTCATTATATTATCAGATATGACTATCAGGAAATATGACTAATTGCTAAAAAAAATTATACCATCTAAATGAGAAATGTTCCTTTCAAAGTAGTTACTTTGGAATAATCTAGAACTACATTCATGGGCTAGTAAGTGGATGGAGCCCTCTTATTAGCTGACTTCCACACCTGTGATACAATTTTTTAAATATCCTCAGTGGTAGCCAATCTTCAGCTTTTGAGAGTAGATCTGAACTTTTTTTTAACTGTCCAAGATCATTCAGAGTTTTGGCTGGTGAATAAGGCAAGTGATTAGGCAAGTGATTAAGCTGGGTAAATACTATTTGGGTAAAAATGTAGGTGTGGTAATAAAACAATGAGACTTAGTTTCCTGTGTGGCTCATGTATTAACTCTGAAGGCAATTCCACAGAGGAATTCCGAGCATTGGCAGCACAGTTGAAATCAAGGTCTCACCTACTAAGGTGACTTCTTTGAAGGGGATGCTTCTCAATTGGAAGTAAAAGTTTCCATATGTTTGCTAAATTGATTTTTAAATCCCTTTTCTATCGTGTACATTTTTTTAGGTTAATTCAACATTCAACAAACATATTAGGAATTGAACAGCTGGTTAAGAAAGTGATGTCTGAGAATGAGACTTAGAATTCTTGAATACAGTTTACAGTGTAAGAATGACCTGATTTCTGCATTGGAAACGTTAGGTATAGTAGTGATTGGACATGTTCAGTTATGCAGACATCTATATGAGTGTGCACTTTGTCTAAAGCACAGTAACTAATAAGTTCCTGATTTGCCTTGATAATTTTTATCCTCTGAAAAGTAGCAGAAACAGTGAGAAATTCTATTCTGGATTTGATTGTTAACAAAAAGAAGGAACGAGTGGCTGCAGTGGGAATGATGGGAAACTTTCAGGGAAGTGATTGTTCTATCTAAAAGAGGGAAGTTTGACACGCCCTCTAGATTTTGAGAGATCAGATTTCAAAGTAACCAAAGAAAGGATAGGTGGGATCACATAGCCTGAAATTCTGCAGGGGAACCAGTGCCAGTAAGGAAATTATGAAAGGCACAAAGAAAATCAATTTGATAAAGAAGAAAAGGGGAAGCTGTCTAAAGACACCAGTGTGGATACACCAAAATAAAAGATATGTACTGAAACTGGAAGCTAGGGCAAATAACAAAGGATGAATATTAAAGCATGCCATGGTCTTCTAAGATTCATGGCAGGATTTCTAAAGCTTAGAATTAGCTATGCCTGCAGAGGAGACTAAGAAAGCAAGGGGTTTCCTTCTTACCTACATAGGGAAGAGAAAGGTCAAAGAAAAGAGAGCACCACTGGAGCAATGAATGGCATGACGATAAATGATGGGGAGGAAAATGTAGAGCTGCTCAGCTTAATTTTGCCTATCTTCTGTGTCAAGGAAAATGAGTTTTTAAAACTGGAAAGGTCAGAAAAAATGGCTACAGGGAAAGTGATAACTAAAACAAGTCAAACGATAGTAAGAGAACATGTAACTGGACTTGATGGGCTATTCCTAGCCTAGATCATCAGACCCAGGTGATCCAGACTGAAATCTAGAACGCTGAAGAAACTGGAAGATGTAAAACATGGAGAGTGGAAGACTGCATTTCAGTCTAGGCTATACTCCTGATTTTGGACTTTTTTTTTTTCACTATAGGTGTAGCCTCCCTTCCCCCAAAGCTTTTCAGTTTCCTTCTAATGTAAGCTCCTTGAGGACAGGGATCATCTTTCTTCCTGTTCGTATTTGTATTCCTGGCCCACTGCACAGTATGGCACAAAGTCTTTGTTGCTGCTGTTGAGTTGTTTCAGTCATATCTGACTCCTTGTGACCCCATTTGGGGTCCTCTTGGCAAAGAGTGGTTTGCTATTTCCTTCTCCCACTCATTTTATGGATGAGGAAACTGAGGCAAATAGGGTTAAGTGACTTGCTCAGGGTCACACAGCTTGTGTCTGAGGCCAGATCTGAACTCGGAAAAAATGAGGCTTCTCTAGACTCCAGACCTGGTGCTCCATCCACTGTGCCACCTAGCTGCTCCTGAGGCTTATAAATAAAGGCTTGCTGACTTGAATTGAAAAGCGACTATAGGATCTGGGAAAGGCAAATACTATCCTGATTTTCCAAAAGAGGAAAGGAATGAAGTCTCCAAATTAAAGGTCAGCAAGTTTGAATTCAATTCTTGGAAAAATTCTGGAATTTATCATTAAGTGATGGAGAACAAAAACTGTGATCACAATAACTTAGCATGGTTTCCTCAAAATCAGTTTTGACAAGATTACTAGACTGGGAGACCAGGAGGATGATATAATGAATGAATAAATAAATGAATGAAAAAGCATTTATTATGGTCTTATTGTATGCTATGCTATTAAGCACTTTATATCCTGTTAAGCGCTGGACGTACAAATAGAAAAAAAAGCAAAACAACGAGCTCGCTTTAAATTAAGGGAGACAACCCATAAAAGAAAATTTAGCTCAGGGCAGATACAAAGGTTTAGAAATTTTTAAGAGTGCACTGGAAGGGTAGGTGACAAGGCACAGGGGTTCTTAGATTGTCAGCAGGTCAGATGATAATGTCAAAGGTCTGCAGGGTATATAAGGCAAGGAAAATTATAAAGCCTGGTGGCTGGTCCTTTGTATCTCACTAGGAAGGTTGAGTTAGTGATTCCCACACCATCCAAGCCATGTGAACGGTCAAGCAGCTCCTATGGGTTCTGGCTAGCAGGAGGAAATGAAGAAGAAAACTAAGAGAAAAGGGGGCTATTCCTTTTGGTCTGGTGGTGGTAGGTCTTTCAACTGCATGGTGAAAATGAACATAATGAATTTTGTTGCTTAGAGTTTAGCTGGCCTTGACAGAGATAGATGAGGTAACTGCCTCTCCTTGACTAGAAACCATTTCTGTGGTTGTTGATAACCTATGTTTCTTTTTTATTGGTATCCTTTTAAAAATTTACCTAGATTTTACTGGAGCATTTGCCAAAGTCTCATGTTATTCTTGTGTAAATGATGGAAAGGTGATAGTAGATTTAGGAGGCTTAGGATTTGGTTGAGCTGGCCAGACCAAAAGATGTCATCAAAGGTCTATGATAAAATGTCACAGACATCTATCTGTGCTCAGTTTTATTCTACTTAACATTTGTATGGATGCTGACATGTATGGCATAATTTCTTATAAAATTTGGAGGTGCCAGGAGGCTAGGTGAGATGTTTAATATATTGGATGAAATTAATAAGAAATTTAACATAGATCAATGTAGAGTCTTAACACTTGGGTTTAAAAAAAATCAGCTTCACATACATGAGCTGAGGGAGGGCATGGCTAGATAGCAATTTGTCTGAAACATATCTAGGACTTTTAGCAAACTACAAGCATAACATGAGTCAACAGTGTGACATGGAGGCCAAGAAAAATGCTGATGTGTGTTTGGTTGCATTAAGAGAAGAATACAGTCAAGTCCTGATTAGCATGAACAATGAAATGTTCACATTTTTCAAACCCACACTACTTATTTCCATTGGATCAGAACCAAGTACCATATCTTACATAATTATAACTTTGAAAATTTGGATAAATCTGAATACATGCAACCACTTTACAGGAATCATTATTTACAAGAATCAGTACCTAGCTAGAGTAGCAAGGACAAGGATGGTGGTAGTCATGCTACATTTTGCCTGGTCAGCCTATATCTGGAATACTGTGTTCAGTTGTTACCACATTGTAGGAAGGAAGTTGATAAGCTAAAGTGTGTCCAGAAAACGATAACCAGGATTGAGAAGAGCCTCAGGATAACACTGTATCAGAACTGGGAAGGACCTATGATGACTGGATTTGATGGAAACAAAGATGTTTCGCCTACATGAGAGAAGAGTTGAGGAGGGAGAAACAATCTGATGGCTATTTTCAAATATCTCAAGACCATCATCGGGAAGTGGGATTTGATTTGTTTGGCTTGGCCCCAGAGGCTAGAACTAGGAATAGAAGTTGCAGGGAGGCAAATTTAAACTTGATGTAAAACAAACTATAAACTTATGTTACCCATTGGGAGCTGTCCCAATGTGGAATGAGCTGCCTTGGGAGATTAATGGATCCCCTTCACTACAGAGCTTCAAGCAAGGGTTGGATAACCACTTGGATATTGGGTAGAGAGGCTCAGGTCTAAGCTGGGTTATATGGCCCTCAAGTGTCCCTTTCAATTTGAGATTCTGTGAAATGTTTATTAGGCCCCTTACTAGGTACAGTGTACTGAACTAGGAAAAATTAAAAGAAAAATAAAACTTGATAACCTGTGCCAAATGAACATATTAGCACTTGGAAGGAAGAGCTGTAATAAGTAAGAATTGGTGAATATACAAAACAAAAACAAAATTGTATGGCTCTACATCTTGTTTTTTTACACAACTATGACAATCTGACTACACCAATTTGTAACACTGGCTTTGTTTTTCTTGCTTTCTCAATGAAGGTAGGAAGTAGCGGAGGGAGAAGGCTCATCTTTCTTTGAAAATAGAATTTTTTTAAATTTAGAAAAGCAAAACAAACAAACCCAAACCCCAAAGCAATATAGTATAGCGGATATAGGGCTAGTCTTGGTGTCAGAAAGATCTGTGTTCAATTTCTGCCTCTGACACTTACCAGCCATGTGACAAGTCACTTAATATCCACAAGCCAGAGGCAATTCCCTAAGTCATCTAGATTACAGATAGGTTTCGATCTGCATTGGCAGAGAAAGCTCCCATTCTTGGGGAAAGTATTCTTCCCATATTCCAGGAAATCACAGATCCTTCCTTTCAAATTTAATGTCATTTGCAAATTTAATGGCCATTTAGCTCTTCAAGCGTCAAATTAAAAATGTGGAGTTTCTCCCTTCATAAATAACATGAGTGGCATATATTATGACTACTGAACATAGTTACTAGACAGACATTGGGCTACTATAATTGAGAATTTGGAATATGACTAATAGCCTGATTTATTACTTTATCCTATTTTTTAAAAAGTAAAGAAAAAGGGCTTTAGAGAAAATGAGATATAGGACTAAGTTAAAAGGTAGACTCATATTTTGTAGAGTTATAGACTGTCAGAGGGGGAGGGAACCAAGTCCAGTCCCTCATTTTATAGAATTATCCTTTTCAAAAAGGAAAGAAAATAAAGATGATCAATTACAATTCCAAACCTTTGAAAATACTTCTTAAGGGCTATATATCCCAAGGGAAGAAGGAACTATAGAAATCAGATGTCAGCTGGAGTTACTAATTATTCTGCTATCTACAAAGCCATGTGGTCCTGAACAAGTCTTAACTTTTCTGAACCTCAGTTTCCTCATTTGTAAGATGAAGGGGTTGGACTAGAACATTATTCTGAGCTTGAAATCCATGACTCTAATCTATAAAATCAGGAGTTGAATTAGTTTTCAAACTATTTGCTGTAGAACTCTTGAAGTAAAACCTTTTTAAAGGGTTGGGTCTTTTTAAAGATGCCTCCTAATAATGGTACCAAATACTACAAAGTTTACTTTACATATTCATACTATCATGTATATCATATCCAATACGTATTTCATAATTGACATAAATGATTCCCCAGCTAGCCTCACTCAATAAGCACTTTCTTCATACTTGGGGAAACATCATTGGATGTGCCTGCTTTATTTGTTAAGGTGTTTCACAATTTTCATTTCCTCTTCCCCTTTATAAGTCAGCATTTTGAGATGTTTTATTTTGTTATATTTTGGTTTTTAAAAAATTTAGGTTTTTTTGTTTTTAAATTCTCTGTAGTTTGTTAATAAATGCCTTTGGTAATTTCATGGTGCCATAAGAATTTTTTTAAAGACAAATTAGTTACTAACACACATATTAGCATAATCAGAAATGAATCCTAATTCCCTATTGCTTTCATCATATTTGTGTTATTTAATTTGTAAACTATCAGTGCATTGGTTTATTTTTAATGCTTTTGCCTTCTTGTATCCTTCAATTACTCAAAATGGGCATTTGGTACAAAAACAATGAAAAAATATCTATCTGTATGCACATTTATATATAGATGGGGAGAGGGAGATGTTCCACAGATATAGGTATGGATGAATAAATATTGATTATCTTATATAATAAAATGCTAAAACAATGACAAACAACTGGTTATTCATTATACAGTACTGGATACGATCAATTATTAATTTCAATGAGAAATAAATTAATTTCTAAGTCACAAATGACTGAATGCAATTGTCCATGATGTACCACAGAGCACAGAACAAATGGGCTTCCCATGTTATGCTTGTCTGCTTTTGCAATATTTTCTTTCTTTGTATCCCCCAACACCACCTCCCTTTAGCACAGTGCCTAAACCAACAACTGCTGACTGACGACAGATCCTCTTGGACTACTTCACAGGAGATTATAGTTTCAGTAACCAAGAGCATGACAATCCCTAAAGTCTGTCATCTAAGAATTGGTTGTACCATTTTAGCTCTCTAAAATTATTATCCTTTAAAGTTTGACTACAGAATGTTTACAATCAACAGATTAATTAAATGCTTCTCCCACATCTGATATGTTGACTTTCAGATGTAGGTTCAAATAAATTAGTGATCAGCCAATGGAAGCAGCATATTTAAAGAGTTTTCAATTAATTTTATTGACTGGTCATCTAGGTAAAAGAAGAGAAAAAAATTAAGTATCACATGGGTCTGAATATAGGCTGCCTCAAAAGAGAGGCTTTAATCTTAAAGGAGGTTCTCTTTGAAAGGATATTTATACAAAAGTGTATGTTTGTGCAAAAAATAATACTAATTATAAGTCATACTCAGATTTTATGTAAAACAGAGTTAGGAGACTCCAATCTACATTTAGATTGATGCACCATAAAACCTTCCCAATAGAATGCCTTTTATCAGCCACATACTTGCATGAGCAAAATGCCATCTAAAAATACATTTCTGAATTCCAGATTTTACCTCTACAATCTCTTAAGGACAAGTGTTGGCAAGTCTACCAACCAATATATCCTGACAAAGTGTAAGTCACTGTTAATGACTTCACCTTTAAGAAAAAGAATTTTTGTTTTTGGTAAAAAACAAAACCAAAAAACTATACATAGTTATACTTTTATATTTGAAGGAAAATAAATGAGATTTGACGTGTAGTTTTTAAAAAAGATCCCTTCATAGAAATGTTATAATTAAAGATTCCTTAAAAAAGGAATTGCTAACTGTCCTAACTGCTTTTAGGAATCTTCTTTGTCAAGCTGTGGCTTCCAACAACATATGTCTTCTGTACCAGATCAGTTGTGATAGTGATGCTTCCCAGAGGCGTGGCTTTTAATCCTCAAATTACAATGCAAGTTGAAACTGGCAAGTTTTGTCTATCATCAGGAGTTTAGTAATTAACCAAAGATCCCCAACTAATGGTTTATCAAAATGCTGGTAAAGCAAGTTAACAGAATATATAGTAAATCAGACTGGCATGCTCCCTTGGATAGATGTGACTGACCCCTTGTGCTACATCCGTAAGGGGACTAGTAAGCAGCACGCCATTATTTGCCTTAGAGGTACACTAGCAGAAATCCAAGGCCGACCTTTCAAAAGGGGTAAGCGACAGGCCAACAGCCAGCCAGCCAACCCCCCTCGTAGTTAGTGGCTTCTCTCCCTCGCTTTCTTCCCCTCACAGAGAGTCACAAGCTCTGTAGTCATGCTCACAGCCCCAGGCATCATTGTACAGGAATCCTTGCTTGATCTTTAATAAAAGCTAGTGGTTTTCTCAGGGGTTGGAAGGCAGAACATAACAGCCCGTGAGTAACCTGGAAGTAATGCCTAGTGCTCAGGAAAATTGCCAGTGGTGACAATTTTCCTTTGTTTGTTCCGTGGGAGTGTAAGAAGCAGAGTTATTAGCTGGGGTGACTCTCACCAAGTCGTGGGGAAGGCTGACACACTGAAAGAAAGGTGGATTCTATTTACCAGACAAGCTTGCCAAACCTTAAATGCTCAAATGTGTAGGTGTGCTTAGCTAAAACTCTTGTGAGCAACCTGACCAGGGAAAGAAAAAGGACAACTTGATTATTGCCCAAGATTTGTTTTAAAAAAGTTTATTTCGGGAAAAAGAATGTTTTTGTTTTGTTTTAAAAGCCACCATGCCCTCAAATCATGATGGACTGGTTCCCACACATGCTAATTCTTGTATTTCTCCAGAACTGGTTTCCTGCTTGAACCTCCCCTCTCACTTTCTCTCTTGACAGGACATCACTAATGGATTACAGGCTTCCCACTTGGTCAGGCACAGATTTCAGACACATCTGCTTTCAGAGCTTTCATTACAAAAACACCTGCAAACCTTTAGCTCTGGTGAGCTTTACAGCACATTTTGAGCTTTGAAAACTTTTTTGTCTGCTAGAGAAGAAAGAGAAGGCCATCTGCCCTTGGAGTATCATCGTCCACCTTCTCAGTTTGGAGTTGGTGATGGACACCAGTCCATAGGATGCTCTGCTGTTCCTCCTTAGGCAGTGACCACATGGGTACTTTAATACCATACTTACTCAACTAGAAATTGGCGAATCAATTTTCTAGAGCCGACTGAAGCTGCAGGAAAGATATCTAAGGTAGGAGCTGTGGTCACTTTTTGCTCGATTTTTCCTTCAATAAGTCTTGAAAAGGATTATTAGGCTTTTTTTTAGTTCTTTGGTCATTTTTAGAAAGTTTTTTTTATGGACTTGGAGGAAGTCAGCCTGGGTTTTAATCTTGGCATAGCCACCTTTTAGCTGTGCCATGAACCGAACTTTTGTAAGCCTGTTTCCTCAGAAGGAAAAAAATGGAGATAATATATATCCTACTTACTGGTATTTTATAAGATTTTTATGAGAATCCAATGAGATCAATCAGTGAATGGACAAGCATTTATTTACTAAGTATACACTATGTGCCAGGAGTTAAGACTTCGGGATACAGTGATAAATAAAAGTGTCCCTGCCATCAAAGAGTTCACATTCTACAGTGGGAGACAACATGTACACCTCTAACTCTATACCTATGGGTACATATATGCACAGTAAAGAACCCAATAATCTGTAAAGTTCTATATAAAATGTGAGCTTCTGCTGTTATCATTAGCTCCACAAAGACCCCCAACAAAAAAAAATGGAAAGTTTGTTATAATAAGATCATAAAACACTTTGTTGACATGTTGAAATTCCTACATGTGCTCAAGGCATGCAAATAGTGCTGGGTTGGGTAAAATCCCCAGATATTCAATTCAATTTAACAAATAATTATTAAATGCTTACTGTATTTTGTGTACTATGCTTGTAGGCTCTATTGCTACAAAAATATTTAAAAATTATTTGTCCTCAAGAAGCTCACAATTGACTGTGTATATATTAATATGACAAACACACAATTAAGTTTAATATGAAGAATTTGTAACAATACAAAACAGTGTGATGGGCAGAAGAAATCAGAATGAACTTCAGCTTTGAGAAAAATGTGAGAAGTGAGAGAATGCTTTTCAGCAGGGTCTAAAACAAATACAGAGGAGCTTTAAGTATCAATAGTATCAGATGAATTGACCTTTGAAAGATACTGACAGGTAAAGATAAGGAACAGGGACATTACTGACACTGGTGGAGAGAGAGGGGAGGGGAGGGAGGATGGCAGGTAGAATTTGAGAAACAATTTCCTATCCCATTTGGCTGGATTCAAACCAGTTTCAACAGACTTCTTTAGTTTCTGTATTTCAAGATTTTTTCATTTCCACTTTTTCCCATGAATCCAAAGAATTTAGAATCTCATTTTAAAAGCTCTGAATAATTAAAAAATTAAATTGTACATCTTTAGCACTGCCAGAAAAAGTTGTGACAGATGCATGTTTTCAGAATGGCAGAGAGAGAGCATTGAGCTGGTCATCAAGAGGCCTGAGTTCTAGACTCTGATCTTGTATGAACAAGCTCTATGACTTTGGGTAATTTATTTAATCTTTCTGGCCCTTACCTGCCTCATTTATAACAGGAAGGAATGGTCTTTTTGGTACAGAAGTGGAGGACTACAGTGCAGAATGTTATGTTCCTTTGTCAGTCAAGGTCCCTCTGTCAACTGACTTTGCTTAACTGTTTTTGTTTGTTTTTTTATAAGGGACAGTTCTTTTGACAGATACCTGGAAATGATTATTAGAAAAAGACACTAATAAAAACTCTAAATATAAACAAATAAAGTTGCAGCATAAAGGGTACATAAAAGCGGGGAAGGCTTTGCTGAGATTTTATATGAGGATCTCCTGCTCATAAAAATGACATTAAAAATAAAATGGAACATTATGATTTTATATGTCTCTTCCCAGGAAAGCTTAATTCCCAAATTTGATCCCAGTTCATCTAAATCTTTATCTTAAACATCTCTAGCAATTTCTATTTCCCAAGTATTTTATAATCATTTAAATCGTGGGATTTCTTACTACTACTGTATTTAAAAAAAATCTTAATTAGTATTACTCACCTCATTTTATACATCAAGAAATTAAAGGCATAGTTTATTTTTTTTCTTCAGACTAATTCTTAAACTGGAGTTAAAATCAATTCATTCCACATTTACCCTCACTTATCTATGATGTAGTAGAATATGCCTAGATGCCTTTTTTTCTAAATGCTATTTTTTACCTGGATTTTGATATTATTAACAATTATATCATTTGTTTTGGATCAGAGAATGTGAGATCTGAAAGGGAGTTTATGAATATTCTGACCCAAGTCACTCAGGACCTTTACAGAACACTTTAAGGTTTACAAAGCAATCTACGCATATCTTCTCATTGGATCCTCTAACAAAGCTTTTAGTCTAAAGCATAAGGTTTATAAGCCCTGCCTTGTAGAGGAGGAAACTGAGGCTCTAAGGCTTTAAGAGACCTAGGTGTCAGAGGTGGAATTCAAATCCAGACCTCACCTTCTTACTACACCACACTCCTTCCCAATTTACTGAAAGTCACATTGCTATTACCAGGGACATCAATTAATGTGGGGAAGCAAAGGTGGGTTACTAATGAGTGACAGTGCTATTTAGTGCCACTTTCAATAGCAGGTTGGAGCTGTAAGTGTATCTGTAAGAGAAAAAGAGCCCCCTCCACCCCATCCAATCCAATAAAATTTATGAAGGTGCCTAATACAGCACTGGGAATACAACTGATAGAAAGATAGTCCTTGCTCTCAAGGAGTTTACAATCTAATGGAAGGAAATAACATACAAAAGGAGGCAGGAAAAGCAGGGGATGGACACTAGGAAGGACCCAGCACCAGGGCATCTTTTTCTACGGAGTTAAAAGCCGGCAAGACGACAGATGCAAAATGGAGCCAGCTAAGGGGCAGCTAAGTGGCACAGCAGACAGAACACCAGTCTGGGAATCAGGAGGACCTAAATTCAGATCTGGCCTCTGACATTACCTGTGTGATCCCAGGAAAGTCACTTAATCCCAATGGCCTCCAAAGAAGGGGCAGGGGAGAGTCAGCTATATAAGTCTAGTTTCTGCCCTCTATAAAGGAAGTCACTGGGAGGAGTTCAGTCCTCTACCTTCCATCCTTCCAGTAAGAGGGCAGGGGGCTGCAGGTGATGTCCGTCAAAGCTTGAATTAAGCAGCATGGTGATGAGATCTGAAATGATGAGTTTACCCTGGGAGGGGCATCTAGTTCCTGGAGTTGAAACCAGGCAGAGCAACAGATACAGAGTGGAGATGACTTCAGAATGTTTTGAAAAGTTGTTTTATATTTAGGGTTTTCTTTCCTTTCACATTTTAGGATTGGAGATTAAACAAGGAAAAGAAGACCAGACAACTATGGCAGTACCAATTTGATGCTTCCACAGGGTAGGAGGAGCATTCAGGGTACTCAGAGTCATTATGCTACACTCCAGGAAAGTAGGAGGGAGAAAGAGTTAAGGAGACAGAGGTATGGGAGGTACCCAGAGTTGAGTGATTATAGGTGGAAGAGTGAATTTTGTCTTATAAAAAACTGTAGACAGCTCCTCTAAATTATCCCTCTATTGTGACCATAAGCATCTTTTATTGAAGAGGAATTTGTTTTTGCTTTGAAATTGTCCATCCAACAAACTAAAAGCCTTGGTGAAGGAAAAGAATTATGCAACGAAAGATTTTCATAAAGTTCTCTATTTTGAAGGGGGCTGCATAACAATTAAGTGATGATTAGTGACATTCTCATACTGCTTTCTACAATAGCTTTGGAAGTCACACAGAAAGGAAACACACTGGATTTGGTTTTGAATAGTGGACACCCTCTACCATCATCACCACCACTTTGTCCCACTCCTTCAGAACCACAGATTCTAATAGCTGCAAGGGGCCTGGAAGGCCATCTTGTCTGCCTAAAAGCAGAACAGTAAACCTTCTACTACAACTACAACCATCCCCTCTACACAATGACCAACAAGAAAGGTTATCAGCCTTACTAGAAACCCTCCAGTGAGGGAAAGTCCATTGTGGAAGTCCATTCCATTTTTTCCTATTCCTAATTCTTAGAAAGTTTTGCTTTCTTACATTAAAATGAAAACCTTCCTCTCTTTAACTTTCACCTACTATTTCTTCCTGACAATTCTGGCCTCTGGCTTGGTCAAAACTTTCTTCCATGTGACAGCCCTTTAACGTCCCATTTCCTTTGACTGATGCTGATATGGTACATCCTCAAGGCATTTTGATATTATAGCTGTCCTCTCCTGGGGATTTTCCTGATTTTAACATCTTTTCTTAACATGTTTAGTCTCAAGGTGAATTCAAGAAGTGATGTGACTGGTGAGAGGTATGGGGACCTCTTGTCTCCCTTATTCTGGATATTACACTTTTCTTAATTTGGATTCAAATAATATTATGGCTGCCACATCTTACTCTATGGTGCCTGAAGGATTGGTCCCCTAGATCTCTTTCTAATGAACTGCTATCTAGCTGTACCTTCCCTGTTTTGTACTACTGAAGTTGATTTTTAAAATCCAAAGGTTGGAATTCCTATTTATTTCTTTCATGTTTCATTTAACTAAGATTAAGTCTAAAATTGAAACATTTTTAAAGCCTATCATGTAACATATTAGCTACCCTTCTCAGCTTTATGTCATTTGAAAAACTGGTAATGCTGTCCTCATTTACGTCATTGATAAAAATGTAAAAAAAAAATCAAAACAACAAACCCACAGAGTCAAGCACAGATCCCGAGGATTAAAAATCTCCTCTGTGATCCTCTAATGACTAGTTTTGGGGCTTGGCAATCAGCTAATTCCAAATCCCCTATCAAGTAAGGCCCACATTTCTCTAGTCCTAATCACACTTAACTTTTCTGGGCCCCTATTTCCTTATCTTAAAATGTTTCACATAGAGAACAATTAAAATTAAATTATGTGTAATTATGATGAAATATGGTTCCTGAGAGATGGGAAAAATTCATCTCCCTCCCTTGCTTAGGTGAAACATTGCATGTACTATTTGTCAGATGCATTGAAATGTTGTTCAGTTTTGCTGAGCTCCCTTCTTGTCCCCTTCTTTCTTGGAGAGGCTTGCTGAGTAGAGTAAAGGAGAGGGGAGGGATGCAGCTGTAAACAGTGATGAAAAAAGAGATGATGCTAATAAAAAATTTAACTATTTCACAGAATTTCAGAGTTGGAAAAGACTTAAGAGACGTTCTAATCCAATCCATACCTGAACAAGCATCCCCTTTGCCTCATATCTGACAAACCCAGCGTTTGCTTAAAAACTTCCAATGAGGAAGAATCCGCCTGCCAAGACCACTGATTTCTCTGCAGTATGGTATAGAAAAAAAAACCTGTTAAATTTCGAATCAGAAGACAGAATTTCAAGTTCCAATTTCACCACTTTCTAGCTATGTGATGACCAAGCAAGTCACTTAATCTGCTGAAACCTTAATTTCCTTATCTATAAAATAAGGATAATATTTCACTAGCCTATCCATAGGGCTGATATAAAGAGTAAATCAAACAGCATCCACTAAATACTTTGTAACTGATAAGTGCTATAATAATATATACGATTCTTATTATAACCAGACCTTCTGGGACTGTTTAGGCCACAAGACTTTTTTGCCTATCAACTTTCTCTTATTTAAGAGGAATGCAATATCAAGGGTAAATATCAATGAATACTTTGATCTACTCTCCCTACTTTCTACTGGTGTCTATTATAGCTGGAGGATCTCTACTACTCTGCTACCTCATAATTCCAATGTCTTACCATCTGCTCTCCTCCTTTAGGACCAATAATCACTTAGTACACAAATGGGCTATTCTGAGAAATTATGCTACTGCTTGCCTTCCAGGAGGTTAATGTTACCTGAAACACCAAAACTATTCTCCTGATGCTGACTTAACCAAAACAGAGGAGGTTCCCTTGAAGCCAAGGTCGCAAATCAGCTGTAACACATTTTTCCTGGTATATGGGTAAGCCTTGTTCGACACTCCTAGTTTAAGAAAAAAAATTCCCCCCTCTAACTTTCTATCAGAGAGTACAGACAGCATTTTTTTTGAGTTCATGAAATATTTTCACAAAAGTGGAAAATGCATTTGTAGATAACTTGTTCTTGCTATGTGATGATCTCCTAATCCACAAGTTTCATCATATCCCTTCTCTAGCTCAAAAGTCTTTATTAAATTCTTATTGCCTCTGGGATATAATAATACAGCCTCCCTCACTTGTCACATAAAGCGTTCCCAGTCTTCCAACCTTATCTAACACCATTCTCCCCTTTACTCTCCATATCCTTCCACAAAAGGGTGACTAGCTTTTTCATGATCTCATTCTATAATGCATCTGTGCATTCTTTGAAGGCAGGCCCCTAAGTTTAAATGATACCCTTCCCTCATCCCTTGCACCAAGCTCCAATAGGGGATACTCTTCTTTTCTCGATACTTTTCCTGATCCTTTTATCTACAAGGTATCACTTTCCCCTCAAACTTCCTCAAGAGCTTCCCTTGGTTCCTATCCCATTCTGTCTTAACCTATTCGTGTGCATGATGTATTGCTTTTTAGATCATAAGCTCAATGAGGACAAGAACTACGTTCTTTCATATTTACATGTCCAGTGCGCCTTGAACATTTTGGTGTTTGCTGATAATTACTTTGTGACAGAGTGTAGATCTTTCCCCAAGAGAACAAAAACTATTTTCAAGAAACACACATGTAAAATTTATATCCCCTTTGACCAGATCATAGGAGGCACCATGGCTAAGTGGAAAGAACAGTAAATTTAGATTCAAACGGCCTGGGTTCAAATCCCATCTCTTTGTCACTACCTGTGTGATCTTGTGCAAATCATTCAAATGCCTTATGCCTCAGCTTCTTCATCTGTATAAATGAGAGAGTTGCTTTTTGGCTTGGGATAGCTGGCTTCTAAGATTCTTTCCAGCTTAAAATTTGAAGATCAATGACTTTATTTTAAGTGTGAACATGGTGATTTCCTTAGGTTTTGCTGAAGACATGAAATGGCCCAGACTACAGTTAGATCCTGATTAATGTAAAATAAGAAATCCCATGATGTGGTTACGTGAATTTGTATTTGCATTATTCAAAGTTGTAATTTTTTAAAAGATGATAATTTGTTTAGTCAAATAATGGGACCATTTATTATTCATCCTAATCAAGACCTAGCTGCCTTTCTGTTCCTCTGTTTGCAAGTGACTTTCCCAAGGTCACACAGGTAGTAAGCATTAGAGCCCAGCTATAAATCTAGGTTCTATAACTCCCAAGGCACAGATCTTTATGGTATACAATGCTGCTGTGGGCTTGGAAAACATAAACAAGTTTGTTAGGACTGTGTATAATGTAAGTCGATCAGCCTTCAGTCATTGTGAAGGGCTATCTTATGAGTAATGCACATGAACCTGCATGAATTTGCTTTTATTCGTTAACTCAGATTTTGTCTATGTATTTTCTGCCAGTCAATAAACATTTATTAAGAGATTACTATGTGCCAGGCATTGTGCTAAGCGCTGGGGACTTATAGAGGCAAAAGACAGCCCCTCTGCCCTCAAGGAGCTCCTAATCTAATGGCAGAGTCAAAAAAAGCAAACAAATATGTACTAACAAACTCTATACAGGATGAAAAGGAAATGATTAAAAGAGGAAAAGCAGTAGAATTAAGAGGTGTTGGGGAAGGGTTCCTGCAAAAGGTAGGATTTTATTTGAGACTTAAAGGAAATCAGGGAAGTCAGTAGGCAGAATTGAGGAGGGAGAACATTCCATGCATGGGGGACACCAAGAGAAAATGGAGGTCTTGTTGGAGGCCAATGTCACTGGATCAAGAGTACTTGATCAGGAGTAAGTACAATTGGAAAGATAGGGGGGTCCAGGTTATGAACAACAAACTGAATTTTGTATTTGATTTTGGAAGCTATAAGAAGCCAATGAAGTTTTCTGCATGATGGTGAGAGGAGTTTGGGCAGTAATCCACAGTTGGACCTGTGCTTTAGGAAAATCACTTTGGTGGCAAAATGGAGGATGTATTGGAATGGGGAAAGTCTTGAGGCAAGCAGCCAGGCATGAGGGGAGGAGGGCCTCCACCACAGCGGTGGCAGCATCAGTAGAGAAAAGGGATGTAGTCAAGAGATAACAACCTGGTTCCCTACTGTTTTCTCAAACCTAGGTGAGATTGCTGGGAAAGTTCCATTCCAGTTAAAAGATATACACAGACCAGAGACAGAAGAGCCTTACTCTAAAGAGTTTATCTGACCAACTCCCTCATTTTATAGATAAGACTAGATACAGAAATGAAGTAACTTGTCTGAAGGTCTCACACATAGAGTGGGGATTGAGACCAGAGAAATAAGTCCAAACAGAAAAAAGAAAATTTCTACATATGGGCTGCTTTATAAATACCGACTATGAAGTTACATCCTTACCTCCTTGAGGAATAAGGGAATGGAGTTTAGCCATCATGGGCAATCCATGGGTGAAACAATGGTTGGAACACAAGACATAATGTAGAAGAGTAAACAGGACACTGTGCCAAAGGCCAAGGTCAGGAGGAGTTCAACAAGAGAACAAGTATGGAAGCAGAGCCAGGCAGAGATATGGAAAAGGGGGGACCAAAGGGAGGCCTTGGGGAAGTGGTGAAGGGATTTGGATGGAGTAAGGATAAAACATAGGGATAATCATAAGGTGTTGGTGAATGACTGTAGGCCTTAAAGGTATTGTCCATTTATAATAGCAGTGTTAGCCATAAATTCTTCTCCCTCAACTGTGACTGTACTACCGTAAGCCTGGAGACATAGGGAAATGCCATGTTGGAGTCAGAAGACAGAAGTTTGTATTCCAGTCCCATCACTTATTTCACTTAACCATCCTAGGCCTCAGTTTCCCCATCTAAAAAAGAAAGGAAATGAACTTGGAAAACCTGTTCCCTTCCATTCCTCCATCTATGATACTATGAAACACTAGGTCTTCATCAGAAATGTGATTAAGGGAAATTAACGGGTTTTGTGATTCTGTAGAAAAAAAAGTTTTAATTGATATTCTGTTTCTGTATCACCTTTCTGGGGTTCTTACTGAAATATCCTCTTCTTTGGAAAAAAAAAAGGAGTAAAAAATATCCTGTTCAAGTACTACTTGTACCCTAATACTTTAGAACTCATTAGTAAAATATTCTTGGAAAAGCAACAAGGCTTTGTGATGAGACCAGACCACTTTATCAGGTCTGGAGAGCAAGATTCTGATCCTTAATCAGTGAATCCACCTACTGTTTTACTCAGGAAAAGCAAAAACCTCATAGCATGCGATTTTTAGCTTCCAAATATTTTACCTCAATTTTTCCTCCCAGGGATACCAGGAAGGTTAAATATTACTTTCCATCTCTGGGTTTCAGATTTGTCATTATTAAAATGATGAGGTTGGACCAATTCTTGAGGTGGGATAGGGGAAAAAAAGCACTTAGTAAATGCCTGCCATGTGTCAGCCTCTGTGGCATAATGAATAGGATCTCAGGTGATCCTCACAACAAAACTTTGAGATAGGTGATCCCCAATTTAGAGTTGAAGAAACTGAGGCACACAGGGGTTCTCAAACTGGATTTGAACTCAGGTTTTCCCAACTTCAGACCCAATGCTATTATCCCTAGTGCCACTGAGGTGCCTGAAGAGGTCTTGAAGCTCCCTCCTTTGATTCTATAGTTTTCAAAACATCTTGCAGTCTTTGGTGGTCAAAAAGTGAGCTCATGTATGTACAAACACTGCTTGAACAGGGAAATATAAGGTCTCTTCAGGTTAATAGAAGGCATTATTTGCTAGAAATTTTTTTCTCACACCTGCCAGAATATTCCCATAGTTCTGAAAGATAAGGTTGAAGTCCTGTGACATTCTACATTCCAGGAGTGGGGAACCTATGGTTTCGAGATCATTTGTGGCCCTCTGGGTCCTCAAGTGTGGTCCTTTGATATAATCCAAACTTTGTGTACTGTGGTTTGGATTTAGTCAAAGGGCTGCACTTCAGGACCTAGTGGGCCACACGTGTCCTTGAGGCTGCAGGTTCCCCATCCTTGCTCTCTACCCTTTTAAGCCTTCAAAAGTAAACATATTATTTTCATTTACCCCTTGCTAAATGAATGAATGGACACATGAGATCAGAAAAAGGTGCCTGCCAGACAGGGGTGAGTCAGTCAAGGCACTGGCTGCCTTCCTACTCCTCCCAGGGGTCTCTTTGTCTCTCACCATTACCAATGCCTCTGGAGAGAAAGTGGAGTGGTTCTGTGGCTGGCTACTTATTGGGCATCCATAATGTAACAGAAGAAGATGGTGGGCTAGTTAACTAAAGAGAGGAAATATGGCATAATGGGGGGGAAAGCCTGTATTCAGAGTGTTACGGTCCAATCGTTAGGCTCTTAGGGCAAGTCACCTCACATCTCTGGGAATGAGTCCTTCATCTGCAAAATGAAGTGGCTAATAAATTCTAAGGAACTTTCCAAGTCAAATATTCTACGGTCCTTGGAACACAGCTTGACCTTTGCCCTTCCATTTATCTGCTGGGCATCCAATCTAACCTCTTCTTTGAGTTCCCCTTTGCTTTTGGAGAGGAAAAAAAAAGAAGATAAGAGGCTATCATAGTTAAATGGCAAGTAATAGTCACTTCATTTTAATGACATAGCAGATTTGAAAAATAATGACCCTGTGATCTTCATTTCATTTCAGACAGATTTGTGTTTTGTCCATAATCTGTGAGAATCTCTTAATCTACTACTTCCTACCCTCTCCCACCTCTCACCACTACTTGCTGCAGAGGTCAGCCAACTGTTTGGCATTTGTGGCTGATTCCTCTCAGTATCTTAGAATTATGGGAGGAGGCCTCTGGGGCTTGTTACCATCCACTTGGGGTTTGGCCACTTTCTCTCCCACTCTTTTCCTTTTCCAATCTAAATAGCTGTCTTTGGGAACATTCTAGGGGTGTTTTCTAAATCAATCATATAAAGGTTATAAAGGCTCCTAATTTTCCCAGAAGATGAGTGCTACTCAAATTTTAAAAAGCAATCCTAGCCATCTGTCTTTTTTTTTTATCGTATTTAAGGCTTTATCTTTTGCTGAAAAATTCTTCTCTGTGGGTAGACTGAAAAAAATCACACCAGTAAGGAGACTTCAGAAACACATATACCTTCATCCATGGGGAAATAAGTGGCATTACTGTTTTGTAATGCTTTGACTAGTCATGATTTATAAAGGCTTTTGCTTTTCATTGAAAACCAAATACTGGAACATTCCACTTCTCCAAGTTAAAGACCGTAAGTCAGCTGTCTTCTACCCCCTCCCCACCCTGCAGTTAGTCAAAATGTCTCACAACTGTCTCTTCACCTCCAGCTCCAGTCATTCCCAAATTCAGGCTTTCATGACCTCATGTTTGGATGATTTTCTGCCTGGCTTGGTCAAGTTGCTACACCTTTATGACTTCCAGTTTCTTCATCTATAAAAAGAAGGCATTGGGCTATCTGGCCTTAAACTGTCTAACTTTGTTTTCTTTTTACTACCCAACAGTCAACCTCAATTCTAGCCACACTATTGTCCTCTCTCTCATACAAACACGCCAGGATCACATCTACCCACTGTCTTCACTCATGCCCCCCTACCTTGGATTACCTTCTTATTTCTCATGTTCAGATCCAAATCCCACTCATTTTCTAATGTCCATCAACCTCCAAATCAGAAGTCTTGAATGGCTCCTTATTATTGCCTCAGGGATAAAATAGTAATTCCTAAGGCAGGCACTGAAAGTCTTCCAGAAACTGGCTTCCTCCTAATTATCTTTCCAATACTGTTCCATATTGCTCCCCTTCTCATATTCCATGTCAAACTGACCTATTAGCTAATTCGCCAAAAGAGATGGTATATCTCTCATTTCTGTGTCTGTGCACAAATTGCACTCCATGTTTCTAATATCTTCCCCTTCTCATTTTTACCTCGTAGCTTCCTCCCGAGTATAGCTCAAATGACGCCAAGACCTTTCCTAATCCCAAATTACTAGTACTCTCTCCCTCTTGAAATTATTTTGTACTTAATTTATGCATGTATTATGCTTGTTTCTTTTATATAGCCTTGTGACCATAGACAACTCATTTAAACTCAGTCTCAGTTTCCTCATCTGTAAAATGGGAATAATGACAAGACCCACTTCCCTGGATTGTTGCAAGAAAAGGTCAAGCAAGATGACAGCATGTGTAAAGTGCTTTGCCAATTTTAGAGCTCTATCAAAGGTATCCTCAAAGTGTCAGCACAATTTTCTGGAACACCCTTTATAGTGTTCTGTATAGTACATAACATACATAAAGTTTGCAAAAAAAAAAATACTTTAAATATACTATCTCATTTGAGCTTTCCTTACAACAATTCTATGAGGCATATGCTATTGCTCCTTAAGCTATTAGATTTTAAAACTGGGCTTAGACTTTTGGGACACCCTGTTTAAATGTTATTATTATTTTAAAAAACCCTTTGAGGTCAATAGCTATGCCTCTCACACTTTTTGACACATTCCCCTGATCCTCTCAGAAGGTAATTCTCTGCCCCTTAATTTTTCGTGTACTATATTTATTTGTGAGTATGTTGATTCTAGCATTCCATCTACTAGAATAGGAGATCATCAAAAGCAAGAATTGGTTGGAGGTGGGGGATGGGAGAGGGGACATTGGTATCCCCAAAAAATGGCACTTAAATGTTTGTTGAATATTTTCCTTACTTCTAATAGCACCTAGCACTATGTTTCATGTGACTGGAGGCAGAAAGCAGAAGAATTAAGATTTTCTGTCTGGAGAAATGGAATGTTCGCGTTTGGTTTTCAGTGAAAAGCAAAAGTCTAAATAGATCATGTCTAGTTATAACATTAAAAAGCAATAATGGCACTTATTTTCCCCATGGATAATGGCAGACACTTTAGTTGCTGAAAGTGGCACATAAAGAACATTTGTGTGAGGAAATACTAATAAAGTAAGCTTGTAAAGAAAAAGAAGACATCAGATACAAATATTTAAGGAGGGAGCCCACTTCTCCATGAGGTGAAAGGTCCACAGGTGCTAAACATTGCACGTATTTTAAGACTCTTCTATGTACTGATCAGTTGTACTGTTAATTTTCCCCCATTTAAAAAATATTATTTATTATATGGGAAGGCTGGGGGGAAGGAAGGGAGAGATATTGGGTATAACTATTAGGATATAACAAACAAGACATCAATAAAAACTTATTTTAAAAGAAGTGTTTGAAGAGTATTTGAGAAATAATAGTCTCAACGATAAAAAATCCTCGATTAAAAGTGGAGATGGCTGAAAGGCTCTGTTGTGCCTCAGTTCATCTGTGAATGACTATTTTCAGAGTTTTGAAGGTTATAACTGAGAAAATAAAAATTAAGTAGCTGTGGGACAATTATTTAAGTTGAAGGTTACACCTGAAAGAAAGGGGGAATTTTTGAATCTCACAATATACAGATAAGTTACTAAATACAAGGAGACCCTGATTTGAGACAATGGTGGACATGGAAGATAGAATTCAGTCAACTAGCATGTATTAAACACCTATTATGTGCCAGAAATTGTGCTAAGGGCTATGAAGGAGAAGGTGTTAAATGATGACAGAGAGAAGATACGATGCAGAAGCTGACAGGAGCTGAGTCCCTCTTTATAGGTGGCAGGCCTTATAGATGAAGTAGGGAACTGTTTGATTGGAACAGAGGACTGTTGTTGTTGGAAGCTGACTGGAGGAAAACAGCCGCTTCTGCTATACGATGACCTCTCTGGTCTTACTGTTCTTTCATGCCATCTACAGTCTGAGAGGGAAAATCTCTCAGGGCTGCCTATTTCGATGGCTTGGGAAGGGTAAACCCCCTCCTAGCCCATAGAGAACAGAGCTGATTAGCTTAGTAGAGATGTAGGTTTTCCTAGTGGGAGAGCTATGATCACAAGATGTAAGTGAGATCAAATGAGATAACTGTAAAGCACTTGGCACAGTTCCTGGCACATAATAAGTGCTATATAAATGTTAGCTAGCTGTTACTCTCATCATTATTAGGACAACAGCTAGCAGTGGTTTTGCCCCAAAGGTGACACTTGGTACAAACTGTTCCCTAAAGAGATTAAAGACATCAGAGCCTGTAAGTCCAGAACCCAGAGTGCCTGAGTTTCCATACTTAAGTGTCTCCCTAATGGGTTTCCATCCCACTTCCCTCCATCCTACCCACCTTCCCCAGTCCCAGTAGAAGAACAGTGGGAGATTGTTTCCCATGCTTATGGGACTGTCTTATTTTGATTAGTCCTGATTTTGCCTTCAGTTGAGCAAATGTTATGATCATTTGCCTTTTTGGGGGGTAAATATTTTGTGTTTAAGAATCAGCGATGAGTCCATTTACACTATTGTCTCATATTGTACAAAAGGGAAGCAAACCAGTGGGAGCTCAGGAGTTATGATAGTGAACAGCAGGTGCACATCCCCTGTACCTGAGAGTCTGAGATATATCAGTGTGACTGTGGCCACATCTACCTTCTTCTCCTACTTTGAGAGCAACTCTCTTTAGAACTGCTAGTGTGAGGAAAGGATGGAGGTGAGACAGAGATAAAAGGGAGGAGGGTGAAGGTGCCATATATGTGTAAACGTACATACATATATGCGCACACAATAGGTTCTCAATAAATACCTGTTGATATGCTCATGGCTACAACTTTCCATAACTATCTAGAAAGGAACCCAGAATTAATAGGAAAATATTTCTTCAGGCCTCCAGTGTAAACAACAAAAATAGTTAAACAGAGCCAAAGATGCAGAAGATTCCAGAAAATATATTCAACTATTTAACAATACAGTAAATAGATTTAACAATTTAACAATGGGGAACAGAACCCTTTGGCAGGCATCATGTTATACAACTGAAGCCCCACCAGCCCCAAAGCTGAGAAATATGGGCGAAGACAAGAAAAAATAAGGCTCCAGTGAGCAGAGGAGACAGACAAATGCTGGACGAAAGGAATCGGATCTTAAAAAAATCAGTGCAAGCTTTGGGGACAAAAGGTTCACACCCAGTCTTCATCATCCCTGAGCGAGGCTTTCTTTAACATCAGGCAGCTACTTAGGATGGGCAGCTACTTCTGAGAGGCCCCTTTGCTCGGAAACCTCCCTGCTGTAATGTGTAGTAAAGAATATGAGATTCTAGTCACCTTGGAATTAATGAATTGCATCTTTAGGGGCTATTAAAATTAAAACACTCCAGAATGGGAAATACTTAGTATAATTCACTTAGCAAATGTACTGTACCACCCAATGGTGTCAAACCAGGAGGATGAAGCCTCCTCCTCACATCCACATAGAGGGACAAATGACCATTATTAAATCCCAGACATCTGTTCACATGGAATAGAGGTTTTTAACCTGGGGTGTGGGAAATTTTAAAAAAGTTTATAACTGTATTTTAATATAATTAGTTTCCTTTATAGTCTTGTCTATTTTATGTATTAAAAACCATTATTCTGAGAAGAGGTGTATGATCTTTACCAGACTGCCCAGTGGGTTTATGACACAAAAAAAAGATTAAGAAGCCCTGAGGTAGAATCTACTTAATCAAGGCCGTCTAAAATCTGGCTAACCTTCCTTTCTAGTCTGACTGCTGTGATTCCAACTAAAGTGGGCTACTCAACGTTCAAAATGTCCTCTCAGGCTGTCCTCATCCAACTTGGCTCCATCCGTAGAAAACACTGCCCATCCTACTAGACCTAGGTTAAGGGCTGCCCCTTCCCAAGAAATTGTCTGGCATCAGCATCCTCTGAATTCCAATTACCCTTCTTTGTACTTCTTCAACAAAAGGACACTTCTCACAGCCTGCTATCTAGCTGCCTAATCTCCCTTGTCACACTATAAGTTCTGGATCTCTGGGACCAGTTACTTCTCACTTTTTTATCCTTTCCAAAGTCTGGTACAGTTCTTGGCACAGAGTAGGCAGTCAATAAACATGGACAGCAAGGCAGAAAGGCCAGCTTCATCTTATTTGCTATAGGATATTCAACACACACAGAATGTTAGTGCTCATAGGTCATCTTGCCCAACTGTCTCATTTTACAAATAAGGAAACTGAGGCAAAAGGTGAAATTAATTTTTAGGTCATAAAGTGAGTTAATGCCAGAGCAAGGGCTAGGATCCAGAGCTCCCTATTCCCAGTGCAATGTTCTTCCCAATACACATTTCTGTACAGAGGTTGGTGGGTGGAAGAAAAAAAAGCCCTGCAAACAGATTCTGTGAAAGTGCTACCACTTACCATCACTTAAAGCTAATTAGCAGCTGCAGTACACCACTCCACCCTTAGCAGTTACATATGCTGCTGGTTTTACTTAGCAATTAAACCAGATTACATCACAGTGCGACCAGCCAGTCATAATTAGGCAGACCAGCCCTTGCACAGTGAATGTGAGTAAACATAAGGTAGCAGAGGGGGTTTTTATCATGAACTCACTGGATTATATCAGGATTAAATAAGCACAAATCTGAAGGAGCAGACATCTCTCAGAGTGCTATGCTATGTAATAGCCTCTCACTAGTTATATGTATCCAGCCTTTAAAATTACAAACTGGCCTGTTACCAGCTGCTGTTTGTCTCTTGGGGCAGCTAGTGACCCAATGGATAATAGAGTGCTGGGCTGGAGTCAGGAAGATTCATCTTCCTGGGCTCCAAGACTGTGTCACCCTGGGCAAGTCACTTCTCCTGTTTGCCTCAGTTTCCTCATCTGTAAAATGATCTGGAGGACACAACCAGTATAAGGAATGGAGTCACAGAGAGTCAGACAAGAGTGACAACTTGTCTCTTTAAGCTCAGTTAACTGTTAAGCTCATTGTAAAGAAAGAACTTGACCTGAGCAAGTAATAGACATAATGGGGAAAAAGAGATTCACAGTAAAACTGCCATTTTTCCTTCAAGTCACAAGGCACTAATACCAACAAAGTCTAATGAACCAAGTACACATCTGTCAGTCTGAACTCTTTCTGTGGTTAAATCAACACACTCATTCTTTCTTTTTAGATTTCTATACAGCACCCTATTTTCTAGGGAATTATTAAATAAGCTTTCTCATTACTTAATCAACACTTAGAAAATGAAAATCGTTTTGGCTTTCTATTTGTATGGTTTCTGCCTGGCTAACTTTAGTAGACCCAGAGTTTTAGAGCTAAAGGTACAAAACAGATCACCTGGGGCACCCCTCCGTACTCTCTACAATCCACCTACACTAGCTGTAGTTGCTGTGCCGTACATACCTACTGTCCCTAAGCCTGGAATCCACTTCCTCTGCACCTTTGCCTCTGTTTCCCTGAATTCATGCAAGGCTCAACTCAAATGCCACCTTTTTCAGTCTCTCCCAAGTCCCCCTTCTCAGCCACTAGTACCCTCCCCTCTGAAATTACTTTCCATTTATTCTATATAGCTCTTATGTGTGGCTAGTTACATACACTTCCTCTTCCTCATTTGAATGTGAATTCCTCAAAGGCAGAGATGGCTTTTTTGTTTGCTTGCTTTTCACCCAGTCCTTAGTTCAATTTCTGACACTTAGTAAATGCTTAATAAACGCTTGTCGATTGTTTGGTTCTATAAAAAAAATGCAGAAAGTTCATCAAACTGATTTGAAAAATATATGTCAACATCTTTTATTTTTGACAATAGTTCCATGTTCATCTATTACAAGTCAGTAGTAATAAGAGTAGTAGAATATTTGGAAGACTAAGATATAATAAGGAATAGTTCAAAGTCCAGCTAAAGAAAATCCAATTTTATTTCATGTCATGCTCTCCTCTCAAGTAAACAGTTTGTCATGTTCAATTTAAACACTATGGATTAATTTCAAAGTCTATTAGAGAGCACTTCAATGGGGTGTTAAATTATTTTACTGCATCAAATTTGGTTACACTGAATATATAGTATTGTTCTAAATTTTTTTTAAGTTACATTGATGATTTTTGCTTTCTAAAACCCCCAATATTTTCTGGTATTCTTATATTATTGAACCTTCCCTTGTGGCAAAGAAAAACAGTTAAGGCAAAACTGACCACTCAAATTATCTTCTTACAACGCATCTGACGTGATGCACCCATTGTCCCCCACCTCCCTAGTATGTGGATAGAAGTTTGTTTTTTCCATCTCTTCTCTGGATAATTAGTTGGAAAGCTTTTAAGTTGTACAATTTGTTTCCATAAAATACATACAAACTTTAGATGCTGACATATCTATTTTCTAGCGAAACACAGCCATCTCAGTTTAGGTTTCATGGAAGAATTGGCATCTAAGATGAACCCTGAAGAAATTCAGAAGCAGAGATGGGGAGAAAGTGAATTCCAAACACTGTGAATACATGGAGGTGGGAGATGGAATGTCAAATTTGGCTACAACATGAAGTGAGTGATAGGGAGTCATGTATAATAAGGCTAGGAAGGTGGTTGGAGCCAGATTGTGTGGGTGGCCTTAAATGCCAGGAGAAGTTTATATTTTAAACTAGGCAACAGAGAGCCACAGAAGTTTTGAAGAGAGGAGTGACATGGTAATATGTGTGAAATGGGAAAATTATTTTGGTAGCTGTGGTAAGGTGAAACACTGGCATCTGAAGGAAACAACTCAGAAATTATTTTTAATAGTCCAGAGGAGGGGGATGGGAGTCTGTATGAGTAAATGTAGTAGTTGTGTGAATGGAGCCTGGGTGTGAAGGGTCAAGGGGGATTTAGTACAGGATAGAATGAGCAGGGCTTAGCAACAAATTAGATGTGGGGATGAGGAAGAGATAAGAAAAAAGGGTAAACTTTGAGGTTTCAAACCTGAGTTAAGTCATAGGCTGGTGGTATCATCAACAGAAATACAAGTTGGGAGGAAGGTCAGGTTCAGGCGAAAAGATTAAAAGCTCTGCTTGGGACATGTTGAGTTTAAGTTGATGAGGGGAGGTCTTTTGAAGACATTAGACCAGAATTCTGTGGAGGAATATGGACTGAATACATGCACAGGGTCTGAAGAGAGGTGATATTTAAATCCAGTGGATTAGATGAGGTCTCCAAAGAGAGTCTAAGGAGAAAGGAAAAGACCCAGGGTAGAACTTTGCTGAATGCCCACATTAAGGGCTGTGGGGAGAACGATGACTGAGCAAAGGAGACCAAAGGAAGGTAGGAGGAAAATGGGAAGGGAAGCCAAGGTGGATGAGAGTATCTGGGAGGAGGGGGCAGTCAGTGGTGTCAAAATTAGCAGAAAGTTCAAGGAAGATGGTATCTGAGCACAAGAAGGCAGATTTAGCAATTAGAGATCACTAGCAACCTTTGATAGTATAGCTTCCAGAAACTAGTGGAGTCAAAAGGCAGACTGCAAGGAGAGGAGGCAGTGAATGTAGAATAATATCCCTTCCACAGAGTAACTATACTCATTGAGGTTTCTATATATCGATGCATTGTGACAGGTCAGCATATGAAATTAAATGGGAATTTTTAGGAGCCCACAGATGACACAGAAAAAATTTAGAAACTCATAGATGCATAAAATGTGTATAGTATTGTAAAATGTCAATATATTTTATTTTTTAATACCACAATAATTCAGACTTCTTCTTCTCTGATCTGAAGGAAGGTTCAAGAAAGTTTTATGTGGATTTTCCAGACTTGGTGGGTGCCATGCCCCTACCCCATGAGATATAGAAGCAATAACAGTACTCCTTCTAAGTGTTTGTCATTGGGGATGAGTGATGATGAGGACACTTTGGAGCACAGATTTAAAAATAGGGGGAAGCTGAGCATGTTTGTAGGTAGCAGGGAGGGACTCAGTAGGAAGGGGGAGAATGAAGATGTATGTGAGCAGGAAGAAATGACTGACACAGAAAATTTCCAAAGGGACACACAGAAGGGGATTAAGAGAGAAAGACAAAGGGGTTAAACTCACAGAGTAGGAAGCCCATCTCATCCTCTGACACAAAAGAAGGGAAAAAAGAAAGGAAAAATGAAGATAAAGCTTCCTAACCAGACTCTCCATCTCCAGTCACTTCCCTCAGTAATCTTTGACTCTCTCCATTACCAGACTCATCAGAAATTAGGTATAGACCAACATCTCAAACCATATACCAAGGGTAAGCTCAAAAGGGGTACATGATTTATATAAAAGGGTAGTGTCATAAGGAAATTAGGCAAACATAGAAAAAATTATCTGTCAAATCTGTGAATGAGAGAAGAGTTTCATAACCAAACAAGATCATGGAAGGTAAAATGGATAACTTTTATTATATTAAATTAAAATGGTTTTGCACAAACAAGACCAAAGCAGCCAAAATTAAAAGGAAAGCAGATTTGGGGTGGGGGGCATTTTGTAGCAAATTCCTCTGATAAAGGTCTCATTTCTCAGATATATAGGGAACTGAGTCAAATTTACAGAAATAAGAGCCATTTCCCAATTGATAAATGGTTAAAGGATATGAACACGCAGTTTTCAGAAAATAAAAAAGCATCAAAATTATATGAAGACATGCCCTAAATCATTAATAATTAAAAATGCAAATTAAAACAACTCTAAGATACCATTTCATACCCATTAGATATGCTAACATGCCAGAAAAGGAAAACAGCAAATGTTGGAGGGGATGTGGAAAAACTGGGACGCTAACGCATTGGTGGCCGTGTAATGAACTGGTCCAACCAGTGAGCAAACTCTTTCTCAAAGTGTGTATTCACCCCATCCCTCTTCCTCCTCTGTCCCTGATTCTTCCTTGGATCCTTTCGGTCTCTGATACCTTCTAGGAACTGAGAACAATTTCGAATTATACCCAAAAGGCTATAAAACCGTGTATATCCTTTAGCCAAGCAATGACACTATTCGTTTTTACCCCAAAGAGATCAAATTAAAACAAAAGGGACCAATATGTATAAAAATGTTCATAGCAGCTCTTTCCACGGTGGCAAAAAATGGAAAATTGAAGAGAAGCCCATTATTTGGGAAATACCTGAACAAGCTGTGGTATGAGATTGTGATGAATACTGTTCTGCTAGAAGAAATGACAAGCGGCGGGGGAGAGTTTCAGAAAAATTTGGGAAGATTTATATGAACTGATGCAAAGTGAAATGAATGAAACTAGGAGGACATTGTATACAACAACTGCAATATTTTAATGAAGATCAACTGTGAAGGAGTTACTCTCACTCAACAATTCCAAAGGACCAATGATGAAAAATGCTATCATCCACCTCCAGAAAGCAAACACTAATGGACTCTTAAGTGCAGACTAAAGCATATTTTTTTCTTTATTTTTCTTGCTCCCCTCCCTCAACAACATCGCTAATGTGGGAAATGTTTTACATGACTTCATATATATATATATATATATATATATATATATATATATAATAGGTATTGTAAGTCTTGTCTTCTCAATGGGTGGGGGAGGGTTGGAGGGAGAAAAAGAAAATTTGGAACTGAAAATAAAAAAATAAAAATGTTACAGCAATAATAAAAAACAAGCATAAATGGTTTCATCAATTGCTATGGACGATGGGAGGGAAATGGCTCTCCTGGTTAAACCTCTGGTTAAAAGCTTCTACAAATTTAGCTAGGCTGGTACTTGGTAAGAGATATATAGACCATTGCTAGGCTCACACGCAAATTCATGCTAGCTTGATAGAATATTACCTCAAGGGCAGTGGCTGTCATATTTTAAATCTGTATCCTGGATCCAAGCACAATGCTTTGGATGTAATAGGTGCTTAATGAACAACGAATGAACGAATGGCAGTAGGACCTATTACAGCTTACTCCTCACCGACATACTCTTTGAGAATGCTGTGATGAGGTAAAAAGGATGTATCTTCTTCCATATATGTATATATATATATTTACCTCAAATAGCAAATAATCTAACAATGTACTGTCACTGGAATGTCTTTTCTTCATTAGCAGGGGTATTAGGGTGTTGTACAGAGCAATTATCAGAGGCTCACTATAACGCTGTCCCCTGGCAACTATAATAGTCTAGGCCTTGCATGCAAAATCAATTTAGGATCCTTTTTAGTTTTACAGTAAGAAAATCCCCTTGGATTGATGGTAGTGGGGGTGGAGATGAAATCATCATATACTGAATTCTGCTCTTCTATATGTAGCAAAAATCCTGTTAATTCTAGTCACAGAGACATGTTCCCTTCCTCTGCCTTCCATTATTTCCTACCACACTTTTGAATGGGAAGTCAAGTGCTACGTACCATGAAAGTGGGCAGACACACTGCACATGGGGACCTCCATTTGCTGACTGTGGGAAGTTTGGCTGTAGAGATAATCCAGTTTCCTTTTCAGCCAGTTCCTAATCTTTCCGTCATAGATGTAGAACTGGAAGGACCTGAGAGACCATGTAGTGCCAAAATGATGTTTTTGCAAAAGAAGAAACTGAGTCGCAGAGAGAGGTTAAATGATCTGCCCAAGGTCCTGTAGCTGGTGAATTTATTGCCTTCCTACTCATTTACTCCCAAGAGTTAGAATTCAAACTCAGAGTGTTTGATCCCAAATCTAGAAAATTTTCTACTGTATTGCTGTTCAGTTGTTTTCAGTCATCTCCAACTCTTCATGACTCCATTTGTTTGGATTTTTTATGTTTGTTTTGTTTTTGGCAGAGATATGGGACTGGTTCGCTATTTCCTTCTCCAGTTCATTTTTACAGATGAGGAAAGTGAGGCAAAGGGGATTGATTTGCCCAGAGTGCCACAATTAGGAATTGTCTTAGGCCAGATTTGAACTCAGGTAGATGAATCTTCCTGACTCCAGACCCAGCACTCTATCCGCTGTGCCACTTGCCTATTTTCCACCGTACTGCTCTTTCCTAAAACATTCTAAAGTCAATTCAGTTCCTGCCATGTCTTTTAGAACTATCCCTTCCAGACTTCTTACCTAGTATCTTCATACCCCTATCCCTAGCAAAAAGCCTTGAGGCTGGCCAGCATTAAGATATAAAGGGCAGGATGTTATTATCACTATCCCAAGAATATCCACTGAATTACCCTGCTGACAATCACACAAATAGAAATCAATAGCATCCAAGAATTTCAGAGTTGGAAGGGGTCTCATCAATCATCTAGTCCAATTGAGGCTTTAAAAAAACTCCCACTTTAGCATACTAAGTAAGTGTTTGTCCAATCTTGCTTAAGGGTGTCCATTAAGGGGAAACCCTGTTACAACCTCAGGAGGTAGTTCTTTTGGGGGCTACATCACAAACTATATTTACTCAGAGAGAGCCTGCAGGCTACAAACAGCAGCAGATCTTTTTAGAAACTGCTATCTAACCATGCCTCTTCCATTCAGTACCTGGCAAGTTGATTTTATGAAGCCACATGTAAGCCTCCATCCTTATCAAATCTCATATGTAGCCTAGTTTTCTAACAATATCAAAACCTTTTTACATCTTGACACTCCTGCGTCAAGGGATGTTAGCCATCCCTCCTAGTTCTCTGTCATCGGTAGATCTGCTAAGGATGCCATCTATGCCTTATTGATAAACAAAAAAAATGTTACCAACACAGGACCAACCACAGGTCTCTGAGTTTAGCACCAGATGGATACCTCTTAAGAAGTTCGCCACTCAACCAATCTGGAAGGAGTGCAACTGGACCATCATTTAGCCCACATTTCTCCACCTTTTCCACAATAATAATATGTTACACTTTATCAAATGCTTTGCTAAAACCTAGGTATACCTGCATCTATATCACTCCCTTGCCCCCCCCTCCACCTCCAGTCCATCCATTTAGCAACCCTGGTGAAAAGAAAATCAAGTTAGGTGACATGATTCATCCCTGATGATTGCCATTTCCTTTTCTAAATATTCACTAACAATCTCTTTTAGAGATTTTTAGAATTTTTCCAGGAATCAAAGTCAAGATCATGTACGTTCCAGTATCTTCTTTTTGAAACTTAAGACATTTGCCCTTCACCAGTCCTTCTGTACCTCTTCTGCTCTCCACAATCTTTCAATTATCATTGGCAATGGTTCAGCAATGACATCTGCCAGATGTTTTTTTTACCCCTTCAGTATCTAAAGATAATGTTCACTTGCCTCAGAGCTGCTTAGTGGTTCAATGGATATAGAGCTATACTTGGAGCTAGCAAGATCCAAGTTGAAATCCCACCTCTGACATTTACTACCTGTGAGACCCTGGGCAAGTCACTTAAACTCTGCCTCAGTTTCCTCATCTGTCAAATGCTACCTACCTCTCAAGGCTGTTATGAGATAAGATTGGTAATGCACTCTGTAAACCTTAATTTCTGGTGGTTGTGGATGTTTAGTCATGTTTGACTCTTCCTGACCCCATCTGGGCTTTCCCTGGAATGATTTGCCATTTCCTTCTCCAGTTCATTTGGCAGATGAGGAAACTAAAGCAAATAGGGTTAAGTGACTTACCTAGTGTCACACAGCTAGTAAGTGCCTGGAGTCAGATTTGAACTTAGGAAGATGAGGCTTCCTGACTCCAGATCTGGTACTTCATTCATTGTGCCACCTAGCTGCCCACTTGCAAACCGTGAAGGTCAATATAAATGTTAGTCGTCATTGCTATTAGTATTGTCAGCAGCAGCCAGCGGCTACAGATTCCCTTACTTCTAACCGATTGATTCTCCATCATTCACCCTTACCAACCAATAACAAGAGATAAAAACCAGGCTGAGAGATGTGGCAAATGACTCTTCCAAGTCTTCTATGATACCCAGTCTCTCAAGCTCATCTCCTGACAAATCCTCTGGCAAAGACCAGCCTTGTCTACTATTTTACTGACAAAGAGTCTATTTGGCATAAGTGCCCTCATCTTCCTGCCTCTCTATCTCAAAATATTGGTCTCCACTGTCTTATCTCAAAATGTGGACTCGAGATACCTACCCAATGTGATTCTTCCTTTTGTTTATCATACCAGCACCGTAGATAGGAAACTGAACTTGTCAATCAATGAATAGGCATGGATTATATTTCTACTCGATGCTACGGGAGATATGACATATGACTAAAACTTAACCCCCAAACCACTCTCTTTCTTAACTTTTCTATTGATGCAAATACTCGTTTTCACTAGTTCAACCTCTTCACTTTACAGATGAGGCATAAAAGGATAAAATGACTTGCCTAACGTCATAAGCTACCAAGTGGCCAAGCCAGGATTTGAATCCATATCCTCTGACTCTAAAACCAACTTTTAACTCACCACATTACACCAAAGCCCATGTGCAATTAGCTGTCAAGTCCAAACCAAGCCAAACATCCATTATACATCTATCTTTCCTTCAAAATCTTTCAAATATGCACTTACCTGTCCATTCCCATTGTTGTAATGTTCAGCCCTGGCCCCTAGGTCTATGTTACACAACAAAGTTTGAAGTTTCTTTAATGCACAAGTTTTGCTTTATGCCTCTCTGCAATGCTTTTGCCCCCAGCTGCTATCTGACAACACACATACCAACAAATGGTTATTATATACACACACGCACACACACACACACACACATATGCAGGCACCAAAACCTAATACAAAATGGCACACATCTCAAGTCCAGAAATACAATCATCTTCCCCTAACTTTGACATAAAATGTCTCTCTTGACATAAAATGTCTCTCTCTACTCCCTGACCCTCAAATCCATTTCAGTCATGGACAGGTGCACATCAGCAAACAACTTTCACATTTTATCCACTATGAAATAATTAAATATTTAAAATAAAAAATATCTTTTTTTTTCTTATTCCTCTTGGCTAATGAAAAATAAACTATTTCAAAACTGATGATTTTTCTTCATTTTTTATTAGGCTGTTGCCAAACATGTTTTACAGAATTCATCAAATTTCTTTTAAGCATCTACTGCTATATGCTAAGCAATGAGAATGATAAACAGTAGAGATAATACTAAGGGTTTACAGTCTAACAAACTAAAACCTAGTTTTAAGTAGGATTCGTGGATACAGGAGAAATTGCTACCACTCTGAACAAGGCACCAAGTTGGGTTCCAAGAACATAAAGTAGGTGGTTCGATAAATATTTAGTGTTTATGAAGATAACAAATTCACTACCTAAAGGAGGAAGTGATTTGCTGCTTGTGATAGCTAGAGTAAATTCATTTCTACTTGGCAACATACTATTTCCCCTACCTTCAGAGAACTTAAAATCTTCTGGCCAGTGATATGGCCACTTAAAATGATTGTCTACAGAAGGGTGTGCTCCAGAGCAACCTAAAAGGATCTCATCCTAGGAATATTCCCCCAGGTATGCAACAAGAACCCATTAATCCTTGCTTAATAAACCAAAAGGAAAAATTCAGTAAATAAAAAGTCAGGTCAGCAGACCTTAGGGAGATACTGGAAATAAGATTTTTCTATTTACTCTGTAGTTAAAATTAAGTAATTTAAAGAAAAAAAATACTGCTCTTCCTGGTTTCTTTGTACCCAGGATCTGGTGTTTAACTTTTTGACTGGCAAACATATACCTCGGTTTTTAAAAAAAAATGTGGGGGAGTAGTGAGGAGAGGAAAGGGGGTGGGGGGTTGGGAAATCCACCTGGATGCTATCAGTCTTGTCCAAGTAAACAGTACTGACATTAGTGCTAGCCTGCTGACTGGTACAGGTTAGGAGGGGTCAGAGAAGCGAAATAGTGACCTGACTTGCCCCAAGGTAGAGATGCTCTGGAATCTGTCACAGAGGACAGAGCTAAAAGTTCATTCCTCTTTAAATGAGCTTTGTTTTTCCAGCGTTCCACAGTATTTTGGGGACAAACTTTAGAAATGTCTAGAATGTAAATTATGGCAGGGATCAAATATACACTTAAAAAAAAAAAAGCTACATAAAATTGCCCAGTAAGAAACTATCAAAAGCATAAAAAAGGCTCCCTGCTGTTAGCACTGTTCCAGGTTGAGTGTTCAAAAAACAAAGAGACATACAAGGAGAAAAAAATGAACATTTGAAACACAACTGTTTTGACCTACTTGACATCCCACAAAACAAAACAAAAAAAGAGTTGAAATCTTGCTCCATTACAAGGGGCATATTCCACTGTTCCCTAAATACAAAGATGAGGTGACAGTAAGGAGAGATTTCAAAAATTTCACAGCTGATTCCCCCTTGGGAGAAAGAGCTGGTCAATAAAATAATAAATAGTAAATAAAACTAACTCCCAAGGCAGTCATCATCACTGTGCTTACTCATTAGCGTAATAAGGAAAATCATTCCTTTGTTGAACCCATAGGTCTTAGCACATGCTATGCATGACTCTCTGCCCTCCCCTTCCAATTCCTCACAGCACTGTTTTTTACTTTGCCACCATGATCTTGTTCTATTTTGTACTATATTTATTCATCTACATGTTTTAGCTTTCTTACTAGACTGTAAAATCTATGAGCAGAGGAGGTCATTCATCTCTGGATCCTATTCCAGCACATGGTATAATGCATTGCTCAGTAGATATATGAATAAATGACTGCATGGCTCTGAACAGAATGCAAAAATAATGCTAGACACAGTCCCTTCCTTCTAGGAGCTTAAAATCAAATTATGGAGGCAAGACATAGTTACACTTCCTATTCAACTAGAGGAAAAGAGTCTCCTTGTAAGCTTCCTTTCATGATTACATACTAGGCCAAATCTTCCTCTAATTTTATTCCCAGCCGGTCAACTGATATGTGACCGTGGTGAGTCACTTTATCACTCCCAGGTCTGAGTTTTGCTCATCTACGAAACAGAGATGGTAAAAACATACCTACCTTCCAGGGGTAGTGTGTACATTTTATATGAATGCTTGTAAAGTGCTTGGAGATCCATGGATGAAAGGCTCTACAGAAGTAGAGAGCATGATTATTGTAGTATAAGCCTGATCATTCCCATGAAAACCATGATCATCTTCTACCATCTCTCAGAAAAGATTTAACAGCAAGCCAGTGGTGTGTTCGCCATGTAAGAGAATTCCCTTACTTGTACAAAACAGACTGCAGCACATTGACTAGTATCCTAGAGACTATTATCATAAATGATTAAGACTAAACTCTCCTTACAGCTTCATGAACTAAGTATATTTTGTGATGCAGGAGATTTTCATTGTGGCTTCCCTCAACTTGCTAACGTCACAAAATTGAATAATTTCAGGCAGACCCTCTCGTTGATGTGAATTAGCAAAGGTCCCACTTTTTGTACTGGGTGAGCAATGTCTTTTATATTGCACTTTGAAGAGATATTTCTATCTCTGCTTAAGAGAAATAAACCCAATTAGAGGTTTCTTCTGCTCTCAGTACACACAGATAACACTCATTAATGTTAATAAGAGGTTAGGCAATGTGTGCTTTGCTAAGAGAATGAGCCTCTAACTTTATAATTAATCTTGCACAAACCTTTCAGCTTGAAAATATTGAAAAACCCTCACAAACTGAAGTCATACTAAATTGCCCATGCAGAATGTAGGCATATACAATGAATGTTGTATGCACGTATACATGTAAAGACCTTTCTCATTTGCTCTCAGAGCACTTTCTGTTCTATAGTCTTATACATCATATTCCAATTTCTACATTTATCTGTGTAAATGTCTTAATTCTCCCGATTAGACTATAAGCTCCTTGTGGGCAGAAGCCATGTTATCTGTGCATTTTCTCGAAGAGTCATACAGAATCATACCTCTACAGTGGAAAGCACCTTATAGACCCTCTAATCCAATCTTCCCATTTTACAGATGAAGAAACTGAGTCTATTACAGATACAAAATCAATGTTGTAAGAAAGAAATGATAGATTAATTTTAAAATATTAAGTTTCTGCTTTTGTTTGGAACGTGCCCCCTCCAATAGCACATTTACTTACGAACTGCCTCATGAGAAAGACCAATAAGATTTTTTTAGAAAACATACTGCCTTTCAGATATGCACATTCAAACTCTTTAAAACAGCTGATTCAATAAAAATAACAAAATGGAAACATAAGAGACAAAGTAAAAAGGCTGAAAAATATCCAAATATGAGCCGTTAATACTTAATGCTGAACACTTGTCATTTCATGAAATTACTTTGAAATTACTACCCCAGAACATTATTTTACACTGATACCCGATTGACCAGAATTACACTTTTTGTGTGATTTTTTTCACTAATTACTTAATTTCAATTCTGCTGTCTTTTGGAATCCATCAACGAGGCAACTAATAATACCAGTATGCTCATGTCTGCATATAATGAAAAAGAAAAGAGATTATGGTTCCTGCCACTGAAGTGACTGGTCAGCATTTTAAGTGCTTTTTGAAAATAATCATAGCTGCCATTTATAGTACTTAAAGTGACAGAGGTGGTTGTGGTATAGTGATAACCACATGGGTGGGTCTCACCATCAGTAGACCTGGGCTTCTATATGGTGCCCACACTGGGTGAGCCTTTTTGCTTCTTAAGACCTCAGTTTCTTCAACTGTAAAATGGGGCCAGCAACAACTGTATTACCTGCCTCACAGGCTTGTAAAGAAAGTTTCTCAGTCCACTTTCTAATCTGGTCCACCCCATCTCCAAAGCTGTCATTTACTGAGGATAACACCATTCTAAGGTCAACATGATGATGACTGATGGGTGGATTCTTGACCAGATGGGCGAATTCCATGAAAGTTGTGGCTACACTGCTTATCATTTCCCTCCCAAGTCATTCTCAGCTATGCTCTATCTCCACAATGGTCGCAATCTCCACCTTTTCTTTATATGCTGTCTTCTTCTGTTAGAAGATATATCTCCCTGAAGGTGGGATTCATCTGATTTTCCTGGATTTTCCTAGAGCTAAGCACAGTGCCCAGCCCAGTTGTGTTACTCTGTCATTTTAGTCTTGTCTGACTTCATGACCCCATCTGATGTTTTCTTAGCAAAGATAATGGAGTACTTTGTCCTTTCCTTCTCCAGCTCATTTTATAGATGAGGAAACCAAGGCCAACAGGGCTACATGACTTGTCCAGGGTCACACAACTAGTAAGTGTCTGAAGCCAGATTTGTACTCAGGAAGATGAATCTTCCCAACTTCAGAGTAGGCACTCTATCCACTGTACCACCTATCAGCCCAACACACAGCCAGTGCTTAATAAATTCTCCTGACTATGGTAATCTACTATTTGATAAATTCAAAAGCTCCAGCTTCTGGCATAAAAACTCACTATTTGACAAAAACTGCTGGGAAAAGTGGAAAATCACATGGTAGAAACTAGGCACAGATCAACATCTTACACTCTATAACAAGATAAAGTCAAAATGGGTACATGATTTACATATAAAGGCTGATCCTATAAGCAAACTAAGACAGCAAGAAATAGTTTACCTGTCAGATATTTGGAGATGGGAAGAATTTATGATTAAACAAGAGATACAGAACATTATTAAATGCAAAATGGACTATTTTGATTACATTAAATTGAAAAGATTCTGCACAAAGTCAATGAAACCAAGATTAGAAATGAAGCAGAAAACTGGGAAACAATTTTTACAGCCAATATCTCTGATAAAGGTCTCATTTCTAAACTATATAGAGAACTGAGTCAAATTTATAAGAATAGAAGTCATTCCTCAACTGATAGTCAAAAAACATGAACAGGCAGTTTTCAGAGGAAGAAATTAAAGTTATCTATAATCATGAGTGATGTGTGTTTGTCCTTTATTGCTGAAGAAGATCATACCCTCAGAGAAATAATGACATGACTTGCACTTGACTTTGTTTTGAGTGAGGGAGGGTTGTGCAGGTCACCAGCCTCACTTCTCCTCCAGAGCCATCTGAATCCAGTGACCTGATATTCATCAGGATGACTGGAGATGACCCAGGATGAGGCAACTGGGGTTAAGTGACTTGCCCAAGGTCACACAGCTAGTGAGTGTCAAGTGTCTGAGGTGAGATTTGAACTCAGGTCCTCCTGATTCCTGCACTGGTGCTCTATCCACTGCACCACCTAGCTGCCCCTCTAATCATGAAAAAGTGCTCCAAATCATTTATTGATTAGAGAAATACAAATCAAAACAACTCTGAGGTACCACCTCACACTTACCAGACTGGCTAACATAATAAAACAGGAAAATGATGAATGTTGGAGAAGATGTGGGAAAATTGGAACACTAATGCATTATTGGTGGAGTTGTGAACTTATCCAACCATTCTGGAGAGCAATTTGGAACTATACCCAAAGGGCTATAAAAATGTATCTCAAAGAAATGATAAAAACGGGGAAAGGACCCACATGTACAAAAAATATTTATAGTAGTTGTTTTTGTGGTGGCCAAGAACTGGAAATTGCGGGGATGCCCATCAATTGGGGAATGGTTGAACAAGTTGTGGTATATGAATACAATTGAGTAGTATTGGGCTACAAGAAATGATGGGCAGGCAGACTTTAGAAAAACCTAGAAAGACACATATGGACTGATGCCGAGTGAAATAAGCAGAACCAAGAGAACATTGTACACAACAACAGGCACATTGCGTGATGACTGATAGACTTAGCTCTTCTCAGCAATGCAAGGATCTAGGACAACTCCAAAGTCCTTTGTCCACATCCAGAGAAAGAACTCTGGAGTCTGAATACAGAGGGAAGCAGACTATTGGCTCTCCTTTCCTTTAGCTGTCTTGCTTTGTTTTTTCTTTCCTGTGGTTCCTCCCACTGATTCTAATTCTTCTTTACATCATGACTAATGTGAAAATATGTTCAACATGAATGTATAAATAGAGCTGTATCAGATTGCATGTCCTTTTGGGAAGGCAGGAGGAAAGGGAAGGGGAGAAAACTTAAAACTCAAAATCTTATGGAAGTGAATGTTAAAAACTAAAATTCAATAAATTGATTATTTAAAAAATAAATGCTCCCTCCCCCTTCCTTCTATCTTGTTTTGGAAAACTCGAAATACTATATGACTGAGAGTTCATAATAGTAATTTTTAAGAAGACTTTACATACATCATTCTTCTTACTCAGTTCTCACAAGAACCGTAAGAAGTAGGTAATAGAGGTATCCTTATGATTCATAGAGAGAAGAAGTGATTTGCCCCAAGTCCTCAGTTTTTCCTTCAAGGTTTGGTTCATATGTCACCTTCTATATGAGGCCTTTCTTGATCCCCTCAACTGCTAGTCATACTCTCCCAGATCATCTTGCATTTCCTTTCTATATACCTATGGATGCATATATTTTCATGGCCCCTCACCCACAGTGCCTAGCACAGAGCCTAGCAATGAACAAGTACATCATGAATTTGTGTTATCTAATCACACAGCTAGTAAGTCACATAGATGAGACTCAAACCAAGATCTTCTCATTCCTAGCTCCACAGACATCTCCAGGATATCAGCTGCCTCTGGAAAAAAAATGCTTTAGGATACAAAAGTAACATTTTTTTTGAAGTCAGGGTTATCATGTATGGCCCTTTAGCTTTTCTATCTATAAGCAATCTGGGCCAGGGGTGAGCAGTCCTTCCCAAATTCAGGAAAATAATCCAAGCATTAGAACCTTTTGAAACCATGGCTTACTCTAACTTCAGACCAGCAGAATCAATAAAAACTTGCCCACGTATAAACCAGTTCACGGAATTGTTTCCTAGAAATGTTGCGCTTATCACAAAAGTCCATATGACTAGGGGATGATTTGTGAACAGACCCAAGGCAAAATGCTGACATTTCACAGTAAAGTTTTGAACATTCACATTTATTGGTGACTATAAAGTCATGTGATTGACTTATTAAAACACACACCCAAATGTACACTCCAAATGAATGCTGCTTTCTTCAAACTAATCATTTTAGGATGTTAAGCATTTAATCCAGTGACGCGGTCACGGCTCAAAGCATTTTTGGAGCACTTCTTTTGGAAATGCCTTCTGAGGCTATCTTTGAAAACCCTCCAGGGATGGCAAATTTTTGTCCATTGACAGTAGACTAATTTCTGGAGGCTGCCAAGTGTAATTTGGAGAATAAGGTGGGAGAGTAATTAGAGTTAGCTATAAAGTAATGAGAGGGAGTTTCTAGAGTGGCCTAGAAATTTCCACAAAGCCAAGCCAAAAGTGGTCTGAGAAATGGTAGCATTTGGCTGTGTGACTTGGGGAGGCTGGAAAGGGAGGCAAACTGTTCCCCTTCTGGAGGACTGTCTCCTCATCAGTAAGATATTGGACTATACAGGCTAAGGAATACATCCTTTCCAGCTGCAGATTCAAGATGATTCCGAAGTTAAACTCTAGCTCTAGTGTTTTACAATATCAACATATGGACTTCCCCAAGGCAACTACTCTGAAGAAAACACTCATTTGAAAGTATAAATTCTGATAAGCTCATTTGTTTGGTTTTAGTCCAAATGCTTTATGGTCACATGCATATTTCACTATTTTAAAAATAAAACATTAAAGCATTTTAAACGACATAGCCCATGCGGGGAAGTTATTGACCTAATAGTCAAAATTCTTTGTTTGGTCCCATAAATAAGTCCCCATTTCTCAATCTATGAAATAAGAGTGATAATTGGTCAAATGACCTACTACAGGTCATTAGGTATTAGGGGCAACTAGGTGGTATAGTGGACAGAGACCAGGCAGGGAGTCTGGAATCGGGAAGATTGATGTCTCTGAGTTAAAATCTGGCTTCAGACACTTAGTAGCTGTGTGTCCCTGGGCAAGTCATTTAACCCCGTTTGCCTCAGTTTCCTCATCTCTAAAATGAGCCAGAGAAGGAAATAGCAAACCACTCTGGTATCTTTGCCAAGGAAACCCCAAATCTGGCAAAAAGACAGATAGGACTGAAAAAGACTGAACTGCAACAATGATGTCTTGCACTACTCTAAGTGCTGAGAATATAAAAGATGTCAAAAAGTTATCCCTCCTCTCAAGGAGCTCAGAGTCTAATGTGGGAGGCCGGCTGGCCAACAACTTCATACACACAGCTATAAACAGAATAAACTGTAAATAATCAACAGAGGGGAGACACCAGAATTAAGAAGGATTGGGAAAGGCTTCCTATGGATGGTAGGATTATCACTGACACTTGAAGGAAGTTGGGAAAGCCAAGAGGTGGAGATGAGGAAGAAAAGGATTCTAGGCATGAGGCACAGCCAATGAAAATGTCTACAATTTGAAGATGGTGCGCCTTGTCAAAGAGGCAGCACCATTGGATCCCAGAGTACATGGAAAAGAAGTGGGGAAGCAAGTACATGGAAAAGAAGTGGGGAAGCAGGTTAAGACAGGCTTTGAATGCCACCCAGGATTTTATATTTGATCTCAGAGGTAACAGGAAGCCCCTCGAACAGGGGAATGACATCGTCAGACCTGCACTTTACAAAGCCTAGGACTTGTGGCAGACAGACTGACCAGCAGGCTATAAGCAATAGTCCAAGGATGAGGTGATAAAGGCCTGCACCAGGATGATGCCTGTGTCAGAAGAGATAAGGGGACATATATGAGAGCTATTATGGAGGTAAAATTGACAGAATTTGTTGGATGAGGGAATTATTCTTTTGAATGTCAAAGGAATTGATAAAAGCATGTATCAGATCCAGGGGTGGGGAGCCTGTGACCTTGGGGCTACAAGGGGCTCAAATAAGGCCCTGTGACTGAACCCAAACTTCACAGAGCAAATCCCCTGCACCCCTGATATCATCCCACATACCTTGTTTAAAAAAAAAAAAACTGACATGTTCCTAAAACATTGGGCAAAAATCTGATTTTTCTAAGTCAAATTTTATTTCAATTGCACTGGGGAAAACTTTCTATTTAAAAGCAAGTAATTGTGGTGAAGTTAATCCTTTTATAAACCTAAAGAGCCCTTTTTAATATAAAATTTCTGAGAAAAATTTTATTTTGTAGGTTTGTATTTTCCTATGCTATTTTCCTAAAGTGGTACGTGACTATATATGAAAGGTTCTAAGTTCTCTGAAAGGTATCACATAAATCTAAGCTGGTATTTCTGTTTTCCTTTTTATTAGAAATGAAGAAATAGATAAATTCCCATCTACCTAGGAAGAGATAAATTAGATAACCTCTCAAGGTCCCTTCCAGACCCATGATTCAATTTTGGCATTGTTTGGATGTACTTATGGCTCCCTATTACCTGGAGCATCAAATAAAGACTCCTCTGGTTGACATTTAAATCTCATCAGAGCTTGGCCCCTCCTCCCTTTTCCAGTCTTCCTAAGCATTACTTCCCTCACACTGTGCTCTAGTCATACTGGCCTAATAACCGCTCCATACGCATGACACTTCATAGGATGCTCTACACCCTTCTACTGAACTGATTCCCCTACCTGGAATGCAACAATGCTTCCTTATCTCCTTCAACACCGCTCAAATGCCACCTTCTAAATAAAGCCAGTGACCCTGGCCCTGGGCAAGTCACATCACCCTGTTTGCCTCAGTTTCCTCCTCTGTAAAAAGAGCTGGAGAAGGAAATGACAAACTACTCCAGTATCTTTTCCAAGCATACCCCTAAATGGGGTCACAAAGAGCTGGACACGACTGAAACAGGTCAGTAACAATAAAATGAAACCTTTCCTGGTCCTTCAGCCGCTAATACTCCAAAAACAACCTGAAAGCCCACACCAAGGTGGGCTTGAGCTGTCTCTTATTCCTGGGGAAGCTGCAAAGGCCAGAGAAGCAGGAAGACAGACAGAAGAAAGAGAAAGAACAAGAACCAAAGAGTGAGAGTAAAGCTGAGAAACCCTGAATAGCAGACAGAAGAGCTTCAGGTATATGGGGAAGAGCCAGTACCCGCAGCAGATCCCTTAACTCACAGCACCTGTATTCTAGAAACTTCCAGGAGCAGGTGATAGTGTTCTCTCTTTGGTTGAGCTGAGAATGCATCTCATTACCAAGGCATAAAGCCCCCTGACACTTGTGTGTCCTATTGCCTAAATTGATCTGTATAACTTTTTCAAACTGTATTTTATTACTTGTTCGGATAAATATATCTGCTTGCTGAAACTGACTGTCTTTTGTGTAATAAGAATTTGGTGGGAGGGAAGCAAAACTGAATGGTCTTAAACTGGCACCCCTTGTGGACCAGGGAAAATGCCTTTTCCTCTTGAACCCCCAAAGAACATCTTAACCTGAGACTGCAAATATCTGATGTGTAACAATTAGATGTAATTCTAGCTCCATGTCCTTCTTGAAGACAGGAGAGGAGAGTGATTGCCCAGTTATTCCTGGCTCTCCAGTAAGGTAGAAATTGTAGTTTCCCTTAGACATGTAGAATGGGGCATGCTATATCTATTTACAAACTCACCATATGCTGACTCTTCCCCATAAATCTATAGCTCCACAGCTCTTCTCTTCAAAGTTTACATCTTCTCTCTCTGTCCCTGTCTCCCTCCTCTGTGTGTCTTGGCTAATCAGGAGTTTCATTTTCCTATGCAAGAAGAGCTGCACATGGAAATCCCTAAGGGGACTGCCCAAGCCAACCTAGGCTGGGTGAATATGATATATGATATGATATCATACAATATTATACATATCACACATACATACATAAACTTTTACATATATACACTTTTGTTATCTCACCCTATTAGGAAGGAAACACATTGAAGGGAAGGACTGTTTTATTTTTGGTTTTATATCCCCAGCACCTGGCACATAGTAATTATTTAATAAATGCCTGTTAACTGAAGAAACTAGCAAATAATTGAATTTCAACTATCTTGTAGCCTCCAACAGTTGGCTTCCCTTTTCAAACCTTTAAGATTTTCCATTCCTAAGAGAGAAATGGAAACTTTTCTAAAGAGGCAAGGAAAGATTATGTTTGTAAAGTGTTTTCAAACTCACAGATAAATGATCTTCCCAGAAGCCAAGAAGCCTAGAGTTTGAAGGGATCTCAGAGGTGACCTGGTCCAACCTACCTCCTGATGCAGGAATTCTCTTTTAGAATGCATGGCAGGTGAGTATCCAAAGGAATGGGGCACCTGTTACTTTGCCAAGCTTCCCATTTCATTGTTGCAAAGCTCTTAACTATTAGGAAATGTGCCTTTATATTGAACAGACTTGCTTCCACTGGACTTAAATCTGTCTCCTGGGGTCATAAAGAATAAGCCATGTAATCATAGAATGACTGAGTGGAAAGAGACTTCAGAGGTCATCTAACACAAAACTTAAACCCTAAATTCAAGAATTCCTTATATAACATGTGAAAGATAGAGGAATTCAGATTTTATCTTAATACTTCAAGTGACTGGGTTTCTGTTACTTTCTGAGGTAACCCATTCTAATTTTCAATATATTTGTTGGGAAGAGGACCTTCTCATCTCACTAAATGGCTCACTAGATAGAGCACTGGCCCTGAAGTAAGGAAGACCTAAAGTCAAATCAAGCCTCATACACTTACTGTGTGACCTTGGGCAAGTCACTTAACCTCTCTTTGCCTCAGTTTCCTCAACTGCAAAATAGGTTCTCAAAGGGTTCTTATGAAAATAAAATGAGATTAGATTTGTAAAGCACCTCACACACAGCAAGTGCTTAATAAATGCTTATTCCATATGAGAATCTTTTAGTTATTAAGAAACAACAAATTCTTCTCCAGGCTAAATATCACTAGTTCTTTCCAATGAGACCACAAAGAGCACTTTGAAAACCTTAAATGTATACATTTGAGCAATCATTATTATTATCCAACAAGTATTCAATGACATAATTCCATGAACATTCTGGACACTTTCATCTAGATTTGATAATAATAAGAGCTCACAATTACATAGCACCTTAAGGTTTTCAAAGCATTTTACATACATCATCTTATTTAATTCTCATGACAACCCCATGAGATAGGATTACAGATTTAGAACTAGAGGGGATCTCAGACACCATCTAATTCAACTTCTTCATTATACCCTCTGTGGCCCAGGTTGTTAAATGACTTGCCCAAGGTCACCTAGTTTGTGTCAGGGGTGTGATCTGAATCTGATCATGGCTGCCACTATCCATTACACCACGCTGCCTCTCCACATTCCAGTCTATCAATGCCTCTTTAAAATATCTAGAACTAAACACTATACTTCCAATGTGTAGCATAGGGTACAATGAGATAATAGTCTTCTAAAATTTGGGCACTCTGTTTCTCTCAAGATACCCTAAATTTGCACTATTATTTTTTAAGCAACCACCTCACCATCTATTATGAGCACTCTCAAAAATTATCTTAGTTCAAAATTTGCATGAAATATGTTAAGGTTCATCTCTTTTAGCTATTTCAAATGTCACCATTTCCACTTAATTCAGTCTACTGCTTACTAACAGTCAATTAATTACCAGCTAACCAAATCCATGAACATCTTGTGATAATGAATGTCTACTAGGCTGTTATTTATTTGAGCAGTTACCAAAAGCAGTGGCAGGAGATGAGCAAAACATCCTGCCAATTTGGATAAAGAGAAATATGAGGTGACAAAAGCCAGGCTATTCCTTCTTAATAACAGTCCATCTCCTCTCTAAGCGGCAGAAAACAGACAGTGAAAGTGAGAAGATGAATATGCAGAAGGTAATTTTAATAGGAAAAATGGGTTTTGGATTCACAAGTGGCAGAGAAGACACACCTGTCAAATTCAACTTTTCTTCTAAACACAATTGCCTTTAATAATTTTCTTGAGCACTCCTCCTATTCAAATGGCACACCATTGCTAAACAGTTTGTTTAAGCTGTTATAGATTTGAGTTCTATTTACCTACAGCTTTTTTTTTTAAATCTCTTTGAAAATGAATTGACAAATGGCTTACAAGTATGGAACGTAGAATCATCTCTCACTCTCCCCTCTCTCTCACCTCTAACATTCAATCAATTGCCGAATGTTGATTCTCTCTCTGCGGTATCTTTCGCATCTATTTCATTCTTTTTTGCTCTCAGTGTCGGTCCTCCCTTTCAGGTCCTCCTTACCTCTCACCAAGACTACCATAATAGCTCTCTACTTTACCATCCCACCTTCAGTCTCAATGTAGTCCAATCTGTTCTCTACGATCTAGCCAGAAGTAATTTTCCATTTTTTTTAACATTTTTATTTAAAGTTTTGAGTTCCAAATGCTATCCCTCCCTGAACCCTCCCTGAGACAGTAAGCAATCAAATATAGGTTATATATGTAAATATAGGTTATATATGTGTATATACATATATAAAACATTTCCATATTAGTAATTTTGTATAATTCAATCATTATCAGTTCTTTCTTTGGAGGCTGATCGTCTGCTTCCTTTGGGATTGTCTTGGATCACTGTATTGCTGGGAATAATTAAATCATTCAGTTTTTAATCAAATGGTACTGTTGTTACTACGTACAATGTTCTCCTGGTTCTGTTCACTGTACGTCAATTCATGTAAGTCTTTTCAGGTTTTTCTGAAATTATACTGCTTGTCATTTTTTATGATAGAGTAATATTCTGTGACAATCTTATACCACAGCTAGTTTAACCATTCCCCAAGTGAGGGGCATCCCTTCCATGTTTAAGTCTTAGCCACCACAAAAAGAGCAGCTATAAATTGTACAAACAGATCATTTTTTGCATGTCTTCGGAATATAGACCTAGAAGTGGTATTGCTACATCAAAGAGTACACAGTTTTACAGCCCTTTGGGTATAGTTCCAAACTGTTCTTCAGAATGGTTTGATCAGGTCACAACTCCACCAACACTGCATTTAGTGTCCAAGTTTTCCTATATTCTCTTCAACATCCAACATTTTCCTTTCTTTTTGTCATATCAGCTAATCTGATAGGTATGAGGTAGTACTTCAGGGTTGTTTTAATTTGCATTTCTCTAATTAATAGTGATTTAGAGCATTTTTTTCAAGACTATATATAAATAACTTTGAAAAACTGCTTATTTTTACCCTGTGATCATTTATCAATTGGGCAATGACTTGCATTTTTTATCAATTTGACTCAGTTCTCTGTATTTGAGAAATGAAGGTCTTGTCAGAAAAACTGTTGTAAAAATTTTTCCCCAGTGTTCTGCTTTCCTTAACGTTTCAGTTGCGCTGATTTCGTTTGTGCAAAACCTTTTTAATTTTATATAATCAAAATTAACTGTTTTACATTTTTTAATGCTTTCCATATTTTGTTTGGTCCTAAATTCTTCCCTTATCCACAAATCTGATACAATGGGTTTTTGTTCCAAAACCTTGGATCTTTGGGTTTTTCACATAATACAATGCTATGGTCGTTTACTATAATGTAATTTGTACCTAATCTATTCCACTAATCCACCATTCTATTTCTCATCCAGTAGTAGATTGTTGTGATAATTATCACTTTGTAATGCAGTTTGAGATTGACTACCTTTTTCGCATTTTTTTCAATGATTTCTTTGCTATCCTTGAGCTTTTGCTCTTTCAGATGAATTTTATTATTTTTTTCTAGTTCTATAAGATAATTTGATAGCTTGATTGGTATGGTACTAAATAGATTAGGGTAGAATTGTCATTTTTATTTTGTTGGGTCACCTACCCATGACCACTTTTTCCAATTGTTTAGATCTGATTTTGTGTGAAATGTTTTATAGATGTGTTCATGTAGTTCCTAGGTTTGTCTTGGCAGGTAGACTCTCAAATATTTTGTATTGTCTAGAGTTATTCTAAATGGAATTTCTCTGTCTTGTTGCTGAATTTTGTTGTTAATAAGTAGGAATGCTGATGATTTGAGTTTATTTTTATTGTGAAATTTTGCTAAAGTTAACTTCAAGTAGTTTTTTAGTTTATTCTCTAGCATTTTCCAAGTATAACATTCTATCATCTGTGAAGAGTGATAATTGTATTTTCTCACTGCCTTATGTAATTCCTTTCATTTCTTTTTCTTCTCTTATTGCTAAAGCTGTTTCTAGTACAATATTAAATAACAGAGATGATAAAGGGCATCCTTGCTTCACTTCTGATTGTAATAGGAAGGCTTCAACTTATCTCCATTATAGATAATCTGTTGATGGTTTTAGATAAATATTAGTTATCATTTTAAAGTAAGCACCATTTATTCCTGTGCCTCTCTAGTGTTATTAGTAGAAGTGGGTGCTGTATTTTGTCACAGGCAAAATCTGCATCTATTGAGGTAATCATCTGACTTCTGTTGGTTGGGTTATTGATATGGTTAATTATGCTGCTAGTTTTCCTAATCTAGAACCAGCCCTGCATTCCTGGTATAAATCCTACCTAGTCATAGTGTATGATCCTTTTTATATATTGTTGGAATCTCTTTTCTAATATTTTATTTTAAGATCTTGTATCAATATTCATTAGGGAAACTGGCCAATAATTTTCTTTTTCTGCTCCAGGTTTGAGTATTAGCACCATATTTGCTTCATAAAAGGAATTTGGTAGGTCTCCATCTTCGCCTATTTTTCCAAATAGTTTATATAGTATTTGGATTAATTGTTCTTTAAATGTTTGGTAGAATCTATCTAATCCTAAGAAAAAATTCCCAGCAAGTTCATTAATGGCTTACTCAATTTCTTTTTCTAAAAGTGGGTTTAAGTACTTTATTTCTTCTTCTGTTAATTTGGGTAATTTATACCTTTGTAGATATTTATCCATTTCATTTAGATGGTCAAATTTATTGGCATATAATTAGGCAAAATAGCTCCTAAAGAGGGGGTAGAGCCAAGATGACGGAATAGAAGGATGGACCTGTAGAAGCTCCCCCCAACAGCCCGTAAAATACCTGTAAAAACTTGTAGAACAACAGAAGGCACAAAACAACAGAGTGAAAGAGATTTCCATCCCAAGACAGCCTGGAAGGCCAAAAGGAAAGGTCTATCGCACCAGTGTAGAGTGGAGCACAATCTGGTCTTGGCCACACAGCTTGGCATGGACAGGCCGAGAGTAGGCCTCAGAGGGCAGAATCACAGGGAGAAGTAGCAGTTCCCGCACTGCTCAACCCACAAACACCAGTGATAGCTTCAAAGGTCTGTGAGAAAGCTCTTTCAGCTGTGAGAAGAGAACGTCGGCTGGCCCTGCTAGTAGCAGCCACTGCAGCAGCAGTGTCCATTTTTTGGAAAAAGAAGTCAAAAAATCCAATGAGGAGAAAAATACTTTAAAAAGCAGAATTAGTCAAATGGAAAAGGAGGTTCAAAAGCTCACTGAGCAAAATAGTTCTTTAAAAAATAGGATGGAGCAAATGGAAGCTAATGACTTTAGGAGAAACCAAGAAATTACAAAGCAAAACCAAAAGAATGAAAAAATGGAAGACAATGTGAAATATCTCATTGGAAAAACAACTGACCTAGAAAATAGATCCAGGAGAGACAACTGAAAAATTATGGGACTACCTGAAAGCCATGATCAAAAAAGAGCCTAGACATCATCTTTCATGAAATTATCAAGGAAAACTGCCCTGATATTCTAGAACCAGAGGGTAAAAGAAATATTGAAAAACTCCAACAAGCACCTCCTGAAAGAGATCAGAAAAGAGAAACTCCTAGGAATATTGTAGCCAAATTCCAGAGTTCCCAGGTTAAGAAGAAAATATTGCAAGCAGCCAGAAAGAAACAACTCAAGTATTCTAGAAATACAATCAGGATAACACAAGAACTGGCAGCTTCTACATTAAGGAATTGAAGGGCTTTTGGAATATGATACTCCAGAAGTCAAAGGAACTAGGATTAAAACCAAGAATCACTTATCAAGCAAAACTGAATATAATACTTCCAGGGGAAAAATGGTCATTCAATGAAATAGAGGGCTTTCAAGCATTCTTGATGAAAAGACCAGAGCTGAATAGAAAATCTGACTTTCAAACACAAGAATCAAGAAAGCATGAAAAGGTAAAGAGGAAAGAGAACTCATAAGGGACTTACAAAAGTGGAACTGTTTGCATTCCCTACATGGAAAGATAATATTTGTAACTCTTGAAACTTTTCTCAGTACTTAAGAAATTGGAGGGATTACACACACACACACACACACACACACACACACACACACACATGCACGCACACACACACAGCAGAGGGTGAGTTGAATAGGAAGGAGTGATATATAAAAAAATAAAATTAAGGGGTGAGAAAGGAATATATTGGGAGGAGAAAGGGAGAAATGGAATGGGGCAGGTTATCTCTCATGAAAGAGTCAAGAAAACATTTTTTCAATGGAGGGGAAAAGGTAGGAGGTGAGAGAGAAAAAGTGAAGCTTACTCATCACATTTGGCTTAAGGAGGGGATAACATGCACATTTCATTTGGTATGAAAATCTATCTTACACTACAGGAAAGTAGGGGAGAAGGGGCTAAGCAGGGTGGGGGGGATGATAGAAGGGAAGGCAAATGGGAGGAGGGAGTAATTAGAAGTAAATACTTTTGTGGAAGGACAAGGAGAGAATAGAATAAATGGGGGGCAGGAGGATGGAGGGAAATATAGTTAGTCTTACACAACATGACTATTATGGAAGTCTTTTGTAAAACTACATATATACAGCCTATATTGAACTGCTTGCCTTCTCAGTGGGGATGGGTGGGGAGAGAGGAAGAGAGAAAATTTAGAATTCAAAATTTTGTGGAAATGAATGTTAAAAACTAAAAATAAATAAACATTAAAAAAATAGTTCCTAAAAATTGTCTTCATTGATGGTGAATTTATTACCCTTTCATTTTTGATACTAGTGATCTAGTTTTCCTCTTTTTTTAAAAATCAAACGAACCAGGGTTTATCTATTTTGTTTTCCCCCCATAAACCCAGCTTCTAGGTTTATTAAATATTAGCTTAAGGGTTTTCCTCTCTCAGTTTTGTTAATCTCTCCTTTGATTTTCAGAATTTCCAATTTGAAGCTTAACTGGAGATTTTAATTTGGGTTTTTGCTTCTAGTTTTTTTTTTAAGTTCCATCCTCAATTCATTGATCTGCTTTTTCTCCATTTTACTGATGTAAACAATTAAACATAGAAATTTTCCCCTAGGTACTGCTTTGGCTGCATCCCATAAATTTTGATATACTGTCTCATTGTTGTCATTTTCTTTAATGAAATTATTGATTGTTTCTATGATTTGCTCTTTGATGCACTTATTTTTAAGGTTTAGGATTTGGGCTTTAGGATTAGATTAATTAACTGTCAATTTTTAATCTCTTTCCATTATTTATTTTTGAATGTAATTTTTATTGCATTATGATCTCAAAAGGAAGCATTTGCCCTTTCTGCTTTTCTGCATTTAATTGTGAGGTCTGTATGTCCTAATACACGGCCAATTTTTGTGCAGATGCTATGTACTAATGAAAAAAAGGTATATTCTTTTCTATTCCCATTTAATTTTCTTCATAGATCCATCATTTCTAACTTTTCCAGAATTTTATTCACTTCTTTAACTTGTTTCTTGTTTATTTTTTCTTAGATTTATCTAGTTCTGAGAGAGGAAAGCTGAGGTTCCCCACTAGTATAGTTTTAACTCATTCGATTTCTTCAAAAAATTTAGATTCTATACCATTCGGTGCATATGTTTAGGACTGTATAAGTGACTTTATTGTCTACAGTACCTTTCAGCAGGACATGATTTCCTTTTTTATCTCTTTTAATTAGATCCATTTTTGCTTTTATTGTCTGAGATCATAATTGATACCCTGAGTTCTTTGCTGCAGTTGAAGCACAATAGGTTAGACTCCAACCCCTTAACTTTACCATATGTGCATCTCTCTGCTTCAAATGTGTTTCCTGTAAACAACATATTATATTATTCTGGTTTTTTTTTATCTATTCTGCCATCCAAATTCATTTTGAGTTCATCCCATTCACATTTACAATCATGATAACTACATATTTCCCTCCATGCTATTTTCACTTGTTTATTCCCCCTCTTTTACCCCCAATTCTCTCTTCTCACGAGTGTTTTACTTCTGACTGCCGCCTTTCCCAATATAGCCTCCCTTTTATCATTCCTGCCCCTCCCCACTTCTATTATTCCCACCTTCTTTTTTACTTCCTTATAGGGTAACATCAATTTCTATATCCAGCTGAGTGTGTATGCTTATTCCCCCTTGAGGTAATTTTGATGAGAGTGAAGTTTAACCTCCTCTTTCTCTCACCCAATCTTTCCCCTCCATTATAATAGCTCTTTTATGCCTCTTTTATATGAGATAATATAGCCCATTCAATCTCTCCCCTCTTTCTTCCAGTGCAATTTTCTTTCTCACCCCTATATTTTGTTTGGGGTTTTTTGGTATCATTCCATCAAAGACCCTTATTTCTACACCTTCTGTCTACATATATGCCTTCTAATTGTTCTTAGAATAATACAGTTAGGAGTTACAATTACTATCTTGCCATATAGAATAAACAGTTTAGCCTTACTGCATTTCTTATATTTTCTCTCTGTTTTTTTTTTTTTTTATCTTTTTATGTTTCCCTTTAGTCTTGTATTTGGAGGTCAAATTTTTATTCAGTTCTGGTCTTTTAATTAGAAATTCTTGAAAGTCCTCTATTTCATTAAATACACATTTTTTCCCCTGAAAGATTATATTCAATTTTGTTGGGTAGGTGTTTCTTGGTTGTAATCCTAACTCCTTTGCCTTCTGGTATATATCATATTCTAAGCTCTATGGTTCTTTAATGTGGAGGCTGCCAAATTCTGTGTAATCCTGACTGTAGCTCTATGATATCTGAATTGTTTCTTTTTGCCTGCTTGCAATATCTTCTCCTTGATCTGTGGGTTTGAGAATTTGATTATAATATTCCTGGGAGTTTTCATTTTAAGATTTCTTTCAGGTGGTGACTGGTGGATTCCTTCAATTCCCGCCCTCTGGTCTAATATATTAGGCAGTTTGATAATTTCTTGAAAGATGTTGTCCAGGCTTTTCTTTCTTTTTATTTTTTTATCATAGCTTTCAGGTAGTCCAGTGATTCTTACATTATCTCTCCTGGATTGAGGTCTGATTTTCCAATGAGAAATTTCACATTTTCTTCTTTCTTTTTTCTTTTCTGAGTTTGTCATATTGTAGCTTGATGTCTCATAGTCATTAGTTTCTACTTGTTCAATTCTAGTTTTTAAGGAATTGTTTTCTTCAGTGAGCTTTTATACTTTTCCATCTACCCAATTCTATTTTTAGGGAATTATTTTCCTTGGTAAATTTTTATATTTCTTTTTCCATATTATTGCCTCTTTTTTCATGATTCTCTTGCATTACCTTCATTTCTTTCCCCAATTTTTCTTGTACTTCTCTAATTTGCTTTTTAAGCTCATCCAGGAATTCTTTTGGGGCGTAAGGCATTTTTCCTTTGAGGCTTCACACGTAGCCATTTTGACACTATTGTCCTCTTCTAAATTTATGACTTGATCCTCCCTCTCACCATAGTATCTTTTTATAGTCAAGATTTTTTGGGGTTTTTTTTGTTCATTTTTTCTGCCTTTTTTTGTTACTTAGTGTTTTTATGTGACAGCTGGGACCTGGTCCTGCACTGTCCCAAGTTTTTTGTGCTGAAGCTCTGGGTCTCATTGCTGGCTTTCTCTGGAGGTCAGACTTCTGGCTTACACTGGGTGTGGGATGGGGCTCTCTCTTGGCTGACCCTGGAGGAGGTATCTTGTTGCCGGTCTGTCCTAGAGGTGGGGGCCCTGCTGCTGGATTGCTCTAAAAAGATAGTCTCTCTTCTGGTAGAGGCCAACTCACTGTTGGTCAGCCCTGGAGCAAGGCTTCACTACTGGTCAGCAATGGGATATCAAGGCCTCGCTGGTGGCTTGGGCTGGGGGTGGAGGTGCTGGGGGAGGCCCTTGCTGCACTGCCCAGATTGCTTACTTCCCCCTAAGGGGCTACTGGTTTTCAGGAGGGTGGGGGTCTCCCTGGTGGACTGCCCAAGCTTGGAGCCTTGCTGCAGGTCCCTTGTTGTGAGGCTGGCTGGTTGCTGCTGCTCTTGGCCTTGCTCCCCTTCCACCCTCAATGAGAAAGACCTTTCCTCCCATACTGGTAAGCTGCTTCCATTCTCCTAGACTAATTTTGAAGTTATTTCCTAGTTGTTTGGAGGGAAGTCTGGGAGGGCTTCAAGAGGTTTCCTTCTTCACTCTGCCCTCTTAGCATCAGAAGTCTCCAAAAGTCATTTTCTTAACATGTAACTTCTATACCATTTTCCTGATCAAATATCTTTGATTACTTCAGACCCACTCCAGGATGAAATTCAGACCTCCAAAGCCAGCATCCAAGGTCCTCTGTCCTTGGTTCCCTCTTATCTTTCCTAACTTCTCTCACTACTTCCCTTTACTCATTCTGCATTATGGCATAATTGGAGTATTTACTGTTCCTTGAACTTGTCCTGCCCTTTCCTGCCTGTATTCAGGATGCCCCTTAAGCATGAACCACATTCCATCTCCACCCTCCAAGTGTCCCTACTGATAACTTTCACATCCTGCTGAGCCAGGGTTAAGTGTGTTCATGGCATGTTCCAAGACCCCTGCTGCTTTCAGTGGCTTACAGTGTCATCTTATGCCTCTCCAATAGACTTATCGCATCAAATTTCTATTAAATAAAATAATAACCTGTCTGTCCTATGCTGAAATTCTAAAATAGGTTAGCGACTAAACTGGGTGTGGATTAGACAAGGCTGGACAAGTCACGTCACATTTTTCTACCAACTCATCTCCACCTATTTATTAGTAACTCCCTTATTGCCCTGTGAGGCCTTGACAAAATTCTTATCATATTGTGAGAGTTTGGGGTTCTTTCTCTCCCCTACCTCACTTGACCTCACTTGATGTCCTGTAGACTTAACATTACTTCCTGTGGACTGCACAGTCAGCCATGGATGGGTGCCTGACACTATGCCTGGGCTTACAGCTGCTGAATGACAGCTCCCATCAGCAGGTTCCTAATGAAGGAAAGAAATTCAAAAAAGCATAAAATGGGGCTAATTTACAGTTCTCTTTCATTCTTTAAAGCAGGTCTCTCCACACCCAACAATCCTGAAGTAATATTAAATCAGAGTCACATTTTTTTTTTCACTATGTGAATCTCTTCAAAAGTTGCTTCCTTGTATTTTGTCTTCAGCTAAATTCTTTCCCACCTATCAACTCTGCAGTTTCAAATTCCAAAGAAATAAGAATCTAGACTAGGAATTTTTTGGAAAGAATACAAAATAAGGATGTCACAACAAGTCTACGTAGACGCTAACGCTGCATATGCTGGCTCTTGGGATGTCAGAGATTATTTGATCTAACTCCTTTATTTTACCACAGGCTCTGACTTATCCAAGGTTACTCTGCTAGTCATAGGCTAAATTGAAACCCAACTGTCCTGTAAAGTTCTTTTTTCCACAAGCATCACAATCTACTACTATTTTTTTTACTCTTTGTTATCTCAAACCCAACCTAATCATTTCTATCCACAAAGAACAGAAAGGATGTACATGAAATACAAATCACTGAATATAGCTTTAATTTTTTTCAAAAGAATATAGAAAATTTAACAATTTAGTGTCAAAGTGATCCCTATTTGTCTTCCTCTGAAGATTCCTCTGTTCTTGGGGTTTTAAAAAAAAAGTTTCCTATGATGCTTCTTCATTAATATTTCTTCAGTTTACTCTCATTAGGTCCCTAACTCTCCCCTCTAAACCCTGTCCCTTGTAACAAATAAACAAGAGTTGGGCAAAAGAAATCCATACACTGGACCGAAAGAAATACATATCTCATTCTGTGCCTCAAGTCCATGCCCTGTCAGTTAGGAGGAGAGCAGCATGCTTCATCATTGCTCACTGCATTACTCAGTTCTGAAGTTTCTCAAAGTTGTTTTCCTTTACAACATTTTTGTTATCATATAAATTATCCCTAGTTCTGGTCGTTGCATTCTGAATCAGCTCATAAAAATCTTCCTAGACTTTTTTCAATCCACCATGTGTCATTTCTTCCAATTCAAGTTCCAGTCATGTAACATAATTTGTTCCACCATTGATAGGCACCTCCCTAGTTTCCAGTTATTTGCTACCACAAAAAGTGCTATAAGTATCTTTGTACATGTGAGTGTTTTTCCTACTTATTTGCTCTCTTTGGTATATATATATATATATATGTATGTATGTATGTATGTATGTATGTATGTATGTATGTCTAGAGGGGGTATTACCTGGTCAAAGTTCTGTGCCTTTTAGGACATAATTCCAAATTTCTTTCCAGAATGACTGGATAAATTCATACTTAACAAAACTTCTCCAATAACTGTATTTTCCCTTTTTGTCATCTTTGCCAGTCTGATGAATATAAAGTAGACTCAGAGCTGTTTTAATTGGCATTTTCTTATTACAAATGATTTGGGCTATTTTTCTCATATAACTTGGATTCACTTCCTCTTATTTATCACTTTTTTACTGAGGAATGGCTTGTGTTCTAATACATTTGAATCCGTTTCCTTTAAAAGAGAAACTTACTGTAAAGATTTATTTTCACTGTTAAATAGTCCCCAATACTGATTTTGTTTGTGCTTTTTGTTAGTGTTTTGTCATTTTCAGCTACATCCAATTCTTTGTGATCCTATTTGGGGTTTTCTTAGAAAAGGTACTATAAAGGGTTGCCATTTCTTTTTCCAGCTCATACAGGAAACAGAGGCAGACAGGGTTAAGTGACTTTCCCAGAGTCACACAGCTATTAAGTATCTGAGGTCACATTTTAACTCAGGAAGAAGAATCTTCTTGGAGTGACACTGTATCCACTGGGCCACCTAAGCTACACTTGTTTGTGTTTCTAAAATAAGATGTACAGATAAAATACTACATCTATTTAGAGATTATTATGGTAAGTGTTGTGTATGTCAAATTTATTTGGTTGAAACCTAATTTCTGCCAGGCTGCTTAACAGTTTCCTAGAACTAAGCTATGTTTTGTTTTGGTTTTCTTCCTAATATTTTAGTCAGTAATTTTGAAAGAACATTCTACAGGGATACTAGTGTTTAGTTTTCTTTCTCTACTTTGTCTCTTTAATTTAAGTGTCCAAGACTACATTTGTATCACAGAAGGAATATGGTAGGATCGCCTCTTTTCCAATTTGTTACAAATAATTTATGTAATATTAGAATTATTCTTTGAATGATTGATATAAATCATTTGTAATTCTATGTAGTCTTGGGTTTTTTTTTCCTTTCGAAATCTCCTAATGGCTGGAAGGCTTTGGAAGGCTCCTAACGGTCAAAACACTGCCATTTTTTGATCTCCCCCGGAGATTTCCCATTCAAATATTCTAAGCAGCCAGTCTCCCAGTACAAAAAGCTTCAGGATTCAGAGACCCCTGGAGAGTCACAGGTTGCAATGTTGTAGAAATTTGCTTACATTTTTTTTTCTGAGGTTGGACTTTTAAAGTTCTCTTATCTCTTGCTCGATTAACCAAGGTATTTTATACTTTTGTAAGGACCCATACATTTCATTTAAACTATGAGAATAATATCTAATTACTTTGATTTCTTCATTTGTTGTGAATTCTTTTTCATTTATAATATTTTCAATAGTTTTCCTTTTTCTTTTAAAATCAGGTTAATGATTTATCTGTTTTATTCATTTTTAAACTGTCTTTGATTTTTTCATTTTTGTATTTTAAGGGACTTTCAATTGTTAATCTTTTTTTATTTTTTCTTTTGGTATTTAGTTGGCTTTTTAATATTATATTACTGTAGGTTTTTTTAAAAAATAGGTCAATTAAGCATCTGTTATCTACAGCAATTAATCTAGATGAAAGATCAATTAATTGACCTGTCCTTTCTTTCGTTGATCAAAGTATTTGAAGAAATTTTCCCCTAAGGACTGCGTTGGTGGTATGTTGTCTCATTATCATTTTCTTTGGTGAAATCTATTATTTTTCTGACTTGTTCTTTGATCTAACCAATTCTTTATTTAAAGACTTTCTGTTTATTCTTTTTTATTCTCTTATCAATAAGAGATTTTATTTTTTTCCTTAATTTGCTTACAGGGTTTTTTTTACATACTAGCACATAGTCAATTTTCATAAAATTTTTAAAAAGCCAGTCACAGGTAAGAAATATGTGTATTTCTTTCTATTCCCACTACATAGTCACCAGGGACTTAATATATCAAAATCTAAATTTTCTGCATTCTCATACAGGTCCATAACTTTTTATTGTTTATTTTGTTGCTATTGTTGTTAGACAGAGGTCAACAACCATTGTAACTTTGCTATTTCTCCTTGTAATTTAACTTTAAGTATTTAGTTGCTATGCAATTTGGTGCACACATGTTGAGTACTTATTATTTCATCTTCTATGGTACCTTTCACCATAATGTAGTTTCCCTGTTTATCTTTAACTGTACTTATTTTTTCCTGTCAACTTGTCTGAGGTAGTGATTGCTATCTCTGATTTATTGAATTATCCTGAATAAATTCTGCTCCAGCTACTTATCTTAATTCAGTGTAAATCTTTCTGTCCCAAGTATATTTCTTGCAAACAATATATTGCCTCCAATATACTGTCTCTGCTTTTTAACCCATTATCTTACACTCTTTCATTTTACTGGTGAGTGAATTCCATCTACATTAATGGGTTGACGGTTAATTGTTAATTTTCTTCTATCATATCTTCTCATATATTTTCCTCTTTTTTCCTATATCCCATTATGCTCTGAACAAAGAAGGTGGTAAAAGAAAAGGAATGCCATCAACATTAGTAATCTATAAATGAAGCAATCTGGCTTCTACACCCTCGCCCCTCCTCACTTCAGTGGTCAACAGACACTTATCCCTGGGTTCATATACTTGTCTTTCAAACTTTTATTATTCAATCTCTGTCTTTGAAGTTTACTTTGCTTGTGACTATTCCCCTTCTAATTCCTTCCTCCTTCTTGAACATTGTTCTCACCTTTCTCCTCTGTCCCTGTCAACTTCTCTGTTGAGTTTAGTATGTTTCTAAGCAAAACTCTGTTTTCTAACAACCCTCTGCATGGTTTAAACTACCTTGTATTTACCTACTTTGTATATGTTTATATTTATTAATATATTTATAGTACATATAGTTTTATATGTACATGTTGTTTTCCTCATTAGAATTTAAGCTTATTTTAAGCAGTGATTGTTTCATTCTTTGTATTTTGTACCCCAGGAACAGAAAATTAGAGGTATTTAGTACATACTTGCTGATTAATTCATATAAGTGAGGTTTATATGATACCTAACCTTCTCACTGCTCTCCCCACTGTATTTGTATAATCTTCTTTTCATGCATCCCAATAAGGAGAAATAAGTTCCACTCACTTCTTCAGTTTTTCCCTACTGTATCACTTTTAAAATCTCTTTTAGACTATCAAAACATAACAAAACCAAAGCAACCCTCCATTTTAATTCCTTCTGTGATCCTGGAGTTTTAAAAGATCACTTGTCTTTCTCCCCCATGAGAAGGTAAGCATTTTATCACTTAGCTCCTTCCAACTGCTCAAATATATTTATCTTTCTAAATTTCTCAAAATTCTTGTATTGGACTTTCTTAATATCTACTCAATTCTGGTCTTTTCATCAGGAATGGTGAAAATCTTCTATCATTTGAAGGTTCATTATGTGGTCTTCACAGACATCTGGAGATCCCAATTCAGTCTTCCATGAACTTGTGGCCCTACTGGGATGTTTTGGTCAGAGTACTGCTGTCTCTTTGACCCATGTCCATGGCCAAAGTGCTCAAAACACTGCTATTTTTTTGACTCCCCTGGAGATTTCCTATTTAAATATTCTAAGCTGCCTGTCTCCCAGTACAAAGTGTTTCAGGGTTCAGAGACACCCTGGAGAGTCACAGATTGGAATGTTGTGGTATTTTGCTTACATCTCCAACACACTTGGAGTCCTGCTCTCATTCCTGCACCTATGGCAAAAATGGTTAGAACACTATAGTCTTCTTAGTCATTTAGGGCTTCCCAATCTACTAAGCTTTGGCCTTCCTTTTCCTTCCTCCCCAGCACTCAATACAGAATGTTACAGGTGCCAGGGGTTTCAAGTGCCCCTGAACCATCTCTGGCCCCAGTACTAATATGCTTCTAGCTTATTTACTTGCATTCATTTAAGCTTCCCCGGAGGAGGGGGTCCTTCAGGATTTGGGCCCTCTTCATGTGCAGTTTTAGGTTAGTTGAAAATACCTAATTTAGTTTCTCTTTGGATTTCTTGATCATTATTTAGTCCAGTGTTAATTTTTTTTAATCTTTGCTGGTGTAGTTGAGTTCATCTGATACCTTTCAAACCACCATCTCTGTCATGACTTATCAAAAATAGATTTTCATGGAAATGTCTAAATTTGGTATGTCTACTTCCCCTTTTAAGAGTAAACTTACCAAATGCTTCTAAAGGATAGGCAACCTGGCATTTCACAATAAACAGTCTCCCTACTGGTCATGAGAGTCATGGTTATGTATCCCAGTCCCATTTCTGTGACATAATGGGCTATTACTCTATGTAAGCATTTGCGAGGAAGTACGGTCAGGAGAGGGTAGGAAGGAACAATGAGCTCTTTTCAATGACATCTCAAAGGATCAAAGACTCAAATCTAGAAGGAACCTGAAGAGATTTAGTCCAACTTCTTTATTTTATAAATCAGAAAACAGAGGTACCCTGTGGTCAAGCAACCTACCCAAGGTTACAGTTCCATGTGGCACAATCAGGATTAAAAGTCAGAAACTATGGTCGCTATCCTCCAAAGTGCCTCCAATATATAGGCATACTCTTTCCTCAGACCCCAAATTTACCAAATCCAATCCTTTTTTCCTACACCCTTCACTTAAAGTATAAGGGGGCCACTGCTTGCAATTAAGTTGCACTCAGAAGTTACAGAAAAGAGAAATGCAATAGTCCTAAAAATCAGTAATTTGGCAAATGAAGACAGTTGGGAGGATGCTATTTTGATGAGTCAAAAAAACCCAATAATCTACTTGAGAGTATTTTAAGGACCCCACCTTCACAAAAGAAGAAAACAAGACCATTTTCTAGGCAGATTTTATTAACAATGATTCTAGACTGCAGAACATATTCACCGTATATAATACCAGTGGTATCATATATCAAAGCATCCTGTCATTGGTGGCTGGCAGAGCCACTTCATCTAAAAGTCTCTGAACCCTGCAGGGTATACAGTTCCAGAATATCTTATGGTGGTGAGTCCAAGAGACTTAGAAACTGGGGTAGAGGAAACAAGAGCCTGGGGACTATGTTCTTATATTCAAACCATCCCCTGGAATTAGGTGAGAATGGAGATATATAGGATGGAAGCATACTATATCAGCACCACTGTACGGCACTACTCTCCTACTTCCTCCTAGGAAGAAGTCATTGAAGGTAAATAAGGGAGTGGATTCCTTATAGCTTTGAGAGAGAGAGAGAGAGAGAGAGAGAGAGAGAGAGAGAGAGAGTGAGTGTGTGTGTGTGTGTGTGTGTGTGTGTGTGATACAACAGCTCACTTAGATGATCACTTGGCAAAGGTGAACAACTAGCCAGTTCCTGGAATTTTGCTAGGAATAGGGATGGCAACAGGTCATCATTCCCACACAGATAAGCAGACAATAAGATTGCACTGAACAAAACTTGCTCAATTTGTTGAAAGTTACCCATCCAGAGAAACAGTAATCTATGATACATGCAATAGTAGATCACTGTAACACCAAAAATAATAAGCAATTAAACAGTAAATGCAAAAAAGTTTGTTTATAGGCACTTAGATCCAAGAACAAAGTAGGGCTACTGTCAATTTGATTGACCTTTTGAAAACTAAAATAAAGTTTTCACTACAATTCAAGGATGGATCACACATCACAAACAATTACATTTTCTTACTTAGCAAAATGGATCTGATATTGAGCCTCATATTTTGTTTTAGACAGTAGGACCAAATACCAAAATAAAGTAACTAGGGCAAAATTTGAACTTGGAGTCCTCTTAAAGATTGCATTCTCGACTGTAGCCCATTAAGTCATACAAACAGTACATCCTCAACTGTTCTTTGTCAATTGCAAGTCTGAGTTCTGAAAAGCCTCACAATATCAGAGAACTTGAAAGGACATTAAAAATCCAACTCTAACCACTCATAATAAAGATAAGAAAACAAGAGATCTCAAAAATTATTTGACCAAAGTTACAGAGTAGTAGAACTGGGGCCTAAAACAAGGTCTTTCAACTTCTAGTCAATTACTCTGTCTCTCTGTTCCTGGTCTATGATGTCACATCATAGACTTGTGATGTCACAAGAAGTGATATTGACATTTTCCTATGCATCCTCACTCCAATTTGTGTCTGTGTGTATCTCTGCGAATCTACCCTTCAATGAAGTAAAGGGCAAGAAACTCAGAAAACTCCACATGCCTATGCTTCTAGGGACTTTGGACCTCCATCAACAGGAGAGAGGGATAGCAGATGGTACATAAATGGAGCCCTCTTTGTACCATTTTCCTTCCAATTCCTCCTTTCAGAAAAAGTAATGCCAGGGAGGGAGTGAATGATTTTCATCAAGAGCACACTACAGGCTCCAAAGGGATACAAAAATGAATGAAATGCTTTCCAAATTTTTTTTTGCACATTTTGGAACTAGGGATTATGCAAATGGGAACTGGGGTTCCCATAACTATATTGCAGAGATTATAGGTACAAATGAATGAAAATAATAATAATAGCTGACATTTATACTGTGATTTGAAATTTACTAACCTTATGAGGCAAGTACTACAGGCATTTTTATTCCCATTTTATAGATTAGGAAACTAATACCTAAAAGTTGAGAGCAGTAGGAAATAAGAACAGAAAGCTAAAATGAAATAAGATTGTAAAAGTCTGGATTTTATTCTTAATGTTCTAAAAGTAGTGTCAAGAACACAATAAAATAAGTTGAGACCAGTTAAGGAATATCTAAGGACAAAAAACCCAACAATAACAAAGTGTTTTAAAAGCTACACTGAGGAATAGAGGAAGATCAAAAGAGAGATAGGAATACTGCTTGAGTTAGATGGGATGAGAATAGATGATGGAAAGAAAACTGGTCAACCAGCTTATCTGGCTTCTGTTTTCTGTGCCAAGGAGCATGATAATTGAACTAAAGAGAACAGAAACAAATGGGACTTGAAGCCCCCAGTAAATGGGGAGATAATAAGACAGCACCTTGTTATCCTTAAGGAGTCCAAGTCCAAGCTGCCAGGCCCAGAGGAGCTATGGAAGCAATGAGAGAATACGACTGGTGGGAAGGATGTGGTAAATGATCTGAATGATCATGAGGAAGGCAGAAAATACTGAAGGACTGAGGGGGAGCAAAGGTTCCACATAGCAAAAGAGGCTTCAAACTTTAGGTCGGTAAGCTTGACTTGAATTCCTGTTCAAATTCTACACTGTTATGAAAGAGATTGCTAATAAGTATCTAGAAAAGGAAGCAATGCCCGTAAAAGAGCCAACATGGCTTCACCAAGAATAAATGATATCAGACTACCATATTTTTCATTTGTCATACTAGGTATGTGATACCAGGTAGGTAGATCAACAGAATACTATAAAAATAATCTATCAAGATTTTAGGAAAGCATTTGTCTAAGTCTTTCTTGCAAAAGAGATGGAGAGATGGGGGCTAACAGGTAGTTTCAGGAACTGATTAAGTAGCTGGACCCCAAAAGGAAAGCAATTACTACATTAATGGTTTGATGTAAATTTTCAAATCCTTGTCTCCGTGTTAATATTTTTATTAGTAGTATGAGAAGAATAGATACCATGCTTTAAAAAGTTTCAGATAACACAAAGCTAGAAGGTAGAGCTAAAATACATGATGAGAGAATATGGGTCCAAAAAGATGCTGGCAGGTTAGAACGTTGGGTAAAATCTATCCAAAAAAGTATTTAATAGAATAAATTTAAAGTCTTATGTTTGGGCTTTAAAAAGTTAACTACAAATACAAGATTGAGGAGGTATGGCTAGGAAACAATTTAAAAAGAACCAAGGATGTATAATTTTGGGAAGAGAAAACTTAAGAGAACATGAGAACTATTTTGAAGTATTCAGAGAGCTAACATATGGAAGAGGGATTCAACTTCTCATGCTTGGCCCCAAAGGGCACACTTAGGAACAGTGGTTGTTAGGGATAGAACAGTAGTTTTCAGTTTGACATTAAGAAAACTTTCACACATTTAGAGCTATCCAAAAGTGGAGAGGGCTTTGTCAGGAAGTAATGGGCTCCTCAGGAGAGGGTTTTGAGCCAGGGTATTCTGTTAAAAGTACTCTTATTCAGATATGGCTTGGCCTGATGGTTTTTGGAGTCCCTTCCAAATTAGATTCTGAGGTCCTGGTTCTGTAATGGCGAGTCTTTAGATTTAGGAATGGGAAAGAAAACACCAAAAGGAGTGTTTTAAAGGATTAATTTGGCAGGATAGATTAAAGAAGTTGGAGAGATACTGGATACAGGAATACTGGTTGGGGGGGGTCACTAGAGAACAGAAACAAAGTGAAAGATCTAAAATAGACTAATTAACAGGAATGGAAAAAGAGATGCAAAAGATTTTAGGTGAAGGAAGGATTGAAGATGCAAATGATTTTAGACTAAGGGAAGACTGAACTTGGGGAGGACTTGAATATGGAGACTTAAAGAGAGGAAGGAGTCAAAGGTGACTCCTAAATTTCCCGCTGAGGTAACTAAGATAATGTTGGTAACTTTTATCAAAAAATGAGGATGTCTGAAGATGAAATTGACTTGGAGAGGAAGATGATGAATTTTACTTTAGATATGTTTAGTTTATGGTGATGGGAGAACAACTAGGTAGAGATGTTGGCACAATATAGCCCGAGCTGTGAAAAGAGGCTAGAAACTAGTAAGAATGTATCGACATCATTCCAGGAACAGTCATGTCTCTACTTTTCTTAAAGATAATCAAGGAAGGAGATTCCATAATATCCTTAGGTATTCCTTTCAAACACCTCTCTATCCCCAGAAATAGTCATTATTCTAAATCTCAAGAAAAAACATGTTCAGAACTTTGGGCACCCAATAATTAGAGATACAATCCCATTTTAATAAATACTATTATACTGTCCAAGCCTATATAACAATACCATTTTCATACCCCTGTGAGGGGCCCGTATTAACATCAGCTTTGCTGATGTTATTATTAAGAAATTTTTTAAATGAAAAAATTCCATGTAATATACAGTCATTGGTCCCCATCCAAGTAGGAGTAAATTTCTATAATAAAGATACTGTCTTATTATTTGGGCTTTCCAAAGCAACCCCATTTTAATGAAATAACATTTAATTGTATGCTTTTAAATGTTAACTTTAAATGTTTCTATGGCGATTTTGGGGTGAGGGTGATGGTAAGCTCCAAGGTAGATGATGGTGTAGAAAATGCTAAACAAAAAAGTCAAGGCCAAGAGGTGAAATGGACCACATCCTGAGCCAGGGGCTGTGAATAGTGAGGGTGATTATTAGTCAGGAAGATGGTGGCATGAAAATGAAACAAGTGAAGAGCCAGGCTCTCTTAGCAGTACAAAGGAGAGAGGTTGGGTAATTAACAAAGCAAGGTAATGGTAGGAGAAGGGAGGAGTGTAACATTCATTTATTCATCATATCTACTGAGCATCTATCCTGTGCAAAGTAATATTCCAGGTTCAGTGAGACATAACATTTATATTGCAATCATTGGCTATGCCCACAAAAGGTATATTATAGCTAGAGACAAAACGCATGCATGCATGTGAACACACAAACGGGTAAACAACCATACAGAGAGTATAAGATTAAGTACTAAATAAGAACTGTTCCCAAAAGGTGGTTCCTAACCTTTTAATTAGATGTACCTTTACATGAGGATAGTTGTACTATCAAGAAAATATATAGTGAGAGAAAGCTACTACTGTATTTATATCCCTAGCACCGTGCAGCGCCTGACACGTACCAGGTGTGTAATAAATGCTTGTTGAATGATGAATGAATTCAGTTTTTCAATGAATATGTCATATGATCAATTCAGGACTTCTATCCAGTGCTAATGATCATGGTTTATCCATGTCAGCTAAGCTGTTCTTCTTCTTTGTCTCTGTTCTCCCTGGCAGCCTTCATCACTTTTTCCTGACAGCAAGTGGGTACCAGTGGAGAACTGTGGTTGTCCAGTTGACATACCATTGCCATCGACTAGCCCATCTTATCTTCCTATTATGCATTTTGTTGATGACATCTTTACTCCTATTTTTCTAATTTGGTTCCTCATTTGGTTATATATTGGTTGGTTTCCTCAAAGTTCCTCATTTGGCTATAGGTTGCAGTCTGTTCGTGCCCACTATGTGCCTTTTCCATTAATTCAGTACTGCTTTTAAAAATTTTAAATGTAATACATATATGTAAGATATATCATTCAATAAATAGAAAGTAGATTTGCCTGTGGTTTTGCTTATCTAGGCACTTTTGCCCCGACCCCTGCCCAAAAAAAGAAAAGGTCCAAAGCATAAGGGTTTGGGAACCATTGGTAATAACATAAGTTATCAAATAAGTTTGAAAGGAAATCAGAGGCCTAAGAGGTCATGGCTATTATTTGGAACTTTAGGCGAAGGTTTGGGGCTTGGTCAGATAAATGGATATGAGTTATGGTAGACAAAAAGAGTAGATGAAATGCATTGCAGACAGTAGGAATGATATGAGCAAAGGAAAATAGAAGGAAATAATGTCTGGGGGACAAGTAAACTAGATTTGCGGTAGTAAAGTATAACTGGTATTCATGGTAAGAGAACAGTGAAATAAGTTTGGACAGGTAGAATGGGGCAAGATTACAGAGTGTTCCAAATGCCAGGTCAAGGTACAAGGTCTTTATCCTGTCATTAGGAGCCAAGCTGGTGAGGGAAGTGTCAGGTAGAGCAATGCTTTTTCTGCCAAATGTTTTCTGTCTCTCCTCCCCTCCCTCTCTTTCTCCTGATCTTCCAAATAGTTATCTTAACTCCGTAATTTTATTTACTTATTCTGTATAAATGTAGATACATACACTTACACTTGTCTCCCCATTTAGAACATAAGCTCTTTGAGGGCAGAGGGGTCTGTTCTTTTTCATTTTTTGTACCTCCAGTGCCTACTACCTGTCATAGGACAGGCAATTAATCCTTGTTAACTCTATAATGAAGACAATTCCATAAGTAATTGATTTGGTTCTTCTTTCAGAATGATTGAGACCATCATTATTTTGTGGCTTCCTGATATATTATTGGTTTCTTAAATTTTTCTTCTTTTACTTTTGACATTATGCACAAATCCCTGATATTAGATAGAGTTATTTAATGAGCTTGCTTTGGGTAGAGCAACTGGCCAGCATGGACCTTGTGATTCATGGCACATCTGTTATTCATGGACCAGTCTAATTAAGGTTAAGGAAGTTTATCACTAAGTTGGCTGCAGGGTAATGTATGTTTTTTGGCCAAGAAACTCTCCAAGACTTATCGTTAACTACATCATAAAAGGGACTGCCCAAAATGAAAAAAAAATCTCAGATCTCTGTGGTACTAGGGTATCTAGCAGAACGTTAGACAAAAATAAATGCTGATTTACTACTTAATGAAATTAAGATAGAAAAGAAAGCCGAGTGCAACACCCTTCATGATCTTTCTGCTTTCCATGTCAAAATCGCAACCAGAAGAGTTCTATAGATTAATTCCTGGTCAGTATTCTTAATCAGGGACTTCAAGGTTTACAATGGATTTTAAACTAAAACTCAGAAAAAGTAATGCTATCCCAATTTCTGTATTTCATAGATGTCACCAAAAAAAAAATATTTAACACATTAGCAGAGTTAGATTTTGGTTGCCCCAAGAAGTTCCTCAGTTTAAGATAGTCATGTCATATGATACAGTACCTTGCCTAACCCATTCCCTATGGAACAAGTCAAGGCCACAGAAGCGTTCTATATTTAGCGATCCTTTTCCATGTATACTGAAGTTCCTAAGTATGCCACAAGGGACAAAATATCTTGGAAATAATCAATTCACTAAGTCATGAAGACCATCTAAAGCCCTGGTCAGTCACGCTAGAATTACTGCATGCAGGGACAGTGTTCAAAAATATTCATGAAGGAAGCCAGAGGAAGTCATTTGCACGCTGTAAACCCAGAAGAAGCCTCAAGTTTTATATGCAATGACATGTACCAGGAAAATACTGAACTGCATGGAGGTTTTAACTAAAACTGCTGCTGAATTATCAGTTCCTAGGTATGCCTTCAGATAATCAAAGAAACTTTCAGCCCAGCATTCTATGAAACCATCGGAAGCAGAGGTAATGGAGATACCTAGAGTCCTACATTCATTCACAGAACTGCAGTGAATCAATGAAGGCAGCCAACAGGTCCTCTGAAAGACATGCAGAGTATGACAGCAACATGGCACCACGCTCTACAGGCATAAAAAGCAGGGAGATCTGAACCAACCATGGCTGTTATTTCCAGTTTCTAAGCAGCATCACCTAAAAGCCCTCATATTAAGCCCTGAAATGCAGCTAGGCTATGAAAGAATCAGAACCATGCTCCTGTCACATAAGTGAACTGAACGTATGCTGGAAATGTACAAATGATGGACGACAGATAGCAGGAATACCCCCAGATACTGGTATGATTAGATCATATGGGGTATTCCATAAGGTGAGAGGGTATAAGGAACACTTTAAGGATCCCTGAAACACAGCCTCAAAAAACACAACATGACTAGTCATGGAAAGTCAATCAAGTCAGGTACTGCTGAGACAAATGGAGACAGAACAGGGAATTGCTCTGTTTTGTTCAAAGGTCCAAAAAGCCTGCTCATGTTAACCATACAGCTAAGAGACTGCCTTAGTAACGGTGACTAAGTGGATGGCTGTACTGTAGCTACTCACTTATCAAAAGACAACATTTCACACTTGTACTAAGTGTGGAAATAACCATTGCCCAATGCTGGCATATAAATGTAATAATTCACTACCAAGAAATGTCATTTTTGACAAATGAAAGGATAAGAACTGTTTATTTTTTGAAAATCCAAGTACCTTTAAACTATAGCAACAGATCTCCATTTTAATTGACAAAATAATTCTAATGTCCTGTCAAACTAGTCAAAATGGGATTCTACCTGTAAAACTCTGCTATCTGTTCTTAACTTACACATACTAAATTCTTCTAATGGTACTAAATAAATACTGAGTGACACTGAATTTAGAACTCCGTATATTTATTCTCATTTATCAAGCAATGTTTTTTAAACTATTATTACTTGACATTTGCCAGTAGTAAATCATCAAAAGCACTTTAGAGGAATTTTAATTCAAATCAATTCAATGAACATTCATTAATCTTGTCATATCTCCCCAACTTGGATTATCAGACTTCCAGAAGTGACGCCTCTAGTTCCATGGGTTTGGAACTCCCATCCTTGGGTTTGGCTGTCTTGATTGGTGAGCAATAGTGTAAACCCAATCTATCTACTTTATCTCTTTTCCCTCAGATTAAACCATCCTTCATATCTCATCCAGCTAGTCAGCCTATCCATCATCTTTCATCTTCACACTCTCTTCTCCCCATTTCCAATCTGCCTTCCATTGGGCACAATAATTAAATAAGTACTTCATTGCTTCCGAAAAGGATATGTCAGTTGAACTTATCCTATGGATCAACTCATAATCCTGTAATGTCCCAGACCAATACTCCTTTTCCTGACCACCACTCCACAATACAGCTAACATTTATCATGCTTTTTAAGGATTACAAATCACTTTTTACATATATTATCTCATTGGATCTTCATAACAAATCTACGAAATAGGTGTTATTATTATCCCAATATTACATATGAGGAAATATATGAAAAGAAGTTGGATGCATGTCTAGTAAACATGGGCAGAGCATTGCAACTCAGTTCTACCTGACTCTCAAGTCCAGCTCTCTGAGAATATAAGCTCCTTGAGCACAGGGACTGCCTCAACTTTGCATTTGTATCTTCTGTGCTTAAACAGTGTCTGCAAGTGCTTAATATGTTTTATTTATACATTCATTAAATCATTAAGCACCCGCTCTGCCAGGGACTGAGCTGGGCAGTGGAGATACAAAAGACAAAAATATAACAGCTTGTGTCCTTAAGACAATTTGGTGTGGTAAAAAGAACAGTAGGAAGGTAGGTGGCTCCCAGGGTTCCTTCCCATCTGAGCTCTACTGTAAATTAGCTATGTGATCTTGAAAAATCTAAGCCTCAGTGCTGATTTGAGAAATGAGGTGTCATAGACTTGACGCTGAAAGGGTATTGGATTGATTAACTTTTTGGGTCCCTGCAAGACCTAACATTCTATCAATCTCTAATTCTAAAAGCTTACCAAAACTTAATGAGGGGGCATCAAGAATCTTCAGTTTTATTACTATTAATTTCACAACTTTGTTCTTCCTTTCTCACTTCTGCCAACTCAACTGGCTTTTTTTTTCTTATTTTAAATACATAGGATCTCACTTTCTTAATGCCATTGTAGTTGGGCAATATCTTGGAAGTTAAAGACAGTTATAAAGATAAAATAAGATTATGCAGACTAAGAATGAGTACAGTCTCATTAACCATTTTCTGCTTTGTCCTTGTTACCAACTTTTCTACCATATCATCTTGTGGTCTCTGACTTCCATCCAATATGGGATTTACAGTGGAGTGCTCTTAAAGGGCATTGAATTAATTATTCAAGAAGGGAATCATCTCAGAAATCGTTAATAAGAGAAAGACAAACTGAAACAAGACTGAAGTTTCACCAAACACCCAGCAAATTATCAAAGATGATAAAAGAAGGGGATAGTCAATATTGGTGAGACTGAGGAAAGATGAGCATACTAATACACTGTGAATGGAACTGTTAAATGGTCCAACTATTCTGGAAAATAATATGGAATTACACTTTTAAAAGTGACTAAAATGTTGATGATTTTTGACTCAGAGTTTCCACTATTAGGCACATGCCACAAAGAGGTCAATGACATGACATGAAAAAGGGCCGATATGCACCAAATAATTCACAGTAGCACTTGTTGTAGTAGCAAAGAATCAGGCATCAGCTAGATGCCCTCTGATTGAGAAATGAATGAACAAGTCATGGTACCTGAACGGAATGGAATAGTACTGTGCTGTATAAAGTGATTATCTTGAAATACAGAGAAGCATGGGAAGACTTAAAGGAGTCAGAACCAGGAAAACAACATGCCCAATATTAATGTTAATTCATGTCAATGTTAAACCTAACAACTAAACTTACATGCTGTGCAAATATAATGACCAGATTTGGCCCCAAAGAAGGTATACGAGAAAGCACTTCTCCCTTCCACAATTTCTGCAGGGATATCTGTGTTTGGGGGAGGGTATAAATACCGAACATTGCATATAGCCTTAGACTGTCAATTTTTTGGTTTTACGGAATCCCCCCCACTTTTAAAATTCTTTATAATGGGGGAGGGGTTCTCAGAGGCAGGTAGAGGTTGGGAAACGTAGGTAATGTAGAACAAAAGATATCAATGAAGTGTTGCTTTAACAAGCATAACTTGCATTTATGGAAGTTCAGATATTAATCAATATTTGAATATTAGCAGATCACATTTCCCCTTTTAACTGCCTTCAATATAGTACCACAGAGCAGATATATTTAAAGGATGCTGTATGGTAGAAGTGAAAAGAAAAACAAAACAAGGGTTTGAATTCTAGTTCTGTTACTACCAAGGAGACCTTGGCCACGCCACTTCACCTAGCTCAACACCTTAGTTTCTTCATCTGCAAAATGAGGTGAACTCAATGACCTCTAAGAATATCTCCAGCTCTAATTCAATTTAATCATGGATTTATTAATATTTGATTCCTAATACAAAACCAGAACATTTGAGCTGCTATAGACTAGAAACTCAAAAAGAAAAAGTGTTTAGGGCTAGTTAATGAGAAGGCTATACATACTCAATGTCGGATCATTTTATTATCTTAGAAAAGAACTTGGAGGTTTGGTATGTGATGATAAATAAACAGATGGCTGGGGAAAAAAACTGCAAATATGACATCCTTCCAGACATAGTTGTGAGAATACAACAAGCAAAGAGTTAGATAATAGTGAAAGACCAGAAAATCTTCTGGCCATGCTGTGTGAATCAGCATACCAGGCCATATTATCTCAAAGTATGTTAAAGAGCCAGGTGTCAGAGCCGGCTTCCATCACAGCTGCAGCATGTTAAGCAGGAACAGGGGGTAAAAAGCATGACAACGTACCCCCAACTACAAACAGACAGACGCTGAGCCAAGCTGAAAACCAGTCAGTCAAATCATTGGTTCTGGTGACTGGGATTCCATGGATCACAGCCCTGGGCTTGCACCGGGCTCCCCCTCTAGCTCACTTTCCTGGAACTTGACTTCTGCCTCTGTCTTGGACTTTGCTCCTAGATTTGCCCCGGACAGCTCTCACATCTCTGTGGTCTACACTCCTGGCCTGGATTCAGATGGTCTCCTTGTTTATCTCAAGTACCAGGCTCTGACCTGCTTATCTCCTACCCTGACAAGTAGGAATCTGCTCTAGTCTTCTTTTCCCCCAACCCCCATCCCCAGCTGCCTCATCAAGCACGGGTCAGCTAGTGCCATTTCCACCTGGCCTTGGAGCCGGCAGCCCCTCTTGTTTCCAGGACCAGGGACACTCCCTTGCATAGCTGTAGGAATGAGATCCAAGAAAAGTTTTGTCCATTTTGTAACAACCTGTGAAGTAGTCAAAGGATAGGAAGAAATAGTTCCCAAAAGAAAAGTTGCAAACTATTAACAACCACGTGAAAGAATGATTCACATCCCTAATAATAAAAGAAACACAAATCCAAGATAACACTGAAGTTTCACCTTACTACCCAGCAAATTCATCAAGATGACAAAAGAAAGGATAAACTGGGGTGGGGGAAGGAGAAGGGGGAGAGGAGGATGTCACGGAAAGATGCATACATGAAACTCTGCTGGTGGAGCTGAGCATCAGTAGAATCATTCTGGAAAGTGATTTGGAATTACTCCAATAAAGTGGCTTAATTGTTCATACCCTTAGACCCAGAAATTCCACCTCAAGGAGGTAATTCCTTCAGAAAGAAAAAAAGGAAGGGAAAATGTACATCAATATAACTATAACAGCACTTTTTATGGTAGCAAAGAACTGGAAACCAGATGTCCTTTGTTTGAAGGAAGGTTCAAAAACCATGTAAATATTTTGGAATATTACTATGCTATAAGAAACAACAAACATGATGAATCCAGAGAAGCCTGGAAAGACTCATGAACTGATACAGAATAAAACAAGCAGAAGGAAAAAAATAGACATACACAGTGACAACAATGGAAATTTAAACAACCATGAAATAATCAAAAATGAATGTTGCCAAATTATAAAGAACAAGTATGGCCCCAAAGAAGAAATAAAATAATCTTCCCTCCCCTCTTTGTAAAGCTCTGGACACCACGGTAATAATATTAATAATAACAGATAATAATTTGCATGGTTTTGAGATTTGCAAAGCACTTTACAAATATTATCTCATCCTTGCAAAGAAAAAAACCCTGTAAGGTGCTATTCTATCCCCATTCTACAGATGAGGAATCTGAGGCAGAGGTTAAATCACTTTCCCAGGCCCATACACCTAGGATGACTGGATTTGAACTCAAGTTTTCCTCTCTCCAGGTTCAGCATTCTATCCATTGTGCCACCTAGCTGTAATATAGGTTTGGAACACTGCATTTTTAAATTGTATTAACCAATTTTCCTGAATTTTTTTCTCTTCATCTTTTTCTTTACTTATTTCTTTTCTCTGGGAGAGAAGAGAAAGAGGAATTCAGGGGGAAATCTAGATAAAAATAAATAATAATAATAATAATAAATAAAATCTATTAAAAAACAAAAATAATTTTTTAAACATTGCTTTATTATGCTACCTCTATGGTTCTGGGCAAGTTGCTTAAGTTCTCTGAATCTCAGTTTCCTCATCTATAAAATGAAGAGGTAAGGCTAGGTGACTAAGGTCCCATCCAGCTTTAAACTGCTCCTATCAATTCCCCAAAGAATTTTTAAAACAAAAGTTAATCATCTCATCTTTAAACTCCTTATCTAACCTAGCGTTTCTTTTGGGTTTTTTTATGTCCATGGGCTATTGTGCCCAAGGCTCAACTGTGGACCAGTTCTATATCTGTCCTATACGCTGGACACAGAGATGAAGGAATGGAAGAAGAAAGGGAAGGAAAGAGAAGAAAAGAGGGGAACTTGTGAAGGGGGGAGGAAAAAAGAGAGAAAGGAAAGAAACATCAGGAATGGAAAACAGGTACCTCTCAAAACATTCCCCTGTCATGCTTGTGCCCAAAAGGAAGAATTCCTCCCAAGTCCTACATCCTAGGAAAGAATTCTCATCTGCCTTTAGCCCAACTGATTATATAGAGACAGCACATATTCCTTTGCCATTAATCTAGGAGTCACAAAACCTGAAATTTTAGAGTTGGAAGAGATCTTAGAAATCATCCATCCAGCCCTAACATTTCACAGACGTGTAAACTGAGGCTCAGGGAGGAAATAGCTTCTCCAAGGTTACTCTGACAGTCAGCGGCTTGTTGCATTGAACCCATTCCAAGTATTACAAACGTCAGCTCAGGGCTTTCTCCAACATACCACAGTTAGAAGGAAGGGAGGGAAGGAAGGAAAAAAGAAGGAAGGAGGAAATTGTTTTTGTCTTAGGTTGAAAAGTAAAAAACATTACAATATTTATCTTCAAAACCAGAAACAAAATGGGAATGGGAGAAGAGGGGCAGAATACGATTTCTTTGTCAAAAGTTATCTATGTTTTGGGATGTCAGAAACCTCTCAAGGGGGTCCACATCTGATTCTGAGAGTCCATTCAGTCTGCGAAAGAAATGAATAATCTATCTTGATTCATAAGGCAACTTGTTGCTGCTGGGAATTCAGACGCTGTGCACCAAGATACTTAAAAGGGACTAACATCCCTTACCATTTGCCCTTCCTTCCAGCGTTTCCTGAGGACAGTGCCAGACTTGTAGAAACTAGCTTTTGGTCTGACTAAACATTTTCTCCGAGAAGAGCAAGCTAGGACGACAGCCTCATTCTTGGAAGAGAGTAAGGCCTGGGGAGAGGCAGAGCCCAGCAGAGCAGAGAGAGCACCAAGGCAGCCCCACTATTTCACATCCTCACTGCTATATTACACATGAAGGAGAGAAGGATCTCTCAGTCTCTGAAGACCTAAACTTAAGTGAGTAAGCTTCAGTATTTGATATCGACTCCCCGGAATTCCACCTCATCTAATATGTAAAATTTCTCCTGGACATACAGCAGGAGAAGTTGTGTACACATTGTAATGTGGTAATATTACAAACACTTTACTGTGATTTTGAACATCTAATTGAGTTAACAAAAATTTACGCAGTAAGTTCATGCCTGAAAGATGAACTGACAAGGATGTGGAAGAGGGGAGGAAAGGAGGAAAGGGGAGGGGAAAAAAATCAAAAGAAGGGGAATGAGGGAGGAAAATGCAGTTTTCCCTGGTGTTTACAATCCATTCATTTTGAAAAGGGTCTAGGGGTGGAGAGATAAAAGAAACTAGAGTTATTTTATTCCCCAAAGTCATCATTACTCAAGGTATTTCTAAGGCCTTTTACACAATCCTTATTTCACCCAAGTTATTACCATCTTAAAACAGGACAGATTTTTAAGGGTCACATACCATTTTTATCCATCAGCCCTCCTTTGTCTTTGGCAGATGTAGACATGTCATTTGGAATGTAGTGCAAGGGGCCCTGATGAAATTGGAAAAGCATGTGGAGATAAAAATCACTCTCAGATGAATTCAGACACTTCCTGCCACTCTACAGATGCCACAGTGCTGCAAGCCACCCTCCCAGGAGAGATGATTCACCTGGAAGGAGGGCCAGGCTCTGCCAGATGTGTAGGAAGCTGCCTGGGACCCACACGCTAACACTGTCTTGATTGTATGAAGCATATGCTTTCAGTCAAGGGTGAAAAATGCAGGCACCAGCACATGCCAGAAGTCTTTCAAGCATGGCCCACCAGTCAGCCTGAAGCTGAATGTACTGCTCCATCGAGTCAGCAGATGTATGTTACCACCATGCAAGTCGAGGCTGGCTTAACTATAAAAGGCTGAGTGACCTAATCCAGACATTCAGATCACACAAAGACAACCATGCCAGTGTCATTTCTGTGCCTTACATCAACCTGATTCTAAGATCACTGTAGATATCTGCACTTAAAACAACAAAAAATGGTAAACCGCACTTTCCCGCACCTGGCTGGGCATTTCATTCACTTACAGCCCAGGTGCCACACACTGCTGACAAATAATTTTAAAATCAGCTCTGAAACTCTACATGCTTTAATTTTTTCTTCATGTAGAACATAACTCACAAATACACCTGATTAAAAAGCTAGTTTTTAGAGCATCTGTTATAATTACCAACTTTATATGCGTGTGTATGTGTGTGTATACATATATACACACAACACACACATGTACGTATACACATATAACATGTAGGTATATATGTATATATTCATCCCCTTCCAGGTTGTTTGCCCAGTGGGTATCCAGCAGCATAAGTTAGCTACTTAATGCCCCAAGGCATCTCTTCTCACCTCATTCATGGATATTTGGTCTAAGATTTGTCCAAATGGTCTAAAGACAGAAAAAACAGGCTTTACAATTTCTCTGTCTAGAATAACCCAAGATTAAATGTAGCAACTAACAGAATTTTAGACGTGGAAGAGGTTTAGAGGATGACCTAATTCATGTTTCATCATTTCATAGATGAGGGAAACTGATGTCCCAAAGAGGCGACTTGCCCAATTTTAAAGAGCTAGGGAAGCTGGGGCCAGAATCTGGATATGTTTGTACATGTATATAAGTACACACACGAAACAAACACACACACATCCTACATTAAAAAAAAAAACCAACCTGGTAGAAAAGTGTTCTGGAATAAACACGGCGTGCACAGCACATGAGCAGAGCCACTTTCCAGCTCAGACATAAGTGATAAGATACAGCTCTTACTGGGCAAACACAATTAAGTAGATGTAAGCAGATGTAAAGCCTTCTCTTGAAAGAAGGTCTTTTCCACCTATCAACTGGAATCCAGTTCATATAGAGCTTTCTCAAGTGTTTCTCTCTGTAAATATCCCAGCCTTTGGAAGAATATCGATGTTGCACAATGACTTCATTGTGCTTGGATACAGCCAGCTTGATCCGTAGTCTGAAGCAAATACACACATACACACACCTGTTTCATCTATGCCAAAAAGACCACAAAAGCCAAATTGATTTAAACCATCATTTGAACTCTTCAAATAAAGTAGGGCTCCTCTGCCTTACTGGCTTGACATATCATCCCTTATGAAAATTTCTCCAAGGAAGAGCATCTAGTTGCTTAAAATGTAATCTTTATAATTTAAAACAACATAGAGAAGAAATGAATATAAAGGAAGAGATACAAGTTTTCTATGAATTTAACAGTACTCTAGGTTTTACATCTTAAGGCTTTTTCTGTTACCCCTTTGGTCTGAAAATACCCAAATCAATTAACAAAGCTTTCAAATTCTGACATTTCATGATTGGCAGCTGAAGATCACATCCCAATCCTGTATTTATAAATGAGGTAAAATGAGTTGACTTGCTCAAGTGAGGTCACTCAGCTAGTTTGCAATACAGAACAGACTAAACTGCAGCTATATTGGACTCTCCCCTACTTCCCCTTCAGGCCTGTTTCAAAACAAAACAAACAAACAAAAACAAACCACAGAACTCCAAAGTAGCTTATCTATAAGAAGGTAGCCAACATGTCTAGGTGTATACAAGATTCATGAAGAGTGTATATATCTCCACCTCCCATCTCTGTGGCTTTGAACTGGTTGCCCTCACAGAAAAATGCCCATTTGGATAAAGTGGTTTATTTGATTAAACCTTGACAAGAAGGCCTACCCAGTGCTTACATCAATGGAGAGAAAGCCAAAAGAGATAGAGACAGAGACACAGAGAAACAGAGACAAAGAAATAGGCAGACAGAGAAAGAGAAATGGAAAAAATTTGGGGATCTGAAAACAGACCTCAGTTTTTAGCTCTGATTTCAGCACTGACCAGGCTGTGACCATAAGTAAGTCAACAGGGATAATGGGATACTTGAGATTTACACAAATATAATTACAAAATCCTCTATAAAGAAATTAAGAATGACTTAAATAATTGATTCATTGTTCATAGCTGGGCCATGGTAATGTAACAAAATACTACCTAGGTTAATTTACCAAATTACTGCTACAGAAAACTAACTTACCTAGAAGAATTTCCTAGTACACAAAAACATAAAATTTGCTTTGAAGGTAAGTTCAGAATTTCAAGGAAACTAATGAAAAAAGTAGGAATGAAAGGGTATATTACTTCCAGAGTTCAAGTTATATTTTAAAGCTGTAATCATCAAGATTATTTGGTTCTAATAGGTAACTGAAACAGACAAAAGAAAAAAGCACCAAAAACAACAAATTTCAATAACCCAATGTTTGATAAATCCCAAAATATAAAGCATAAATTAATGAAATTGAAAAACTTTTGCAATAATAAAGTTAATTTAGCAAAGTCAATCAATTGGGGAAAATCTTTTCGATTACTCAACTATCTCTTACAAGCATCTAATATCCATGATGTGTGGTGAATTTACACAAATATGTAAGATTAAGAGCTGTTCCCCAGAAACTAAATATTCAAAGGATATAAACAATTTTTAAAAGAACTGAAAAGTACTGCTCCAAATCATTAATATGAGGTATGCAAATCAAATCAACTTTGAAGTTTTGCCTTTGATTCAGCAAACTGGCAAAGATGATAGAAATATAGAAACAATTCATGTTGTGGGGATTGTGGAAAGATAGAAACATTAATGTATTGTTAGCTAAGCTATGACTTGGTTCAGCTTTTCTGGAAAGCAACTTAAGTATTATACTTTTGAAAAAGTGACTAACATTTCCATTCCCTTTGACCCAGAGATCCCACTACTACGTGCATACCCTACGACGGAAAGCAACATTCTACACACATCAAAGTACTTATAGAAGCATTTTCTATGGTAGCAAAGAATTTAAACAAAGTATATGCTCATTGACTAGGGAACAAAATGCACTGCATAAATAAAATGGAATTATCACTACCCTATAAGAAATTATGAAATGAATAATTCAGCAAAACGCAGAAGACTTATGAATTGATGCAAAGTAAAGCAAGCAGAACCAAGAAAACAGCATACACAACTGTAACAATGTTAACATAGATAATAAAATCTGAAAGCTCTAAACTTTAATGGCAAAATTTAACCCTAGAGAAGAGATGGGAAAACACACCCCTTTTCTTCACTGTAGAAGCGAAGGGTAGGGGAATTATGGTCAATATCGTACAAACTGTCAGACTTGGTCAATATCTTGGTTAATTTTTCCGAATTGCTTCCCCTCCCCTTTTTAAAAAATTTTCTAACAAGGACTGCTTATGGAATGGACTGGGGGGGGCAGAGACAGTATATTCAGAAAGTAATATAATGATGTAAAAAAAAGACATCATTAAAAGTAAAGAAATTTAAAATAAAATGGATGATTGGTACTTGCGCTATATTACAGTGTTGTGTTGAAGAAAATGTCACGCGCCACAGAACCATGACTAGTTATGGTGATCATACATGCTCAGAAAACATTTTTTGAAAAATTAATACAAGAGGGCAAAGAATATTGATAATAACAGGGAGGGTTCTTAAAAACCAGGTCATCCAGCTCCCTCATTTTGCAGGTGATAGAGCCAAGGCCTAGGAAGGTTAAGGGATTCACCAACAGTCACAGAGCATATAAATGCCAGAATCAAGTCAAAACTGGTTTCTCCTGGTTCTGTAGGCAAAAGGTCACCCCTCTGTATAACCCTGCTTCCTGTAAGTACCTCTCCTCTCTTCATCTGTTCTTTTCCCTTCTTTTCCCCTCTTCTCCTTCACTAGAGAAAGTGCTAAGTAGCCAAAAGTCAGGCAGCTATAAGGTATGGGGGGGAAGCAAGGGCTTGCCAGACCAAGTTGGTTACATTTACTCATTTCAGCCAGGTACAGTGTGAAGACAATTATTAATTATATGATTATACCATTATGATAAGCTTCCAAGACAGCCAGGGTCATATCTCTTTAATTTGCTTTCCTTAGCACTTAGCAAAATGCCAGTTGCAAGTGAGTACTTAATAAACACTAGTTGGAATTATGATAAACACTTTTTTGAGATAAAAAGTAACTGTTTTTAAGACAGCTCTCTCTCTCTCTCTCTCTCTCTCTCTCTCTCTCTCTCTCTCTCTCTGTGTGTCGTGTGTGTGTGTGTGTGTGTGTGTGTGTGTGTGTGTGTTAAAAACCTGCTTCTTGTTAATTGCTATGAAGCGAAAGGTGCCAGCATATCTCCCACTAAATCTTACCTCACTATGCCATGGGTCTCTTGTTGTTTTAAGTAAGGATGCTACTTAGTTCCAAAAAGAAAATTAAAGACTGCTCTTTAGACAAGTACAGTCATTTGGAGGAGAGAAAACGCATGGTTGCATTTAGAGATCAGATCTGAACATGACAAGACACCCCTCTAGCCCACATAGGAACAGGTCATATGATACAAATCTGGAATTTATACGAGAATATTTTGCCCTTATTATAGCACCTTTTATCAGAAGATCTTGACAACATTTTCAGGCGTTAATTAGTTCTTGCTACCTTTCCTGGAAGAGCCCATTTTACAGATAGGAGACTAGACACAGAGCATGTACCCTGGGAGTAGAATACAAGAATGTGTTAATTGTTAGCTTTGACCTCTTGCCCTCTTATCATGATTAGAATTAAATCTTGCATTGATACAAGAATTAAATATAGAATAGCACAGAATTAAAATTGCATGGATGAAACTTAAGTGTTAGCCGTTGGGATTATCTTTTAGCATAGCTGGAAGAAAAACCTATCACAGGGAGACAGGAAATGCTACATCTCACTTTCTTACTTCCCCGTGACAGCCTTAAGTTGTAGAGACTATCTATAGCCCTCTCACGCCATCTTGGTATGATCTGACCTAGTTTGCAGGTGTCTCTATCCAACTATCTAAAGTTTGGAAAGGGAGATGGGGAAAAGAAAGAATCAAAGCACATATGCAAAGCAACTGTAAAAAACTTAATAAGGTTTTTTACGAACATATAGCCATGGGCTTTTCGTACTTTATCCTCTAAGCTCACATGGAAGCACAGTATGTTCCTGACTCGTGGGCCGCCACCCAAGGTCATGAACTTTTCAGCTATGGAGAACACTGGCTCCCCCTGTCCTCCGTGCTTTCTGTCACAAAAAGTTGTTCCCAACACCATCTCTAATGTATCACTGGGTGCACAAAAGACTAAAGAAGACAATATATACATGGTTCAGTACAAATTCATCACTGAGAACTCATAGTTAAAAGATTTAGAGTGGGAAGAGCCTTTAGGGGCTAGCACGTTCAACAGTCTATCCATCATACCTTACTGCCTCGCTAAGTGTTGCTTTTAGCACCGTCATTTTCATACTTGGAGTAGGTCAAAATTATTCATATTAAATTGTTATTAATTCATTCAAAATATAAGTTTAGAAAACTAAGAAAATAATTTCTAATAAACAGAGTTTACCTTAAAACAAAAACCTTGGTAAACTAAAAAAAAAATGGCCTATAAAAATTTTTAACAGGATGAAGCATTTTTTCCAGTCCCTTCTGATGCTTCCCAGAACCACAGGGCATCTGATAGTGGGAAGCAACAATGCCTTAATGTTGAAGCTTTGGAGGTCGTTTTAATTTTTATAAGGATTGCCATGTAAAGCAAGATTGTCTTCTGGTCCAAAACTTGTAGCTCCAAGAAAAAGAATGCCATTTTGGAAACAGAGTGCAACACAAAGAAAACTAGCCTGGAAATTACAATCTAGGCCTGACTTTGTCTGACCAAGGGCAAAGCCACTTCCATCTCAGGGGCCTTAGTTTTCTCTTTGGCAAAATGAATGATGAAACTATCTTTTAGGTCCCTTCTAAGGCCAACACTCTAGCATCAATAACATGACTCCAACTTGGAGCTTCCATTAAGTGACCCTTTAACACCTTCTATGAGTCTAATGATAGAGTGCTGTAACTTAGGGCGTAGCCCATCAAGTGGCAGCATATTTAAGTAGTTAGCTTCAGAATGTAGATCTGCCCTGTTTTCTTTACCCAATGGAGTTTAAAATTCATGCATATTATGTTGGATAAAGGCTAGCAGGATACATTCACTAGTGTGTGCCTTTAAATATACAGATAATTATTATCAACACAATTTATACATAGAGTAGTAATGAAAGTGCATGCCTTATTTAAAATAAAAAATTGGTGATATAAAAATGTTTGGAATTTAGTTTCCATTCTAAAGGAGAGTCAACTTCTTTAGGGGAGCATAAATTAATTTCAGTTAATCAAGAAATATTTTTTAAGTAACCTATTTTTCACTCAATCCTCTGAGAAAGAAAGAAAAGGAAGAAAGTGAAAAAAGGGGGAAAAAAGGGAAGAAGGGAGGTGGGAAATGGAGAAGAAGGGAAGAGGAAAAGAAGAAATGAAAAGCAAGAAAGAGAGGGTATAAAAAGGGGACCCAGTGTGAGATAAAGTCTCTATCCTTTAGAGAATATGAGTAATAAGAGAATATGAATATAAGAACAGGAGGAAATCAAAGAGGCAGCAAGGTAGAGTGTGCATAGAGAGCTGCTGGGCCTTAGGGATTCAGGAAAATATAAGTTCAAATCCAGCCTCAGATGCTTAACTATCTAACTAAATACGTAACACTAGACCAGTCACTTAAACTTTGTTGACATTGGTTCTCCATCTGTAAAATGGGGAAAATAATAGCACCTATCTTCTATGATTGTCAAAACAAGATCATTGTAAAGTGTTTTGCCAACCTTAAAGTACTATATCAATGCTATTTGAATTAAATGTTAAATTCTGTGACGCAAACTAAGGCTCATTTGGAAATCATTTGAGATGAGATTAATAAAAACGTGAGGAGTCAAGCAAAACTTTTACTTAAAAGACTAGCATCTGGACTTGAAGGATGGGCAGGATTTGGATAGACTGCAAGGGACAGAAGTTCTTTCAAGCAACAGAAAGAACACAATATAGAGCAAGAACACAATATAGAGCAAAGGCACAGGAGATGGGTCTGGTGACAGCTGACAAAACACGATGGGAAATAAGGAGAAAAGGTAAGGTAGGACCAGATTAATGCAGATCTTGAATATTATGCAAGGAAGTTTAGAAATGATGTAATATAGAATAAGGACCTACTAAAGGTTTTTAAGGAGAGAAATTATAATTAAGATACTCTTGGTTCTTAGCTATATTTTGGACAACTGCAATGACATCTAAGCCTTTATGCCACAGAAAATTTAATACTTGACACTGAGACCAGATGATGTACAATTAATTAGTAAAATGGGAGACATCTTAAGGCATATTTTGTGCATATCCTTGGTTCTGTTCTGAACATTTGCAACATTCTTTGAGCCAATAATTTACTTATTTAGAAAAGGATATTATAGGAGAAAGTCTGGACACTTATTTGTGACTTGCAGGAGAAGAGTTTCAGTAAAGTGGTGGAAGCTAAATTGTAGGAGGTTGAGGAGGTAATGACTAGAGAGGAAATGCAGATAGCAGAAGTAGGCCATTTATCCAATAAATTTGGTAATAAATTAAAAGTGTGTGGGGGGAAACAGGAACTCCATGGGGTCACGTTAAAGGGTTTTTGTTTGTTTGTTTTACTTTCCTTTCTCTTAATAGGAAAGACCTAAACATTCTTGAACGCAAAAAGGAAAAAGCCTGTAGAGAGGTAGGGCAACTAACTTCCATTCGATTTTGGATGCAAATGAAATCACCAAGAGCCAAAGTGAATTTTCTTACTTTGCCTTGATAGAGTATGAATTCTATGATTTAATTGCCACCACCTACATAAACTTACCACACAGACGTACCTGAGCACCTTGGTATTCTAGGTGCTTGAATGTACGTATTATTCCACTATTTTTATTTAAGCTATTAAAGCTTAAAATAACACTAAAACTTTTGGGACATCCTGTATAAGCCAGGGTACTGATCATGGCCTTGATAAAATTTACCACAACCACAGCATGAATAATAAAGGATGTCAACCACTTGTGACAGTCTGATTCATATTTCTAAGGACCCCAGTTAAATAAGTAAGCTACAAGACAAATACAGAATTCTGCTAATATCCCGAATAGAACCAGTAATGGACAAACACAAAAAATGCACTTTCAGTTATACTCCTCTGACAATGTAAGTCATCTTCTTTCACTGTCATAGTCAGTCAATAAGCACTTATTGTCACTTATAAGTGACTATTTTATGCTGGGCACTATGCCAAGCACTGGGCATATAAAGACCTAACCCTGCCCTGCCAGAAACAGAAAAAAAATCCCATGTTCTCTGAAGAGGCTTGCAGTCAAATGGGGTCACAGATTAAATTTTCTGCAGCATGACAATCACCAAACTTAGGTATCATCAAGAATATAGTTAAGAACAAAGAAGAATGTGAAAGTTTTCTGAGAAGCTAAAATACATGTCACAAAGTCAATGCATGTTAAGCTTGTATGCTCTGAGACTTCCTCTAATAATACTGAGTGCCTTACAAATATCTTCACATAACCCTGGGAGGTAAAGGTCCTATTATTATCTTCATTTTACAGATGAGGAAACTGAGTCAAAGATTTGGTGACTAGCCCGAGGGTCACAAAATTATCAAAAGTGTCTGAGGTTGGATTTGAACTCAGGTCTTCCTGAGTCCTGGTCTAGCACTCTCTCTACTGTGCTAGCTGGCTGCTCTCTAGAATAAAAATAAATCATGATAACAAATAATAGCTAACACATTTATGTAACACCATGCTAAGAGCTTTACTATTATAATTTCATTTAATCCTCACAGTAGCCCTGGGAGGTAGTGTGACAAAGTGACAAATGTGCACTAACATTTGTATACTCATGAAGTACTTCTAGGGCCTTCACACAGAGCAGGGGTTCTCCACCTGGGGTCCACGAACTTGTGTTTTTAAAATCTATATTCTGATAACTATATTTTAATATAACTGATTTCCTTTGTAATGCTGCATATTTTATTTCATGCAATTAAAAACACTAAATACTATTCTGAAAAGAAGTCCACAGGCTTCACCCAATTGCCCAAGGGTACTCTCTTAAGTGTAATCTGAATTATTCACATTTTTCTCCAGTGCCTTCTTTAGTCGAGTCAATCAACAAAACAGTAAATCATGCCTTGACTTTTGGTTTGTCGATTTCTGGGGAGTAAAAGCTCCCACTGAAAATTTAACAATCAGTTCTTATAGTCAGAATAAGCTGTCCACAGCACAAACAAGTTTAAGGACCCTTAACCTAAAAGATATTATTCTTATTTTAGTAGAGTAAAAAATTGCTCAGTTAATGCAAATAGAAGGGCAAATCAACAGTATGATACAGGTAGGGGGAGCAAAAGCAGTGATAGGAAAGGAAAAGAAAGAAAAACAAAAAGAAGCATTACACATACAGAGAGAGAGACAGAGAGAGAGAGAGCACAATTATTTAATGTAAAAGCTAAGAGCCCTACATTTTTCTATAAATCCTGAAGGGCTGTATTACAATCCGTACAGTAAGTTCTTTCTAATGCCAGACTTCGTGCCAAGTGTTAGGGATACAAAGTGGCAAAATCAGTCCCTTCCTTCCAGAAGCTCAGTCTAACCAAGGAGACAAAGTGAAACACATATGTACAAAACAAAATATATACAGAAAAACATAGCGGTAATCTCAGAGGAAAGGCTAAATTAGTATTAAGTGGGACCTGGAAAGGCTTCCTGAAGGTGAGGTGTTAGCTGAGACTTGAAGGAAGACAGGAGGCAAAGATAAGGGAGAAAACTCCAGGGGAATAGCCGGTTAAAATGTATAGAGTTGGGAGATGGAGAACAGCAAAGGGGCCAGTGTCACTGAAACATACAGTATGTGGAAGGGAGCAAACTGAAAGAAGACTAGACAGAAAGGTAGGAGTGAACTGAAATATAAAGGCTTTGAAAGCCAAAGAGGTTTTATGTTTATTTCTGGAAGTAATAGGGAGCCACTGGAGTTTATTGAATAGGAGGAACAAAGGGTCAGACCTGTTCTTTAGGCAGATCACTTTGTCACTTGAGTGAAGGACACTGGGGTGGGGAGAGAACTGAATAAAGGAGAGCAACCAGAAGGCTTCTGCAATAGTCCAGGCATGAGATGATGAGGGCCAACACCAGAGTGACAGCAGTGTCCAAGGGGCCATATTTGAGACATGTTGTGAAGGACTTGGCAACAGACTGGATTTAGAGAGTAAATGAGGGAAGTCAAGGAAAGCATCTAGGTTATAAGTATGGGTGATGAGGAAATGGACGGCATCCTTGACAGTAATAGAAAAACTAGGATGGGGGAGGGCTTAGGGGAAAAAAATAATAAGTTCGGTTTGGCGACATGTTGAGTTGAAGATGAAGAAATATAGGCAGCTGTAGATGCAAGCCCAGAGAGAGGTTAGGGCTGGATATCAATATCTGAAAAATATCTACATAATGAGGTCTCTGAGTCATCAAGATTAAATTATGTTTAGGGAACTTCAAGAAGGTCAGAAAGTGTGGTAAACCTTTTTAAAATTTTCCACTAAAAAAAAGTTTTGAAGTCTGCATGAACAAATTATCAGCTATCTGGAAAACTCAACTCTCCAGAATGATACACACTTTCTGATGTTCCAGAGAAGGCACTATGTTGCGGTTTATAATCCGAATGTATTATCTGTCACTATGTAAAAGTAAACATCTGTGATCATAAAGGTGTTGACAGCAGGCTATTATTCACAATGTTGCACAATGGTTATCAAAAATTAGGATAAGATTTATGATAATCCATGACAAGCACTCCTAGAATGAATGCAAATTTAAACATTCTTTCATATTCCAAATGTAAAGTCGCTCACAATTAAACATGACATAGAAAAATGCCAATCCCACTTCACTTACAATGAACTATTTAACATGCAAAGTAGTAAGATATTAAGTTGACATCTACATCCTCCTCTCAGAGGTGTCCTGAAGAGGACCACCACCTTCCCCTGGACAGTTACATACACACTTCTCTCAAGTTCTTGATCAGATGAGTTCTCTTCCATACCTACAGTCAATATTCATTATTCAAAACAACTTCTCTTTCCTAAAAGCTAAACTTGGGAGTTCCTAAGAGGACCCAATGTTATGCCATTCAACAAAAATGCTGAACCTCACTCCCCCTACTGAGTCATGGTTGTTGGAAATCTGCATGCATCAGCCTAAATTCTCATTCTTACAACAAGAAAAACCTGCTGAGCTATCTATGTAACTGTATTCTGCATAGGCTTCCCAGCAAAATCTGTCCAAGTGTGTTGGAAGGAATGACCCTGACTGTAATCACTTTTACATATTCAGATTTGCAGCTGTACTATACTGTGGGCAGGTAGGTGGTACAGCGGATAGAGCACCAGTGCAGGGGTCAGGAGGACCTGAGTTCAAATCTTACCTCAGACACTTGACAACTCACTAGCTGGGTGACCTTGGGCAAGTCACTTAACCCTGTTTGCCTCAGTTCACCATCTGTAAAATGATCTGGAGAAGGAAATGACAATATCCACCCCAATATCTTTTCCAAGAAAACCCCAAATGAGGTCACAAAGAGTCAGAGGTGACTTTAAAAACTAAAAAAAATTTCAATATTGTTAAATCTCAGAGAATATGGAGGCTAAAAGAAAGGGTGAGAGGCAGGGAACGGCTCATCAATGGAGGAGTCAGAACACACACAACATTTATCAATTAGGTTCACTGCCTTATATGGGCACAGTTAGTTCATGGTGGCTCAAAACAATTACAATAGTAACATCAAAGATCACTGATCACAGGTCACCATAACAGATACAGTAACAATGCAAAAGCTGTAAGATTCCAAGAATTCCCAGAATGTGACACAGACATGACATGAGCACATGCAATTAGGAAAAAGAAAGTGGCTCCATAGACTTGCTCAAAGCAGGGTTACCACAAGCCTTCAATTTGTAGAAAATGCACTATCTTCGAAGCACAATAAAGTGCAATAAAACAAGGTATGTCTGTAATTGGCAGAGAATGGTTAGTATGTTTTTACACGCCATGATCTCCTCTCCCACTTGGCAAAAAGCAAAAACACAACAGGTGATCAGCATTCTTCAGTGATAAGAGAAAGATAAGTAGGTATCTATCTATCTATCTATCTATCTATCTATCTATCTAAATGCATTCCTACAATGCAAATCCTGGGCAGCCACTGATAAGGATGAAAAGACAAAATTTAAGTGGTTTCCTTTCTTTCCTTCTTCACCTCCTAAGGAGTACAGAGTTTGGATTAGATTGGAAACAAAGAGCTAAACAAGACAGCCTAGGTAAGCCTAGAACTGGGGGTTTTGAACCTCTCTGTGTGTTATGGGCTTCTAGTGAAGCCCATGAGTTCTTTTCTCATTATCATGTTATTAAATGTATAAAATAAAAATACACAGGAAACCTATATGCACACATTTATATCAGCTATTTTAGTGGTAGCAAAGAATTTGAATTTGAGGGAATGTCCATCAACTGGGGAATGGCTAAACAAGTTGTTGCAAATGATTGTGATGGAATACTATTTTGCTATAAAAAAAATGATGAGCAGGATGCTCTTAGAAAAACCTAGGAATACCTTACATGAACTGATTCAAAGAGAAATGAACAGAACTAGGAAAACATTGTATGCAGTAATACTGTTTGATGATCAACTGTGAATGTCAACTATTCTAAGGAATACAATGATCCAAGAAGATTCTGACAAACTTAAGATGAAAAACACTATCTATTTTCAGAGAAAGAACTGGTGAAGTCTGAATCCAGATCAAAGCATACTTTTTCTTTATTTCTTTATTTATTTGGGGTTTTTTATTGTGTTTTCTTTCACATATTTTTCATGACTGCACATGTAGAACCTATCTATATCAAATTGCTTACCTTCTCAATGGGGAGTGGGGTAGGGAGAGAATTCGAAACTCAAAAAAAATTTTTTTAATGTTAAAAATTGTTTTTTACATGTAATTGAGGAAAAAGAAAATATTAAATTTTTTAAATGCCTGTTTCCTGATTTTAGTTTTGGACTGATTAAATTATCTTATTAAAGTCACTCATACTATAGCTAAAGGAGGCTTAAGTCTCTAGACAAGTGGCTGCAGCATACAATCAGAAGTTAGAAATCCAAATAAATTTCTAGTTGATGAGGTATGGGAGGGAAATGGTATGGAAGTACTCTAATGCCACTAGTACTCTTGAAGTAGACAAACACAACTGGGTTTATAAAGCATTCAAAACAGCAAACTCCTAGTTAGGTAGCTTCCTCTTCCTCCCCTTGGAGGCTCCATAGACAGCAGCAACTTGAGTACCCAGAAGTACATCTTCCCTAACAGGGACTTGTATTCCAAATTCCAAGGTCTCTGATATCTCTCCTACTCTCAACTGAAATTAACTCAAATAATCAACTTGAGAGTACCTTTCATATTGCTAGCCCTGACTGCATTTTTGGTGTTGGGCCCAAGCAAAAGGCTTAGACTTGTGGCTCTGGAGATATTTTTGGACCAAGTGCCTTTATGTACTACTCCTGGTCTACGATGAGCTAGCAAACCCCACTGTTACTTAGTGGACCAGAGAAGACAATAATAAAAAATCAGCAGGAAAGACAAGATGTATCTAACTTATTTCCTCACTTCTACAACTAGGGCTGAGGCTAAAAAAAAAAAAAAAATGAAAGAAAATATCTATCAGAGCATAACAAAACTTTGATTTGCAGATGAAGAGGTTCTCCTATTTAACTCTTCATTAAAGTAGCCAAACTTAAAAATTAAGCCAATATTACTGCAGATCACAGGTTTTTAGTCGTTGTGTGGTTCTTTTGATAGGTAATCTGTGATTCTCCATGACTGATATCTGTATGGGGCAGCTAGGTGGCACAATGGATGGAGTTCTTGGCCTAGAATCAGGAAGACCAGAGAATTCAAATCCAGCCTCAAACACTTACTAGCTATGTGATCCTGGGCAAGTCACTTCACCTCTGTTTGCCTCAATTTCCTCAACTGTAAAATGAAGATAACAATAGCACCTACCTTCCAGGGTTGTTGTCAGGATCAAATGAGATAATATTTATAAAACACTTGGCATAGTGCCTGGCACACAGTAAGTGCCACATGAGTATTAGCTATTATTATTATTATTATGACATTATTCTAGACTATTGGGCAGCCATATGGTACAGGAGAGTGCCAGGGTCAGAGTCATGAGGACTCAAGTTCAAATCTGACCTCAGATGCTTATTAGCTGTGTGACCCTGGGCAAGTCACTTGACCCTACTGGTCTCAGTCTCTTCATCTGTAAAATGTTCAGGAGAAGGAAATGGTAAACCACTCCAATATCTTTGCCAAGAAAAACTTAAATGGGGTCATGAAGAGCTGGACACAACTGAAAAACGACTGAACATACTATACTAGACTACTGGAGCTTAAACCAGTCATGTGACTTTTTAGGTCAACGGTAACAATGAAAACTATTCATATCACTATTAAATTATAAAGCAGATTTAGAGAACTATCTTTTATGGAAATAAGCTGCTACATAAAATTTAGTAGCTTCTTCCTCATCCCTTAATTTACATCATTTCTTAATCTGTTTGAGGACCTCAGAGAGAAAACTGTTTAACTTCTTCATTGACTCATGTAAGTCTGTATTAAAAGCCCTGGGTTCTTGAGAGTTCGAATGCAGTTAAAGTCTTCATAGCTTCCTTCAGAGGAAGCCTTCAAAAACCATTTTTTTCCCCACTCAAAAATTCTAAATGACACTGGAAGTCATGGAAATTTACAAGGCATCACCAAATGGTGCTCTTATGAACATTGTAGGACTGAAAAGTTCCAGAGAATTCTCAAGGAACAATGAACTGATAAATGTAAAATTCATTAGGTACCATGAAATACCTAATTTCAACCCTCGATCAACATATACACAAGCTTATCTATGTTGGAGGAGGGAGTAGAAGGAGGGAAACGGAGATGAAGATATTCCAAAAACTAAATCTAAATCAATTCTTTTAACTTCCTCCATACCAAACTTTTTACTAGGCTACTCCGAGTTTCACCTCTTCCTCCCACTCTCTAAAAAGCAAACAGAAAAAGAAGAATGAGGGCCCTTCTGGGATCACACAGGAGATAACAATGCCTTATATTTTTATAGTGCTTTACTATTTATAAAGTATTTTTCACGACGTTGGTTGATTTTATATTCCCTATGAGGTGGATGGCAAAGATTCTTACAGGCAAGGAAAGTCAAAAAGGTAAAGTTACTTCCTGAAGGCTGGTGGTTAGCCATTGGCAGAACCAGACCTAGAACTCAGGTTTTCAGATTTCTGGGCCAAGGGTGACTTTCAATGCCCCACTCAGTCTCTGAATAAATTGAGAGTAGAATAGAACAAAGAGAACCCAAGAACACCTTCAGGAGAAAGAAAATTGTTGACAGGTTTAAACTTAGTAAGACTCAATAGTTCTGGTATCTCTCGTTGGAATATCTCCTTGAAATTGGTATGTGTTAATTAGCTTTGTTATTCCAAGAGAGGTACCTATGTGGAACTCTGATCCCCAAGTCTCCAGTATTTTCATCATCTGAGTCAAGGTTCTACATCTAGAACCGAATGTTCTTTCAAGTAAACCCAAGGATCTCGTTTGAAGCCCCTCTTCTAGCACACAGTTTGAGTACAAAGATGAAATACAGCCATAGGGGCACAATTAGCGCAAGGTCACACAGCAAATCAGTAGTGAAATTACAAACTCCTTAAGGGAATCCATCCAACAACTATTTTTCATACCTATCAGCGCCATTTTTTTAAAAACTCATCTCCCAGATCCAGGAAATCCTCTGCTCATTTTAAACAAATAAAGAAAATCATCTCTGGGTTGATTTTTCAATTTAAAAGGTATCACATTGTAATTTCAATGGAAGGAAGGAAATAAACATTTACTAAAAAATGTACTATGTGCCTGCTCAGCACTTAAATATTATACATTTGGTCCTCACAAAAACCCCGTGAGGTAGGTGCTATTATTAGCCCCATCTTGCAGCTGAGAAAAACTGAGGTATGAGAGGCAAAGTAACTTGCCCAAGGCCACAAAGCTATATAATTGGCATATATAATACCACAAATTAAAACAAAGCGCACAGCCTACCCAAACACTAATTCATTTACTTTGCTTCCCATCATCCCTCAAGTGGATAAACTGACCTATGGTAAAATGGCCATATTTCAAATTGTCCAGTGCAGGATAAAAAAGGGGGGCTAGATGGACAAAGGAGGAAGAATCTGGGCAATCATTCAATGAGGCTGGATTTCAATTCCCTGGTCTTCCTGACTTTAGACCCAGAACTCCATTCTTTGTGCCATCTAAGTTCCCAATTGGCCCATTCAGTACAGTATTAGTTTAAAATGTTTTGCCCTTAACTCCTATTATGAGCAAAATACTATGTCAATATTTAATGGCTAACTTTAGAACAGAAAATTATGTAGAATAGAAAACTTTTCTGGACTCAAAAAGTAATGTTCTCACCAACATCGGTTTTTCTGTTTTTTGCCAAGTCATCGAATTTGATACGTTAAGATTGGTAAGCTGGATACAAGAGGCAGCTAGGTAGTGCAGCGGATAAGAGTGCTGGACCTGGAGTCAGAAAGACTCAAGAGCCAAAGCTGGACTTAGACACTAGCTGTGTGACCCTGAGTAAGTCACTTAACCCTGTATGCCTCAGTTTCCTCATCTGCAAAATGAGCTGAAGAAGTATCCATTCCAGTATCTTTGCCAAGAAAACCCCAAATGGGGTCATAAAGAGCTGGGCATGACCAAACAACCACAATATGCAAAGGCAAAAAAAAAAAAAATCAGGACACAAGTACATTTGCTCAAGGTTTCAAGAGTGATTTCCAAAGGGATCCTTGGGGTTGCTTGAAAGAGCTTTTTGTTCTTAGAATAATGGTATGGAGCCTTGGTCCAGACAATAAGAATACTGGGGACTTAGTTTGTGTGTACATGAATACTTTTTAAAATATATGGTATGAAAATGTGTTTAATATGTTGTAAAATTTATTAAAGTAAAACTTTGTGACACTGAAATGAAAATACGTGGAGTCCAAAAAAGGATGCTCATGAGTTGATAGCTTTAGTTTTAATAGAACCTGAAACCAGATGAAGACAATAGAGAGAGTGAGAGCGAGAGAAAGGGAGCGAGAGCGAGAGAGAGCGAGAGCGAGAGCGAGAGCGAGAGAGAGAGAGAGAGAGAGAGAGAGAGAGAGAGAGAGAGCGAGCATTTTATAGTCTAGAGATGGGGGGGACATAAGTAAAGTTCCCAAGGGAGATTAAGTAGTGCCCCAAAATAATGAATTCAATTGTCTTTCTCCTAGCACCATGACTTTTTTGAACTCTATCTGCAGAAGCCTATGAGTCTGTAGGACTTCTCTAAGGCCTACAACTCGTGATGAAAGCAGATCTGTGCCCTACTCCAATGCCATTTCGGCCTCAGAGGTTCCCGAATGTAGGAAAACACAAAAGGGAAGTTTCATAAATTTAAGAAATTTGAAAAGATGCTCTAACACCTTCTTTCTTAGAGTCAACGGCTTTCTCCTTTCAGTGCTTCCGTTAGTTTAGATCCAAAACTGTTCCTAAAGATGAAAAACAAACTAGGGGCTTTACCCCAAATCTACTTTTAAACAGTAGGCCAGCAGGCAGCACATTCTACTAGGACCTCCCTGGCTTATGCATTCACGAATGTTAAAAATCCATTGTCTCCTTGAGACAAACTGAAATGCAGCCTCATGAAAATAATTTCTCCAATCTTATTTTCTAGATCCAGGAAAATATCTGCTCCCCATTTTAAACAGAGTAAGAAATACACTCCCTTGCAGTTTCCTTTTAAATCATCCTGCAATTTTAATTGGCATATATAATACCACAAATTAAAACAAAGCGCACAGCCTACCCAAACACTAATTCATTTACTTTGCTTCCCATCATCCCTCAAGTGGATAAACTGACCTATGGTAAAATGGCCATATTTCAAATTGTCCAGTGCAGGATAAAAAAGGGGGGCTAGATGGACAAAGGAGGAAGAATCTGGGCAATCATTCAATGAGTTAAATATAACCATGTAATTCTAAGATAAAATATAAACTCCTCAGTGAGGCTTTTAAAGTCCTACACAACTTGGCCCTCACCTATCTCTTCAACCTCACTGGACCTCCCCCAATCCCTCCCGAATTCTTTGAGCCAATGAAACAGGCCTTCTCTATGACCCTCACGCATGACATTCCATCTTCTGTCTCTGTGCTTTTTCAATGGTCATTCCACATACCTGGAATGTCTTCTCTCCTCTCTAAGTCTATCTCTTCCTTTAAGGTACAATTACAATTCCCCCTCCCCTCAACTGCTAGCTAGTGCCTTCCATCCTAAATTACCTTATATTTAACTACTTTGTATATATTTTTATTCCTTAGTTTTATACAGGGTATCCCTAAAGTCTTAATGCAATTTTAAACTATTAAAGCTAGGACAATTCATATTTACACTGGAGAGATTTTTATACGTACATGTTCCCCCCCATTAGAATGTAACCTCTTGTGAATAGGGATTATTTCATTCTTTGTACTTGTATCCTTGGCTCCTAGGTCAGTGCCTAGCACATAGTATGAGTTAATACTTGATGATTAATCAAGGGTTCTTCCTCTTTCTCCCTCCCTTTCTCTCTCACTCTCTTTCTCTCTATCTCTCTAATATTTTGAAGTCTCCTGGAGCTACAATGTCTTCCAAGTAAAGGCCAGGCCTGTCAGAACACGTAACAGCCACAGAAGAGACTTCAGGCAAGGTTTCCCATAGACAATTTAGCCAAATTCATAATTTATATATAAAATTTAAGCTTAAGTTATTGCCAAGGAGGGCTAATTAATTTCTGTACAAACTGATGAACAGGAAGCATGTTGTTCACATTATTTCATCAACAATTAATTCAATAAGCTCAGATTCATTAGTTTCCTGGCATTCGTCTAAATGATGTTTGAAAGGTGTTTATAGAGGGAGACTCGTCTATTTTAAGCCTGCTAGTGAACATGTTAGGCTCAGTTACCTCTCTGGCAGGTGACTTCATTCTCCTCAGGAGAGGATTCGTTAAGGTCTGTTTTGCATGCCCCAGGAATCATGTCTGGGTGGTTGGTGCTTCCTCCTTCCTCAGGATATTCTGGAACTGCATAGTTTCTTTGGCAAGATGAGAGAAGTGTTCCCTCCTTCTCTTTGGTCAGAAGATTCCTAATAAGCAAAGGTTTTTCAGGCACAAGAACTATAGCCTGGATGAGGAAAATTAAACCACTCAGCTGGAGCTCCCTCTCAGTACTGCTCCCTGCCAGCCTCCCTCTGGCTGGTCGTTTTTGACATCAGAGACAGCAAGTGAGAGCTCAGGGTCTCATTCATCCTGACACCCAAAGGGCAAGCGTTTAAAATCACTTAACCTGATCACCTTTAGTCTATAACTTTCCCATCTGTTTAAAAAAAGGGGGAGGGGGAAGTTATGCATTGTGCTTTTATGCTAAACAATTTAGAATTGGATCAATCGAAAACATTCTGTATGCCTTACTTGCACATCTGTATTTAGGAGTAAATGGATTATCAGCAACCAGTTCTAGGACAAAGGTTAATTGCTGCCCCTTCGGAGACACTGGGAGGAAAGGGTGGTGAAGATGAAAAAAACTATGGAGATGAAAGGCAGTTTCTGACAGAGGGAAAGTCTTCTGCATTCCACGTATAACAGCAAAAACAAGGGATCCGTCTGCAGTAGGTGTTTGTGTGTCCATCATCACTATTACAAAAATGAAACACCCAAATCCATAGCTTGTATTATTTATGACATTCTGATGGATGCAAAACACACTGGAGAGTGGACATCAGAGGGTAAGGCAGGAGCTAAATAAAAGGCACCCAAATTCATTCTGCAGATTGGTCAAAGCTACTGTTTGAGCTCCACATCAAAGATAGAAAGAAACCTCTGTTCCCAAGGGTTTCCTGATGGTGTGAGCCATGCAACCTGAGTCATATTAATCATCAAAATTATTTTCCTTCAAAAATAAACGCCCTTTGTGCACCAGAGTTTATGTAATGTAAACTCATCTGTCCTTTGTTGAAAATGACACTAACAGTATTTGATACTGGGAAGACTGGAAAACCAGGACCCACTTGGATAAAGAAAACCTACCTTCTCTGTACATACACATATACTGTCATATAACCACCACGCATGCTTTCTCATATCATAGATTCAGAGGTAGATGGGCCTTAGAGATAATCTAGTACAAATCTCTCATTTTAGTGAAATGGAAACTGAGGCATCCTGATGATGAGACTTTATTAATGATCCCTATTCATTGTTAAGTATGACATTTTCCTTCACCCTTGCTATGGTAAAAGTACCAGAATGCACAAAGGTAACTATGTAGGTACATACCCTCTTCAAACCAATTTCAGGTACATACAGGGGTAAGAAGCATTGCATTTAAGGCTGACATATCAGTTCATCTGGCCTGGTTCCACATTCATAAATGAGAGCATGCCAAGGAAGAAGAGTCTCACCAGTGAGGATATTTTGGCATTACTTCTTGGCAGTTGCTCTGATTTTTACATACTTTATCACTTTATGAATTTCCTTTTTTGTACGTGTATAGTAAACTGCTTGCAGCTCGACTTCAGTCTTGGCTCATCAAGGCAAGTTATATCCCTTGGCTGCCATCCGCTTTCAGAAGTTCTGACTTGCTCAGGACTATGGAGAAAAATATCCACCATTTATCTTCCAGTATCCTCTCTTTTCTTTACTTGAGTGTTGTTCCAGGTTTCCCTTGGGTATTGCCAGAAACACTGGTTTGTACTAAGCCCTCAACATTTGCAGCAGCTTTGTGGAAAAAAATTTTTTTTAATAGTTTTTTAGCTCCATGAGTGAAGACAGCAAGAAAAGCTGTTTCAAGACAGAAATATTTCACTTAAGAAATTCCTCAGGTTGGCCCAGAAAGAATTATATGCTGAGCACAGTTGTAGTCAGGAAGAAGCCAGGAAAAGTGAAAACAGCTGTCAATTTCCTCCCAATGGTAAGAGTAGATGGGGAGATCTGTGGTCTTTAACATACACCCTGATCCCCTAGGATGCAGAGGCAATGCCTTTTTTTGCATTGCATAATCGACCTCTTCTCTGAAGTCTGGTAGCAGGGAAAGTAAGACTTCTTATGAGGTCCTTCTATCTAATATTCTGACTGATGTGCTTTAAAATTATTATGGAAACTTTTAATTCCCATTAATCATGTCCCCACAAAGAAACCATCAAAAATAATTACCACCATCATCTGAGTGTTGTTGCTTTTAAATTGAGAGATGACTAGGGAGTTACATGGTTATTGACATCTGATATATTATGGATCTTCGAAATTCAAATTCAGCAAATGTTTATTGAGTTCCTAAGTTGTGAAAGGTACCATAAGACACTCTTCCTGACCTCAAAGAAGTTCTAATCTAATAGAGGGAGGAAAAAAAAAACATGGATAGAACATATTTAGCATTAGAGACCATATAAAAAATTAAAGGCTATAGGTAATTCAGAAAAGGAATAGATCATGTTTGGTCAGTTTGGATCAGGGAAGTCTTCATGGAGGAAGTGTTCATATACTACAAAGTGCTATATACAGAAACATAGAGTTTATTTTCCCTCTTACACTGTCAGCTTCTTAAAACCAGGTCTCTGTTTTAATCATGTCTGTATCACCCACAAAGTATTATATACACAAGTGTTCCATAAATGTTTGCTGAAATAAATCAATGAAATGAAATAAATTAAATGAAATGTTGGAAAACTTTCTTAAGCCTTCAGATTCATGGGCCTTTGCTGTGCATACTCCCTCTTCATGCCCTTATATGCAAAGTGTTTAAAAGAAATGTTTTCATAGAATATTAAATAATATGGCATCTTACCGTTATTATCTAGCACTCAGCACAAGAGGTATTTAATAAATTCTTATTAGTCAATAACTGACAATTATTCTGTACTCCATCCTCCATTCACTTCTATTATATGTCAGGTACATGAATAAAATGGAACAGCAGGTCTTGAAAAACTACTCCACAAACATTTTCCTCAAGACTCTCTTACATCCTGCTTCTATTTAAACAGGAATGTCTCAAGGTCCCATCCATCAAGGGAACAAGTCTTTTCTGAGCATATTTATTGGGCTGACCACCTGGCAGACATTTGGAGTGGGGGAAGGAGGGGGGGAATTATTTTAAAAATAAGCTTTTCCCTCAAGAAGCTTAAAATCTAAGTGTGACGACAATAGTGAGGAGATGATTTTATTATTCTTAATAATAACAGCATTTATATAGTGCCTACTCTGGTCTAGGCACTGTGCTAAGTACCTTATCAATATCTCATGTAATAATAATAACAGTTAATATTTATATAGCACTTGCTGTGTTCCAGTATTATGTTAAGGACTTTCTAAATATCTAATAACAATCACAAACACGTATATAACACTAAAAGCCAGGCACCGTGCTAAATGCTTTAATTATCACCTCTTTTGATCCTCTTAGGACCAAACGAGCATGTGAGGCAGGTGCTGTTATCGTCCCCGTGTTAGAGTTGAGGATAGTGGGGCAAACGGAGACTAAGTAAGTTTCAAGGTCATACCCACAGTGAGGAGGAAAAGAGATCTTGGTAGGCTGAAGTTATAGGAGGTTCCATTGAGGACCAAATAATACAAGCCATGGAAGACCTCACTGAAGAATTTTAACTTGACTTGAAATTCAGCAGGGAGTCACTGTGTATACTTGACTAAGAGAGTAACACAGTGAAAGCAGTCATTTTAGAAAAATTAGTGTTCTGCAGGATGGAATGAAAATGAAAGGCAGAAGGCAAGGAAGCTGTTACTGTTGACTAGGGAGGGATGAGAGGACAAGGGCATGGACAATGTTGATGGCAGCAGGAATCAGAAAGAAAGGCCCATCTGAGAGCAATTTCAAAAAGAAGCAACAAGACTTGGTGATGACCTAAGTCAAAGTGGCTTCCAAGTCTTGTCTGTGAGGCTACGAGGACAACAGCATTGTTCATAGAAATGGGACAGTTAGGAAAGGGAACAGAAATGAGGTTGAAAGAAATTCCTCAGTCTTTAAGATTGAGAACTTAAATATGAGGCGCTTAGTGATCATTCGGTTCAATCTTCTCCTCCGAAAATGGAGAAAATGAAGATTTTTGACTTACCCAAGGTCTCACAAGTTAAAAAAAATCGTTCAAGTAACACTTTAATCCAAGTTTTGATTCCAAATCTATTTTTTTTTCCAATATACTGGCAAGTTCCAAACAATTGTCCCACAGTAAAAAAAGGAATGGTGCTGATCACATCAAGGTTTCAGGTTCCATCTCCATTTTAAGGCAACCAAGTGGTTGAGGGACTTTCTACATTTTTAGTACATGAAAACGTCACAAAATGATTGTGATTCTGTTTCCCCAATAAGTGGCATTTATAATAATCATTCATTCAACAAATATGAATTGTGCTCATTAAAACAACTTGTTCATCTATGCTGTTATACTTAAAAGAAAAAAGAAATATTTTGAAAATTGTATTTAAGAAAGAAATTCTATTAAATTGTGAGAATAAATATTTTTGAAACTTCCCCACAATGTTTTTATAATGGTGCTGAATGTAATTTTGTTATTAATCAAACAAACAAAAAAGCCAGAATAAGGAAAAATCATTGACGGGGAAAAAAAAGACAAGACAATTCCTAATTTTTCCAAGTGTTCAACTATATTAACAAGAAATCATACCAAGGATCCTAAAGTACTAGTGTAAAAAGCCTAGGAGGTGCCTGGCAATAAAATGAAATGGAGAGTCTGATCATATTCAACAGCATGGCTTCCAAGTATCTTGTATGTAAGACAACAAAATAAAGTTGGTGTTGTAGACTGGATTTGGAGTAAAAAACAAGTGAGTTGGAACTCTTGCACACTCAACAGTTGTGTGGCTATGAGCAAGACAGTTACCCTCTAAGCCTCAGTTCCCTTATCCATAAAATGGGGATAATAGCACCCTCTTCACAAGGTTGTTATAAGGATCAAGTGAGATCATTTGGGTATCCCAAAAGTCTTGGTGCCATCTTAAGTTTACACCACAGAAAGATTTTTGGGACACCTTTTATCTGTACAATGCTCTATAATAAACCTTAAAGCACTACATAAAAAGTTAGCTATTATTATTTTGAGGTTATAAGGTTCTGAAATATTGTTATATATAAGAAATGACACCTGATAGCATAAATTCTATGTACTGTGGTGATAAAGAGTCTGAGTCGCTTCATCAAAGGAGAGAAGAATGAAAAATGAGGGATCAAACAAACAACGTTATGATTCCAGTCCCCTCTACTAATTATAGATGCATAAGATGAAAGGACCTCAGAGCTCAAGCAGACCACCCCTTATACATCTCCCTGATGAGGTCACACAATATATTAATAATTAATAAAAGCTAACACTTATGTAGAACTTACTAAGTGCCAGACACTGCACTAAGTATGTACTTGACAATTTTTCTCTCAATAACCATGGGGGCCAGGTACATCCATTTTACAAATGAGAAAGCTGAAGCAAGTGACTTGTCCAGGATTATATCGCTAGTAAGTGTCTGAAGCTGGATCTGAACTCAAGTCTTCTTGACTCCAAGTCTGGCGTTCTATACATTGCCATCGAGCTGCCCCTCATAGAGGTAATGACAATCAATAAGAAAGGAAATTACAGACAGTCCCTGACCTCACAAAGTTTACAATCTAATGGGAGAGACAACATGCAAACATATATATGCAAACAAGCTTTACACAGAATAAATTGGAAATAATTAATAGTGGAAGGTATTAGAATAGGCTTCCTGTGAAAGATAGGAATTTAATCAAGAATTAAAGGAAATCTGGAATGAGAAATGTAAAGAGGTAGAGAAAGTTACAATAGGAAATGCCAGAAACAACACAGCCAAATATTAACTTGATTTCATGAGTGGCATGTGTTGCAGCTGACTTTTCTAGAAAATTATTAGCAACACATAAAAGAATAAAAAATGCAAATATTTTCCTTCCCTCCCAAAGTTGCTCTCAGGCAGATTCTAACTAAGGAAATGAATGCCTAAAAACCTTCAGCAAAGAGTGATACAACTATACTTTAGCACAAGGTTTAGTAAACTGACTTTTTGTGAGTGGGGGAAAAATATGACCAGAAACAAGCCACAGGAAAATAAAGTAATTCACAGAATCCCTTATACCGTGCCAATGGATAAATGAAAGCCTAGCAAAGGGAACACTTTTTTGCCAACAATCTGATACTCTAATGGATCTTCATTAATGTTAGTACTCCCTCCAATGATGCAACCCAGACATGGCCTTCATTCTGTGCATCTTTTGTCCACGTACTCCATCCACATGTCCACGTGCTATATATTCTCCAGTAGCGGTCCACTTGAAGTGCTAAGGGCTTTTCCTTGGGTTCTCTTGCCACTACCTAGACACCAAAGGGCAATAGTGCCAGATGAATGTGAATAAATTGCTACACAGTACCAACCAAAAACTATACAACAGAATTGGTATAAAGCAGATATATCAAACATGATCAGCAACATTCCTGCATGCTGCCAGAACCAGATTAAAACATAACTAGGAAATATTTAACTAAAGAAATCAAAATATAATAGAACATAGATCATATGACTATGTGGTTTTCTAAGTTAATAAGGGGCCCACAGGGAGCCTTCTCTACAGTTTAATGGCCCCCATTCTATTTTAATTTGATACTACCATTTGAAAGATGTGTAACCAGAAAAAAAGGTGGGCCAGTCATATGATGAGAAGGCAGGATAAATGACAGACAGCTGGTTTGCACCCAGCAGTGGCTTAATATTTGTTGAAAAAAATGAATGAATCAGTAAATGAGTAATGTAAAATAACAGGATTAAACTAAATGGCTTCTAAGATCTCTTTCTTCTCCAATCCTATGTAGATGAAAAGAAAAAAACAATCTCCCACATGTAGGAAATAAAAATCAAATTAAATTCATACTTTCCACCATTCTAACATAAAATGAAACAAAAAAGCAAATTAAAATCTGGAAATATAATCTATAGCTGAACTAAAAGAGAAAGACCAAAAGGAAAGAAAAAGATACTGAAATATTAGAAATGTAAATGCTAAAGAGATTACAGTATTATAATATCACAAACAAAAAAGATTATATTCACTGTATACACTCATGAAATGACCATTTTAAAATTAATGTATCTGTGACTAGAGAATGATAAGGTTAAGAAGTTTGCAATGTTTTAGGTTTATGTAATGGAAAAAAAAAAAAGGAAAAGGACATGTCCTTTGAGGAAATGTTAATGGACTTGGGACGATGAAGTCCAGAGAAGGCAAAAAGCATTTGGAAATCCTTCTGGTATCAGTCATGCCCTTACACACAGGGCAGTGGTCCTCATTATGGACAGAATATAGAGAAATGGGCATAAATATCAAATATCTGGGTCAGATAAGAGAAAGGAGAATTGAGAGTGAGAGTTTGAAAACTATCCAACTGCTGAGGGATGACTGAGGGAGGACACAGAAATGTCTTTTTTGGGGAGTCGTCTGCATATGTTCATCCATCTCGAATGGCTTCCATTTGTCCCTGCCTAAAGGTAGAGAGGCACAAACCAATGACGTCTCAAGGCCCCTTCCAGCCTTGTGATTGCATGTACCTCTTTTTTCCCTTGGTGCAAGTTCAAAGTTCACTTTGAATGCCCAAATGAATAGACATCACAGTATGTAAATAATATTACTTATCGGAAATCAAGCCAATATACCACTAACATTAGTACACAGTAAAATATTCTAACACCATGAGATACTTTTAAAAAAGGTAACTGAAAATCAATTAACTCGAGTTGAGTGCTATGCTATAGCAGCACCTAAACACACTTCAGCAATCGCATAAACTTCTAGGACACTCCAGTGATGCCTTAATCACTTGTTTACTAGCTCCTAGGACTATAAAGGCTGAAGAAAAAAATGGATGCATGATGGATTGTCAAAATGGATGTGTATGGATATGTGTGTGTGTGTGTGTGTGTGTGTGTGCGCACGTGCATGCACAGTGGCTCATTTTCCATGAGGCACTTATTTCCAAACAGACCTACCTATTCACCACTGGACAAATCTTCTAGACAGCTTTGCTACATCTCTGTTAAGGTAAGAATCAATTCCTTTCAACTGTTAAGCGCCTGCTATACACAAAGCACTGTGTTAGGTGTATGGGAGATAGAAGGAAGAATATAGAACACAGTGCTGATCCTTATGAAACTTATAATCTATTTGGGGAGACTAAAATAGGGAGAGAGAACTATGGGGGGAGGTCTAATGTTTTTATCCTTTATCAAGATGGAGTTGGAACGGAGTTTAAAACATGTGGTGACTGTCAACTAGCCTTAAGAGGTCTTCTCCTCAATCTTCAACGGCCTAGTGAGCTAGTGAGAATGTCTGAAGGTCCACAGAGGGGAAAAGTGGGATAGTGCTGCTTACTTCCAAAAATTTGTTTTGTCAGTTTCTTTTTGGAGATCAAGAATGGGGCTATTTCTAAAAGGATGACCCAGGAAATAAGGGAGAAAAGACTTCTTACCCAACCCAAAGTAACTGATTTAATAGTTACCTACAGTTGCTAATTTGAATCTTGGTTTAAGGTAAGGACGTATGGTTTTCCCTTATCTAGTCATTTCTCAATACCCAGAGACTCCCCAATCTAATACCCTTTCTACAACATCACCCCAAAATAAGCCAATGATTTCATGAGCCAGTCAGTACCCCCAAAGATGAAATTATATTTGGTTTACCCAGTTTATAAAGACAGAAGAGGTTATCATGCAAGTGAAAATGATTTTTAACCATTTTCAATGAGATCCAAGATGATAACAATAATGATAGCTAGCATTAACTTGTACCTACTATGTGCCAGATATTGCGCTAAGGGCTTTACACATATCTCATCTGATCCTTACAACAACCTTGTGAGGTAGGCGCTTTTTTACAGCTGAGGAGGCAAAGAGAATCAAATAGAAATTGAGTGACCTGCCCAAGGTCACACAAGTAGTATTTCTTTAAGGCTGAATTTGAATTCAAGTCTTCCAGATTCCAAGGTCAGTGCTCTATCTACTAAACCTCTCAGCTGCCGAGGAAATTTTAGTACTTTAAGTGGCAAATTTCCACTAACTAGAAAATTAGCTTATACACAGCATCTCACTCATCAAAGACGCCTGGTAAATGGTTTTACTACTACATGATCTTACATGAACTCATTCACCCCAGATGTCCTCCTCTCCAATGCCTCCTCATGGCATGGAGGTGGCTCTGGGATCTCTCTCAAATACTCCACCCACCAGAAGACTTCACAAGCTCTAGCAAGACCTAGCTGAGATGCAAGGGCTTCAAATTCATGCCCAGTGACAGGCTGAGTGCCTCTTATCTTACAACCAACCTAGCTCCTCTTAGAGAGGCTCATACTGAAGACTGGCCATAGGGGGATGACTTTTTCATCCCCAGAAGCAATCAGATAAGAGCGGGGATAGGGGACTGGCCCTATAGCCTCAGACACTTACTAGCTGCATAACCCTTGGTAAGTCACATAAACCAGTCTGTTTCACTTTCCTCAAGGGAATAGGAAGAGCACCTACCTCAAAGGGTTATTGTGAGGATCAAGTGAGATATTTGTTTAAAAAAAATACTTAGCACAGTGCCTGGCACACAGTAGGTGCTATATAAATGCTCATATAAATATATATTATACATTCACAGCATATTATATGTAACTATATTATGCTTATAATATATGTAAATAAATCACATATACATATATTATATATAAATAAATCCCCTTCACAGTACAGAAAGGGCATGATCTGAAGCCCTGCAAAGAGCAGCCACAATTAGAAGATTAAGTCTTCTTGAAGTATTGCAATAGACAGTACACCTGTACTCCCACATATATGCATGCATGTATTCCCATAGCTTTCCATTTAAGCTCATCTGAAAGAAGACGCAGTGTCTAAATAGCTCTACTTAGCAAACTTTGCAGCATGCTGATGTGGAGGCCAATCGATAAAACTCATATTTTAGATGCAATCAGCAACAGTTACTTAGGTTACATTTCTTGTGATGGAAAGGAGTTTAAAATAAACTGGGAGTCTTCAAGTCAAAGGTTGGAACCGTTGATTTCCAGCACCAGTCTACAATCAGAACCTTCACTTCCTTCCACATATATATGTCCATAAATGAAATGAATGAAGAAATGAATATAGAAATAATAATGTAGAAATGAAATTACATAAAAGATAAGTGCATGGACAGTGTCAGGGAAGCTAAATTGTAGCATCTAAGCGAAAAATAATAATGGTATGTTCTATCATTTGTTCAAGTCATTTCAGTTATATCTGAGTCTTTATGACCCAATTTGGGGTTTTCTTGGCAAAGATACTGGAGTGGTTTGCCCTTTCCTTCTCCAGCTCATTTTATAGATGAGGAAACTGAGGCAGAGTTATGTCACTTTCCCAAGGTCATGCAGCTAGTAGATTGTCTGAGGTCACATTTGAACTCAGGTTTTCCTGACTCCAGGCCTGGGTTTTATTATTTTATTTACCCACTGTGCCAACCTAGCTGCTGTAATAATATAAATAGCTTACACTCATTTCTTACCTTTAAGGTTGGCAAAGTGTTTTACATATATTATTTTGTACTATTAGAAAGCTGAAAATAATACTGCTAAAAAATAAAAACCACCCAAGCAGCTGGAACACGTGTTTAAATCCTGCCTCAGACACTAGCTATGTGTTCCTGAATGACCTTTAAAAAAAAAAAATCTTCTGTGCCTCAGTTTCCTCTTCTGTAAAAATGAAAGATGGACTCAGTGGTCTTTAAGGTTCATTCCAGCCCCTAAACCCATGATATCTGTGAACTTCTAATTCATGTAGCTAACTGAAAACAAACAAAAGTACCATATGCCAAGTTTACTTCTTTCACATCACCTTTAGCAAGATTTTCCTAAAATTAGGCATCTTACAGTTACTTGGTTCCTTCTTTTGATTCAAATGTCAGAATTTCTTTGAATAACTCTGAATGAGCACTGAGGGAAACACTGCATTTTTCTGACACTGCTCCTACTCTATAAATTTTCCAGGAAGAACCTAATATCAGGACATTAACCTATAAATCACGACTTCCCCCCTTTAGGTTCTTTTAGTTTAACCTACAGCTCCAGTGCACATTTAATTAAACTCTCTATTTAATTAAATTGTACTTGTGGGTCTCACATGGACTGTAGATTATCACTAACATAGTAATGAGTGTTTGTCTCTGAAATTGTTCCCCTCCTTTGGGCGTCTGCGCTAACATGGGTAACACGCCGACTGCCAAAAGACCATAGCTTTTTTGTGCTACATACCAGACTCTGCAAACCACACAAGGCTGCCTCCAATGCTGAGAGTTTACAAGTTGTATACAGAGGCCAACAATGATCCTCCCCAGACGCTAAATCATAATCTTCATGTTTTTCGTATTTCACATTCTAGCCACAATTTCAACATCCCATACCCCGTGACATTAGAGAATGATAAATCAACAGGCATGACAGCTCCCTTGTAGAGACTGGTACGGACCTAGGTCCTACCACAGCCAACACCCACAGCCCCTGCCAGATGTCTTTAAGAGAGTATGATATTAACCCCTTCAAACTGAGCTAGAGTTTTCTTTCCCTTCTAAACTAATTCTACAAGCAATTAAAAAAAAAATGAAAAACAGTCTCTAGGATTCTTAGGTCAGTCTGCCTAGAACGGTATCTCCAAAGATAACAATGAAGTTAAGTACCTTAATGTTACATCTAGAAGATTTTGAATTTTACTGAACCAACTATTTATGACTTTATGTATTTTCTTTAACCAAGTTCTTTTCATTTAAAAGGCTTCTCCCTCAATGCTAGTGCATAAAATGATGGAAATAAAGGTAAGTTAAAGTTCATTTTAAAATCATTTACTTCATAAAGCAAATAATATCACCTGAACTGGTCTGTGTGGATATATGACTATATATATGGGTCTGCCACATATCTTGACAGATTATCACAATCCACATACACACAGATAGGTTGTACGCATATTTAAATATTATACAGCCATCATATATAAGACACAACATAGCATAATAGATAGTGACCCCACCTTGGAGTAAGAATAGCCTGACACATACTAGGTGTAAGACCCTGACCAAGTCAATTACGTTTCCAGTGCCTCTAGGCAAGCCTCTAAAACTATAATTGGCAGAAGTTACTTCACTTCCTACACTGACTGGTACAGGTCTACAAAAATAAACATAAATGTAAATCTGTTTTTTTTTTTAGTCAAGGGCCACAGGTAGGAGAGCAGGTCAAAAGACTCATATGAATAAAAAATAGCAATTTACTAATAATAATTTGCTTTGTCATAGAAAAAAATACAAAATATTCAATGACAATTTTTGAATTTTTAGATGTCATTAAACTCAATAAATAAAAAAAAAATAAGCTAAAAATCCTTCTGTTTCATAGTAAATCAAGTCTGTATTTATTAACCAACTACTATGGGTCAGCTACAGCTAGGTGCCTCAGTGGAGAGAGTGCCTGGCCTGGAGTCAGGAATATTCATCTTCCTGAGTTCAAATCTAGCTTCAGACACCTACTAGCTGAGTGACCCTGGGCAAGTCACTTAACCCTGTTGGCCTTCATTTGTCTCATCTGTAAAAGGAGCTAAAGAAGGAAATGGCAAATCACTCTAGTACTCTTGCCAAGAAAACCCCTAATGGGGTCATAAAGAGTCAGACATGACTGAAGCCGCTGAACAATGAATCAGGGTGTTGAGAATACAGACAAAAATGAAACAGTACCTACTATCTTTGAGAAGTTTACACTCTATCAAGGGAAACATACCCATTAAAGTATATACAAAATACAGATACAAAAACAAGTTCCAAATTAAATTAAAATGGGAAGAAAGGGAGACATTTGCAGCTAAAAGGGAGAAGATACACCAGGAAAGGCTTACAGGAGAGCAAATTTTTAGTTTAGTTTTAAAAGTAGCTAGGGATCCTTAGGAATGAAGACAGAAACCATTCAGTAATAGGGGAAGATCTATGTGAAGACACAGAGATAGGAGATGGAATATTATCCATACGAAACATGAAGACCAGGTTCGTGGGACTACAGACACATGAAGGGAGAGAATCAGGTACATTAAGTAGGTTAGAGCCAGGGTGTTAAGGGAATTTATTATAGGGAATTATGAAAGAAAGAAGTAAAGGAAAAAGACATAAAAAGCAAAGAAAAGATGAGGAGGAAAAGACACAAAAGGGGAAAATGGGGGTGGGAGTGGAGAAAGAGACAGAGACATTTAATAAACATAGACAGGTCTGACCTATTCTGAAGTCTTGGCAAGCCAGTGTAACAGCTTTTGAAAAAGCCCCCTCATTGATTCACTTGGGTTGTGGTAGTGAGCTTTTTAGCTCTTTAGCTGTTAATTTAGCTGTTAATTAACTTTGCAGCCATTGTGATCAAATCTCCAGAATAGAATAGTCACAGTATTTTTCAGCAGAAAATTATTTTTCCTTCACCCCTTGCCCCCTTGAGATACAGTCAAGCTGGAAGAATATCACCTCATGTGAAAACTAAATGTTAATGAAGCTAAGGGCTAAATGTAGCCTTTAGACTGAAGGTTTCCCCACTTCTGGTTTAATATATGCAAGTATCATCCAACATACATCTGTGTTTATATACATATATGCATGTACACTGAATGGACACATGCCATGTATACACTGACAAGTGTATGTCTTCTAGCTACAAAGAAACAAAACGAACATTCAAGTGTTTAAAGGGATGTTTATTCGCTCTCAAATTTGATGTGAAAAATGGCTTTAGTGTTTGTTTCTGTCATTTTATGCTTTTTTGGAACAGCTTAGTTAATATCAAAGATGTACTTTAAAAGTAAGTGTTAACAAAACATTTCAAATTCTATTAAACAGGTTCATTATAATCATTCCATTTAGGAACACACAGAAAAGTTGAAATGTCTAGAATTACTTGAGATAGAGAAGAGTTGTAGTGGGAAAAGCATGGGGCTGGGAGTCAGGGATCCTGGGTTCTAGCTTCAGTCTGTCATTGATTACCCAGCTGTGTTTAAACTGCAACATCTCTGGACTTCACTTTTCTTATCTGTAAAATGAAATGGCTCTTATCTCTCTGCCAGTTCAGACTTTCAATGATTTCATTTCTGGTCAACCAATTCCAAATAAAAAGTCAAACTGTTTCTAAAACTAATATTTTCAAAGAAAAAAAGAAATTCAAAAGTGTTCTATGATTTACTAATTCTTTATTTTCTGCTAAAGGGTTAAGCTGCTATTAAGTTTCAGAGTAAACTGTTTGCCTTAGAGCCATCTCCTCCTTGTTCCTGATGAATTATCTGACACTTCACATATCACGCACTACGTTTCATTAGGAAATAACATTTGGTTCCAGCCATGGCAGAAGACCTGGCTTTGGTGATTTAAGGCCATAAGGAATGTGGCAGAAAATTTAAATACTTTTATATCTCCAAAAGAGACAGACTCTAAAATATAAATGTTCCTTTAAAACAAAGCAAGTTGGTTCTTTAAACACAGTTCAAGAATTATACTAAATCATTAAAGTTACTACTTTTTCTCTCTTTTTAAAAAGAGCTTTAAAAATAAAGTCTAGCTATAGTTCTGTACTCTATCAAAACCCCATTGTGGTCTGGCTGGACTGTGTTAAAGAATGTACTGTGGTTTGAGGCCACAGATTTAAGGAGAGAAATCTTATGTTTTAAGGAATCGGAGAAAAAAATAAAGTTTTTGCCGTTTTAGTCAATTAATCCACAGCAAGATATAAATTATGTCAACTAGAATTAGTTAATATTTATCATATTTATTTTATGATAAAAATGACTGATTTTTTTTTAAATTAAAAAATCTTTGCAAATGTTCCCCCCCTCCCCTTTCCTTCTCTCCTCAACAAAGGCAATGTTAGTGTGGTGTAACAGGAAGGTGACAGCCTAGAGTCTAGTCTCCAATCTGCCACTGTCCCAAGCGTAGGCATGTCATTACCATCAAAGCCTCAATTTCCTCATTTGTAAAATGTGCCTGTTAGACCAGATGCTCTCTTAGATCCCTTCCAACTGAGATGTTACTTGAAAAGATTTTCCTTCTTTTGGCAGAAGGGGATTCAAGGGCTAACTGTTACTTTTGTGGGAAGAACACACATTGAAAACTCTAGAAAAACAATTAGAACTAGAAAAATGCCAATAAACTTCAGCTTCAATTGAACTTCTTTTTCCTCCTCAGAATTCAGAATGGCTCAGTCTATGTAATCCCTTTTCTTTGGTTTATAATAGAAGTTGACATTATATAAAGAAAAAATATTCAAGGAAACTCTAATAATAAAAAAAAATTAATGCTTTAGCAACTTAAATACAAAAGCTAACCCAGGTCATTGTGTTAAGGTATGGGGGAGGGAGTCCAGTAACTTCAGTCACCTCATGCTGACCCATGGGATCATAGATTTATTCTTGTCCGACCCCTTCTTTTACAGGTAAGGAAACTAAAGTTGGCCCAGGTCATAGGCAGTAAGCATCAGAGGTAGATTTTGAGCTCATTTTCCAATTTGTTGCTCTACTTTTACTCTGCCTCCATTTCTTCCCTGTTCACCCTTCCACTCAAGATTCCACATCCACCACTATAAGATAACTAACCGATCAATAAATACTCTTTGCTCAACCCATTATTGACTACTGTTTCTCAAAATTCCATTTCTCCCTTGCATCCCATCAAACTAGGCTACACGCTTACTCATCTCTTTGTCTTGGTTACTATTAATAATAATAAATAATTAATAAAAATAATGGCTAACATACACCCTTGAAGGTTCACAAAATGCTTCAGTCTAAATTATCTCATTTCCTGTTGCATATGTGTGGGATGATTCACTACTCTCTACCTACTAAATTCTTACCCGTCTTTCAAAGACCATTTCAAATAAATGCTATCTCTACCATAAAGTGTTCCTTGATCTCCTGCAGTTGGTACTGACCTATCTCCCCTTATACTGCACACAGTACTGCTTAAACCTCTTTAATCATGTATTATTCAGTATTATGAGTTATTTATGCACATCTCTCCCCTCTAAAAATCCCCTCTCCCACCCATCCCCCCCAATCTTCCAGACTGTTAAGTTTCATAAGGGCTAGGAATATGTATTATCTCAACTTTGTAACTCTCCCAATACCTAATAGTACTACATATGGTGCCAATATTATCAAGTATTTGGAAAATTGAATTGAATGTTATGATATCCCAGTTTTCTTACCTCTCTAATTACCTCTTAACTCTTACACTTCTTTATTTTTCCGAAATACAGAATATCATGAGGTTCATTTCATGGCCCTCTGCTATTTGACATACAGTTTCTCTCTCAAACAACTTATCCCTTCTCACTGCTCTACGGAGGGCGTTGATGTCTCCTAAATTTGTATATAGCTTTGATTCTCCTCCTAACTTTCAAGCTCATATCTCTAGCAAATCTGATTAGCACCTTCCTCATTAACTCAAACCTAATATGCCATAACCTAACGACCACTAGCTTCTGGACTTCCCCGTTTCTTCCAATAGTACCACCCCTCCAGTTGTCTCAAAACGGTGCAACTATTTCCTTTTCCCTATCCCTCATACCCAAAGGAAAAAAAAATCAAGAAATAAAATAAATCAGTAACCAAGTCCTGTCAATTCTTCTTTGAAAATGTTCCTCTCATCAGTTTCTTTCCCACTGACAGCATCTAGTATGAAATCCTTATCACTTTACCAGAAGATGAGTATAAAAGCTTCCAATTGACTTTTCTGACTCCTATATCTTCATCCTCTAATCTGAAGAAGGCAACAGAAGTAACTCCTATTGGAGTAAGAAGCAGAGAAGTGGAGGAGAAGATTTGCCCCCTCTTTAGTACTTCCTCAGGCTCTATTTTATGCACCCTGAAAAGTATTAGGGCCATATTGTCCCATTCTAGCCTCCTTACCTTCACCCAATTAAGCTTCCTAAAATGCCATTTTCCATATGTTACTCTTCTCAAAAATATTTAAGTCATCCCTGCTGCACATTACCTCCAGTGCAATGCTGCCTCAGTTTGATTCAGGAGATTCCCCCAACAAGAAAGGCAAGGACATTATACCAAGGGAGCTCCGAATATGAGACCTGAACGCTTACAAGTCCAAGTACAGGGACAGAGTTTCCCAGTCTACTGAAACTCCAAATGACCTGACCAAGAATCTGCCCCAGAATAACTACCCACTCAAATACCTGTGCTCTGGCACTCCTATCAAATGTGGCCAAACTATGCTCACCTTGCTTCAGTGGTCAAATTCTTGGCACTAAGCCTGGTAAAGTCGAGGAAAACTCTGCCTATCCTGGGCACTATTCATGTGAAAAATATCACTAATTTATTAATATCAATTAAGGAGAAATATGAAAAAAGTAAAAAGGCAAGGAAGGGGGAAGAGAAATTTAGTCACAACTTTAGGACCTAAAATGATCAAAGCTGATCCATTTCTTTTTTGTTTTTGCCTGTATTGATATGTTTTGTTTAAACACAGCAGACATTTGGCAACAAAGACCTAGAAACTCCTCCTGATTAAAGTACATACCCCTGAAGCAAAACTACCTAATGATGTAATTGCCATGGGCTTTACTTATTTTTTTATGTAGTTCAAAAATATAACCTCTTCTACTTTACAATGCAAAAAAAGGTCTTGGGTGCAATTAGCATGTTACATTTATTCTTTGCTATAGCCACGAAAAGCTGGAGCATCTTTAAAGTCTGATAAAACTTCAGAAACAAATATGGGATTTTCCAGCTAACAGCACACAAAGCTTTAAAAATTAAGATTTGAAAATGGCCTTTCCTATATAAAGTACCACTGACTGCTACCACTGCCAGTTATCATGACATAATGACTGCTGCTAGAGCAAAGGGGCTTAAGTTGGATTTGTATGGAGAAAGGGCAGGACCTCCAGTAGTATCATGTCAACCTTGGGCTAGAACAGGAGTAGGGAACCATAATTCCATGAAGTCTGGATTCAGTCAAAGAGCCGCTACTTGAGGACCTAGAGGGCCACATGTGGTCTCGAGGCCAAAGGTTCCCCCCAACCTTGGGCTCGATGCCTCTGGATAGGTGGGAATTTCAGAAGATTATTCTAAATAACTGAGGGTTTTTTCCACTGTACTTTTTGTTTATATGGTATCAAAACAAGCATTCAATTCATTCAAACAAATCAAACCAGCTATTTGGCGCTCTACAGAGAAAAACAACCACTCAATGGAATTTTCCATATTTCTACTAGGAGTTTTAGTGTCAGATAAACATAGTTTCAAAGTAGAGGAGAGAGAATGAAGGCAATCTGAGACCAGGAAATACTCTCTCCTTAAAATTCTAAAGGTCTTCTATGTGACTAAACAGTTAACATATCTCCTTCTTTAAACTGTAAGCTGCCTGAAAGTAGAATCTTGCCCTATTATTTCCACCACAACTCCACAGAGCATCTGATGCAATGCACATCATTAGGTAGACATTTAAAAAGTTGAACTCTATCAGTTAATCATCATAAGTAGATGGCATTTATTTTAAAGAGTACACCCTCAGAACAAGGATTCAATAACTTCGCTGGGAAAAAAATTACATTTTCATTTCAATATAATTGGGTTTCCTTTGTATTCCTATGTGTTTTCTCTTATGAAGTTAAAAACATTATTCTGAGAAGGGGCCCGCAGTTTCACAAGAATGTCAGTGAGGTTCATGACACAAAAGAATCCTAGAGGGAAAAGCAGAACTATACAGAACATTAGAAATGGAAAAGACCTTAAGATCTCAAAGACTTTGAAGCCACACTACAGTTGTATCCAAATATTCGATGGTTAATCACATGGGAAGGTGACTAGTCTACTCAAGCCCCTGCAGGCAGGGCTAGGGGTTATAACTGAAAGTCACAAGGAGGCAAATTAGACCTTATATTAATTTTTAAAAGTCAACCAACTTTCTAATAGTTAAACCTATCCCCAATATAGAATAGATTGTCTTGTAAGGCAAGGAGTTCCCAATCACCAGAATTTTTCAACCAAATAAAATGATCATTTATCAACAAGGATGTTGGTAGGGGGATAAATGTGGGTGGGTGTGTTTCAGGTAGGGAACAGAAGAGATTCTCTATTCAGTGTCTTAAGATTTTGGTCCCCCACACCCTCCCAACACATACACTCACACCCTCTTATTTTACAGTTGAGGAAACCAAGATCCAGAGAGGAGATGTTACTTGCCTATGATCATACAGGAAACTGAACAGTAGCAAAACCAGTCCTAGAGCCAATGTCCCCTAATCTCCCATCCAAAGGTCTTTAGACCCCCCAAGCTGCCTCTCTGTATACTAACTTTAAAGCCCTGAAGGGATGCCTCATAAATTATTGGTACCACATGCTAATCACAACTTGAGTGAATAACCATATACCTACAAAAGGTGAATGATTTACCTCCCTCCTCAGGGAATGAATCTGCCAAGTCTTTTTAAAGGGCTGAAGAACTACTTTTTGAGGCTCTCTCTTACTACCATGCTTAGTAAAACCAACAACAAAAACTGATATTCATTTAAGAAATAAATTGCTATTCACACACCTGTTTTTAATTGTTACTGCCATATTCTCTAATATTTGATTGTCTCTCCTTGGAAATTGAGGAGTTTCGGACTACTAAATATAATAGCTTTCCGATCTCCTATATGACACTCGCAGTCCATGACGTATACCTATGGACATCTCCATGAGTACTACTAGATAGCTTGAAAATGGCCTCCCTTCACGATACAAGGATCTAAAGAAAGCAAAAACACTTTGAAAAGTACAAAGGACCGGTTCCATTACTGACAGTAAGCAAAAAGAGATGAGAAATAGATCCCAACTCAGGGTTTAAAAACATTAATGTTTGTTCTTAGAGGCAGAGAAAATGAAACAACCCTGGGCTTTTTTAGTCCCGGCTCTACCACAAATTAGTGCTATAAACTGAGCAAGTCACTTCAGCTCACTGGGCCTCAGTTTCTCCATCAGTAACATGAAAGGACAAGATATTTTGTGAGGTCTCTCCTGGAAAATTCTTTGACCAGATCCTTGAAAATTATCCTATCCTAGCAACAACAATAGCGAACTAATTAAACTGTTCTTCCAAAAAAAAAAAAAAGATCTTTCTTAACCAAGAAACAACAAATAGAATCACACAGCAAATTAAAATGCTGTGAAGACAGACAAACCTGAAGTTACATAGGAAATGTTTCTGAATAACACCAACATGTATTATATATAATATATCCATGTATTCCATATAATCATATGTAATATATAACATATAACAATATATAACCAATAACACCAATGAGCAACCCCGAGTTTCATTTCTTAAATCCTAAGGTTTAAAAGGCACTTTCTTCATAATAGCCCCATGAAGCAGGAAGTGTAAGCCCAGTTATCCCTTCTACATCTCAACTTCCCCCATCTCAGTTTTGATATATCCAAGGTTGGCATAAGAAGTTAAACGGGAATTTTTTGGAAGTTTTGTAGAAGCTGCAGTCAATTCTCAAAGGCCAGCAGATGACAGAGTCTGGGATCAAATATCTAACTCATATTTTACAGTAAGGTACTGTAAACATCCCATAAAAGAAAAAGAAAAAAATTCAAATTTCTTCCCTGGTGGAAGAGAGGGCCAAAAAATTGTATGAAGATTTTCCAGATTGAGGGGCACCGTACCCCTAGTCTCCAAAATGTGGAAGGGATAAACTGTATTATCATAGCAGTTGTACAGATAAAGGACCTAGAGTCTCAGGAAGGATGGAAAAACAGGAAAGGATGTGTGACTTTCACTTCATCTATCTGGGACTCCACTGCCTTCATCTGCAAAATGAAGCGGATGGACAAGATAGCCTCTAACTAAGCTTCCAGCTTTAAATCTATAATCATTTAAAAGATCTTACATCTTGCCCAAGATCACAGAGCTAGTTTAAGTGTGAAAGAAAGGATTCAAACGCAGGTTTTTCCCAACTCCAATCCCTTCTTTCTTTCAATTATTTGGCATTCCTCAGTGTCTGATAGGAACTCTGTAAATAGGGGCACTAAGTCTATCAAACACTGAAGCACTGGGACCTCTCATATCAAGATCTGTCTAACAAGCTGAATTCCTAAAAACCTTGACTCCAGTTCTACTCAGAGGCTCAGTGTGTAGCTAAGAATCCTGAGTTTTCAAAAGGTTATGTCAATGAAATTCAAGTTGTAGCAGACCTTACTAGTCAATATTTACAAGGAGTCTGTTATGTGCCAGGGTTTTTGCTAAGCCATGGGGGTAGGAATAAAGTAAAAAACATAGTATCTGCCCTTAAGGAGTTCACACTTTAACAGAACACACCATGAAACTACCTGTACATACAAAGATAGATGCAGTGAAAATGGAAGACAGCCTTAAGGAGAAGATACTGGGGGTAGGGAAAGAGAGAAGACAGTATTTGAGCAAGTCTTGAAGGCAGCCAAGCTGTGAGGAGAGAGAGAACATTGCAAGCATAGGGGAAAAAGGAAAAAGGGTAAAGGCTCATCCAGTTAGGAGACGGAGGCAAATTTTACCAGACGGTTGAGTCTAGAGGGGAGTAAAGTGTAAGAAGAAAGGAAAGATAGGAAGAGGCAGGCAATGAAGGGCTTTAAATGTCCATCAGAAGATTTTTATATTTGATAACAGAGATAGCAGGGAGCCCCTAGAATTTTTGAAGAGGGGGGCCAGAGGAGTGAAATGGTCAAACACCTCTGTGAGAAAATGTCTTTGACAGCTGAGTGGAAAATGGGAGAGACTTGAGGCAGGGGATTAATGAGGCTATTGAGAAATAGTTCAGCTGTTCCTCCGTAAGGACCTACACCTGGTTGGTGACTATGAGTAAAGAGAACGGGAGATATAGAAAGGTAGGTGAAAGTAGGAACAACAAAACAATAGATTATCTACATGGAATGAGCCAAAGAGTCAAGGATGGCATCAAGGTTGGGAAGCTGGGTGACTACAGAATTAGTAGTGCCCTCAACAATAACGGAATTTTGGAAGAGGGGTTTGGTTAAGGATAATAAGTTCTGTTCCAGACATGACAAGTTTGAGATGCCTACATGCCATCCAGTTTGAAATGCCCTTTTAAAAACCTGTTGGGATATAGGACTGGAATTCAAGAGAAAAGTTAAAGCTGGATATGGAGATGAATCATGGAAGCTGATGAGATTATGAAGTGACATAGTGGGTGTAAAAATAAGGGGTAATGGGGAAAGAACTTTTAAATCCCTTTGCAACTCACTCCCTTCCTACCTTTTCAGTCTTCTTACACTTTACTCCCCTCCACACACTTTACAGTCCAATGACGCTCATCTCCTTTCTGTTCCTCACACGCAACACCCCGTCTCCTGCCTCTGTGCCTTCTTACTGGCTCTTCCTCATGTTTGGAATGCTCTCTTCCTCATCTCTTGCCTTCTGGCTTCCTTCAAGTCTCAGCTAAAATGCTACTCTGCCTGTCCCCTTCGATGCCAGCACTAGGATTACTATCAATTTGCCCTGTATAAATCTTACATATGGCTTATTGTTTATAAGACTATCTCTTCCATCCCTCCACTCCCACCCTATTAGGATGGGACTTCCTAGAAAGCAAGAACTATTTTGCCTTTTGTCATATCCCCAGGTGCTTAGCTTAGTGCCTGGAATATAATAGGAGTCTAAAAACTGTTTGTTGATGACCTGACACCCACTTTTAGTGGGTGTGACCTGGGTGAAGATCCAGCAAAGGAGACTGACTATAGGAGCTTAGAAAAATCAAGATATCAGTGTCACGAAAACATACATAGAAAAAGAGGGTAACAACAACATTAGAGGCTACGGCAAGAGCGAGGATGAGGATTAAGAAAAAACCATTAGATTTGCAATTAAGAGATCATTAGTGACTTTAGAGGAAGCAATTTTCATTAAATGATGAGGTCACAACTCAGATTGCTGAGGGTTTAGAATCAAATTGAGAAGAGAGAACACAAAGGCAGTAAGTGTCGATGGCTTTCTCAAAGAGTTTGGCCACAAAAAGTAAGAGAGATATAAAGGAAGATAGCTAGCAGAAACATTAGGATGAAGTGAAAGTTGTTTTTTGGCTTAGTTGGTTTTTAGAAGTCTGGAGAGGTCTTAAATTCAAGTCTAGTGGAGAATTACATGTTTGTCTAATGAGGACCAGCCTAGTTAAGTTTGAAGAAGCTCTTTATTAGGGGGAAGTGATAAATTTCTCAGCTATCTAACAATAAGAACATGTCCTTCCCAGATCTAAATCAATGATTTATGATCTACTAGGTTATAAATATATATCAAAGGGGATTACTGACACTAACTTCATAGATCCTTGGAAAACTAAAGTATTTCATTTAAAAAATAACATTCAATGTCCTGACATGGTTGTTATTGAGTGGGGGAATGGCAGAGAGAAAGAGGGAAGAATACAGATCATTGTTTCTTGAAATTATGCCAGGTGAGTATAAGTTCTGGCAGGTCTCATAAAACAGGCCTGCTTTGTGTTCAGGCAGTGTGACAGACGCTATACATCCAATTTGGGCACTAACCTAGTGAGGCTTAGCACCAAGTGATTGAAAGGGTGATAAATTCTTTAGCTATAGCAGTTTATGAAGATTGTTTAAGGCACTATACTGGTGGCAGGAATAACCAAAGAACATAATCATAGGTCCTTAAAATATTAAAATAAATGTTTAAAAAATATAAACACAAAATATCATCATGGATTTTTTTTTGTCCAGACCTATGACTTCCTCTATGTGGGGATTTCTCTGGCATAGAAAATTCCCTCCACTGATGTAGCAACTCATCTGAAACTTATAATCTCAGAGTTTCTTGGGTCACTGAAATGTTTCTTGGCTTGTGCAGTTACCTACCACAGTGTCAATGGTGGAACTTGAACTTAGGTTTCTGACTCCAAGGTTGGTCCATTACACCAGGGTACTTTTCAAAAATCATTTAATCACAGATGACAATTTAATGAAAATTTTAAGGATTTCCTCCCCCAAAATTTTAATGAACATAACAGTGCTGCAAAGTAGAAAAAGCACAGGGCCAGAATCAGGGAGAACTAAAGTTCTGGCTTGGCCAAGTACTGGCCTTGTGATCCTGAGCAAACCACTCTCTCTTCAGATTTCCTTCCTTTTCTTGTATGCAAGGCACAGAAATTCGTTCCAAAGTAGAACCTCCTTTACATGGGCACCAAGAGTCATAAGACAGAGTCAGGAGTAGGGGAAAGCACTACGCTTGCTCATAAGCCTCCCAAAAGTGGGGCTAGAATAGCTCTTCAGCAAGCGATCTCTATAGAAATCACCAGACAGCATTCCAAACACAAGCTGCTCCAGCTCCCCTCCAATGCTTCACACACCAGTACAAATGGCCTTATTGAGGTTCCCCTATTTCCAACTTGTGACTTGATCCAGGTTCTGTCCCATCTCATTTAGTCTAGAGATGAAAATGCAAACATTATCACAACTTATTCCAATTAAGATTTTCATCTCCTCAACTGCCCCTTATCCACAAGGACTACACATTTGCATCATAAATTAACATACACTTGCTGGATGCAATAGAAAATAAAAGATACAAACATTAAAACTTCTAAGTAGCGTTCAACTGCTCTGATAAAGTTCTAAAATCTCCACTCCCCAGTGGTTGCAGCTGCTCCCATTAAGATCCAAGTTTTCAACTTCACCTTCCACCAAGGGAATAGATGCACTCAGAGGGTTTTGCTGAGGAGGGTTTTCAAGCATCCCTCCTCACAATATCAAAGTCATAAAAAGAGGTAATGGAGAAGTCTTAACACAAAATGGGTGGAGACCTCATTCCAACTCTAGAAAGACAGCAGCCACTTTCCTGATCCATCACCCAGATGAATCCTGCAATGATCCTAACAATCTCTGATTATTTTCTCTGGTATCTATCGTTACTCCATCCTGTCCCTTTGGCACAAGACCCCAGGAACTTACACTGAAAACTCATTCTTCATATTATATCTAGTTTGTTTTCTCTCTGTTGCTTCTTATGGGCCCTTTCTGGTGTGAGAATAGGCTTCCAATTTTGCTTTTAAGTGTCCAATTACTAAATCTTACATGACCCTTGAGTAAATCTCCTGAGGACACATGAAACATACTTCCTATTCCTTTAGAGCCTTCATGATGGGAAAAAATGGGGTCAAATGAAAATAAAAGGAACCCAGTTCAAACCCAAGTTGGCTCAAACACGAGCAATATGTAAAATGTGGGGGTCAGACCACAATTATCTCTTAAATTCCACCTAGTTCTAATATTGTTTCTATCTGATGGAGAAACATGGCTTAATTGGGTGATCTGGTTCCTACTTAAAGAAGTACTGACAACCTAGGAGTAGGTTGACATTTGAAGATGGTCTTCTCTTTAATCTCTTTGACCACCAGATGCCAAAATGGCTCGGAGATCTGGTTCTTCTTACATCTCTACAAGAATACCTGTAAAGGCCACCACATTTTCCATATTATTTTCACAGGGCTTCTGGACAAAGGGCAATGGAAAACAGTTGCTGAGAGACAGGAAAGTGAAAAGAAACGTTTCCTTAACTTCAAAACCATACTGAGAGCCATTCTTGCAGAGATCAGACAGGAATCTGTTTTTCTCTTTAAAAAATGAGCCCAACTCAAGATCTCGGACATAGTCTAACTCCTACGTCACAAGACTTCTAACATTGTTTTCCTTATGAACAGATATTCTAAAGAAAATAGGTACAAGAAGGGGAACCTCAAAACCTTTATCCCAATTTTTGACCATGAATTTCTTGTGACCCTGAAATGATAGGTCAGGGTAGGTTGGTGGGGCTAGGTATTGAGGTAACTGGTCTAACTCCAGGACAAAGGTCTTCTTTTTGCATGTTTACTGTACTTATTTCTTTACGCATGATACTGTCCTCTTTTGTACCCATTCCCTACAAGAATTGCCCAACTCCCATGAGAAAGTCTCCAGCCCTCACTTACAACAGGAAACTAACTCTTGGGTAGATTTCCAAGGGATGTTTGCAAATTAATTGTACGAGTCTAACTGAAGCTGTGTGGAAATATTCTGGTTCGTGGGCAGCTGCACATCAATGTAGCAAAGAAAAAATATGAAAGTAATAGAAGTAGCTTGTGCCACATAACTAGTTTCCTTGCTAGGGCAGGAAGCTGGGCAAAGGGAGGTGCCCTCAGTCCCCTTTACCTTGCCTTCCTTCCCCTAGAGACCAAAGAAGAAGCATCTCCTCCCACAAAGATCAAGCCAAAGAGAGATTCATTTTGGTTAATAAGCCCTGCTTTTTAAATGCAAATATCCTCTGGGAAAATTAAGCTATTAGTCATTCATACCTTACAGTAAATGACTTCAATTAGATAATCAGATTGCCTGAAAGCTAACTGAGATCTTCAGGAATGGAAACTTTGATGGCAGGCACTGGGTGGAAGAAGGGAAGTGCTTAGCAATACAGCATAAATATGAGGCAGGGTGTGCGTCGAAGTGCTGCTCACACTATATAAAGGATATTAACACAAATATTTACAATGATTATAGCCATTATTGGTTAATGTTTATGCGAGGCACAGTAGCTGAATGAATGAAACAGTGTAATTCAAACTTCATAACTGGGGGGTCTGGCTTCAATTAAAACAACACATTCCGCAGATAATCAGCTCAATTTTTTGATGACTAACCCTATCTAGCTGAAGCAACACATGCAGACACTCTCTTAGGTTAAGTCTCAGAAAACATTCCAAGAGAAAATGCAATTGTACTTGTTGGGGGAAAAGAAAAGATAGAGCCTTGGCATTTATTTTGCACAGAACCCATCACAGGCTGTCATTGCACACCAAAGTCTGTATCTTTTTAAAAAACAAAATAAAATCAAGGCTGTAAAAGATACCTCTTGGCAAGAAGGTGGTCATCCTCTTATATAACCCCCTTGGAATTCTACAGGACAGGAAGTAAAAGAGAGTGGGAAAAATAGGACAGGCCTATGCAGACTTGAGAAATAAGAAAATCTGGAAACACTCTCATAAGATTCTAACAGTTCCACACAATTTATGCTTCATAAATTCAAAGGGTATTTATCAGATGATGGATGACCTTCTTCTATGCTTCCCCAAAGCAGGTTTATATTTGAGGAGCAGTGCAGTGTTCCCTATACTACTATCTATCTGCCTCTTGGAAATCAGAGAAGCATTGACTCAGAGTGGGAGGGAACTTCAAGGTCATGTAGTTCAATGCAAAGTTCCATTTCAATGGCATCCCTGATAGAACATCTAACATAAACTTCAACAATTTCAGGCCTCAAGTCACCTGATTCAGCCTTTGTTCTGCTGTTACTAATAAAGTTCTTCTTTAATTGAATTATAATCTGCCTTCCTTGCATTTACTAGTACTATATTCCAGTTTTCTGGAGTAACATAGAGGTCTACTCTGCAGTTGAGAAGGTCAAATGTTTGACCCTGGCTATCATGACTTTCCCTTCTTCTGGCTTATCATTTCCACTTTTCCTTTTTATTATTTCTGTGTCAGCCAGTTTCCTCACACTAATTACCTTTTTAAAAATGTGATACCTTAAACACAATCCTTCAGATGTGGCAACAGAATAACTCAATGGAATGATTTAAATTAAGCCTAAGACTACATTACTGGAGCCTTCTGGGTCATGCAAGCAATAAGATGGCAGACTAGACATTTTCTCTGATCTCTATAACCTCTCAAACCTCTACAAAACAGAAATTATGCGCCAACGATAAAACATCATCAGCTGTCTTCACACAGTCTAGGACAAGCAAAATTCAAAAGAGAGTAATGAATACTCCCAAACTCAGGAATTGATGTTCACTGACCTTAAGTCACTCAATAACCATTTACCACCTTCCACACTACTGACAGGTAGGCTTCACTAGCAGACCCAAGGATACCAACACATATGCTTTCTTCAACACTCATCTCTACATTCTAGTTACTCCTCTGTTAAATCTGAGGGAAAGAACACAGCATCTACCTTAAGATAGTCCTACACTACCAGAAAGTCAGTTAGAGCAGAAACCTAAGCTGGAAGAGGCTGAGACATTTTAAGATCCAGCCTCCCAAAAAATGAGAATCAGAGAAGAGTCAGTGATAAGGAAAGTAAAGGGAGAGAAAGACTAAAAAGTACCAAAGATTTCAGGATATCCATTGATTTTCATAGATCTTTCCATGCTATTATGTATTTACCACACTCCCCATTTCTTATAGCACCATTACATTTCTGTACCATAAAATTTGTGTAGCCATTCCCCAAGTGATGGGCATCTACTCTGTTTTTTAGTCTTATAGCTGTTCTGTCATTTTTCAGTCACATCCGACTCTTGAATTTTCCTGGCAAAGATACTGGAGTGGTTCAACATTTCCTTCTCCAGCTCATTTTACAAAAGAGAAAACTTCTCAGAGAGAAAACTCATTTTACAGAAGGGAAAACTGCTGTACACAGAAATAAAAAGGAAAAGAGAGGATGATAAGAGGCAGAGAGGATTAAGTAACTAGCCCAGGGTCATGCAGTTAGTAAGTGTCTGAGGCCAGATTTGAACTTGTAAAGCCTTTTTGACTCCAGGCCTGGCACTGTACCACCTAGTTGCCCCTTCTCATTCTTAGCTATGACAAAAAGCTGCTATAAATCAATAGGAAAAACAGTAACAGTAGATGGAAATATGGCCTCCAGATCTAGTAAACAAGTACATGTTTGCTGAATAAATACTTGCAAAACAAAGGGAAGTGAAATCCATTCTCCAATACTTCATACTTACTACCTGTGAGACCCTGGCCAAGTCACTTAATTCCAATCCCAAAAAAACAAACCAAAAAAGGGAAATAACCAACATTTGACAAAACAGTGGGCCCTGTGGAATTTGTGGAGAATATGGAACCATAACAAAGTTTTAAACCTGAGTGGCTTAAAAGAGAAATGAGAATTTATGAGAGTGTATTTATGTACTGCATAGTAAAAAATAATCAGAATAGAAAAGCTTGAATCTGCAATGGCAAGCCTCATTTCAGAAATAAAAGAAAGAATAATAAATAGATTGGGAATGCAAATAGAAGTAAAAGACAACCTAAAAGAGGAGAATCAAAAAACAAGAATATTAATAGAAAATATACCCACTATGCAAACAAAACATAGGTATCTTGAAGACAGGATGCAGAGAGATAAGCATAGAGATAACCTAAGGATCATGGGTCTCCCAGAAGAAACTGACAAGACAAAAAAACCTTCACGGCATAATGAAGGAAATAATGGAGGAGAGCCACTTAGAAATTCTGAACATAGAAAACAAAATTCCAATCGAAAAAATTCACAGATGACCTCCAGAAAAAAAAGTTTAAGGTTGCAAAGACACATGAAATGTAGTTAAATTTAAGTTAATTCAGTAACAAGTTGTGCAAGCCATCCGAAGAAAGAACTTCAAATACAAAGAAAAGTATATTCTAATAACAGAAAACTATTCCACACCCACCAGAAAAAGGGGGAAAGAAAGGAATAACGTGTCCCAAAGGGCAATGGATCTTGGGATGCAGCCCACAGCAACCTATTCTGTGCATATGAGTTTAGTCATACAGGACAAAGGATGGACATTCTTTAGAGCTGGAAATGTTTTTTAGAAAGAAAATGGTAACTGAAGAGACTTACGTGACTTTGAAACGTTCAGGAATGACAGAAATGCAAGAGGAATGAATAAATGCAACAGGCAAGGACTGCAACAGCAGTAAAGTAAGAACAGAAATACTGTAAGAGACTTTTTTCTAAATGTAGACATATATACATATATGTAGGCACACTAATACATTGTTGGTGGAACTTCACATGTAAATGGTATGACCATTCTGGAAAGCAAGTTAGAATTATGCAAATTAAGTGACTAAAATGTCCATGTTTTTTGAACCAGAGACTCCATTACTGGATTTGTTATAATCCAAGGAAGCCAATGATTTAAAAAAAAAAAAAGTCCCTATATACTCCAAAATATTTATATCAACACTTTTTCTGATAGCTAAAAAAAGTAGAAGAGGCTGCTAGGTGATTCAGTGGATAGAGGTTTAGGACTGGAGTCAGAAAAGCTTATCTTCTTCCCAAGTTTCATCTAACCTCAGACACTTACTAGCTGTGTAACCCGGGGCAAGTCTCTTAGTCCTGTCTGACTTGGTTTTGTCTTTTGTAAAAATTAGCCGGAGAAGAAAATGGCAAACCACTCCAGTATCACTGCCCGGAAAACTCTAAGTGGGAAAACTATAAGTGGGGTCACAGAGTCAGGTGTGGCTAAAAAAACAACTGAATTAGAATTAGAAACAAAGTAGAAGCCATGACCTGGAGAATGGCTACACAAACTGTGGTTCAGAAACGTAATGGTGCTATAAGAGATGGGGAGGGTGATGAATGCATAGAAGCATAGGAAAATCTGTATTAGTTGATGGAGAATGAAATAAGCAAAAGCTAAGAAAACAATGTACATAGAGTACAACAGTGGAACTGAAAACTACCACTGCACAGTGAAAAATCAAAAGGATAGGTAAAAAAAATTATAAGGATCAAATAGAACTCGAATGCAGAGTTATGAAAAGGTGGGAGGTCCACAGGTGTTACACATTGCACGTGTTTTTTGAACTTTTTCAATGTAAAAAAAAGCACAGCACCTGTTAACTTAAAAAAAAAAAAGACTCCATTACTTTTTTTTTTTTTAAACAACCACAACACATCATTGGCTTATATTTAGCTCACAGTCAGCTAAAATCCTCAGGTCTTTTTCCACACGAAACTAGACCTTCCTTATTCTGTACTCTAACAATTTTTAAAAATTTAAATAGATCAAAACAAAGGACAAGTGCAATAGTTCTACCTTCTTCCTGTCATTGATCTATCAGCAGGGCCTATCCTAAATAGATGTACTAAATGAGAACTCAATGAGCTGCCTGCTTCCCACTGCATGTCATAATCTTGAAAATATTCACTCTTCATTTGATTTCTCCTGAGTGGATTGCTGATTTGACCTCTCTGAAATAACCGTGGAGTGCACAAAGAAGGTCCTATAAACGTCTGAGGTTTAATGTAATCAGGACATTGTCATCTGCCAACAGGATCTGCTGGATGCCCCAAGGATCAACTGCATACCCCTCTTCCACCTGGATCCTCATAGACTCTATACATTTGGACTCTACATTAACCCCTATAAATACCTGCAGAGAGCAAATGACTTGCCCTGTTTAATGCCTCCCTTAATGTTGATAACCAAAGGATCATTAAACAAAATCATCTCTGTGGCTACTCCTCTCAAAGAACCTTATATGATTTGAATAAATGCATGAGAGACACCTTGATATCAGGAGGAGAGTCCTCCAGCCAACTTCATTCTACAATTAAATGCTTTTTTAAAATTAAACAATAGACAAAGCACCATCTTATGTTCTCTCCACCTCCCATTAACACAGATCAGATCATATTCACCTTCTTGTTTTATAGTTTGTTATTGTTATATAGATACCTAAGGCCATAGGTAATGCCCCTGACCAGCTTCCCTGTTATTTTTACCTGAGAATTACTAAGCACCCACCTGCATTAGGTAGCTTCTTGCTTTGCCTTACAAGTACAAAGAGGAGTCATAGGCAGCCACGTGTGTGGTCTATCAGGTACAATTCAGCCATTTTTATGCTCGAACCAGTCCTAATACCTGGCTCAGGAATAAAATCAGGTCCAAAGAAAGATTTCCTCTCCTCGGTGGCAGAACTCAAGAGTGGTGCTATTCAGGCAAAATTGTAAAAGGAAAAACTAGAAAAGAATGACTAATTAAAATACTGCTTTGCATACATCTGGCACCAGAAAGTAAATATCATTATGGTTTAAAGATATTAAAATCTATATCACAAGCAACAAAAGTTTCATTATCAGTTTCTGGTTCCATGACAATGGCATTTGGTCAACTACACAAATTTTCAGACATGCCTTTTCTAAGTGAACAACTGTTAGATAACACTAACTTGAATGCCAGTCTTGATTCATGGGTCCAAAAAAAAGGGGTGGGGCAGGAGGGCAGCAAATGAAAAGAAATGTTGGTGAGTTAAAGTAAGGAAAGGAAAAATCCATACCTAACAACTCTGTTTATCTACTAGGTTTTCCTTGATTTGCATAAGTGATGCATTGATGTTGGAATAAGTACCAAAAGGAATTGAATTTTTAAAAAATTGGTAGGGTTCCATGGAAGCAGAAGAATAGCTGTACTACCTCACCCAGTCCCCTTGTCCTTTTAGCAGTGAGGGACAATGGCTACAGCACTAACTTCCTTAAAAGTGTGATGTTTGTTCAATAGTGGTTAAGTGAAAAGGTCAAGGTGGGGCGTGGGGGGGAACACACAAATGCCCTAGATACCCTCAGTCCTCATGGCTGTTTGGCAGAAGCACCCTGTCCCTTTGCATTCTCTGATTGTCATTATGTATTATCCTTTGTGTGTAATCCAGGGATAGAGGGAAGGAATGGAAGACTTCTCATAGTCTCTTCCAATCTCATCATTCTATTTGCCCCTTCTAGTCAAATAAAGAGAAGCCACTTACACTATCATTCACACAGAGAGAAGACAAAGAAAAAGTTGTTACAGAATTCCACTTTCCATTCCCTTCTGCCAAGAATATCAGTAATATAATGGCTTAGGTGCAATTACACTCTCTCCATAAAAATCCCCAAGTTTTCCCTCCAAAATGAAATAACTGCATTTTTAAAAAGTATAATATTTCAAGACTAAAGATTAAGACTGAAAAACTCACAAACAGAAAATAGCTTCATACTTAGGATCAATCACTCACTTCCTTTCCTACTTCTCAATCATGTCCTCCCTCCTCACCTCTGCCTCCTGGAGTCCCTTGATTCCTTTAAGGCTCCTACAGTGAAACCTCTTCCAGATCCCTTGGTTTTTAGTGCTTTCTCCTTCCTCAGAAAGGTTTATGTATCTTTTTTACATTTTGTTATCTCCACTTTAGAAAGTTAGCTCTTTGAGGGTAAGGATTGTTTAACACTGTTTCTTTATCCTCAGTGCTTGGAGTGTAACGAATGCTCGGTCAATTTCAAACAGTGCGCTGTAACATGGCTCAGTTGCAAATAAGAATCCTTGCTCTATCAGAGGAAATCCTCCTGACCCAATAGGTAATTAGGTTTCTCTGTTCTGAGGCCGAACCAAATGCCAATGGGATCTCACTGTCCCTCTGGGAAAGTTTTGTTTGTATCATTAAAGGGAGGAATGGAGAACTGGACCTGGGATTCATTTATTTCTGGAATCCTACCTTCTGAAATACGCCTCTCTGGGCCCTCCTTCATCTTATTGCTTTCCCTCTAAGATCATGGCTCATTTATCCTGTACATATCTTGTTTATAATGTGTTTTGCATGCTTTTCCCCCATTAGTTCCTGGGCCCCTACACAGCTGAGCCTATTTTAACTTTCTTTTTATCCCTTCGACTAGCACAATGCCTGACACATAAATGCTTGACAAGTTGATTATGCAGAACCCCCAAGTAAGAAAATGGCCATTTACCAATAGAGGTCAGTACCTTTTCTGTACCTTCTAAGTGGCTTAGAGGATTTCTTAGAGCATTGAGGACAAATGACTTGTGCAGGGTCTCTCAGTCAGTAGTATGTATGAGAGATAGGACTGTAGTCTAGGACTCCTTGACTTCAAGGTCAGTTCTCTATCTACTACAGCACTCTAGCTCATGTGTCTGTATCATTATTAGAAAAACAAAATCAAAAAAAGGTTATATGCATGATATATGCTTCTTAAAGCAGAATTATTTTTAAAGCTTCTTTTTATAAATATAAAAATATTTTCAAAATTCAAACAAAATGTTGGCATTTTGGTGTTTTTCTTTTTCATTGTTAGTAGCTTAGGGGAAAAGAAAGCAATGGCCTGGGGACTTGGTTTTGCTAAATTTTGAAAAATGGAGGTAATCTTTTCTTCTCTTAATAATAGAACTTTGTGATTCTCTTGGTAAAAGCCTTCTAGCTTTTAATTTCTTTTTTCCAGGAAGTGGTGAATGGAAGAGAATCACTACCCTAAATTAGAATTTGAAATAGACACCTTAAAAGGAAGAAATTTACCATCAGAGGCTAGCAGTCTCCAGCAACTTTTCAATGAAGACCAAACCAGGTACTTTCAATATGGTTATCTGTACAAATCATCTCCTCCATTCAAAACAACCAACATTTATTAAGCACCTACAGTGTGCAGATGCAAACTTTATTTAAGACCCAGTCCCCACCCTCAAGAAGCTTTCTTTCAGTCTAATGGGGGAATAAGATACAACCATAGATAATCTTATCATAGTATGGAGAATTACACAACAAAGTGTTGGTCTTAGGTGAAAAAACCCTGTCAAACACAGGAAGAGATGGTATTTAAAGGATGGCTAAGAGTATTCTATTCCACCTACTAAACTGTAGGTTTAGCATCTCCCACCAAAGTTAATCAACAGCTAGGTGATACCGTAGGTAAAGTGCTGGACCTGAAGTCAGGAAAACTCGTCTTCCTGAGCTCAAATCTAGCATCAGAGACTTACTAGCTGGGTGACTCTGGGCAAGTTACTTAACCCTGTTTGCCTCAATTTCCTCACCTATAAATGAACAGCAGAGGAAGTGGCAAATCCAGTATCTTTGCCAAGAAAACTTCAAATGGGGTCACAGAGAGTCGGACACAACTGAAAAACCAGTTAATGCCTTTCATTAATAAAAATGCTCATTAAATATCAGTAGCAAGGCAAGAAATTGCTTTGGTAAACTGATCTTTAATTTGTAAAAGGTAAGGGGGGCACAGAGATGGGTGAACTCACCATGGTATACTAGTTTTATTTCTTCTTTTAAAAGGTGCCCTATGAGAGAGGCAGAAGACAGATTGTACAAACTAGGCAAACATATTTGCCTGGAGCCTGCAGTGGTTCTGATGGTAGATTTCCTATGTTTAAGCTGTTTATTTTAAATCGCTGTTTAGGGAAGCGGTTCTCTTCCATTCCCCACCTCCCAGAAAAGAGAAATTAAAATTGCAGGGGTTTAAAAATTCCACAGCATTATCAGCATCTGATCCGAGAATAAAACAATCCTCCTTGTATATGTGTGTACTTGCTTGTTAGGGGTGGTGGGTTGTAAATTCTGACTTTCCACTTTGTGCAGGGGATGTGGAAAGTCAGAAAGAGTAGAAGCTTGTTAACCTGGGTTCAAATTGGGATTTTCTGTAAACTAAGAATTAACTCCTTCCCCACTCCCACTGAGGAAAAGTTTATAAACCTAGTTTCCAGTAACTTCTCAATGAAGACCAAGGAATGGTAATAACAACAAATCACAAACTTTTAATGAAAATTGACAAAGGCAAGTGCTTTTCTTCCCCTTCTTTAAGGCATCCCCTGCCTCACCACTAAACCCTAAATTGGCAAACAGGATGACAAAGGGAACCAGGATTTTCCTCTGGTCTCTTCTTCTGAAATGCAAAAAGGTTTTGATGAAATATGGCTTCAGGGCAGCCCATAAACAGCCAGGCATTTTAGCAGCTGGATCCCCATCCAGCCAATTAAGTTTCTCTTCCAAAGACCCTCTCAGTTCACAGCCGGGGACATACGCTTCTGGGGGGTTGAGAGAAAGAAGTGGGGAGACATACCCTTGCCTCACAGAATCCAGGGCAGTGTCTTGCAGTCCAGCACACATACAACCACTCAGAGAACAGCAACTCCTTTACTTAAATTATATGTGGATCTAGGGATATACACTATGCATGAGAATGTAATTAATTGCAAGCATGGTCTTGTTACTTCAGTTCAGTATAACTTAGCACAATAATTATGACAAAGGATATCAGAGTGTTTAAAAAAAAGAGAACCCTTAGATATCATTGAGTCCAAACTTTATAAATGAGGAAGCCAAGGCCCAAGGAAGGAAAAAGACTCATTTAAGATATCATAATTAGAACGAGAAGGCCTTCTGGAGTCCTGGCTCATGAGCTAAGATACTTTCGGGAACTAAATCCTAAAAACCTATCACTTTTATCCGTAAAATTTATTATAGTTGATTTTATAAATTTATAGTTGATTAAAAAAAGACAGAACATCGTTAGCAGGTAAGGACTGACTGTTGGTATTCAAGAAAATAACTTAAAGATAGTTTGAAATTCATTAGTGTTTCCTGAAATGCCTGAAAATTATATTGCTATATATGTATCTCTCACACACACACACACACACACACACACACACACTTTTAAATGACTCGATTTCCTCTGAATTTCAAGTTAAAAACTGAATTCTATCATAAAACTTATTAAAAGTTTTATATTAATATGTTGCCTTGGATACTATTTAACTAAAAATCATAAACCCCATTCCATGGTGCTTATTTTAAATAAAAACTAAGCTTTTAAAAAATAATTTAACAAATGTTTATATGTAAGTATATGCATATATACGTATATATGTATACACACACGCACACACACACACATACACACACACACACACACATATATATATATAGTTTTCAAAAATTGTTCAAACTCTACCCCTCAATTTATCTTCTGATCAAAGCATTCTATTTAAGAGATTCTTGGCAGTAAAAAACGTGCTGACCACAATCAAGAACAGAAGCCTCACTCCTGATTCCATTTATTAGTCATCAATACAACTGGTTTGATATAATAATACAATTCTCAAGGAATTTTTAAAATTTTACTCTGAATTTTGACAGTGTCTCATAAGCTTAATTTCTACCAAATATACCTATAAGCCATTTTCTCCACATACTTAAGTTGTATGTGTGGTTTCTCCTTCCTTCTTGAGGACCACCATGACATCAGGAAGGTGATGCCATGACTTGAAACTGAACTGGATTGGAGTGAAGGAGGGTTGTGAAAAGTCACCAGCCTCACTTTTGCCTCCAGAGCCATTTGGGTCCAGTGGCCAGATAGGAATCAGGACACCTGGAGATGACTCAGGATGTAGTGGGAGAACTTGGCCTTTTTAAGTGCCCAAGGACATGCTTAAGACCTAGGAAACAAATGGGGTCTGTGAGTGATTAACAGAGAAGTAATGTAGCTACTGTGATTCCAATTTTTCCAGACAGAATTGTTATTCATCTGAGTTAGCACAGGGTCCTAGGAGAACTGAGTTCTTTACAATGTTTTTGTCATGGAAGAGTGCTGGTAATGGCTCACTTAAGAAAGGCCCTAGAGTGTAGTGAGTAAAAGAGTCAGGGAAACTAGGGTTAAAGTCCTACCTCAGCTGGCTGACTGTGTAACCCTGGACAAGTCACTTGACCCTTCAACACTAAACAAAGTACCTAGAATCAGATGGAGTTCCTCGGTGCAGTGAAAAAAGCAACAGACTCAGAAGCAGAAAAACTGGATTTAAATCCTAGTTCTACCACTTACCTGGGTAAACTTAGGGAAATCACTTATACTTTGGGCCTTGGTTTTTCTCATATGTAAAATGATAGGGCTAGAGGAGACAGTAACTTCCAGCTCTAAATCATTTTTTGAGTTTCTAACACACATGACATCACAAGTCAAGACCTCTGTAAAAAATGTGATAACACACATATGTATATAGAGGTAAATATAGGGGTTTTTATCACACATATATGTGAGATATACACACATACATGTATATGGTCGTGTGTGGACATACACATATATATTTACATACAGATAACCTTTCAAAAGCTGAATATAAAAGTCACCAAACCTGTCCTGGGATGCTGGAGTAGGAATAGTGTAGAGTCTACTCTAGGTGGTGTAAAGTTGCCAAATCATTTTTGGGGGGATGGAGGGGGTGGTTCCATTCTCATGAGCATGAAAGGTAAAAGCAGCATTGAATTATCAATCAGGAAGGGGAGGTGAGGGAAAAGAACTTGCGGTAGGAAAGGAGAAGTAGAAAAAAGAGAATACATAATAGCAACTAATAGAAATAGCAGTAAGATTAATTTTAGGGTGAGAGGAACAGTGCCTTCTACTGAAAAAACAGCCCATTTATCCCTCTATCTGCTTCTCTGTACATTCTCCAAACATTTACAAAATGCAATGCATTGTGCTGAATATTGCACACTATGCAATGCACTGTGCTGAATATTAGGTAAAATACAGAGATAAGATATCCAGTCTTTGCAAATTTCAAAAATCTCTGAAGAAAGTATTTTGCATGGGCAAATGGCCTCCTAGGATGCCTATACATTTTCACAGTAGCATACACAGGTGAAACTATTTCATCTCATAATGGCTCTTTTTGTTAAAATTTTTAGCAAGCCAACCATGTTCTTAAGCAGAAAATCTACACAAAAAATTTGTGAAAATTCTAAGGCAGTTTCTACAGTACAGTATTTTCTACTCTCTGAATTCTTAAACATATTACTGCTTTATTACCACATATCATAATGCTTAATTATATGCTATCTTGGATTGCTTGCTGCTGTTTCATGCCCCGGGAGTCGTCTCCCCATCAAGACGATAAGAAAGTAGGGACCTCCAGGATACTCCACAGCATCTGGTCTAGTTGGGACACATATCCATGAATACCTGTTGATTGGTTGCTCGAGCACTGGACAGTGAACATTTTTATAAACCCCAAGGACCTAATCAACTTTTTAAAGCTCAAGGCTTCTCAATACAACCATCTTAAAAACCATTCTTCTCCTTTCACAGGACATGTGCCAAGTAGCAAGGAACAAAACAAGACATGTAATCACAAGCCTTCCTGGGCACCTGAGGTCATCAGTAAATGAGTCCCTCCCTCCTCATCACTATCTTGGCCAGCCAGCTGCTTAAAGGGCACTAATGAGGGCACTGGCTTCTGCCACTATTATATTTCTTTCTAGTGCAATTCAACAATTCCATTCAACAAATACTTATTCAACACTTACTACGTGCAAGGCAAAAAGGCAGTTAACAGTAAGTACACAGAAGACTGGCCTTGGAGTTAGAAAGACCTGGGTTCAAGTACTGCCTCTACCAGATTCTAGTTGTGCAAAGTCACTTAACAAAACTTTAGGGCCCCTAGATAACACTAAATCGATTAGTCACAGAAGTTACTAAAGACTAGACAATTTGTACTAGTGGAAGTTTCATCATCAATACTTCCCTTAACCAGCAAAACAACAGGACCAGCTTTCATTCATTTGGCATTAGGGGTAAAAAAAGACCAAAATGAAAAAGCAACTGCCTCCAAGGAGCCTACATTCTCCCAAGGGAATATAACAAGTGCCTAAATAAGAATAAGAGAAGGCAGGAAATAATGGGGGCCAAAGATCATGGATTTGGAGGCTGAAAGAGACTTCAGAGGCCATTGAGGTCATTTTACAGATGGGGAAATCAAGACAAAGAAATTAAGTAATTACACAATAAAAGTTAAGAGTTACACAGTAAGTGTCTAGGCAGTTTCTTCCTAAAAGAAAATATCAGACAAAATATTCTGAGAATATTTGAGGAAGGAGAGAACACTTGGTCTATCTAAGCAGAGGTCTACCCCAAAGTAGGAATCCATAGAAAACAGTGTATTGTGAACGCCTGGATACCTACAAAATCCATGGATGATGATTAGGTCACTGCAGAGAATCCCACCTAAATTGAGATCCAGGGATAAAATGTAGGAGGATCATTATTTTTTCAGAATCCTTCAAAATCCCAATCATCAGAGAGCTACTGTGGAGCATGAAGAGAAAGAGAATTCACTAGCACCAGAAAGCATTTACCGTGTGTTCCCTAGGTGGTTGGCAACATACTAAAACTACACCATGAACATCATTTAATACACGTTAGCTACAACACCTACTTACTGTCAGGCTTTAAGGGGGAGAAGGGAGAGGAAAGTCAAGTCTCATGAATGAGCAATTAACACGAATATAAAAACATAGATATGCATAGTATACCCACTTTTATTCCTTAAATAAGCCCCAGTCGGTTGAATATTTAAAGATTTTAAGCATCTGTATACTGTTACTATTAACCGGGAAATTCTTCTTGGCAGTGCTGGCTACTGGAAGGCTGATACTGTATTAGATTATTCTCTCTAGTTCTTTTGCCTTTCCCCTCCTATCTTTTCATTCCCATTTCTTTCTCTATTTTTTTAAAATGCTGGACCACTTACAGGTAGGTAGTCATTGTGACAGCTATGCATACCAACCGAGTCGTTTTATCGTTTCTGTACTCACAACTGCTGTAAAAACCAAATCAACAAGATCACCTAGAGGTTAAAAATTTGGAATTATAATTTTATCCCTTCCACGATGCCTCCTGTAATTTACCAGAACTCCCTGCATACTTTTATTCTGCTTGCCCAGTGCACTTAATGCACGGTTTGCACCGGTTGCTTAGTATAGTGTTAAGTCTGGCGGCTATTCGGAGACAGCTTGCAGAAAGTTACTCTCTGGAACCAGGACACCCCCCTGAGGCCAAGTTAATTTAACCGCCTCCGCCACAGACCTTTTGTTTTAAGATTCGTCCTACACCCCACCCCCATTCTCCCAAAGCTTACAAAAACAGAAAATTCAGAAGTCTGCGTGAAATTCACCCGAGCCTGCCCTTTGGGCCGGCTGTCCGCAGGGACGGCAAACAATTGCACAGAGATGCTCTCTCAGTCCCTTACTAATCTCAGAAGCGCAAAACAGCTTTCCCTTTCGGGGGACTCTTCATCCCCCGCAGTGAGAAGAGTAGTTATAGCCGTCTAGGGCTAAGGTCAACACCGAAGTCCGGTTCTGCCCTCTGCGCCCAAGAAGAATTTGAGAGGCTCAAAGGCTGCAGCGTCCCCGGCAGCGCGTTCGCCAGGAGCTCTGCCCCCTTTCACCCGCGCCCCCGTCTTGGTCCCAGGCAGGTAGCACCCATCCCCTGCCACCCACAGGAGCGGCGAGCCCGACCCTCCGCCCGCAGATGCCCAGAGCCGCGGCGCAGGACGGCCACGGCCCCTCTGTCCCCTTTGCCCCGCGCGGTGCCCAGCGGGAGCCGAGAGCCCGGAGCTAAGCCGCGGGAGGTGTCCTGGCAAGGGGCCGAGGCTGCCGAACGAGCAGGAGCCACGTCCCTTCGTCCCGCTTCCCCCAGCTGGAGCGCGCGGGGCAGAGCCGGCGCGTCAGCAGCCCCGACACTTACCCACTCCATCCCACTAGCGGGGGGGCGGTGTCACCCCGCCCGAGTGTGGGACGCCGCAGCCGCAGCCCAGAGCTATCCTCCTCTGGGACTCCTCCCTGGGAGCCCGAGGCTGAGGCGGAAGAAATTTAAATGGGACCGCGCCCGGGTGCGCACGGGGAAGGGTGGGACCGGCCGCCTGTCACCCCCCCTGCGGCATGTCCCCGCTGCGCCGCAGCCGGGACGGGAGGGGCCCGCCTCCACCCTCCGGACCCGGCTGGGCGCACCTGGGACTCATTTGTAGGCGGCCGCAGGGGCCGCCGCCCGCCCCGGGCCCTCCACCTGTCCCCCGGGCCGAGTTACAACAAGCTCAGAGGAAACCAGTGCGCTGAGGGAGATGCCTCTGCACAGCTGGGGCAAGTCCGGGGCTGTGACCTTGGCGCTTACACACAAACGCCACGGGGCAGGGGGCCCGGCGGGTCCCCTGAGACCGTACCTCGCGCCCCTCTCCCCCCCCCCCCAGGTGATTGGGGTCTCTGGCAAAGAAAGAGGCATATGTATGCGTCCTCTCCTTAGAAAGCGGGCGAATTTTTAAAAAACGTTTATTAGTAGCAACTGGGCAGTTATTTGCTAGCTAGTGCCTTTAGGTTTTTTGCACCCGCCATCTGCGTCCCCCCACATCTCCCTTCTCAGCCGCTGCTCTTATGGATATTCCAGCCGTGGGGACCCAAAAACTCTCCTCTTAGTGTCTCTCGCCTCTTCGGTCCGAGAGGCCCCTAGCTCTGAGGGAAAGGTTGACCGCTAGGTTCGGGTAAAGTGAGAGGGACCGCGGCCACTTTGGGGTGGGAGATGGCGCACCCAGGTACCGTCTCATCAGATGTACCTGTTGGCCTAGCTTAAGAAGTGTTCATGTGGCCCTAGGTCCTCATTCATTTAAAGGTGCTAGCCCTGGGACTGTCGTCCAGCTGTTTCCTAAAGACTTGCGTAGCCTCGAGACCTCTAGGAAAGTGTTGAACTTACCGCCCCCCCCCCCCCAACCTCCCCCACCCCCGCCTTTCCTGGTCGAGGGAGAAAGAACCCCTTGCGCCGAAGAAAAACAAAGAATTAAAGCTCGAAGTAACTATAGAAACAGTAAGCCGTGCCCTGAAGAACTCAGGGCTCTGGAACTAGTACCTTAAAACAATCTGATACTCTATCTTCTTTCAATACTTTAGGCTTTAAGTTACTTTATAAGTCTCTGCTCCGGGTGCACGACCTCACACTAGAACCCTAAGCAATTAAGCGATATTTACCAATAGGAATTTCCTGTCACTTAAAGACTGACTGGAGGAATTGTGGACCAAGAGGCAACCGAGAAGCTCCAAGTTCCACCTAATACCTCGGGTATTAATTGCCAGGAAGTGCCCTGCCCGGAGGGTCATTATCACTGTCACAAACAAGGAAAACATTTTCATATCAGAGGAGTGAAAAGCGCAGTTAACTACCTTTTTAGGGATTGAGAAGGTAAGCATGGAGCTGCCTGTTGCCATGGATATGGTGTTCTGTTTACAGGACTGTTCTTTTTCCAGCAGTTAAAGCCTCTAGGAACCAATAGGAAACTATTTTCCCACAACATTCCACTAGGTTTATAATGGGTAAGTAAGTTAATTGGATGTGTTTCGGTGCTTGAAAAACTTAGGGGAAAAAAGCCCTGAAGCATTGCAGGTGACTTATGATTGTGGTTAAAACAAAAAATCAAAGCAAAGAATATGTTCTTTTTGCTGTCTACTGCAGGAAAAGCATTCTGTACCTTGTGGGGGAGGTGGGGAAGACAAAGAAGGATAAAATCTAGTACCCATCCTCAAGAAGCTTAAAGTCTAGTAAGGACGACAAGACATAAATATGAACAAAGTTAAACAATAAAAGTTTAAAGTGACGATTGAACTATTTATGACTTTCAATCGGTTGTAAATCCACGGTGCTTGGAAAGTTTTTCCCCTAGATAAACTGGTGAAACTTAATTGGGTATGTAGTAATAATTCATAGCATTTGAACCGTACTTTCCAGGTAAGAGAACACTTTTATGTACTCAATTCATTCACTTTTATATTCTGTCTGCACACCAACCCTTCGATTCTAGAGATGAGGAAATTGTTTCACATAAGGTAACACAGCTAATAAGAGGCAGAAATAGGACTGGAACCCAGGTTTCTGGCAGCTTAAAGAGTGCTACTAACCTTCCTGTCATTTCTCCCACACAATCTTAAACCTTTCCTTGACATGAATTAAAAATAAGTGGAATAATCTGCATAGAATTAGGTGAAGTAGGCTAGCTTACTGAGTCTGTGGTAGTGGAGCTGGTGGTCTACCTGACACCAGATATCTCCCACTCATCTGAGATTCCCACCCTAGGTCCCTAAGGTTAAGTTGGGGAAAAAATACACTTCTTCATTAGTCTCCATTATCACAAGTGAGTTTGTCAGATTTACTGGTTGATACCCTAGGGCCAGGGAAATGAAATATAGAATATCCAAATTTCAATGGAAGACAGCAAGGCAAGGATCAAACCTAATTTCAAGGGACCAATACAGGCTCCTAAGTAATGAATGAGGGGACACCTAAAGTGATGAAGTTTCTTGGAGGAAGGAGAATGAAGGACAACTAGATGCTTAATGAATTTGTCTAGGGGTGATCTATGTCTCTAGCATTTTTTGCCTTTAAAAAATTAATGAATCAACTGACAAATTTTTTAGTAGAACCTACTTTGTGAAGCATACTTTGTCAATTATAAGGTATCCCTGCTAACAATGTGCTTATAGTTTAGTTGGAAACAGAAGATATATACACAAGATAAAGCTATAAGGTAGCCACAAACGCTGAGGTCTAAAAGCTAGTAATTGCTATAGGACTTCAAAGGAAAAAGAAATCATTCATCTGAGACTGAAACTCAGAAGACTAGAGAGTCTCAGCTATTTGATTAGTGGTATGACTTCAGGTAAATCATTTAAATTTTCTCAGTTTCAGTTTTCTCATATGTGGAATGTAAGCTCCTTAAGGTTAAGGGTCTGATTCAATTTTGTGCTATGCCCCCATTGCATAGCACAGAGTGTGTGTGTGTGTGTGTGTGTGTGTGTGTGTGTGTGTGTGTACACATATACATATATGTATATATAATTTATCAGTTAAAGTCATAGCTAGATGTTTGATGATAGCAGTGAATAAAGGATACAGTTGTCAGAGTTGCATAAACAAAGGTACAATTATTCACAACCACCTTTAGAAAGAAAAGATACCCAAATAAAAGTTTCTCCATCCAGGTACACTTCAGAAAAGTCATACAAGTATTGCAAATGAATTAAACTATGAGAAGCAGACCAACATGACAGAACACTGATTTCAGAGTCAGGAAACCGGGGTTGGAATCCTATACCTGTCACTTATAAGATGTGTGACTTTGGGCAAGTCACTTGACCATTCTGAATCTCAGTTTCCTCATCTGTAAAATGGGTATAATGATGCTTCTGTAACCCACTTTGAAGGGTTGTTGGTGAGGAAAATGACTTGTTAGTCTTCTTTTTCCCCACTTTATTTTTTCCCAATTTCATGTAAAGATAGTTTTCAACATTCATTTTTATGATTTTGAATTCCAAATTTTCCCTCTCCAAGACAGCAAGCAATCTGACATAGATTATGCGTGTACAATCATATTAATCATATTTCCACATTAGTAATATTGTGAAAGAAGAAACAGAACAAAAGGGGGAAACCATGAGAGAAAGAAAAAACAACAAAACCACAAAAAAAGTGAAAATAGTATGCTTTGATTTATATCCAGACTCCACAGTTCTTTCTCTGGATGTGGATAGGATTTCCCATTATGAGTTTTTTGGAATTGGCTTGGATCATCATATTGCTGAGAAGAGCTAAATCTATCATAGTTGATCATCGTACAATGTTGCTATTACTGTATACAATGTTTTTCTGGTTCTTCTCAAGTCACTCAGCATCAGTTCATGTATATCTTTCCAGGTTTTTTTGAAATCTTCCTGATTATCATTTCTTATAGCGCAATAGTATTCCACTATATTCATACACCACAACTTGTTCAGCCATTCCCCAACTGATGGCCATCCAGTTCTTGGCCACCACAAAAAGAGCTGCTATAAATATTTTTGAACATGTGGGTCCTTTTCATGTTTTTATGATCTCCTTGTGATACAGACAGTGGTACTGCTTAATCAAAGTAGTACTACTGGAACTAGATTATTTTCAAGGCAACTTCCAATTATAGAATTCTATGGATGTGTTCCAGATAGTAGCAAGTTTGTGTCGTGTTCCATACACTAAATTTCCCAGCTCAACAAAAATTTATTAAGAACCTGTGGGAAAGATGACAGAGTAGATATGAAAATCCCAAAGCCCTCCAAATTTCCTCCACAAATAAGTTGCACCTCAGGGTGAACGCAGAGCAGCAAAAATAAACAAGTGTTGGGGCAGGGCAGTGGTGCTCCTGGGACAATTTGAGAAGGCCTGAGGAAAGACTCCAGGGACAGAGATTGAGCTTCAGTGAAATGCAAACACCTCCAGGAAATCTCCTCTGAAACAACAAACATCAAGGCCTAGCACTGGATGGGGAGGTAGCCTCAGCTACTGGAGTTCTCACCTCACAGACAGTGTGGTGGTTCAGATATCTGAACAGGGGAAGATTAAAGGACCTACACTGCTGAGACCAGCACATGCACCTTGAATGTAGAAGCAGTGGAGCTGATGCTGCTGCCTCTAGGCACTTACAGGAGGGCTGAATTCTTGGTTTTGGTTCTAGGCCAGAGGGGAGAACTGAAGGTTACAGCCACTGGAGGGGCCTCAGGGAGCAAGAGCATTTCCAGCATAGTGTGGCTGGGGAACCTAACTGTGGTGTGGCTTAGAGGGGGAAAGGAGTGCTGAGCTGTGGACAAAGCTCAGAAAATAACATTAAGGACCTGAGGACAGAGGCACCATCCCCCACACCTCAGGACTAGAGTTCATGATAATAACAAGCTGCTAAAAATAAAGTAAGTAAATAAAAATGATTAAGCAAAGAAGAAAGAATCCAACCTTACATAGCTACTATGGAATAGAGAAGACCTGCTTTCATTTTTAGAGGAGGACACCGAAGCAAAAAATAGCTTCTCCTACCTCCAAAAGTAACATCAAATGATTACCTGCCCAAAAAGAATTTATAGAGCTTTAAAAAGACTTTAGAAATCAAATAAAAGAAATTGAGGAAAAATTAGAAAAAATAAGAACAATCCAAGAAAATTACGAGAAGAAAGTCAAACAACTAGAAAAGGAGATTCAGAATGTTAAGAAAGAAAATAACTCCTTGAAAACTAGACTTGGGCAAGGGGAAGCAAATGATGTTATAAGATGCCAAAAAATAATAAAACAAAATAAAAAGAATGATAAAATAAAAGAGAATGTAAACCATCTCACAAGAAAAACAACTGATCTGGAGAACAGATCTAGAAGAGGAAACAAGAATTATCAGACTACCTGAAAACCATGTTAAAAAAATAATAATCTTGATACAATATTATGAGAAATAATTAAAGAAAATCATTAAATTTTTAGAACAAGAGGGGAAAGTAAAAATAGAAAAAATCCACGGATCACCATCTGAAAGAGATCCCAGGATGAAAACCTACAAGAATATCATAGCCAAATTTCAAAAGCCCCAGGTTAGGGAGAAAATATGAGTAACAAGAAAAAAATAATTCAGATATTGCAGAGCCACAATTAGAATTGCACAAGACCTAGCAGCTGCTATACTAAAAGACATAGGTCTTGGAACACCATATATTGAAGAGTATAAAAGCTGAGAGTTGTGGTCAAAAATAACTTACCCAACGAAGTTAAGTATAATCCTGAATGACAACAAAGAAAATGAATATTCAATGAATTGACAGATTTTCAGGTTTTTGTTGCAAAAAGACCAGAACTTAATAGAAAATTTGATATAAGATTCAGGAGAAATATGTAAACATTGAAGACAAACTACAAGGGATTCAATAAGGACAAACAGTTTATTTTTATATGAAGAAATACAGCCATATTCTTAACACTGTCATTAGTAATTATGCAGTTCTAAAGAAAGATTGGATGTGTGCTGAGTATGGTGTGGTGATTCTAAAAAGCAAAATTACGTAGGAAAAGGTAAAAAGAGCAATTATACAAATGAAGTGCAAGAGGAAGAACTGATACAGAGGAATCAGATTGGGGTGGTAGGCTGATAGTACTGGAACCCTACTCATCAGATATGGTTTAAAGAGGAAACAATATATACATCTAAAAGGGTATAAGTCTTCTAAATTTATAAAAAAATAAGAGGGTGAGGGAACAGAATGGGGGGGTGGAGCTTAGAAAGGTGTACAGATTAAAATTTAGGAGTGTGGGGGAAGAAGAAGAGGAAGGGATCCTTCAAGGAGTGGGCAGAACAAGGAAATGGAAGTTTAGGGAAGAGATAAGGGAGAGATTCTTTAAAAGGGTGTGGAATATGGAGGTAGAGGAATATAGTGGAGGATAGGGTAAAAAGAGAGGCTGAGAAGAACAATAATGAGGAAAAATAAGATGGAGGGAAATACATGAATAGCCATTATAACTTTGAATATGAATGGGATGAATTTACCCATAAAACAGAAATGGATTAAAAATCAGAGTCCAGCAATAGGCTGCGTACAAGAAACACATTTAAAAATGATACACACAAGGTTAAAATAAAGGGCTAGAGTAAAATGTTTTATGCCTCAGTTAATGCAAAAAAAGCAAGGGTAGCAATCATGATATCAGACAAAGTCAAAGCAAAAATAGATTTAATTAAAAGAGATAAACAGGGAAACTACATTATGATAAAAGTTACCATAGATAATGAAGCAATATCAATACTAAACTTATATATACCAAATATAACATCTAAATTTTTAAAAGAAAAGTTAAATGAATTATAGATGGAAATAGATAGTAGTATTATAATAGTGAGGATCTTTAGTCTTCCCTTCTTAGAACTAAAATGTAACCAAGAAATAAATAAGAAAGAAGTCAAGGAACTTAAAAGAATTTTAGATAAGCTAGATATGATAGATATCTGGAGAGAACTGAATGGAAATAGAAAGGAATACACCTTTTCTCAGGAGTATATGGTACTTTTACAAAGATTGACCATATATTAGGGCAAAAAATTTTAAAGCTAAAAGCAGAAATATTTAATGCTTCCTTTAGAGATCATAAGGCAATAAAAATGATATTTGAAAAGGGGACCATGGAAACTAATTGAAGACTAAACAACTTAATCTTAAAGAATGTATGGGTTTAAAAACAAATAATAGAAACAATCAGCAATTTCATTAAAGAAAATGACAACAATGAATCAACATATCAAAAACTATGGTTTACAGTGATCAAAGGAAAATTTATTTCTCTAAGTGCTTATATCCATAAAAAAAAGAAAGAGCAGGTCATTGAACTGAGTATGTAGTTTAAAAAAAACTAGAAAAAGAACAAATTAGAAATCCCCAATTAAACATTAAATTGAAAACTCCAAAAATTAAAAGAGAAATTAATGAAATTGAGTGTAAGAAAACCATTGAATAAATAAGCAAAACTAGCAGTTGGTATTACAAAAAAAAATCAATAAAATATATAAACTATTGGTTAATATGATTTAAAAAGAGAGAAGAAAATGAAATTACTAGTAACAAAAATGAAAAGGGTAAATATACCACTAAAGAAGATGAAATCAAAACAATTTTATGGAATTATTTTGTCCAATTATATGTCAATAAATTTAACAACTTAAGTGAAATGGAAGAATATTTACAAAAGTACAAACTGCCTAGATTAGCAGAAGAGGAAATAGAATAACTAAATAGACTTATTTTAGAAAAAAAAAATTGAATAGGCTATAAATGAACTTGCTAAGAAAAAACCACCTGGACCAGACAGATTTACAAGTGAATTCTATCAAACATTTAAAGACCAACTAATTCTACTGTTGAATAAATTATTTGGAATAATAAGCAAAGAAAGGGTCCTACCAAACTCCTTTAATGAAACAAATATAATATCGATACCTAAATCAGGAAAAGTAGAAACAGAGAAAGAAAATTGTAGACCAATTTCATTAATTAATATGAATGCAAAAATCCTAAATAAAATACTAGCTAAAAGACTATAATATATATTATAAAGATTATACATTATGGCCAACTGGGATTTATACCAGGAATGCAGGAAAGGTTTAACATAAGGAAAACTATTAACACAACTGATTATAACAATAATACAATTAACAAAAATGTTATGATAATATCAATAGGTGCAAAAAAGCATTTGATAAATGCTCATTTCTTTTAAAAGCACTTAAAAGTGTAGGCATAAATGGACTTTCCCTTAAACTAAAAAGAAGCATTTAAAACCATTAGCAAGCACTATTTGATTTGTGATGGGAATAAACTACCAAGAAGCCTTCCCAGTAAAATCAGGTGTGAAACAAGGATGCCTATTGCATCACTCGTATTATTCAGTATTGTATTGGAAATCCTAGCAATAGCAATAAAAGAAGAAAAAGAAGGAATCTGAATAAGGAATGAGATAATAAAACTATCTCTTTATGCAGATGATTTGATGATATATTTGAAAAAAATCCTAAAAACTCAACTAAAAAGTTAATTGAAATAATTAATAATTTCAGCAAAGTAGCAGGATATAAAGTAAAGCTCCATAAATAATCAGCATTCCTATATATCACCAATAGGATCCTGCAGGAAGAGATAGCTAGAGATACGCCATTTAAAATAACTCTCAACAGTATAAAATATCTGGGAATGTACCTACAAAACAAACACAAGATCTATATGAACAAAACCATAAATAATTTTGTGCACAAATAAAATCAAATTTAAATAAATGGAGAAATATTAATTGTTCATGGGAAGGCAGGGCCAATATAATAAAAATGAAAATTTTATCCAAGTTAATCTATATATTCAATGTCATACCAATTAAATTACCAAAAAATTACTTTATAGAGCTAGAAAGAATAATAAAATTCATTTGGAAGAAGAAAAAGTCAAGAATATCAAAGAAACTAATGGGGAAAAAATATATAGAAAGAAGGTTTAGCAGTACCAGATCTTAAAATACATTATAAGGCAGTAATTATCAAAACTATCTGGCTAGGAAACAGAAAGGTAGATCAGTGGAACAGAGTAGACATACAATCTACAGCAACAAACAAATATAGTAACCCAATGTTTGACAAATGTAAAGACTAAAGTTTTGGGGATAAGAATTCATTACCTGGTAAAAATTGTTGGGAAAACTGGAAAACAATCTAGCAGAAATTGTACATAGACCAATATCTTACACCGTTTATCAAGATAATGTCAAAATGGATACATGAGATCATGGGAGATATTACACTAAAATTTGAAGAACATGGAACATATTACTTCTCGGACTTATGGATAACTTATAGAACAACAATAGAGAGTGCTGTGAGATATAAAATGGATAATTTTGATTACATTGAATTAAAAAGTTTTTGTAGCCAAGATCAGAAGGAAAGCAGAAAACTGGGGAAAAATATTCCATAGACAGTTGTTCGGATAAAGGTCTCATACCTCAAATACATAAAAAACTGTGTCAAATCTCTAAGAATGTGAGTCATTCCCCAATTGGTAAATGGTCAAAGGATATGAACAGGCAGTTTTTCTATGAAGAAATCAAAACAATTTATTGTAGTCATACGAAAAAAATGCTCTAAATTGTTATTCATTAGAGAAATGCAAATTAAAACAACTTTGAGATATCATTTTACACCTATCAGATTGGCTAAAGTAATAGAAGGGGTAAGTGACAAATGTTGGAGGGGATGTGGAAAAACTGGAACCTTAATTCATTGTTGGTGGATCTCTGAGCTGATCCAACCACTTTGAAGAATAATCATTAATTATGCCCAAAAAGTTATTAAACTACCTATAACCTTTGACCCAGCAATACCACTATTAGGCAGCTAGATAGTACAGTAGATAGAGCACCAGTACAAGAGTCAGGAGAACCTGAATTCCAATATCACCTCAGACACTTGATACTCACCAGATATGTGACCTTGAGCAAGTCACTTAACCCCAAATGCCTCATCCTGGATCACCTCCAGTCACCCTGATAAGTATCTGGTCACTGGATTCAGATGGCTCTGGAGGAGAAGTGAGGCTGTGACCTGCACAGCCCTCCCTCACTCAAAAACAAAGTCAAGTGCAAGTCAGGTCATTATTTCTCTGATGGTCTTCTTTGGCAACAAAGGACAAATACATACACACCACTATTAGGTCTATTTCCCAAGATAATTAGGCAAAATGGAAAAGAACCTACATGTTCTAGAATATTTACAGCAGCTTTCTTTGTGGTGGCAAAGAATTGGAAATTGCAGGGATGCACATCATTTGGGGAATGCCTAAACAAATTGTGGTATATGTTCATGATGGAATATTACTCTGCTATAAAAAACAATGAGTTCAATGATTTTAGAAAAGTATGGAGATTATTACAAAATAATGAAGAGTGAAATGAGCAGACACAAGAGAATGCTGTACACAGTAACAGCAGTGTTGTTTTAGCAACCACTTTGAGCAATCAAATCATTCTATTCTAAATAACCCTAATTAACTGTAAATATCCTATGAAGGAAGATGCTGTTTGAATCCAGAAAAAAAACAAACTGATGTATGTGTGTGTATGGATGTATATGTATATATGTATGTACATATAGGTGTACATATATATCAGAGCTGCACAATTTGGCCGTCAGTAAGGGCCAAAATTAAAGTAGGCTAAATGTCTTTAGGCCACAGATAAGTTAGAGATAGATTGACGATGTTTGGTTGCCACAGTTCACATGACAAATAGGAAAGTATGCAGTGGCAACCTTACATTTTTCACAGGCTGCCCAAAATTCTTTGGTGGGCCATATGTTGTGCAAGTCTGGTGTATATGCATGTGTGTGTATGTGTTTGTATGTGTATGTGTGCATAAATGTGTTCTACATGTGTGTCTGCATATGCAGATTTGTGTCTAATGGTAGCCATCTCAAAGATTGGGGTGGGGGAGAAGGGAAAAAAAGTCACATGATGATTTTGTTGTATTTTTGAAAGGACCAACAAGTTGTACATAATTGATCTGCAATCTTAGGTGCAATCCTCGATTTTTCTATTGCACTTTGTTATTTAAATGCTTGGTTTCTTTCTTCAGTTCAGAATAAAATAAATTTGGAGCATTTTTAAAAGAACCTACTGTATGGAACTTGTATTTTGTTGTTGCTTTAATGGCGCTGGAAATACAAGGACAAAAGTGAAACTGTCCCTCCCCTCAAGGAACTTACGTAACTACTGGGGTTTTGCTTTTACCAGTATCCATGGATCTTCTGACAAATGTTCATTATAATCCCCTGCCAGACTAGACTATGCATAGCAATCAGAAGATAACTATTGTTTGATCAATCTTTCAAGGTCTTTATGAACACTGATGTGCTATAGATGCATAAGATACAAGACAGGGAATTTTATGACTTAGCTTGTCAGTCATTACATTATGAGTCCTCCCCTGCCCCGCACCTCACTTACTGTCCTCCCTGTTGGCTAGTTGTTTGCCGTGTTGAGGTAGCTACCTCTTGAGAAGCTGGTAATTAAACTAAAAAAGAAATGATAAATGCCGCTCATCTTTTTTCCTTTTCCCTAAAGGGTAGCAAGTGTGACCAAGTGCAGGTTGGCAACTTCCACTCATGGTGTGAGTACCTTTGCCTAGAGAATATGGTTGTAGGGTCTTTGGATACTGACATTAAGGGGCTTCCTTGAACTTTCATTTCTCCTAAGAGTAATCACATGTGTTTTGACCTCCTGACCTTGAACTCATGCCTGCTAGACGTGGACTATTTGCCAAGGTCCTCTAACTAGATAAAGGTGGTCCTGGTTACTCCTTGCCTCCATCAACCCTCTGTGATTCTTATCTGGAGATTAGATAGACAGATGATAGATAGATAGATAGATAGATAGATAGATAGATAGATAGATAGATAGATAGATAGATAGATAGATTTATAGATAGATAGATTTATAGAAAGAAAGATATCTTTGGGTAAGGAATATACACATTCTATTTGTGTGTATGCATCTATATATATAAACTTAATTAGTATTTATTAGACAACCACTGTGTAGAACACTGCACTTAGCACAGTGCTTGATACAATGGTGCTTAATAAATACTTGTTGGCTTGACTAAGTACTGAGAGGTATATAAATGTAGGACTCCCTGTGATATTCTTCCCTTGCCTCACACTGAAATGTTGGGTTGCCTGGAGGACAACTACCCCAGCTACAAAGTATTCTCTGGGCCTCTATTTCTAAAACTATAGATCATAAGACTCCCCCAATGTATTTACCTTTCAGTAGTCAGCCAGAGGATACAGTTATAGGAATAAAATAATTTACTAGAGTAGCACAACAAGAGTATTTATATTAGAGCATTACTCCCAAAAACTCTCCTGAAAATATAGACACTATCAATGGGGAGAGAGAACAAGTCTAGTGATCACACACTAGGACTCCCCCATGTACAGGATCAGCTTATACCTCCAAGTGCCATAGCACCCTTCAAGCCTTCTTAAAGATGGATATCATTAAGATATCACTAGAGAAATACAAATCAAAACAACTCTGAGGTACCACATCACACCTGTAAGATGGGCTAACATGACAGAACAGGAAAATGACAAATACTGGAGAAGATATGGAAAAATTGGAGCACTAATGCATTGTTAGTGGTGTTGTGAACTGATCCAACCATTCTGTAGAGGAATTTGGAACTATGCCCAAAGAGCTATAAAAATGTGCATAACCTGTGACCCAGCAATATTACTTCTAAGGCTGTATCCCAAAGAGATCAAAACGAGAAAATATGTATAGCAGCTCTTTTTGTGGTGGCAAAGAATTGGAAATTGAGGGGATGCCCATCAGTTAGGGAATGGCTGAAGAAACCATGGTATATGAGTGTAATGGAATACTATTGTGTTATAAGAAATGATGAGCAGGCAGACCAGAAAAACCTGGAAAAACTTATATGAGCTGAGGCTGAGTGAAGTGAGCAGAACCAGGAGAACGTTATACACTTTAACAGCCACAGTGTGTGATGACTGACTGATAGACTTAGCCCCTGTCAGCAACGTAAGGATCTAAGATAGCTCCAAAAGACTCATGATGGAAAATGCTGTCCACATCCAGAAAAAGAACTATGCAATCTGAATGCAAATTGAAGCATACTACTTTTTCTCTCTCTCTTTTTGTTTCTTCTTTCTCATGGTTTCTCCCATTGATTTCGATTCTTCTTTACAACATGACAAATGTGAAAATATGTTTAATAGGAATATATATATATAAAGCCTATATCAAGTTACATGCCATCTTGGGATGGGGGGAAGGAGAGATGAAGAGAAAATTTGAAACTCAAAATCTTATGGAAGTGAATGTTGAAAACTAAAAAATAAATTTATTTTTTTAGAAAGATATCTCATCACTGTCCTTCACTGGGTTCTACATGTCTCAAGAGTGTGTCACTGAGCAGAGAACCTCTGCTTAGTCATCATCTCCACCACTGTCAACTTCAATTCATTGTTTGGTTGTGGTTTACACTTCCTTTAGCCCAGTTTCAGATAAATACCCTTTATCTAGGATATTGTTCTTTCAAGGAGAACTAGAACCAATGGACAGAGTACCTGGTCTGGAGTCAGGAAGACCTGAGTTCAAGTTCAGTCTCAGATACTATGTATGATTTTGGGCAAGTCACTTTCAACTGTTGCTTCAGTTTCCTCATCTGTAAACTAGGGATATTAACAGCATTACCTGACTCTAGGCCAGTCCTACCTTTTCCCCTCTACCCCAACCAAATACATAAAGGTTAGACAAGAAAGCACATCCTCATTGAGCTTATAGTCTAATATGGACATACACACACACACACACAATCTACAAATATACACGTTATCTATATAAATGTATGCATATATATATACACATGCATATGCATATTATGTGTGTAATATATATATGCATATATTGACATGTGTTGGATCATAAGATAAATAATACATGCTAAATGCCTAAAGATTCAAAATGCTAGCTACCCTGTTCTCTAAAGACCCTGAACCAACTCTGATGAATCCCTTAATCCCATCAGGAAAAACTGGAATCATAATAGCTTCATTACTTGTCTGTTAAAGCAGCTCTCTGCTGGTTGAGATCCTTTGGGGTAAAAGGTCATTGTCAGCTGGTAGAGGGGCATAGATCAAGGTTTTATGGAATAGAAAAATTTGGGTAGAACTTTAAAGGATGACGGGTAGTGAGGAAAGGGCAAAGGCATTTTGGGCAGAGGGAATTTATGAGCAAAGACATTTGGAAATGATCTACTTAGTTAGGCAAGATAGTTGAAACCATAAAAGCAGAGGAGTTCAAATAGGGAGAGAGAGAAGAGCTGAAAAGTACTTTAGCATACACCACATTTAAAATCAGGGGCATATAAAACCAGCAGAGTGGGTAGGGAAGAGACAACCAAGGGGATAAAAAAAGAATAAGAATAGTAGTCCAGGAAGGAAATTAGCCAGCAGTGTCAAATCCTGAAGGGAGGTCAAGGAGTCTATAGACTAAGAAGAGACCATTGGTTTTGGCGACTTGAAAGTCACCCTGACCCTAGAGAAAACAATTCATTAAGGGGGGGAGGGAACAAGAGAAAAGAAGCCAAGTTTCAGGTGTCTGAGGAATGAGTGGGAGTGAGACAATGAAATCAGCTAGTATGAGCACTCATCTGAGAAGGCTAGCCAAGAAAAGAAGGAATAAGATTGCATGAAGCAAGGGTGATTGGATTTTCTTTTGATGTAGTCATAGGATATAATCACAGATTTGAGGTGTCAGTGTGTTATCAAAGAATGAACTGTTATTTCTTTACTAAGAATGACTTCACTCTTTGTCTCTGTCTATTAGAAAGGCTAAATATTATTTGATAAACAGTCATTGGCCACATTCTGGGGTGACCCTTGAAAGATAGAGTCTACTCAGTTTCAGTCAGTAAAGGCAGGAGCAAACAATTGGGGGTGGGGGGGGGGGGCGCGGAGAACAGGATCCCAATCCTCACTTCTTGGAAGCAGGGTAAGAAGAGAAAGGGATTTTCTGCACCTCCCTTCCTACCCTTCACCACTGAGCAGTAGAGTTTCTTGCCCAGAAGATACCCCATCCAGTAGTTCTAAGTGGTTCCCCAAATAGCCACTAGCTCCACAGAGAGCTAGTCATTTAAAGTTGGAAACAGCTTCAAGTAGCTTGACCAAAGACCGGAAGAAAAAGAGGCTGCTATTGACTCAAGATACCTAGCCCAAGGGCTTGAGATTTGGGCTGTGGAGGCCTGAATGAGGACAGAAAGGATTCAGGGGGCCAATTAGTACAAAAGGAAGCTTTGTCCACATTAGTCACTAGGCATGACTTTTTTGCTGGTGGAGACATGCCTGTACATAGATTTGCTCATTTGTAAAGTGGAGGGAGGCAGAGCCAAGATGGCAGAGAAAAGATAGGGACTCACCTAAACTCTCCCCAAAACCTCTCCAAACATCTTTAAATAATGCCATTAAATAATTCCTGGAGCAGCAAAACCCACATAAGAATGGAGTGGAATAATTTTCCAGCCAAAGATAACTTAGAAGGTTAGTAGAAAAGGTCTATTGCTCCTAAATGAGAGTGGACCACAGTCCAGTGCAGGCCCCACCAGCATAGAACCAGCCCCAGAAAACCAGGAGCAGTCCTTGGGAGCCACTGAATCAGCAGCAGGAGCAGCTGCTTCCAGAGCTCTCAACCCATAGATGGTAACAGAGTCAAACAATGGTTCATTAGGAGATTACAGGGTAATTACAGAGTACTCTTTGCTAGTACTGAGGCAGGACTCTGTTGCAGTCCTGGGTGGCAATCCCAGGGTGAAGAGGAGCACTAGGGCACCAGCGCTTGCAGGCACAGTGGAGTAGGGACCCTCATCACAGTTCCAGGGCAGAAAACAATGCTTGTGGTCATTCAAAGACCAGAGCACACACTAGGAGAATAGTAAATGCACTTGTCCTTAGATCATACTACCTTGGAAGAACTGAAAACTTGCAGGTCCCTAGAAGTATCTCTGAAAATAGCTGCACAAAAAATCTCTGGAGCTTGGGACAGTAAACCCTCTACCCTGGAAGCAGAGTCCTACCTTAACAAAGAGTTAAAAGTCAAATAATAGGCTGGGAAAATGAGCAAGCAAAAGAAAAATATTCAAACACACACTCAGAAGAAGACAACAAAGTCAAAGTTCCTACATCCAAAGCCTCTACAAAATATATGAATTGCTCTGAGGCCATGGAAGAGCTCAAAAAGGATTTTGAAAATCAATTAAGATAAATGTTGGAGAAGATATGGGACCATTGGAACACTAACTCATTGTTGGTGGAGCTGTGAGCTGATCCAACCATTCTGGAAAGCAATTTGGAACTATACCCAAAGGGCTACAAAAATGTGCATACCCTTTGACCCAGCAATACCCCTTCTAGGACTGTATCCTAAAGAGATCATAAAAATGGGAAAGGGTCCCACATATACAAAAATATTTATAGCAGCTCTCCTTGTATTGGTCAAGAACTGAAAATCAAGGGGATGCCCATCAATTGGGGAATGGTTGAATAAGCTGTGGTATATGAATGTAAAGGAATACTATTGTGGTATAAGAAATGATGAGCAGGAAGACTTCAGAGAGGCCTGGAAAGACTCATATAATCTGATGCTGAATGAAAGGAGCAGAACCAGGAGAACTTTGAACACAGCAACAACCACAACATGCAAGGAGATTTTCTGGTAGACTTAGTACTTCACTGCAATGCAAGGACTTAAATAATTCCCAGTGCTCTCTTAAGGCAAAATGCCTTCCACATCCAGGGAAAGAACCATGGAATTCCATCACAGAATGAAGCAGATCATTTTCTTTTGTATTATATATTGCTTTGTTTTAAGATTTCCCTCATTCGTTTTAATTCTTCTGTGCAACATGACTAAGGTGAAAATGTATTTAATAGGAATGTATGTTTAGAAGCTATATAAAATTATATGTTGTCTCAGGGAGGGAGTGAGGAGATAGGAGGGAAGGGGGGAGGAGGGGAAAAATCTAAGATACATGGAAGTAACTGTAGAACACTGAAAATAAATAAAATAATAATAATAAAAATAAAATTTTTTAAAGGAATGCAGATAACCATATAATTCAATAAAAATTATTATTAACAAAGTTAAAAAAAATCAATTAAGAGAGACAGAGGAAAAAAGGGGAAGAGAAATGAGTGACGCAAGGAAATCATGAAAAATGAGTCAACAACTTGGTAAAGGAGACAAAAAAATGCTGAACAAAATAATACCTTAAAAAACAGAGTAAGGCAAATGGTAAAAGAGGTATGAAAAGTCTATGAGGAAAAGAATGACTTAAAAAATAGAATTGGCTAAATTGAAAAAGATACACAAAAAAATCAATGAAGAAAAAAACTACTTAAAAAGTAGAATTGGACAAATGGCAAAGGAGATACAAAAGCTAACTGAAGATCACTGGAGTTGGAGTCAGGACTTAGGTTCAGATCTTACCTCTGACACATAAATGACACTTATGTAACCATTAGCAAATTATTTATTCTCTTGGTACTTTTGTTTTCTCATCTGTAAAACAAGGATTAAAAATGACTGTAGTCTAGAATTCTGGGGGAGGAGCCAAGATGGTGGAATAGAAAGATACACATATGCTAGCTCTTACCCCACAGCCCATAAAATACCTGTAAAGAAGAACTCTCAACAAATTCTAGAGCAGCAGAAGTCACAGAACAATGGAGTGGAGGAGATTTCTATCCCAGAGAGACTGGAAAGACCTACAGAAAAGGTCTGTTGTGCACTGGAAGCAGTGCAAAGCCTAACCCTGCCTTGGTCACGTGAAAGGAGCAGATCTCAACAGGCTTCAGGGACAGAATCTCCAGTGGCAGCACAGATCCCTTAGCCCACAGGCGCCAAAGGTCAGTGAGAGGATCTTTTCAGCTGGCCAAGAGGGGAGCGGGGTGTCCCCATAACTCAGGCCCCCTCAGGAGGCAGCAGTAGAGGCAGCAGTGGACAAGGGGAGTGGAGGGGGAAGTTCCCAAAGCAGGAAGTAGCCTGCATCCATTGTTGAAGGTCTCATTGTAAACCCTCTGAGAGAACTGAGCCCTGTGTGGTGGCCCTTCCCCCTCCTGAGCAGCTGATCGTAACCTCACACTGAATAGTAGCTCTGCCCACATCTAAAACCCCTGAAGTTTTGGAGCAGCTTATCTGAATCTCAGCCCCCAGAGCTGGCTTGGGGGAACTGGAGGCAAGGGGTTGTGGAGAGGAAACTCAGAAGTCAAGTAACTGGCTGGGAAAATGCCCAAAAAAGGGGAAAAAAATAAGACCATAGAAGGTTAGTTTCTTGGAGAATAGGTGTCTCCTCCTATCCTTTCAGATAAGGAAGAACAAGGCATACTGTCAGAGGAACTCTGTCTCCAAAGGAAACTTAAACCAGGCTCAGGCAATAGAAGACCTTAAAAAACAAGTTAGCAGCTTACTAAAGGAAATCAAAAAAAAAAAAAATGCTGAGGAAAATAACAGCTTTAAAAAGAAGCTAACTCAATTGGAAAAAGAGGTCCAAAAAGTCAATGAAGAGAAGGAGCTTTTAAAAAGCAGAATTAGCCAAATGGAGGAGAAGTTTCAAAATCTCACTGAACAAAATAATTTATCTTGCCCTACAAGAAAAGAGAGAAGATGGGCATAAGGCAGGGGTGGGGTGTGATAGAAGGGAGTGTACATTGAGGGAAAGAGTAATCAGAATGCAAGGTATTAGGGAGTGGGGGGGAGGGGAGTGATGGGGAGAGAAATTGGACATGTTAGAAAGTGAGGTAAAAGCAATTATTATTAAACAATAGACTGAATTAAATACTGAGAATAAATCAATGACATCTTTAGTTTGGGGAAAAGAATTTCAGTCTAAATTTCCTAGAGGAAGGTAGCCTCAGGTAAAATTTGACATTGATGGGGGGAGGAGCCAAGATGGTGGAGTAGAAAGACTCACATTTGCTAGCTCCAAACCCACAGCCCATAAATTTCCTGTGGAAAGAGCTCCCCACAAATACTGGAACAGTGCAAGCCGTGCAGCAATGCAGCAGAGGAGATTTCCATTCCAGAGAGCCCTGAAAAACCGACCCTAAAGTTCCGTCGCGCACCGCACAGCAGAGCCCACCCCTGCACTGCCCTGGCCATACGGCCCCAGAGGAGCAGATCTGAGCAGGCTTCAGGGATGGAATCTCCAGTGGCCACAAAGGTGCTTCCACCCACAGGCGCTACAGGTCAGTGAGAGACACTTCTGGGCTGGCCGAGAGGGGAGTGGGGTGTTTCCATAATTCAGGCCCCCTCAGGAGGCAGCACCAGAGGGAGCAGCGGCCAGGAGCTCCCGGAGCAGAAAGGAGCTCTGCTCCATTACTGAAGGTCTCCACATAAACCCCTTGAGGGAACTGAGCCTGGGAGGCGGCCCTGTCCCCACCTGAGCACCTAAACTTAAGCTCACATTAAATAGCAGCCCTGCCCCACCCCCCCCACTGAAAGCCCTGAGACTGCGGAGCAGCATTTGAATCTCAGAACCCAAGCACTAGCTGGGTGGATCTAGGCAGGGGTGCAGAAGAATCTCAGAAGTCAAGTAACTGCCTGGGAAAATGTCCGGAAAAGGAAAGAAAAATAAGACCATAGAAGGCTACTTTCTTGGGGAACAGATGATGTTTCCTCCTTTCATTTCTGATGGGGAGGAACAATGCTTGCCATCAGGGAAAGACATAGAAGGCCTCTGTACCCCAAACATTCGAAATAGATATCTGATGGGCTCAGGCCATGGAAGAGCTCAAAAAGGATTTTGAAAATCAAGTTAGACAGGTGGAGGAAAAACTGGGAAGAGAAATGAGAGAGATGCAAGAAAAGCATGAAAAACGGGTCAATACCTTGCTAAAGGAGACCCAAAAAAATGCTGAAGAAAATAACACCTTGAAAAATAGGCCCACTCAACTGGCAAAAGAGGTTCAAAAAGCCAATGAGGAGAAGAATGCTTTCAAAAGCAGAATTAGCCAAATGGAAAAAGAGGTTCAAAAGCTCACTGAAGAAAATGGTTCTCTCAAGATTAGAATGGAACAGATGGAGGCTAATGACTTTCTGAGAAACCAAGAAATCATAAAACAAAACCAAAAGAATGAAAAAATGGAAGAGAATGTGAAATATCTCATTGGAAAAACAACTGACCTGGAAAATAGATCCAGGAGAGACAATTTAAAAATTGAAAGCCATGATCAAAACAAGAGCCTAGACATCATCTTTCATGAAATCATCAAGGAAAACTGCCCTGAGATTCTAGAACCAGAGGGCAAAATAAGTATTGAAGGAATCCATCAATCACTGCCTGAAAGAGATCCAAAAAGAGAAACTCCTAGGAACATTGTGGCCAAATTCCAGAATTCTCAGGTCAAGGAGCAAATATTGCAAGCAGCTAGAAACAAACAATTCCAGTATTGTGGAAATGCAATCAGGATAACACAAGATCTAGCAGCTTCTACATTAAGGGATCAAAGGGAGTAGAATAGGATATTCCAGAAGTCAAAGGAACTAGGACTCAAACCAAGAATCACCTACCCAGCAAAACTGAGTATAATACTTCAGGGGAAAATATGGTCTTTCAATGAAACAGAGGACTTTCAAGCATTCTTGATGAAAAGACCAGAGCTGAAAAGAAAATTTGACTTTCAAACACAAGAATGAGAAGAAGCATGAAAAAGTAAACAGCAAAGAGAAGTCTTAAGGGACTTACCAAAGGTGAACTGTTTACATTCCTACATGGAAAGACAATATTTGTAACTCTTAAAACTTTTCAGTATCTGGGTAGTTGGTGGGACCACACACACACATACACACACACACGTACACGCATGTGCGCACACACCTACACACATGCACGCACATACAGAGACAGAGAGCACAGAGTGAATTGAATAGGATGGGACCATATCTTAAAAGAAATTAAGATAAATGGTGAGAGAGAAATGTAGTGGGAGGAGAGAGGATGAAATGGAATGGGGTAAATTATCTCTCATTCAAGAGGCAAGCAGGAGACTTTTTTAGTGGAGGGAAAAAGAGGAGAGCTGAGAAAAAGACATGAAGTTTACCCTCATCACATTCGACTAAAGGAAGGAATAAAATGCACCCTCATTTTGGTATGAAAACCTATCTTACAATACAGGAAAGTGGGGGAGAAGGAGATAAGCAGGGTGGGGGGGGGATGATGGAAGGGAGGGCAATGGGAGGAGGGAGCAATTTGAAGTCAACACTCTTGGGGAGGGACAGGATCAAAAGACAGACTAGAATCAATGGGGGGCAGGATAGGATGGAGGGAAATACAGTTAGTCTTACACAACACGACTGTTATCGAAGTCATTTGCAAAACTACACAGACATGGCCTATATTGAATTGCCTGCCTTCCCAAAGGGAACGGGTGGGGAGGGAGGGATGGGGAGAATTTGGAACTCAAAGTTTTAGGAACAACTGTTTAGTATTGTTGTTGCTACTAGGAAATAAGAAATACAGTTAATGGGGAATAGAAAGTCATCTGGCCCTACAGATCAAAAGAGATGATGGGGACAAGAGAAGGGAGGGATGATAGAAGAAAGGGCAGATTGGTGATAGAGGAAATTAGAATGCTTGGTGTATTGGAGTTGGGGGAGGGGATAAATGGGGGAAAATTTGGAACCCAAAATTTTGTGAAAATGAATGTAAAAAGTTAAATAAATAAATTTATATTAAGAAGTTAAAAAAAATTTGGCATTGATGGAAAAGTTAAGGTTTTAGTGGTAAATTTGATTTTATGATTGCTATTTAATCAGGAACTAGAACATGTATAGAAAGGCATGTAAGCCACTTAAGCCTTGCCTCAAAAGATGTTCCTTAGTCAAAGTGAAATTATAATTATATTTGAAACCTGATTATTGGAACTTGCCATTTTTAAATGCTATGGGACTATTAAGTGACTGTCCTTCTGAGTCTAACTCCAGGTATGGGTAGCAAGAAAGGTGATCTGAGCCTCCAATCCATGATGCCAGTAAGCCGGTGAGATGCTGGTAAGAACTGTACAAGGTGATCTCAAGGGAAGGGTGGGAGAGTAGCTATTCAGCCTGGGCTGAGGTAGGATTCTCCTGACTCAATTTCCCCACTGACACCTGGCAGAATTTAAGCCTGACTGAATGCAAGTGGATTATCTAATCCTGCCTGGAAATGCCATGAAGTTGGGAAGATATTATATCCCTGCAGTGTCCCTACTCTTGGAGGCAACTTCCTATAGTCAAAAGGTTTGTAAGCTTAATACCACATCTATTCAATTATAGATTATTGGTAGAGGTACGTCCGAGGTTAAGTCTAAAATTAAGCTATTAGGCGTAGGACTTTAGACCAACAACATTAAGTTAGGGTCCTTTAATTCTTAGTAATACTGTGGAGACAAGTAGGTCAAGAGCTTGTGAAGTTAGCAACATAAATATTATTTGTGTCTCAGTTGGTTACTGTTTAAAAAAAAATTCTTTTGTGGTCCATATTGTAAATGCTTTAAAAAGAAGTATCACCTGACCAAAAGTTTGAATTGCTTTATCTGTTATGAACTATGTTAAAAATTAAAAAAAAGCAAATGTCTGTAGTCCTACTTCCTAGGGCTCAAGTGAGATAATGTCCATGTAGCAAGAAGTACATGTAAGATGTGAAACAATGGAGCCACTTTCTTAGAGTACTGTGTGCTGCACGTAGAGCTGGTGAGCCTGTGTCCATAAAGATGGTGATATGTAAGGGAAGAATCATTGTCTTCCATTTGGAGCATGTACAGTATTCTATAACTGCTTCTAGTATTACAGCCATGTGATGTAGACATGGATTGTCCGTTAGCTGCTGAGAATAAATGGGGGTAAATTCTAAAAGCACCAACTGTCCAAAGCAAGTCTCCTCTTCTTTCTCTTTCTTGCTTGCTGCCTGTTCAAGTGAAAGATACATACTCTGAATCTTCAGATAGGGAGAGGCTTCAGACCTACCTCACCTATGAGTGAAGACATTGGAGGTAGCTATGACTTTTGTGACCTTTAAAAGGTAGGAAAGGTGAGTGCCAGCTGGAGTCCATTCCAAGATTTGCTTGAAGTCCTTTGATAAGGAGCAAAATTCCTGTTTAGCCCAGCATAAGTTGAAGGCAACCAGGAGGAAATAACAATGATTCATCTATTGGTTATTCTGAATGTAGATGAGAATTTTTTGGCCTTTGCCACTATACTTCAACTACATCCTCCTCCTCACCCTCTGCCACCCAGGGCCTCTGCTCCCATTGGTAGGTTCTTCCCAGAAGTTTCATTTTGGGGAGAGGTCTAGATTAGCTATCTCCCATTCTCTGCATTTTACCACCATCCTCCCAAGTGGGAACTTCCTCCTCCTTTTGTGTTCCCCTTTTATATTACTGCCTTCCCCTAATAGAATGTAAACTCCTTAAGGAAGGGCAGCAAATGTCTATTTTTTTGGCTTGCATTTGTATCCCCAGTGCTTATAACAGGTCCTGGTATACAGTAAGAACTTAATAAATGCTTATTGACTTTGGTGAGATGGATGTACACTAGAAAAGACTTTAATTTTTAGGCTGCTCTTCCCAGGGACTGAGGTGGTATAGGCGAAAGCTTGCTACCAGGGACTGGGGGAAATGTTTGTACTTCTGTCCTTGCTATATCTTCTCAGTAAATATTCCTTTGGGGAAGCTAGGTGGTATGGTGATTAGAGTTCCAGGCCTAGAGTCAGGAAGACATCTTCTTGAGTTCAGATCTGGCCTCAGGTGCTTACTATTTGTGTGACCCTGAGCAAGTCCCTTAAGCCTGTTTGCCTCATCAAAAAAACCCCAAATGGGGTTATAAAGATTCTAAAACAACATAACAAACAACAGCTTACAAGCATGGATGTCTGAATTGTGGCATGCCGTTCACAAACATTTTCATTTGCTTACCTCCACATAAGCCCTCTCTGATGTCCCATTATAGTATGGAGATTACCCTGGGTTTTTAAACGTTCTGCCAAAGGGTAAGCTCCAATAGATGCTCTCAGGCCCAATATAAGGCAAGAAAAAGACTGTGAGTCTCTTGTCCAAGGACCAGTGTCAGTTTAAAGAGGCTCACTGTTAGAAGGTTGACATTAAGTCATTTCTATTTTGACTAGGACAATTTATGAAGATCATCAATCAAAAATCAAAAAGAATTTATTAAGTGCCTATTATGGGTTAGATGCTGGGAAATCAAATACAAAAGCCAAACAGTGTTGGCCTTCATGAATTTTACATTCTCTTTGTAGGAAAAGAATATGTATTCATATAATTATATACAAAATATATATACATGCATATATATATACACTCATATACATACATATATACACATACACACACACACACACACATATATATATATATATATGTATGTATGTATGTATATGGAATTTCCAGGGGATTGCCCTAGAAGCAGGAAAAGGGGAGTGTTCAGGAAAGACTTCATATAAAAGGTGATGCTTGATCAGTGTCAGAGACTTAAAGATGGAAGGGACCGCAGAGGCCAACCCCTTCATTTTACAGAGAAGGAAACTGAGTTTTGGAGAAGTTAAGTGATTTGCCCAAGGGTACACTGCTAGTAAGTGACCAAAGTGGGATTTGAACTCATGATTCCCTGACTTCAAGTCCAGCATTCTCTTCACTATTCCTACCTGCCTCTTGACTTGAATACTGAGGTAAATTAGATTCTAAGAGGTAGAAATGAGGAAGGACTGTAGTCTAGGTATCAAATGTATCAAAAGTATCAGAACAGGCGATGGAATGGCATATTTAAGGAGCAGAAGGCCAGTTTCACTGTACCATAGAGAGTAATGAAATGTGTAATAAGACTAGAAAGGTAGAGTGAGGCCAGTTTGTAAAAGACTTTAAACTCCCATGTATTAAGATGTAGAGGGCTGGTGATTTGCATTAGTGAAGAAAAATCTACAGTAGTGGAAAGAAGATATTATTTTTGATGTGTTAACTTTTTTCTTTTTATCGCATTCATCCATTTAAAAGATGTGGTGAGGATTCCCTAGGTTCTAGCCACCAATTAACTGTATGATCCTGAGCAAGGGAATCCTGATTCCCTTGTAGAAGAGTTTGAACTGGATTTGTAGTCAGAGGACCCTTTCAATTCTAAATCTACAATTCTATCATATGAATCTGGGTCTCAGTTTTCTCATGTAGAAAATAAAGAAGTTGGAAAAGAATGTCTAGAAGGTTTTCCCCTTCTCTAAAATTCTAGGATTCTAAGATGCAAAAGAAATGTCAGCAGTCACAGAATCAGAATCCCAGAGCTGGAAGAGATTTCAGAAGTTGTCTAGTCCATTGTATCTATCCTCCTTTATATCCTGTGCTGACAAATAACCATCCAGCCTCTGCCACCATGTTTTGGTCATGCTGATTATCAGAGATTTTACAATTCTAATCTTGCAAAGGGCAGCTAGATGTTGAAAAGAAAAGAGTGCAGGACCTAGAGTCAAGAAGACTCATCTTCCTGAGTTTAAATCTGGTCTTAGACACTTACTAGCTGGGTGACCCTGGGCAAGTCACTTAACCCTGTTTGCCTCAGTTTCCTCATCAGTAAGATGAGCTGAAGAAGGAAATGGCAAACCACTCTAGTATCTCTGCCAAGAAAACCTCAAATGGAGTCATAAAGAGTTGTATGTGACTGAAAATGACTGACTTTTTAGCTTTCATTTGGTCTCTACTTTTAATCTGTTTTCAAAAGAACAACATAAATGATTTTCAGTCCTCCAGCTCCCTCACATCCATCATGAATCTCCCATTTAGAACACTGGCCAAAACATTGTGAACAAATCTACTACTCTGATGTCTACTCTATACATTGCCTTGGCAGTGGTAGCTTCAAACGAGTTCCAAAAAATTACTGAAGCACATCTTGGCTTTGCTGGGCTCCACTGGTAATCCTTAATCAGGCTCAAGGAGGTTTTTCTGGGTACTTCTCAACTTAATCCATCAAAACACTTTCTGATGTTTCTCTGCAGCTGAAGGGAACCTAGCAGTTCTCAGCCTTTTTTTTGTTTATTAGTCTAAGCCCTGTTTTAAATGAGGGGAGGGAAAAATGATGGTACTCTCAAATGCTGAACCATCTGGGAAAGCCTGGAAATATGCTTGTACTGCGTTTAAGGAAATCCTTTACTTAAAAGAAAAATGAAATTAATTAGGTTAAATCAGCAAACTTCCGCCATCTTGCTAAGGATTCCATTAACTAGGAACTGAACTTCATTGGGAACTGGAAGACATCCCTTGCCTGTTTATTCCCCACTAACGCCTTCCTAGCTATATATCTTGGTGTTGCTGCATTGCCCTTCCTTTTCCCCTTCTTTTTTGTTCAGATTTATGATTTTATTGGTATAGCTAACTTCCTTTACTAACACAGATTGGCACTGAGACATTAATGGACATGCTTAGGGTCACACAGTTAATGTATATTAGATATGGAATTTAAACCAAGTCTTTCTGACTCATTGGTAGTGCTTTATCTATTATGCCATGTTACTTTATATTGTTTTTTAAAAAACCAGCATAATATCCTGCATTCTATTCTCTGTATTTCTTTTCTAGATGTCCTTTAGGAGGGCCCTTTCTTACTCTGAGTATTAAGGGGATCCAATCCCCATAATATCCAAGACAGTGAAAACTACCTCCTCCCCTCTCCCACCATCCCACTGGGTCAGTGGATTCCCAACCAAGTAGGAAGGGAAAGAAGAGAAAAGAGAGTCCAATGGCCTAGCTAATCTCAATCAAATCACACATCCAGAGGCTGTGAAACTGTCACCTTCCCTTAGATTTTTTAAGCCTCTGCCAAGAACTAAGTGGCAGGATTCTTTTTGTACACAGGTGTGCATTGTAATTCCATACTGGACATTAAGCAGCTGTGTGCCTTTGACCAGATCACTGATCCTTTCAGTTGCTAATGGCTTCCCCGCCCAAAAAACCCCACCACATTATTTTATTTTTTTATTTAACTTTTTACATTCATTTTCACAAAATTTTGGGTTCCAAATTTTCTCCCCATTTATCCCCTCCCCCAACCCCAATACACCAAGCATTCTAATTTTCCCTATCACCAATCTGCCCTCACTTCTATCATCCCTCCTTTCTCTTGTCCCCATCTTCTCTTTTGACCTGTAGGGCCAGATGACTTTCTATTCCCCATTAACTGTATTTCTTATTTCCTAGTAGCAAGAACATTAATAAACAGTTGTTCCTAAAACTTTGAGTTCCAAATTCTCCCCATCCCTCCCTCCCCACCCGTTCCCTTTGGGAAGGCAGGCGATTCAATATAGGCCATATCTGTGTAGTTTTGCAAATGACTTCGATAACAGTCGTGTTGTGTAAGACTAACTGTATTTCCCTCCATCCTATCCTGCGCCCCATTGATTCTAGTCTGTCTTTTGATCCTGTCCCTCCCCAAGAGTGTTGACTTCAAATTACTCCCTCCTCCCATGGCCCTCCCTTCCATCATCCCCCCCACCCTGCTTATCTCCTTCTCCCCCACTTTCCTGTATTGTAAGATAGGTTTTCATACCAAAATGAGGGTGTATTTTATTCCTTCCTTTGGTCGAATGTGATGAGGGTAAACTTCATGTCTTTTTCTCAGCTCTCCTCTTTTTCCCTCCACTAAAAAGTCTCCTGCTTGCCTCTTGAATGAGATATAATTTACCCCATTCCATTTCATCCTCTCTCCTCCCACTACATTTCTCTCTCACCGTTTATGTTAATTTCTTTTAAGATATGGTCCCCTCCTATTCAGTTCAATCTGTGCTCTCTGTCTCTGTATGTGTGTGCATGTGTGTATGTGTGTGCACGTGCATGCGTGTACATGTGTGTGTGTGGTCCCACCACCTACCCAGATACTGAAAAGTTTTAAGAGTTACAAATATTGTCTTTCCATGTAGGAATGTAAACAGTTCACCTTTGGTAAGTCCCTTATGACTTCTCTTTGCTGTTCACTTTTTCATGCTTCTTCTCATTCTTGTGTTTGAAAGACAAATTTTCTTTTCAGCTCTGGTCTTTTCATCAAGAATGTTTGAAAGTCCTCTGTTTCATTGAAAGACCATATTTTCCCCTGAAGTATTATACTCAGTTTTGCTGGGTAGGTGATTCTTGGTTTGAGTCCTAGTTCCTTTGACTTCTGGAATATCCTATTCCACTCCCTTCGATCCCTTAATGTAGAAGCTGCTAGATCTTGTGTTATCCTGATTGTATTTTCACAATACTGGAATTGTTTCTTTCTAGCTGCTTGCAATATTTTCTCCTTGACCTGGGAATTCTGGAATTGGCCACAATGTTCCTAGGAGTTTCTCTTTTTGCATCTCTTTCAGGCAGTGATCGATGGATTCCTTCAATACTTATTTTGCCTTCTGGTTTTAGAATCTCAGGGCAGTTTTCCTTGATAATTTCATGAAAGATGATGTCTAGGCTCTTGTTTTGATCATGGCTTTCAATTTTTAAATTGTATCTCCTGGATCTATTTTCCAGGTCAGTTGTTTTTCCAATGAGATATTTCACATTCTCTTCCATTTTTTCATTCTTTTGGTTTTGTTTTATGATTTCTTGGTTTCTCAGAAAGTCATTAGCCTCCATCTGTTCCATTCTAATCTTGAGAGAACCATTTTCTTCAGTGAGCTTTTGAACCTCTTTTTCCATTTGGCTAATTCTGCTTTTGAAAGCATTCTTCTCCTCATTGGCTTTTTGAACCTCTTTTGCCAATTGAGTGAGCATATTTTTCAAGGTGTTATTTTCTTCAGCATTTTTTGGGTCTCCTTTAGCAAGGTATTGACCCGTTTTTCATGCTTTTCTTGCATCTCTCTCATTTCTCTTCCCAGTTTTTCCTCCACCTGTCTAACTTGATTTTCAAAATCCTTTTTGAGCTCTTCCATGGCCTGAGCCCACCGGACATCCACCTCAGATGTCTGGGATACAGAGGCCCTGACCTCCACGTCTTTCCCTGATGGCAAGCATTGTTCCTCCCCATCAGAAATGAAAGGAGGAAACATCATCTGTTCCCCAAGAAAGTAGCCTTCTATGGTCTTATTTTTCTTCCCTTTTCTGGGCATTTTCCCAGTCAGTTACTTGACTTCTGAGATTCCTCTGCACTCCCACCTAGATCTGCCCAGCTAGTCCTTGAGTTCTGAGATTCAAATGCTGCTCCCCAGCCTCAGGGCTTTCAGCCGGGGGCGGGGCTGCTATTCAATATGAGCTTAAGTTCTGGTGCTCAGGTGGGGGCAGGGTTGCCTCCCAGGCTCAGCTCCCTCAGGAGGTTTATGCAGAGACCTTCAGTAATGGAGCAGAGCTCCTTCCTGCTCCGGGAGTCCTGGGCCACCACTGCCTCTGGCGCTGCCTCCTGAGGGGGCCCGAGTCATGGAGACACCCTGCTCCCCTCTCGGCCAGCCCAGAAGTCTCTCTCACTGACCTGTAGCGCCTGTGGGTGGAGGGACCTTCGTGGCCGCTGGAGATTCCATCCCTGAAGCCTGCTTGGATCTGCTCCTCTGGGGCCACGTGGCCAGGGCAGTGTAGGGGTGGGCTTCTCTGTCCGGTGCGCGATGGACCCCTGAGGACAGCTTTCCAGGGCTCTCTGGAATGGAAATCTCCTCCCCTGTGTTTCTGCACGGCTTGCACTGCTCCAGAATTTGTGGGGAGTTCTTTTTACAGGAAATTTATGGGCTGTGGATTCAGAGCTAGCATATGTGAGTCTTTCTACTCCACCATCTTGGCTCCTCCCCCCGCATTATTTTATATGTGCTTTGTAAATACATTTTTATATATGAGCTATCTCTTTCAGTCCTCTCTGACAGGATGTTTATCTATGTCCCTAGCACCTAGCAAAGTAGCAGGTGCTTAATAAATGCATGTTGGTTGGCTGATTGCGTTCTCCTCTCTGGCCCTCAGTTTTTTCATCTATAAAATGAAGTGGTTTTCACCCTCTTTGTACAAAATTGGGTCCATCTAAAATGTACTATTCCCAAAGATGAATTAAGTGAGACCCTTTCCAAAGTTTTAGCTGTAGCTAATCATCCCTACCACACTTTACTAGTTTCTATGAAAAATGAGGTATCTGATTTGCTCTGTTTACAATACTTTTAGAAACTAGCTCTCATCAAGGACCATTGCTGTTCTGCTTGGCTACACCAAAAATCTTAGGATTCAGAGCTAGAAGGAATCCTAGAGACCATTAGTTGAGGGGTTCTTAACCTTTTCATGATTCATGGGCCATTCTGACAGTCTGGTGAAGTCTAGAGGTCTGTTCTTAAAATAATCATTTTAAAATAGTTTAAGGAAATGCTAAATTCCAGTTAGAGGTTAGTGAAAATAAAGACATAATATTTTCCCCCTATAAATTTATAGATCCTCTGAAATCTATTCATGGATCCTTTATGAGTATATGTGCCTCAGAATAAGACCCCATACCAACATAATTCAACCCCCTCATTTTACATATGAAGAAACTGAGGCTGTGAGAGATGAATTGATTTGCTGAAGGTTCACAGTAAGTGACAGAATGGGATATAAACCCTGATCCTCAGAGTTCAAATCTTGTATTTTTTCTTCTATATCATGTTATTCCTAGTTTGAAAAGGTGACCCCAGGCAGAACCAGGAAGTATGCCCAATGAAAGAGTTAAAAATTATGTTCCTCATGTTACTGTCCACTACATACTTTGAGCCTTTACTGAAACACATATGACTTGGCTTATTTCAGTGAATCATGAACACAGAATCATAGAGATGAAGAAAACTAGAGAAATTAAGTTTAGTGACTTGTATAAGTTTACACAAGGTAGTGAGTGGCAAAGCTGAGGTTTGAACTCATGTTCTTTGTACCACAATATCCTCAAATAAATATAAAGTAAATTTAATGGAAAGTGTAAAGTGTTTAAAGAGGAATAATAAGTCTGGTTAAATAGATTGGTGAACAGAGGAGCTTATGCTTGACTCTACAGGTAATTGCTAGGTGGTACAGTGGACAGAGCACTGTGCCTGGAGACAAGAAGACCTCAGTTCAAATGCACCCCCTGATTACTAGCTGTTTGACCCTAGGCAAGTTATTTAATCTCTGCCTGCCTCAGTTTAAGTATAAAATGGGGATAATAACAGCACTTACCTCATAAGGTTGTTGTGAGCATCAAATGAGATAATATTTCTAAAAAAACACTTAGTACAGTACCTGACACCCAATAGGTGATTATTAAATGCCTGTTCTCTCCCCCCCCTCATTACAATTTATTGAGCCAGAGGAGTGATAAGACCAGACCTAGACTTCCATAATATCACTCTGGCAGCTGTGTGGAGGATGAATTAGAAAAGAGAGAGACTTGAGACAGGAAGACAAATTAGGAGCCTTTTCCAACAGTCCAGGAGAGTAGTGATGAGTGAGGGTTTGAATTAGGAGTCTGAGAGATGTTCAGGCAGTAGAACTGGCAAGACTTAGCAACTTGATTGTACATAGAGGATGAGGAAGAGTGAAGAGCTGATGATGCTTAAGGAAATTGAATCTGGGTGTCTGGGAGGACGATGTTTTTATCCTTCATCATGAAAATCTAGTTCCATAATTTAAAAAGCAAAATCAAAAGTTTGGAAGGAGCTAACCCCCACGAAAAGACAAAGATGAAACTTTGTGGAAGCAACAGGGGAGCTAAACAATATCAGATCTATCTCCTTTCACAGTCCAAGGAAGATATGATTTTTTTTAATTTAATATTTTATTTTTTCCACAATTACATTTTAAAACAATTTGTTTTTAAAAAATTTTTAGTTCCAAATTCTTTCTCTCCCTTTCTTTCCTTTGCTCCCTCATTGAAAAGGCAAGCAAATTGATATAGGTTGTACATGTGTAAGACTAGTATTTTTTTTAAAAAATAAGTTTTTATTGACGTGTTTTGTTTTTGTGTCTCCTACATTTCCCATTGTATGCCCCCCTTCTCCCTCTCAAAGAGCCATACTTTATGATAATAAAAATAAAAAAGAGAAAAAATATCAGTGAAACTAATATATGAAGAAAGTGACATTATACACACTGTTCCACACCTATGATTTCACCTGTGCAAATAGAATTGAATCTGAGAATTGGTATATCTTCTACACTGCCCTATGTCTGTTATTTTTATTATGAGTACAATTCCCTGAAGCTATTGGCAGTAAAAGGCTCTTAGACATTTTCAAAAAGGATTGTATGGTCATTCAGGGCTAGGGAGGGGAGGAAGAGAAGTCAGGAACCTCTGTCCTAGTCCAGTTGGGATATGAAAAAAATCTTTTTTAAAAAAATTTATTTATTTATTTAACTTTCTACATTCATTTTCACAAAATTTTGGGTTCCAAATTTTCTCCACTTTTATCCCCTCCCCCACCCCAATACCCCAAGCAATCTAATTTTCCCTATCTCCAATCTACCCTCTCTTCTGTCATCCCTCCCTTCTCTTGTCTCCATTTTCTCTTTTGTCCTGTAGGGCCAGATGACTTTCTATTCCTCATTAACTGTATTTCTTATTTCCTAGTAGCAGGAACATTAATAAACAGTTGTTCCTAAAACTTTGAGTTCCAAATTCTCCCCATCCCTCCCTCCCCACCCATTCCCTTTGGGAAGGCAGGCAATTCAATATAGGCCATATCTGTGTAGTTTTGCAAATGACTTCCCTGATAGTCGTGTTGTGTAAGACTAACTGAATTACCCTCCATCCTAACCTGCCCCTCATTGTTTCTCTTCTGTCTTTTGATCCTGTCCCTCCCTGAGTGTTGACTTCAAATTACTCCGTTCTCCCTTTGCCCTCCCTTCCATTATTCCCCCTCTTGCTTATCTCCTTCTCCCCCACTTTCCTATACTGTAAGATAGGTTTTCATACCAAAATGAATGTGCATTTTATTCCTTCCTTTAGTCAAATGTGATGAGGTTAAACTTCTTGTTTTTTTTTTTCTCAGCTCTCCTCTTTTTCCCTCCGCTAAAAAGTCTCCTACTTGCCTCTTAAATGACATACAATTACCCCATTCCATTTCACCCTCTTTCCTCCCACTACATTTCTCTCTCACCATTTACCTTAATTTCTTTTAAGATATGGTCCCATCCTATTCAATTCAATCTGTGCTCTCTGTCTCTGTATGTGTGTGCATGTGTGTATGTGTGTGTGCGTGCATGCGTGTACATGTGTGTGTATGGACCCACCAATTACCCAGATACTGAAAAGTTTTAAGAGTTACAAATATTGTCTTTCCATGTAGAAATGTAAACAGTTCACTTCTGGTAAGTCCCTTAAGACTTCTCTTTGCTGTTTACTTTTTCATGCTTCTTCTCATTCTTGTGTTTGGAAGTCAAATTTTCTTTTCAGCTCTGGTCTTTTCATCAAGAATGTTTGAAAGTCCTCTGTTTCATTGAAAAACCATATTTTCCCCTGAAGTATTATACTCAGTTTTGATGGGTAGGTGATTCTTGGTTTGAGTCCTAGTTCCTTTGACTTCTGGAATATCCTATTCCACGCCCTTTGATCTCTTAATGTAGAAGCTGCTAGATCTTGTGTTATCCTGATTGTATTTCCATAATACTGGAATTGTTTCTTTCTAGCTGCTTGTAAGATTTTCTCCTTGACCTCGGAGTTCTGGAATTTGGCCAGGAGTTTCTCTTTTTGGATCTCTTTCAGGTGGTGATCGATGGATTCTTTCAATACTTATTTTGCCCTCTGGTTGTAGAATATCAGGGTAGTTTTCCTCAATAATTTTATGGAAGATGATATCTAGGCTCTTTTTTTGATCATGACTTTCAGGTAGTCCCATAATTTTTAAATGGTTTCTCCTGGATCTCTTTTCCAGGTCAGTTGTTTTTCCCATGAGATATTTCACATTCTCTTCCATTTTTTCATTCTTTTGGTTTTGTTTGGTGATTTCTTGGTTTCTCAGAAAGTCATTAGACTCCATCTGTTCCATTCTAATCTTGAGAGAACTACTTTCTTCAGTGAGCTTTTGAACCTCTTTTTCCATTTGGCTCATTCTGCTTTTGAAAGCATTCTTCTCCTCATTGGCTTTTTGAGCCTCTTTTGCCAATTGAGTGAGCCTATTTTTCAAGGTGTTATTTTCTTCACCATTTTTTTGGGTCTCCTTTACCAAGGTATTGACCCGTTTTTCATACTTGCATCTCTCTCATTTCTCTTCCCAGTTTTTCCTCCACCTGTATAACTTGCTTTTCAAAATTCTTTTTGAGCTCTTCCAAGGCCTGATCCCACATGACATCCCCCTGGGATATCTGAGGTACCGAGGCCCCACCCTCCACGTCTTTCCCTGATGGCAAGAATACGTCCTCGTCGTCAGACCCGAAAGTCAGAATCATTTGCATCTGTTCGAAAAAACTATAGTCTTATTTTTCTTCCCTTTTCTAGGCATTTTCCCAGCCAGTTACTTGACTTCTGAGATTCCTGTCCACCCCCACTTAGATCTGCCCAGCTAGTGCTTGGGGTCTGAGATTCATATGGGCTTTCCGCGGCAGGTGCGGCTGCTAATCAATGTGACCTTTAGTTCTCGTGCTGGGGTGGGGCCAGGGCCGTCTCCCAGGCTCAGCTCCCTCAGGTTGTTTATGCAGAGACTTTCAGTAATGAAGATCCTGCCTGCTGCTGGGGGAGTCCTGGGATGCCGCTGCGCCACAGCTGCCTCTGCCACCACCCCCGCCTCTGCCGCTTCCTGCCCCCGCCTCTGCCGTTGCTGCTTCCTCCTGAGTGGGCCCGAGTCATGGAGACACCCCGCTTCCCTCTCAGCCAGTCAGCTGTCTCTCTCACTGACCTGTAGCTTCTGTGGGCAGAGGGACCTTCCCGGCCGCCGGAGCTTCTGTCCCTGAAGCCTGCTCAGATCAGCTTCTCTGGGGCCACGGCCAGGGCAGCGCTGGGGTGAGGTCCGCTTTCTGGGGCGCGAGGGACCCTAGGGACGGCTCTCCAGGGCTCTCTGGAATGGAAATCTCTTCCACTCTGTTTCTGCACACCCTGCCGTGATCCAGAACTTATGGGGATCTCTTCTTACGTTAAATCTATGGGCTGTGGGTTCAGAGCTCTCATACATGCATCTTTCTACTCCGCCATCTTGACTCTGCCGAGATGTGAAAAAATCTGACAGAAAAGAGATTGTTGAGAGTAGATGGGAGCAGGGGTGCCAAGTCATGAGGAAACAGCCAAGTGAGAAATGGGACTAAAAGTTTCTCTTTCCAGCAAAAGATTTCTTGTATGCCTGCAGTATATCTGTTCATGTGTTCATAGATTAGTTATGTTCATTGAGTTAGAGCTGAAAGGAACCTTCAAGTGAATTTGTTTTAGTATTCAAACATCTATACATCAGAGACTCTCTATGGAATTTTCCCCATATCATCCCTTAGTTGGTCAAGAGAACAGTATTGCCAGCAGAAGAAATGTATACTGTGATCATCAAATGACATTTACTGAGATTTTTTCTATGACTATCTCTATGCTGAAGTTTTATCTTTCTTATTCTCAACTTGATAAACACCAATAAACATGATCATTTCCATAGGCAAAGAACAGGAAATGAGATAATGTATGAAACTGTGAATCTTTATTCAGGCAACTTTCTTTTTAAAAAAATAAAAGGTATGTGAAAAAAATTTTGCAGCAAGTTTCCCTGATAAAGACTTCATTTCTCAAATATATAGAGAAATGAGTCAAATTTATTGAAGTAAGAGTCATTCCTCCAATTATAAGTGGTCAAAGGATATGAATAGGAAATTTTTTGACAAAGTAACCAAGGCCATTTATGGTCATGAAAAAATGTTCTAAATCACTATTGATTAGAGAAATGCAAATTAAAACACCTCTGAGCTATCACCTCACACCTATCAAATTAGTTAATGTGTGTCTGTGTGTGTGTGTGTTTGTCCTTCGTTTTCAAAGAGGACCATGACAGAAAAGGAAAATGATAATTGTTGGAGAGGATGTGGGGAAATTGAGACACAAATGCACTATTGGTGAAGTGATGTACTGATTCAACCATTCTGTAGAGAAATTTGAAACTATGTCCAAAGGGCTATAAAACCATTCATACCCTTTGACCAAGCAATACACTAGTAGGTCTGTATCCCAAAAAGATAAAAAATGAAAAAGAAAAGGACCCATATGTACAAAAATATTTATAACAGCTCTTCTAGTGGTGGCAAAAAATAATTGGAAACTGAAGGGATATCTGTCAGTAGGAAAATGGTTGAATAAGTTATATATAATTGTGATTGTATATAAGTTTATATAACACTATTGTGGTATAAGAAATGATGATCTGGATGGTCTCAGAAAAATCTGTAAATATTTATGTGAACTGATGCAAAGTGAAATGAGCAGAACCAGGAGAACACTGTATGCAGTAACAGCAATATTGTATGATGATCAACTGTGAATGACTTAGCTATTCTCAGCAATGCAATGATCCTTCCAAGACAACTCTGAAGGACTTATGATGAAAAATGCTGTCTCCAGAAAAAGAACCGAGGGAGTCTGAATGCAAATTGAAGCATACTTTTTCTTCCCTTTCTTTATTTTTTTTGTTGGTTTTTTTGGCTCTGTTTTCTTTTACAACATGACTAACATGGAAATGTGTTTTACATGACTGCACATGTATAAACGAAATCAAATTGCTTACCTTCTCATTGAGGGAGTGATGAGAAGAAGGCAGAGAATTTGAACTCAAAAACTTTTTAAAGGATGTTAAAAATTGTTTTTAAATGTAATTGGGGGAAAAATAAGATAGTAAGTTAAAAAAAAAAGTTTTAAAAAGTATCTTTAGAAAAAATGTAACAGGTTAGTTTCAAAGCTGTCCTTGCTTTTACAATGTCTCCCTTGGATTTTCCTTCTGTTCCCTTCTGTGCATTAATTTTTTAAAAATGAATGACACTTTCTTTTCTCTCATTTTGTTGGGATTGGGGGTGGAGGGAGGAAATTACTATTACTTCTGTTTCTTTCCCCTTTGAAGTCCCCTTCCCATAAAAATAAATTCTCCTCTATAATTAAAAGCATTGCTAATAGCTACTTGGTACAGGGGATAGAGAATTTGACTTGAAATCAGAAGGTCCTGAGTTCAACTATGGCTTCAAATTCAAGTCACTTCACTATTATCTGCCTCATTTTTCTCATCTGTAATATGGGGATGATAATAGCAGCTACTTTTCAGAGTGGTTGTGATGATAAAATGAGACAATATTTTTAAGGAGATTTTCAAACCTTAAAGTACCATATAAATGCTAGCTATTATTAGACAAAATAAATTCATGCATTATCCATGTTTGAACATGTATATCATATCCAAAATTCTTCCATTCCTAGGAGAAATAATATTTCCTGGGATCATATTTAATTCAATCCAACAAGCACTTACTAAATGCCTATTATGTTCTAGGCACTGTGCCCTTAGGCTGTGGGAATCCAAAGATAGAAATTATATGGGAATCCCCCCCACCTCACTCCCCTCTACACAAGTACTTCCAAGGAGCTTATGTTCTACTCAACAGCGGAGAGCAGCATGTTCACAAATAAGGAAATTTAAAATATATAAATAAATATAGAAAAATAGGAGATTTGGGAAGCACTAACATCAGAGGAAATTAGGGAAAGCCACTATAGGCAAAGACACTTGAGATGTATCTTGAAGAGATCTATGGCTTCCAAGAGAGAAAAGTGACCAACAGTAACACTCCAGACAATGGGAACAGCCTGTTCAATTGTAAGGAGGCTGGAGATGCAAAAGTGTGTATGGTGGGTAGCCAGCAGGCTAATTGGCTGTAAGATACAGTGTGTAAAAAGGAAGTAATGCTTAACTGGCTAGACAAATGTATATGGGAGCATACAAAATACTTTTGCTTAGCAAATCAAGTCCTATTCCAAAATCACTGAAAGAGGTTTCTCTATAAAAGAATTCCAAGGCAAATCTTATTGCAAATTGGAAGTCTCTTTGTAAAATGAATAATCTTTCTTAACTATTTTGTAAATTCAGACTTTTTTTTTTATATGCTGGCTTTGCCTCAGGGGGAGACAAGGTACAACTTGACCTCCACTCCCACCTCTTAGGTTAATCACTCATCTGTAAAATGAAAGGTTGGGACCAAATGATCTTTAAGGTTGCTGGCAACTCTATATGTCTCCTGCTGGACCCTAGGCCTCCCAAAGGGCTATTTAAATAAGTTTTGATTAGGAAAACAGCAGGCATCTTCTTATGTCTGTCTCTATGTTTAAAAAAAAAGTTTCCACCTCCTACCTCCTGAAATCATCACAAAACAAAAATCAAATTCATCAGTTTGTCATCTAAGAGAGAAGAAAAGAGATCCAGGATAAGGGTGGGAAATCTATTTTTCTCATCAATTCCTTCTCTGTTTTTATTAACCTAAAAAATAGTTACCTTGGATACTCTAGTTTATACTTCAGGGGTCTGTCTGCTAGGGTTCTCCACCAAGGGAGTTGGTGTATAAATTACACAGTATGGGCAACATGTATACAAGAATGGGAAAGATACCTTAAAGAATTTAGGTGAGCAGTCCATGGTAGGCATTCGGAGACATCAGTCATCATTTCTGCCTGAGACTCTAGGCAAGTCTGAAAAAGAGCAGGCCTATCACTGCTAGTACAAGACTGAACTTGATGGGAAATCAAGGAGATTGCTATGGTAATTCCAAACTTTGGAACTAATTACTTTTGTTTACTTGTAGAGTCAAGTCCTTTAACATCACAGGGATCAGAACAACTTTTCTACTCCTTCTGTCCCTTCTCTGGACCACGCCCAGTCTCACAAGTCATTCATTCATGCATTCATTCATTCAACATTCAACAAATAAATATTGATTGAGTACCTTTTTTATCAGAGGCACTGCCCTCAATGAGTGCCTTCTATACAGGGAAGGCACCCTTCAGCACTATGGAGAGTAAAGGACATTTTAATGTATTTGAAATGATGGGCATGGGCATCGTTGGTTCACTCAGTAGCATTCTTTGATTCTGTTCATGTCTCTGCCCTACACAAAATGTTACCTCAACATTGCGGGTGACCAGACCCCACAGGCATTTCTGGGGTTTCAGATGTGCCCTCTGGGGTCTGGTTAGAACAAAAGGGGCCTTTTTATTTAAAAAGTGACAGAGCATTTGAGAGTTGGAAGGGACTTTTGTGGTCATCAAGTTCAATCTCCCACCCACTCCGTTTTGACAAATGGCCATCTGCTCAAACACTTTCAGGGATGGAGAGAGCTTATTGCCTCACAAGCAAGTCCATTCCATTTTGGATAGCCTCTACTTGTTAGCAAAGTCTGTCTTAAATTGCCCTCCTTATAATGTCCTATAAATCCCTATAATTTCCTCCCAGTAACACTGTAGTACTGCACTCTAAAGTTGCACAGAATGTCTAATCCTTCTTCCATATAAAGGTCCTTAATTAGCTCCTTTTCTCTCTCTTTTAAACAAAGGAAAGGTTCAAGTTTTTACTGTACAGAAGGGGGATTGATATATTCATTTATGTATTCATTCATTTAACAATGATTCATTAATGTCTACTCTGTGCAAGAAATATAGGCAATGAAGAAAAAGTCCCTATGGTTATGGAGTTTATAATCTTTTGGGATGGAGGATAGCAGAGGGAAATGGTGGGATACAACACTTTAACAAATATGTGTAACTGTATAACTATAATGCAGGGTGGAAAATGATAAGATTGTAACAGAGGTATAAAGTTCTGCATGAGATCTAAGGAAGGATAGATCATTTCTTTTGGTGCTGAAGTGTCCAGTCACCTCAATCTTCTCCCAATGGTGCCCTCACAGAGGCTTCCATCTTCTTAAGTATTTAAGCACTTCAATTTCAAAAGCAGAAAAGCACAGGACCTATCTAAGGAACAGTAATTGTCCACAGAATCATAGGATTTCAAGTTTCAAGACCTTAGAGATCAGTTAAACACTATCAGTTTATAGAGAAGGAAACTGAGGCTCACATAATCTAAATTACCTGTCCATGGTGAAACAGTAGAGCCAACATTTGAATGAACCCATATCCTCTGATTCCTAAGCCAGCATTCCAGCCCCTATCTATATATACCCTATGGCACTCCCATTTTGGTTAGTATGTACAGTAGGTGAAGGGGAGTATATGCAGATTTATGTAGTTCCTAGGCAGAACTAAATAAATAACGTTTGCAACTTCCAGCAGGGTGTGATCTAAGGGACTCATGGATATTTGTTTTCTTTTAACTTAGTAGTAAAAGATCTTTTTGAAAAATTCTAACCCTTGTGGCATATGATTGTGATGGAATACTATTGTGCTATAAGAAATGATGAGCAAGATGCTTTCAGAAAAACCTGGAAAAATTTACGTAAACTGATGCAAAGTGAAGTGAGCAGAACCAGGAGAACATTGTACACAGTAACAGCATTATTTTATGCTGATCAACTGTTAGCTATTCTCAGCAATATGATGATCTAAGACCATTCTGAAGGACTCATGATGAAAAATGCTATCCACCTCCAGAGAAATAACTAATGGAGTCTGAATGCAGATCAAAGCATACTTTTTTTACTTGGTCTGTGTTTTCTTTCATAACATGGCTATTATAGAGATATATTTTGTATGACTGCACATGTATACTATATATCAAATTGCTTACCCTCTTAAGGAGCAGGGAAGGAAGGGTGGGAGAAATTTTGAAACTCATTTATTTTTTAAAAGTTTAAAATTATTTTTACATGTCATTAGAAAAAATTAAATTTAAAAAAGAAAAAGAAAAATTCGAACTTTGTCTTGGCTGCGGTAAGAGGAAGATCTGGTTTCTTTGCACCTTAGTCAAATGTTTAAGAGGAAAATGATGTTCCTGGGGTAAGTAGATATGAGAGGTGTGAGAGGAGCACTGGACCTTTGAATTGTATGCTTCCTTGTCTGGAAGTCACACCACTGTGTGTGTGATTCTTGGCTGGGGGCAGGGGATAATGGAAACTGAATCCAAGAAAGTTCATTGTTGACATCTGTTCTCCGTTACACCTATTGTCCTTGAAATGGTATTATACATTGTTACCTACCTATTTATATGTTCTATTTGGTAATAATGGGAATCTGAGGTATTACCATTATATAGGAATTTACATCCACCCTGGGGGTTTTGACTCTAACCCACTTGAAACTTCTCTACAGTTCCAGCTACAGCAGTTGTGTTTGTCCTTCATTCTCCAAGAGGACCATGACATCAAGATGATGACATGACTTGCAGTTGACTTTGATTTGAGGGAGGGAGGGCTGTGCAAGGTCACCAACCTCACTTTCTTCTCCTGAGCCACCTGAGTCCAGTGGCCTGATATTTATCAGGATGGCTGGAGATGGCCCAGGATGCAATGGGAGGCTAAGGTCTTATCACATTCTCACTTTGAGTGAGATACACTCATTCAATGAATAGGCTTCTTTAAGTAGTTACTCAAGGAATAGCCCCTTTAATAAATAAAAAAAAAAATCAAACTGGGAGGGGAAGACCCTCAGGGTTCCTGGGTAAAAGAGAAACCATTACTATTTAGTAATTACAATCACTCTGTGCTAGGTGGGTGGAGACTTGCTGTCTAGTCTATGAGATCCAGAGTGAATTGGGTTTATGGCTTGATCTTTGAGCAAGAAATGTAACCTGTAAAAGGCAGCTTTTACGAGCCCCCTGGACATGCTAAGAGTGTACCAGAAAGGTAGATTGAAAGGCTTACACTAGTAGATCACGGTGGCGGTCAGTATCTGCATACTCAACAAATTTAACCATGTTTTGGAATTCTGTTCACTCAGTCCCTGTGGTGGTTGCTGTTTGGTTTGTTTATTATCTAGAATGTGTACCACTTATGTTTAGAGGATGCACTCATCCTAAAGCAAAAAGTTCCCAACTCTTTAACATTAGAGATTCCAAATAACAATGCCAGTTACTGGCTTTAAGCTGTTGCTGAAGCTCGATCCAGTCTAATTCAGGCCTCTCAGAGATCTCTGAGTTTCTGATTGTGCCTCCTGGTCTATGCATCAGTGCCCTACTAGTCTCTGGCTCTCCTAGACCTCAGGCCCCTGACTATTCTGGCCTTCTGATTGGCCTGTTGGCTCTAATTCCTTCATTTGCATCTCAGTACATCTCAGTTACCCTTATTCTTAGTTGATTTGCCACCAGGGAACTAACTAGGTTATATGCCCTATGGCAAAGAGTGTCATCATGGCCTGAGCATTTCACCTCATTTATGGATTACTCTTTAAAAAAAAATCGTTTTTCTCCACTCATGGAAAGATAATTTTTAACATTCATTTTTAACAAATGTTGAATTCCAAATTTTCTCTCTCTCTCATTTCCACCTTCTTGATACCGTAAGTAATTTGATATAGCTTATACATGTTCTGTTGATTGCTCTTGAAGAGGGGGAGCATCGTACAGTGAAGGACAGTAGAAGTGGTTGGTTGTTGCCCTTTGGTCCTCTTGAAGAGGAAAAAAATGATATCACTATGCTAAAGTCAAGTTTCACTGTGTTTGACTGTGGCTGATCAGATCAATATGAGCTCAAAATGTCCTATGACAGATTGGGCACAAATAGTCTGCATGAACATTTGGGGTAGATTCTCTAAATTTGTGTATCCTCCATTTCCTTTGAGTTGTATCAATTCTGCTTTGCTCATAGAGCACAGAATCTTCTCTGCTATGGACACATCACACTGAGATGTCCTGTACCAGTATCTCCCATATCACACAATCAAAGTTCTTAAGAAAGACCTTGAGAGTATCCCCACATCGCTTCTTCTGACCACCATAGGAAGGCATGCATTATGTGAGTTCTCCATAAAAGTCTTTTTGGCAAGTGTACATTTGGCATTTAAACAACATGACCAGCCCATCTTAGTCATTTCCGGCAAGATTTTTGCCAGAGTCCTTTTTAATAGGCTGATCCTTCACATGGAAGATAGTCATCAACCTGAGAGCCAGTGTGGCTTCAGAAAGGGTCAAGGAATAGTCTATATGGTGTTAGCTGCTGGACAACTCCAAGAAAAATGCCAGGAGCAGAACAGAGTTCTGTACACAACATTTGTAGATCTGACCAAGGTCTCTGATACTGTCAGTTATGAGGGATTATGGAAAATTATGTCAAAATTTGGTTGTCTAGAGAAGTTCATCAGCATTGTATATTAATTTCATGATGGCATGCTGCCCTGGGTTTTCTGGTTATCCATGGAGTGAGAGAAGGCTATGGGTTTGCCCCCAAGCTTTTAGCATGATGTTTTCAGCCATGTCGTCAAATGCTTTCAGAGAAAATGAACATGGCATCAAGATCAGCTACTGCACTGATGGTCAATTCTTCAACCTGAAAAGGCTACAAGACAAGACCAAAGAGAAGGGAGTAAAGGTACGGAAGAGTAGAAAGCCCACCCTCAAAGGCAGGAAGACCTGGACTCCATTCCTGCTACTGACATATACCATGATCAAGTCACTTAACTTCACAATCCTCTGGGCCAGTAGTATCCAACACAAACAGAAATGGGGCCACTAGTCCGTAACATAAGGATCCTGGGAAGCCACATATTACTTAGTTTTAAAATATAATATTATTTCTGTCTTATTACATTTTTATTTATTTTGTTAACTATTTCCCAATTACATTTTAATCTTGTTCAGCTTTGACACTTCTGCTCCAGACAACTCTAAGACTACGAGATGCAGAAAAAGTATTTACTTGCACTGGTAGAGGGAGTTCCTCACCTAGGGACCCCTTACTCCAGTGAAATCACAACAGTTGTCCCCATCCTTCATTCCAGAGAATTCTACTGCACCATTAACACTGCCTTTCCATCATGCCCACCCCAAACTTGCAAGAAATGCGTGTGGAAGTTAGCCTGTTGAAGACTCATTAAAATATATATATACATTTCCACTGGAGAAAGTATATGTGAAAATGTTTTGTAAGTGTAGTATTTCATTTGAGCAAACAGAATTTTCAAAGTTGGGAAAGATACAGTATGGCAGAAAGAGCACTGAATTTAGAGTCAAACCTGGGTTTTAATTCAGGCTCTTACAGTTGCTAGATGATGAAGACATCCATCTTTGAACATGACGACCATGTGGATTTGTTTTGATTATGATCATTTGTTACAAGAATTGTGTTGTTCTTTTTTACTTAGAAGTGATGGGATTTCATGGAGGAAGGAAACTAGTGATAGGGTTACCAAAAAGCAAGATGAAACAAAATGATAAGAAAATAAAGAAAGAAGAGTCATTGAAGTATTTTTAAAATGTACAGAAAAGAACAGAAGGAAATTCAGAATAGACATACATGACAGCTTTGGAAGTAACATGCTGAATTTACTATATACTTTTTCAAAAAGTAAGATGCACATATTAGAGATTCACATTTTCACATATAATATGAATATAAATGTCAACTTTTTTTGTTCTACTCTGCCTATGGAAAAGCTCTTTTTTAGCTAGTCATTAATGTGAGAATTAAAATGTTTTTAAATTAGGTGATTTGACTAGGGCTCCTTCTAGCATTATATCTATGACTCTGTAAGGATAATGAGTTAAATAATTATTTCCAGCTTTAAATACTAAGCAAGTTTACTTGGGAGGTCATATATTCCCAGTTATACCCCATGATACTATAATGTACACACACACATATATGTACACATATGTGTATATGTATGTGTGTATACACATACATACATATAACATTGTAATGGGAACTTTAAATTTTTAACTTATTAACCTCACTGACCAAAACCTGACTCATGGAATGATAATGTTAAGGGAAGGTCAGGGCCATTTCTCCCAAGAGGTTGCTGAGTGTGAAAATTTACTTAAAGCCTTAATCATTCCTTAGATAAGAAGCCAAGGGAAAAATCTCAACTGTTACTGACTCCTTGGTGGCATTTCCTCTTCAATTAGACTATCTGTGAACCTTCTAAATGTAGTTTAATCTGTAACCTGACTTAGTTTACCTATAGAGTTTGACTAGGTTTGTTTACTTAAAGGATGTACGAGATTGTAACTCTTTTTAACTAAGGTTATGAATCTATCTTCTCTTTAACTTTTTTTGGAGGGGTAAGGGGGAAAGTGAGGCAAGCGGGGTTAAGTGTCTTGCTCATACAGCTAGTAAGTATCAAGTGTCTGAGGCCATATTTGAACTCAGGTCCTCCTGACTCCAAGGCTGGTGTTCTATCCACTGCTCCATCTAGTTGCCCCCTCTTTAACTTTTATGGTCTAAGAAGAATATACATGATAGCAATAGGTAAAAGAATTATTTCTCTGTCACTCTGACATAATTTTGTTGTAAGAAGTCTGGTTAGAATCTAATCACAGGTATATAAAAATATGTAATGGATCTGGAATGGGAATGGATCCCAGAGTCCATCAAATCCACTCCCTTCCCTACCCCCCCCCACACCGAATAAAAGTGAGTTCCAGAGTGCTTACAACTTGTTGAAGGTCACACAGGCAAGAAGCATCATGGTGGAGGTTAAATCCAAGTCCTCTCACTCTAGAGCTGTTGATCATTCCATTGTGCCACACTGCCTGCCACAGTGTCATAGACTCTCAGAGTTGTAAGGTGACCTTATAAATCATTTAATTCAACCTTTGGTCAATACAGAAACCCACTCTATAACATCCCTGGCAGGTTTGACATTTGCTTGAACATTTTAAGTTCAATATTAGTTCAATCTACCCATCAAGTATGGTCATTCCATTATTAGATAGCTCTTCTTTAGAGTACACTAAAATCGGATTCCCTTGATTTATCCATTGGTCCTATTTTTGCCCTTTTGTGCTATGGAAAATAAGTTTATTCCCTTTTTAAGATGATAGTCTTTTAAATATTCGAAGATAGCTATAACATCCTCCTCCCCATCTCACAAATCATTCATTCTGTAGTCTACACACCCTCAGTTCCCTCAACCCTTCCTCATATGAAATGACTTACAGATACCTCAGTCTCCTACTGTCATGTTCCAGATACAAGTGTACTTGTCAACGCTCCTTGGACAATGCGATACTTAGAACTGGCACATAGTATTTCAGAGAGGATCAATCAATGCAGAGTTCATTGTTTCTATTGTCCCCTTTCTTCTGTGAACACAGTTCAAGATTATGTTAGTTTTTTGGCAGTTGCATCCAAATCATTGACTCATATTCAGCTTACAGTTGACTAAAACCCTTTAAGTCTTTCTCAGATGAATTACTGTCTAGTTATATCATCTTTATCCTGTACTGCTGTTCATGATTTTTTTTTTAAGTCTAAGGATGTGGTTTGACTTTTTTTTTTTTGGTCCAGACATGTGATTGTATCACTGTGGGGAATTCCTGGTGTGGAAACTTCCTCTACCTGACGGACTGGCAACTAAGCTATAACTTATAGTCTTAGAAAATTTCCTGGGAGCAATGAAAGCTTAAGTGACTTGCCTATGGCCACATGGCCAGTAAGTATTAGAGGCAAGATTTTAACACAGGACTTCCTGAATCCAAGGTCAGCCCTCTGTATACTATGCTACTGCACTGTTTTAAATATAGCCTTATTGTATTCCCTACTTTTAGACTAATTGATAATGAAATGAGAGTAAGAATGGGGCAGAAGTCTGTTGTTTGTGTTGTGTGTGTTCATCCTTCATTTTCGAAGAAGACCTTGACATCAGGAAAATGATGACATGACTTGCACTTGACTTTGTTTTGAGTGAGGGGGGGCTGTTCAAGGTTACCAGTCTCACTTTCTCCTCCTGAGCCATCTGGATCCAGTGACCAGATATTCATCAGGATGACTGGAGATGGCTCAGGATGCAATAGGTGACCTTGGCCTTTTAGGCTAAGGCCTTTTCAGGCACTCAATTAAAGTGAGGTAATGCTCATTCAGGGAATAGGCCTCTTTAAAAAGTAGTCAGGGGGATGGCCCCTTTAATAGAAAAGAAAAAAAAATAGATAAATTCAGCTCTGAGGGGCAGTAGCCTGAGGGAAACTGTTACTATTGACATTTACTGTAAGCCAGGAGGGTCCAAAAATAACCATTGAGTGGCAGCATGGTAGGACCCCCAAACCCCCGACACACACACACACCTCACTCTGATGGCAGCTGCCAAGGAAGGTCATGAGGAGCACGACACATCCACAGAGAATGTAGACGACTCAAACCATGATCCCCAGTTTGAGCCCATCTTGTCTCTTCCTGAGCAGGAGATTAAGACCCTTGAAGAAGATGAACATGAGCTCTTTAATAAATAGATAAATCATGCTGGGAGGGGCAGTAGTCTGAGGCCAGTTAACTTTGGGTACATTGGCCTTTTTCTTTCCTTCTTTCTTTTTCTTTCTTTCTTCTTTCTTTGTTTCTTTGTTCCTTCCTTCCTTCCTTCCTTCCTTCCTTCCTTCCTTTCTCTTTCTTTCTTCCTTTCTCTTTCTCTCTTTCTCTCTCTTTCTTTCTCTCTCTTTCTCTCTTTCTTCTTTCTTTCCTTTCTTTCTTTCTTTCTTTCTTTCTTTCTTTCTTTCTTTCTTTCTTTCTTTCTTTCTTTCTTTCTTTCTTTCTTTCTTTCTTTCTTTCTTTCTTTCTTTCTTTTTCTGTCTTTTTTTCCTCCCCTAAAATCTCACACCTGGTGCACTCTGAAGCCCATGGGCAGAAGGTAGGTGATAGGAGGAAGGCAAGAGGGACATTGACTGAAAGGACCATATGAGGTAATATATGTACAGTGTTTTGCCAGCTTTAAAGTGCTATGTAAATGTTAGCTATTATTATTACTAATTATTATTTTTATAAGAGGCATTTTTAGAACACCAAACTTCTGATTTCACGGTTTTGCCTGGTGCTGGTCTTGGATATTTCCCTCAAAGTCATCTCACAGGCCACTCTGACATCCATTGCATGCCATATTCTGTCAACTTTTGGTCTAGAACATTTTAACCATTTTTTGTCACAGACTCCTCTGCAGTCTGGTGAAACTGATGGACCTCCTCTCAGAATAGTGTTTTTAAGTGTATAAAATAAGACACATAGGATTGCAAAGCAATATAATTATATTGATATATAGTTATAGGGCAGCTCCATGCCACAGTGGATAGAATACTGGGCCTGGAGTTGGGAAGACCTGAGTCAAAACTGGCTTCAGACACTTACCATCTGTGCAATCCTAGAAAAGTCATTTAACCCTATTTGCCTTGGTTTCCTCATCTGTAAAATGATCTGGAAAAGGAAATGGCAAACCACTCCAGTATTCTTGCCAGGAAAATCTCAAAGGGGTCATGAAGAGTTGGACATGACTGAAATGACTCAACAACAAAAGCTATTTTCTAAAAAAGAAATTCATGGACCCCAGGTTAAAAACTTACCAGGGGACAAACTTTTGTGACATATTTTACACTGTGGAAGCCAAAGGGGTTGCAAGATACCAAATGTCTATCATAATTAAGAGGTCAATAGGAGAAAGTCAGAGAGCAGATCTAGTAGACAGTCTTCCTTCTTTGACCCTATGGTAAATCTAGAATGCATTAGAACCTTTGTTTATGTACCTGGAAACCTTATTAAAAAATAGAACACAAAATATAATGCTACTTGCATGGAGTGTGGGATGCAGAGCAGAGCAGATCCTACTACAGTCCTTTACATTCATACTTGCCCTACCTTGACTAAGTGTCAGAATAAGACAGTTTTCTGAGATCCGCTCCAGTCACTCCAGCAAAATAGCACTGAGCAAACACCTCTAGATGAAAGAGTTATTTCAAATGCATTAGACCAGCACAACTATAGATTCCATGCTCTAATGAGTCTTCAGGGATGTGTCAACTGTTCCTAAGCTCCTGGAAAATGTAAAGGGAAATCCTGTAGGATCACCTGTACTCAATTGATTTTCATCATAGGCTAGTTTATCTAAGAGCTCTCTTAGAATTGCATTAACTGTTTGGGGCAAGATTTATCTGTCCATCAGACACACTCATTTTACCTGTAGCATCATGCAATGTTTTAGGAAGTAAGGGTTTGCAGACCTCATTTGCCAGTTTGGGCAGGCTTGTTTGCACATGAAAAAAGTGAGGTTCAAAGGCATACCAGCTGTGCTAGGATGCCAACTCCAGGACCTTAGGAAAGGAAGAATTGGTTCACATTCTATTGCCTACACTGAATATTTCAAAAGATGCTGACTCTGCTGTTACTCTCGAGAACCCTTTTTCTAAATCTCACAATTCTCTCTTTAATTCTTTCTCTCGACTCCCATAACCACTTGGTTTCTCTACCACATAATTTAGTAATTGTTTTTTTTTCCCCAGCTTTCTTTATTTCCATCAGATCCTTTGCAAATCTCCTAAAGTCTCTCCTATCTTTAGAAACAAGTACATGCTTCCTTTACCCTTGCTCCCCTCTCCATCCACTGTGCCTTTTCTCTCTCCATCACTAAATTTCTTGAAAGAGTAGTCTATGCTAGCTGTCATCACTTCTTACCTTGCACTCACTCTTCAACCTCTGATAACCTAGCTTCTGTCCCTACTATTCAACTCACACTGTTCCCTTGAAAGCCACTATTTACATCCATATTGTCAAACACAAGGCTCTTCTATCAGGTCGTGCTGCTCTCAACTTCTCTGTAGAATCTGACATTTTGGACTATTGCCTCCTACTAAATACTCTCCCTTCCCTTCTAGTTTTCTTCACATCTCTCTCTCTAACCAATGAAGTTTTCCCTTATCCCCCCAAATGCTAGTTCAACCCTCTCCTAAATTATCTAGTATTTATTTTAAACATATTCTCTCTCTCTCTATAAAAATACATGTTGTCTCTCCAGATAGAAAGTATGATAGTCTCTCTCTGAGGGCAAACTTTTTCTTCTCATTTCTTTTTTATACCTTTATGCACCTAATTCAGTGTCTAGTATATAGTAGGTGCTTAACAAATGCTTATTTATTGATTAATTTATTGATTTTATAACCCTGGGCCTCAGTTTCCTTATCTATAAAATGAAATGGTTCACCCCCTTTGGGATAAAATTGTGGCTGTTTACAAAAGCAGGATTTCAAAGCTGAAGATCTTCCCTGGGTTGGATAGTGTCAGCTGTGGTTAATTTCCTCTACTATACTCTTCTAATGTCTATGCAAAGTGTAATATCTGACTAACTAGGTTAAGTTACCAACTGGAAACTAGTTCTCATCACAGGTCATTTCTACTTGTAAATGTTGATTGGTTGCTTTGCTGGCTTCTCTTTCTTTCAACTTACCAATATAGGTATTTCCCAAGATTTTTCCCTTGGCTCTCTTTATACACTCCCTCAATCATCTTATCTACTCTTAACAACTTTAGCTCTCTGTTCTATAATAATTATTATTATATAGCATCTATTATGTGCCAGGTACTAAGTAATTTACAAATATTACCTCATTGGATACTTACAACCCTATGAAGTAGGTGATATGATCCCCATTTACAGTTGAGGAAACTGAGTCAACTGAAGTTAAATGCCTTGCCCAGAGATAAATAGATAGTAAGTGCCTGAGTCCAGATTTAAACCCAGGTCTTCCTGACTCCAAGCACAACACTCCATCCGCTATATCTCCTTGCTGTGTAATGGACTCTTCCCCCATCCTACTAGATTACAAGCTTCTTGAAGGCAAAAAACATACCTTGTTTATACTAAATTGTGCCTTGCTCACATCAGGTTTGCTTTGAATTATATCGTCAGTTTGAATTGAACTGTATCTATATCACTAAGTCTTAACATGGGATCCACAGATCCCCCTACAACTCAGGGAATCTGAATTTGGATGGAATAAAATGAATCTTTATTTCAATATGATTGGTTTCCTTTATAGTCCTATATATTTTATGTTATGCATTTAAAAATAATGCTACAAGGGTCAATGACATTAAAAAAGATTAAGAACCTGTGTTTAAACCTTCAATTTTGATCTCTCTTTCTATTTGGGCTCCAGGTCATCCCTTACTGTCTTCTGGACATCTAGAATGCCCTGGCCTGCCCACATCCTGAAATCAATTTGTCTGAAATGGAGTCTCCTCACATACTTGCTCCTCCTCTCCTACTATCCTTGTGTCTGTGAATGACCCCACCATTCTCCAGTCACCTCCTCAGAGGCTTAAAGCTCATGAGTCATGCTGTACTCTTCTCTCTCCTCCACCCTATTGGTTGCCAAGTGGAGCTATTCCTATCTCCACAATTTATCTCTGTATGTGTCCCCTCCTTTCCATTCCAGCTATACTCATCTTAATTCAGGCCCTCATTATCATTACTCTTCTAAGTGCCATCCGATCTCTTTCCCTTCCACAATCCAGCTGACATTCCACTATCAGAATAATCTTTCCATTACTGAACTTGGATCATGTCACTCTATTGGTCAAAACCCTTCCTTCAGTGGCTCACCACTCACCACTATCTATCAAATGAATTCCCACTTGCATAGGTAGCATTCAAGGTCCTAACTACATTTCCAACTTTCTCATTCTGCTTCCCTTCATCTAACCATACTTCAATGAAATCAGACTACTTGCTGTCCTTTTAACAGCCACTATTGCTTCCTGATTCTGTGCTTTTGCTTATGCTTTCCCTCTCCCTAGAATACCATCTTCCCATACTTTCACCTGTTGAAATATTACCCATTCTTATGGGCCTAGCAAAAATGCTATCTCTTCTAGGAAGCTATCCCTAATTTTCCCATCCTAATGTCACTTATAAGATGCATGATTTAGAACTCAAAGAGAACTGAGGGATCATCCAATACAAAAATCTTCATTTTAATATGAGGTCAATTGACTTACCCATGGTCATCCAGGTAGTAAGCGCCAGAACTAAGTTACTGTTAATGTGATGTTTTAATGTTTACAAAATGCTTTACCTACATTCTCTCACTTGAGTCTCATAACAGGTCTGTGAGGTAGGTAGTAGAATGTTGATTTTTTTTACTTTATAGTTGCAGAAACAGAGAAATGAGTTAGATGGAGTCATGCAAGTAGTAAGTGACAGAGCTAGGATGTGAACCCAGATCACGGATGAAGAATTGAAAGGGACTTTAGAGCTCATTTTACAGGTGAGAAAAAACTGAGACCCAAAGAGATTAAATCACTGCCCAACAGACAGAATTTGAACTCAGATCCTCAAAGTACAAATCTAAAATCATTTCCACCCTATCCTGCAAATCCATTGCTCTTTATAATTGGTTTCCTTTTCTCCATTCTCTTCCCTTTCCTAATAATTTCCTTCCTTCCTTCTTTCCTCCCCCCCTCCCTTCTTCCTTCTTTCCTTCCTTCCTTTTATTCTTTCTTCTTTTCTTTTTTCTTTCTTTTTTCCTTCCTTCCTTCCTTCCTTCCTTCCTTCCTTCCTTCCTTCCTTCCTTCCTTCCTTCCTTCCTTCCTTCCTTCCTTCCTTCCTTCCTTCCTTTCCTTTCTTTCTTTCTTGGAGGCCATTGTAGTTAAGTGACTTGCCCAGGGTCACTCAGCTACTAAGCATCTGAGGTCACAGAGTGAGTGCTCTTTTCACTGCACCTAGCTATCCACCTAACTGCCCCTCCTATTATATTTCTAATAGCTACCAAAGTGTTATTCTTAAAGCACAGGTCTGACTACATCAGACCACTGTTCAAGGAATTACAATGGCTCCCTCTTGCCCTGGGGATAAAATATAGATTCCTCAACTTGGTCATTTAAAACCTGTCACTGTCTGGTCTCCAGCTTACCTTGCTAGATTTACTTCATTTTATTCACTTTTGTATAGTTAGTCTATCAGGTATGTGGGATTTGTAGCCTTGAGGCCACATGTGGCCCTCAAGGTCCTCAAGTGTGGCCCTTTGACTGGACGCAAACTTCACGGAACAGTTTAGATTCCATCAAAGGGCCACACTTGAGGACCTAGAGGTCATATGTGGCCTTGAGGTCACAGGTTCCCCAACTCTGGGACTCTATGTTCAGCCACACTGGCCTGAACTTGGCATCCCATCTCATGCCTCCTCTATGCCTTGCACAGATAGACCCTCATACCTGCAATGCACTTTACCTCCACCTCTTAGAATCTGTGGCTTTCTTCTAGGCTTAGTTCAGGTATCACCTATAACAAGTCTTTCCTCCAAACCCCCTAATTTATATTCTCTCCTCAAATTATTTTGTACTTATCTGTGTAAAAGTTATATTCCACAATGGAAGATAAGCTTCTTGAGGAAAGGGGACATTTCCTTTTGCTTTGTTTTGTATCTGGCAGTGTACTGGTAAATGGTTACAGTCAGCTCTCAAAAAAATCCCAAAAAACAAAAAATGTAAGCGTGACATACTTTTTAGTTTAAACTACATCATTAAAAATTTTCTCCATCACTTTCTTAAGTCTAGACAACTATGAATAATAAATCAAGTTCTGATATGTAGCATTTATTGATTTCAGAAGTATAAATGCTGACACTGAAAACTGAACAATCTCTTTTGATCTGGACCCTGTATATCTCTGTTTGAATCTCTGGCACCTTACATGCAGTAGGTGCTTAATAGATGCTTATTGAATTAAATTGCACATGACCTAACGAACACTTGCTCTACACTTCTCAGTTCTTTCATGTACTCATTGCTTCATGGTTTCTGCAGCTCGATTCCACACTAAGTCTTTGCTCTGTAACTTATCAGTCATAACTACGGTATATTTGATGTTGTGTCCTTGATCAAAAATGTGTTCTCCAATGATATAATATTTTCTCTGGGAGAAAATATAATACTCTGATGATGGGCCTCCAGGAATACACTGTGCCCCAAAATATGAAGTACCTGGAATAATTTTTTTCTGAACTTGTTTTCTGTCCAAGTAAATTTTCTCCACCCACCACACCCTTTCCCAGACACCAGATGAGAAGGCAACAGCTTTCTTTTTAGAGAACCTCTTAGAGTTTCCTTAACTGCTTCAAACTAATAAAGAGTTTTGTTAAATAATTTTGATCCATAATTTATTGTTCTGGAGACATAATGAATGGTACTGGGGCATCCCAAAAGCACTGATGTGTTTACTCCCATATCCCAAGCTGAGGATCGTATTCTCATTCTGTCCTCATAAAGCAGAGATGAGAGGCAGGTATCTACCCAGAAGAGGGAAAGAGTAAAGCATAAAGTGCTTTGGTTACTTATGTAAAGACAAATGGTAAGTCAGACCTAGGAAATTGAAGTAAGATCTCTGGAATCATTACAAAACAAATACATAATCAATAAAAGAGATGCCAGTCACTGTCAGGCAAAAAGTACAGTTGGAAAGCAGACTGAGAACCAAACGTGACCAAAGAGTCATGTAATATGCATATTGTCCCCCACGCCCAATCTCCCCAAAGCACATATATATGTATATATAAAGGGCAGCTAAGTGGCACAGTGAACAGAGTGTTGGGCCTGGAGTCAGGGGGGGGATTCATCTGCCTGAGTTCCAACTGGCCTCAGACACTTAATAGCTGTGTGACCCTGGGCAAGTCACTTCACCTCGTTTGACTTAGTTTCCTCATCTGTAAAATGAGCCAGAGAAGGGAATAGCAAATTACTCCAGTATCTTTGCCAAGAAAACTCCAAATGAGATCATGATTGAAATGAAACACATGATTGAAAACAACCAAATAATGGACATATAAAAACTATTATTTAAAAGGTTTTTTTATGATAATATAAGATGGTGCTATGGGAAAACTCATGATGACAGCAAGAACGTGAGCTATATGAGGAAAATGGCTAGGGTATAATGGAAACACCAGGAGACTTGTAGTACAAGCCAAGCCTTGCCTCTACCACTCTGACCATGGGCAAGTCCCCTTAAACACTCTAAGCCTTATCTTACTGATTTATAAAATAGAAGATAATCCGTGTCTTAGAGAGCAAGAGTGGGGCAGAGGGTAGAAAGAAAGACTTAGAACCCAGAGGTTTGGCTAAAAAGTCCTGTTTCTGATACATTCTAGCTGTGTGACCTCTGGGCAAGTCATTCACTTTTTCTGGAGCCTCTGGCAACATTCTCAGACTCAAAGATAGAAGGACGGCAGTAGAGGAGAGAGTCTTCATGCTATGACTTTTCCATGCTGATGTGGATGTCTCCAGAAGATGGTCTCACAGTATTGTTGTGAAGAAAATGCTTTTGTCAGTCTCAGATTGCCATCTGAATGACTAAATATATAATATACATATGTATTTATGAGTATATATAAAATATATAAAACTAAATAAAGAGTGTAAATATATAACATGAATCAATATGTATACATAACATGTGTGTATGAATGTGTATAATATGTATATGTGTGTAATATGCATGTATATGTATATACACATATATATGTATTTTTAAATTTTTTGGTGGAGGATTGAGTTAATAAAGGAAGTCACTCATTAAAATATTCCTTTATGTTACCTCATGGGTGGGGAAAGTTCTTTTCCCTAGGCCAAGGGAGTAACTCCTCCCTTTAGCAAAGTCACACATCAAGCTTCTTTCACAGCCCAGGTGTCTCACATCAGAAGGTAATCCTGGTGGGCCTGGAATTTCCAGGAACAGGTCTGGCGTGGTTCAGTGAGCTCTGATAAATGAGCTTATCTTTCCACCAGGAAACTGGGTGCCACAATAGAAGAATCACAAGGAAAGGAGAATGGGTAAGTGACAAGTGCAGAAGTCATTAGTTCTGGAAATGGAAAAAAAAAACAGTGTATATTTTGATTAAAATATTTTTAAAAGGAAATTATTGTCTTGGGCAGACTTGAAATTCAGAAACAAATGCTCTTCATTAGTCATTGATTAAAGGGAAAATAATTTCTTAATCTAGATCTATTTACCAAATAGCTGGACAAATCCCAATAGTTTAAAAAAATTTTTTTTTAGATAAATTACTGCCAAATGTTTCCAAATACCCTATCCTCCTGGCTTTTAAGGATTCAGCTGGAATTTTGTCCTATTGGAAGGCTTCAGTTTGTGGTTCATTTGTACTTGGGACAGGTTGCAGTTTCGAAGAATCCTTTGCCTCAATCTGTCCTGCAGTCCCTGGGACTGATTTATAATTACTGCTTTAACCACCACTTACAGACACTTTTTCCAAATTATGACTCATTACCCTAAGTCATCTCTTCATGAAAGGCTGCTTAACTGTACATGTACCAATCGCTCTCTGTCATCTGACTTTCAGACTCGTTCCTGATCTCCTTTGATATACTGTACATGACAGTCTAACAAAACCAAGTCTTTAATCAGAGTGAAGATTCAGCTGTGTGCCACTGTCAGAAGTTTGGGGAACGCTAACATGTAGCAGATGTGTTCTTGCAGGTCAGACGGAATGAACGGATTTAGAACCTCCACTCAGCATAATCTTTAAATTAACCCTAAGATCTAATTTTAAAAGAAAATCCCATTTTGTTCACAAGGTAGGATGTTCTAGCTAGCAGGTCATTTTTAACAACGGTCAGCCCCCAAAAGGCCTGAGACAAACTTTTCAGAAATGGGCAGGAACACAGGATTAACAGGAAACAGCTTAGGTAAGAGGAATTTAGTTTTTAGTCTGACAAAAAAAATACTTAGGGTGATAGAGCTAGAAGGCCCCTTATAAAGGACCCCATCTAATCCCATCCCCATCTTATAGATGTGGAAACTGAGGCTCAGAGAAGTTTAGTCATTTGTCCAAAGTCAGGCAGGAAGCAAGAGGGACATGTATCTTCATGTGACAAATAGCAAAGAAATCACAGTTGATAATTTTTTTTAAACCAGTCTCCCTTCTCTTGTGGAGGTTATGTTGACAATAATACAAATTCAGTGAATGAGCTTCTCCAGTTGGTCAACATTCTTACTTAGCTCAAACAACAAACAGGAAGCTAACTAGGTAGTTCTCTTTCAAGTGTCAAATATACGTCAGTTCAGTTGTTTTTCATCCACATTCAACTCTTTGTGATCCATTTGGGGTTTTCTTGGTAGAGATACTGGAGTGGTTGTTTTTTGCCATTTCCTTCTCCTGCTTATTTTACAGATGAGGAAACTGAGGCAAAAAGGATTAAGTGACTTGCCCAGGGTCACCTAGCTAATAAGTGTTTGAGGCTAGATTTGAACTCAGGAAAATCAGTCTTCCTGACTCCATGTCCAGTGCTTTAATCGCTAGGCTAACTAGCTGACCCCAAATATATAGTACCATGAGCAATCAGAGACACCCTCAATCCTTCTGGAGGATGTGGATGACCAAGGCTAATCTGCTAAATAAGTCCAATGGGTCAGTGCCTATGCAACACAGCTGGAGAAATGCCAGAAAGGCCTAGCTGTCCCAGAATATCGCTCCCATAAGTCTGCCATGGAGGCCTTCAAGGGCTTCCACCCTTATAGATCAGTTTCTTTGGATTGGGGCATCATCCCCTATTAAATACAGATAGTCCTGGGAGGGGTTAGATGTTAAGGATTCTTTGTGGGAAACAGGATGTCATATTTCCCCCCAAAATGACAGCTGGCTTGGAGCAGGATTTAATGGGGAGAGAATAAAGACACAGGGTGCTGAGGGAAGGAAGGGCCAACAAATGGGGAACATGGGCAGCCAAGAGCAGAGGTGGGAGACTGCCAAAGACCAATGTCAGAATGTTGCCAAAGGCAGTCCTTGACAGCGCTGATGGTGATGACTGTTGATTGCTGGTTCAATACCCAGAGAAATCCAGTCGAGTTTCAAAGGCAAAGGGGAGAAGCTAAAGGGTTTACACATAATTGTGCTACCCTTCCAACTTTTGGAGTCTAGGGTTTAACTGGGGTAAAGAAAAGAGGACAGCAATTACCATTAGTGATAGGCCTTAGACTCATCACAACCCTTCTGCATGCAAATTTGGACTAAGTTGAGAGGCATAGACCCAAGGAGGCATAGAGTGAATGGGAAAGGGTGCAGGGGCCACTCTGTGAATAACTCAGGGGGCTTTCTTTTTTGTGGGCATTTTATACATTTCCCCAGTGAATGGATGAACAAGCATTTATTAAGTACTTCTTATATGCCAAGCATGAGGGATACAAATAGATAAAACTATATAGTCCCTTAGTCAGTCAGTGAATAAGCATTTATTAAGTGCTTACCATTTGCCAGGCACTGTGCTAAGGGCTGGGGATACAAAGAGAGGTAAAAAGACAGTCCTTGCTAGTGAAAGCTCCCACTCTAACTTGGGGAGAGAAGAAAGAGAAGGAAATTCAGCTGTATAGTGGATGAAAAGGCTTGCGAGGCCTAAAGGATGCTATGGTGGGACCGATAGCAAGGTCCAAGATCTTTAGGGTTTTTTTTAAAGTATTTAATGTCACAGTGCTGAGAGACTGCAGGGTATATAGATAGAAGGGACAATAAAGTTAGCAGGAGCTTAGGATGCAAGGGGAGGGCAGATGGTCAGACCAGCTAGTCCTTAATTTCACCAAAGTAATGGAGTTGTTGATTTCCATCTCAGGCAAACTTGTGAGCAGTCAAGAAGCCCAGGTGAGGGAGTAAGGTACCTTTTGTGGTCGCCAACTGGAAAATTACCTTGGAGTGGGAATCAATGGTGGCATGTTTCTGTATCTCTATACTCATTCTATACCCCAGTATCTCACTTATTGTGACTACATTTGGCACCTCCCCCAACATAAATAAGGACCAAACTGTCATCTTTTCTTTTTTCTTGAAAATCAAAGACAAGACTACTTTAGGGTGATATTAAGAACATGTTCATTATTCCCCCTTCCCAATGGAGCAGTAATTAGGCATTATAGCATTCACAGAGGCAGGATTTGAACTGAGGTTTTCCTGACTTAAGGTTCAGTGTTCTGTGCCCCCTTACCACCTACATGGCTCAAATGTGTTAGGCTTCTCATAGGCATGAATAACTGAGAGCATAGATTAGTGTACAATTCCATTTTATTATACTCTTCCATTACAAAATTATTTCAAAATAGTAAAATGTGAAAATTAACTCTATGAACCAAGTGACACATAACTTGGACCAAGGTTTAAAGAAATGCAACTATAATGTCAAGTCCTGTAAGGCCATTATTGTGGAATGGGGGAATGGCATGGGATTTTAAGTCTTAGCCATTGTTTGGCCAGGAAGTTTGCCTATAAGGGAGATGGAATAGAATTACAAGCATGAAGTATCCAAGAAAGATTTGAATTGGGGCATTACCAAGTCCAAAAATAAGGTCTTTTGTCAGGATTCAGTCCATATAGCATATAGTATCTTTTCTCATCTCACACCACTCCCCATGGGCACAGTATCTCTGCTAGTCTGGTTGCTCAGCTTAGACCTATTTTTTTCCATAGCTCAGTGCCTAATTGATGGCTTTGGCTCACTTTTTTTTTTCAATTCACAAGGGTCATGCTTCTCAATGATAAAATCTGCCTCCATGTTCAACTTGAGAGCCTTCTTCCTGTAGTGTTCCACGTTTCCTATTTGTTTATAATATCTTTGCAAGATGCAAATGGAGGGCAGAGAAGAGAGGAGAGAGAGAACTCCATCCCTTCCCAAGATCCTTTAGTATTCTAGTGGAGACACAAAGGAAAAGGCAAAGACCAACTCCCTTTGAAAAGGTGGGTCCTTCTTCCACATCTGGCTCTCTCCTCTGCTGTTAGGAGTTATGCTTTTAGAATTACAGAGCTGGCAAGCTTGCATTTTAAGGTCACCAGGGTTGTGACTATCTTTGGACAGCCAATAGCAAGTGTCTGTTGTTGCTGCTTAGCCATGTCCAACTTTTCATGACCATGTGGACCATACTGTCTACGTAGTTTTCTTGCCAGAGATCCTGTAATAGTTTGCTATTTCCTTCTTCAACGGATTAAAGCAAACAGGGGTGAAGTGACTTGCCCAGGGTCACAACTAGTAAGTATCTGAGGTCAGATCTGAATTCAGGTCTTCTTGATTCTAAGCTCAGTACTCTATATCCTGAGCCTCCTAGCTGCTCTAGCTCAGGGGTAGAGAACCTGAGGCCTTGAGAGGCCACATATGGTCCTCTAGGTCCTCACGTGTGCCCTCTTGACTGAATCCAAACTTCACAGAGCAGCCACATGTGGCCTTGAACACTCAGGTTCCCCACCCCTGTTCTAGCCAGTAGCAAGCTGCCCTCTAATTCCATCAAGGAGAACTTCTCCACATCTGGTAAAGGAGTAACAAACTGATGCTATGAAAATGACCCAGAATATGTTGGTTTTGTAAGAATTACATTCTACTGAAGAGAAATACCATATATACAGTAACTCTTATAATTGGAATTTACTTATCTCCCTCTCTAACTCTAGAATGTAAACACCTTGAGGCAGGAACTGATTAATTTCTGGTTTTGTATCTATAACAGGCTTTTAATATGTATTTGTTGAATTGAATCAGTCTACAAAATTTTAGAAGCCCACTAATTAATTGAGTGAGACCATGATGAAGATAGCTAAGTAACTTTTTCCAGGGTTATCAAACATAAGTCTGCCTTCTATATTAGCAGTGCATGTAATATCACAGAAAGAAAGTTAGAACTAGTGATTCTAAGTACATAGGGCAAGCGTGACAAAATGTTCCTTGGGGCAAGCAACATGAAAGGCATCGTCACATCAACATTTTAAGACAAATTCAGTTTGGTCGGGGAAGGGTCAGGGCAGAGAAAGAACTTGAGGAGAAACCTTAGATTTTGGAACACATGAGGAGAGAGACCACAGGGCAGTGCCCTACTGGGGTAATCAGAAACCCTGGGACACTGAGAGGATCTTGCAGGGGAGGCTTCTGTGTCAAAGAGTGACTAGGGCAGGGCTTGTCCAGAGTGGAGCTCACTGGATAGGGAATGAGGGGAGGGATATTGTTAAGAGAGAAAGTAGGAAATCTGTAACCTTCCTAGTTCTTGCCAACTAAGTGCTAAGCTCAGTGGTTTCTAAACTTGCCAAAGGAATACTATCAGAACCCTCCATATTGGTACCCTGGGACAAATCCCTGGTCCCTTATCCTAGTTAGAACTCTGCAAAGAATTGCCAAGTAAATAAACACTCTAGGCAACTGTATTAAAAATACTCTCAGGAAGCTTCATTTGTGATGACACCTGAAGTATTCCTTGGAAATAGTATCATCAGTAATTGAAAATGCATGCTAACAGGAAGCATCAAATGACTACGTCCATCATTCCATTTACCCAGCAGATATTCTTTAAGTGAGCCTCTTTTAGTCAGAATGTGAATGAATAATGGAATCCATGCGCAGGAGATGGATAAGGCAATGTCATAATTTTTTTCAGTGTGGAAAATTGTATTCTATTCGTTGGGTTAAATAAATAAATCACATAGTCATTATAATAGAAGAGGTTCCCTTGCCAAAGTCTCTTGTAGGCTTCTAACAGTTGATCAACTGTCTGTTATACAGACACTTTTGGTCCCCAAAATATACCAACTCTTGTCTGGATTAGTATTTGACTTGTGGTGGAAGAAGGGAAAAAGAGTGGCATTTGCATTCAGAACCAGATACCACCGGACTTCCTCAGATCTCACTAGAGTTCTGGCTTTTGTTTGAAGTAAGAGGTTAAGTCCTCTACTTTAAGTCAATAGCTATTCTGTTCAGAGAATACCCAGGACAATCTAATGAGTATGGTATCAAAAGTTGTCTCTAAATGCATAGGATTCTGTGGAAATAAATTTCCCTTCATAAATCAGTCCATCAGGATCAGTTAAAAATCTTCCCATTTGAGGATTCCCTGAGCCTTTTTTACTGTCAATAATTTCCAACAACTCCATACATGAACAAAACTTGCTTTTGCGGTCCTGGTTCATTGACCTAGGAATCACTAGTCACAGGAAAGTAAATTCCATTACTTAGTCAACCCAGAATCTCTAAATTGGAGGGGCCCTTGGGAACCAGCTAGTATAAGTCCAACCTGAACAAAAATCTTCTCTAAAATATATCTGACAAGTAGTCACTAATACAAGGAGTTTAAGGATAAAGAAGAGGAAAGATGGATTGATAGCTAGCAGAGATGATTGGATTTTTAATGATGAAAGAGACACTGGCATATTTATGGCCATCAGGGTAATTATAACAATATCATCATTATTGTATCAACAATTTCATTTATTTTTCAATTCCAAAACTCTTCCTTGGTTTGCTGCCATTTCAACAACTACTTTAAATCTTTTGTACTATTTTCCCCCTTTTCTTTCCTTTTATCATGCTATGTTTATTGCATTTGTTGTGATAATGACATAACTTTCCTTATCTCCTTTTTGAGGACAGCTCACACTGGTCATTGGGAATTGATGGAATCCATCTGCCATAGTTTTCTGATTAAAATGAAAAGAATTCATTTTTACCTACTTCTCCAAGGCATTTTAAAGTTTGTTGGCATATAGAAGGAAATCTGGAAATAAATATTCACTGTGAGCATACTAATATTTTTTTTAAATGATCACAGAATCCACAAAGGAAGAAGAAACTCTAAAGATATTCTAGATCAGAGGTATTAAACACAGGTTTGAACAGATTAAAATGTAAGTGGATAATATTTGATACAATAAAACATAGAGAATGTTAATGTGTGGTTTTCTAAGTCAACATGCGGTCACAGAAATACTTAGGTATGCTTTAGTGACCTTATTTCTATTTGAGTTTGACACCACTATTTCTAGATCAACCACCTTCCCCATGCAGGAATCTCCTTCTCTAACATTTCATCTTTATTTTTCAAAGAAAATTTGCCTCTCTACTAAGTCTGCTCCATTTTCCACACAACTGCCCTGAGATTTAATGAGAGTCGTGTTTCTCTTTATTTATCTGCAGGCTACATCCTTTGACATTCTAAATGAGTTAAGAGTCAAGCTGATGTTGGAAAAAGTATTGAGAGAAAAGATCAGAAGGCACCTGTGAATATAATGGACTTCTTAGCCAGCAGTCATTTTGCTATGTAAAAGTCATGCAAGAGCTAGTATATAAAAGAAGAAGGAGGTTTGGGGACTGGCAGGAGCACAGGAAGATATTCCAGATCTAAGTCTTTCTCTGTGCAAAACTGATTTGGATGCCAGGACAATAATAGAGTCTGAATGAATGACTTGGAATGAAATGACTGGTCAGTCAAAATCAAAGTTTTTGAGCTAGCAGGCTTGTGTAGACAAAGTCAAAATTACCTTGGGAGGGACAACCTGTTAATGGCTAGGCTGCATTCATATGTTTTGGAGATAAATACAAGACTTCATTTTACAAGATGATCTAAGTCAGTCCTTTTAGTAAATTCTATGGTCATCATCATCATTATTTGAAGAATGGTACTAGTATGGGGCAGCTAGGTGGTGCAGTGAATGGGGCACCAGTGCAGGAGTCAGGAGGACCTGAGTTCAAATATCACCTCAGACACTCACTAGCTGTGTGACCTTGGGCAAGTCACTTAACCCCAATTGCCTCATCCTGGGTCTTCTCCAGTTATCCTGATGAATATCTGGTCACTGGATTCAGAAGGCTCTGGAGGAGAAGTGAGGCTGGTGACCTGCATATCCTTCCCTCAGTCAAAACAAAGTCAAGTGCAAGTCATGTCATCATTTCTTTGATGGCATGGTCTTCTTCAGCAACAAAGGACGAACACATGCTAGTAACAAAAAAGTAGCTAGCTGGTACAGTAGATAGATAGATTGCTGGCCCTGGAGTCAAGAAGATCGGAGTTCAATCTGGCCTCAGATACTTAGTAACTGTGTGATCCTGGATAAGTCAGTTAACCCTCTTTGCCTCAGTTTCCTCATCCGTAAAAATGAGTTGGAGAAGGAAATGTCAAACCACAAACACCACATCTTTGCCAAGAAAACCACAAATCCAGTCATGAAGAGTTTGATACAACTGAAATGGCTAGAAAGCAACATCTACTAATGGAAAGGGAAAAGTTAATTCCTTCCCTCAGTACTCCAGGGCATATGTAACCTCACCTGTGGCAATGGGCCCTCCAATGGTAGAGATTGCAACTTGTTCTTACCTTTTAATCCTGTATGATTCTTGTCCAGATCTTCCCACAAATTCTTCCCAGAGGGTAGTCCATGGTCTAACAGCTTTCCCCATGGGTCTTTTAACATTTTGCGGGTATCTGTGCAGCACGCCGGCTATCATTTGCTATCTTTTACTCTCATGACATATCTTGCCCACCTCCTTCCTGGATTTATTTTATATTACATTTTAATTACATTTCTTATTTTTCATTTATTTTGTGACATTTGTTGCACATCATCATAGGTAATACTACACTTACCACGCACCCCTGCTTTGCCTTCGGGTCACCAACAATTTTGATTCTTCTGAGATTATGATATTCTGCAATTCGCACCCACATAATATCCTAAAAATGGTGGTTTTGAAAGGATGCATTTCTATGTCAAGGAGCATCTTGGGATTGTTAGAGTATGATACAGTTCCCCAAATGCAATCCAGCCCAATTTCCTCCCCTTATTAAGTTCTGAGCCCAGCTTATTTTTCATCTGCTGCTTTTATCCATGACAATCACAACTCAGTGATCTACCCCTCAGGCTGCATGTCCAAGATGTAGGCATTATTCCATTCTTTTGGTTTTCCCTCCGTGAATTGTTAGGCCAATCTCTTTGAGTGAATTTCCTTTAGAAGGTTGCATTCTGGGACATGATGAAATAGCCCATCTGGGGGATTCCCTTATTTTTAGGGAGTCTCTCATTCATTTAGACTTTCCATTTAGATATCTTCATGAGAGAGGTGAACCCTTTTGGTGACCACAGCTCTCCCACTTTGTTGATCTGCTTGATAGGGATAGTTAAGGGTCACTGAACAGCAATCATCTACTTGGGAACTGTGTTACAATCTTGACACACGAATGACTGGTATGGAAAACCTGCAAAAGTGTCTTTTGTATTGCTAAGTCAAATGCTTTTTTAAAAAATTTAAATTAAAATTTAAAAATTAACAAACATAGTGTATTCTTTTCTCTACAATTTTTGATTGTGTGACAGCAACTCTCATATCTATAGAAAACTGTGAACATGAGCTTGTTCCCTTCCCATATTTTCATCAATAATACCCTCAATACATGTGTATTCATGTATGTGCTTTCACAAAGACTTTGTATAGATAAGAAAGCAGGCACTTACTTCCTACCTTTTAGAGGCAGTTTTTACAAACTACCTCTAAGATAGTCATTGATATCTTCTATCTAATTTGGCCTTTCCAGATAATAACATAATCTGTGGCCTTTATAATAATTTATTATTTCCTCCTTTTTCAGTTATCTTGAAAATCAATCTGTCCTTAAATTTAAAGATGAATTAGAAGAAAGAAAATAAGGAATAGTTTAAATTTTAAAAGTTGGTCTGTTGCTGGTTTCAGTGCCATGACCCCTTCAGCATAAATTCCTTCTGTGTATATTTTGCCTAGTCTAACTCTTCTTTAACTTCCTATTTGCACTTGTATAGCACATCAAGGAATAATGGATTCTTACCTACTTTAAATTTCATAATTTTCATTTCCAGGAGGTTTCAGCACTCATGAAGAAAGTCTACCAAGACCTAATTTTCTTTTTTTTAAATGACTTTTCTCCCTGCCAACTTCAGACCAGGAGACAATGTGGGAAAAGCATCACATTAGGAGTCAGGAGATCTGAGTTCATATTTGGACAATCAATCAATAAACATTTAGTAAGCTCCTACTGCATGCCAGGCACAATGCCAAGAAAGCATTAGGGATACAAAAAGAGGCAACGGATAGTTCCTGACCTTATGGAGCTTTAAGCCTAATGGTGGAGCCAACATATAAACAATTGTATATGAAGAAAGTTACCTACCAGGTAACTAGGAAATAATTAACAGAGGCAATATATTAGAATTAAGAGGGCTTGGGAGAGACTCCTGTTAAAGATGGCATTACCTCTTATTAGTTATATGACCTTAGTTAGGTTGCTTTCTTGGGGCCTCACTTTTCTTTAACTATTTTGACTGCACTATATGTGATTATATGACCAAAGTGGGCAGATAAGGCCAGCCCAAGGCTGGCTGCCCTGCTGTGCTTAAATTAGATGGAACAGTACAGCCGGTCTGGGAGTAGGAGATCAGGATTGAAAATTAGAACCATGAAGTCCCCTAAGGAGTTCAGACCATTATTACTTAGCTAGCACTTGGGCTTTTAAATGAATTAGTAACACCATCGTATTGATCTGATAGTGTCTGGAAACATGTTTACCTAATTACTCATATTTTTATGTCACTTTGCAATTATCTTAAATGGTTAATTCCTTTCAAAAGCTTTGGGAGGTAGAGCTGATTTTATACCTGGAGAAATGAAGGCCAGGTTTTTTTTTTCATTAAATATGTATTGGGGTTTCCTTTAGATGTTTATTATTTGTCACTGAAGCTGCCACCTTGGATTGTTGGCTCCTAAAATTTCATCCCCCCAACTTACTGAGTCCTTGGATGAGTCCAGAACCAGAGTTGAAACGAAGGTGAGAATGGATTCTAGTGAATCTGAGCAGCGTACCCACAACTCAGTAACAAAGAGGTTGTCCACCCACCCTAAATTCAATGAATTAAAGGTCCAAGCAGGGTGAACTTACATAGCTCCACAACTTTACTCAATTTCATGAAAAATGAATTTAAAAGCATTAGACTAGCAATTTAAGAATTATTTATAAATGTTATCTCAAAGAAGCAGGTTGGATGTCCTTCATTAGGAAAATTCTTAGGAAATTGTTGCTTCTTGTTCATTACTAGGGGCCTGAAAGTGACTTTGGTAATATCAGTGAGGTATCAGCTAAGTTTTTGCAGTGATATACAGACCTTTTGTATAATAGAATGAGGGCAATGGGGGGAAAGAAGAGGAAGTAGAAGGTAGATTAATGATCCCTTCAGAATAATCCCAATCATTTTTTAACAGCTCAGAAGCCTAGGTGAGTGGCAGAGAAAGGTTGGTTATTTACCAAAGGTGCAAGTCTGACTATGTCACCTTCCTACTCAGATAAACTCCAGTGGCTCCCTAGTACCTTTAGGATCAACTATAAACTCTATAGTTTGACATTTAAAGTTGTTTATTACTTGACCCCTTTGGAGCTTTCCAAACTTTTTACCCATACTCCACTTCCTCCACACAATCTATAGTCTATCCATACTTGCCTATTTACTGTTTCTTGCACATGATGCGCCATCTCTTGTCTCTGTGATTTTCCTATCCCCCATAACCTGGAATGCTTTTCCTTCTTATCTCCATCTCTTAGAATCCCTGGCTTTCTTCAACCTGCAACTCAAGAGCTACCTTCTGCAACAGGCCTTTCCTGGTGGCCCTAGGTGGGGCTTCCAGGCCTCCTGAAAAGTTATTTTTCACCTATTCTGAATCCTACAGTATGTATATGGGTAGGGATTAGTTAAGTAAGTCAATCAAGTCCCTCAATCCCATTTTAAGAAAGTTATGAAACGCTAAACCCTTAATGAAGTGTGAACAGGATTTCCACCAATTAATCAGTTTAAGACTTTAGTCAGTCAATAAGCATTTACTGAGCACTTTCTATATGCCAAACACTATGCTAAGCTCAGGGAAATTTAAGAAAGGCCAGAAAGAGTCCCTGTCATCAAGATTACCAAGTATGAAAAGTCTTTGACCAATTTGAGATGTCTTTGAAAGCTAGTAGAGAAACTTCAGTGACATTGTACAAGAAGTGTGTTCACAAGAAGTGTGATTCACTGAGGAAACTTCAACATGCCCTGTGGATCTTCTGTCAAATAGAAAACTAGTTCAAAACTCAAGAGTCTGAGATTCCAGTATGTGCAGAGGAGAGACCATTCCAGTTAAATGCCAGAGAAGGAATGTGTGGGGCCATCTCTAGTCATCTTGATGTGTGTATGGTCACTGGACCCAGATGGCTCCGGGAGAGAAAGTGAGCCTGGTGACTTTGCACAGCCTTCCCTCACTTAAATCCAACTCACTTGGAAGTCATGGCACCACCTTCCTGATATCATGGTCTTCTTGGGGAAAGAAGGGCAAGCAAGAGAAGGAATGTACTTGGGGTGGGGCATGGGGAGGAGCAGAGTCCAGAGCCTAGGCTTTGACCTCCTCCCAGTCTCTGCCCCCTTGACTGCCACTGGGAAAAGGAAAAAACTTCCCTCATTCCCACCAATATGGTAACAATGGCTGCATCTACAGCCAAGGATAAGCGGTCCAAAGAGTCCAAGAGAAAAGCTCAATCTTGCCCTTGGATTTGATTTTGTATTTACTTTGAATATATATTGTTTTCACTTATTTGTGCACATATTGATTTCCCTATATAAGGGAATATAAGCTCCTTGAAGGCAGGGACTCTTTGACTTCCTTGATTTAATTTTTTATTTTTGTCTCTGTCACCAGGAGGACACAGTATGATTCCCAGCACATAATAGCTGCTTAAATAAATGTTTGTTGGTTAACTGAACAAATAAATGATAATTTTCCCCTCTGAGAATTCCTTCTATCTACTTTGTATGTATCTGTATATCACTAGTTATTTATTTATGTATTTATTTATTTATTTTTAAATAAAAATTTATTTATTTAACTTTTTATATTCATTTTCACAAAATTTTGGGTTCCAAATTTTCTCCCCTTTTATTCCCTCCCCCACCCCAATACACCGAGCAATCTAATTTTCCCTATCACCAATCTGCCCTCTCTTCTATCACCCCTCCCTTCTCTTATCCCCATCTTCTCTTTTGTCTTGTAGGGCCAGATGACTTTCTATTCCCCATTAACTGTATTTCTTATTTCCTAGTAGCAAGAACAACACTAAATAGTTGTTCCCAAAACTTTGAGTTCCAAATTCTCCCCATCCTTCCCTCCCCACCCATTCCCTTTGGGAAGGCAGGCAATTCAATATAGGCCCTATCTGTGTAGTTTTGCAAATGACTTCCATAATAGTCGTGTTGTGTAAGACTAACTATATTTCCTTCCATCCTATCCTGCCCCCCCATTGTTTCTATTCTGTCTTTTGATCCTGTCCCTCCCCAAGAGTGTTGACTTCAAATTGCTCCCTCTTCCCATTACCCTCCCTACCATCACCCCCACCCTTGCGTATCTCCTTCTCCCCCACTTTCCTGTATTGTAAGATAGGTTTTCATACCAAAATGAGTGTGCATTTTATTCCTTCCTTTAGTCAAATGTGATGAGGGTAAACCTTGTTTTTTTCTCAGCTCTCCTCTTTTTCCCTCCACTAAAAAGTCTCCTGCTTGCCTCTTGAATGAGATATAATTTACCTCATTCCATTTCACCCTCTTTCCTCCCACTATATTTCTCCTCTCACCATTTACCTTCATTTCTTTTGAGATATGGTCCCATCCTATTCAATTCACTCTGTGCTCTCTGTCTCTGTATGTGCGTGCACGTGTGTACGTGTGTGTGTGTGTGTGTGTATGTGTGTGTGTGGTCCCACCAACTACCCAGATACTGAAAAGTTTTAAGAGTTACAAATATTGTCTTTCCATGTAGGAATGTAAACAGTTCACCATTGGTAAGTCCCTTATGACTTCTCTTTGCTGTTTACTTTTTCATGCTTCTTCTCATTCTTGTGTTTGGAAGTCAAATTTTCTTTTCAGCTCTGGTCTTTTCATCAAGAATGCTTGAAAGTTCTCTGTTTCATTGAAAGACCATATTTTCCCCTGAAGTATTATACTCAGTTTTTGCTGGGTAGGTGATTCTTGGTTTGAGTCCTAGTTCCTTTGACTTCTGGAATGTCCTATTCCATGCCCTTCAATCCCTTAATGTAGAAGCTGCTAGATCTTGAGTTATCCTGTCCACAATACTGGAATTGTTTCTTTTTAGCTGCTTGCAATATTTGCTCCTTGACCTGGGAATTCTGGAATTTGTCCACAATGTTCCTAGGAGTTTCTCTTTTTGGATCTCTTTCAGATGGTGATCGATGGATTCTTTCAATACTTATTTTGTCTTCTGGTTGTAGAATATCAGGGCAGTTTTCCTCAATAATTTCATGAAAGATGATGTCTAGGCTCTTTTTTTGATCATGACTTTCAGGTAGTCCCATGATTTTTAAGTTGTCTTTCCTGGATCTATTTTCCAGGTCAGTTGTTTTTCCCATGAGATATTTCACATTCTCTTCCATTTTTTCATTCTTTTGGTTTTGTTTTATGATTTCTTGGTTTCTCAGAAAGTCATTAGACTCCATCTGTTCCATTCTAATTTTGAGAGAACTATTCTCTTCAGTGAGCTTTTGAACCTCTTTTTCCATTTGACTAATTCTGCTTTTGAAAGCATTCTTCTCCTCATTGGCTTTTTGAACCTCTTTTGCCAATTGAGTGAGCCTATTTTTCAAGGGGTTATTTTCTTCAGCATTTTTTTGGGTCTCCTTTACCAAGGTATTGACCTGTTTTTCATGCTTTTCTTGCATCTCTCTCATTTCTCTTCCCAGTTTTTCCTCCACCTGTCTAACTTGATTTTCAAAATCCTTTTTGAGCTCTTCCAGGGCCTGAGGCCACCGAACATCCACCTGGGATGTCTGGGATACAGAGGCCCCGACCTCCACGTCTTTCCCTGATGGTAAGAATAGTTCCTCGTCATCAGAATTGAAAGGTGGGAACATCTGCATCCCATCAAAGTAGCTCTCTATGGTCTTATTTTGCTTCCTTTTTTCTGGGCATTTTCCCAGCCAGTTACTTGACTTCTGAGATTCCTCTGCACCCCCACCTAGATCTGCCCAGCTAGTGCTTGGGGTCTGAGATTCAAATGGGCTTTCCATGGCAGGCGTGGCTGCTATTCAATGTGAGCTTAAGTTCTGGTGCTTGGGTGGGGGCAGGGCTGCCTCCCTGGCTCAGTTCCCTCAGGGGGTTTATGCAGAGACCTGAAATTCTGCCTGCCGGCTCGTGGAGTCCCGGGCCACCGCCGCTGCCCCTGCCGCTACCCCTGCCTCTGCCACTTTCTCTCGAGGGGGCCCGAGTCACGGAGACACCCCCCCCCACTCCCTCTCGGCCAGCCCAGACGTCTCTCTCACTGACCTGTAGCGTCTTTGGGCGGAGGGATCTTCCTGGCCACCGGAGGTTCCATCCCTGAAGCCTGCTCGGATCTGCTCCTCTTGGCCATGAGGCCAGGGCAGCTCAGGGATGGGCTCCGCTTTCTGGGGCACGACAGACCCTGGGGACAGCTCTCCAGGGCTCTCTGGAACGGAAATCTTTTCCACCGTGTTTCTGCGCGTCTTGCAGTGATCCAGAATTTGTGGGGAATTCTTCTTGCAGGAAATATTTGGGCTGTGGGTTCAGAGCTAGCATACGTGAGTCCTTCTACTCTGCCATCTTGACTCCACCCCCCTGTCACTAGTTATTTAACATAGTCTTCCTTTTTTGAATGTTAGCACCTTGAAAGCATGGACTTTTTTGTCTTTTTCTTTGTATCCCCAGACCTTAGCACAGTGCCTGACATAGAATAAGGCCTTATGAACTAGTAAAAAACAGTTTGACTGGTATAGTTTCAGTCTGTAGAATGCATGGATGCTAAGACCAAGCTTTGCCACCTCTCTAATTATTTCCTTGTTATGACACAGAGTTTTCTGGGTCCCTTCCCCTCATTCTTCATTCTTTACTAGGCAGCTCTGAAAATACCATGACTTCAAGTGTCTAAACTAAAAAGATTCATAAACTAGATTTATTGCCTTGTCCCATGGGTAACAGGACAATTTCCTTTTAGTGCCCTTTCAGATCTTTATCTAAAACTCTCTGTAAGTTTGAGCCTTGAGTGGCTTAGCACAGATACTTTATTTTGTGTCCAAGCTGTTATAGCCTGACTGTGGAGCTGGGAGTGAGGGGCAAGGGATGTCTTTGCTGTTTTCTGTTGGCATTTGACCCCTTCTCATGGCTGTCAACCTTGGTTGGCAATGCCACTCCAGGAACAGTTCTCATAACCATGCTTGTCCTTAAAGGAAATCCTTGTTGAATTAATGACTGATAACTGAAGAGGAATATACATGGTGACTAGGCATGTGGGGTTTCTATATGAACTAAAGCTCTGGGGCCAACATAGAAATTAGATAACAAATTACTTCAAAGGCAAAAATCCCAGAGAGTCAAGGTCAGAATCAACAATCATTGATTAAGTGCCTACTTTATGAAAGTTGATAATCGTGTAGGTACTGGAGGAATTAAAAAAGAAAACTGGGTCTCTGTCCTCAGGGGGCTTATTGGATCAGTCCAAGTGAACCTTTATCTTTTCTTGTTCAGTCTCAATACTACAGAAGCATTTGAAGCGGAAAGCACTGTAGCCCTGTCTCATTTCCCATGTCACATTGATGCTGTGTGGCTCTGAAACAGCACTGATATCATTGGACATGTGGGGCCTGGGAGCAGAGGACTTCTGAGTATGTTTAGAGAGCATGAAGTTAAGTAAAGGTAAATGAAATCCCTGGCTGGTTTTCTTTTCTCTATCATGACATACATGTCTGGCAAAGTGCTTAATAACAATGGAATGGAACTGTCCCACCCCTCTCTAAAAAATATGTTCTGTATCTATCTTTATGTTCAGTATGTGCCTTCATTTTTTAAGTGTGGCCTCCTTAAAAGTGAATTAGATTGGTGTGCCTGAAAAGGTCAAGAGGGGTGGGGGTGGGGGAGTACTTTCCATGCTGAGTTTGTGGCTCAGCTGCTTTCTCAGGTGTGTTCTGTCCTTTGGGACCCTGACTTCCAGAATGAAGGTCACTGAAGCCTTGTTTTGAAAAGAATATCCCCATTCTTCATGTCTGCATGCTGGGAGAGTCCTTCATGGCTGAAGCTACTTTCCAGTTATCTGAGATTCTCTTGAGGTCAATGATCCTTAAATTGTATCTTCTGCCCTTTCTCCTTGAGAATGATATCTCATCTGTAGCTATCGGGTAGCTATCAAGGGAATTTGGTATGTGATAGATAGAAGGAGCACTGAAATTGGAGCCAGAGGATCTGGGCTCAGGCTTGGCTCTGGCTAGCTGTGTGACCCTAGGCAAGTCACTGAATTTTGACAAGCCTTAATTTCCTCATCTATAAAAGGACTGAAATTAGATATGTTGAAAGGGAAATTGTTCCATAAAGCACTGTAAAAACAAAAACTATCATTCATGAGCTCTCTGGGTACTTTTCTTTTCCTTAGTCTTCATACAGTGGCCCAGTGGATAGAACATTGGCCTAGAGCTGGGAAGACCTGGGTTCAAATCCAACCTCAAATATTTATTACCTTTGTGATACTGGCCAAGCTACTTAATCTCTGTCTGTCTCAGTTTCCTCTTCTGTGAAATTGGAATAATAATATCACCTACCTCCCAGGGTTGTTGTGAGGACCAAATGACATGTTAATAGTAAAGGCACAGTGTCAAACAGGTAGCAGGCACTTAATAGATGCTTTCTTCCTTCCTTCCCTCTCTTCTCTCATCCTTACTTCCTCCCTATCTTCCTCCTTTCCTTCCTCCTTTCTTACCTCCTTTCCTTCCTTCCTTCTCCTTCCTTCCTTCTTTTCTTCCTTCCTTCCTTCTTTCCTCCTTTCCTTCTTTCTCCTTCCTTCCTTCCTTCCTTCCTTCCTTCCTTCCTTCCTTCCTTCCTTCCTTCCTTCCTTCCTTCCTTCCTTCCTTCCTTCCTTCTTTCCTTCCTTATTTCCATTTAGCACACATTCAGTAGAGTTGTGTTAGGATAGTCATTCTTCAATATTTGTAGCCAGGCCACAATTTAGGATTTAATGAAAAATGAGTTTCTTTCAAATCTATTGTCAGTACATATCAGAACCAGGACTTGGACTTCAATGAAATGGAACATGAAGGGACCTTAGGAAGGAAGTGTGTGTAAGATGATCAGCTCAGACTATGCAGAGGGAGTATATCATCTGTAACTTTGAATGAGTGAATCTGTGCAATATTAAAGAAAATCATCAAACCCAGTAAGTCCTGGGATTGAATCTGAAAACATAGCAATGACCTTTAAGAGTTACTTACTACAAGGAGCGGGGAAAGGGAATAAGCGTTTTTATAACACCTATTATGTGCTGGGCACTGTGCTAAATGCCTGTAGCAGCAAGCACCCTGGTACATCTGGGGTGGCCTGTTAGCACAGGTTCTTAGATCTGCTTTTCTAAGGAAAGCAACTTAAAAGGGAATTAACAATCTACTTTAATTGCATTTACCAACAGAGAAAATACAAGCAGAGAAATAAAGACCAACAAACAGGGCTTCTAACTGTCTGACCATAAGCAATACATACATCACAGATCAACAGACAGATCCAACTGTCTGACCTTTATATACATAGTTACCAGAGAGAGGAGCACCAATATAGGGGTTTTCAAGGGGGGAGGCTCCTCAACAGCTACCCAGCGTCTTATCTGACATGGGAACCTTCTTCCAAAGCATAAGCCCCCAGAGTATATATACACTTTTCAGAGCTGGAGGGCATCATGACCCATCATGATCCAGTGCCTCATTAGCAATTAACACATGGTATGGGGCTTCCTACAAAACAAGCCTCCCCTAATCAAACTTCCCTTTATGGGTTCCACTTGAGGTCTATTAATGGGTATAGATGATCTTTCATTAACATAAATCTCATTAACATTACAATGCCTTATAAATATCTCATTTCATCTTCACAACAACTGACAACTCTTTTGAGGTAAGTACTATTACCATTCCAGTTTTTCAGTCAAGGTAACTGAGGCAAACAGCTGTGAAGTGACATGTCCAGGGTCATATAGACCATTAGTGTCTGAAGCCACATTTGAATTCAGATCTTCCTGATCCTAGGCCCATCATTCTATCTACTGTACCACGCACAAGGCTGCCAAGCAAAGTACGTAATAGTTGGCTAAATTTTTTGGCAACTTTCCAACCCCAAAATGATCTTTAACAGAAACCTCTTCCAGTTAGGATGGACAGCTCCCATAAAGGAACAAACTCAACCAATGGTGGATTTTTGTTGTTGGTTTGTTGTTTTCAGTCATGTCTGACTCTTCATGACCCCATCTGGGGTTTTCTTGGCAAAGATATAGATAAGGAAACTGAGGCAAACAGAGTTAAGTGACTAGCCTAGTGTTTCCACCTAGCTAATGTGTCTGAGGCCAGATTTGAACTCAGGATGAGTCTTCTTGACTCCAGGTCTGGCACTACATTCACTGTGCCATCTAGCTACCACATAGTGGTAGATACTAGTGCTAAATGATGCAGAGATATGAAAAATGAAACTATACCAGAGATTGCCTTGTAGAATACAAGAAGATTCATTTATAGCTCTATACTGCAGCTGAGGCAGGGTCATAGATGTCACAATTTTTATCTGCATAATAGCCTTGTGAGCAGAACCATATTCCTAGGATCTTAGATTTAGGGACCTTAGAGCCAATCCAATCCAACCTCCACAGTTTACAGATAAGGAAATTAAGGCTTAGAGACGTTGACTTGCCCATGGTTACACAGCTAGAGTCAAAGGTGGGATTTGAACCCCAGCCTTTCTAACTCCAAGTTCCTAATTCTCTCCATTACATCATGCATTCCCTTACTCCTTGATATACACCAAGCAAGGTTCTTTTGTCATTTATACAAAGCATCAAGCTCTGGTCCCCATCCAAATCTGCCTTCAGTTGTCTGGTGATGATACTTCTCCATATTTCCTTTGACTTCTGATCCAAGGCTCCTACCCCACCCCCAACTCTGTAGAGTCATTAGAATGCAAGTTCCTGGAAAGTAGGGATTATGCCTTTCTTCATATCCTAAGTGCTTAATACCATGCCTGGAACAAAATAAAGTCTTAATAAATGCTTGTTGACTTGAGATTGATGTTCTCTGATCCTGGCTTGCCTTGAAATAATATTTCCCCAAATTCCCCTGCTTACCTTCCTTCTCACATGGAGTCCCTGGCCCCTACTCTAGCTCTATGCTGAACAATCAGTGTCCACCAGGTGGAAGCACTTAGGGATAATGGGTGCCTTTCTGGGACTCTTCAGATTGCACAAGATAGACTGCCTGCTTCTTCCATCAGTGCAGGTGTCCCAGACCGGGATGTTCACTTTGTCAAGGTAGGGGAGCATGGGCTTTCTCAAGTGAGATCTTTGGCTTATTTTCAGATTTGAAAGACAATGGAAGGATGAAGTCTATTGCCCTCTTTCCTGCAGTCTGACAGATGTTCCCATCTGGGCTGCAGAGCTGGAAAAACAAAGGAACTCTAAGAACAATGTTAAATGTTTTGGAGTCAGGGAATGGTTGTCATTGGTCTCGTTTTGACTGAGGAACTCAAGATCTTGAAAGAGTATCATTGCTGGCAGTAGCAGCCCCAGGTTTGGCTCTCCTCTTTCTTGGTACCCTCTGCAATGAAGCTCCTTTCATAACCTACATCTTAGAATCCTCTGCCTGTCAGGTCCAGTTTAAATCCCATCTCCTCTTTCCGGCTCTAGAGCTCAAAGGCTAGCCTTACATACTGGTAGCTTCTATTCCTTGGTGGTAGTGGAGTCTTTTTTACTTCATAGTTACTTGGTGGTTGTTGTTTCTGAGCTGACTCAAGAATATCTGACTCTTTGTGACCCTTTCTGAGGTCTTGGCAAAGGCACTAGAGTGGTTTGCCATTTCCTTCTCCAGCTCATTTTACAGATGAGAAAATTGAGGCAAACAGGGTTAAGTGATGTGCCCACTGTCACACAGCTAGCATGTGAGGTCAGATTTGAACTCAGGTCTTTCTGATTGGTGCCAGCCACTACACTACCTAGCTGTCCCAGTTCCTTGGGGCCTTAAGCCAGAAAAAGCTTAAACCAGACTGGAAACATAAACTACTCCTTTTCCCCTACTTGATTTCATTGTCCACTTATTTATCTAATGATGAACACAGTTCCAGGTGCACATGGAAATTCCATTCAGCAGGTGGTTACTACTGAGTGACTACTCTGAACCTAGTACTGTAGTAAACACTGGGATTAGGCAGATGGGAAAAAAGGAAATACAAGATTTAACCTTGATATTTAGGATCTCATTATGTGGTTGGGAGCCAAGACCCAAACTTCCCTATTTCTATTGAGACATCATAATCTAAGACTCAACCTAAACTTTTCCTTTTCCCTCAACCCTCCCATACTAATCAGTGGCTTTCTTGTTCCTTGTGCCTCTACAGCATCTCTAGCATCCCTCCCCTTTTACCTATTCATACACTCTCTGACCTAGTTTATAACCTAGCTGTTGTAACAGCTTTCTAATTAGATTCCTTGCTTGCCTTGTTTCCTCAGTAATTTGTCATTCACACAGATTCCATAATGTTATTCCCAAAGCACATATCTGACTATGTCACTCCTCTACTCAAAAATCTTCCATGACTCCCTATTGCCTCTAGGACAAAATATAAAATACTCAACCTAGAATTTAAAGCTCTTCCTAATCAAACAAACAAGCACTTGTTAAGCATTTACTAATGTGCCAGACACTGTGTTAACGATGCAAGATAAAGCAAAATCAGTTACTACCTCAAGGAGCTTATACTCTAATGAAGCAGATGGCATATACATAAATAGTTATATACAAGATACAGAATAAATGTAAGGTAAGAGGGGAAGGCACTAGCAGTTGGACTAGGGGAGGCCTCCTGTAGACTTTTTACTAAGTCTTAAAGGAAGTCAGGGCTTCTAAGGAGCAGAGGAAATGAAGGAGAACATTGCAGGCACAGGAGACAATCAGTGTGGAAAGGGAAAGAGATGAGAGGTTGCATATCATGTGTAAGGAACAGCAAATAAGTCAGTATGTCTGGACTAGAGAGTTTGTGAAATGGAGTGAGGTATAAGAAGACTGGGGTAGTGAAATGGAGTCAGGTATAAGAACACTGGGATAGTAGCTTAATTCAGTATGTGCCTGATATTCTTATCTGCAGCCCCACCTAGACGGGTTCTTTGGCTGCTGTTCTTGGGCATTAGGGCTATAGGGTCTCTTTGAACAAAGTCCAGATAGCATGCCAGTCCATAAAGTACCTGGGCTGTGAACTCACGCCCACCTCTCTCTCCTTAACCTCTGAGAGATGGATAATCCTGTCTATCCCTGTTCCAGCCTCTAAGCAACAAGTTCGAGTGTTTTTAGGCATGACTGGATTTTGTAGACTCTGGATTCCTAATTTTGGTTTTATTGCTAGATTCCTTTATGATCCAACTCAGGGCACTGACTCAGACCAGGCTAAAGTTTTTGAGACTCTGAAAACTAATTTGACCACCACCTCATCACTAGCCCTACCCAATCTGGAAAAACCTTTCACTCTGTATGTTGAGGAAAGGAGAGGACAGGCTTTGGGAGTCTTAACTCATTCTTTAGGACCTGATCCCATGCCAGTAGATGTTTTTATTTACTCAAAATATGCTTTACTTGTTCTACATGCCCATGGAGCAATCTGGAAAGAAAGGAGATATCTGACAGCAAAAAACTTCCCTATCAAACGTGCCCTTCTATTTTTTGGCCTTGCCATAGTCATTTTTAATTCTCTCCAGAGGAATTATCTTTTGTGCCAGGGGAATTGTCTTTTCTTTATACTCATTTTGTGCCTGTTTGGTCCCTGTCTGCCAGGTTTGTCTTTTCCAGAGTGCAAGCCATCAACTTCCAGATGACTGCTAAGTCTATATACCCCTTGAACAGAATCCATCGAGGCAGGGACAGCTCTACGCCCCTTGCCAGCAGGAAGCAGTTTCAGAAGCTGAGACTTTCGCTCTTTACGTTTTAGGGGGCAATTTTGGGGTTCAGACTCTGGGCATCTCCTTGAACTCCCCTTGAATCTCCCCACTTGGTTTTTCATACTCAAATTGATTTCTCCTTGAATCTCCCCACTTAACTTCCCCTTTCATACTCAGATCTATGGCCATTTATGTTACCTCTGGATTGCCCCACCTGCTTCCCACTCAAACGCTCCATTGTCTGATATCCCCTGATTGCCGCCAGCTGTTTCCTACCCTGGATTACATCATTAGTTACCCCAATCCCATCAAGATTCTCCTTAGACCCACCTCCCAGACCACTAGACCACCCCTAGATCTTTCCCACGGACTTTCTGGATATAAATTGTATCTCGCCTCCATGTAGGTGCTCAGATTCAATCCAGCTCAGAATGTGCAATTGGGATTCTATCTGGCCCACTTGTGAATACAAATGTTACAAATGCTTAGGCTCCTTAAGAGTCAACCCAATATGGTGAATCTTTGGTAAACTTTGTTATGGCTTTAAAAAAAAAGACTAGAAAGACAGGAGGAGGGGAAGTTAGACAGCCAATGCTTAGATAAGACTGTATGTAGAACACTCACTAACCTTCCATCAGGAAACTTCCTGATTGGCTAAGAGTGAGCTGAGTATTATCCTGGATTGTAGAATGAGCCAATGAGTTTGATTCTACGTGCCTAGGGGGGTGAATATCAAATTGGCCAGGAGAAGGAGAGAAAAAGAGGGGAAAGAAAATAATTTTCTAGGGTAGGGAGAGGACCAGACACAGCGGCAGGGGCTTCTAACTTAGGTTGAATCATGGACTAGGCTAGGCCATCTGAACTGGAGTTAAAGAATAGACTGGAAAGTTTGGGCATCATCCAGCCCAGGACCAGAAAGTCACAGACTCATGTGTCTGTTCATTCCCTTATTGCCACTAATTTCATTCACATTTCAAGCTCTGGGTCTTTAGAGCCCTCCCCATATAAATACCTTCCTCTTTTCTTGCTCCCAACTGGTATTGCTGCATATGAGGGCACTTGGGATTCAGAGTTCATACACAATCTCTAAAGGCTCAATGCCTAAGCATTTCTGTTTGCTCTGGGATTTACTGTCCTCATACTCTGTCAAATCAAGGCTAATTCTCCCTACTCCAGAATAATGACTATTCAGTCCTTGTCAAATTTCAGATCTCTCTTTCTTTCATTCACTGTATGGGTCTCTCCTTAACTATTCCACCTAAAGCACTGATTACTTTGTGTCTTGTACCAACTTCACAAAGTCAGGGCTTACCAGAGGTGGGGAACCCTTTGAGGGCTGCACTTGAAGACTTAGAGGGCTACATGTGGCCTCAAGGCCACAGGTTTCCCAGCCCTGGTAGCTTCTACTACTGCATGAGTACCAGTGATCATTTAATATGCTTAAATATAGCTTAAAACAGCATCTACTTTATGTAGCTTTGGTTACCCAGCAGTTTTCCACCTTGCCAGATACTCTAGAGCCAAATAGTAGTTTTTCCTATATATTTCTAATTGTTTTATGTAATAGGAGACTGATCATTGGATCTATTCCTTATAATCATACACAGAATGCTACTGATGTAATTTCCCACATGGAAGAAGCTGGAGATTCTGATTCTGACAAAGTCACAATGATAGATTGGACCATGTATAGATATATACTTGATTCCAGCCTTCTAACTCTTGTGGTAAATAGCAATCTCTTTGCATGGCTATAGTTGTAGAATTGGAACTGGGAATACCTTCAAAAGACACTGGACAAAAAGCACAGCCCTTTGCTCAGGCTTACTCCTTCCTTCATTTGGTGTTCTGGCAAGAGAAGATAGGCAATGTGTGAGGGGACTGGTCTTGGGCCCTTTCCATCTGAAGCTGACACATAGCCCACAAATGTGACCTCCTGTTCTTTGCCTCAGAGTTACCTCTTTCCTTTAAGTGGAGGTTAGTCTAAAGGCCATGACCTTATAAACTTTGAAAAGTTAAGGAGTCTGGGAGTTAAGAATGCTTCAGGTTTTTAGTCAACCTAGCATCAATACCCCCAGGAGCAAAGATTGACCTTTTGGGGAGGAAAGGGGAGCCAAAAAAGGACTCATTTGGTATCAATGCCACATTTGGACGTGAATTTAGTGGGATGAAAAAGATGGAAGGAAGAAAGGGTAAAAAGAAAAGAAAAGAAAGAAATAACATATGCATTGCATAAGCAGAATCAAACAAAACAAATGCTGAAAAATGCACTTCTCATTCTGCATATTAGGCCATCATCTCTCTGCCATGAGGTGAGTAACATTCTTCATTATTGGTGCTTTGGAATGAGAGTCAATCATTTAGTTGAACAGTGGTCTTATGTCTTTAAAAACTGTTAATTTTTTAAATATTGATGTTATAAATTGTTCTGTTTCTGTTTGCTTGACTCTCCATTAGTTCTACAGGTCTTTCCATGTCTCTTTGATGTCATGTTTGCCCTCATTTCTTACAGAACAAATCGTATTCCATTATATTCATATGCCACAAATTGTTCAGCAATAGCCAATTGGTGGACAACCCCTTAGCTTCCCTTTATTTTTGCCACTCAAAAGAGTTCCTATATACATTTTTATACATCTTTTACTCTTTATTTGATCTCTTTTGGATACAGGTCTAACAGTGTTACAGTTGGATCAAAACACATATACCATTTAGCAAATTTTTGTGCATAATTGCAAATTGCCTTCCAGAATGGTTAGACCTATTCACAGGTTTACCAATGCCAGATAATGTGCCTGTTTTCTCACAACCCCTCCAATATTTGTAATTTTCTCTTTTTTATTCTCTTTGCCAATCTTATGGGTGTGATGTGAAACTTCTTGCTTTAATTTGGACTTGGAGCATCTTCCCATATAGTTATAGATAGCCTGGCTTTCTTTCCTTGAGAGCTAGCTATGTGTTCATATCTTAAAATGTAGGAAAGGACAGACACAGGTCTGACTAGAGTCAGGGGTGGCATGAGGGAGTATTGTAAGGCACATTCTAAAGAGCTCAGAGAACAGAACCAGGAGAACATTTTATACAATAGCAGTAACATTGTAAAAGACAAACACTCTTTTTAAAAAAAAAAAATTATTTATTTATTTAATTTTTCAACATTCATTTCCACAAAATTTTGGGTTCCAAATTTTCTCCCCATTTCTCCCCTCCACCCACCCCAAAACGCCAAGCATTCTAATTGCCCCTATCACCAATCTGCCCTCTCTTCTAACATCCCTCCCTTGCCCCATCTTCTCTTTTGTCCTGTAGGGCAAGATAACTTTCTATACCCCATTACCTGCATTTCTATTTCCTAGTTGCAGGAACAATATACAACAGTTGTTCCTAAAACTTTGAGTTCCAACTTCTCCTCATCCCTCCCTCCCCACCCATTCCCTTTGGGAAGGCAGGCAATTCAATATAGACCATATCTGTGTAGCTTTGCAAATGACTTCCATAATAGTCATGTTGTATATGACTAACTATAATTTCCTCCATCCTATCCTGCCCCCCATTACTTTTATTCTCTATTTTAATCTTGTCCCTCCCCAAGAGTGTTGATTTCAAATTGCTCCCTCCTCCCACTGCCCTCCCTTCTATCACCCCCCCCCCCCACCCTGCTGATCCCCTTCTCCCTCACTTTCCTGTAAGATAGGTTTTCATACCAAAATGAGTGTGCATTTTATTCCTTCCTTTAGTCAAATGTGATGAGGGTAAGCTTCATGATTTTTTCTCACCTCCCCTCTTTATCCCTCCACTGAGAAGTCTTTTATTTGCCGCTTTTATGAGAGATAACCTGTCCCATTCCATTTCTCCCTTTCTCCTCCTAATATATTTCTCTCTCATCCCTTAATTTCATTTTTTTAAGATATGATCCCATCCTATTCAATTCACCCTGTGCTCTGTGTGTGTGTGTGTGTGTGTGTAACACCACCAACTACCCAGATACTGAAAAAAGTTTCAAGAGTTACAAATATTGTTTTTCCACGTAGGAACGTAAACAGTTCAACTTTAGTAAGTCCCTTATGATTTCTCTTTGCTGTTTACCCTTTCATACTTCTCTTGATTCTTGTGTTTGAAGGTCAAATTTTCTTTTCAGCTCTGGTCTTTTCATCGAGAATGCTTGCAAGTCCTCTATTTCATTGAAAGACCATTTTTTCCCCTGAAGTATTATACTTAGCTTTGCTGGGTAGGTGATTCTTGGTTTGAGTCCTAGTTCCTTTGACTTCTGGAATATCCTATTCCACGCCCTTCGATCCCTTAATGTAGAAGCTGCTAGATCTTGTGTTATCCTGATTGTATTTCCACAATACTTGAATTGTTTCTTTCTAGCTGCTTGCAATATTTTCTCCTTGACTTGGGAACTCTGGAATTTGGCCACAATGTTCCTAGAAGTTTCTCTTTTTGGATCTCTTTCAGGTGGTGATTGGTGGATTCCTTCAATACTTATTTTGCGCCCTGGTTCTAGAATCTCAGGGCAGTTTTCCTTGATAATTTCATGAAAGATGATGTCTAGGCTCTTTTTTTGGTCATGGCTTTCAGGTAGTCCCATAATTTTTAAATTGTCTCTCCTGGATCTATTTTCCAGGTCAGTTGTTTTTCCAATGAGATATTTCATGTTCTCTTCCATTTTTTCATTCTTTTGGTTTTGTTTGGTGATTTCTTGGTTTCTCAGAAAGTCATTAGACTCCATCTGTTCCATTCTAATTTTGAAAGAACTATTTTATTCAGTGAGCTTTTGAACCTCCTTTTCCATTTGGCTAATTCTGCTTTTGAAAGCATTCTTGTCCTCATTGGCTTTTTGAACCTCTTTTGCCAATTGAGTGAGCCTATTTTTCAAGGTGTTATTTTCTTCAGCATTTTTTTGGGTCTCCTCTAGCAAGGTGCTGTCCCACTTTTCATGCTTTTCTTGCATCTCTCTCATTTCTCTTCCCCGTTTTTCCTCCACCTCTCTAACTTGATTTTCAAAATCTTTTTTGAGCTCTTCCATGGCCTGAGACCATTGAATATTTATTTTGGATGTTTGGGATACAGAAGCCTTGACTTCTATGTCTTTCCCTGATGGTAAGCATTGTTCTTCCTCATCTGAAAGGATGGGAGAAGATATCTGTTCACCAGGAAAGTAACCTTCTATAGCCTTATTTTTTCCCCTTTTTTGGGCATTTTTCCAACCAGTTACTTGCCTTTTGGGTCCTTTGTCAAGAGTAGGGTATACTCTAGGGACCTGTAAGATATCAGTTCTTCTAAGGTGGCACAATCAGGTGTGTGCTGGTCTGGGTGCAGGGAAGGATTTTTGTGCCCAGAATTTTAGCAGCGTTTCCTCTCCACAAGCACCTGACCAGCAGTTCCACCAAGTTAGCACTGGGGGGTGGGGGGGGGTGGGGGTGGAATTCAGTCAAGCTGCAAGGGCAGGGCCGCCATTCAGTGTGAGACAAAGACCAGCTGCCTCAGGGTGTCTACACAGGGCTGAGGTAAGACTCAGCTTTTCAGTGCCCCCAGGGGTTTACAATGCAGCTGTGGTCTCAGGTTGCTGTAGGGGCTGCCCTGAGAACTCCTGCCCTCTGCCCAATGTGAAGGCCCTTCTCCCTTCCTGGCCAGATGAATAAATGCCATCACTGACCTTTGGCGCCTGTGGGTTGAGGGATCTGCAGACCCTCTGCTGCTGGGACTGGGGATTCCGCGACTGGAGATCCCAGCCCAGAGGGCTGTTCACAAGCAGTGAGTGCTCGGCCAAGTCTGGGTGGTCTGGTGCAACTGACATTTCCTGTGGGTCTTTCAGGTCACCCTGGGCTGGAAATCTCCTCCACTCTGTTGTTCTCCACTTCTGCTGCTCCAAAATTTGTTGAGAGTCCCTCTCTACAGGTGTTTTATGGGCTGTGTGGGGGCAGCCTCTGTATGTGTGTCTTTCTACTCTGCCATCTTGGCTCCACCCCCAAGACAAACACTCTTGAAAGACTTACTAACTCTAACCAAAGCAATAACTCGCTATGATTCCAGAGGACCTATAAGGATGTAAAAGTGATGGCCTCAGGGGGAAAAACGAGACATATTTTTGTACAGTGCCAATGCCAGAATTTGTTTTCCTTGACTATGTATATTTGCTTACAAAGATTTCTTCTCCTTCTCCTCCTCTTCCTCCTCTTCCTCCTCCTCCTCCTCTTCCTCCTCCTCCTCCTCCTCCTCCTCCTCCTCCTCCTTCTTCTTCTTCTTCTTCTTCTTCTTCTTCTTCTTCTTCTTCTTCTTCTTCTTCTTCTCCTCCTCCTCCTGCTTCTCCTCCTCTTCCTCTTCTTGAGTGAGAGGAAGAGAGAATAAATTTTTGCTCATTAAAACATTTTTTAAAAATCAAGGTTAAGAGCTCAGAAAGATGAAGTTTTGTATTGTAGCCAGACACAAAAGCTGTAGGAAGTAAATTTTTTAAAAACAATTAATTAATTTTTAGTTTTCAGCATTTACTTCCATAAGATTTTGAGTTTTAAATTTTCTGCCTCTTCCTCACCTTCCCCCTCCCCAAGATGGCATGCAATCTGATATAAGATCTACATATACATGTTTTCGCATTAGTCATGATATAAAGAAAAATTAGAACTAATGGTGGACATCCCCTCAATTTCCAATTCTTGGCCACCACATAAAAAGCTACTATAAATATTTTGTACATGTCAGTCCTTATATCTTTTTATGGTCTCTGGGATACAGACATAGTAGTGATATTTCTGCGCCAGAGAGTATGCATAGTTTTATAGCCCTTTGGGCATAGTTCCAAGTTGCTTTCCCAAATGGTTGGATCAATTCACAACTTCACTAACAATGTATTAGTGTTCCAATTTCCCCACATCTTCTCCAGCATTTATTCATTTCCTGCTTTTGTCATTTTAGCCAATATGATAGGGTACCTAAGAGTTGTTTTAATTTGTATTTCTCTAATTGAGTGACTTAGAGCATTTTTTTTAATATGACTATTGAAAGCTTTAATTTCTTCCTCTAAAAATTATATGTTCATAGTTTTTGACCATTTATCAACTGGGGAATGACTTGTATTCTCATAAATTCTACTCAGTTCTCTCTATATTTTGGAAATGCCTTTATCAGAGACACTGTCTATAAAAGTTGTTCAGCAGCTTTTTGCTTCCCTTCTAATCTTGGTTGCATTGACTTTGTGCAAAAACTTTTCAATTTAATATAATCAAAATCACCTATTTTGCATTTCATAATGTTCTCTATCTCTTGTTTGGTCATAAATTCTTCTCTTTTCCATAGATCTGACAGGAAAACTATTCCTTGCTCTCCTAGTTTGCTTGTGGTATCAGTCTTTATATGTAAATCATGTGCCCATTTTTACTTTATCTTGGCACAGGGTGTAAGATGTTGTTCTATACCTAGTTTCTGCCATATGATTTTCCAGTTTTCCCAGCAATTTTTGTTAAACAATGAGTTTTTATCCCAGAAGCTGGAGTCTTTGGATTTATCAAATATAGATGACTGTAGTCATTGACTATTGTGTCTTTTATTCTTAACCTGTTCCACTGATCTACCACTCTATTTCCTAGCCAGTACTAAGTAGTTGTGAGGATTGCTGTTTTATAATACAATTTAAGATCTGATATAGCTAGGTCACCTTCCCTTGCATTTTTTTTTCCCATTAATTCCCTTGATATTCTGGCCCTTTTGTTCTTCCATATCAATGTTTTTATTATTTTTTATAGCTCTACAAGATAATTTTTTGGTAGTTTGATTACTATGGCACTGAATAAGTAAATTAATTTAGGTAGAACCGTCATTTTTATTAGACTAGCTTGGCCTACCCATGAGCAACTGATATTTTTCCAGTTATTTAGATCTGACTTTATTTGTATGAAAAGTATTTTGTAATTGTGTTCATATAGTTCCTGGGTTTCTTTTGGCAGACAGACTCTCAAATATTTTATAATGTCTACAGTAACTTTAAATGGAATTTCTCTTTATCTCCTGCTGTTGGGCTTTGTTAGTAATGTGTAGAAATGCCAATGATTTATGTGTGTTTATTTTAGGTATTTTTTTTATTATTTCAAGTTATATTTTACTTGAGTCTCTAAGATTATCTAAGTGTGTATCATCATATCAACTGTTTTTTCTTTGCTTATTCCTAAAGCTAACATTTCTAGTACAATATTGAATAACAGTTGTGATAATGGACATCCTCATTTCACTCCTGATCTTATTGGAAATGTTTCTAGTTTATCTCCATTATATATAATGTTTACTGATGCTTTTAGGTAGATACTACTTATTATTTTAAGGAAGGTTCCATTTATTCCTATGCTGTCCAGTGTTTTCAATAGGAACGGGTGTTGGATGTTGCTGACAGTTTTCCTAATATTGACCAACCTGCAGGAAGACATTTCGAAGTCTAGTTTAACTTCTTCCATGATTCTTTAGCCTATGTGGAAAGTAAGAGGCAATGTGATCCAGTATAGAACAGCCCCAAATAGGAAACAGGAACAGGAGAAGTCACTTAATCACTCACACCCTCAGTCTCTTCATATGTAAAATGAGGAAAAAATCATATTTACAGGACCTACCTCATAAGGCTTCTTGGAGGAAAGAATATCTTATATTTATGATGTTTCCATTGCCCATACAACTTACATAAGAACTTATAGTTCTTTAAGGTTTATAGAACAACCTCTATAGAACAACCCTATGAGAAAGGTGATAGAATCATAAATTTAGACCTAGAAGGGACCACAGAGACTATCTTATCCAACTCCCTAATTTTGTTTAGTCATTTTTCAGTCATTTTCAACTCTTTCATGACCCCATTTGAGGTTTTCATGGCAAAGAAACTGGAGTGGTTTGCCATTAACTTCTTCCTAATTTTGTAGATGAAGAAATTGAGGCCCAGGGATGTTGAGTAACTAGCCCAATTTCACATGGCCAATAAGCATTACAAGGGCATTTTCAACTTAGGTCCTCAGACTCCAAGTACAGCATTCTTTCTAGTATATCCCAGTGTCTTACCTCAGGTTTCTTGATGATGGAACTGATGCTCAGAGAGATTAGGAGTTCTGCACATGGTTACAGAGCTAGGACTTAAAGCCATCTCTCCTGATCCCAAGTCTACTGCTCTTCCTATAGCACCCATAATTGCCTCTTGAACATTCCCAGATTCCAAGTCTTCACCCCTGATCCCGAAGACCACTTGCTATTCCCACCTGAGAGCTCTGGTGCTTGTTTTTTTGAGTCTTTCCTGTTTCATTAGCTGCAACCTTTAGAAGCCCTTAAGGACTGTGGTGTTACACCCGACATATCCCATCTTGTGTATATAGTGTATATATATATATATATATATACCATATACCTCAAGCCAATTAGTTTCTCCAAGAAAGGAAAGATCTCTATATTTTCCATTATCTATATGTAGGAATTATTTCAACTCAGGAATATATCAGGGAATATATTAGAAATATTAAAAAAGAGAATGGGTAGGACTATAGGGAATTACATGTTAAAATTGTGTATCCACGCTTGGAAGCTGGGTGCAGAATACCGATCCAATCTTATAACATCTGTATATGTTATGTGAACTAACTAGATACCTATGAGATTTACCATAGGGAATAAAACCTAGAAATTTTAAAGGTAAGCTTAGGATATTGGCAGGATCTGATTTTTATCTGAAGTCGGCTCAGCTAGAGGAGAAGTATTGATTTTTCAGTACATTTATTCCCATATCAAAAGTTATTTCATGTTTGAAAGAAATAGGAAGATGAAAATATCTATATGAAGTTTGACCATAAAGTAATAAAACTGATTTTTAAACAAGCATCCTAGAACTTAAGTGGCTAAGTGAATGCTACCCTTCTCAAAGTAGAGACCTCAGAAAGCTAGACACTTGTTCTACTGAGGTCTCCATTACTCAGTACAGATTTGTTCTGCTTCTTTGGGATTTGCCTTCAAGGCCTGAGGCATCTTCTTTGGAATTTCCTTTTCTTTTGAAGGTGTGTTTGACTTTTAGAAAGATCCAAATGTCATTCACAACCAACTCTAGTGAACAGATGGGGCTAGGGAGATGAGTGATATACTACTCTCATTCAAAACAAAGTTGTATCTATAAAGTAGTGAAAGTGATTTTTCTTATGTGACTCATAATAATCTCCTGTCCTTCTTCCCTTTAGATTTTTTTGCACATCATTGTCAATGAGCTCCATTCAGTAATGTAGCTCAGAGCTATCCAATAACAGAACAGGTCAGTCTGTCAACAAGGCTATCTCTTGAGACCCTCGCTGATAGATACAAGCGCAGAACAGATCATTATTTGTCAGAGGATTCTTAGAGATTCATAAAATGTAGAATGTAGAAGGAAACTTAGAAATCATACAGTCTAAGCCTCTTCTTTCATCAGAGCAGGAATCAGTCCTAGCCTTAGTTGCTTGTATATATGAATTAGTGATATAGCACTGTCACATGCATTGGTGTAGTCATGAGGATGGCCTTTCACAATAACAACAGTAACAAAACACAACTGCCCTTCTTATATAATAATGAGACCACACAGGTCAGTAGAAAGAAAACTGGACTTGAAATTAGAATACACTTGGATTTGAATCACTTTGCTTAACCTCTTGATAATAATAGCTGTATTATCTACCATAAAAGAGTTCATCTAAGAGACATATGACTGAAAAATGTCATGAGTTATATAGGAAGACCACCTGGAACATTGGTATCTGCATAGAATCTAGAGAACTAGAAGAAGACCCTCAGTACATGGCCTCCTTTGGGTGATGGGCCCTTAAGGAAAGATATGCATAAGAATGGGAAGGCACAGATGGAGTGAGATCAGCATCTTTGGATGGAGTTCCTACATCAGTGAAATTATAGGTTCACTAAATTACTGAGGAAGCATTGCCTATCCATAGGGATGCTGTGAGAATTACATTCGATGATGCCTATGAAGTGCTTTGTAAACTTGTAAGCATGATAAAATGATCTGGGAGGTAACCCTGTCCCTCACATGACAGCTACATTGCTCAGAAGAGATAAGTCTATCAAAGTTGGTCATGGCACAATGTTCTGTTATTCCGTACAGTGTTCTGGTCACTTCACTCAGCAGAGCTTTGGTGTTTGTTAACCAAGAGAAGGAATATCCTGGGTTTGGTTTCTATTTTTCTTTTTCTTTCTGTGGGCAACCAGACAGAACTGCTTACTCTACTAGACTATAAGAGTCATGAGGGTAGTGACATATCTAAACTTTGTAACATTCCTTACTTACTATCACAAGATTCTACACACAATTCAGTCATTTTTTCAGTTTCATCTGATTCTTCATGACCCCATTTGGGGTTTTCTTAGCAGTTTTCCTTCTCCAGCTCATTTTACAAATGGGGAAACTGAGGCAAAAAATTACGTAACTCCCCCGGATCACACAGCTAGTAAATGTCTGACACTGGATTTGAATTCAGAAAGATGATTCTTCCTGACTCCAGGCTTGATACAGTATCCACTGCGCCATCAAGCTGTCCCATTCTACACATAGCAAGAACTAAATATATGATTGTTGGTACAAATTTGAAAACTGAACTGGGGTGCCAGCAGTAGTTGGTCACACAGACAGACTCACCCACTTGCTGATAAAAATTGATGCCAGGCTAGACTGGTTAGCTTGCTCTGAAATTACAGCTCTGAGGTTTGTCATATCAATTAGTATTTATGAAATACCTTCTAATTCCTAGGGCACAGTGCTAGTCAATGAGGGTCCCAGGACAAAGAATGAAATAATCCCTATTTGCATTAAGCTTACATTCCAACATATATACCTCATAAATATAAAGTTAATAATAAATACATATTTGGGTGTACATATGTGTAGACACATATGTATGTGTGTGTATACACACACATACAAAATAGTTAAACACAATGCAGTTTGGGAATGAAAGGCATTGCCATTTGGAAGAATTAGGACAGAGGATCATGCAGAAGGTAGTGTCTGCAATGCCTCTGAAAGAGAGGAACTCTATGGTGTTATTTTATTGTGCCTAGGGAAGAAATAAGTATCCTCCTGTTCTGCACAGACCCACCACTGGTTGCCCCATGAAAATCATCCTTCATGCATCAGACCCAGGGCTCAGGGCAACAGATCCAATGTTCCATTCCCTGGAAACATCTCCAGTCTGGAGACTAACCAGCAGAATGACAATGTTAAAAGGCTTGTGAGCTGCTGACCCGTTATCAGTCAGTTATGTAAATACAACCAAAGGAAAGGTCATTTTCTTGGGGTAATTGCTGTCTCTGAAGATTACAGAGAAAGGTTATTTACACTGAGCTAGTTACAGTATTAATCCTTAGGAGATGCCTTACACCAAGGTCAAAATGACTGTTATTAAGTCAAAAATACACTTTCCAACAATTTCTCCCCCAATGGTTTGTCATATTCATCTTTGGAGCTAAGTGTGTTCTCCCAGTGTGACACCAGTGACCCAGTGGAAATATTTAGTCCAACCTGAACAACCTTGGAATAACAAAGGTGGCCTTGGGCTGGAGCAGCTGTAGCTTATTCAATAGAACATCTGTTCCTTGGCTCCCTCGGACTGTGATAGGGCTGCAGGAAAGATATGCTCCTGTGCAAAAGGCGGGCCTTGAATTGTATACTAGAATAAACAACCTCATTAGTATGAGTCCAACCACCTCTCCACCAGAACAAGGAAAATGGTCTCAGTCCCCATTGATTAGTACCCCACTAGGACTTACTAATCACATGAAGCTTTGAACTATATAACTAGTGACTTGTTACAGACCATAGGTCAAAGAACAACACTATTTCTACAAAATTACATGATAGAGTTTATAGAGTAGAATTTTACAGTTAGTCCATCAACTATGTAGAATGAGACACATTTTTAGACATGGCAGATATGGGTATTTGCTTTACTTGAGCATACATATTTGTTTCAAGGGTTTTTTTTTTTTTTTTTTTTTTCTGGGGGGAATGGCAAGGAGAGAAAATAAATGCCTGTTAATTGAAAAAGTAAAATGTAATTTGAAAAAAGAATTCTAATTCATCTCCTTCCTATTACAGATGAAGGGATCCAGGTTAGGAGGGGTGAAGTCACTTACCCAAAGTCACACAGCTAGCTTGTGGGAAAGCTTGTAGTTGAATTCAAATCTCTTGCCTCCCAGACCTGTGTTCTTTACATCACAGAACACTGTCTCCCAGCTGCTGCATATGTGAAGAATCTGGTTTAATATAATACAATAAGCATTTATTAAGCGCCTAACATGTGCAGGGATAGGAAGGAAAAAAAAAAACCCAAACTAATTCCTGTTCCCTTGAAATCTAGTTTCATACCTCATCCCTGAACCGCAATTTATGTCTCCAGAATTACCAATAGTTTCTTAATTGCTAAATCCAAGTGTCTTTTCTCAATCCTTATACTTCTTGACCTCTGGTGTTTTTGAGGCTATGGACTGCCCTACTCCTGGATATTCACTCCTCTCTGGGCTTTGGTGATGCTGTTCTCCCTTGGTTCTTCTAGAGATATGACCATTTCTTCTTAAGTCTCAGATCACTGTCCATGTGCCACCCCAAATACAGGAATATCCCTAAGGCTCTGTACTAGGCCTTTGGTCTGTATACTCTTTGTGAGTGACTTCCTCCCTTGTACATAAATAAAATCTGGATGTATCCCTTCTTCTGTCTAGCCCCCAAAGCCATAGCCAGTGAATCTTCATGGAGTTATCACCCATGCCTCCTCAGCAGCCACAGTTACTAAAGAAAAGAAAAGAAAGTTATTTTCAACAAAGTCTTGACACAATCAATTGTTCAACATTAGAAATGGATAGGGTTTTATTAATGCAAAGAACACTAAAGAAAATTCTGCTCTGTTGTGCACCACTGGGGCTTTCCAACCAACTTATACTTAAAACCTCCTATTTGTGTACTCTCTCCCTATTAGAATGTGATTTCCTTGAGAGACGAGACTGACTTGCTTTTTTGTTTATAATCCTAGCATTTTGCATATAGGAAATGCTTAATAAATGCATTTTCATCAATTCATTCATGATTCAGGTCAGAGCCCTGGTCTCTGTCTTGACCTTGTTTCACATCATCCACTGCCTACTGAACATTTTGAACTAGATATCCATTAGGCATCTTAAACTCAACAGGTACAAAATGGAACTTCATAGTTTCCCCAAAACCCACTTCTCTTCCAAACATTCCCTATTTCTATCAAAGGGAGCCACCACCATGACTATCAGGAATCCAAGGAATTCATCCCTCACTCCTCATTCTCCCTCATACTATGTATCAAATCAACAAGTCTTATTGATTCTACTTCCATAACCTCTTTGCCATTGATCCTTTTCACCCCATATAACCATCACACTGGTTTAGGGCTTTATCACCTCTTAATTGAACAATTGTAATAGCCTCAGAGACTCCTGCCATTAATCCATCCTCCACACAGCAGCCAAAGGGAATTTTCCTAATGCATATGTTGGAACATGCCACTCCCTGCTTGATAAACTCCAGTGCTTTTGAGATCTCTAGAATTAAATACAAACTTCTTCATTTGACAATTAAAGCTCTTTCTAATCTGACTCCAACCCATCTTTCCAGACCTGGTATGTATGGCCTCCATGAACTCTGGAATTCAGCCAAAGTAGTTTTTTGCGTTTCCTCCATCATGACATTCTACTTCTATTTCCACAGCTTTGCATCATCCATCTCTCATGCTTGGATGCATTTTCTTTCCTCTTCTACCTCTAGTTTTCTCCAAAGTTCATCTCAAATGCTATCACCTTTATAGAGACCTTCTCTTATTTCCATTCCCACCACTCACCTTTCTTGTCTGCCAGCTGCTGGTTCCATCTCCTGAAATTCCCTCAGTTTACTTTGTTTATATTTTGTCTATATTTATGTAAGTACATATTCTTTCTCCGGATTGAATGGCAAGTCCTTGAGGGCAGGTGCATTTCATTTTTGCCTTTATTATTGTCTTTATTATTATTTTGTCTTTATTGTCCCTAAAGATTATTATCTTTATTATTCCTAGTACCTAGTACTGTGCTTCTTCATTTGTGGATTATTGCTCCCTCCATGGAGGTAGATTGCAATTTTCTTGCGCTTTGGTAGATGGTGTCATGAATTGTAGCAAAGTAATTCATTGCCTAATAACTAGCTTTCTAATCCCCTTCCGACATAATCTCCATGGGTTTAGTTCCCACCTACCCCCAGGGAGCATCTTTGGAACTGTCTTTCCTGGTTCTAGTACCAAGTGGGAGCTTTGGTGCCATCTTCTGGCAACATGATGGCTTGATGCTAAAGGGACTTGGTGTTTTGGAATGACAAGACCCACGTTGACTTCAGCCCTTACCATATCTGTTGAAAAAGGAGCAGCTTCCAGCACAGCCTTCTTGGTTGTGACTTGCTCTGTGCTCTATCTCTCCTGTGCAGAAGGATAGGGAGATGGACTGTGCTTGTTATTTCCTTTAGTAAATGTAGTACCCCAATTCTGCTGTTGCTGTCTTGGGATGGTGCCCCCAAAATTTGGTTTGCCATGGTTATTTTAAAGCATCAAGTCCTTTCAGTGGTAGGCCCCTCTGGTAGAAAAAAGGAAGATGAAAGCAGTCCCCAAAACTCTTACTCATCAGGTAGAGAAGATCTAAGCATGCTCCATTGGAGGGGGTTATGTAGTGAGGAATATTCTCCACAACCACCTCCCTACCCCCAGTGAGGTTAGGTTGGTCATAGGTTGACGCCTACATTCTGTGGCTGGACCATGCCCAGAGCCTTTTCCAGCCTGGTAGGACCTGTAAGAACTTGTGTTCCATAGGTATAAACCTTTGAGAAGCCAGTCACCTCTGTGCCACAATGAGACACTAATCACTGAGTGAGAAAGCCCAGTGCAATTAAAAGGCATGTCAGGATCTGTTCTAAGGTTCTGCCTATACACTTCCACTAGTGAAGTGCCACCACCTTCCAGACTAAGGTTGGCTAAGTCTTGGGACAAGTCTCTCCTTTTCCAGGAAATATACAGAAACATTCCTGGATGGGACAGGAGTTTGCTTCAGAATTTTCTTGGGAGTTGGCTTACCTGTCATTTCTTTTTTGCATTGTCATCTCTTTGGTACTTGATGATATCCTGGTTCTGATTAATGGCCCAGGTATCTGAGTTTCTGCCTTGCCTTGTCCTTTGATATTTGTGCCCTGTTGACTACCTAGTTCCAATGAACTATATTCTTTCTCTGACCTATGTGTATATTCCAGGATGACAGGTACTGTGCCTCATCTAACCTTTTTTTTCTGCCCAACTGCCTGGCATAATGCTACACACTATGCTTAAAAAAAGTTGATAAGTGTTGTAACTGATTTTTTCAATATATTTGTTAGCTTAATTTAGACTAACTTTGAGGGAAAATAGGGATGATAACTGGTGAAAAGTTCTCCTTGAGGAGGTGCCTTGCAACAACAGTCTGGGCAGATAAAATAGCAGCCACATGATGCTCAATGGGACCCCTTAGAATAGCATAATGTAGAGAAAAGAGGGTGCCACTAGGGTGTAGGAGACAGGGAAGAGATAAAAATCTGCCAAGGAACAAGGATTGTCATGAACCATATCACCAATCCGAGACCATGTGCTAAGAGATCAAGTCACTGGTGGGTAAAATGGACAGAACGGAGAATCTTGGGTTCCCTAGATTAGAAGGGCAACTAAGAAGTGTTGTATTGTTTAAAAAGTGGTCTTTTGAACAATTTGAATCTCATTAAGAAAACTCTGCAATGTTTTGGAGCTTCGTACAATGAGTATAATAACACTATCCACAAACAGGCATCTGGAAGACCTCAAGATCTATATGAACTCCCTCTTTCTGTTCTGGACATCCTCTAACAGTGGCCTTTGGAGAGCATACAGCTCCCTGACCTATGCCTTACTTGATATTAATAAACAGAGGATTGCCCAACAAGATTATCTCTGTTGTTATATCTTTCAAGGAATCTTGTATGATTTCAGTGTATGCATAGTAGCTGCCTTGTTGTAGCAGAGCTTTTAAGATGGCGTCTTACTCTGGACAAAGTAGAATATCTTATTTTCCAAGGTTTTCAATAAATTGCATTACGGTAAAGATGGAGCATATTATAGAATATAATTTGGAAAAGGCTGAGTCTTCCCTTCCTGTTCCTTTCTCACAACTTCCTCATGCCCTTGCTACATGGGCAAATTATTTTCCTAAAGATTTTGCAGAGACGTGAAAGTAAGCATGTAGGCTGGTACTTATTGATATTTTCCCAATCACTTTTTACTATTGTTTAGTTGTTCTCAGTCACATCTGATTCTTTGTGACCCCATTTGGGATTTTCTTGCCAATGATTGTGGAGCAGTTTGCCATTTCCTTCTCCAGCTCATTTTACAATGTCTTCAAAATTGTGTCTCCTACAAGAGTGTATAGAGTGCTGGGCCTGTAGCTAGGAAGATCTAAGTTCAAATCCAGTCTCAGACTCTTACTAGATCTGTGACCTTGGGAAAGTCACTTAATCTCTACCTACCTGATTTTCCTCATCTGTCAAATGGAGATAATAATAGCATAACCCTTCTAGGATTGTTGGAACGATCATATGAGATCATATACGTAAAGCCCTTTGCAAACCTTGAAATGACATATAAACACTGGCAATTTTGCCTGGTCTAGTCCATCTGTTTTCCCATATTTAGTATTTGCCATATTTAGTTCTTCATGTATGATATCCTGTTAGAATCTAAACATGTTGGTTCCACTATCACTAACATGTGTAAGAGTTTGTAACAAAAACCTTTACAGATCTTTTCCATTTTTCGTCTGTTTGTGCTCTTTCACTTTTTTTTCCTTACTTAAATCCAGTTCATGTGCAAGTCAAGACATCACCCTTGTGATGTCATTGGTCCTCTGGAGAAGGAAGGATGAACAAGATTTTTCTCTTTACATGCCCTTTGGATGATTCAGCTTAACTAGATCTTTCACCAAGCTTTCTATAAACTTGCCTTTCCCTCTGACAATTTCTTGATGTTTTATGAGGCAGTAGTTGTCATATTCTTCTACCTTCCTTCTATACCACATATAGACATAAGTAAATACGAGGTAGTTTGAGGAATGAGAGAGTATTGACAACTGGCAGACTCAGGGAAGATTTCAAGAAAGGTAACATATGAACTGAATCTTGAGAGAAGATAATGATTCTGAGAGGCAGATGAGAAGGGAGTAAATTCAAGGAATAGGGGACATCCTGTTCAAATATATTGGGATGGCAAGTGGAAGGTCAAGTTTTAGAAATAGCAGGAGTTTAGTAGTGTGCATTAAGGGAAGGAATATGAGACTAGACTGGAAATGTAGGTTGGAACCAGATTGTAGAGGGCAATGCTAAAGAGATTGCGTTGTATACATTAAGTCAATGGGGAATCATTGAAAACTTTTGAGAGAATGATATAATTAGAGCTGTACCCTCAAAGGATTATTTTGTCAGCTCTGTGGAGGATGGGTTGGGGAGAAAAGAACCTTGAAGCAGGGAGGCCAATTAGGAGGCTATTATAGTAAGATCATAGATTATAGCTTTATAGAGCTATAAGAGACTTTAGAGATCATCTCCTCTAATTCTCTCATTTTGCAAATGAAGAAACAGATGCCTAGAGAGGTTAAGCAGATGCCTAGAGAGGTTAAGTGATTTGGATGAGGTCATACAGGTATTAAATCTAGATTGTCTGATTCCTAATCCTGCCTTTTTCCCATGGCACCTTGCTAACAGAGTTGTAACTAGGATAGACCACTGGGTCTTTATCATCAAAATATATAGGACTCAAAATTTTAAATGATTTTAAGAAATTGTACAATTAAGAAATTTGTTATATACTAATGTATTAATATATTTCTATTTTATGTTATATTGTGGTTGTATTAATATTAATTATACTAATATTACTTATATTATATACTCTTTCAACTGTGTTGTAACTGATGGGCAAAAATAATTAAAATTGAAAGCTATCAGTTATTTCAATTCTTCTCTGTTCCCCTGTCGCATTGGCAGTCTATCATGAAAACCTGTCCCTGTCACACCTCCATTCAGACCATCTGCAAGTGACAGGATCCCCAGCAGTGACCTCACAGTGTCCCATGGTCTTTTTTAGGGACTGGTTCAGATGTCTCTCCTTCATTTCCCCAGTGAAGCCCACATTAGGGTCTTTCTTCATGGGTGATTTAAGGATATGTTTACTTCTTCTTGCCCCAAGTATCGTTTTATGTTGTTTGTCTCCAGGAGCCAAAATTGCTAGTTACAACACTTCTTGTTGCTTCTTCAGAATCCAGGTAAGTATCGATGAAACCATTGGGATTTAGAGTCAAAAGATCATTGTTAATCTTGAAGAAAGTAGTAGGTGCAGAAGTCTAATTATATAGGGTTGAGGAGTGATTAGGTGGTAAGGAAATGGAAGAAGCGAGAGCAGACAACTTTTTCTGGAAGCTTGACAGTCATGTGGAAGCAAGATAGAGGATGATACCTTGAAGGGATAATAGGATTAAGTGTGTGTTTCCTCAGCATGAATGAGACCTAGCCATATTTTCAGGCAGCAAGAAAGGAGCCAGAAAAGGGAGAGATTGAAGATGACAGAGAGGGATTGGAGAGAAAGGATGTGAGCCAGGTATTGGATATTTGAGAAACAGAAGAGTGATTAAATGTGAGAATATCTCAAGGCAGCCCATTACACTTTTGGATAGTTCTAATGACAAAGAAGTTTTTCCTCACATTAAGCCTCAAATTGCTTTTTTGCAGCTTCCATACATCTGTGTTATTTTTGCCCAGGGGCCAAGAATAAGTCTAATCTGTCTTTTATATAGTAGCCCTTCAAATAGTTGAAGACAGCTATCATGCTTCCCTCCACCCCTTACCAAATCTTTTCCAGGAGTAGGAAAGGAAGATCAGTCACTCAATAGGCATTTATTAAACACCTAACATGTGCGAGGCAGTGGGAAGATAAAGACAACAAATAAAATTGTCCCAATCTTCTTTTGGGAGAAATAGCATGCCCACATAGAAGGAAATACAAAGGTAGTATGGGTGACCCAGTGTTGAGGATGGGTAGAATATCTGTCGATAGCAGTAGGACAAGGAGGCAAAGCATTCAGTGGGAGAGGTATACTGGAGCTAGCTTGACCTAGCTTTTGAGAGCCAATTGTCAAATTTTCATTGTAAGCATTTGCACCTTGGAAACTGGCAAATGCTACAAATCAAAACTTGAGTTATTTCTTTATTGTTTGTATAGACTAAAGAAAGTGATGGAAAAAAAGGTTAATAATGCAAATTAATCTTAAAAGTGTATGTGCATACATTTTTTGAGAGTCAATTGTTAAATATTTGCCAACAAAACACTGTGTATGCTTAATTGATTTGATTAGTTATAGCATCAAAACATTGAAAAAAAAGAAAAACGAGTCCAAAGTAAGATAATAAAGTAAGAGAGCAGAGAGGAATGAAGGGACCAGGAATCATTATGAGGACAATAGGAGGAGTAGGGAAGAGGGAAAGATGAAAGAATAGACTATGATAAAATAGGAGAATTTTAGAATTAGAGATCATGGAGGTATCAGAGTTGGGATGGCAAAATAGATGTCAGAATTCCTATCCACAGCCACATAAAGGTGTACGTCTAGGGACACTGAGTGACATCAACATGTATAGTGAAGGGCTCAAGTATGAGTGCATGGAGAATAACCTGGAGATTTTTATATCATGGTCACAATGACCTGAACAGTGAGGTAGAGTGAACCTCAAACAAAGAGAGGTTACCGAATTTTGGTAGCAGAGGGAAGGTCTGGAAGCAACAAGTTCACTTCCTCATGGGTGAAATGAGAAGCTGAAGAGAGTGAGCAGGGAGAAAGTTAGGCTCCCATGATGCACCATGAGTACCAAAAAATGGAACAAGTATGAGATGAAGAGATCCAGAATGAAAGAAGGCTTGTCAATAATATATCAGGTGTTCTGGTGAGAATGATAAGACAAAGGACCATATAGAGTCTGGAGAGGTAGGCTTGAAGTTGCTGACAGTGAGAATGTGAAAGAAGCAGGAAAAAAGGATTTTCTCAATTAGTGCTCATCATACTCTGAATTATATATCATCTTCTTAAGTAATTGATTAAAATCATTAGTATGATCAGATTTTTTTAAGAGGTGACATTTTTTGGGAAAAAAAATATAAACAACTAGAAAATAATATTAAATACCTTCTCTTGGTTAAACACACTTAAGGAGTCTGGATTTTTGGGCCCCAAGACCACAATCAAATTATCACTATATACCCAGTGGCCAAGTATCTTAATTACAAATATTTGCCTTGAAGAAAACATGGAAGCTTCATGATGGATGACCTTGAAATCCAAAACCTATATAATGATGGCAAATATCACACATACTTTTTTCACTCTTACCTATACACTTACAGATAGCACTACTATGAGGAGCATTATCAACAACACCCACTTACCTAAATTTTAGTTGAAATGGAATGGGATCCTTGACTTGATTTAACTCAGATAATCTCCCAGTGCAGCAGTACTGATGTTTCTTCCATCAGATTGGGAATGACGGACCAAACACTTATTAAGATGATTACAACCAGTTGGAATGAAAAGAAGTTTGGCTTTTGGATATTCCCAAGGGATAAAAAAAAAATAGAGACAGTTTAGGATGAAGAGCAATGCCACCAGTTAAGACAATCAGAATACTTTCTAGTTGGGAAGCCTTATTTCAATTTCATCCTAAAAGTGGGAAAAGCTCCCAGTTGTGTTGTTTTTTTTTTTTAAGTCAAATAGTAACTATTTCCACATTTTCAAAGTATTATAACAAGGGCCCTTTGTTCACTCTTCTATTAGCTGCATAATAACTTCAATGCTTGTGACTGGTTGAGGATACTAACTGGACTTTTAGAATTCTGTGCCAATCTGTTTTCCTAACTTATGGAAAAGAAGTCCATGTTCAAAGCAATTAAATCAGATCCATTGTGTCCATGAGAATGTATTTATGGTAGTGGTTTAGTTTGGGGTTTTGTTTTTTTTTTTTTAACAAAAGACAGAGTTTGACAGAGTTTGTTTTTTGGTAGTCAATTTCCATTTCACATTATCATGACTTTTTCAGAAAGAGTCTGTGTTTTAAAAAAAAAAAAAACAAAACTGCTTCCCTGCCAAAGCACCTGTAGAGAAAGTTAGGATTTGAGTGTAGTTACAGGAATGTAGGACAAAGGTTGCCAGCTCTGCCATACCTTTCCAGTCTTACTAAAGGATTGGTAAAGGGCAATCTGTATGGACAGTTCTAGTTACTTTGAGAATGGTGGTAACTGAAAGGAATTTTCTTAGCCAAAAAGCAAGCCGACTAGAAGGGGGAGGGTTGCTGAGGCAAAAGCAAAGTTATTCAAAAAGATCAATTTGACCTAATGGTTTTTAGTGGCTGACTGGGTACAACCTTGAGTCTGACTCACAAAAGAACTGAATTAGCCCTTGGCTATTTCCCAGAAGAACTCTGATCACTTAACCCTAGGACAGAGCTCACACAGCTATAATGCAGTGAAGAACTATCGGGTGGAAGCACAATTGAGAAGATAGCCCAGTAGGTATCATCACCAGGTTAGCAATGGATAGTACGGATAAATGTATACGCTATATTATATATTCCTATATACCATACACTATAGTAATATAGTATACAGTAATATATAATGCTATATATAGCATATACATTATAACATATATTTATTATATACTATATATAATATATATTTATTATAATATATAATTAAATAATATATTATAATATATTATAATATATAATTAAATAATATTTATTATATAATATATAATAATATAGTATTTACTATATAGCATACTATAGTAATATAGTATATATGGTAGTATATTACTATAGTAATTGGCACTATAAAAATACTTTAATATTTTAACAACCTGTGACTTCATTTGTGTGGTTATACCCTCCACAATCACAGACCAAAAGTAACCTTCAACTTAGTAGAACATCTCTAAGAATGGCTGAATCCTTTCTTCCTGCTAAGAAATGATCCTCCTATCTGCTGATGAATCTCTTTGAGCTTAGCTAGGCTGATTCTTAGTCCAAAGACATCAGTTCATCATTGGGCCTTATACTCAGTCTTTCCATCTAGGAAGGACCTGACAAAGATTACATTCAATTGGCATAGCCTTCAAGAATCTAGACTCATTTCTACCTCATGATGAAGCATCAGAGTAGGACTTTAGATGAGGACTATGAAAATACTTAGATTGTTAGACCATAAGTCACAATTAATTAAGACTTTTATTCCTATTTTTCCATTTTGATCTGTAGCTATTCCTCCCCCTTATGCTCTAACAAAATAGATTTACTTATTATTCTATAAATATTCATCACCCTTTCTTATTTATATGCTTTTGCTCATTCCTGTCACCTTTTTGATATTCTCCTCACTTTTTCCATTCATCTCTACATACTGAACCCTATCTCCTGACCATCTTCTTCTCCATCTCCCTTTAACTAAAAGAGATCTTTGCCCCTCTGAATTCCTGTACTGCTTTCTTGTACCACAGATGGAACTAATCTCACACAGTTACTATTGTAAAGGGTCAGAGGATCTTAATTTAACAATTATAACCACTGCTTGGTCTGCTGGGTAGGGTTGCTGCTTCTTTTTCCTTTTTACCAAGGTGATTCACTGTTACAGATCCACTCATATAGCCCCAAACCATTTCAGTTCTTAGGATACCTGAGCATCTGAAAGTACCTAAAAGAGAGGTCAAGTCTTTTTTGGCCAACTCCAACATCATGAGAAAAAATACTTAATGAGTCTTAGCTCCTATCTAGGGTCTCCCCAAAAGGAGAAGTACACAATGAACCATGGAAATCAGGACAGTTCTTTATTTTCTGCCCACAAAAGAAATGCTTAACATAAAAGTTCTCACAAGTACACACTGACAAGACTTTTGCAATCAGTAACATATAATTGAACATATAATAATGTGAAACTACTGTTTTACACTTGAGAAAGCTGGTGGCACAGTGGCTAGAGCACCGGTCCTGGAGTTAGAACACCTGAGTTCAAATCCAGCTTCAGAAATTTACTAGCTGTATGACCTGGGCAACTCAACCTCTGTGTGCCTCAGTTTCCTCAACTGTAAAATGGGGATAATAATAGCACCTACCTTCCAGGGTTGTTACAGGATCAAATGAGATAATATTCATTAAAAAAGAAAAGTGCCTAGCACAGTGCCTGTCATGTAGTAGGCATGATTATAAACACTTATTTCCTCCCTGTCTTGGGGTTATAATTTTTTTCCAGAAGATGTAATGACTGATGATTGCAATCAAGACTACCTCTGTGAATGGAAATTCAACTGAGCTATGCGGTTTTACTTTGAATAGACATGTACATCCTGACTTCATCGCCACTGGCACCAAGAAGATATAAGAAGCTAATATGGTCGCAGCAAAAACCCTGCAGTTGTCAAACTCAGCTCTGTCTGCCCCAGGAGCATCTGCATGACTGGGGATATTGAACTGATTCCCCATCCCAATCCAGGTCACAAATTTAAATTTCAAAGCTCAGTTGTAACCCAGGGCCATGTAGGAAATAATTAATCATTCAGCAAAGATGTCTACTAAATGGTGGTCGCTTTTGTAGGCACTCAGGATACAAAGACAAAAGTGAAATGTCTCTTCTCTAAAGGGGCTTAATTGAATAAGGGGAAATAATTTCTATATATTTATATGTAGGCATATAAAATATATGAAATAAATACAAGGTCATTTTTTGGAGAGGGAAGAAGCTAGCATCCGGCAAGTGCAATCAGGAAAAGTTTCACATAGACAGTGGTGTTTGAGCCAAGCTTTGAAAGAAAACAAAAATCCTCAGAGATGGAGATAAGAAGGGAATGCATTTCAGGCATAGAGACAGCTACAGCAAAGACATGGAGGTGGGAGAGAGGGTTGCTAATCAGGAAAAGTAAGAAATCGATTTGGCTGGATCATAGGGTATGTTTTGGGGAGTAACGTATAATGAGATTGCCAAGGTAGATTGAAGCCAGGTTGTGAAGACATAATGTGATAAAGGTGAAAACTATTGGAAGGGGACAAAAACCACAAACCATTAGAAAATAATATGAAATGCCTTCTCTTGCTTAATCACACTTTTAAAAAAAGTAGTCATTTATTTTTTCCAATTACATGTAGAGACAATTTTTTAACATTAATTTAAAAAATTTTTGAGTTCCAAATTTTTCCCTTCCTAAAATGGTAAGTAATTGAATATAGGTTATATATAGGCAATCATGTAAAACGTATCTCCATATTAGTCATGTTGTGAAAGAAGAAACAGACCAAAATGCCTTGATCTACATTCAGACTTCTGTTAATTCTGTCTCTGGATGTGGATAGCATTTTCCATCACGAGTCTTTTGGAATTATCTGGGATCATTGTATTGCTGAGAAGAGCTACGTTATTCACAGTCGATCACTGCACAATGTTGCTGTTATTATGTACAATGTTCTCCTGGTTCTGTTCATTTGATTTTGTATCAGTTCATGTATGTCTTTCCAGGCTTCTTTTTTAAAACTGCCCACTCATAATTTCTTATAGCACAATACAATTCCATTACATTCATATACCATGTTGATTAATCACCCTTAAGGGGAATAGATTTTTGGACCACAGGGCCACAACCAAATTATCATTATATACCTAGTGACCAAGTGGTTTAATTATAAGTATTTGACTTAAAGAAAATATGGAAGCCTCCTGTGGGATGACCTTAGATCCCCAAACCTATAAAGTGATGGCAAATGTCACACTTAATTTTTTGGATCTTTAATTTCAATTCAATCTATTGGAGAGATGACCCTACTTATTAATATCTGAAGATAAATCATTTAATTATCTTCAGTTTAACTCAAAATACACGGAGTAAACTTCTAGACAAGAACTTCGAACATGCCTGCATCTCTGGTATTCTATGATTCTTTCCTAGCACTGTGCTAGGTACTGGTTGATGACATGGTCCTTGTCCTCAAGGAGCTTATAGTCTAGTAGAAGAATATTATCTATAGATGACAATAATATAAAAATAATACATATTAAGTGTAAAATGCTTTACAAACCTCAAAATACTTTATTATATTAATATTACAATTGTTAGATTGATTGGAAATCCATTCTTTGATACTCTGTCTTCTGATGCTCCTTGTTGAGCACTTTTTCCTTAGCATTTACCTGGAATGCTGAATATTGATTCCTGCCATACTTTAGTAAATGTCCAGCATGGCTTCCAAGATGACTGAATCTACACTTGTAACCACTCAATTTCCTAGCAAGTATGCCTCTAGTCCCAAGAAAGACTCTATCAGTCATTGGTTGACCTAAAATTCATATACAAGAGATCACTTTCTTGTTTTGTTTCATGTGATTTTGTTTTCTTTAGACCAATAACTTAAATAAATATGCTTTTTTTGTTTTGTTAAATAAAATAAAATTTATTTATTTATTTTTAGCTTTCAACATTCACTTCCATAAGATTTTGAGATCCAAATTTTCTCCCCATCTTTCCCTCCCCCCACACTAAGACAGCACGTAATTTGATATAGGCTCTACACATATGTTCACATTAAACTTATTTTCACATTAGTCATGTTCTAAAGAAGAATTGGAACCAAAGGGAAAAACCATGAGAAAGAAGAAACAAAACAGAGAGGGGGGCAGGGAGAGAGAGAACAAACAATATGCTTCTATCTGCATTCAAACTCAAGTTCTTTTTTTGGCCCTGGACAGCATTTTCCATCATGAGTCTTTTGGAGTTGTCTTAGATCTTTGAATTGCTAAGAAGAGATAAGTCTATCAAAGTCAGTCATCACACAATGTGGCTGTTATTGTGTACAATATTCTCATGGTTCTGCTCACTTCTCTCAGTATCAGTTCATTTAAGTCTTTCTAGGTTTTTCTGAAGTCCACCTGCTCATCATTTCTTATAGCACAATAGTATTCCATTACATTCATGTGTCACAATTTGTTCAACTATTCCCCAATTGATGAGCATTCCCCCCAATTTCCAACTTTTGGCCACCACAAAAAGAGCTGCTATAAATATTTTTGTACATGTGGGTCTTTTCCCATTTTTCTGATCTCTTTGGGATACAGACCTAGAAGTGATATTGCTGGGTCAAAGGATATGCACATTTTTACAGCCTTTTGGGCATAGTTCCAAGTTGTTCTCCAGAATGGTTGGATCAATTCACAACTCCACCTACAATGCTACCTTTTACTTTTTCAATTAACAAGTATTTATTTTTTGCTCTGTTCCAATTCACACCATCATTGGAAAAAAAAAAAAAAGGAAACCACAACTTGTCTTCTAACAAATATCTGTAGTCAAGCAAAACAAATCCTTGCATTGATCATGACCAAAAATGTATGCCTCTTTCTTCATTTAAATAAATATGAACTCAAATTAGGTAGGAGAATGAATGATGACTGGTTGGCTGAGGCCATGTTAAAATGGAAACTTTAAGAATTAGAAGTTTTCTGCCTCTACCCTGTGGGGAAAGGGGAGACATAGTGAAGTGAAACCACAAGAGAATTCTCCTTACGTTTGGATAATAATAGAAAAGTTAATTAATGATTTCAGAGACAATATGTGTTAGTGAAAAAGACTTTGGACTGGCAGTCAAAATGTCTGGTCCTACTGTTGTTTGTTGTTCAGTGATTTTTAGTTGCATCCGACTCTTCTCAACCCAATTTGGGATTTTCTTGGCAAAGTGTCCATAAGTTGTGTGACTTTGAGCAAACCACTTAGTTGTAAGATTTTAGAGTTAGAAGACACTTTAAAGGTAATCCAGACCAAACCACTCATTTTATAGTTGGGGAAGTAGAAATTTAGGAGTAGAAGTGATTAAATACATTAGTATTTAATACTATTATTAATACTATTAATAATACTATTATAATACTATTAAATAGCAGAACCAGGCTTTGAATGCATTTCTTCTAAATTCAAATTCTATTCCCTATTCACAAAATCCCATAGTTGGAAGGAACTTCAAAGACCAATTGATCCAACTTATTCCTAAACACTTCCACCAACCTCTTTGAAAAGGGATCTTTCATCCTTTACTTGAAGACCCTAAGGAAGAAGGAATCCATTACGTTCCAAGGCGACCCATTCCACGTTAGCTAGTTCTAATTGTTAGAAAGATTTTCTTCCCATCAAGTCTAAATCTGCCTTCCTCCACCTTCTTACTATTGCACCCAGTTCTGCCTCTGAGTCAAGCAGAACAAGTTTTAATGCCTCTTCCAAATACCAACTATGCATATATTTTAAGGTTGTTGGCACATCTCCATGTTACTTTTCCTACAAAGTCTCCTATGGAGTCTGTGGTCTGAAAACAGGGGGCTATGGCATGATCTCAAGAGGTAATAATCGGCTAGCCAGAGAGTGGGCAGATACATCACATCTATCTGTCTCCATGTCTCCAACATAAACATACCTATCCTTTACTTTTTACAGTACAACATAATACCTGTGTATCCCTTTGAACGTCAGTGCAAGTTCCTGACTTTCCTCCTTCTGAGTCCAGTATCAACTCCTCAGGGTTGTTACAACCTGTCCCAAACCTGGTTCACCTAGCTACTTGTGTCATCTCCTCTTAAAATTGCCTTCCATCTATTCACAGTTATAGTTTATGTTTCAAATATCTGTTGTCTCTTACATTACAGTGCAAACTTCTCTAGGAGATGAACTCATTTTATTTTTTCTTTTTATCCCCAGTGTTTTTCATAGTGCTTAATAAATGCCTGTTAATTGATTGATTGCATATCCACAGCAGTATTACATAGGCCCATTGGGAAAAATTGTGCCTCAATTGCCCCATTTCCCTTATCTGTCAAGGAAAAAAAGTTCTTTTTCATTTTATTTTATTTTTTTAAATTTTTATTTTTTGTTTTTAACACAGTTTATAACAGATAAAACAATTCAAACTTTTGGTCAGGTGATACTTCTTTTTAAAGCCTTACAATATGGACCACAAAAGAATTTTTTTTAAACATTAACCAGCTGAGACACAGATAATATTTATGTTGCTGACTTCACAAGCCCTTGACCTATTTGTCTCCACAGTATTACTAAGAATTAAAGGACCCTAACTTAGTGTTGTTGGTCTAAAGTCCTATGCCTAATAGCTTAATTTTAGACTTAACCTCGGACGTTCCCCTATCAATAATCTATAATTGAATAGATGTGGTATTAAGCTTACAAACCTTTGACTATAGGTAATTGCCACCAAGAGTAGGGACATTGCAGCGATATAATATCTCCCAAACTTCATGTCATTTCCACGCAGGAATAAATTGTCCACTTGCATTCAGTCATGCTTAAAGTCTGTCAGGTGTCAGTGAGGAAATTGAGTCAGGAGAATCCTACCTCAGCCCAGGCTGAACAGCTGCTCTCCCACCCTTCCCTTGAGATCACCTTGTGCAGTTCTTACCAGTATCTCACCAGCTTACTGGCATCATGGATTGGAGGCTCAGATCACCTTTCTTGCTACCCATACCTGGAATTAGACTCGGAAGAACAGTCACTTAATAGTCCCATAGCATTTAAAAATGGCAAGTTCCAATAATCAGGTTTCAAATATGAGTATAATTTCACTTTGGCTAAGGAAATATCTTTTGAGGCAAGTCTTACATGCCTTTCTATACATGTTCTAGTTCCTGATTAAATAGCAATCATAAAATCAAATTTACTATTAAAACCTTAACTTTTCCATCAATGCCAAATTTTACCCAAGGTTACCTTCCTCTAGGAAATTTAGACTGAAATTCTTTTTCCCAATGACTAAAAGTCATTGATTTATTCTCAGTAATTAATTCAGTCACTTGTTTTAATACTATTGGCTTTTACCTCACTTTGTAACATGTCCAATTTTTCTCCCCATCATTCCCCTCCCCCCACTTCCTAATACCTTGCATTCTGATTAGTCCTTCCTTCAATGTACCCTCCCTTCTATCACACGCCACCCCTCCCTTATGCCCATCTTCTCTCTTTTCTTGTAGGGCAAGATAAATTTCTATACCTCATTCCTTGTAGTTCTTATTTTCCGATTATATGCAATAAAAATTCTCAACATTTGTTTCTAATATTTTGAATTCTGACTTCTCTCCCTCCCTCCCTCCCCAGCCCCACTGAGAAGGGAAGCAATTCAATACCGACTAAATATGTGTTCTTTTGCAAAAGACTTCCATAATAATCATGTTGTGTAATACTAATTATATTGCCATCTGTCCTACTCTATCCCCCCTTACTTATTTTCCCCACAATTGCCCTTGTCCCTTCTCAAAAGTGTTTATTTCTATTGACTCCCTTCTCCCATTTTCCCTCCCTTCTAACATTCCCCTCATCCCACTTGTTGCCTCCTCTCTTACTTTCCTGTGGTGTGATATAAATTTTCATATCAAATTTAGTGAGCATGTCATTCCCTCCTTCAGCCACATGTGGAGAGAGTAGCTTCATTTCTCCCCCTCTCCTTTTTCTCCTCCTTTGAATAAGATTTATCTTATCTCTTTTATGAGTTATAGCCTGTCCCATTCCATTTCTCCCTTTCTCTTCCCAGAATTTTCCTCCTTCGCTCCTTAATTTTTATTTTATTTTATTTTTTTGTGTGGATATCATCTCTTCTGACATAACACATCCTGTACTCTCTATCTATGTGTGTGTGTGCATACAATATCTCCATCTACCCAAATACTGAGAAAAGATTCAAGAGTTAAAAACATTTTCTTTCCATGTAGTAATGTAAACAGTTCAGCTTTAGAGAATCTTTTATGATTTTTCTTTCCTATTTACCTTTTCATGCTTCTCTTGATTCTTGTCTTGGGAAGTCAAATTTTTCTATACAGATCTGGTCTTTTCCTCAGTATGAATGATTGAAAGTCATCTATATCATTGAATCACCATTTATTTCCTTGAAGTATTATACTCAGATTTGCTGGGTAGGTGATTCTTGGTTTCAATCCAAGTTCCTCTGACCTCTGAAATATCCCATTCCAGGGCCTTTAATCCCTTAATGTTGAAGCTTGCAGATCCTGTGTTATCCTGATTGTATTTCCATAATACTCAAATTGTTTCTTTCTAGCTGCTTGTAGTATTTTCTCCTTGATTTGAGAACTCTCAAATTTGGCCACAATATTCCTAGGAGTTTGTCTTTGCCTTCTGATTCTAGGACATCGGGGCAGTTTTCCTTGATAATTTCATGGAAGATGCTGTCTAGGCTCTTTTTTTGATCATGGCTTTCAGGTAGTTCTATAATTTTTAAATTGTTTCTCCTGGATCTATTTTCCAGGTCAGTTGTTTTTCCAATGAGAAGTTTCACATTATCTTCTATTTTTTCAAATTTTTGCTTTTGTTTAGTAAGTGCTTGGTTTAACTCATAGTCATTCATTTCCCTGAACTCAATTTTCTCTTTCTATGAATTATTTTGTTCAGTGACCTTTTGAAACTTCTCCTCCATTTGGCTAATTCTGCTTTTTACAACCTCCTTCTCCTCATTGGCTTTTTGGATCTCTTTTTCCAATTGAGTTAGCCTCTTTTTAAAGCTGTTATTTTCCTCAGCATTTTTTTGGTTCTCCTTTAGCAAGCTGTTAACTTGTTTTTTAAGGTCTTTTATTGCCTGAGCCCAATTTAAGTTCCCTTTGGAGGCCCTGGCAGCAGAGGCCTTGACTTCCTCTGACAGTATGCCTTGTTCTTCCTCATCTGAAAGGATGAAAGAAGACACCTGTAACCCAAGAAAGTAACTTTCTATGGTCTTATTATTTTTCCCTTTTTGGGGAATTTTCCCAGACAGTTACTTGACTTCTGAGTTTCCTCTCCACAACTACAGTACCCCCAAGCCAGCATAGGGGGTTGAGATTCAGATGACCTGCTCCAAAGCCTCAGGGGTTTTAGGTTGGAGCAGGGCTGCTAGTCAGTGTGAGATTAAGATCAGCTGCTCAGGAGGGTCAGGGCTGCCACACAGGGCTCAGTTCTCTCAGGAGGTTTACGATGAGACTTTCAACAATGGATATGGGCTACTTCCTGCTTTGGAAGCCCCATCTGCTGCTGCCTCTACTGCTGCCTCCTGAGGAGGCCTGAGTTATGGGGACACCCCGCTCCCCTCTTGGCCAGCCAAAAAAACCCTCTCACTGACCTTTGGTGCCTGTTGGTTGAGGGATCTGCACTGCTGCTGGAGATTCTGTCCCTGCAGCCTGCTCAGATCTGCTCCTTTTGGTGCTGTGTGACCAAGGCAGGGTTGGGCTCTGCTCCTTATCCCATGCGCAACAGACCTTTCCCATTGGTCTTTCATGTCTCTCTGGGATAGAAATCTCCTCCATTCCATTGTTCTGTGGCTTCTGCTGCTCTAGAATTTGTTAAGAGTTCTTCTTTACAGGTATTTTATGGGCTGTGGGATAAGAGCTAGCATATGTGTGTCTTTCTACTCTGCCATCTTGGCTCCTCCCACAGAAAAAAAGTTCTAATAAGAGTACATGATTAAAAAAAAGTTTGGGGACTCCTACTCTAAGCCAAACATCCCAATTCTTCCATTTGATTGTCTTATGGTAAGGTATGGAAGTCCTTCATCATCATACTCATCTGAACTTTTTCTAATATCTTTCCAACTCTTTCTCAATTATAGACTTCCAAGTTGAACATACTATTCTATTTATGGTCTGATCAAGGCAAGGGATGGTGAAATGATCACCTCCCTAATTCTGGTTATTTTGCTTTCTTAATGTTGCCTAAGGTTGCATTAGCTATCTCTTGGCTGTAATATCACACTGTTGAGTAATGAGCTTGTAATCTACAAAAAGCCAGATCTTTTTCAAACAAACTGCTGTTTAGCCATGTTTCTCCCTTTTTATAATTATAAAATTGATTTTTTAAAACCTAGTGTAAGATGTTACATTTATACCTATTAAATTTCATTTTATTAGATTTGGTCCAGTGATGTGCCCTGTTGAGAAGTTAATGATTATCATCACATGGCAGTTAGGTGGTGCATTGGATGGAGTAGAGTGTAAAGTCATGAAGAAGAATTCACATCTAACTTCAGACACTTATTAGCCATGTGACCTAAAGGGAAGTCATTTAACCTCTGCCTGCCTCTGTTTCCTCCTCTGTATAATGAGCATAATAGCAACACCTACTACCAAGGTTGCTGTGAGGATCAAGTGAGATATGTGTCTGACACATAGTAGGTGCTATATAAAAGTTGTTATTATTATAATGAAGACAGCCCTTGCCCTTCTCTCCTCTTGTGGCAACTCTTTCATGTTCTACCATCTTTCACTAGTCACTGACAGGGACTCAGAAATCCCATACAGACATTCTTTAAATACCCTGGGCTCCCTCCTCACTTCAACTCTTCAATAGTAGGCAGGTACTCTCTTACTATACCCCTCCTTATCTTGGATTTTAATCCCCTCTTAATAGCTAACATTTATATGGCACCTACTATGTGCCAGGTACTGTGCTAAGCACTTTACAGTTATCCCATTTGATCCTCAAAACAACTCCAGGAGATAGGTGCTATTATTATCTACTATTTCTACAGATGAAGAAACTGAGGTAGACAGAATTAACTTGCCTAGGGTCACTCAGCTAAGAAGCATCCAAGGCTGAATTTGAACTCAAGTCTCTCTTACTCCAATTCTGCTAATCTATCCACTGCACCGCCTAGCATTTCTTAGTTATGTTTGTTTGGTCTTTTTTGATCTAATGCTCATTAATCTTAGCAGAGAAACAGAAGCAAAAAAACAAACAAAACCCCCAAGAATTGAGCAGCTCTGCCATCTCTCCATTGACCTTTATTTCCAATCTCTTTCCCCCAATGTGTTTTAGAAAGACTTTTTGTTGTCTTTACTTTTCTGCACTAGTCTCATTTCATTGGGAGTTTTTGTGCTGCTGACATCATTCTTATAGAGCCCTACCATATTTTTGTATTAATCACCATTACAAGTGCTTGTTTCTATATTCTGTATGTCTTTTTCAAAGCTAAGTTGATTAATGAATTCCCTGTATTTGAATCCCTGATATTTAGCACAGTGCTTGGCACATAGTAAACACTTAATAAATGCTTTTTTATTCATTCATTTATCTGCATGGAAGTGGTAGTTAAAGCTAAAAGATTGAATGATATTGCTGAAAAACAGAGAGATAACACATTTATTAAGCACTTTACTATGGGCAAAGCACTTTGCTAAGCACCAGGGATACAAATAGGAGTAATGCTAAATCAGTGCTACCCTCAAGGAGCTTATATTCTAATGGGGGAGGGCAACACAAAGAGATGGAGAATGGAGACAGTTGTTGAGAAGATGTCTGGGGAGTTGAGGCATGAGTGAAGTATGTGGGCTGCGGTCCCTCCTCATACAGTGGTCTGTGCAAGAATCCACCAGTTAGGAGGTGTGGGACTCCAGATCAGGTCTTTCTCTGGGGTAAGGAGGTAATTGTCCAGAGGAAGGAGAATTCTAGAGAGTTAAATTATGAGTGAAGTGAAAGATACCTGAGACTTTTGTGAAAACAGCTATCTAAGCACTCAGTCACCAGCCAGGACAACACAGACTCTGGGACAGAAAATAGAGAAAAAAGGTTAGCAACAGAATTTGTGGGCTAACCATATTAGTGGATAGGAAGACACTGAAAAAAGATAAGTAGGGGGAGGATCAAGAGATCATGTTCTCTCAGAAATCAAAGGAGGAGATAAAAAAGGGCAGTGGGCAAACGCATTAGCCGTTGCAGTAAGATTAAAATGGCAGGCAGAAAATAGGCCACCTGATTTGTAAAGTAGGAGGTCACTGATGATTTTCAAGAAAGAAATTTTTACACAGTAGTGAGAACAAAAGCCAGGTTGCAAGTCCCGTAGAAAAGTGGGTGCTGAAGAAGCAGAGGTGTCAAATGCGGATGACTTTTTCAAATTTGGTTGCAAAAGACAGATGGGATGATAGCTAGGTGAAATAGAAGAATTAAGGAGATTGTTTTTTAATTTTTTTTTTTAGGATTGAGGTAATCTAAGCATATTTATAGATAGAAAAAATACAGTAGAAGTGAACAAGGAAAGGATAAAGAGGGTTGTTTGGAGCAAATTTCTGGAGGAGATAATGGGGTCAAGGGTCAGAGGTCAAGGCAGAAGACTTAATCTTGGTAAAGAGTCATATCTCTGAAGAAGGGGAGAACAGGTAGTTATGGTGAGAGAAAGAAGCGGAGAGGCAAGGGCAAAGAGCCCAGTGTGTAGGTTTCTAACATGCTCCACTGCCAAGATGACCAGAAGGGTATTTCATAAATAACTAGTGAACCTGTTGTAACATCATGCTGGCAGCAAGTTTTGCATGTCTCTGAACTCACAGTAGTCTTTCTCCCAGACTTCACCTGCTTGGAGTCATTCTGTTCTAAAGTCAAATGAGGACTACTTGCTCTACAACAGGAATGCACAAAGATTTGTGACCCAGAATGGAAAAACTGCCCAAGGATTGAGAGAGTCTTTGAACCATCAAAAGTGTTTAAAAATGACCAGATGGGGAAATGGTTGTTGATAGAGGAGCTTAGAGTACAGCACAGTTTGGGGATTTCTAATGAGATTAGAGATGTTGAAAAAGCTATAATTTGGCCACAGCAGATAAAGGAAAGATTTATATGCCATATATTTCACAAGTAACGTTGTTTTAGTAGCACTGTTTGCCTTAGCAAAGGCAGTTAAGTGACTTTGTGCATAGAGTACTGAGCTTGAAATCAGGAAAACTCATCTTTATGAATTCAAATCTGGCCTCAGACACTTACTAGTTATATGAGCCTGGATAGATCTGCCTCAGTTTTCTCATCTGTCAAATAAATTGGAGAAGGATATGGCAAACTGCTTCTGCATCTTTGCTAAGAAAACCCCAAACGCAATCATGAAGGGTCAGATAACAACCAAACAATAGAACAGAAGTTGCCTTAGCAATCAGGCACCCTTTTGTCTTAGAATCTAGGCCTAAAGCACCTTTCTTGAGTGCTCCAGTATGACACCATGGGTGCTGTGATTACCTCTCTGAATTTGTTGGGTGACCTGATTCTCAGACCTGCTTGGTATACAGCAGATATGGGTGATCTTTATATTGTAGCCAAATGTGCTCTAAGTAAAAAAATTTCTAAGCATGGGAACATTAATAATGGTAGTTTAAGTGCTGCCTTTGCCTGTTCTCAAATATTTGTTTTTAACCACCTATCATTAGATTCACTACTGGGAAATTATTATGTGGCAATGGGTGACAGATTAGTTCTTTCTAGCATATTCCTTTTGTATGAGGTCTAGGAAGTCTTTAAGCATACGGAAGCAGTAAGTAGTGTCGATATTTGGCAGAGAAAGTTATAACCCCATTCTCTCAGTGATGGGGATCTGCATGAATAAATACTTTTATTTGAGTAGCCATCAAGATATCAATTGGAAACAATAGGAAAAAATGAATTGGTTCAATTTTGAACTACAATCAACTAGATGAGTTAGTGGACTTAGAGTTAGGAAGACCAGATTTCAAATCTAGCCTCTGACACTTTCTAGATGTGTAACCTTGGGCAAGTCACTTACCTACGATTTGTCTCAATTTTCATAACTGAAAAATAGATATACTAATAGTACCTCCTGCCAATGTTGTTGTGAGGGTCAAGAAGATACTATTTGTAAAACTCTTTGCACATAATAGATGCTTAATAAACATTTGTTTGGTTACTTTTTAATTATCTTTAACTCAGCAAAAACTATTGTTTGTATACTTAATTTCTTTTTCAAGTAGCTTTGGTTGAAATTATAAATTCTGAGCCGCACTAACATGATTTAGATTGACCAGGTAAGATAAGATGCTTCAAGTACTTGCTAACTGGTAATGAAAGAATGGCTCAGTAAGTAGAATTTATTGGGTCTAGTTCCTGATGTATAATAGATGGGCTTACCAGAGCTGATACCCATCTGAAGTTCCCAGATGAAGCATTTAGAACAGCATGTGTCCATGTGGTTAGATAATTGTTTCAGGATTCAGATGATACTTGTATTTTGAATGCTCATAATTACTTGACTGGTGTCGGTAATTTCATTGTTTTTCAGTCATTTAAATCATGTCTGACTCTTGGTGACCCCATTGGGGGTTTTCTGGCAAAGATACTGAAGTGGTTTGTCATTTCCTTCTCCAGATCATTTGACAGATGAGGAAATTGAGGCAAACAGAGTAAAACAACTTGCCCAGGGTCACACAGCTAGTAAGTGTCTAAGGTCAGATTTGAACTCAGGAAGATGAGTCATCCTGACGCCAGATCAAGCACTCTATCCACTGTACGCCCTAGCATCCATGTTGGTACTTAGGTCATCCAACTGGTTTTAAAGGGTTACCTTCCTATAGTAACCCTAGCATACTTATATTATTACTTCTGCTCTTTAATGGTCTAGAATAAAATATCTTTATCATGAGGTTTATTTTCCTTTGAACTTATAATTTGAAAAGCATCAAATAAATTATAGAAACATATACATTTATGTATGAGTATACATTGATATTTATTTTAAACTTATAAACTGAACAAATATCAAATAAATAAATATCCTGTTCCAGGATAGAGGTAGGAAGTACACTGATAAATGGATACAGATGAAAGTTTTTCTAGTATAAATAAAAATACATGGGAGTTGGCTTATCTTTCTTTTCTTCCCATTTCTCAGATCTTTACATTAAAGTCTTATTCATCCCTTAAACAGGAAGATATAGAATAATTTTCTCTCCCAACACCATTGGTCAATGTTATTCCATCCTTCCACATTAAATGTTAAAAAGATACCAAGTTAATTTTAGCTTGGTGAAATAATGTATTCATTAATAGATAATTTTTCTATACATTTTCCCCCTCAGTCCATTACTTAATTTGGAAATTACTTATTTGTCAGTAAAGTTTGTAAACTTATTACTCAGAATAAATTACTTTGGGGATATTTTAGGGAAAGAAATTGAATCTATGTAATTCATGCAATATTCTAATTACTATTTTTGGCAAATATGTTTATCACCAACAACCCAAAAAGGCTCATCTCTGGTATACTTATTTCTAAAATGATGAAATGGAGTTGCATTTTTTTTAATGGAATAAGGGAGTTTAGGGAACTCTTTTTAACTGGACTCAATCTTCTCAATCAGAACGAGGAAACTGATATTTGCTAAACTATGAAGTCAGTCAATTACCACTTATTAAGCTCCTATTATATGCCAGGCACTGTATTAAGGGATAAGAATACAAAGAAATGTGAGGAAAAAGACCAGCCTCTGCTTTCAAGAAGCTCACTCATGTGAGCTCTAATGGGTGGGGATGTGACTGAAAACTTTTTTTTTCTTTTTTAAATAAAATTTATTTATTTAACTTTCTACATTCATTTTCACAAAATTTTGGGTTCCAAATTTTCTCCCCATTTATCCCCTCTCCCCACCCTAATACACCGAGCATTCTAATTTTCCCTATCACCAATTCGCCCTCTCTTCTATCATCCCTCCCTTCTCTTGTCCCCATCTTCTCTTTTGTCCTGTAGGGCCAGATGACTTTCTATTACCCATTAACTGTATTTCTTATTTCCTAGTAGCAAGAACAATACTCAACAGTTGTTCCTAAAACTTTGAGTTCCAAATTCTCCCCATCCCTCCCAACCCGTTCCCTTTGGGAAGGCAGGCAATTCAATATAGACCATATCTGTGTAGTTTTGCAAATCACTTCAATAACAGTCGTGTTGTATAAGACTAACTGTATTTCCCTCCATCCTATTCTGCCCCCCATTGTTTCTATTCTGTCTTTTGATCCTGTCCCTCCCTGAGTGTTGACTTCAAATTTCTTCCTTCTCCCATTGCCCTCCCTTCCATCATCCCTTCTTCCTTGCTTATCTCCTTCTCCCCCACTTTCCTGTACTATAAGATAGGTTTTCATACCAAAATGAGTGTGCATTTTACTCCTTCCTTTAGTCGAATGTGATGAGGGTACACTTCATGTTTTTTTCTCAGCTCTCCTCTTTTTCCCTCCACTAAAAAGTCTCCTACTTGCCTCTTGAATGAGAGACAATTTACCCCATTCCATTTCACCCTCTCTCCTCCCACTACATTTCTCTCTCACCATTTACCTTAATTTCTTTTAAGATATGGTCCCATCCTATTCAATTCACTCTGTGCTCTCTGTCTCTGTGTGTGCATGCATGTGTGTATGTGTGTGTGCATGCACACATGTACATGAGTGTGCGTGCATGTGTGTGTGTGTGTACGCCTGTATGTGGTCCCACCAACTACCCAGATACTGAAAAGTTTTAAGAGTTACAAATATTGTCTTTCCATGTAGGAATGTAAACAGTTCACCTTTGGTAAGTCCCTTATGACTTCTCTTTGCTGTTTACTTTTTCATGCTTCTTCTCATTCTTGTGTTTGAAAGTCAAATTTTCTTTTCAGCTCTGGTCTTTTCATCAAGAATGCTTGAAAGTCCTCTGTTTCATTAAAAGACCATATTTTCCCCTGAAGTATTATACTCAGTTTTGCTGGGTAGGTGATTCTTGGTTTGAGTCCTAGTTCCTTTGACTTCTGGAATATCCTATTCCATGCCCTTCAGTCCTTTAATGTAGAAGCTGCTAGATCTTGAGTTATCCTGATTGTATTTCCACAATACTGGAATCGTTCCTTTCTAGCTGCTTGCAATATTTTCTCCTTGACCTGGGAACTCTGGCATTTGGCCACAATGTTCCTAGGAGTTTCTCTTTTTGGATCTCTTTCAGGCAGTGATCGATGGATCCCTTCAATACTTATTTTGCCCTCAGGTTCTAGAATCTCAGGGCAGTTTTCCTTGATAATTTCATGAAAGATGATGTGTAGGCTCTTGTTTTGATCATGGCTTTCAGTTAATCCCATAATTTTTAAATTGTCTCTCCTGGATCTATTTTCCAGGTCAGTTGTTTTTCCCATATTTCACATTCTCTTCCATTTTTTCATTCTTTTGGTTTTGTTTTGTGATTTCTTGGTTTCTCAGAAAGTCATTAGACTCCATCTGTTCCATTCTAATTTTGAGAGAACTATTTTCTTCATTGAGCTTTTGAACCTCTTTTTCCATTTGGCTAATTCTGCTTTTGAAAGCATTCTTCTCCTCATTGGCTTTTTGAACCTCTTTTGCTGATTGAGTGAGCCTATTTTTCAAGGTGTTATTTTCTTCAGCATTTTTTTGGGTCTCCTTTAGCAAGGTATTGACCCTTTTTTCATGCTTTTCTTGCATCTCTCTCATTTCTCTTCTCATTTTCCTCCACCTGTCTAACTTGCTTTTCAAAATCCTTTTTGAGCTCTTCCATGGCCTGAGCCCACCGGACATCCACCTCAGATGTCTGGGATAGAGAGGCCCCGACCTCCACATCTTTTACTGATGGCAAGCATTGTACTTCTTCATCAGAAATGAAAGGAGGAAGGAACATCTCTTCCCCAAGAAAGTAGCTCTCTATGGTCTTATTTTGCTTCCTTTTTCTGGGTATTTTCCCAGCCAGTTACTTGACTTCTGAGATTCCTCTCCGCCCCCGCCTAGATCTGCCCAGCTAGTGCTTGGGGTCTGAGATTCAAATGCTGCTTCCCAGCCTCAGGGCTTTCCGCAGTGGGAGCGGCTGCTATTCAATGTGAGCTTAAGTTCTGGTGCTTGGGTGGGGGCAGGGCCGCCTCCCAGGCTCAGTTCCCTCAGGGGCTTTATGCAGAGACCTTCAGTAATGGCCCTGAGCTCCTGTCTGCTGCTCCGGGAGTTCTGGGCCACCCCTCCCTCTGCTGCTGCCTCTGCCGCTCCATCCCCCGCTCTCCCGCCATGGATACACCCCGCTCCCCTCTTGGCCAGCCCAGAAGTCTCTCGCACTGACCTGTATCATTTGTGGGTGGAGGGACCTTCGTGGCCACTGGAGATTCCATTCCTGAAGCCTGCTCGGATCTGCTCCTCTGGGGCCACACGGCCAGGGCAGCTCAGGGGTGGGCTCTGCTGTCTGGAGCCTGACGGACCCCTGTGGACGGCTTTCCAGGGATCTCTGGAACGGAAATCTCTTCCACTGCGTTGGTGCGTGGCTTGCAGTACTCCAGAATTTGTGGGGAGTTCTTTTTACAGCAAATTTATGGGCTGTGGATTCGGAGCTAGCATACATGAGTCTTTCTACTCCGCCATCTTGGCTCCTCCCCTCGTGACTGAAAACTTAATGAAAAAAGGAAGATGTTTGAAATTGGCTTGAGGAGAATGATAAGATGTTAAAAGTATGAAAAAAGATTGTGAAGTAGCAATGAGGACCTAGATGAAATTATATACTATTAATTAAAAGTGGATGAAATTAGCTCACATTTGGACTTTATCCCGTGATGTTCAGCATCGAGAAGTAGAAGCAGAGGAATGCCCCCAAATTCCATCTTCAGGTACTCTGAGGCACGTTTATGATGGCTTCTGGGTTAAAAGGTCTATTTATGAAAAGCAGATGACTTCTGAGGTCTTTTTTATTTCTAAGATTTAATAAATCTATAATTCTGGCCATATTCGCAGTGTTAGAACCCTACCCCCAACCAAGGAAGCGTCTCAGCTACAGAGGAAGGAGATTCTACTGATAAAGTTTCTGAGTGTCCTAAAACATCTATCTCCCCACTCTACAGCAGGAGTCACCATATGCCCAGTGCAGCTGCCAGATAACAGGCACAAAAAAATGCAATCTCCTTCCCTATGGGTATCACACTAATTGTATTAAATAAACATATATTAAGTGACTACTATATGCAAGGCTCGGTATTAGTGCCAGAGATAAAAACAATTTCAGGGGCCCTCTTTTGCTTTGGGTAAAAATACAAATGCTCCATGTTTGTCATTTAAAGTCCTTTAAAAATAGGCCTCTATTCTACTTTTTGGACTTATTACACAGGACTTGGCTCCTGGAACCCAGTTCTGGCAGCAAAGATAGGAAACCTATGTATGTGCTTGATGAAACCACTTCAGAGTCTGCATAATGGAAGACCCTGCTCTCTATTTCTCCTATTTCTGAGTATGTGCAGGTAATTCTATGATTATTCTGCTTGTGTGGCAAAGAAGAGCCTGTAGGTGGGCTGCTGAGCGGAAATGGGGTGTGTATGCATACAAAAGTCACTATGGACCAATAGTGTCTTACCAGCACTGGGGTGGAAAAAGAGGTAGTATCATTCATGGAGAATGGTCTTCTCAGCCAGCTGTTTATTTACCCTGGAAGACACACAGTGACCTTGTCTCTTGCCTTTTTAGTATTTATTCTCACTTTTGAGTGAATGAGTGTTGGAGATGGTGTGGGCTAGGCTATGACTTTGAGAAATCCCCAAAGGCCCAGGAACTGGAGTCCACTCCAGAGTCTGCTGGCAGCTAAATCCAGCAAGTGTTTAATAAATCTATAAGGGTTTAAAACCTGTGGAATCTAACCAGGTGTATGCTGGAGCTAACTCGTACCGGAGAACTGATTGTTAAATTTTTAGCACTGAGCACTTACACCTCAGAAATTGGCAAATGCTACAAATGAGGGCTTGATTTATTTTTGGTGGATTGTGCTTAAGGAAGTGGTGGAGAATGCTGTTAATACAATTTAAGCGTGTATGGATTACATTTTTTTTTTGGAGAGCTATTTGTTAAATATTTGCCTGCACACTCCTGGACAAATAATATAATGAGTGACAGAATCAGGCTCCAGAAAGATCTCTAGGGGCTGGAAAAATGCATTAAAGCTAATTAGATAAAATTTAATAATGATAAGTATAAACTCTGCACAGCGACAGGACTCAAAACTAGCCCATACAAGAATCACTGAAGGAAGTAGGGAATGTTCATCCCAAAGAAGAAAAAAGAAACTTGGGAAATATGGTAGCAATTTTCAAATATTTGAATGATTTTCATGTAGAAGAAGGATTAACTTGTCTTGCTTGATTCTAGGGGGCAAAACTAGGATATGTGGGCAGACTTTTACAGGAAGACAGCAGATTTTATCTTAAAATCCTTTCAATAATTACTATAGTTTTCGAAAAATGAAGTCAGCTTCCTTGGGAGGTAGTAAGTTGCTCATCACTGGGATTGTTAAGCAGAGAGTTAATTATCATTGGTCAGAGAATTCAGAGTTCCCTTCCAATTCTTCATTCTCATTACTATAGGATAAGAACAAAAAATAATGACCGGAGTCATTCAGAATAAAAGATAATAGCAATAAAATTATATAAACCATAACAAAAAACAGAAAGAGGTTTTTGAAACTGGAAAGTCAGGGGATTGTTGAATAGTTGAATAGACAGTGCATAAGAATAACTTGAAGTGGGCTTACTAAGAGGTAAAGGTAGGATGAGGGAGGAGGTCTGAAGATATTTGTTACGGGGGGATCCAGTATAACTGTGGAAATGTGGCACAGAAGGAAAAATGATGGACTTAGGGTCAGAAGACCTAGGTTCAAATCTCACCTCTTTCCATTACTACCTGTGTAGTACTGAGCAAGTCAATTACCACTTTGGGCCTCAATTTATTTATCTGTAAAATGAACAGGATGGACCCCCTGGTCCCTTCTCACTCTAAATCTATGATTCTATAGGTCAAAAGGTACCAGTATCAGCCAGCAAGGACTTTTATTTTTGTTTTCTTAAGTAGAAGAACCATAGGTTAGCAAAAACATCTCTTCACCCTGGTTTGGGAGGATTGGAGGCTCTGTGAGTGTGTAATAGATTTTTTTTGTACAAAGAAAGAACTTGAGAAATAAAATACCCCTAAGGATATTACAATGTGGGGAACAGATAAATGAAATTCTGTTGGATGGTATTGGCCCAGCTTGTACCCTCTTCATGGCATGGGGTGGCTATGTACACAGAAGGGCTAACTGTATCAGGGCTGGGGAACCTGTGGCCTCAGGGACACACGTAGCCCTCTAGGTCCTCAAGTGTGGCCCTTTGACTGAATCCACGCTTCACAGGTTCCCCACTCCTGCATAGATGATAAAATTTCAGTGTGTTTTGGAGGAAAGGAGTAAGTTTGGGACACATTTTAAAGTTACTGAGATTAACTCTGAAAGAGAAAAGGGACCCACTCCTTCTCTGATGCTACTGAAAAGGATGAGCAAATAAATGTGGTAACATTTAAATATTGAGGTGAACCTGAAGGTAACTCCTGCCAGATGGACTCAATCTTTTCTATAAAATAGAAGGCAAGGTCATACACCAAGTGTCAGGAAGAAAAGACATCTTTTAAAAGAATTTGACAGACTGAAATATACATCATGAGGATAGGAAATTGCTAAATCGAGATTTTTAATATTTTAGAACTTATTTTTATTTTACATAAAATAACTGAACCTGAGAAGAAAAAAAATTCAATAGACATGGTAAATATGACTACCTTCCCCTCACCTTGCAAACGTTTATTGTATCAATAACTGAAATAGTTTAATTTTTTCCCCCTGTGAATAAACCTTTTTGCAGGGTTCAGTCAGCTTCTGGATAGGCTGTCATATGAGAACAGAGGAAAAAGATAAATAGTCTTAAGTTATTCATTGATTCATTCATTAAAAAAAATATTCATTTAACACCCATTATGTGTAAAGGATAAGCACTCAGTGCTGTGGGAGGAACGGTATTCTAAAACCTTCCCTCGTGCGTGTCTGGCTAGTTTTTTGTTAAAGACCATTGAGACCATCCTCAAGATTTGGTTGACAAAAGGCTCAAGCTATTGGCAACACTTCCTTACCTCCTGAAAACAAAACTGCTGCTAGGAACACCAGGTACCTTCTCTGATGGTTTGGCACAGTGGAAAACAATAGACCACTCAGGCAAGAGAACTTAATTTAGCTAAATCAGCTTGAGGCATCCTCAATGCCTATCCTTATTGAATATCCTTTTCCTGTCATGACTAAGTAATTCTACATTTCTTGATTTCTGAGTGTCTCATTTGGACAGTCAACAAGCATTTATTAAGCTTCTCCTGTGTTAAATGCTAAGGATACAAAGAAGGGCAAAAGATGATACCTGCTCTCAAGGACCTCACAGTCTAATTGAGGAAACAACATGAAAATAATTATGTACAGACAAGATATCTATAGGATAACTGAGAAAGAAACAGAGGGAAAGCACCAGAATTAAGGGGGAACAGGAAAGGCTTCCTGTTGAAGGTAGTTCTTTAGATTGGATTTGATGGAATCCAGGAGGAGGTAGAGAATTCCAGGCATGGAGGACAGGCAGTGAAAAAGTCCAGAGTGGTGAGATGTAGGGTCTTGTGCAAGGAACTGCAAGGAGGCCAGGGTCACTGGATTGCAGAGTTATGTGAAAAGAAGAAAAAGTATAAGGAGACCAAAAATTAGGAAGGGACTAGGTTATAAAAGGTTTTGAACGATGAACAGAGGATTTTATCTTTACTTCTGAGAGTAAGAGGAAGCCACAGGAGTTGATTGAATGGTGTGTGTGTATGTGTATGTGTATGTGTGTGTGTGTGTGTGTGTGTGTGAGAGAGAGAGAGAGAGAGAGACAGACAGAGAGAGAGAGAGAGAAGGAGAGAGACAGCTAGACTTTCACCTTAAGAAGATCAGTTTGACTGCTGAGTTAAGAATGGACTGGAGCAGGGGGAGACTTGAAACAGACTATTGCAGTGGTCCAGATGATAAGGGGCTTCCACCAGAGTGGAAGTACCCAAGAGATGTTACAAAGATATAATCGGTAGGACTTCATAATTAATCAGATAAGGTGGTGGGGCGTGACAAAGGAGGGAAGGATGAAAAATACCTAGGTTAAAAGTCCAGATGACAGGGAGATCATTAATAGGAAAGGTCAGAAGTGGGAAAAGAGTTTTGGGAAAAAGATAAGAGTTCAGTTTTGGACATGTTGAATTTAAGATGTCTATGGGATATTCAGTTAGAGATATCTAATAGATATTTGGAAACTGGAGACTGGAGGTTAACAGAAGTTAGGGTTGAGAATCATCAGCATGGAGATAGGAATTAACGCCATGGAAGTTAATGAGATCACAAGGTGAAATGGTATAGGGAGAGAAAAAAAAAGAAGTCCTAGGTTAGAGCCCTAGGGGACCCCCAGAGTTAACTGAGGTGGTTTGAATGAAGATATAACAAAGAAAACTACTTGGGGAACAGTCAGACACATAGAAAGAGAACTAGGAGACAGTAGGAAATCTAGAAAGGAGAGATTAAGACAGTCTAGGGGATCACGGTGTTAAAAGCTTCTGAGACATCCAGAAGGTTGAAGTTTAAGAAAAGTTCATTAGATGTGGCCATTAAGAAATCATCGGTAACATTGGAAAGAGCAGTTCTGGTTGAAGAATGAAATCAGAAGCCACATTGCAGAGGGTTTGGAAGAGAGTGAGAGGAAAAGGAAGTGGAGGCACTAATCGTAGTTGGTCATCTCAAGGAGAGATAATTTGATGACAGATGGACAGGTCAAGTGAGGGTTTTTGAGGATGGGAGAGACACTGGCATGTTTGTACACAATAGGGAAGTATCCAGGAGAAAAGGACAAATTGATACTGAGGATAAGTGAGAGACGGGATAATAGAGGGGTCAATATCCTGGAGAAGATGGAATGGAAGGGGATCACTTGTACAGATAGAGGAGTTTTACCTTGACAAGGAAGAATCACCTCTTTATGTGCAACAGGGATGTAATGTTAATAAGATTTAGGTTAATGGCAGTTAAAGATCGTCCCACCCATTAAAAGGTGAGGTAAGGGAAGCTTGATTTGGCGGGGGGGGGGGGGGGGGGGGGGGGGGGGGGGGGGGGTGGGGGCTTGTTTTTTTAGGAAGGGCCCATATCTTTTGTTAATTGCTAATGAGTCACTGGGTAACAAGGGTTGACTGGCTTTGAAAAGTGTATTCTGAGGTGAGGTTTTGCTTTGGTGGCTTACTCTTTAGAAGAAGGTTCTATGTCAGATGAGACTCTCCCTCTTTCCCTTTTCTCCCCCAACCTTTGAAAACTCAGATGTGGGTGCTTCTCTCTCTGGTAACTATGTACGTATGGTGGTGCTTTTGGTAATGCTTGATGAGACACTGGTTGTTTACTGCGAGGTTCCCTTCCCCCTACCTAAATTCTAGAATATTGGACAGTAAACTGCCTGTGGCAATTCAGTGGGGAAAATCAAAGAACACAATGTGAGTATGTTCTCTATCCTTAAAACCTGTATTTGAAAGATAACTGCAGTAAATTGTCTTTTAGACTGGCCAACTTAGTTATTCCTAAGTCTACCAGCCTAAGAATTTAAGCTGTCTCCAAGTTCTACTAGGGGATTTACTCAGAACTCAGTTTACCTTCAAAGAAGTCAGGAAGAATTGAATTTTGGGAGATTAAAAGTAGTAATTTCCTCCTTGCTACAAAGCACAAATACAGAAGGTTAGGTGTACTCCAGTGGAATGATAAATATTTACCAACTTGCTGAACTGAGTCCCAGCAACAGTAGCACCCACAGAACTCCTGCCCAGCACAGGGGCCCAGTGGCAGTACAAGTACCTTTTTTCTCCCTATTTCCCCCCCAAACCGCTTTTTAGCTTTCTCTTGTGTGCGTCTTCTGTTATATTGTCAGCACTTTGAGCGTAAGGACTGTCTTTCTTTTCCACTTGAATTTTGCATCTTAAGCATTTAGCTTGGTGCCTGGCATACAGTAGGAACTTAATAAATGTTCATTGACTGACTCATTGATTAGAAGCTTGATAAATGTAAATTAAGATGAAATGGAAGGTTTGTTAGGTACTACTGGTAGTAACTCATGGTGTTCACTGACATCAAGAAGTAATATAAATTGGTAATACAAATAACATAAATAGATAATATAAATCAATATACAAAAGGTTTGAATAAATTCACTAACTATAAGCAGACCTTGTCAATCTATTTTCCTATTCCTATCCTAACACAAAGGCTATATAATCAGAGATGTAACTATGGTACAAATCATCAGGGTTTTGCCCCAGGACAGGAATTCAGGGGGCAACAGTAAGCACTTTCCCAGCATAAGCTTCTTCCCTGCCTAACCCAGCCTCCAAGGAGGTAGTGGACTGATTCCAATCACTGGTCCATCCTCTAAACTGTCTTTTCTCTTTTCAGAGATTGGCAAGACCATCTAAACAGTAATTGATCTCCCAGAAAATTATGGTGTAACAAAAAAAACAACCCAATGCTAGATTTCAGGAAATCCCACAAGAAACTGACCAGAATTTTTCTTACAGCAAAGTCTGAATAGAAAGAATTTTTCAGAGAGGTACTTTAGGATAACTTATCTAGAAAAAGTAGTCACCAAGCCCCAGAGAACTGAGCTCCAGTAAAAATCATATCCTTTAAAGAATATGATACAACGAAAAATGAAATCAGCATGGGAAATATTTTTAAAAGATATATGCTTTCATGGAGGCTAAAGAGTAAATAATTATATAAAAAATGATGACGCTAAGACAACATGCCAAGTAAGTAGTCCGTAGAGGAACATTTATAGCTATGAAAGTCCATGTTAATAAAAGAAAGAAAAGACTAAAAAATTAAATGTACAATTTCAAAAACTAGAAAATCAATAAATTGAAAATACTGAATGAAGTACAAAAATAGACATGTTTAAAATCAAAGGAGAGATTAGGAGCACTGAACTGAGAGAACAATGACTTGATAAATAAAACATTTGAAAAGAACAGTTAAATCAATTTAAACAACCCTAATAAAACCAAACAAAGTTGACTAATTTGAGAGAGAAGGTGGGGATAGGCAGAGAAGAAGGAATAAACATTGACATAATATCTACTATGTTCCAGGCACTGTTCTAAGTGCTTTACAAATGTTAAGTCATTTTATTTTCACAGCAACCCTAAGAAGTGGGTGCTATTATTACTGAGACAGAGGTTAAGTGACTTGCCCATGGTCCTTTAGCTAGGCCATGTCTGAGTTCAAATTTGAACTCAGGCCTTGCTAACTTCAGACCGCCAAACTCTAATGTGCCACCTAGTTGAGAAGAGAAAGAAAAGAGAGATCCTTATCAGAAAAAAATGATAAGGAGGAATTCACAATTAAAGAAAATTAAAAATTATCAAAAATGATTATGCCCATTTATAATAGATGAATAGACACAAAAATATGATATACACAAATGAATAAAACAAGACATAGAGAATCTAGAATTATCAGAAATAACAGCAAATAAATGCTGTAAAAGCTGAAAAAGACTTTACATGTATTATATCATTTGAAAGAAAGCTCAAACAAGCCCCTAGAAATAACTCCCAAAGAAAACAACTTCTAATCCTAATGAATTTATGCCTACCAAATATTTAAAATACAAGTAATTCATATGCCACATAAACTATTTTAGAATTAAATTAATTTCAATTAACAAGAATTTATTTTTTTTCTTTCTCATTCCCTCCTACTATTGAAAAGTAATCACACAAAAAGCCCTCAATAAAATACAATACTTATTTATGTTAAAAGTCACACATATGCACACAGAGACAAAAGCTTAGTAATTAAAGGACCTACACTTCACATGATCAAAAGTATTTATATCTAAACTCAAAACAGTGTCATCTATAAGGAAAAAATATCAAACTATTTCCCAGTGGAGATGAAGCAAAGACACCTACTGTTTCCATTATTAGTTGATAAAGTGCCAGACTCAGAGGCAAGAAAGCCCTAGGTTTGAATTCATCCCTCAGGACTTTCTAGTTGTATGAGCCTGGGCAAAATTATTTCTTCTCTCTGAGCTTTAGTTTCCTCATTTGACAAAGGTTAATATTAATAGCTATAGAACCTACCTCACAGGAATTTGGGGGCATCATCCAAAATATTACATGTATTTTACTTTGTGAACCTTAAAGAACTATTATAACTGTCATCTATTATCATTACAACTGCTAAGTCTAGCAGTAAGATAAGAAATTAAGTGAACAAACATAGGTAAATTCTCTATTTGTAGATAATATGATGGTTTACTTAAAGAACACTAAAATTACTTGAGACAGTTAATAGCATCATTAAAATTCCACAAACATAATTGGCACTTCATTGACTAAATTGAAAAGAAGAGATTGGAAAAGAAATTTTATTTTAATCATTAAACATTTATTAAGTGCTTAGCATGTGCCAGGTACTGTGCTGAGTGCTAAGGATACAGGAGGGGCAAAAGACAGTCCCTGGAACCTCAAGAAGCTTACAAAGTACATTTAGAAAAAGCAAAAATATATAGGACAAATAGGAAACAATAACAGAGAAGGCACTAGAATTAAGATGGGGTGAGGAAGGCTTCCTACAGAAGGTGTGATTTTAATTGGGACTGAAAGAAATAAGTAAATAACCACAAAATGCATAAAATATCTTGGAATTAATCTAGCAATACATACACTGGACTTACATAGGGTATCTCAAAAGTCAGTGCAGTTTTAAGTTAATGAAGCTTAAAGTTTGAGATTTGGGGGGACACCCTGTAGAAATATAGCTACAAAATGATTTTTATAAGATTAAATGAAAAACTAAATGGAATAATATTCAGTCTTTGTGGCTGAATCATAGCAATCCTACCCTCATTTAATTTGTAAATTACTCTAGTCTAAAAAAATTGTCAAAGGATTCCTTCACTGAATTATAGTATCTGAGACATTTTGTGAAGTATTATTATTTTTTAAAAATTTAATTAATTTATTTATTTTCAGTTTTCAATGATCAGTTCCATGTCTTAAGTTTTCTCTCCTTCTCTCTCCCCTCCCTCCCCGAGACAGCTTGCAATCTTATATGGGTTCTATACATACGTTCTTATAAACACATTTTCACATTAGTCATGTTGCATAGAAGAATTAAATGAGCGGGAGAAAACATGAGAAAAACCAAACCAAATTATAACACAAAAGAAAATAGTCTGCTTCATTCTGCGTTCAAATTCCATAGTTCTTTCTCTGGATATGGATGCTATTTTGCCTCGAGTCCTTTGGGAATGTTTTAGGTCCTTGCATTGCTGTGAAGGGCTAAGACTATCTGAAAGAGTCCTCGCACTCTGTTGCTGTTACAGTGTATAATATTTTCCTGGTTCTGCTCATTTCACTTAGCATCAGTTCATATAAGTCTTTCCAGGTTTTTCTGAAGTCCGACTTCATCACTTCTTATAGCACAATAGTATTCCATTACATTCATGTACACAACTTGTTCAGTCATTACCCAATTGATGGGTATCCCCTCAGTTTCCAGATCTTGGTCACCACAAAAGAGCTGCTGTAAATATTTTTGTACATGTAGGACCTTTTCCCATTTTTATGATCTGTTTGGGATATAACCCTAGAAGTGACATTGCTGGGTCAAAGTGTATGGACATTTTTGTAGCCCTTTGGGCATAGTTCCAAATTGCTATCCAGAATGGCTGCATCAGCTGTGAAATATTATTTTAAAGCTGAAAACAAAATATGGATTTAACAAATGGTTAACAGCTGGATAAACTGGGGTATATGAATATAATGAATATTACTATATCATAAAGAAAGAAAATTGTGAAGAATTCAGCAAAACATTGGAAGTGTAAAGACATGCAAAGTAAAGTCACATGTAATACACATAATGCTATCACAAGTATTCAGTGCTGATTCATGGCCCCTTTTTGGGGTTTTCTTGGCAAAGATATATCAGTAGTTTGCTATTTCCTTCTCCAACTCATTTTTCAGATGAGGAAACTGAGGCAAACAGACTTAAGTGACTTGCCCACAGTCACACTGCTAGTAAGTATCTGAGGCTGGATTTAAACTCAGGTCTTCCTGACGCTCGGCTTAGTGCTCTATCAACTGCACTATGAAACTATTTCTACTTGAATTAGTTATCTGCTGGGTTCCCCCCACCCAAAAAAATGTCCATTAATTTTAAGAAGGAAAAGAAAGTAGATTATCATAAAGCAGATATCACTTTTCTCCAGGAGTAATGTCATACCTGTAGGTTGTGTTCCTAAACAAAGTCTCAGCATTAAATAAATCATAGCTATGACTGATATGTCAGAAAAGCAAAAACAGAACTATAAACTTCCATAATAATTTAAAATAATAAAGTCCTCCAAGTCCTATAAAACAGGCACTAAAGTTCATATTGATTATATAATATAGCATGTGCTATAAAGTATATAAAGAGTACTTAAAAACACAACTCTACTGTGTCATAAATTTGACCTGAAACTTATGCTTGCTATAAGTAAACAGTAAGCATTTAATTAATTATTACGTTGTTTGCCTCGGAATTTATGAGGGTGTAGGAGAAACTTTAGGTCTCCCAAAGTCTCTTAGAAATGTTGTAGTCTAGGGAAGCATGAAGTAAGGCTTTTCTTTTATTGAGCAGATGCTTTCAGCATCCTTCCTCTGACCTCAGGGCCAAGTTTTCAAATGAGCTTATACTTCCACTTTTTGGTCACTAGATGGGGCACTCCCACACTAAAATAGACTGAATTAGTGGACAAAGGTGCCAAAAGCTTGAAAAGGAGCTAAATCCAGCGGTTTGAAATAAACTAACAGGCTGAAAACAGAGGTTTCAGGGAGAAGACAGGCTGGGAGACACGACCATTGGGCACTTTAAGTTAACTGATCAGGGAAAAATTGTGGTTTATAGCTGGACATGAGAGGAGTGTGACATAGTAGATGGAGAGCTGGCCTCAACGATGGGAGGACCTGAGTTCAAATCCCACCTCTGACACATACAGACTCTGTGACATTAGCTAAGTCACTTAACCTCTCAGTGCTCTAGAAACTGTTTTAAGATTACAAATTGTATGGAAGGTTCTTAGAAGTAATTAGACGGTACAGTGGATAATGAGCTGGACCTGGAATCAGGAAGGTGGGAGTTAAAATCAGCCTCAGACAATGACTAGTTGTGTGACCCTGGAAAAATCACTTAACTCCTCTTTGTTTTAGGTCCTCATCTATAAAGTGGGGGGTATTGCAAGGATAAAATAAGTTAATATTTATAAAGTGCTTGGCAAACCTTAAAGTATTATCCAAGGGCTATCTGTTATTATAACCTGTGGTTTTTTTTTTCCTCAAGGCTATCGGGGTCAAGTGACTTACCTAGCATCACACAGCTAAGTGTCAGTCCAAGGCCAGATTTGAACTCAGATCCTCCTGGCCCTAGGGCCAAATTCTCTATCCACTGTTCCACCTAGCTGCCCCCTAACTTGCCTTTGGTAGATGGAATTTCCCTACCTGGGAGTTCCCTATACCAGTGAAATCATAGATCCCATTCTTATTCCTATCCTTTATAGGAATACATGAACCAAGTTCACATAGGATGAGCAGGTTGCTACTACAAGTACATATCCATCTAATATGTTAATATGAAGTCAGACTCCTCCTGCCTTACTGCTTACTATTCTGTAGTCTAAATCTTCCTAAACAAGGGATAAACTAAACACTGTGACAAGTTTCCTTTTTCTAGTAAAAGTAATTTATTCACAAGAAAAAAATCAATAAAGGGTGATCCTGGAGAGCAAAGCAATTTGATTTATGCAGTTCCTGTTATTTTAGAGAAAGAGATGTCAACAATTTGCCTGACCTGATTTTTATTTTAGAGTGGGGAACACAAAACTTTACTCAATAAATAGAATACATATTTTAAAATTATGAACACATTATGACCAAATGGAGTGGAAGATGAAGGAAAAAAAGAAGGGGGAAGAAGAAACATTCTATGTTGTAGTAATATTCCATTACATTCACATATCCTAGTTTGTTCAGCTACTACCCATTTGTGGAGTCTGTTCGTTTTGCTCCAGCTTTAAATATTGCTACAGAAAACAACTCAGATATTCTAATTTGATGAAGGAAAACCTGGACAATTTGTTTAAAATAGCACTAAATTTGTAGAATAATTTGGGTAAGTAGGGTTGCTATTTTTGCTGTAGTGGTGCTCTATTTAGTTCTTTCATTAATTCTGTAAAAAATCATTCTGTAGCTGTATTGAGAGTGTTCCAAAAATCTTCAACTTTAAAAGAGGGGGAAAGAGATGGACAGATGGTCCAGAAGAAAGTGAGAAATATAAACTAAAGAGATGAAGTGTTTTAAAAAGGAGACCAGAAGGGTAGTTGAAGACAGAAGAGGAGGAGAGGAGGGAGAGAAAGAAGAGTCTTTTCAATGACCTCATGTATAATGTGATTTGAGTTTTGGCTCCAAAGTGTTACCACCTCCAATTGCTGCCTCCTAGAAATGCCAATGAGATGAAGAATAACTGCTTAAGTTCCTATGTTCTTTACTCTCATCTGAAAATCTGTAAGTGGGATAGCAGCAGCAAGTCTTTGGGGGAATTATTCTCTGGGATACAAGGGCATCCATTCATTCAAAAACTATTATAGAGAGAGATATCACTCCAAAAGCAGGGAAAAACTAAACCAAGAGAGACCCCGAGAAAGAAGACAACTTCTAAATTGCTAGCTATATACCCGATGTATGAAGATAATATGGGAAGTAGGAACAATGTCCTGCAGAGGGAAGACAGACTGAAAGGCAGAGGTGAGATATAGTACATAGCAGCCTTAGTAGTAACTTGGGGGATGGTTCAGTTCAATCGTTTTCCAGTTTTGCTCTTTGTGACCCTGTTTGGGGTTTTCTTGGTAAAGATACTAGAACAGTTTGACACTTCCTTCCCCAGCTCATTTTATAGATGAGGAAACTGAGGCAAACAGGACTTGTCCAGGGTCACTTACAGTTAGTAAGTGTCTGAGGTCAGATTTGAGTTCATGAAGAGGAGTCTTCCTGTCTCTAGCTCCGGTGCTCTATCCCAGAAAATAATAGGGAAGTTTAGAAGTAGAGAGGGTTTTGGGAAGAAGATAATGGGTTCTGTTTTAGATATTTTTATTTTGAGACACCTCTGGAAAATGAGATGTCCAAAAGATAGTTGGTGATGTGGGCTTAAGTTCAGAAGACAGATTTGAGTTGTGTATATATGTATTTGTATGTGTTTGTGTGTGTATATATATATATATATTACATATACGCATATATATGCATATATACATACATCGCATATATAAATGTGTACATGCATGTATATTCACATAACACATGCATGTAAATATACTATATATAGTATGTATGTGTGTATTATAGATCTGTGAATCATATGCGTAGACATGATAATTAAATGTATAAAACTGTTAAAGTCACCAAGTTAGTATACTTAGCGAAGAGACAAGAGGGCTCAGGATAGAGCCCTGGTTAGTGGACATGACATAGATGAAACCAGCAAAAGAGATTTCGGAGTGGTAATAAGAAAACCAGGGGAAGGCAATGAGACAAAAGCTCGGAGAGAAGAAAGTACCCAGGATAGGATGCTCGCTAGAGTCCAGTGCTGCAGAGAAGTCAACAAGGATGAGGAATAGTGAAAGGCCATTCAGCTTGGAAATGAAGAGATCATAGGGAACTTTGGAGAGAGCCGCTCGGGGTTGAATGAGCAGGGAAGCCTGACTGAATCAAGTGCTGAGGGGCATTGATTGTAGATGGCTGTTTTAAGGAATTTAGCTGAGAAGAGGGGATGTAGGCAGCTGAGAAGTCAGCAAGAAGAGACTGAAGATGACAGAGGAGATGATAGTGTGGCAATCTACTGAAAAAGATGATAGGTTCATGTGGAGGGCATGACTTTGGCCAAGAGCGGGGACATTTCTTTGTCCAAGATCAGAGTGAAGGAGACGATAAAAGGAAAAAATCGATGACTGAGTGATAAGGGAAGGATGACAGAAGAAGAAACTTGGCAAATGGCCTAATCTTCCTCAGTGAAGTATAAAGCAAGGTTCTCAGCGGAGGAAGTAAAATGAAAGAACATCATAGAACGGATGAATAGCTGCTGTGGTAAGAAAGATAATGAATCAATGAGAGAAGTATAAAAGGGTTACTTTGCTGCAGTAAGCATTAGACTAATCCTATTTAAAATTATGTAACAAAAATGTGTTGTGGGCTCAGTCAGTAGTGTCTCATGATTTTCTCTAGGTACATTTAGCAGCATATGAATAGGAGTGAAGGCTGCAAATGGTGGGATTAATCCAAGGCTGGGGTTTGGCAACAGGACAAGGGGACAACATAGTCAAGTGTGGAGGATACATAGAGTTGAACCGGTTTGGTTCATAAAGGGGTCAAGATAGAGACAGAAAAAGAGTAGAGTGGCCTGGGGAAGAATTGAGGGATGGAAGGAGTGGAGATCATGATGAAGATAAAAAAAACAACCTTAGAGGTCATAGGGTATAGAGAAAGATAGAATGAGAAAACATCATGATTAGATAAAGAAATTTTGAAGTCTGTGAAGATGGAAGTGGAACACTTGTAGGCGACGGCAAGTTCAAGGTCATGACCATCTCTGTGTGTAGTTGAGGTGAAGTAATAGGTCATATGAATTAAACAGACTGAAGTGTTTGGAAATTTTGCCAGTATAGGACCCAGCACACAATAGGTGCTCAATAAATGAATATTTAGTGATTGGTTGATTGATTGAGGACCCATCAATATGTATGTTAAAGTCCCCTATTATGAGGGCAGGATTTGTAGTGGAGAGGAATACTGAACCAGGCACTGAACTCATTAAGGAAGGACAGAAAATGTCCTCGGATTGGTAATGGCCACTGCATTATGTGATAAATTTGGGTAGCATGAATTTCAAAGGATTGCTAATTGAGTGATAATGTTAGAGGGAGAGTCCGGAAGTGACAATGGGGAACAAACTGAGCGGAGGGGTGGTGGCCAGGGGTTTTGAGTGAAAGTACAACATATACTGAAAGTTCAAGGAAAGCAACCAGGAGAGAGTCAATTCTCTTTTAAGTGCCAGAAGATGGAAGAGGCTTAAGATGAAGGGAAATTTGTCCCTTCCAATGGAGTAGGTATTCCAAAGGGCACAGCAGAAAGGGTGGAGAGATCTGGACTGGGTCACTGAGGGAATTGGGTTAAAGTAAACAGTTGGACTGGGTTTGTATGGGGAGTTCAGAATTACCAGGATTGGAAGGGTTCCCTAACCATTGAAAAGTGAGTCCAGGCAGAATATCAGTGGTTGGAAAGAGATTTATTGAGAAAGGGACATGATTACACATGATTAGACTGACTGAGGTCCCTTCTCAAGATCCAACTGTAGGGCAGGTGTGATGTGTTTTGTGAAGCCCCAGGATGTCCTCATCACAGAAGGCAGGAGTCAGAATATGCATGGGAGCCAGGTTAGGAAGTATTGCTGTTCAGTCAGAACTGGAGAAGGACCTGGGGGAAGGTAAAAGAAATTTTGTCTTGGGATTGGCTGGTGCTTGAGAAAGCCCTGGAGACCAAGGAAGGCAGAAGCTGATTTTAAGGTATTATTAGAGTGGGCTGCTGTTTACTATAAATGTGGACATTGTATACAAAATTAGACTTTTTTGATAGATCTGTTAGTTTTGCTGAACTTTTTCTTTTTTTTTTTTGTTATAAGAAATTATCCTCTCAGAGGAAGTGGGAGAAGAGGTACATTGGAAAATATAGATGATGAAAAAACAAAATATGTCAGTAAAACTATTTTTTAAATAAATATTTCTTCTAGTTCTAAGTGAGCATGATATCATGATGATTAAAAAATGTTAACCTACAATTTTTTCATTACAATAACATTAGTCAACTGAAAATTTTAGGAAGGGTCTATTCTAAAAGAGAAACCAACATTTCTTGTAAATCTAAGGAAAAAAAAATATGAGTTTGTTCTGATTCCATTGGAAATAAATGTATTTGGGAAAAAAGGAGAAGAAAGTATTTGCAGTACTGTGAGAGTTGCATCTGGCTGGTAGAAAGATGAAAGTTTGTACAGTTTGATGTACCAGCCTGCCTAAAAATCTACGTTAGACTAAATTTAGAGGGGATATCATTGCTTTCTTTCCTCCAGATTTATATATAACACACATATATGTATGTGGTATATAATCTATAGATAATGTGTCAATATTTCAAATGATCAATCATTTCATTGGTCAGGAATTCTTACCTTTTTCACCAGTCACATTTACTGCCTGTGGTACTCTGCTGTGTGACCCTGGGTCAGTCACTTCTCTACGTCTCTGTTTCCTCCTCTGTAAAATGAATACAATAATAGTGCCTATCTCCCAGAGTTGTTGTTAGATTTAATGAGATAATAATTGTGAAGAGCCTAGCATGGTGTCAGCACTGTATGAATGCTAGCTGCATCACCTTGCGTGAATCACTTTGCGCCTCTGGTTCTCAGTTATGATCACATATATATTACAAAGGGAATTTTGCGCAGGTATGAGTTGAACTAGATGGCCTTGGAGGTTTTTTCCCAACTCTGAAATTCCAAAATTCTATGGATGTGCTTTGTAAACCTTTGAAGTTCTATAGAAATGAATTATCATCACTTTTATGGTTATTGGCAGCAGTCATACCACAACCATATTTTCCAAGCTCCAAAATTAGGACACATGCTCCGATAAAAAATATTCCTTCTGCAAAGCCTTGTTAAAAGTATCTGTTCTTTTCCTAAAATCAAAACCATCCTAGGAAATCCAGGACATATGGTTGCCATATTCATAGGGCACAGGTGAAAATGAAGTCCAAGAAATAGCTCTGGGTAACTAGAACCTACTCCATAAAATACATTTATTAACTAAGCTCTTATAAGGCCCTGGGTGACACAAGCAAGTTAATAAACAGGATGCAGGCTAATAAGCAGGATGCCCTGCTCAGCTAGACAAAGCCATCTGCCTTGTCACTCACACATCAAAGAAACTGATTTTGAAATGCTGGTGAAGAAAAGTGTTTCCACACAAGAGAGAGGGACTTTCATCCTCTCAACAAACTTCCTCCCTCCCTGACCTAGGGCTAGGAAGCCTAGAGCTCAGACACGGAAAGCTCTTACTCTTAAAATCAAGTCAAACATAGCACACCTGGAGAAAAAACTCAGTTAAAGCACCACCACTTTCAACCCTGTCCCCCACCCCAACCCCCCCCCAAAGAGAAATCACCAAAGTTTTAAATTTTTAATTCCATCACCAACTATGGAGAGGATTATCTGAAAATCCTCTATAGATTCAGAGATGCTGAAAAACCTTGCCAGGGTCCCTATACTGACTGCCTAATCACTGTCATTTAGGTTTACCACTATGGCATAAACAGCATGCCCATAGGACTTCCTCCCAAACTCTCCTTTTTAGTTAAGAGCCTTTGCTTCTCCACTCCACTCCAAACCAACTCACCCACTACTTAGCCCATTTTGCCTTGTCCTTAACCTTATCAGCCAGCATTCCTTCTACATTTTCATTTGAACAGAAATCTGGTTTTTCCCAGAGGATACAAAGGTCCCTTTTTGTCCACTCCATCACTTCTCCAACTACCTCTGACTCCTAGGGCCTGAAGGAGGGTCAGAGGGTGGGGGGATGGGGGTGGGACTTACTCATTGATCCTTTCAGATTATTCCTCTCTATCACCATCCCCTCAATATTTTTCCTTTAAAGGAGTGTGTTCAGTCTAATAGTGCTGCTCATTACCTATCAAGGTCATCTATAGACCTTGATGTCATTTCCATAATTTTTTTTTAATGAGTCTCATCCCTGGTTCATCATCTTCCTTTCTATTCCGATCTTTGTCTTCTGACTTGGGAATAACTGCTTCTTTTTCTTTCTCCTTCTTTGGCTCTTCTTACCATCTCTTCATGTGAATGTTCCTCTCAGAGTCACTACCTGGTTTTCTTCTCATTGTCCCTTTTCATTCCATAGTTTTAACTCTTACATCTATGCAGATGACTCCTAAATCCTGAACACCCTTTCAAGCTCTAATTGCCTGAGGGACATCACCTCCAATATTTCCTAGTAGCACCTCAAAATCACCAAATTCAGAATCTAGTTCACTGTCACTTTTTTCTCTAAAAGCTGTTCTCCTTCTGACTTTATTATTACTATCTGTAGCATCTCCACAGTTTTAACCCTGGTACTGTCTTACTTTTCACTTTCCCTTACCTCCCATATTTAAACTGCTAACTGGTCCTTGCATAACCTTGAATGCCATAGATAGAACATCTTTTGCATTCGTCTCCCAGTCTCTTCCACTTGAACAAATCTTTATTAAGCAAATACTACATGCAAGGTATTGTACTGAATAATGTGGATATAATATTCCCAGGGTCATCACTGCAGTTCACCTGCCTGGACTGTTGTGCTGGTCTCCTAATATGTCTTCTCTCTTCAGTGTCCTTCATTCCTCGCTCCCTAATCCCGCCTTCATATATTTAACAGAACAATCTTTCTTATCCACAGTTCTAGATATGACATTCTTCTGTTCAGAAATCATCAGGGATTCCCAATTGTTTCCCAAATGAAGTTCAAATCCGTTTGCCCTTCATCACCTGGCTCCCTCTTATCATTTCATCCTTCACTTACTTTACTGCACTCCAGACACAACCTTCCAACCAAACTGGAGAACTGTGTCACTGAATATGTAATATCCTCACGAGCTGTCTGAAGGGCCACTTCCCCCATTATTGTCTGTTGAACTCTAGCCCATCCTTAAAAGACCAACTCCAATGACACTTCTCTGAAGCCTTCCTTGACCCATATCTTCCTCCTATATTCCTCCTCAGACCTAAGATAGAGCTTTGTTCAATAATTCTCCAGTGTGCTTATCCTAGCATGTAATACATACATACATATATAAAATACCTGTTTTGGTGCCTTTTCCCCCTTGCTAAATTACAAGCTCCTTGAGGGAGCTATATCTGTCTGTCTAAGATAGACTATGTCTATCTTATTTATACTTTGAACTACTTATTACAGGGGGCAGCTAAGTGGTACAGTGGATAGAGCGCTGGACCTGGAGTTAGGAAGACTCATCTTCCTTATTTCAAATCTGGCCTCAAATACTTACTACCTGTGTGACCCTGGACAAGTCACTTAACCCTGTTTGCCTCATTTTCCTTAGCTGTAAAATGAGCTGAAGAAGGAAATGGCAAACCATTCTAGTGTCTTTGCCAAGAATACCCCAAATAGGGTCACAAAGAGTTGTACACCATTGAAAAACAATTGAATACAACTCCTCCCAGAACTTAGAATAATGTTCTGCACATAATACGTGTTTAATAAATACCTGCAGATTTGAAAATTTCACCAGATGCCTAAAGAAACCTCTCAGTTCACAATAATACCTAACCTACTTATTTTACTGAGGCATTATTAGGATCAAATGAGGTAATGTATATGAAAGACTTTGAAAATTGTAAAGTATTTCACAAATTATTACCCTGCAATGTTGGAATGCCTTTGTGATGTGACAATGAATAGGATTAGTCCTAGTCAACATATAGAGGAACAGAAAGCTTGCAATGGAACTCCAACCACCAGTGTTTTGATTTTTTTTCCTTCAATAAGGGGAAGTGGGAAAAAAGAAAAAAAATTAGTTATCTGAAAAGAAATTTTAAATATAACTCAGGCTTTCTCATCTCCATATTAGGATGCTAATTTCTAGACCAATGTTACTGATGCAAATAGTAACATGTAAACTTATAAGTCTCTGGTGGGCCTATAAGGGAAGCATGAATTCTTGACTACTTAAGATTACTTATTGAATCATTCATAAATGTTAATAAAAATGTTTTAAGTTTCTTTAGTTGACTTGGAAATTTGCTTTTCACTCGATCATTGACGGGATCTACATGATATTTTTATTCTTTAATTTGAAGTCCTGCTGTTACGGTGGTAGGTCACTGCCACCTATTGATTACAGTCAGAACAGTTTTTAATCCACAAATATGTATATGCACACATCTATATATTTTAAATCAATTGGCACCCCTACTTAGAACTGTAAAGGATGTGTTCTAGACCACAGTTCACTCAAGTGGGATAATTCTTGGAAAATTAGATCCAAAGCTCATTGCTGCTGTCTTTGTAAAGACAGTGATACAGAAGAATATAAAACAAACCCCAGGTTACATATTCTAGAACTGAAGTAAAAAAGTTATTCAAAAGGAAAAAAATGAGTTAATTTTTCCATAGCTATGGCAGAAAAAAGCTATTGGAAAATCCATTTTCTTAAATTTTTTCTTTTAATTTAGTGTCTTGGCAAGACCAGTTCTTTCTCATATTTGGCATTCCATTTTATTAAGTCAGTACTTTTTTAAAGGCCAAAAAATTCTTAATGATTGAAGTTCATTCTATCAAAAATATTCACCCAGCAGTTTCTACTGCATTTTGAGTGTTTAACTATTACTTGAATGAACAAATGAAACTTTCAATTCCATGATTAGATGTAAGTTATCCACAATTTCAAAATTTTCTATATTTCACAAATAGGATTCTACTGTATCCTCTTTTTAAATCAGTCAACAGATAATAATAGCTCATATTCATATAAGGCCAAAGGTTTACAAAATGCTTTTCTGACAGAAAATGGTTGCAGTATATCACTGTCTTTATATTCCTATTTTATAGATGAGGACATTGAGTTGGAAAGGGGTAGGGGGAAAAAGTGGTTTTCTAATGACCATCTCACTAGTGACTGTTAGAGACAGGAACTGAACCAAATAATTGCTCTACCCACTATGTCCTACTATGTTCTTGCCTCATCTTTACTGTCATGTCTTTGTGGTCTAAGTCTACATCTTACGCAATGCTAGAGAGTGAGAAGATGTTTGAAAAATACCTGTTTGATTCATTAGACAACAAATATTTACTAAAAGCCTGCCAAGGGCAAAGCAGTTTGCTAGCTCCTGGGGGTGCACAGATAAAAATGAACTTCCATCCTGACATTGTTTCAGCTTGCAAGCTTCTTCTCAGACAAATAAATACATGTGTATACCTCTTTTTGGAACTGAAGTTTCTTCTGTTTAATAGTTCAAAAGGTTTTTTTTCCTTTAACAGTTCCATTAGGATATACAAATGAGAGAAAACTGACCAGGCAGAAAAGAAAAGGCTTCCTTTAAAAAGTGGCATATGGGCTGAACCTTGAAAGCAACTAAGGAACTTAGGTGGAGGTAAGAATGAAGTGTACTATAGACTTCGGAGAAACCCATATAGAAGTCTGGAGATAGGAGGTGAAATACCAAGCTTGAGAACCTGGCTTTGGACTATGTCCAGATCACCTAAGATGGAGATATTCATGTGGGAGATAATAGGGCCCTACATCTGGAAAAAGATTCTGTTTTCTTCACTGTGAGTGGGGACAGCCCCCTTCAAAGCACTAGTTGCAGTCACAATGGGTTTACCAGATTAGGTCAGCCTTTTTGTCAGTGTCCAGGGGGTCAAGGTCCCATTCACTCAAAGCTTAGGCACCATATGCTGAACTGAGGCGGGGAAAAGGGCTATCTATCCTCTTTGCCCTTTAATAGGCCCTGTGGCCTCAGGACTTGGGTTTGGGGTTTTGGTCTGTTTGCTTATTCTTTCCAGTACTAGGTGAAAGTTGTAGAGTCCCTGGACCTGGAACCCATCATGATAGCCTTGGGAAGCAGGATTCCAGGTTGGATGTTGCCACAAGTACAGCAGGGAATCCCTGAGAAGGCAGGGTAGAACTTGTTGGGACTCTATTAAATTTTTTGGTTGTTTTTCAGTCTTTTTTCAGTTGTATCCAACTCTCCATGACCCCATTTAAGGTTTTCTCAGCACAGATAATGGAATGCTTGCCATTTCCTTCTCCAGTTCATTTTACAGATGAGGAAACTGAGGTTAACAGGGCTTAGTGACTCACTGGAATGTTAATAGGATAGAAGATCTTCCCTGCCTATTAATAGGCCTTGTGTGGAGCCCATTAAGGGATGCTTGCTTAGGGGAGTTTTGCTTATAGGAAGGCTTACACACCATTTGGTACCAAGTTGATTAGGCACTGAGTCACAGGGTTGTGATACCTTCTGGCTCTGAGAAGTGAATATATACTCTGAGTTGGTATTTTGCTTTGGGGACTCACTTATGAGAAGGACCTTGAGATTCCCTGGTTGAGACTCTGAGTAGCCATATATTCATACCCTCAACTGCTCAGATGTAAAGGCTTGATCCAGGGATGTATGTAAAATGTATAGCAATATTGCTTGGAGCCCTATCTGTTAGTCTTTATGCTATTTTCTCTGTTTGTATTTTCTCTATGTTCAGGGTGTTAACCTTTCCCCTAAACTAGTGAATATAATTAAGTTATAATATAATTGTTATAATATAGTTATAATATAATATAATATGTTATAATATAGCTAAGGTTTCTTTCCTTTAAGAAAAGCAGATCAAAGAACCTGTGCTGGCAGCCATCCTGGTGTTTGTTATTAAACTTGCCTAGGGTCACGCACATCTAGTCTGAGGTTAGATTTGAACTCAGGAAGATGAATATTCCTGACTGGAGGCCTGGCCCTCTATCCACTGGCAGCCATATACCTATATACCATGTTATATGTTATGTAAGAAGTAAATTAAACTATGAGCATAATCCCTCTCCTCTTTCCAGACAATATGGAAGGTATAGGGAAGATTATGCCCCTTAGGTTCTGGGAATGGGGAAGCAGCTGTGAATGTTTGTATATCTGCTCTTACTATACCTATGAAGTAAACATTCCTTTGCAAAAACTAATCTGATTGTTAAATATTTTAATTGAACTGGAGTGCAAAGGACCTCTAGAATTTGGGGAATCCAACTGGCTAGAGCTTGTGCCAGTGGCAGAACAGATATCACAAACCTCCTTAAGAGTAAAGGAGAATCCTGGAGAAAGGGTAAAATGGAACATAATGGCCTTCAGGCAATAGGGGCTGGGGTAGACACTTTTACAGGAAGAAAAAATAGGCTACTTGGTTGAAATAGAGTATGTCAAGGAGATTACTATGAAATCCATCTGCAAAGATGCTGGAGCCAGGTTGGGAAAGGCTTTAAATGCCAAACTGACGTGTGTATTTTATTTTCTAGGTGATGGGCAGCCCCTGCAACTTCTTGAGCTGGGAATGAGAGACCTGCCCTTTAAGAGATTATTTTGGCATCTTTGTGGAGGATGCATCAGGGAGGTAACAAACTTAAGGCAGAGAGGCCAGTTAGGAGCCTATGATGACAGTCCTGGCAACAGGCAGGGACGGCCTAAACCCAGTGAGAGGTTCATGTGTGGAAAGAAGAGGATGGGAAATGTTCCAGTCAACAAGACTTGGTAACTGGTGAACTGCTGGAGAGAGGAGTCAAGGCCAGCATTGAGGCTGCAGGCCTGCCGACTGAGCCACTGACTTAAGGAAGTAGTTTTCTTTTTAGATCTCTTGTCAGTGTCCTAACAGTGATAAAACTTTGGTCATTCCATGAGTGTTTTTCTCCAGTCACCTTTTATTTTCCCAGGGCACAACATGCCGTCTGACAGCTAGGCCCTCTCTCTTGTTTGGACAAGTTCTTTTGAATATCAAATGACTGCTTCTCTTAAAAAGCCATTAGCTTCAGGACTCTCTTTGATGTGTAAATTACTGTCCTCATTTCCCCTTCATATTTTTATCATTTCTCTCTCTTCACTCTTTCACTGACATCAATTAAATTAAGGGATCAAACCACTGGAATTTTTTTAAGAGAATGGATAAAAGTCATTAAATGGCTTTGATGAATTAGGCACAAAAACCCAACAAGTATTAAAACGATACAGTGAATGAAATAAATAAATAACAACTGGCTTTAATTTTTAGGTTGACAACATGCTTTTCTTACAACAGTCTTCTAAAGTAGCATAAGCATTACTATTTCCCTTTTGCAGATGAGGAAATTAAGAGTCAGGAAGGCTTTTATTTTTGTTCAATTGTTTTTCAGTCATGCCAATTCTTCGTGATCCCATTTGGGGTTTTCTGGGAGAAGATACAGGAGTACTTTGCCATTTTCTTCTCCAGTTCATTTTACAGAAGAGGAAATGAAAGGGAGTCAGGCAAGCAGGGTTAAATGACTTGCCCAGGATCACACAGCTAGTGAGTGTCTGAGGCCAGATTTGAACTCAAGAAAATAAGTCTTTCTGACTGCAGGCCTGCATTCTATCCACTATGCCACCCAACTGCTAAGGGTCAGAATGGGGCATCAAATGCAGATTTTTCTGACACTTAGCTCAGTGAACTTTCTACTTTATTATGCTGTTTCTTAGTGGTGAAAAATGATGAAATAAAAATTGTCCTAATGTTTCACTTGCTTGCTGGTAAGATGACTCCTAGCTCTGCTATTCATTGGGTGACACTGAGCAAGGCATTTCATGTCTCTGGGCCTCAGTTTCCCCATCTGTAAATTTAGAGGAATTGGACTAGATAGCCAGGTATTTCCAGCTCTAAATCTATGATCCTTACCAGTAAAGGTGTTATATCTTCAGCAAAAGAGGTCTAACAATTTTAAATAATATTTTAGTGTCATTTGGTGTAACTAATTTTAGTGACTATCAGTGGTTTAAAGAATGTTTCAGTGCTGTTTTTCACTTAAGATACATTCTTTCTTTTGGGTTTAAGATGATAAACCACTGTTTTATAATTGTCCTATATCAATAAGGCTATGGAGCATAATTTCATTATTTCAACAAACATTTATTAAATTCTTACTATGTGAACTGCCCTGGGCTTGGTGTTATCATTATAGCACATAGTACATTTGGTTTACCCTGAAATTCAGAAATACTTCATTTTCCCTATGCACAGGGGTTGCTGTTTTACTCTTAGGATAACTTGAGTGCTCAGAGCTTGGTCAGACCCCATCAAAGACGCCAAGGTCATCTTCTGCAACCTGGGCCATTGTCAGTCATCTTGATTTTTGTCTCTCTGGAAGAGTGAGGCTGATGACCGTGCAACTCTGCCTTATTTAAATCCAATTCACACAGAAGTCAAGATCATCACCCTCATGATGTCACTGGTCATCTTTGAAAACAAAGGACAAACGATGACAATAGATACAGATATAGAGATATATAGATCTTCCCAGAAGTACATATAGGTGTATGTATGTATGTATGTATATATATATAATATGCCTGTATGTATATATGTATGTATGTACACGTCTCTATATATTCCTATGTATTTGCATACGCATATGCAAAAATGTAAAGATTAGTCTACTTTCTTTCTTGCTAGAGGGGATGAGGGGGTGTCAATTAGCATCAGACTGGTCAACAAACATTTTCATTGGTTATGATCATATTTCTGACCAGCTGACATTTTCTAAAAGAAACAATATGAGGAGTCAGAGGACCAAGGATTGAATTCTAATTCTCCCTACTACTTGTGTGTCCTTGGTAATCAATGTAAGCTCTTTTGGCCTCAGTTTCATCATCCATATAGTGAAGGGGATTTGACTAGATGAACTCTAAGCTACCTTACAATTCTAAATTCTAAGATCCTATGACAACTCAACCAGTTAGCAATTTGAGATGCAGGAGAATGCCTAATATGTCTTACACATGGTACGGTGGAAAAAGCCCAAAACTTAACAACAGAAACACCCCAAAGTAACAAAAACCACCAAGAAAAAACTGCCTTTAGAGTCCAAGTACCTGGGTTCCTATCCAAGTTCAATTACTACCTATGTGTCCTTGGACAAGGTACTAAAGACCTCTGGTCCTTAGTGTATTCATCTGTAAAATGAGGGTGTTCGACTGGTTATCTCTGAAGTTTTTCTAAATCTTAATCTATGATCCTATGATTCTTCTTCCTTCTCTTCCTCTTTTCCTTTGATTTTTTTTTGGAAAAAAAAAAAAAAAAAAAAGGCACTGGCCAAGTATGAAGTTGAAAAACCTGTACCATTGCTCAGGATATCAACAGACATGCTCAAATCCTCAGGTTGCTACAAGGTGTCTTCCTTAGTTACCACTGTTTAAGTGCCTGAAGGTGGGGTTTGGCTTGGAAGTCCTCAAATTGAGTTTTGGTCTTCTCAAACTGGATGGCGCCCCAATACTGCAAGATAATCATAAGCCAACTTTAGCTTTTTGTGTTTTGTAGGCTGAAAACAACTCATCCTACAATTAAAATGTTGTCCCTACTGACATTAGCCAAGGCATTTCCAGCCATTTAACTGCTAGAAGTCAAATAGAAATGAGCGTTCACTTTAATGAATTTTAGGTCATGTATTTGTGGCAGTGTTTTTTAGCTGAGTCATACTTCTAGGTGTCTAAATCTCCAAGACAGACCATCGGTTCCTAAAAGGGCAGACAGGGAGCATGCCTCTGGAATAACATGTCGTTGTTGAATGATGACAAGCGCATATATTTAGAGATCTTGGAGGTCGTTTGGTTTAGCTCCTTCATTTTATAGGTGAGGAAACAGACAAAGGCCCTACCTTCAAAGAGCTTCTACTGGGCTATATACTACATGTATGCAGATACCAGATAACTGACAACTGGGACAACTGGGAAAGGCTTTCTACAGAAAGTGGAATTTGAGCTGAGTCTTAAAGGAACAGGATTCCAAGAGGCTGAGATGAGGAGGGAGAATGGTACTTACACTGGGCAACAGTTTATGCAATGCAAAGATGGGAAGAATAGGGAGAGAATACATACATTAGAGAATGACCAACTAGTTAGCCAATTTGACAGCATAATATCATGGGGGAAATGGGACAATATGAAATAAAACTGAAAGGGCAGGTGGCAAACAGATTGTGGGATGCTTTAAAGACCACACTGGGAGTTTGTATTTTATTCCCTGAGGCAACGTGGAAAATTTTTGAGTGTATGAATGATATGGCCCCAGAACCAGATTTGGAAACAGTAATTTGGCAGCTATGTAAACAATTGTTTGGGGAACGGAAAGAATTAAAGTGGGCTAGCCACGTGACGCATGGCAAGGCATTTAGCCTATTGTCTCAGTTTTCTTATAGTTGCCATTGGTTGTCAGGCCTCTTTGAGAACTATGGATGCATAACAACACACAACAATCTGGGTCAGTTTCTATAAAATGGGAATAATAAATAGCACCTATCTCCCAGGGTTGTTGTGAGGATAAGAGGAGAAAATATTTGAAAGATTCTTTGCAAACCTTAAAGTCAGTATTTATTATTATTATCCAGGCTGAAGTAATGAGGGTTCAAATTAAGGGAGTTACCATGTAAATGGAGAAAAGGAGACAGCTATATGAATCGGGCAGCTGGGTAGCACACAGCAAACAGAATGCTTCACTTGGAGTCAAGAAGGCCTGGATTCAAATCCTGCCTTAGCCTCTTATTGTGTAACTCTGGGCAAGTCCCTTACCTTCTCTGAGTCTGTTTTTTTATCAGTAAAAAGGAGAAAATAATAGCACCTGCCACCCAGGACTGTAATGATAATAAAATGAGATATTAGGAAAAGACTTTTCAAAACTTCAAGTGCATAAGTGCTAGCTTTTAATTATTATTGGTGTTGCAGAGATAGAGTTGATGAATATTGACAACTGATTAGATATAGAAGGTAAAGACAAGAGAAGAGGTTATAAATCTAATGAATGTAAGGATGGCAATGCCCTCGATGGACAAAGAAAAATTTGAGGAATATATTTCAGGGAAGATGAATAATAATGATGTCTTACATTTATACAGTTCTTTAAGGTTTGCAAAATATTTTATGTACATCATCATATGAGTTCCATTTTGAATAAGTTGAGTTTGGGAGATAGATTATCCTTATGGGGACAGATGTCCACAATGCAGCTGGGGATATAAGACTGAAATCCAGGAGAGAGCATCTTCAGGTTAGGGCTGAATGTGTAGGTTATGGAGTCATCTATATATAAGTGAGAAGTAAACCAATGAGATCTGATGAAATCACTATGAACATAGAGAAAAGAGAGCCTAGGACAGGGTCTTGGGGGACAAATATACTTATTGGGTTGATGTACAATGGTCCAACAAAAGAGATGGAGAATGACTGGTCAGATAGGGAGAAGGAGAATGAAGACAGAGTATGTAGCATCACAGAAGCCAAAAGAGGACCAAGTATCCAGGAAGAGGGGTTAGTTTAGACAGTGTTGAAAGCTACAGAGAAGTCATTAGTTTTAGTAGTTAAGAGATCAAGGTTGAGGCAGTGAATGATAACTGAGAAAATGGAGGCAGTAAGTATAACGACTCATGAATTTTACTACTAAAGGGAAAAGAGAGAGAGAATTATAGCTTGGAGGGATGGCAACAGTAAATGAAGATTTTTTTTGAGGCTTAGAGAGACCCTAAAGTATCTTTAGGAAGCAGGGAAGGATCCTAGTAGCTAAGGAAAAATTGATGATGAGAGAGAATGAATGACTGAAGGGCAAAGTCCTACAGGAGACAGGAGAAGATAAGATCAAGGCCACAAGTGCAGGATTGATTATGGAAATTGATGAGTTTAAAGGTACTAAGATTTTATTTGGGATTTTGACTGCATCTCCCTTTAGAAGATTTGAAGTATGCCTTCTGCCAATCACCAACCTTACTAATATGGAAATATCATCTTGAGTCTCATTGGGTATGAATTAGTTGCCTCTGACTATTGTAGGTTGGGACCACCTCTTTCTTCTAGATATATACAGAAAGTCTACTGGTCAGTCTTTTTCACTTTCTTTCCCTTCTCCCCTTCTTTAAAGATATGGAGAGCAGCAGAACGAAGGGCAGACCTGGGTCCCAGGAACCATTTATGGCTTCCTTGGAGCAGAAGTACTTTGAAGTTGTACCTACTCTTATTCACTTGAACTGAGAGTTCCTGAACCCCAGAATCTTGGATAAAAGAAGGGGAATTTTCTGGACAATGTTGAGTTCCTAAAGAGTTCTGGAACCTAGACTTCTAAAGAAAGAAGGGGAATTCCTGGGCAGCACTAGCCTCTTGGGCTAGATCAAGTGCACATGGCTCCTGAAGGTAGGACTAAGCAATAACATGGGGGAGTAAAAGATCTGGACTTTGCCTTCTGCTATTACTGTGAATAATTCTCTCAGTGCAAATCTGATGGGAAAGAGGTCGTCTGTTTAGCAAATGCAAGATCATTGAGCTTCTAAGACAGCCCATTCCCTGAGGATAGTACTGTAAAGTTAGTACTATTTAGTTCTCTGGTGTGGAAGTGGAACTTTTTTGAATGTTGAGGGGAGATAGGTCTAGCAACTCTGCTCAATTTCCTTTCCAAGTGGAATTTCCCTTCCCTTCAAACCATAGCATGTTGCCAAAAAAACTGGGGGATTATATAGGGGTCTGAAAGAAGGTAGGACTGATCACAGAGAATGGATAATTATATTAATTACTTAGGAGTTACTGGGAGCCCTTTATGCATTTTCTGTGGGTTTTCCTGTACCTGATATAAGCAGTTTTACCTTGAGAATTTGCATGGGAAATCCTCTTACCTATATCTTTGAGATCTATATTTGAGTTATAACCCGAGATTTCCCAGAGGCAACTCTGGGTAGGAATTAAGTGAATCCAAGAGACATGGTTACTCTCAGCTCTTTTCCCAAGGTTGGCACCAGGCTCCACAGCTTTAGTCACAACCCTGAGAAAAGATGGTGAAGGTAGCCGTCAATGGATTTGGTCATTTTGAGTAGTTGGTGACCAGGGCTACATTCACCTCAGGCAGAGTGACTGTTGTAGCCATCAAAGGCCCTTCACTGATCTTAACTCTATGGTTTTTATGTTCCAATATGATTCCATCCATGGCAAGTTGAAGGGTGCTGTTAAGGCTGAGAATGAAAAGCTGGTGATCAGTGGAAAAGCCCTTACTGTCTTCTAGCAGCATGATTCCACCAATATTAAATGGAAAGATGCTGGATCAAGGATGTAGTAGAATCAACTAATGTCTTTCGCATCTTGGAAAAGATTATCTCTGCCCTATCTAATGATGCCCCCATAGTCATGATAGGAAACAAGATAATCCCCTTAAGTCTATCGGTAATGACTCTTGCACCACCAACTACGGCCCCCCTGGCCAACATCATGACAACTTTGTATCGTGGAAGTATTCAGGACCACGTTCCATGCTGTTACTACTAACCAGACACAGAAGACAGCCCCTCTGGTAAGTTGTGGTATGATGGACAGCACCCTACTTCTACTGGTGCTGCTAAAGCTGTGAGCAAAGTCATCTCTGGGCTGAATGGGTAGCTCATTGGCATGGCCTTCTGTGTTCCTACTCCTAAAGTATTTATTTGGGTTTTTCCTACTCCCTGGAAAAACCTACCAAACATGGTAATTTCAAGAAAATGGTTACGCAAGCATCAGAGAGACTCTTAAAGGACATCGTAGGCTACAGAGAGGACCAGGTTGTACCCTGTGACATTAACAGCTGTGACATTAACAGCAACATTCAATCTTTTCCCTTTGAGGATGGTGCTGATATTTTCCTCAATGACAGTTCTGTCAAACTCATTACTTGGTATGACAACCTCATGGTCTACATGACCTCCAAGGAGTAAAGAGGAAAGCTGTGGATCTTATCCACATCCAAAAGATTTCCACCACTGGAGAAGCCCACATCCCTAAACTATTTCCCTGTTCTGGAGATCTTATAGCTCATTCACAGTTCTTCCCTCAAGGCTTCCCTGTAGTAGTAGGGAGAAGCAAAGAGTCCTATGTTATGTACCATCAATAAAGTAACTATAATCAGTGCAAAAAAAAAAGTTATGGTTTATGAGGGGTCACATGAGTCCCAAGATTGAATCTGGGTAAGTTGAAGTATAGAACCTGAGGTGCTGGGCCATAGGATACACAGGTAAAGTGATTAAACTCATCAAATTGAAGAAGCACTTCTACCCCAGAAAATGGATCAAAGGAGGAGAAACTGGGAATAAGATCAGAGATATTTTGAATTATGGTGTAGGGGGAAAGAGGGATTTTATATTTGATGACCTCAATTTTCTCATTAATATAGGAGGAGAGGCTTTCTGGTGAGAGAGAGGCAAAAAGGGCTTGAGGGAAAAAGAGAGCCTGGGATAGTCACTTTGGGGAGAATGACAGCCATCAAGAGAGGAATAAATGCCTCATCCTGTATCAGTGTAGGCCTGTTTAGATTTTACATAAATTTTTAGTGGACTTAGTTGCCATGATTGATAGTTAAGTCAACAAGAGAGAAATCCAAGTCAATAAAGAACAATGAACTCAAGGTCACAACAACCTGGTTTTGAATCCTATCTCAGATGCTTATAGTTGTCCAAGTCTGGCAAGTCTTCTCTGAGTTCCATTTTTCTCATCTGCAAAATGAAGGAATTGGACACAATGGCCTCTAGCTCTAAATCTACAATCCTTTCTTCAGTAGTATTCCAGAACATGAAAATAGGAGGGGAGATAGTGGCTCTTTGGGAAAACTCAGGTTGAAATTTGCTGAGGCATGAGTGGTGGGTAGGAGAAGGTGAGATGTTCAAGAGTGGAGGAGACTGCATAGGTTGAACTAGTCAATTACACTCAAGATGGTAAATGGAAGGTAGTGAGACCAGAGCATGCATGATGGCTTAGAAGTCAGGGAAAGGTATGGAAGGACTAGAGTTTGTAGTGGGCAATAAGAAGAGCTTTAGGATGTGGCAGCTGGGTGACACAGTGAATACAGCACGGGCCCTGGAAGCAGGAGGACCTGAGTTCAAATTTGGCCTCAGACACTTGACACTTACTAGCAGTGTGACCCTGGACAAACTTGACACTATTGCCTTACTTCTTCCTTCCAAAAAAGAGAATAGTTTTAGGATGAGGCAGTCAGATAGATGTGAAAAGATAGGAAGTTATGATTATAGAGACCATTAGAATTTAACCTGCTTGAGGGTAGAGACTACTTTCTGTGGTTATCTCCAGTCATCCTGATGAATACCTGGTCACTGGATTCAGATGGCTCTGGAGGAGAAGTGAGGCTGGTGATGTGCACAGCCCCTCCTTTACTCAAAATCAAGTGCAAGTCATGTCATCATTTCTCTGATGGCATGGTCTTCTTCGGCAACGAAGGATGAACACACACACCCAAGTCCTAGCACAGTACAATTATTGAGAAGTCAGTAATGATCATGAAATGTTAAAACTACAATGAGACTTAGAAATCACAGTATCATCAGCCAGTGTATATGATTCTTTATTCAGGGATAATAGGATAAAATTTGCTTTTTAGTTTTTGAATGATAATTGTATTTGCCTTTCGTGGCTTTGGGTGTTATAGCATAGTTGTATTGTTTTCTGGTTGAAATGCCCATGACAGTTATAGTTCAACAACATTCAGGGTAGGGAATAACCAATAAAACTACCTATTTTGTTAGTGGTTAAACCTCTGCTCGGAGGCTGGCCATAGAGAAGGCTTCTAGAGAAGCCTCCATCATTCCATTAATGCACAGAAATTTAGGCCAAACTGAACCTTAATTTCTTTACTCTATGGGTCAGTAACAGAAACGTAACAGCCCCATTAACTTAACTGAGGTCAATGTATATAATATTTTTCTATAATACAATCATTTCTACAGAACCAGATGGGACACAGATGCTATCCTATTCCACCTGCTCATTTTGTAGATAATTGCAATGTAACTGAATTTCAGATTTGAATACTATAGTTTTAAGTGGCAGATGTATTGTCAAAACAAGCAAATAATACCACAGTAATACAATATCCCTCTTTTGTGAGAGACTGGACTTGTTCTGTTTGGCCCCAGGGAGGACAGAACCAGAGGCAATGGGTCCAAACTGCAAAAGGCAGCTTTAGGCTTGACATCAGGGAAAAGCGAGCAAAGTTATGGTAAACTATGCCAAAGTAGAATTTGCTGCCTCAGGAGGTAGCAAATCCCCTTGCTAGGGTTCTTCCAAAAAGATGACCATTTATTGGGAGTATTATAGAAGGGATTACTTTCCAAGATTAGTTAGATTTCAAGTTCTCTTTCTAGAATAGTCCTCTACACATTGCTTGGAATGAAAAACAGGTACCTGGCACCCCAAGTTCCCATCCCACATGGACTGAATCCCCCATAGACTCTTTTTTGGTTTAATTTTTATATTTGATTTTTCCAATTATATGAAAAACAATTTTTAACGTTCACTTTTAAACTTTAGTTCCAAATTATCTATCTCTTTCTCTTCCCTATCTCTGCCCTGAAAAGGCAAGCAATTTGCTTAGATTATACCCCTCACAGACCCCTGAAACTGGCACACAGATGCTATTTGGGTAAACTGTCCCTCTCCATCCAAAGATATGGTGGTCATTTCCTTAAGACAATAATAAGGAGTCTATATAATCAATTTACTAGGCAGAGGTTGTTTGTAGAACACAAATAAATGACAAAGAACTGGTGGCTGATGTATTTCATAAAGTTTTAGGAATTCTGGTAAGATCAGAAGATGGCATTCGTAGTTTACTCACTGCCTAGTTTCCCTTTTTTGTATATGCAATTCTTTGAAGTTCTTTGAAAATATCTGGGAGGAAATGTAACAAAATGCATACCACAGTTTCATTAGAGGTTATTGACCTAGAATTCAATATTATATTCATGGTGTACTGAATAGTAGAATCATGTATTGGCAGACATATCATGCAAGTAATCATTCTACATTATCGATTAAATATCCTTCTTCTAGTCCTCATTTCTAAAGAATCTAGAAGCCCTAAGATTTTTTTCAGCATTTGAAATGAAAAGAGCTCCTGCTCATTCCTTGAACTGACCAAATGATTCTTATTAGCTTCATATAAACCAATAAGTACAAAAAAAAGTCTATCCATTCCCATTTGTGATCCACTAGGCCCAAGGAAAATTGCCATGTTCAACATCTGTAACTCATCATGTCTTTTCTGTTACCTCATTGATCAGCAGACAACATGTTTTCCAGATGTTTCAACATAGGGTCCTGAAAGGCCTATTAAGTTACAATATAAACAAAATAATATCCATGCTTTTAAATTCCTGACAGAACCAGGTATGTATAAATGCCTATCAGCTATGAGCAAGAATTTTTTAATGTCTGATTTATAAAAATACTGGACATATTATATAAATATTAAATATTTACCCCTAAAACCCTGGCATAACATAACCTAAGTTACTCTTTTGAGTAAGTTATTCAAAGGGAGTATTCCTAAATAGGGGAGTTTTGCTAAAGCAGTAGCAAAAATAAAAGTGGCCATCTTTGACAGCATGGGGGTTATCTTGGGTCTATCACCAAAAGCTTCAGTGTGCCAAAGTCAATCTTTTAGAAACTGGAAGAAATGTCATCTGTAACTCAGATGAGACCATTCTGTTGAGCTCGTCAGTGACAAAGATGGCAGAAAATTCAAGTGGATAAGCCAACTTCTATTGCCAATTTGGATCCAGTTCTTCTTTATTCCCAGGAAGGCATAAGTGGTTTTGGTTTGTACTGCTGGAAGGGGGGATCCATAGATCATCAAAATATCATGCTTATTTCATACCATGTTTATTCCTCCGACATGTGTGACCTATAATTATTATTTATCATGTGGGAAGTTATGAGAGCTTAGCACTTGTACTCCTTCTGACTAAACTCTGAAAGTAGGGACCAGGCCTTATTCACCTTTGTATCCTGCAATAGTGTCTAATGGAGAACCTTGCATCAGTAGGCACTCAGTAAAGGTGTATTTACTTGAGTTTAAAGTAAAGCACTAAAACTATAACACTCCAGGAGCCCTCCATTGATGTGTTTATCTTTAATAGACAGTCAAAAGGAACAAATAAGCTAAAATATATAAATACATTTAGGCAGTTAGGTGAGGCTGTGGATAGTATAGTCCTTCAGACCTAGAATTAGAAAGAATTGAATTCAAATCCAAATTCAGACAATTGAAATCGGATAATTAAATGCAGGCAAGTTACTTAAGTGCTGGTTTGCCTCGTTTCCTCATCTGTAAATCAGGATAATAATAGCACTACCCCACTGGGTTGCTGTGTGAATCAAAAGATATAAATGATCATAGATAGTTCAGCACAGCGTCTGAGCACCATAGAAATGTTAGCTATTATTAGCTACTATTATTATAGAAATGATTCAACATGAACAGTAGTGATGGAATATGTTTTCTGCTGGGAAGGTTGTTTAGTTTTCCCACACACATTTGTGTGCTTACTGCTGGGGCTGACTCCTGTCTTTCTAGGCTCTCTGGACCTGCTCTCTGCCTCATGTGACCTCCTCACATCATTGTGGAATGCGCTTGGTTGTAGTAAGGAGGAGACAGAAATCCCCTCTTCTCTCTTCCATTCCCCTTGAAGTCTGGCAGAGAGAAGCACAAGGGGAAAACCAAAAACTAATGCCCTCTCAAGAGCTGGGTTCTTTCTAAAGTGTTTTCTTCTCTCATTCCAAGGAAGGCTTCTGCAGTTGTTAGAGATGACTTTCTAATCTCCTCTGACAGAGATCTTGGGTTCTCAATCAACTCCTTAGAGAATGTCCCATTTACAGATGTAACCAGGGGTATGACTGCTGGTCCTTCAACTAGCTAGCTGCCCTATAATTCTATCAAAATGATAGGGGAACTTCTTCATGCCTCCTAAAGAAGCACGTGCACACGCACACACACACACACACACACATACACACACACATTCCCCTTACAACCTGTGAGTGGCAACTCCCAGTTTTGTATCTTTTATAATTTGTGAATTTGTGAATAGATCACTTAGGTATGAGCCATGCTGAAGGTACCATAGTCTAAAATAAGCTTTGTCCCACACCCTTATTCAATAAAATAGCTTTAAATATTTTTACACACATAGGACCTCTCCCCTGTCCCCATGAGTACTTTAGATAAAACCCAAGAAATGGAACTGTTGGTGGAAGAGGAAGTTTTGTGCCTAGTACTGTCATTGCTCAGTCATGTTTGACTCTTTGCCCTCCCATTTGGGGTTTTCTTGGCAAAGATACTGGAGTGATTCATCATTTCCTTCTCTAGCTCATCTGTCAGATGAAGAAACTGAGGCAAACAGGGTTAAGTGACTTGCTCAGGGTCACCCAGCTAGTAAGTGTCTAAGACCACATTTAAATTCAAGAAGTTGAATCTTCTTGACTTCAGCCTTGTACCCTGCCCATTGTACAATCTAAATGTCCCATGTATTTCACTACCTTATATTTATACTGTACTTTAAATCTTTCATAAACCTGACCTCTTCCTTCCTTTCCAGTCTTCTTGCAACATATTGTCCTCTATGTCCTACACTACAATCTAGTAACACTGGTCTCTTTGCTATTCTTACACAAGATACTACTACTACTAATAGCTAAAACTTATAAAATGCTTACTATGTGGCAGGCATTGTGCTAAATGCTTTAAAAATATTCTTTCATTTGATCCTCACAACCCCCTGGGAAATAGGTGCTATTATACCAATTGTACCAGTGAGGAAACTGAGGCAAACAGAGGTTAAAGTGAGTTGTCCAGGGTCACGCAGCTAGTAAGTGTCTCCACCTTCCTACTCCTTGTACTTTTCCCATGCTCTGACTTTTCTGCTTTCTCACCTCCTGGTTTCTTAGTCTTACTTTAAATTTCCGAAAAAAGACCACTTTCTGCAAGAAGCCTTTCTCAGTCCCCCTTAACGTTTGTACTGTCCTTCCGGAGATGAACTCCAATTTAAAATTAATAAACATTTAGTAAGCACCAAGTAAATGCCAGCCACTAGGCACTGGGAATACAATACAGAAAAGCAGTTCAAGTCAGATGAAAAATGAGATCTCTGAGCTAAATTAAGCTCTGTCCTGGGGCAGCTAGTAGATACAGTGCCAGACCTGGAATAAGAGGACTCATCTTCCTGAGTTCAAATCTGGCCTCAGACACTTACTAGTTGTGTGACCCTGGGCAAGTCACTTATGCCTGTCTGCTTCAGTTTTCTCACCTGCCAAGTGATCTGAAGACTGTTGCTGGGGCTTTCCTAGCAAAGACAGTGGAGTGGTTTGCCATTTCCTTCTCTAGCTGGAGTAGAAAAACCTCAAATGAGGTCACAGGGTCAGACAACAACCCCTCCCCCCTTCCTTAGAGGATTTGGAGTTCCTGGTTTTATCTATCAGAGCGACAGAAGGCGAGGATAAGGTGGAGTACTGAGACTGACAAAATCTTGGCAGATGATGAGGTTTTCCCGATAATAAGCTTTCTGGGGCATGCTAGTGGAAAAGCCAGTTAGAAGTTCTGGAGTAGTTCAGCTAGGTGAATAATTAAATGTTTTGAGAAGAGCTCCCACCTTATATGGAGGTTTCAGTTTATTGTGTTAAATCATTTGTAAACAGTAGTTTGTATGTTGTGTCCCCCATTTTGACTGTGAGCTCCTTGAGGGCAGGAAATGTCTTTTGTTTCTCTTTGTATCCCTAGTGCTTAGTACAGTATCTGGCACATTTGTTTTTTCAGTCCTGTCCAACTTTTTGTGATCCTGTTTGAAGTTTTCTTGTCAAAGACAGTGGAGTGATTTGCCATTTCCTTCTCCAACTCATCTTACAGATGAGGAAACTGAGGCCAATAGGGCTAAGTGACTTGCCCAGGGTTACCCAGCTAGCAAGTGTCGAAGGCTAGGTTTGAACTCAGTCTTCCTGACTCTAGGCCCAAAACTCTATCTACTTTGCCACCTAGCTGCCCCAACTGGCTTATAATAGGTGCTTAATAAATGCTTGTTGATTTGACTTGTATACACTTATATATACACGTTGTTTTCCCCAATAGATTGTAAGTCAATTGAGTACAGAGATTAGTTCACTTTTTTGTCTGTATTCATTGCCAGCCCCTAGCTCAGGGCATGGCCCATTGCAGGTGCCTAAGTGTTTGCTGATTTGCCTGTATGCCTAACATTGACTCATATCATTAAAAAATTAGTAAATGTGCTGTGCTCTCAGGGGGGAGGGAAGTGAAGGGAAAAGTATCACCTGTTCAAATCTAGTATGCCTTACACTGAATATAGGGTGTTCAAGGAGTAACAGCACCTCAGGTGTGAGGGCCTGCTGAGCCCTTGGTGTCCACTGGTCACCTAACTCTCACCTGTGGCTCCAAGAAGCTGTAGCACGCACGGAAGCCACACCTTGGTAAACCATCCAGATAGACTAAACCAGCGGGAAGATAACCGGTAGATCTCCAACTGGTTGGTGAGATAAGGGGACTATCTATCCAAAGCATGTGAAGACTTCCCCAGGAGGAACGGTGACAACAACTTATTCCAACAGCCAAGAAGGTAAGCGTAGGTGCTGTGGAGTGCTCATTTCCAGGTGCTCACTTCTTTAATCACTCTTCATAAAACCTCTCCACAGTTAAAACTTGTAGCATAATCTCAGAGCAGCTCCCTAAAGAACACTGGCTAGGAATCAAGGGACCTGAGTTTTAATTCTAGCTCCCTAAACTGCTGATTACAATAAGACCTTGGGTAAACTGCTTGATCTTTCTATACCTCAGTATCTTCAGTACAGAAACGAGAGAGTTGGACCCAATAAACTCTAAGGTATTTTCCCTTGCTTTAGAAGTCTGTGATTATGTTAAAAATTGTTTTAGAAAGTAACTGGGGAAAAAAACCAAAATGTAAAAAAAAGTCTGATTAGACAATATCCCATCTACACTAATTAGAAAGGGTACCTAAATTCCTTTTTCTTCCTTCCCTCTCTTTTCCCTCCCCAATAGGGCATGAAATCTGATAAAGGTTATACATATTTCCACATTAGTCATGTTGTGAAAGAGGAATCAAAGTAAAAGGGAAAAACCACAGCAAAGAAAAAACAAAAAAGAGAAAATATTATGTTTCCATCTGCATTCAAATTCCATAGTTTTTTCTCTGGAAGTGGATGGCATTTTCCATAATGAGTCTTTCGGAATTGTCTTAGATCATTGCATTGCTGAAAAGAGCTAAGTCTAACAAAGTCAGTCATCACACAATGTTGTTGGTAATGTGTACAATGTTCTCCTGGTTCTGTTCACTTCCCTCATGCAGGTTTTTCTGAAATCTGCCTGCTCATCATTTCTTATGGAACAACAGTATTCCATTTAATTCATATATCACAATTTGTTCAGCCATTTCCCAATTGATGGACTTCCCTTCAATTTCTAATTCTTGGCCACCACAAAAAGAATTGCTATAAATATTTTTGTACATGTGGGACCTTTCCCCCTTTTTATGATAACTTTGGGATTTAGACCTAGTAGAGGTACTGGATCAAAGGGTATGCACAATTTTATAGCACTTTGGGCAGTTTCAAATTGCTCTCCAGAATGGTTGTATCAATTCACAATTCCGCCAACAATGCATTAGTGTTCCAACTCTCCTACATTATCTCCAACATTTATCGTTTTCCTGTTTTGTCATGTTAGCCAATCTGATAGGTGTGATATGGTACCTCAGAGTTGTTTTAATTTGCGTTTCTCTAATCAATAGTGATTTAATGCATTTTTTCATGATTATAGATAGCTTTAATTTCTTCCTCTGAAAACTGCCTGTTCATATCCTTTGACTATTTATCAATTAGGGAATGACTTGCATTCTAATAAATTTGATTCAGTTCTCTACATATTCTAGAAATGAAGCCTTTATCAGAGATATGGGCTGTAAAAATTGTTTCCCAGCTTTATAAGAATGCAGTGTTTTTGAAAAACTAATAGTACTAATCCTTTTGTGATGAGACACAGCTCATAAAATATGATTATAAGTATATATATATATATATATACGTGTATGTGTGTGTATATATATATATATACATATATATATCTACCTACAGACTGAGTCTACAAATAAAAGATGGCTTGAGCAGTTGCAAAGCAGTGAAAAATAGCATGTCAGATGAGTGAAATTGCTAGTCATCAATTTCATTTGGAAAATAGGGTTTTGTGAAGGTGAATAATATGAATTGAAGCCAGGAGACGGAGGAAGTCAGTTTGTGGAGGGTAAAGTCTACAGGAGAGGATTTTGAATTTTATATAGTGGGGAACCACTGAAGAGTTTTGACAAGGTAGATGTAAATCTTCCATATTATTTAGGTGGGAATGGGCAGTTTCCCACCTCTGAAATGGAGATTTCAGAGAAAATTCCTTTTGGAGAGTTTAGATACTAGGTTCTTGATATGTCTCTTTGCTTACACCAGCCCTCAAGGTTCGATGTTTTTCAACATTCTTTAATCTCTTCATTTTGAGGGGATGGACGGGTTTAAAAAAAAAACAACAAAAAAACTTTGGAACAGATATGTATGCCTTAAAAGTTTATAAAACTATCTCTGAGGGTGGGAACTATGAACAGTCTTCTACTTCTGGTGTTAGGGAGAAGAGCAAGAGAAACTAGAATTTGTAAATTACCTCTTGTTTTAAGGAATTTCATGAAGGCCATATACAGTATATATAACAATGCAAAGCTTTGTAAAGCTCCTTGTTCTACTGACCTCAAATCATGCTTCCCATAGTTATTCATGGTATATTTCTAAGTAACAAAGACTGTCTGTAAAGCTGTCTTTATCACTAGATACTGATAACAGTGGAGTCATAGAACCTTAGAACTGAAGTAAGCTTGGAAACACCGTAGTCCAACCCCTCATTTAACTAATGAGGCCCAAATAGGTTAAGTAACTAAAGTCAGAAAATCAGTAAATGGCAAAGACTCATTTAAAACTAAGGATTTTGACTACAAGTACAGTATTTAAAATATATATATTGCTAACTTTTATTCCACTTCCTTTGATTAATAAACAGAACACTCCCCAAAAATGTTCCCTACCATATGAATGAGTTCTATGAAAAAAATGAAAGATGTGAGCTATTTTCCTAGAAAATATTAAATATGAAATTATGAACATGAACACTTCAAGGATCTGCAATTTTGGTGGTATGGGTACTCCCTCTATTGATGATTTGGAGGAAAATTCCATCTTCTTCACAGTCCTGGATGCTCATGAGCCTTTCAGAAAATAACTAGGCTTCCTCTAACAGACATGCTTGTCCATCACTACTCCTAGGATCCAGACTTGGGATTCTGTCCAGCTTAGTTTGGCCAGGGAGAGCTTGGGCTCAGCTGTTACAGTCTTGGAGAAGCCAAGGCTCATTTCTATTTCACAGTGGGGCACCTTGTCTTGGGAACGAAGTGGAAGAATATAATGATATAAATATAAAAACATTTATTACAGCGCTCAATTTTTGTGAGCATACAAATAGGCTTAGCCTAATTTATTTTGCGTCCAAATTTGTGCAATTCTTTTTTGTCCCTAGGGAAATTCCAGATATCCATTAACCTTCAATTCCACGTCCACACTTTCCTCCCTGTGTCCCAACCTATGAGTATTTCCGGACAAATTAATTTGGGAAACACTCAAACTGGATTATGTAGAGTCACTTGGAAACAGGTGCTGCCTATTTATAAGATGCAAGAGGGTAACCTGGGAAAACTGTTTTAGGGTGGGACAGGACACACACAAATATTTAACGTATTTGTAAATTAGCAGGAAACTGAGCAACTCCTCAAAATGAGTAATTCACTATAAGCTCCCCAGCGGGAGCCTGGCGCATCTCTGCGTTACAAACGATGACTTAGGGCACCCTACACTATCCGTTACCCAGGGTCAGATTTCTCCCCTCTGGGCTTCCTGGTGTGGGCTGCCTGCTCATCCCCTACCTCGCCCCCGCTGTCAAAGGCTTGTTCTTTGCTCGGAGATCTTCACCTGCCTGTGGCCCCACGGAATGAGGAGAACCCGGTACCTACAGCCATCCCAACATCCAAACCCCGTACCTACAGCCATCCAAACCCGGTACCTACAGCCATCCAAACATCCAAACCCCGTACCTACAGCCATCCAAACATCCAAACCCCGTACCTACAGCCATCCCAACATCCAAACCCCGTACCTACAGCCATCCAAAGGCAGGTTGCGTGGCACACGCATTTCACGCGAATGCAAAGACTTCGAGGCCAGCAAAACCCCGACGGGAGAGGATGCCACAACCTTTAGCAGAAGAAGCCCCCCGGAGTTCTCTCGCGCCCCTCCCCTGACCCTCAGGCCACGCGCCTCTCCCCCGCATTCACGCAACAATAAGCGTGGGCGTTCTTGGAGAGCCTCATTTGCATATAGCCGCGGCTTGGCCAATGGGCGCCCGGGACGCTTTAGAACGCGGTGTTTCCATTTGCTTGTCTGCGAGGGAGTGAGAGAGTGTGGCCGCGGCGGTGACAGTGACAGGCGGGGGGTCGGGCGGAGAGCAGCCGGGCCCCTGGCCTGGGCATCCGCTCCCCTCCCCCGACCGCATCGTCCCCCTCCCCGGCCCCCCCCAGGAGGGTCGGGGGCCCCACGCGCGGTCCACAATGTCTTGGACCGGACTGAGAAAGCAGTTCCACAAAGCTAGTCAGGTAGGATGGGGGAGCCGTCGGGGGTGGGGGTGGAGGTCCCGCAGTCGGGCCTGGGGGGGGAGGCCCAGAAAGACCCTCCTGGGACTGGGAATTGCCTCGACCTCCCACCTGTTTGGGGTAATGCCCTCTACCCCCTGCTCCAGGCTTCCCCTCCTTCCCTGAACACCTCATCCCCGGTGTGTGTGTGTCGTGGGGAGGGGAGGTGTGTGTAGGGGGAGGGGTGGGGGAGGGGAGGTGTGTGTAGAGGGAGGGGTGGGGGAGGGGAGGTGTGAGGGAGGGGAGGTGTGAGGGGGAGGGGACGGTCCTTGTTGCTCTGCTTCCTGCTCCTTAGCTTCACCCCCATACCCACCTCGTTCCCCTCATTTAACCCCCAACCGGGAACCTGCTGTCTTACCCTCTCCCCTCATCCCCACCCACCCACGTGCCTCCGCCACCAGGCTAGGTGGGTAGGGGGCGGAGGTGGAGAGAGATTGGGATTTGACTGAATGGGTTTTGGGGATAGAAAAAACACCCAGGGTATTAGTAAATCCTCCCTGCCCCACTCTTTCCATTTTCCTCCTCCTCCCTTCCTTTTTTTACTTTCTCCTTTCACTTCTCCCTCTCTCCATCCTTCCTCACTCCCCTTTCCCTCCCTTCTCCCTTCCCTCTCTCTCTCCCCCTTTCTATCCCTCTTCCTTTCTCTCTCTTCTTTCCCATTCATTTCCACTCTCTACCTCTCCCTCTATCTCTCCCACTCTTCTTTCCTTTCTTCCTCCCTTCCCCTTTCTCTCTTTACTTTTTTCCCCTCTTTCCTTCTCCTTTGAAGCGCCTCCAGGGAGTGAAGCTTGATTTTCCCCCAGAAAGTGCCGAATCCGGTTACATATGTGAGCCTGGGCCTCTGAGTCTCTGTGCTTTTCATTTTTCTCTCAGGGCACCCCGCCTCCCCCTACCCCGGCCTGCCTCCCATTCCATTTTTTGCTTTTCTGAATAAGAGACAATATGAGTTCTAAAGGAATATTTATTTACATCAAGCCAGGATGCAAAAAACACTATTATCTCTCCCCCACCCCCTTACCTTTTTCCGGGAACCTGTGTAATGTGCTTTGAACCATGTTGAGGGGTCTTACTGTCCCAACTTGTTACAGTGTGTCCATTAGTATACTATAGTGTAGGAGTGTACTACATTCTGTTACTACTTAACTCATCTAGTATCAGATACCCAGAGAAATTGCTGTTTGTATATATCATAGTGGCATGTTGAATAACCAGACAACTGAGGTGTTTCTAAAACATTACAAGCTTTACAAAGGAGGGATGAAAGTAAGCAAGTCATCAAAGGAACCACCACAAAAGCATTGTGTAACTTCTAATTTGGTAGTTACCATTGGTTTTTGGCTGGCTAACCAAGAGGAAAATGTTGAAATACTAGAAAGTGGACATGTTTGGAGAAATTATTTTGATGAGACACTTCAGATAACTGAACTGGGTAAAATAAATTGTATTAAAATATAAGTTTGTGAATCCGGTCTAGAATGCCCCACTTGGGAAGAAGTAAGAACACAACAACTTTTTAGTAGCAGAAACCACATTTTTACATTTGAAATGCTCAACAGATAAAAGTTTATCTGGTCCCCAAATTCTCCAGCACAACACATAGGGAGGGAGAAATTACATAGGATTTAGCCCAATAGAAAAAGACACATCTGTGGAAGAAAAAGTACTCATCACATAACATTTAAAAATTTGTTATCCTTCCAGTTTTCTTATCAGAATTATAATTGTTTTATGCAAAATTATCACAGAATTGGAAGAAAGAAAAGTATAGAAAAGACAGTCTGAAGACTTCATTGCTCAGGGTCGCTTTCTCTGTAATTTCTTCAATTATAAAATCTTGGGGGTTGGACTAGTCAAGGGTTTCATTTTTTATTTGAAACTATGATCCATTTTGATATGTTTTCCTAATTTTTTTAGTAGCTTGTGGACAGTAAATCATTATTTGGTCTCTTTGTTTACCAAAGCACCAAGGCACCAACAGCAACTATGAATGTGCTGGCGTAGTTCTGAATCACAACGTGTAAGACTCTCCGTATAGACGTCAGAAGAAAAACATTGTTAAGACACCAGAAAGCCAAATCCATCGTAGTAACCAAGACGTCAATACACATTAGCCCTACAGGGGACAATGCTATTCCCAAACCTCCCCCTCTTCCCCCAAGCAAACATTCACAACAGTAGCTGTGCCTGCCTGTGCCCTCTTCCTGTGCCCTAACTGCTTTCACCAACTTCCCCCCAGCTTTGCTCTATCCTTCCTGTTCCACACTTTCAGCAAGCTTCTCCTACCGCATGCCACTTAGGCTTGCATTTAAGCAGGGCCTATTAATGGGTGGGAAGGATCTTCAAATTAAGCAGAAACATATTAACAATACACAAAGCTAATGAAATCAGGATATTTGTGAATTTATTGGGAAATAAACCAGTTTTATTATGGGTAATCTATCATAGTCCCCCCAAAACAATGAACATTTCAATCAGGAATTCCTAATGTGTGATCGATGAACTTAGTGTTTTTAATATTTTGAAACTATATTTCAATATAATTAATTTCCTTTTCTGTTCTCAGTATCTAATTTTATGCATTTAACATTATTCTGAGAAAGGGTCCATAATCTTTACCAGATTGCATGACATAAAAGGACCACTGATTTAAGTTTTTTGACTATTAAGTCTTAAACTTGCTGATTTTAGATGTTTTCTTCAATAAAAATAGGCATTGCTATTTTAATAAAACAAGTATATTCATTTGTGTACTTAGAAATATCTTTTGAATGTTTTTTTTCCTCCCCATTACCATACATTCTCATCCAGATCTGATACCTGGATTACTGAAAATGCTTCCTAATTGGTTTTTCTACCTTTCCTTCTTGAATTCTATCCCATGGAAAAGCTGCCAGATTTGAAGCAATGATAATGTCAAACTGCTCAAATTTCAACTGCTCAGAGCATATGCCTACATTAGAAGCTGCTTCTATTAAATATGGGATGATCACCATAGGAATTTCTGATGCCAACTCATTGGTATTCTCCCCCTCCCTCCCAAAGATTACAAGCAAATACGTGTTTTTTAATTGTACATCTGTGGCTCTGAAATATATTCTACTGTATATTTTGGAGGTGTGATTGGTGGCCACTCATGATATAGAGCTTGTTTAGCTGTTAAATTTTGACTGTGGATGGTACTGCTGCCCCTGTATAGACTGTACCACTTTTTATGATACTTTACATTCCTGGAAACGAACTTGTCAGGTGTATTTCCTATCAGTTGGACAGTACAGGGCACCCGTGCATTCTCATGGTTGTCTTTGGTTGTCTTTTCAACATGTGGTTTCATCAAGTGGAAGTGACTGAATAAGCAGGTAAAGGGAACAGAAAGTAAAGAGATGTTTATTTGACACTGTCAGTAATTTGAAGTGATAAAAATCTTAATGTGCTTTAATTTTTACCCATGTTACAAAGATATATTATCAAGTGAAACAAATTTCTCTATTGGTCATGTGCAAAAGGAAAAAAGTGTGTATGTGTAAACATGGATATTCATATTTGTGTGTGTGTGTGTGTCTCTTATAGTGCATTCTAAGGCTTTCGTCTCTTCTTGTGGCTGTCCATTATGCTGATTGGAATTACTAACATCTTTGTTATTGTCATTGTATAAATTGTGCTCAGGCTTCTGCTCACTTCACTATGCATTAGTTTCTTTGAAACCTCTCCCCTAATAAAACCATAACCTGCTTAGCCATTCTTCAATGGATGGATGCTTCCCTTAAAAAGTTCTAAATATTGTTGTCTACCTTTAATTAGATTTTGTTTTGTTTGGGACTAATCCCTTGCTTAATCATCCCAAGTCTGAAATGATATGTCCCCAATTCCCCTTCCCCTTTTGATTTTCCTATTTCCTTATTGAGTGAAATGTTTTTCTGTACCCAACTCTCTGTCTTTCTCTGTCTCTTTCCCTCTCTCCCTCTGTGTGTGTGTGTGTGTGTGTATGTGTGAGTGTGTGAGTGTGTGATTCTTTCTTCCTTTGACCATTTTAGTTTAGAGTAAGGTTAAAGTGTCAGCCTTTGCCTTCTTTTTCTCTCTTTCCCCCCTTCTTCCTTGTTTGTATAGATTTCTACTTGGACAGCTGGATAATGTGAGACAATCCTAACCTTTCTTTTACTTTTCCCTCTTTATCTATCTTCTTTTAAGATCAGACCTAACAGACTTGTTACTCACATGCCTTCTATAATTCAACTCTATGATGACTCCTTATGATGATAGGATTCAGGAGTCATTTTCCCAAATAAAAAGATAGGCATTTTATCCTTGTTTAGTACTTTAGAATAGGAACATAGGTTTCCCAATTTGTGGATTTTCTCATTATAAATTTTCGAGTGTAGAACTCAGTGAATGAATCATCATCTCAGCTTTTTTATCCTTTGTTTATTTGCAAAAAAGGTTTGTGCAGAATGAAATGTTTTTAGTGCTCCTGTACAAACAAGTGAAAGTGGCTAAAAGGCCTCATAGTTGCATGAATTAGTGACTCCTGAATTCAGTTTAATTCATTAATATTTATTAAACATCTACTCTGTACCAGGCACCATACTAAGAGTTGGGGGTACAAAAAAAGGAAGACAGTTCTTGTAGAGTTTTCATTCTCATAAGGGAAGACAACACACAAGGAAACTTAAAAGCGGGGAAGGGTATGATGTTTCTGGGATAGGAAACATAGCTGAATTACTTGAAAAATTCTGAATGTTCAGAACCCTCTATACCAGAAAGCTTTGGGAGGAGTTATTGCTCCCATCCTCTAACTTGAGGGAGTTGAAGGTGTTGAGTATCAAAAAACTGAGTCAGACCACATGGTAATCGGGTGGAAAATAGAGAGTTTGAACGTTCAGAGCACTTTATAAAGGAAGGCTTTGGGAGGAGTTTAATAGTTCCTCCCACCAATTAGAAGGGAGAAACCTCTGAGTTTCAGAAGTTGTGGAGTATAAAACGATTTGAGTCAGTTAGCAAGGTGATAACATTTCACGTGACCAGCTTATTGAGCAGTTTGTGGTGGGTGAGGCACGTGGATTCTAAAGGAAGCAGAACTGCTAATGGAAAATACAGTTTACTGGAACTGCTCCTGAATACAGAGCAAAGGCCTAGGGATTGTTGGAATTCTAGAAATTCCATTACTTCCTTTTTGCCTACAATTGACCACCACAATGTTACTCTATAGCAGAGAGATAGTGGGATCCAAATTTTGCTTTATCTGACAGCATATAAATGTGGTAGACTGCCTAGTGCTTTTGTCTGAGAGAGTTGTCCGATATATTCCTACTTACCCAGATTTACACAGGTAGGAACCAAGTTCATCTGGATTCTGGAATCATTTACCTATGCGATGTAAAGCAGTGTCTTTCGTTTAATAATGATGATGATGATAATAATAATATTGGTGACCTTTTGTATCATTTCTTCTATATAAGACATCTTTGGCTATGTGCATAGCCTCTTTAATTCCACTTAATGCCTTTCTCCATTTCCTCTTGGACAACTCACAATTTTGGTTCTTCTGCTACTGTGATAGTCAGTGATTCATAGCATGTACTGTAACCATAAATAAAATGTTGAAAGTTGAGTTTTTATGTTAGAAAATCAACGAGAATTTATTTAATAAGAAAGCAGCTTGGACCTGTTGAAAGTGGGCTCATTTTCCCCAGAGTCTTTTTTTCTCTTTAATTCTGAGTCTGTCTCATTATCTTTCAATATCACCTGACCAAGATGTGTACCAATGGTCTAACTAGCTCAGTGGGCTATCCATCCAAATCATAGCCTGCCAACAGATAGTTTTAATTCATTTGATTTTTATTACTATGTATTCTTTGACTGCTTTCTATAAATTTGTCATATCTTATTGAGGATTTTATATAGTATTTTACATATCATTCAGGAAATGTATGATTAGCATTAAGGAAAACATAAGCACAATTAGACGTATACAAGAGTAGAATGGTTCTCCCTTAGGGGAGGTCTTCATAAAGGTTGGATGGTCACTTGTCATGTATAACATAGAGGAAGGAGATTCTTCTTCAGGTATGGATTGAATCAGATGACCTCTGGATTTTCTTTCAACTGTGGAATTACGTTATCAGTGAAGGAAGCAAACAGTATTGATCATAGTGCAAAAGTAAGAAGTAACGGCGCATGGACAGCCCAAATACTTAGTTGTCCATGGAATGCTAAAATACCTAGAGGAAGGGCTCTTGCTCTTTTGGTAGGTCTTCTATGAAGACTTTATGGGAAGACATGGACAAAAAAAATCACAGGAAAAAGAGACATGCCTAGATTATAGTGTGCAACCTGCAGGGAGAACTTGCAGTATCTGATGATATAACAGAGTCACTGAAGTATATAATGATGGTGATAATAGTCTGTATTTTTTTTTTGACCCAGATCTGGGACTTCATCTATGTTAACTCCCAGTGTGGAACCCTCTTTCTTTGATATAGATTGACATCTTGTCAGTAACTTACAGTTCTGGGGAGTTGCCTGGGGAAATTGTCATACTGCTAATTTGTGCCAGAGGTAGAACTCAAAACCAGCTCTTTCTGGGCTTAAAGTTGGTCTCCTCTCCACTGTGGCATGCTTTTTCTCATTGTTCATTTTTATATATCACTTTCTGTTTAAAAAGAGGTTCTTTCTGTGCTAATCTGCTACAACATATCTGTAGATAGCAAAACTGTAAATGACCAGCACAGATCAAACAGGGCTTTGTTCTGGAATATTGACTGACATGGGGGTGGGGTGTACACTTCCTCCCGGATGGTTTTGTGGTGGCTCTTATACCTGCACCTCATCATGTAGTCCTTTACTGGCCCATACAGTTCAACTCCCAGGGTCTTGTTACTATGGCACAGTTGGTGACAAGAGCTAGCTGACCTCTCAGAAGTTGAATAAGCCAGTGGCTTCATAACCCCTACCCCTAAGTTTTTACCCCTGGTGGAAAATTTTCAAGTTAAATCTATAGTAGTATAAATATTGTTATTTCCATACTACAGACAGGGAAACTGAGACTCAGAGGTTTACAGAGCTAAAAGAGAGGCCAAGGTTGTATGTATAGTGTAAAAAATAGAGCTTGAATATCTCAATGTCTGACACATAGTAAGTACCCTATAAATGTTTATTGGTTGATTGAAAGAAGTAAAAATGTCTGAGTTTGAATCCTGAGTTGGACATTAACTAGCTGTGTGACCCTTAGCAAGTCACTTTGTTTCCTCCTTCATAAAATAGTGATAATACCTGCTTCAGATGTTTATTATAAAGAAAACTCTCAATAAGCCTTAAAAACTTCAGTGAATTTGTGATATAATTGGGGTAGGGATTATCTTTACTGGTAAGAGCAGAAAGCGTTTGTGTCTATGGGATCTCATCCCATGATGCTTGTGTATGTATATCTGTGAATCCTTAATAAAAGTATCCAATGCACTGGAGACCTGATTATTTTTTTTAAATTTTGTTGGCACAGTACCAGTGCAACCCTCAGACTCAAAATATGAGATAAATATGACTTTCTATTTTTGTTAATGCCCAAGATCACATAGCTAATAAATGATTGTAAAAGCAAGGACCCCTACATACACAGGAGGGCCTGCTGTGCAGGTTCTTAAATCTGCTTTTCTAAAAGGAAAGTAACTTTTGAGGGGTCAACAATCACTTTAATCAAGTGCACATGTATCATTTATTTAGTTCAGGGGAAAAAGTCAGCACCCTGAACTTCAGAGGAAATACAGAAAAATCAAAATCAACAGATAGGGCTTCCAACTGTCTGATAGATCAACAGATAGACAACTGTCTGACCATACCAGAGAGAGAGAGAGAGAGAGAGAGAGAGAGAGAGAGAGAGAGAGAGAAGGACCAACATCCACATTTTCAAGGGCACGGGAGGGGGCTCCCTAGCTGCTGCCCAGAGTCTAGGTGGCCAAACAAACACTTCTAGTGAGTACACCCCGAAGTAAAACCTTACCTCAGAGTATTTATGCATTTTTCAGAGGCAGAAGGCATCACAACCTTAGAGAGCTAGCGCTTCTTTAACAAAAGGTGTGGGCCTTCCTACAAATCTCTAATCAAACTCCCTTTAATGGGCAGGGGAAAATCTTCAATCTCTTTAGTATTACCTTGGTGGAAAAGGGCCTTGGATGCAAGTCATCTGACTCCAGGATCAGCTCCACAGCATGCTATTTCCCCATGTCCCATTCATTGCCTTTAGGATCCATGTATATGTGATATATAATGAGTGATAAAAGGGTAGCAGTAATGACAAGGAGACAGATGTGTGGAGGGTGAGGAGTGGTCTGGATTCACTAGCCTGGTTGATAGGTCCCTTACCTTTCCACCTATTTTGTATGGATAGGTACATCTAGAATCAGATATATTTATCTATTAACTTTGTTCATTTATATTCCAACAGCTAAGGGAGGGAAAGAGCCTATGAATGAATATTGTGTTTATGGTTATTGATATACGTTGTCCATGTTATTTTCTTTTTTAACAGGAGAAACTCATTTGGAAGATTTGCAAGTGCCTGTAGTCATGGTCACAACCTAGTAGAATTTAGCCTTTGATCCTATACTTAGAGTAAAAGTTATTTCCACATTATATCGTAACTGAATTTTCAAAAGTTTATCATCCAGAGCTCACAGAAATCATTTTAAATCTCTTTTTCAGAATGTGCACTTTTTCTTTCCCTTTTTTTTCCTTTGGGTGAACAGAAGTCATAAGAACTTGTGTTACAGGCAGTGTAATGCTTTGCCACCCCCCCCCCCCCCATGGAGAAGCACAATGAAGTGTTTTATTGCTTCTGACCAACCCTGGTTTCTATTGAAAATGTATTCCACAGTTCTCTTATTGTTTGTGTGTGTGTGTGTGTGTGTGTGTGTGTATTTGAGTGAGCATTGAAATCAACTTGAATAATATATATCATTCTTTGCGTGTTTGCAGTTGTGAGCTTTGTAATGTATTTGGAATGGCTATTGCAAAGATAAAAGGTAGAGATACACAAGGCCCAGCAGCTTTTAAGTAAGAAGGTGCCATATTCCATCTTCTATCGCCCCTTCTGGATGGAAGGAACTTGTGTTTCCGGAAGAAAGTAAACAACTCTATGACAATACCAAGTCAATATCAAGGCCAAGTAGACAGTATGAATCTGAGAAATTAAAGCAAGTACATTGGGTGAAGGTATTTAGCAGTGGCTTAGATAAAATGTTTGTTAAACGCTTGTTATGTGAAAGGCACTGTGCTAAGCAGTGAGAATACAGATACAAGTAAATAGAAAGCTAGCTCTTACTCTTAAGGACCTTATATTCTTTTTTTTTTTTTTTAATTTAATTTAATTTATTTATTTAAATTTTTTACATTCATTTTCACAAATTTTTGGGTTCCAAATTTTCTCCCCTTTTATCCCCTTCCCCCACCCCAATACCCCATGCAATCTAATTTTCCCTATCTCCAATCTGCCCTCTCTTCTGTCATCTCTCCCTTCTCTTGTCTCCATCTTCTCTTTTCTCCTGTAGGGCCAGATGACTTTCTATTCCTCCTTAACTGTATGTCTTCTTTCCTAGTTGCAACAACAATACTAAACAGTTGTTCCTAAAACTTTGAGTTCCAAATTCTCCCCATCCCTCCCTCCCCACCCATTCCCTTTGGGACAGCAGGCAATTCAATATAGGCCATATCTGTGTAGTTTTGCAAATGACTTCCCTGATAGTCGTGTTGTGTAAGACTAACTGGATTACCATCCCTCCTAACCTGCCCCTCATTGTTTCTCTTCTGTCTTTTGATCCTGTCCCTCCCCAAGTGTTGACTTCAAATTGCTCCCTCCTTCCTTTGCCCTCCCTTCCATCATCCCCCCCTTGCAATATCTCTTTCTCCCCCACTTTCTTATACTGTAAGATAGGTTTTCATACCAAAATGAGTGTGCATTTCACTCCTTCGTTTAGTCAAATGTGATGAGGGTAAACTTCTTGTTTTTTTTTTTTCTCAGCTCTCCTCTTTTTCCCTCCACTAAGAAAAACTCCTACCTGCCTCTTAAATGACATATAGTTACCCCCTTCCCTTTCCCTCCCCCTACATTTCTCTCTCACCATTTACCCTAGTTTCTTTTAAGGTATGGTCCCATCCTATTCAGTTCAATCTGTGCTCTCTATCTCTGTATGTGTGTGCATGTGTGTATGTGTGTGCATGCGTGTACATGTGTATGTGTGGTCCCACCAACTACCCAGATACTGAAAAGTTTTAAGAGTTACAAATATTGTCTTTCCATGTAGGAATGTAAACAGTTCACTCATGGTAAGTCCCTTAAGACTTCTCTTTGCTGTTTCCTTTTTCATGCTTCTTCTCATTCTTGTGTTTGAAAGTCAAATTTTCTTTTCAGCTCTGGTCTTTTCATCAAGAATGATTGAAAGTCCTCTGTTTCATTGAAAGACCATATTTTCCCTTGAAGTATTATACTCAGTTTAGCTGGGTAGGTGATTCTTGGTTTGAGTCCTAGTTCCTTTGCCTTCTGGAGTATCCTATTCCACGCCCTTCGATCCCTTAATGTAGAAGCTGCTAGATCTTGGGTTATCCTGATTGTATTTCCACAGTACTGGAATTGTTTCTTTCTAGCTGCTTGTAAGATTTTTTCCTTGAGCTGGGAGTTCTGGAATTTGGCCACAATGTTCCTAGGAGTTTCTCTTTTTGGATCTCTTTCAGGTGGTGATCGATGCATTCTTTCAATACTTATTTTGTCCTCTGGTTCTAGAATGTCAGGGCAGTTTTCCTTGATAATTTCATGGAAGATGATGTCTAGGCTCTTTTTTTGATCATGACTTTCAGGTAGTCCCATAATTTTTAAATTGTCTCTCCTGGATCTATTTTCCAGGTCAGTTGTTTTTCCCATGAGATATTTCACATTCTCTTCCATTTTTTCGTTCTTTTGGTTTTGTTTGGTGATTTCTTGGTTTCTCATAAAGTCATTAGACTCCATCTGTTCCATTCTAATTTTGAGAGAGCTATTAAATTCAGTGAGCTTTTGAGCCTCTTTTTCCATTTGGCTCATTCTGCTTTTGAAAGCATTCTTCTCCTCATTGGCTTTTTGAACCTCCTTTGCCAATTGGGTGAGCCTATTTTTCAAGGTGTTAATTTCCTCAGCATTTTTTGGGGTCTCCTTTACCAAGGTATTGACCTGTTTTTCATACTTTTGTTGCATCTCTGACATTTCTCTTCCCAGTTTTTCCTCCACCTGTCTAACTTGCTTTTCAAAATCCTTTTTGAGCTCTTCCAGGGCCTGAGTCCACCCACCACCCCCCTGGGGTGTCTGGGGTACTGAGGCCCCACCCTCCACGTCTTTCCCTGATGGCAAGAATACGTCCTCATCTTCGTCAGATCCGAAGGTCGGGATCATTTGCATTTGTTGGAAAAAACTCTCTAAAGTCTTATTTTTCTTCCCTTTTCTAGGCATTTTCCCAGCCAGTTACTTGACTTCTGAGATTCCTTTCCACCCCCGCCTGGATCCGCCCAGCTAGTGCTTGCCCCCTGAGATTTAAATGGGCTTTCCTCCTGCCGGCTGTCAATCAGTGAGCTTTAGTTCAGGTGCTGGGGTGGGGCCAGGGCTGCCTCCGAGACTGATCCCTGGGGGGCTTTATGCAGAGACTTTCAGGAATGGAACGGGTGGGGGCGGGGTGGGGGGCCCACCTCCCAAATCCCGCTCCCTTGGGGGCTTTAAGCAGAAGCCTTCAGTAACAGAGCGGGGTGGGGGCAGGGCCGTCTCCCAGGCTCAGCTCCGTCAGGTTTTATGCAGGAATCTTCCGTAATGAAGATCCTGCCTGCCGTTGGGGGATTCCTGAGTCTTGGGCCGCTGCCACCTCAGCCGCCGCCCACACCTCCGCCGCTTCCTGCCCCCGTCCCCGCTGCCGCCGCTTCCTCCCGAGGGGGCCCGAGTCACGGAGACGCCCCGCTTCCCCTCTCTTTCAGCCCGGCTTTCTTTCTCACTGACCTGTAGCTTCTGTGGGTGGAGGGACTTTCCCGGCTGCTGGAGCTTCCGTCTCTGAAGCCTGCTCGGATCAGCTTCTCTGAGGTCTCGGCCAGGGCAGCGCTGGGGGTCGGGTTTACTTTCCGGGGTGCGCCGGACCCTGGGGACGGGTCTTCAGGGCTCCCTGGAACGGAAATCTCTTCCACTCTGCTTCTGCACACCTTGTACTCACCCAGAAGCTATGGGGGACTCTTTTTACATTAATTCTATGGGCTTTGGTTTCGGAGCTCGTAAACGTGCGTCCTTCTACTCCGCCATCTTGGCTCTGCCTCCAGGACCTTATATTCTAATGGAAAAAATCAACACAAAAAAAGGGAGCTGGAAGAGGCGGGGTGATTATGATAGTACTAGGGGTTTGGGTAACCTAGGGCAAGTCAGAGAAGTGATCTGGGGAATTAGAGACAGAGCCTGGTTGAAAGTGAGCATGGCAGGGAAAGGACTTTCCCAAATGAGGGCTCTGGGTCGGAACTCCTCAGTCGAAGAAGGAATCCATAGATGTGGAAGACCTGCCAGTGTAGGAAGGCTGATGGGGTAGAGATGAAGTAGACAGAGGAGTCAGAAGCCAAACTGGGTTGGAAGTAGGAATCCAGAAGTCATCACGTTTGGGTGTACTCTTCCCTTGACATGGGGAAATAACAGTTCAGCAGTAAGTATTTAGTAAGATCCCTTCTTCCCAACCTAATTCCTGAATAAACCTCTTCACTTCTATCGGATACAGAGCCCATGGGAGAAAGAGATTCATAGGTCAACAAAAGACCTGAAATGTGCTAGAGCTTGTGCCCTGCTGGCATAGTCTTCAGAAACTTAGCATCCCTTCCATCCCATGAGGAGGCATGAGAGTACAACATTAGTAGAGATCCATGAAGGCCATTATGGATGTGATTTCTGAGGAACAATCTCCTAAATGGAAGATACTGCTCAGCCATTAAGCACTTATTAAGTACCTACTATGTAGCAGACACTGTGCTATGTTAGGGATACAAAGATAAAAAATTGAAAGTCTGTGCCCTAAATGAGCTTGTATTATATGAGACAACATGTACTCATATGCTTTAATACCAGATATGTCTCTTCAAGGTAATTTTGTTGTTCATTTATTTCCCTTGTGTCTGACTCTTCATGACCTCATTTGGGGTTTTCTTGGCAGAGATAATGGAGTGGTTTACCATTTCCTTTTCCAGCTCATTTTATAGATGAGGAGACTGAGGAAAATAGAATTAAGTGACTTGCCTAGGGTTTAGGTTAGAAGGAACTAGGATCTGGGGAGGGAGATCAGGAAAGGACTTATACAGAAAGTTGTGCTAAGGTTGAGTCTTATAGGAAATTAACATTTGAACAGACATAAAGAAGGAGTACATCCTAGACGTAGGGCATGGTCTAAATTTAGGAACAGTTAAGAAGGCTAGTTTGGCTGGACTATTAAATGTAGGAAGAGGATTGTAGACCTGGAAAAGCAAATTGCCCTGTAGTAGGAAGATTGCTTTGACTGTTGTTCCCTTGGGCAGACTCCCAACATGGGCATTAGTTCCCCCAGGGTTTGAGCTGAGATTTTCATTGGAAATGTGAAATATACTTAATTTTAAGGCAGACGGTATTTATCTGTAATTCACTTTCTTTGAATGTGGATGAATGAGGCCTCGCATCCATTGCATCTGGTGCCTAGTGCCAGTTCTTGAAGAGAACAGCCTAGGTTTCTTAAACTCAATCAGTTGGAATATAGCTTATTAATACAGCTAGCATCTATGTAGTGCTTTATGTAGTACTATAAGATTTTCAAAGTGTTTTATAAATAGTATCTCATTTTATCCTCACAACAACTTTGAGAAGTTAGTACTACTATTGGTCTGAAAGTGTCTTATCTCCTCCTTCCCCCTAATGTCAGGTAAAAATAAAAATATTTTTCTTTTGATTCAAATCTGAGATATCATTGGAATAGAAAACTGCTAAGAGAGGAAATCCCCTCCATCAATGCACATCAGCTATTAACCTATATTCTTTGGGTTATGGGTTATGGAGTTATGGAGTTATGGAGAAAGTGCTCAGGGTCACACTGGTGTTAAAGGCAAGACTTGAACCCAGGTCTTTTTGACTATGAAGGTAGATTAAAACTACACCCTCGTTTTTCTCACTGTGATAGGCATTTGGCTTTTCAGATTGTTAATTAGCTAAGTTTTAGTTGTCTTTGGTTTGGAAACAAGAGTTTTTCTGTTCAGGGGAACAACAATAGGGAACATCTGAGCTCACTATACTAAAACAGCTAAAAACTCCTGAAGATGAAAAAGATAATGAAAAAATTATTGGTACATTTTTATTTTAAGTAACAGATGCTTGCCAGTAAGCATCCAAACAAACTGCCCACACAGTACATTCTCTGAAAACAGTTAAAGAAAACAAAACCATCCAATAGCTGTTGTAGTATGTTACTCTCAACATTGTGTAATTTAAAAAGTACTTATGGGAAGAAGTGGGACAGCTGGGTGGTAAAGTGGATAAGAGTGTTTGCCCTAGAGTCAGGAGATGACTCATCTCCTAGTTCAAATCTGGCCTCAGACACTTACTAGTTATGTGACCCCGTGCAAGTCACTTAACCCTGTTTGCCTCAGTTTCCTCATCTGTCAAATGAGTTGGAAAAGGGAATGTCTAACCTCCTAGTATTTTTGCTAAGAAAACCCTAAATGGGGTCATGGAGAGTTGGACACAACTGGAAAAATGACTGAACCAAAAAAAATGGGAAGAAATTGTGCTTTAACTTTTAAAACTTTGGAACTTAATTATATTTTACTTAGGGTTTTTTTTTTGCCATTTAATGTTTTTATGCTATTGTGTATATTGTTCTTTTAGCTTTACTTTCTTCACTTTGCAGTAGTCTTCCCATGTTTCTCTGAATTCTTACTCATTGAACTTACTATGTAGTACAATCATATCCTGTTAAATTTATATGCCACATATAAATTTGTTCAACCATTACCCAATTTGGTGGATGCATTTTTCTTTTTATTATCACAAGTAGTGCTGCTAAGAACTTTTTTGTACACATAAATCTTCTATTTTTATTTTAGGCTATCATTAACTTTGGAGTATAATCCTAATATTAGGATATAGGGCTCAAAAGGTATGGATAATTTAGCAACTTTTCTTGCATAATTCCAAATTGTTTTCCAGAATGGTTGGACCGATTTAAGTTGAGTGCCAGGCTTAGTTTTGAGTCCTTGGAGTACAAAGAAAGACAGAAAAGCAAACCCTGTTCTCAAGGAGCTTCTGTTCTCATGTGGATGAAAATATGCAAACAACTATGTACACAAGATAATAGATAACATAATTTAATAGATAATAGATAACATAATAGATAACATAAATTAAAGGGAATCAGGAAAGATTTCTTGCAGAAGATGGAATTTATTAGCTGGAATTTGAAGGAAGCTATGAAAACTAGTAGGTAGAGATGATGGGGGTGAGAGTTCCAGGCATGGGGGCAGACAATGAAAATAATCAAGAGCTTTGTATTATGTTAGGAACATCAAGGAGGCCGGTGTCACTGGATTGCAGAATACACTAGAAAGCTAGGAAGATTTTTTAAAAGTAAAACCAGTGTTTTATATTGGAACCATTGATCTGAAAAAATAAGAATAAAATAATCACAGTCATTTTTCCAGCCCAGATCAGCTTAGGGAGCTCTTCAGACACTGGGGATATGGTCTAGTCAAGGGCACGGAGCACAGTAGTAAATAAAAAGGACTGAGGCTGTTAGGTACTAGGGCAAGAAGAGGATCCAGACCCATATAGAGGGGCCCAGTCTTCTGGCCAATCGTGTGCAATGTACAGGCATAGATATCAAGTGGCAACTCTGTCATTACGCTGTTCTGGTTCACAGATTCTGAGTGGACTGAGGTTTGGCATTCCAGAATCAGGAAGAGTTGTGGTCCTAAGTTTATATCCGGAGTAAGGAGCAAGTCCAGAAAAAAGCAGCAGATGTGTAGTTCTGATCCCAAGAGCAGATTGGGGTCTTAATTTTCGCCTTCAACCTGAAGATAGGAATCCAAGGCTAAAGGAGATCCTGTATTCTGTCACTCTGAACCAGCAAGCTTTCCAGGTAGTTGGTGATGGTAACTGAGTCCAGCAAAAGTCCACTGTAACTCCATCCAGGGATAAGCCAGTAGATGTGTTACTCATTCCTAAACCCATGTTGGAAACTTGTAGAGCTTAAGTTAGAAGGGCAGTGATAAGACTTTGTTCTGGATCAGAGTAACTTTGGGAGCACTGAAACCTTGCATGTCTCCAGCCTGAGCTATTCCTGAAATACTGGAACAACATATTTATTATTCTAATAAAGTAACAGAAGGATGGCACAAAAGGACACAAGCACAGCTCAGACATCCTCTGCAGAAATGCTTAGAGGAGGGTTCTGACAAAGTCCCAAGTCTGGAAGCAGGCTGGAAGAATGTCCAAAAAAAATAATCTTACCATAAAGAGCAGTTATGGAAACAAGGATGCTCAAGTTAATAATTCCAGAAGAATGAATTCAAAATATCCCTAAGCAAAGCCTCAAAGAAAACATCCATGACACAAGTTCAGTTGGAATTTCTGCAAGAGGTAAAGCAAGAATTAAAAATTATTTAAAAAATCATGTGAGAAAGACACCAGAGTGATAGGAAGTAGTTTAGTCAAGTTCCCCTTCACAAAACTTTCATCTTATTGAATCCAGATGCGGAAATCTAGAAAACGTCACAGTGAGTCATTTCTCTCGGCCAGCATAGGTAGACAGACAGACAGATCTGTGGACATTGGGGTGTGGTTGGGCCAGGAGCAAGTCTTAGAACACAGCACCCAGAGAGAAGTGGTGTACCAGGGCAAGAGGAAGTCTCAGACCCATATCCAGGCATTGGAACAGGGACAGGTGCAGACTGGCAGTTTTGTTGCTCACTACCCATTTCAAGGTAGTCGTTGATTGAAGATGTACTGAGGAGAGGCCTTGTGAATGACTTGATGTTCCCAGATTAGGGTGGGCCTAGGTGGTGTAACAAGAAAGAGGAAGTTTAGAAGCTAGCCGTTTGTGGCTCAAACTCCAGGCACAGAACAAGCTAAACTTCTAAGCATCTGGTCCAGCCTAAATAGGAATAACCAGGGGGAGGAATCTCAGACCAAAGGAGAGGTTGTGTTTCTGATAACCCTTAGACCAGCAGAGCTTTTCAACCGGCAGATAGAGGTTGAGTCTAGCAGCAGTCTGCTCTTGGTCAGACTGAGATATGGGTCAAGAACACGTCGAGCAATCTCATCTCTTTCTCTGACTCTTCATCCTTCCCCTTTTCTCCCTTTCTTTGTCTCCTTACCTCCCCTCTTCTCCCTCATCCCCATCCTTCCCTCCATCCTACTTCCTCCCTGCCCTGGCCTAGATGATGCCTTGGTGGAGACGGCCAAGGAGGCCATTCAGTGTGCTGAGGGGGACATCACCAGTCTGTGCCATGATGTGTTCTCCAGAATGGCCACGTACCTGACGAATGGGTGGACAGGTGAGGCAGGGCCCACCTTATGGAAGCCACCAGGGAAGACTGTAAACTTCTGCAAAATATGAACAAACTGACTAGCTTGAAGTATCTAGAAATGAAAGATATTGCCGTAAACATAGGTAGAAAGCCAAAGGATTTAAACCAGAAATATTCAGCACTTCAGCCTTATCTGGATCAGATTACTTTAATTGAGGAGCAAGTAGCAGCCCTGGAGAAGGTAGCTTACAAGTTGGATGCATATTCAAAGGAACAAGAAACAAAGTACATGAAGTTAGAAAGGCGATGAAAGACTTTTTTTTTGGCACAAAGACTTTAGAAGAATATTTTATAAGAGCTGAAATAAGTGGGATAGAGTATATTACTATGCCTTAGTTCCTAAAAGGAGGCGGTGCTGCTGATCCAGGGAGAATCCCAGCCACCGCCTCTGTTTGGATGTATGATTCTGGCCACCCCAGATCTTCTCCTAGACCTGTATTCCCTGGAATTCCATGTCATCTTGTGCTTTGTTGTGTGCCCTGGACCAAGGCTCAAAATCAGGATCAACCCTGTCTAGAGCAGACACAGATGAGAAGTTTTTGTCTCCCTGTTTCTTTCCTTCTTCCCTCCCTCCTTCCCCTAGGTAACTTGTTCTTGATCTTAAGTAATAAATGCCAACCCATGAGGGGAAATAAGCTTCTAGAGCTCAGACCTGGGTGGGTACCAGTCAGATTTTGTCATGAATCAAAACCACTGGGAACCACTTACAGGTTCCCAGCCTATCCCTGAGATTGTGAAATATTACTCAGTAGCCTGAGAAAGCAGCAAAAGCATCAACCCCCAGACCTTCCCTCCATAAGTGCCACATAACACAGAAAATAATGAATCCAAAATGCCTGCAGTAAAACTTCAGAGAAAAAAAAAAGCTTGTGTATAAAAAAAAATCAACTATAATTCCTGGAAGAGATAAAGCAAGAGCTTAAAAGGAAGAGTTAAAGTGTTTTTATAAATGAAATGAGAATGTTTGAGGAAAAACTGGAAAAGAACTTAATATTGTTGAAGAAAGAATTGGAAAGGGAATTAATATCTTGGCAGAAGAGGTATAAGTATTTCTGATAAAAAGACGAGAGTGTTCAAGTAGACTTCTTCACGAGTAAGAAGGAATTTTGAAGTATCACGAGTCTTGAATCTTACTCTCATCCATACTGGTCAAGAGAAGGATAAAATATGTATGCAGACGAAATTGAGCATAGAAACTCATTTCACTCAACAAAGAATTGACTGTAAAAGGAGAAGTGGGTATGAAAAATTGGAGTGAGGGCAGATTAGTACTTAAGGGATTGGAGAGAGGGATTAGTGGTACCAAGCAAAACAAACTCAAAATGCACAAAATGTACAAAAATATTTATAGTTCTTTTTGAAGTGGCAAGAAATGGGACTCCGAGGGGGTACCAATAAACTGGAAAATCAGAGAATGGTCAGATAAATGTGATTGAATGCTATTGTGTTGAATTCTTGTCGACATAATGACCAACCGTGATTCCTGAAACTAATGATGAAACATACTATCCACATCCTTTTAGAGAAGTGAAGGGATCAGAAAGCAAAATAAGACTCATTGTTTTTTATGTGACGCTATGGAAAGTTTAGATTCACTATGTGTGATTGTAATGAATCTTCTTCCGGGAGCGGGGCAGGACAGGTTAGCCTGGGAAGATGATTGGCTGATTGGCTTTTGACTGATTTAAACAAATATTTCAAAAAATCAGTGAGAGTGCTAGATGAAAAAAATGGGAAAAGAAATGAGTTGTGGAAGAAATAATTAGAGAGTTAACAAATTGAAATGAGTTATAAAACTTTACCTAAGAAACAAGCTCCCATGAAAACTACAATGGACTAAATAGAAGTTATTGACACCACGAAAAAAGATATATTAAAACAAAGTTAAAAGACTAGAAAATTTTTTAAAATGTCAGGTATCTCCTAGCAAAAACAACTGAAAAAACAGAAAAGAGATAATTTTCAGAATCAGTGGACCACTTAAAGACATGACCCCCCAAAAAGCTTATCATAAAAGAGAGTTGCCCAGATTTTGTAAGAACAAGAGAGCAAAGTGAAAATAGAAGGAATCCACCAGTTACCTCCTGAAAGATATTCCCAAATAAAAACCCTCTGGAATATTATACATCTTTCAGGTCAAAGAAAAAATACCAGAAGAAGCCAGAAAGAAAGAATTCAAGTACTAAAGAGAATGAGCAATATTCACCACATGATTCAGAGGCTGTCCCTGTGAAGAAGGTAGAGCATTTGGAATATGACATTTCAGAAGTCTAAAGATACTGGCGTATGATCGAGAATAATTTACCTGGTGAAACTGAGTATAATTCTGAAGAGAGAAAATGAACTCCAGTGAAATGGAAGACTTGCACATATTTTTAATGAAAATTGCAGAGAAACTTTGAGATACAAACAGACAAATGAAGAGAAATATAAGAAGGTAAATATGAATGAGCAATAGCTAATAATAATAAAAACTTTTTTATTCTAATATGTTGAGGTGTTGAATGTGATCCTTCAGAATCCTATGATCATCAAGGGCCATAGAGACAGTCTGATAGGACTGCGAGTAGTTTGTTGTGTTTAGATGAGCTTAGAAAAGAATGGAAAGGGGAAAATAACGTTATTGGAAGAAGCAGGGAAACAAGCCGTTATTAAGTGCTTCCTATATGCTAGGCACTATACTAAGCCCTTTGAAAAATTTACAGATATTTAATTTGTGGAGAAAATTATCAGGGAAAATTCTCTCTCGTAATCAAGATGTGAAAGTAGAAGACTATACTAAGGAGGACAGGGATGGGAGGTGGGAAAGTGAGCAACATTTAAAACTCATTTTCATCTGATCAAAGGAGGGAGGAATACACTCCTAAGAAACTGAGTTCAGAAATACATTTAGTAGGAATTTAGAGGGAAAGAGGTGGACAAGAAGGAAGACAGATTGGGGAAAGAGTTTTTGTTCACTTGCTTCATTGTGTCCAACTCTTGGTGAGCCCATGTGGACTTTTCTTGGCAAAGATACTGGAGTGGTTTGCTATTTCCTTCTCCAGCTCATTTTACAGATGAAGAGGAAACTGAGGCAAACAGGGTAAAGTGACTTGCCAAGTGTCACATAGCTACTAAGTGCTGAGGCTGGATTTGAACTCATGAAGATGAGTGTTCCTTACTCCATGTCCAGCACTCTATCCACTACACCACCTATCTAACCAGTGGAAAAATTAGTCCCAAGCAAACCAGATGCTAAGGAGGATTGGTCTCTTAGAGGGATTTAAAAAAAAGAAATGATAAAAAACTGTTGGGCATGAGGGAAACAGAAGAGCTACTGTGTCCCTTTGACTGTATGCAAACTTCACAGAACAAATCTTCTCAACAGAAGGATTTATTCTATAAAACTTGGACTCAGTCAAAAACCTACACCCAAGGACCTAGAAGGCCACATGTTCCCCCACCCTTGATCTAAATATGCAAAGAAAAATATAAGTGAGTTATAGGGAGAGATAAGACAGTAAAAATGTAATAGTAAGGAACCTCAATTTATCTCTTTCAGACCCAGATAAATCCAATAAAAAAATAAAGAAGTACCTGATTAGAATTTTAGAAAAGTTAGGTATGCTAACTCTCTAGATATTGTTGAATGAGAATGGAAAGTAGTATGCCTGTTTCTTACCTGTGCGTGGTACCTTTACAAAAATCAACTATGTATTATGGCATAAAAACCTCCCAAACAAATGCAGAAAAACTAAACTCATTTTTATAGACCACAACATAATTGCAATTATATTCATCAAAGGGCTATTGAAATAAATTAATTTGAGAATAATAGTTCTAAACAATGGGTTGGTTAAGAAAAACATAGAAATAATTGATAATTTCATTAAAGATAATATCAACAATTAGACAACCTACTAAAATTTTTGATATAGAGACAAAATATCTCTTCAGGGGAAATTTATATTTCTAAACACTTTCATTAATGAAAGAGATCCGTGGATTAATTGTGCAACTAAGAAACTAGAAATTGGATAAATTATAAGTCTCTAGTTAAACACCAAAATAGAAGTCCTGTAAAATCAAAGAAGAATTTAACAAAATTGAAAGCAAAAAAAGTCACTTTGAATTAAATAAAACTGTGAGGTAATAAAAAAGACAAACCATGAGCTAATTTGGCTTTTGAAAAATGAAAGAAGAAAACAAAAGTGCCAGTATTAAAAATGGAAAAAGTGAATTCATAACCATGAAAGGAAAAAGGATAAAAGAAATTATTAGAGTTTTTCAATGTTATATACCAATAAAACTGATAATCTAAATGGGATGGGTGAATATTTAGAAATGAATAAATGGCTCATACAAAACAAGAGAGAACTGAAATAACCTAAATTTTAATTTTAAAGAAAAGTTCCAAAGGGAGAAAAAACCCAAACACAACAAATGCAGCTAAAATTAGAAGGAAGCATGGAATTGAGGAAAAATGTCTTTGTGGTGAATTTCTCTGGTAAAGAAACTTGTCTGTCTTACTCCCAAGGTAGACAAGGAACTGATTCAAATCTGTAGGAGCTATCTTAACTACTTAAATGGTCAAAATATATGACCATTTTTTTTCCACAGGAAAAATATGTCATCAGTAAGTTATATGAAAACAAGATGATTAAAATGAGTCCTCATTTCCTAAATGCAGATTAAAACTATTTAGATTTTTATCTCACACCTTTCAGATCGGCTAAATTGACAGAAAAAAGGAAAACAGGAAATACTTATTCTGCCGAGATAAAAGGGGCACATTAATGCACCATTAGTAGAACTATGGAATTTTCCAGCCATTCGGGGAAGCAAACTTGAGCAACCTGATGACAGCATTATGAATTGAAATGCCCAGAATCAGGATAAAATTTATATGACAACAGCATTATTGTAAAGACGACTTTGAAAAACTTGAGAACTCTAATCCATACCATGACCAGTGTTTCCAGAAGACTAATAATCAAATATCCTGTCCATCTCCAGATGGGAGGAAGGGGAAAGGGAATAAGTATTTATTAAGCACCTACTATATGCCCAGGCACTGTGCTACTTTACAAATAATGTCTTATTTGGTCCTTATAACAATCTTTTTTTTGTCAGCATGGTTAAAGGAGAAATTTATTTTGCTTGACAATAGATGTTTTTAAAAGGGCTTTACCCGCATCAATGGTAGAGAATTGGATTGAGGAGGTAAGAGAGGAGAGGATAATTTTCATTGATTGAAAAAAAAACAGGAAGATAAATTAGAAGTTCAGTGTAAAATAACAGAATACATTAAGTATCTTAGTGTAAGCATAGCAACATATACAGAGATTAAAAATATAATTTCAAAGAAATTTTTTACTGAAATATAATTGAGAATTTTTTTCCCCCATTTTCATAGTAAATGAAAAGATAGTCAATGTTCTAGACTGGGTCCCACCAACATAAGTAAAAATACTTAAAATTGTCTATATATTTAAGTTTTATGCCATCTAAACTACCAAGGATATATCTTATGGAATTACACAAAATGATGAATTTCATATGAAATACAAAAGACAAAAAGACAAAAATATTAGGTGAAATAATGAAAAAAATTTAGACCAGCATATTACACCATCTCTTCACATGCTGACAGAACTCAGACCATCATCCTTGCATCCTCCCTCTGACAATCCATACAATCTTGGACTTCACCTGAGGTGTCTTGGTAAGTGAATTTTTTCCTGTATTTTTCCAGAAGTGTGGTGTCCAAATCACTTCCCAGCTATACTGTTCTCCATGCCAATGTTCCTTCCCTACGTTCTGATGGCTTTTTTTTGTGATTGTTGTAGTAAGAGGTGGTCAAGGCTGCTGGCCATATAATAACTGGATAAACAAGTTGGCAGGATCAGTATTTAGGAAAATACTGTCTTTACTTAGTGTCTAGGAAGATAATGTTCATATCACTATCCTCTTTCCTCCCCACTCTCCCCATTTAGCCCTCCAAAATCTGTTAGCCAACCAACCATTGTAAGGAAGTAGAAGAGTGATTAGAATTTCTTTGCTCATATGTAGACTTCTTCCAGTGATTTTGAGTCTCCAGTAAGAAAAGCAGTTTATAAAATCCTAAGATATTTTCATTTTTAATTGGAAGTTGTAAGCTGAATATAATCTTAAATAACCTCTAAAATTCACTTGCCAAGGTGCAATATGATTTCTGAAGCCTTGGACAGAAGAATAATAGTGTTGTGAACAAATATACGATAGTGCAGTTATCAGGGAATTTAAAATTCTTATTTATCCTAATGGTTTTGGGGGCTTCATGTAATATCCTCACTAGACAATTGAAACTATAGTTACTTGTCACGTAACTGAAATGCATCTATATGTATATAAAACATTTATGTTTTATCATCTATTCTGGTGTTAATTATTCATTGTGGTATTTCAAACTGTAAAAAATGACTATAGTAAGTTTAATTTGGTAAAAAAAATGAGGGGAAAAATGTTTTTTATGATAAGTTGCCTTATTACCATTCATTGCATACCTGTCCTTCACTACGGAAACATTGCTTACTCAGCTGTCCAGATTCTTTGCACTTTACTCATCTCTGTCTTCTTTATTTTATTTTATTTTTTAAAATTAATTTTATTTATTTTCAGTGTTCTACAATCACTACGATATAACTTAGATTATTACTTTTCCCTCCCCCTTTCTTCCCCCCTCCTTCCCTGAGACAGCATATAATTTTATATAGGTTCTACACATACATTCCTATTAAATACATTTTCGCTATAGTCATGCTGTGTAGAAGAATTAAAATGAATGGGAGAAATCATAACAAAACATAATACACACGCAAAAAAAATGATCTGCTGTATTCTGCGATTGAATTCTGTAGTTCTTTCTCTGGATATGGAAGGCATTTTGCCTTAAAAGACCATTGGGAGTTTTTTTTAAGTTCTTGCATCGCAATGAAGTTCCAAGTCTACCAGAAAAAACTCTCACACACTGTGGTTGTTGCTGTGCACAAAGTTCTCCTGGTTCTGCTCCTTTCACTCAACATCAGATCATATAAGTCTTTCCAGGCCTCTCTGAAGTCTTCTTGTTCATCATTTCTTATAGTTCAATAGCATTCCATTACATTCATTTACCATAATTTATTCAGCCATTCCCCAATTAATGGGTATCCCCTTGATTTCCAGTTTTTGGCCACCACAAAGAGTGCTGCTATAAATATTTTTGTACATGTGGGACCCTTTCCTGTTTTTATGATCTCTTGGGGATACAGTCTTAGAAGAGATAATGCTAGATCAAAGGGTATGCACATCTTTGTAGCCCTTTGGGCATAGTTCCAAATTGCTCTCCAGAATGGTTGGATCAGCTCACAGCTCTACCAACAATGTGTCAGTGTTTCAACTCTCCCACATCCTCTCTAACACCTCTCATCTTTCTGTTTTGTCATGTTAGCCAATCTGATGGATGTGATGTGGTACCTCAGAGTTATTTTGATTTGCATCTCTCTAATCAATAGTGATTTAGAGCATTTTTTCATATGACTATAGATAATTTTAATTTCTTCCTGTGAAAACTGCCTGTTCATATCCTTTGATCATTTATCCGTTGGGGAATGTCTTCTTTATTTTAATTTTTCTTTATTTTCCCCTCCTTTCTCTTTATTTCAGATACTCAGTAATTTGCCTTTCTTGCTGGTTCTTCGCTTTTCTTACATCTCAAAGACTGATTCTTGACCATGATATCAATTTCTCATGTCTTAGCAACATGTCTATGATTAATATTCCTTTGTTATTTTGAGGATATGTGCTGAGGGAGTATAACCCTCCTTTTTCCTGAGAATGTGCCGTGATCAGTTTTTAGCTTTGTTAAACTGTATCACATTGAATGACAGCAACAAAAAGTTTCATATTAGAACAAGGAAAAACAATATATGGCCTAGAGATTATTAAGGAATTTCCTACTAAGAATATGTTGACCAGATGATAACTTTTTGAATTGCCAGATGTGCATATTTTAAGCAAATTGAGTATATTTATGTCTCCCAGGAGACTGAGTTCTTTGAAAACACAAATGGACTGAAGTCAAAGTAACTTAACAGGTGTTTGGAGCATGTCATCAGAATAAGGGTATTGTGGCACTAGTGAAAAATGAGTATAGCTTTGTAAAGAACAAATCCTGTCAGATTAATTTGGTTTACTTCTATGATGGTGATAAACCTGGTAAACCAGTGGTCTTTATTTTAACCAGATTTTTTTTTATATTATCACTCATTGACTAAGTTTTGTAGAATTGGGGTAATGTGGTTTATATCATATTGTTGTAAAGTAGGAAAGTGGCAGTGATTAATGATACAGACAAAAGTAAAAAGAAAATGAACTTAATCATCAATAAATACCGTTGTTTTAATATAGAAAGAACAAAAAGAAGATTGTTTATGAAACCTTGAACTACTCATATGTACAACTTGTCTTCATAAACAGGAGTATTGAATTTAACATAGTAACAAAATCATCGTTTGTGTTCTTTTCTGAACTTTATCATTGTCTTTTGTGTAGTTTTAATGTTTTATGCTCTTTTTTCTTTTGTCTGTATCATCACTGACACCCCCTTTCCTTTGAACCTGTCATATTTGTCATTTGTAGCAATGTTAATAATTGTAATGATATTCCATTACCCTCATAGACCACAGTTGGTTCAGTCGGTCCTCGGTTGATGGGTAGCTACTTTGTTTCCAGTTATTTTCAACAAAGAGGTGCTACTATAAATATTTTTTGTGCGTATATATGTTGTATGATTTTGTAGAAAGAGTCTTGTACGATGTGCTGCATTTACAAGCTTCTGTGGTGGATCTAAAGTAAAGCAGATATCTAAGGCTTGAGCAATGATGCTGCTGCGGCGTTAAGGTTAGTGACAGCTACACAGGATCATAGTAACAGAGCATGAAGGAATCTGATAAGTCAGCTGGTTCACTTCTCTCATGTAAAAAAAATTATAAATCTGGAAAACATCAAGAAACATGAATATTTCTATGTACAAAGAACAGATAAAGCATGTTCTATGAAAATTTCAATCTCTGTTATGTTGAACTTAGTTTAAAAATATATGTATATATGCTAAATTTTAGCACAGTATTACTAATACTGCCCTGCTTATTTCTTTCCTCTTCTGATCTTCCTTTTGCTTTCTTCTGTGTATTTTTAGAATGCTCAATTGACATTCCTTTCTCTTTTTTCCGGGGGGTGGGGTGGAGCAGCTATTATCATTACTCTTTCTTGTAACAAATGAATATGTTAAAGCAAAAAGAAATTCACATATTGGCCATGTCTAAAAAATGTCTATCTTATTCTGTACCTCTAGGCCACCACCTCTCTGCCAGCAGGCAAATAGGTACCATGATTCCTCATCAATTATTGTATTGATGATATTTGATGATTCAGGGTTTTTCCTTTACTATGTTATAGGCATCATATAAATTGTTTTTTTCCCGCTGTTTCCTTCATTCTGAAATCAGCCATTATGTCATTTCTTACAATGCAGTAATTTTTCATTACATCCATAAACCATAGGTTGTTCAGCTGTTCCTCAGGTGCTGAATACTCAGTTGATTTCCAGTTCTTCAGTATTAAAAAAAGGTACTACTATAACTATATTTTGGTAAAAATGGTCCTTTCTCTCTTTTATTGTTCTCTTTGGAGCACATGCATAGTAGTGAAACCTGTAGGTTCACAATTCCGTCACTTTAGAGATGTTGAAGGGGAGGCTTAGAGGTGGCAGAGTGGATAATGTGGTGGGCCCTCGTTCAGGAAGGACCCATCTTCATGAGTTCTAATCTGGCCTCAGACCCTTTTAGTTGTGTGATCCCAGGCAAGTTACTTAACCCTGTTTGCCACAGCTTCCTCATCTATAAATGAGATGGAGAAGAAAATGCAAACTACTTCAGTATCTCTGCCAAGAAAACTCCTTGAAAATGACTACACCACAACAACAAGAAGTTAAAATGAGTTGTCCCAAATCATACAAGTTGGAAGTAGCAAAGTCAGGATTTTTGAACCCAGACTTAAAGACTAAGAATCTAACTTAAATCCATTACTCTTTCCACTCTACCTCCCTGATCCAGGGCCCCTTCCAAGCTCTTTGCTATTCTCTTAAGCTTGTCTGTGACCTAGTTGTGATAGGCTGACCACTGATACCAAATGAGCCTAAGTCTTAATGATTTCCTATGACAGCGGGCTAATGATCTTGGCATTGAAGGGGAGGAGGAAAACTTGAGACTTTTGCTTCTCCATGGTGCTTCTGTTTGTCTTTTGAAAGAAGTTGTACTGTTGTTAAGGTTGAAATAAAGTTAATTTTTAGTTATTTGCTTTTGGTAAAAGAATCGGTTTTTATTCCCACTTGTTAAAATTCTCTGGTTCTTTACCCCTATTGTATTGTAGGGTTTAACCTAAGTTAGAGCATTTTTCCCCAAATGGATTTTGCATATTCATGTGATCTAGGAATATTTTTATAATTCTTGGTGGAAGAAGTGAATGGCAATCTAAAGTTTATAGGTACAGTGTGGAAATATTTTGCTGAGATTTTTTTTTTTTTGCTGAGATATTTTTCAGATTATTTTATTTCTTGTAACTGATGCTGTTTGTTGCAAACTTAATTAAAACTGATTTAACTAGTGATTTGCTAGATTTGTTTGTTATAATTCTTATATTTTGTTAAATCTATATTTAAGGGGTAGGAACAAAACTGTGATTTCATTGGTGTGGTGAATTCCTTGAGAATAAACCATTCTTCCAATGTAGATTAGTACCTGTCTGTACTTTAAAGCCTTAGAGAGTTACCTAAGGGCACAGAGAGATTTAAATGACTTGTCCAGGCTCACAGAGCAAGGAAGGGAGTGTCAAAGGTGGGACCCAAACCCAGGTTTTCCTGACATCAACATGGGTTCCCTGTCTGCTATGCCTTTTGTATACTATACTACTGTGCTAACCTTTCAGATAATTGCTTAAAAAATAAAGCAAAGACCCATTTTGCTATTTTTAGTGATAGAATATCATAATTTATTTAAAATTCACTTATTTTAAATCCTCTATCAAAATATTTTCCATGTCTTTTGTCTTTGTGTGTGTGTGTCTGTGTCTTCCCCCCCTACATCTTGCATATTGAATTTGTGCTACCATTGTGACCTTGTGTCATTTCCCTTTTCTTGGCCTTAGTTTTCCCATTTATAAAGGAAGGGTTGAATTAGTGACTCACTGTCTTCTCGTCCATTTTTAAGTCTAGTGACATCCTAAGTTTTGTGAAGAATTCTAGAGTTTTGTTTAGTGTCTGTGTTAGAACAGCATGAAACAGGTGACATTTAATTGTAAAATAAGATCATAGATTTCTAAACATCTAAATCTAATTTTTTAAAAAAGGCTTTGAGGTGTTGAAGGACATAGATTAGTATGCCCTTTCTAAACGCTCCAGGCAGCTTTCCTGCATTCCTCCTAATTCCAGGACTTTCCTCTTTTGATGGTTTGCTATTTATTGTAGATAATAACTTTCTTTCTATACATTTATTTGCATGTTGTCTCCTCCTTTGAATTGTGAGCTCCTTGAAGGCAGGACTTATCTTTTGCCTCTTTTTGTATCCTTTGTGCTTAGTACAGTGCCTGGTGCCTAGTAGGCACTTTATAAATGTTTATTGGTTTGAATAGAAGTGAATGGAGGTGTGATTGCTATTCTTGTGTCGGGAAGGTCCTGCCTTTGAAGGCAACATCTTGCTTTCTTCAGGAGAACGGTAGATATAGAAGTCATAGGTTTTTGTCATGTCACTTTCACCCCAAGAAGATGGCTTTATGTCTTCTTACACCAAGTGATAACAAATTAAGACTTGGAACTGTCATTGATCTGGTAGATCTTGTTGATAATCTTTTTTTTTATTATAAAAGGTTTAATCCTTAATCTGTAAAACTGTGATGTTTAAAGGGAGAGTTAGGGCATTCCTGCAGTAGACCATTTGTACCAGTTATGACTCAGTTGTCTTTTTGTAATGTCTTTCATGGTGATCGTTCTCATGTTTACAGAGTGATGCTTTCCGGGTGATGTAGTGCCTCAGTAGTACAATGCTCTCTGTTCTTGGCATTGTGGGGGATATAGAGATGTAAAAGACACGGTTATTGCCTCTAGCAAGCTTACAGTCTAATGCAGGGGGTTTGGGAATTCAGAAATATCTGTAACTCAAGGTAGAGTGTTACAAGTACATGAGAAAGCTGTAAACATTCAAGGTTCAAGAAAGATTACTCTTGGGGAGATTTTGGGAGCTGTAGGAGGATTTGGGAAGGTTTGATGAAGTTAACATTTGAGTTGGACCTTGAAAGATAGGGTTCAGAGAGATATGGGAGTGTTTTGATATAATAGGGTACAATACCACACCCAGTCTCGAGTTGATCTATGTTAACTCTATCCCGTTTTGTTGTTAAGTAATTCAGTCATGTCTGACTCTGTGGCCCTGTGGGTTGTAGACCCTTCCAACCTGAGGGGTTCATCTTCTAATGTCATGTCTTTTAGCATTTTAATAATGGCCCTAGGGTTTTCTTGGCAAAGATATTGGAGTGATTTGTCATTTCCTTCTCTGGTTTTATGTAGGCAGGGGTTAAATGACTTGCCCAGGGTCACACAGCTAGTAGGTCACATTTGATCTGAGGTCATATTTGAACTGTGAGCTTTCTGACTCTAGGCCCAGCCCTTTACGCATTTCACCACCCAGCTCTTCTCCTCCACCCCTCCCTCCTCTTTGCTACCACCGTTCAAAACAAAGGCATTTTTCCCAAAGATTATATCCCTGAGATCTGGCCTTCACCCAACAGTCTATTCTTTAATAGTTTCATTTTCTAAATTCTCACTATTTATCAGGCACTGTGCTATGTATTATAGATAAAAAAAAATTAAAACAACAGTTCCAACCCTTAAGAACCATTTGCTCCCTTTTCTCTCACCTAATCCAGTACAGTCGAGCATGCACATAATCAAGATTCTTGTAGATGATTAAATTTTATTTTAAAGTAAAGGAATTTCAGGATATTTATCACTGGTGTACTTTTAGTGTTATTCATTTTCATTGGCACAAGTTTAAATATTAAACAAACACTTATTCATACTCCCCTCTGGTCCAGGTGGCCCTCCCATCCAAGTTGGGGGAGAACTGAGTGAGCTCTACACATTGCTAGTTTTCTTTCTTGGGGACTGCAGTAAGCCAAATTGGAGAATTGTAAAGCTGTACAAGGCATCAGGATGTCCCTGAATGATGCTACATTTCCTTCTCAACCTGCTTATCACAAACACAGAAAAGTATATGTGAGGTAGATCCTTTAAACCTGCCCACTATCCAAGAAATTTCAGTTCTTTGGAACTAACAGCTAAGAGTTATTATTGCTATTATAAAGATTATATATTTTCAGATCTCAGTAAAAGCCTAATTTAAGCTTGTATAATTATTACTGCCTAGGAATATGTCTCACATTTATAACTTAGTTCTTATGGAATGAAGTGTTCTTAATAACGTTCTTTTCTAAATGTTGTACTTTTGTAGGAAGAAGCAATTAACCACGTAGACTTTTGTCTTGATGTCAGGCAAAACCTCTGAACAATTAGAACTGTCCAGAGTGGAATCTAGGCTGTCTCACTAGGTTGGTTGATGGGGATAGTGGAGGAATTCCCCTTGATTGGATAAAGATCTTCAAACAAAGTCTAGACAAACACTTGTCAGGCATTCTTGTTCATATATGGGTTAGCCTAGATAGCTTTTTGAAGTACCTTCCAACTCTGATATTCTGTGATTCTATTTCTTGAAAAGCTTGGTGTACACAAAGCCTTTGATGACTAAAGGCACCTAGGTGGTACTGTTGGACTTGGAGTCATCCAGACTTCAGACAGTAGCTCTGTAAATTAACCTGTTTGATCCAGTTTACCTCATCATTGAAATGGGGATAACAGTAGCATCTACCTCAATGGGCTCTTGCTCTCTCTCTCTCTCTGTCTCTTTCTCTAGCAGCAAAGGAGAAAATATGTGAAGCACTTTGTAAACTTCAAAGTGATCCGTAAATGTTGGATAGTATTAGTATTATTAATTATTGTTGTAATTATTCCTAGACCATCAACCCAGTGACCCCAGTTTCTGATATTCTTGTGGCAAGGAGAGCAGTTTAGACATCTTTACTTAGGCAGATAACCCTTTGTTCCAATTATAGGAGACTCCTGCGTGGTTTTAAGGAGGAACTGATAAAATGGCAAGTTTAGAAACTTATTTTGTATAAAATAGTAGCATTTACATTTTTTCAATAAACAAAAATCCTTATCTTTTTCCTCCTCCTTCTCCCCCTTGTCCCTCCCTCAGACAGACATTGGGGGGAAATACCTTTCTTTCTATTGCCCCTTTCCCAACACTTTCCCCATTCTTCAGACTCTATCCAGGCCATCATGGTGGGAAGAGATTCTGGGTTTGCAGGGGAAGGGAACAGCTTAGACTCTTGCTTTTTCTCTGTACTTCCCCTATCCCAAGGTAGTGACCTGACTGTTCTTACCTGTTAAATGAGCAGGGAGTTACCTAAAAAACTTCTAGTCAGAGAGGTGGAGGATCACTAACCCTTACCATTTACCTTCTGTTTCTTAGTCCATTGGTCTCTGCTATGTGCTCTGGCAAAGCCATGCACTCTGGACTCTTGGGCCTTGAAGACTGAACTGCTGCAGCTTAAAGAGCTCTAGACCTTGCCTTCCATCCTGAAGCCAGGTTGTTTTCTCTGTGTTATCTAGCCCAATTACAATACAGGCTTCTTCAGAGCAGGGACTCTGGCTGCCTTTTTCTATTTGTATATCCAGTGCTTAGCACATTGCTTGTTACATGGAAAGCATTTAATAAACACCTTTTTGTTATTTGAATGCAGTCTTTTTTTTGTGCCATTTTACCTATCTCTACATTGAAATAAGGAAAAAAAGAGAATGATATTCTTAATGATGCTCTTTCTAAAGTGCTTCAATCCCATGCTTTAATCAGCTAGTTAAAGTACAATCAGCAAGTTCAGTTCCATTGTTTAAATCAGCTTTTGACTCATGAACCAAAGGTGGAAATTGTGTTTTTCTTTTTTAATGGAAATCAGTAACACTCATTTTTCTCCACTCATAGGCACACCATCATTCTGTCATTCCTTAATGTTAGTTAGCTATTGTCCTTTGTTTTTGAAGAGGACCAAAGTGGCATCACCATGATAAAGTGAAATTTCAGTGTGTCAGATTGTGACTGATTAGACCAATATGAACTTGGAATGCCCTACCACAGGTTGGGCACAGATAGTCCGTTTGAATATTTGGGGTGGATATCCCAGATTTGTGCATCCTGCATTTACTTTGTGCTGTTTCAGTTCTGCTTTGCTCAAAGAGCACAGCACCCTTTCTGAGGCACACCATGCTGAGAAGTTCTGTGCCAGTGTCTCCCAATTGCTGAGTGTCCTTGTGTCACTTCTTCTGGTCACCCATGTGATCACCTGCCCCATGTGAGTTCTCCATAAAGTAGAATTTTTGGCAAGCATACATTTTGCATTCAGACAGCATGGCCAGCCCATTGGAGTTGCACTCTCTGAAACATAGTTTGAATACTTGGCAGTTCAGCTCGAGCAAGGACTTCAGTGTCTGGTACCTTATCTTGCCAAGTGATCCTCAGAATCTTTCTAAGATAGTTCAAATGGAAGTGATTCAGTTTCCTGGCACGGTGCTGGTAGACTGTCCATGTCAGCACAACAGCTCTACAGACCTTCTTTGATAATCTAATACCTCTTCTCTCTCAAACATTTCTTTGGAGCCTCCCAAACACTGAGCTAGCTCTGGCAATGCATGCATCAACCTCATTGTCAGTGTGTACATCCCTGGAAAGTACATTATCAAGGTAAGTGAACTTATCCACAGCATTCAGAACTTCTCCACTTGTTGAAGTCGATGGTTCTACGTATGGATGATGTGGTGGTGACTGATGGAGCATCTGTGTTTTCTTAGTGTTAATTATTAGGCCAAAATTAGCACAGCCAGCAGAAAATTGATGCATATTTGGTTGCATCTCAGCTTCAGAGGCTACACTGAGTGCACAATCATCTGGAAACAGAAAGTCATGCACCAACACTCCCTCCTCTTTGGTCTTGGCTTGTAGCCTTTTCAGATTCAAGAATTTACCATCAGTACGGTAATTGACCTTGATGCCATGGTCATCATCATTGAAAGCATTTGTCAATATGGGTGAAAACATCATGCTAAAAAGCATAGGAGCCCTGTTTCACTTCATTGGTGACTGGGAAGGCATGAGAGTATTGTCCACTATCCAGAACCCAGGCAAACATGCCATCATGACATTGATGTACAATATTGATGAACTTCTCTGGGAAACCAAATTTTAACATAATTTTCCATAAGCCCTCATGACTAACAGTGTCAGATCTGCAAATGCGTACAGACCTCTGTTCTGCTCCTGACATTTCTCATGGAGTTGTTGGGCAGCACACACCATATAGACTATTCCTCAGCCCTTTCTGAAGCCACGCTGGCTCTCAGGTATATGACCATCTTCCAGGTGAAGGATCATCCTGTTAAGGAGGACTCTAGCAAGAATCTTACCAGCAATGACTAAGACCCCCCACTGTGATTGTCGCAGGACAATCTATTCCTTTTACCTTTATGGAGATGGACAATGGAGGCATCCTTGAACTCCTGAGGATAACTTCCTTTGCCATATAACCTGGAAAATTTCAGTCAGCTTTTGTGTGAGCAATGGACCCCCTACGTTGTAAATCTCAGCTGGAATAGAATCAGCACCAGGTGCTTTGCCACATGAAAGGAGCCTAATGGCCCTCAAAACCTCTTCTTCAGTTGGAGGTTCAGCTAAGGAGGGATTGACTTCAACCTGAGGCAAATTGTCAGTGGCCTCAGCATTGATTGATGATGGTCTGTTGGACCATCTGTTCAGCACATCTTTCTAGGATTATGTCCTTATCATTAATCAATGTGGCTCCATTATCACTGAGTAGTTGTGATGCACCATAGGTTTTTGGTCCATAAATAACTTTCAGGGAATCATAAAAGCACTTTGAATTGTTACTATCAGCATAAAACTGAATTTTATCTGTCTTCTTACTGAGCCAGGAATCCTGCATCTCTCTCAGCTTTGCTTGTACTTTGCTTTTGATAGAATTAAATATTGCCTTCTTAGAGGTGGATGAACCATCTTGATGGTAAATCCTGTGGAGTTCTCATTTTTCATTTAGCAGCTTCTGAATTTCCCCATCATTTGCATCAAACCAGTCTTGGTGTTTGCAAGTGTTCTGACCCAGATGAGCAAATACAGTGCTATACACCAGATCTCTGAAGGTTGCTCACTCCTTTTGTGCTCTACTGTTGCCACCTATGTGTTGGCTCGATTTTGCCTCCAAGTTAACAACAAACTCTTCCCTCAGAGAAGAGCTCTAATTTGTTGACACTAACTCTTCTGGTAGTCATTTTTCCTTGGGGATGGCACTTTTGATGAATGTATTTAGTTTGGAAAGGATAAGTCTATGATCAGTCCAGCACTCTGCGCTGCACATTGCCTTTGTCACTCTCACATCTTGTCTGTTTATTCTCCTTACAATCACATAGTCTATTAGATGCCAATGTTTGCTGCAAGGGTGCATCATTTAGGTAAATGGAAAACAATGTTGGTGATGAGAAAGTCATGTGATGCACAAGTCTTCAGCAGTAAATGACCATTGCTGTTGCTGTTTCCAACTCCATTCCTCCCTAGGACTCCCTGCCAAGTCTGGTAGTCTGAGCCTACTCTAACTTTAAAGTCACCCAGAATTATAAGCTTGTCCTCTTTTGGAACATTGATGATAAGGGTCTCCAGGTCTCCATAAAATTTTTCTTTGACTTCATCAGGGTTTGTCATGGTGGGAGCATAGGCACTGATGATGGTGGCATGGCATTTTCCTGCGAGTGGCAATCACATTGTCATGAGCCTGCCATTCACTCCTTTTGACAGGCATACCAGCTTGCTGATTAGATTAGTTTTGATTGCAAAACCCACTTCAGTTTCATGGCACTTCCCTTTACTGTGCCCACTCCAGAAAAAGGTGTATCTAGCTCCAACTTCAGTAAGCTGGCCTTCATTTGCCAAACTTGTTTCACTCAGGGCTGCTACTTGGATGTGATACCTGCTGAGTTCTCTTGCAATAAGAGTAGGTCTGCTGGATTTTGTTCTGTCTATCAATGTGTGCACGTTCCATTGCCGATGGTGAGTGGAACCATATTTGCCTATGTTTTTGTACATTTTGTACATTTTTTTGTGTTTCGACCACATAGTGGGATTCCCTGCCTGCCACAGTAATCAGGCCAGTGTTGGGTAAGCAGACAATATATAGGACACCTTTCTAGCTCCCTTCCTCACACCAGGAGGTGAGCACTGTGATTCTTAAAAGGCTGCTCAGACACCCAGAGTGCTGCTGTGCCCCTCTGCAGCTTCCAGTGAGAAACGACCCTATGGTCTGGGCCATAGAAGGCAGTATGTATGCAGGGTTGTGACTACAGCTCTCAGTGTATCCGCGCCTGCTGCTTCATCACTTGCCTGTTGCCACAGGACATTGAGGCATAATAGTGAAATGGTATGGGTGATGTTTTTTGATTTGTGCATAAATTGGATTTAAGTGAGGCAGAGCTGCATGAAGTCGTTAGCCTCACTCTCTCCTCCAGAGTCATCATAACTCAGTGGCAGGACAGAGTCAAGATGGCTGGCAGTGGTTCGGGATGCAGTGGATGACCTTGACATCTTTGGTGTCTAACCAAGCTCTAAGCATTCCATATCGCCTGCTTCATCTGCCTTCATGGCTGTTGGAACAAATTGTTCTCATCTACCAATTCTACTAGAAGTTTTCACATGCTTGAGGTAAATACTCCCCTAACTCACCAATGGGTTTGAGAACCCTTGTTTACCCTCAACCAGGTTTGGCCAGTCTGCAGAAAAAGTTTTAGCAGGGTGTGGCCGCTTCGCATGATGCAGCTTCTTGAAGCCACAGGTGAGAGTTAGGTGGAACAGGTAAACACCAAAGGTGGAAAGAGCCCTGAAAAGGGCTTGGCAGCCATCACACCAAAGGTACTGGTCCTTCTTGAACACACCCTACATCCCATATGGTGAAAATAAAGATCAGCCAAAGCCCTGAACCAACAATTTTCAGCCGTTAGTATTATGGTAATTTTAAAAAGACTAATAACTATGTAGTCTTTGTTGCAAACATGAAAAATCCCCCATAAAACTTACTCCATGACTAATATATGTTGTTGATTTTCCTTGTAAGCAACTTAAATTAATCTTAAAAAATCCGAAGGCATTCCTGTAGAATTTTAAATCATGTTGAGTTTTATTGAATGAAGTAAAAACAAACTAGTGACAGTCATTTGGCATACTTTGGTAGAATCCCCGAATAGTAGAGAAGGGATTTTAAACAATAAAGGCATTTTCAGTCTTAATAATTTTTTAATTATTTTTATTGCAGTAGCTTTTAAACATATTCTCTCACATTCCAGCTTCCATTAAGTGTTAACTATTTCTGTTGTCAGTTCTTTCATATCACTTTTCCTGGATGATAGAAAAATAATTTTGTAGGAAACCAGGTTAGTGGAATGTGATTTCAGGTATGATTCAGAGCAAGAAGTTAGGAAAAGGCATTTGATAACAATGTTAGGGAAGTCCAAGAAAACACCCCAAATCTCCGTGTGTGTGTATGTATGTGTGTGTGTGTATATATGTGTGTGTGTGTGTATATATGTGTGTGGGTGTGGGTGTATGTATGTGTGTATATATGTGTGTATATATGTATATGTATATATGTGTGTATATATATGTATGTGTATATATATGAATGTGTATATATGTATGTATATATATATATATATATGTATATCACAATTAAGGTAGCCTAAACAACATTGTGTCACACATTATACGTTACTATGCAATTTCCACCATAATGCAACAGAATCTCCCAACAGTATTTAATTTCTTTGAGATTCAAGTTGCCTCCATCCTTCGATTGGTAGAAAGTAGAGGAAGTGTGCTTAAGAGTAGGCTACTTTGATTCTTCTTCAGTTAATCGGAAAACAATGGCTAAGTATTTGCTACGCATGAGCAACACCAGCAAATTATAAAAAGCACCTATTCATGGTTTCCTTATGGTTCTGCTTCTTTAGTTATAGAATGAAAGTAGGCAGATACTGCTTATTAATAGTGTTTCCTCTTGAACACTGTCATAAGCTACAGGACAAAAGGCCAAATTTGCTTCAGGTAGCCTACAACATTTTGTAACCCTGAATTTACCAACTTAGTGTACAACAGAGGTGGAAGGTTTAGTAGGAAGTTGCTTCTTTCTTACCTTGCTGGCAGGTATAAAACCATGGTTTCCTTGTTTGGGAGTCAGTATTGTCATTTTAAAGATAAAGATTATGTAGTTTCAGGTGTTGGCTAAAAAAGTAATTTATGTCATATTTATTATACAATTTCATTCATCAGTTTGACATTCCATTTTGAAATGGAAAAAACAAACACAAAACTTGGAATGTTCTGCATGAAGTCAGCTTTGCAGTTATGGAGAACATCAAAACATCCTGAAGTAATGTTATTTTTCTTTTTCAAAAAATAAATTTTAATTGATGTTTTTTGATATTGTTATCAATATAATTTTTTTCAGTATCACTCCACCTTCCATAGAGCCGTCTCATGTAATTAGTAGCATATTCTGAAGATTTTTAAGAAAGGAAATAAAAAGAGGAAAAATATCAGTGTAAGTAATCAATATATTGAAAAAGTCTGAAAATGTGTACAAAGTACACTATTTGTTGACCCTCCTAAAGGGGTGGGGTAGGAGTGCCTTCCCTCTTCTTTTGAGCCATGCTTTTTTAAAAATAATTTTGCCACATTCACTTTTGATTTTTACATTGTTGTAGTCATTTTATATGTTGTTAATTCTTGGTTCTGCTTCTATGTTCATCATTTCATGTATATCTTTCCATTCTTCTTTTATATCCATCTCATTTGTCTACAGCCCAGTAACCCTTTATTATATCCATGTACCATAATTTGTTTAGCTATTTCTGTATTATAGGTATTTACCCTATTTTTAGTTCTTTGTATTATTTGTATTATGACCATTTTTGGACTTTCTTATCAGTGGTCTTCTTTGGGTGTATTGGAATCTCTGGGTCAAAAGATAGGGACCTGTTAGTCTCTTTATTGCATAATCATAAGTGTACTGATTTCACAGTTCCACCGACAATGCATAGGTATGCCTATCTTTCCACAAGCAACACTGACTTTTCTCATCTTTTGTCACGTTGTTTAATTTTCAGGTTGTGAGAGGTAGTTTTTAGTATGTATTTCTCTTAGTAATGATTTGGAGCATTCTTTCATGTGCTTGTTAACCTTTAATTCTTCTGTGAACTATTTGCTCATTCATTTAATGGTACCACTTAAGGAATAGCTTTTAGCCATATATATGTGTGTGTGTATATATATATATATATATATATATATATATATATATATATATATATATATATTATGTAGCTTATACATTAAGCCCTTATTAGAGTAATTTGATATAATAATTTTTTTCCAATTTGATCACTTTGTTTCTTATTCTAGATCCATTAATTTTGTCTAGAAGCTTTTCAGCTTCATGTAATCAAAGGTAGCTATTTTATCTTTCGTAATTGCCTCTATCCTTTTATTTATTTATTTTATTTAAGATTACATTATGTACCTTGTGAGAAGTTTTCTCCATTTTCTAAGTTTTTATATTATGATCTTTAATTTTAAGATTGCATATCTATTTAGAGTATGTTGTAGAATATTGTATATGGCAATAGTTTCAAACTTAAAATAGATTGGACCACATGTTCACATAGAAAATTTCAAATTAACAGTGTATGTACTATGTTGTGTTTTTATTTATTTTGTTTAACATTCCCCAATTACATATCTGCTTATAATGAACTCCTTTGTTTTGTCACGGCGTAGAGTTTGACACCTCTGATGATTAAGCCTAATTTCTTTCAGACTACTGCCCAGTTTTCTTCCCATTAAAAAAAAAACCCCCAAAAAAACAAATAAAGAATTCTTCCCTAAGTAATTTATCTTTTCCAGTTTATCAAACATTGGGTTATTGTGTTCTATTGTTTCTGATTATCTATTTTCAAGCTTTTCCATTAGTTTGCCTCTCTTTTTTTTAACTAATACAGAAAGTTTTGATGACTGTTGCTTTATGATATAATTTTGAAATCTGAAAGTGATATTCTGCCTCTGTCTTTTCATCATTTCCCCTTGACATTTGAGATCTTTTATTTTTTGAAATGAATTTATTTTGTTGAGTTCTGTTTTGTTTGATAATTTAATTGGTATATCTTTAAAAGTGTTAATTAACTTTGTAAGTATTATCATTTTTAAAAATATTGACACAGCCCACTTGGATGCTTTGCTAGATTTATCCCCAGATATGTTATATACATTGTAATTATTTTAAGTAGGGTTTTCTTTCCCATCGTTTCTTGGATTTCATTGCGATACAAAAATCTCTTTTATTTTTGAAGATTTATTTTGTAGCCTACAACTTTGCTAAACAATTACCTCAGTAAGTATTTTTACTTATCCCGTGGGATTTTCTAGGTAAACCGTTAATTATAACATCTGCAAATAAGGATAGCTTTAGCTCCTTTACCTGTTTTCACCTTTAATGTCTTTCTCTTGTGTTACTGTTCTTGTTAGCATTTCAAGAACTGTAACAAGTAACAGTGGAAAGAGTGGGTGTGTACCCATGATTTACTCATGTATTTCTTGGGAAATATTTTAGGATTTCCCCATTGCATATAGTGCTTGCTTATGGTTTTAAATGGATACTTTTTATGATATAAGGTTCCTCTATGACTATACTTAGTAGAGGTTGATTGGATGTTTTTCCTACAAGCAAAGTTTTTTTTGTTTGTTTTTTTTTCCCCCATTGGTATTTTGCTTTCTGTGTTCAGCTGTCCTGGGTTGTTTTCTTACATAATTTCCTGCATTATAGCATTCAGTGTTTTGACCTGTCTCCCTTTGTTGGGAGACCTTAAATCCTAGACTTGTGTCGATAATCCTGTATTCAGAATGATTATATTTTGCTTATATGGAGATCATACTTTATTTTGTTTTTGGTTTCTCTTCTTCCAGATTGTCCTTTACTTCGATGAATTTACAGTATCCTTTCTTTGGTTTCTTTGATGAGCTTGCACCATGGATTTAAGCACAAATTTTGTTTTCACAATTCTTACTTCTCTTCTAGACCACTCTGGAACATTCTGTTCTCTCTTGGGGATCCACATGATCCTCTGCCTCATTGAATTTATTTATTTTCTTCTGTCTTGAATATTCATTCATAGGTACCCCAACTTTTACTTTATCTAGAGCCTTATTTCCTTCTGCTATTAATATCTTCGCGGTTGCTTTATTCTTTGAGTTTCCTTCTCTTGAGATCTTTGGCAATTTCAGTCTTTCCCCCCTTATTTTCCTACTTTGTTCTCATTTTGACTTCTTCCACTTCAGTGATACTTTCCCTTAGGGCTTTATCTCAAAACATTTTCAATCTTCTTCCACGTTGGGCTTGGGCAGTTCATAGTATGTCAGCTCTGGTCTCTGCCCCAAGAGACCTCTGTTGAAACAGAACTACGTCTGGACGGCTAGTACTGTCCCTTTATCTTGCTGGAGTGTCACCTCCCAACCCCTATGTGTCCTATCCATATTCCCTCTATTTCTCATTTCTCTGACCAAGCACACGAAAGACTGCCAGCTACTATCAGAACTTGAACAAATCTCTGCTGCATGGAGTTGAGTTCTTTTGTGATCTCAAGAGTCAGTTTGTGCATTCCTGCTATGGGAGCATGGCATGTGTTAGTGGGGAAGAGATGTTAGGAGAGTATAAATTAGGGATTAAGGATTATTTGCCACCTTTGCTATTCATTGAATTGTCATCTCTTTAGGATGCAGACAGCTAAAATTGCTTTACCTCATGCATAATTCCAGTTTTGTATAAGTTTGAGAGGTTATAAAAGTTGAGAGAAAATGTCTTGGCCTCCATTTTGTTAGTCCTGTGACCCAAAAATCTAATGTTATCCCCCCCCTCCCGCAATATTTTCACAGAATCAATCAAAAGGTACGATTTTAGCTTAATAAAAAGAAAGTCATTAACAGAGTTATGCAAAAGTAGAGTGAGCTGCGTAAGTATATTGTTGTATCTGCTGGAGTGTTCCCAGTCATTGGATATTTTCTAGCAGAGCCTGTTGGACCGCTTTTTAGGGACTTTGGAAAGGAGATTCTTGCTCAGTTATGAGTTGGTGTAGAAGTCTTTGAGATCTTTTCCAGCTCAGATATTTTTAAATTCTCTTTTGGAATTACAAGATTTTATTTTGATTATCGCTAGTCGATTAACCACCCCCTTCCCAAACCTTTGATTCACAGGTGACATTTTGCTCTCCTAACAATATGTGAGTATTTCCAGATCATACAAAATTTTTTTGATGGATGTAAACTGATGTTACTCACTGACCCTCTGACTTAACAATATCATTCGAGGCATAAAACTCAAAATAGTTGCCATAGTGTTTGTCAGTGTTATGGATGATGTCCTGCAGACACCACGTGGAAGAAGGTTGCCCCATTGATAAGGTCTTCCAGGTATCTGTCTTTGCAATTGACATTGTTGTGAATGAATTAAGCCTTAGAACCTATAGGGTGACCTTGGGCATGTCACAACCTCATTTAACTTTAACTTCTTATCTATAAAATGGGAATATTAATAGCACCTACCTCTCAAAGTTGTTGGGGGGGAATCAAAGAAGACAGTGTGTATAAAGTGCTTTGCAAACCTTAAAGCACCCTACAAATGTTAGCTGTTGTTATTGTTATATCCAGATTCGCTTAAGAGTAGCCCAACAATCTACACTGAAAAACTCAAATGGGTGAAGAATGCCTTTTGTTCAGACAACTTTACAGTTGATTACGTATCTATATTGAACATACACTGCAGATTGACATTGAGTTGGGTCCATAATTTAATAGGAGGAAGAACATTACTTTGATTGTATTTTGGAAATTGTGTAGCTCTTTAATGTTCTCAAGCTATTACATAACATCAATATCCGTCTTCTACTATTATTGTCTTTCTAGTGACCTATGTGACTTTAATCATAGAACATCACAATATCTGAATGAGCAAGTGGAGGAACATATTTGTATCTAGATCTATATGTCTGTATCTATGAACATAAATGGCCTGCCCAAATTACTTAAACATGGCTTATACAGATGAAGCACAGAAAACATCCAGTCAATGGGCAAATCATGAAGGAGTGTGGCTCTCATGTAGCAAGAAGGGATTAACAAATAGTTAGCTTGAGTGATGAATACCATTAAAAGATCAAGAAGAAGTTCTGCAGTGCTTTGGGTTTGTACTTTATGGAGGATTTATGTGACTACACAGTCAAGGAATGCACAGAATGAAAAGACATAGATGAGTTGTGAACTGTCCATGAGCTCATGGATCCAATCCAGTATTTAACTCTTGATTCTATGTTAGATGAGGTAGGCTGATATTGTTCCTTTTCTGTGGGAATAATTGTAGACAAATGATTGATATGAATAAATGTCACATTTGTTTACATAATTATAAAGAGAACTGTTGAAATTTTAGATTCTGAAGGTATTAGAATTTATGGAGCTGTAACAAGGCAACCAACTATTGCCAAGCACTTTTAATTATTTCCAAGCCTAAGGGATTAGAAACTTTAGTATGCTCTTTGCATTTGCATAACTCAGTTCATGTCAGATCTTCTTATCTCTCGATACCTGTTCTCCTTTACATTTCAGAATAGGAAATAGCAGACTGATGAGTAAAATTCATTAATAAAGTTATTAAGACCCTACACAAAAGAAAAGTTCTACTGCCTGAGGAGTAAATTAGTTCCTTTTAGAAGTAAGTCTCCTTTAGCACCCTGGGTACTTTTGATTGACTGTTAATTTGAAGGAGTAAATCCATCTTTTAGTTTCCTGAAAATTAACATAAGCAAAAGTTAACACCATATGGTAACTTAATGTAGTGAGATTGTACTAATTCTAATAACTAATTGAAATTAGCTGAAACAATCCTGTTTTCTTTTTTCTTTTTTTTTTAATTTTTTATTTTTATTCTGAACTAAAAAAACCAGAAACAAGTATTTCCATTTTGTTTCATACAATAACAACTGCTGAAAGAGACTCGAAGGAGAAAAAAATGTATTTTAACACATATCATTACAAAAAAAACAAAAAGGGATTGTAAATTAAACTGAATCTCTATTTTGTATCACTTGCTTTAAAATACATAAATATTTGTATTATTAAATACAAAGGTTTAAAATACAGTCTTTGTTTTTAAAAAAATTTTCAGTCCCCTCTCTCATTATAAACTGAAAGAAAAAAAAACTCATAACAAATAAACATAATTAAACAAAATAAATTCACATGGAGGACATGCCCCAAAATATGTTTTTTTCTACACCATAAAATCCATCACCTCTTTTTCCAAAGATAGGTAAAAACATGTTTTAACACATGTCCTCTGGAGATATTGCTAGTCAATATACCAAGCAGCGTTTCTAAGTATTTCAAAGTTTTTTCTTTACAACGTTGTCTTTGTATAAATTGTTCTTCCAGTTATGCTTATTTCAGTCTTGAACGATAAATACCTCATACAATCCTCTGAAATCATGACTTTCATCATTTCTTCCAGTACAATAATTTTCCGTTACATCCATTTCTTTCTTTTTTTTTATTTAACTTTTTACATTCATTTTCACAAAATTTTGGGTTCCCAATTTTCTCCCCTTTTATCCCCTCCCCCCACCCCAATACACCAAGCAATCTAATTTTCCCTATCTCCAATCTGCCCTCTCTTCTGTCATCCCTCCCTTCTCTTGTCCCCATCTTCTCTTTTGTCCTGTAGGGCCAGATGACTTTCTATTACCCATTACCTGTATTTCTTATTTCCTAGTAGCAACAACAATACTAAACAATTGTTCCTAAAACTTTGAGTTCCAAATTCTCCCCATCCCTCCCTCCCCACCCATTCCCTTTGGGAAGGCAGGCAATTCAATATAGGCCTGATCTGTGTAGTTTTGCAAGTGACTTCCATAATAATCATGTTGTGTAAGACTAACTGTTATTTCCCTCCATCCTATCCTGCCCCCATTGTTTCTATTCTGTCTTTTGATCCTGTCCCTCTCCAAGTGTTGACTTCAAATTGCTCCCTCCTCCCATTGCCCTCCCTACCATCATCCTCCCCCCCGTGCTTATCTCCTTCTCCCCCACTTTCCTGTATTGTAAGATAGGTTTTCATACCAAAATGAGTGTGCATTTTATTCCTTCCTTTAACTGAATGTGATGAGGGTAAACTTCTTGGTTTTTTTTTCTCAGCTCTCCTCTTTTTCCCTCCATTAAAAAGTCTCCTGCTTGCCTCTTGAATGAGAGATAATTTACCCCATTCCATTTCACCCTCTTTCCTCCCACTACATTTCTCTCTCATCATTTACCTTAATTTCTTTTGAGATATGATCCCATCCTATTCAATTCACTCTGTGCTCTCTGTCTCTGTATGTGCGTGCATGTGTGTCTGTGCACACATATACATGTGTGTGTATATGTGTGTATAATCCCACCAACTACCCAGATACTGAAAAGTTTTAAGAGTTACAAATATTGTCTTTCCATGTAGGAATGTAAACAGTTCACTTTTGGTAAGTCCCTTATGACATCTCCTTCCTGTTTACTTTTTAATGCTTCTTCTCATTCTTGTGTTTGAAGGTCAAATTTTCTTTTCAGCTCTGGTCTCTCCATCAAGAATGCTTGCAAGTCCTCTATTTCATTGAAAGACCATATTTTCCCCTGAAGTATTATACTGTTTTGCTGGGTAGGTGATTCTTGGTTTGAGTCCTAGTTCCTTTGACTTCTGGAATATCCTATTCCATGCCCTTTGATCCCTTAATGTAGAAGCTGCTAGATCTTGAGTTATCCTGATTGTATTTCCACAATACTGGAATTGTTTGTTTCTAGCTGCTTGCAATATTTTCTCCTTGACCTGGGAACTCTGGAATTTGGCCACAATGTTCCTGGGAGTTTCTCTTTTTGGATCTCTTTCAGGTGGTGATCGATGGATTCTTTCAATACTTATTTTACCCTCTGGTTCTAGAATCTCAGGGCAGTTTTCCTTGATAATTTCATGGAAGATGATGTCTAGGCTCTTTTTTTGATCATGGCTTTCAGGTAGTCCCATAATTTTTAAATTGTCTCTCCTGGATCTATTTTCCAGGTCAGTTGTTTTTCCCATGAGATACTTCACATTCTCTTCCATTTTTTCATTCTTTTGGTTTTGTTTGGTGATTTCTTGGTTTCTCAGAAAGTCATTAGACTCCATCTGTTCCATTCTAATTTTGAGAGAACTATTCTCTTCAGTGAGCTTTTGAACCTCTTTTTCCATTTGGCTCATTCTGCTTTTGAAAGCATTCTTCTCCTCATTGGCTTTTTGAACCTCTTTTGCCAATTGAGTGAGCCTATTTTTCAAGGTGTTATTTTCTTCAGCATTTTTTTGGGTCTCCTTTAGCAAGGTATTGACCCGTTTTTCATGCTTTTCTTGCATCTCTCTCATTTCTCTTCCCAGTTTTTCCTCCACCTGTCTAAGTTGATTTTCAAAATCCTTTTTGAGCTCTTCCATGGCCTGAGTCCACTGGACATCCACCTGGGGTGTCTGGGATACAGAGGCCCCGCCCTCCACATCTTTCCCTGATGGTAAGAATATTTCCTCGTCATCAGAATTGAAAGGCGGGAACATCTGCACCCCATCAAAATAGCTCTCTATGGTCTAATTTTTCTTCCCTTTTCTGGGTATTTTCCCAGCCAGTTACTTGACTTCTGAGATTCCTCTGCACCCCCACCTAGATCCGCCCAGCTAGTGCTTGGGGTCTGATATTCAAATGCTGCTTCCCAGTCTCAGGGCTATCTGTGGCGGGAGTGGCTGCTATTCAATGTGAGTTTAAGTTCTGGTGCTTGGGTGGGGACAGGGCCGCCTCCTTGACTTCTGAGATTCCTCTGCACCCCCACCTAGATCCGCCCAGCTAGTGCTTGGGGTCTGAGATTCAAATGCTGCTTCCCAGTCTCAGGGCTATCTGTGGCGGGAGTGGCTGCTATTCAATGTGAGTTTAAGTTCTGGTGCTTGGGTGGGGACAGGACCACCTCCCAGGCTCAGTTCCCTCAGGGGCTTTATGCAGAGACCTTCAGTAATGGAGCGGGTGGGGGCAGGGCCACCTCCCAGTTTCAGCTCCTTCAGGTGGTTTATGCAGAGACCTTCAGTAATGAAGATCCTGCCTGCTTGGGGAGTCCTGGGGGCCGCCGCTGCTGCCTCTGCTGCTGCCTCTGCCTCCTGAGGGGCCCCGAGTCACGGAGACACCCCGCTCCCCTCTTGGCCAGCCCAGACGTCTCTCTCACTGACCTGTAGCGTCTGTGGGTGGAGGGACCTTCCCGGCTGCCGGAGGTTCCGTCCCTGAAGCCTGCTCAGATCTGCTCCTCTGGGACTGCGTGGCCAGGGCAGCGCTGGCGTGGGCCCCGCTTTCCAGGGTGCGACGGACCCCTGGGGACCGTTCTCCAGGGCTCTCTGGAATGGAAATCTTTTCCACTGTGTTTCTGCGCGCCTTGCAGTGATTCAGAATTTGTGGGGAGTTCTTCTTGTAGGAAATATATGGGCTGTGGGTTAGGAGCTAGCATACGTGAGTCTTTCTACTCCGCCATCTTGGCTCCACCCCAACAATCCTGTTTTCTAGCAAGACATTGTAATCTCTTTGGTAGTAATAGTTGAGGGCTTCTTCTGTTTACATTTTTTAATTGTAGATCCAAAAGCTAATTAAGTTTGAAAGTAATTTAATGTTTGGGGAAAAAAACCCTGAAAAAAAAGTTGGGAAAACTTCCACCATAAGTCCCCTACTTGCCATGGCCACTTTTGTTTGGTTGTTTCAGTTCTATCCAATTCCCTGACCCCATTTGGAGTTTTCTTTGCACAGATACTGGAATGATTTGCCATGTTTGTCTCCAGGTCATTTGATAGGTGAGACTCCAGGGTCACATAGCTAGTAAGTGTCTGAGACTAGATTTATACTGAGAAAGAGATGAGACTTCCTCATTCCAAGTCTGGTGTTCTATTCACTGCACCACATAGCAGCTTACCATGGCCATTAGGAGAGCCATGACTATGGTGGAGCCATCCCAGCTTTTCCCCAGAAAAATTTAGAGTGCTAACAGTGTTGTCCGGGGACATTCTTCTTCCCCTGCATACCTACCACCCAGAAATGGCAGTCATATCCTGGGTCATGTCTTTTTTTCTTTCAGCTGCATAAAAGCTTCTTATTCACAGGATGTGCTTCCTTCCTTCTGGTCCTGGGTTCAAGTCCTAGGGATGACTTCCTTTCTTGAACTGAACCACAAATGAGCCTCCTCTCTCTTTCCCCCATCCTTACCCCCAGTACTAGCTTCTGCTGCAAAAAATAGCTCCATTGGGTTTGTTTATTAACCATTAAAATTTTCCTTGAGTAAGTGGGAAGAAGTGTAGGGACCTGAGAATATTTTTTTCTAAAAAAAGCATATAGAGGGAGGAGCCAAGATGGCAGAGTAGAAAGACTCACATATGCTAGCTCTGAATCCACAGCCCATAAATTTCTGTAAAAAAAACTCCCCACAAATTCTGGAGCAGTGGAAGCCATGCAGCAGTGCAGTGGAGGAGATTTCCATTCCAGAGAGCCCTGAAAAACTGACCCCAAAGATCCGTCGCACACCGGACAGTAGAGCCCAGCCATGGCCACACGGCTGAGAGGAGCAGATCCAAGCAGACTTCAGGGACAGAACCTCCGGCAGCCGTGAGGGTCCCTCCACCCATAGGCGCTCCAGGTCAGTGAGAGAGACTTCTGGGCTGGCTGAGAGGAGAGCGGGGTGTCTCCATGACTCGGGGCCCCTTGGGAGGCAGAGGCAGCGGCAGAGGCAGCTGTGGCCAGGGGCTCCCGGAGCAGGCAGGACCTCAGCTCCGTTACTGAAGATCTCCACATAAACCCCCTGAGGGAACTGAGCCTGGGAGGCGGCCCTGCCCCCACCTGAGAACCTGAATTTAACCTTACCTTGAATAGCAGCCCCACCCACCACTGAAAGCCCTGAGGCTGGGGAGCAGCATTTGAATCTCAGACCCCAAGCACTAGCTGGGCAGATCTAGGCGGGGGTGGAGAGGAATCTCAGAAGTCAAGTAACTGGCTGGGAAAATGTCCAGAAAAGGGGAAAAAAATAAGACCATAGAGGGTTACTTTCTTGGTGAACAGATGTTTCCTCCTTTCCTTTCTGATGAGGAAGAACAATGCTTACCCTCAGGCAAAGACATAGAAGCCAAGGCCTCTGTATCCCAAACATCCGAAATAGATATCCAATGGGCTCAGGCAATGGAAGAGCTCAAAAAGGATTTTGAAAATCAAGTTAGACAGGTGGAGGAAAAACTGGGAAGAGAAATGAGAGGGATGCAAGAAAAGCATGAAAAACGGGTCAATACGTTGCTAAAGGAGACCCAAAAAAATGCTGAAGAAAATAACACCTTGAAAAATAGGCTCACTCAACTGGCAAAAGAGGTTCAAAAAGCCAATGAGGAGAAGAATGCTTTCAAAAGCAGAATTAGCCAAATGGAAAAAGAAGTTCAAAAGCTCACTGAAGAGAATAGTTCTCTCAAAATTAGAATGGAACAGATGGAGTCTAATGACTTTCTGAGAAACCAAGAAATCACCAAACAAAACCAAAAGAATGAAAAAATGGAAGAGAATGTGAAGTATCTCATGGGAAAAACAACTGACCTGGAAAATAGATCCAGGAGAGACAATTTAAAAATTATGGGACTACCTGAAAACCATGATCAAAAAAAGAGAGCCTAGACATCATCTTTCATGAAATTATCAGGGAAAACTGCCCTGTTATTCTAGAACCAGAGGGCAAAATAAGTATTGAAGGAATCCATTGATCACCACCTAAAAGAGATCCAAAAAGAGAAACTCCCAGGAACATTGTGGCCAAATTCCAGAGTTCCCAGGTCAAGGAGAAAATATTGCAAGCAGCTAGAAAGAAACAATTCCAGTATTGTGGAAATACAATCAGGATAACACAAGATCAATCAGCTTCTACATTAAGGGACTGAAGGGCGTGGAATAGGATATTCCAGAAGTCAAAGGAACTAGGACTCAAACCAAGAATCACCTACCCAGCAAAACAGTATGATACTTCAGGGGAAAATATGGTCTTTCAATGAAATAGAGGACTTGCAAGCATTTTTGATGGAGAGACCAGAGCTGAAAAGAAAATTTGACCTTCAAACACAAGAATGAGAAGAAGCATGAAAAAGTAAACAGCAAAGAGAAATCATAAGGGACTTACCAAAGGTGAACTGTTTACATTCCTACATGGAAAGACAGTATTTGTAACTCTTAAAACTTTTTAGTATCTGTGTGGTTGGTGGGACTACACACACATATACACACACACATGTGTGCACACACATGTACATGCATGCACGCACACACATACACACATGCACGCACACACAGAGATAGAGAGTATAGAGTGAATTGAATAGGATGCGATCATATCTTAAAAAAAATTAAGGTAAACGGTGAGAGAGGAATGTATTGGGAGGAGAGAGGGTGAAATGGAATGGGGTAAATTATATCTCATTCAAGAGGCAAGCAGGAGACTTTTTAGTGGAGGGAAAAAGAGGAGAACTGAGAAAAAAAAACCAAGAAGTTTACCCTCATCACATTAAGTTAAAGGAAGGAATAAAAAGCACACTCATTTTGGTATGAAAACCTATCTTACAATGCAGGAAAGTTGGGGAGAAGGAGATAGGCACAGGGGGAGGATGATGGTAGGGAGGGCAATGGGAGGAGGGAGCAATTTGAAGTCAACACTTGGAGAGGGACAGGACCAAAAAACAGAATAGAATCAATGGGGGCAGGATAGGATGGAGGGAAATAACAGTTAGTCTTACCCAACATGACTATTATGGAAGTCATTTGCAAAACTACACAGATATGGCCTATATTGAATTGCCTGCCAGAGGGATGGGGAGAATTTGAAACTCATAGTTTTAGGAACAATTGTTTAGTATTGTTGTTGCTACTAGGAAATAAGAAATACAGTTAATGGGTAATAGAAAGTCATCTGGCCCTACAGGACAAAAGAGAAGATGGGGACAAGAGAAGGGAGGGAGGATAGAAGAGAGGGCAGATTGGTGATAGGGGAAATTAGAATGCTCAGTGTATTGGAGTGGGGGGAGGGGATAAAAGGGGAGAAAATTTGGAACCCTAAATTTTGTGAAAATGAATGTAAAAAGTTAAATAAATTTATATTAAAAAAAGCATATAGAGGGTAAATGGAATCTTAATGCCTTGTAGAAAATATTCTTTATTTGCATTTCTGTTCATGTTTGGTAGTAGTTACACGTGCACAAAACACAGATTTGTTCTTGCTCAAAGAGAGGAGGGAAGGGCTGGAGGACACCTCTGATTTCCAGGTGTAAATGATTGAAGGGCTCCCTAAGAATTCAGGAAGGGCTCAAAAGGAGGGAGGGAGTAAGGATCATTGACATTCTGAGTGCACATCATTTGTATGTGCCTCCTCCAATAGAAGGTGGAGATGGGTCCTTTGAAGGGGTCAGCTTCTTGCTTCAAGGAGTGATTATGAGGATTCACATGTGCCACCAAAAGAGAGGCCACGTATTACTGGTCGGATGTTAAGAGAAGCCTTGGTCATTGGTGACCCCCCAAGGCAAAGCATACATATGCCTGGTGAAGCATGGTTTCCATGGCATCCAGATTTGACCAACGGTCTCTAAAAGATTTTCAGACACTTGGCTATCCACATAGGGACAAATATTGTAAGCAAAAGAAATTTAGAAAGCATCGTTAGAGATTTTGAAGTTCTTGGTAAGAATGTGAAGTTATTTTTGTTATTGTTGGTTCATTTGGAGAAAGTGTAGAGTCAGGAAGTGAAAAACTGGCTACGATGGTATCTGAGAATGTTATTTTGATTTTTGTCCCAGTGTAGAGGGCAGAGTTCTCGATTGGGAATGAGTAAATCTTGTTTCTGGTTTCACTGCTTATTACCTATATAACCATGGACCTTAATCTGTAATATAAAGGGGTCGGCTTAGATAATGTCAAAGCTTTCTTCTAGGCCCCCTTCTATGATGCTGTAGAATAGGAATGATCAGCTCATGGCCAAAGGTTACTTTTGCCTGGCACCTAGAAGGTGCTTAATAAGTGCTTGTGGATTGGTTTTCTTAGAGATGTGCAAATCTGGTCAGAAGCAGATTTCAATTGAATATAATGAAAAACTTCTCATTAGAGCTAAAAGGTTACCTCTAGAGCTTGTGTGTTCTCTGTAACGCTGTTGTTTAATTGGAGGTAGGATCATTACTTCTGGATTGCTACCCAGCAAGGAGATTCTTGTTCATATCTGAATTGGAGTAGGGAAACTCTGGAGTATCTTCCAGCTCTTTGATTCTATGAAATAAAGGTTCCCTCTCCTAGGAGCTCTGGATTCTTCTGCATACAGTTCAATTTCTAAGAGGGAAAGGGAAGGGAATAAACATTTATTAAATACCATGTGCCAGGCACTGTACTAAGTGCTTAATAAATATTATCTCATTTGACCCTTACCACAACTCTCTGAGTCAGATGCCATTGTTATTAGCCCCATTTTTACGGGTGAGGAAACTGAGAAAAACAGAGGTTTGTGACTTGCCTTGGTCACATAGCTAGTTAAGTGTCTGGGATTGGATTTGAACTTGGGCTTTCCAGACTCCAGTTACAGCATTCTACACACTGCATCACCCAGCTGTGTTAGAACCTGGTAACCTAGAAGCTGTTCTCAGGCAGAGGCCAAACCTTGGACCCTGTGGCATGTAGCCTGCAAAGACTTTGGCAGAGCCAGATTGAAATGTAATTGTGAAATGTTTAACAAAATAAAAATACAACACAACATAGATAATGTTAATTTATGGTTTTCTAAGTCAGTATGTGACCTGTAAAGATCCATTTTTGTTTTGAGTTTTACACCCCTGCTCTAAGATACATGTCTATCCTTTTCAGTTTGAGAAATTGGTAAAAATGAAAGAACTGAGAAAGATATCAATATTATAGTAAAATAGTTATTTTTTTAACTTAATATTCTCCGTAAAGTTGAATAGATAGAGAAAATGCTCCCTTTTCTTGATTTTAGGGAAATGAATTGAGAAATGAAAGAAGACAACTTCTCTAAACTTATTAATATAGTTTTTGCCATGTGGAACTTTGCCTTTCACTTTCATTTTTTTTTTTTAGCTGTCAATATCAGTACTTTTAATGCTTAATTTTTAGAATTCATCTTAGGTTTCTGAATACTGGAGGTTTGCCTGAATTGAGATGGCTTTTTATAGCCTTTCATGTATTAGTGTATTTTCTGACTTGGTTTATTTCCAAACATAAATTAATTTCTTTTGTGTACTGGACAAAGTGGAGGACTATGAAGCTGGTGAGAAACCAAAAGGAATCAGATACTGTGCCATACTTTTGTCTGGCGAACAGTAGTTTTAGAATTCCACACTGCAGTTCTGGATCAGGCTCCTGAGGAGCAATATATCATGTCATATTCAAAAATGTTTTTTGAATATCAAATCTCCAGTGTCCTACTTATTATAATTTAGTCAAAAGCAGAGACAGTGCTGACCTTACATAGGTTTCTGCTTCTTAATATTTGATCCAAGAGACTTGAAGATCCATGAATTATAACAATGACATTCTTCCTATTTCCTAAGAAAGTCATTGAATTTTCTTCTGTAAGTATAAATGTAGATATACTTAGATTCTTAAACAGTTGATGTTTTCTGATTTATATTATAAGGAATGGCTGATGTAAATGTACTGTCTGATTAGATGAAGTGATTGCTGAAGAAATTGACCTGAGAATCTTCAGGAAGTGTCCTGCATTTGACTCCTAAAGCATCTTCATCAAGTACAGTGTCTTTATGCTTCTCATTCTTAACTTTTCCTTTTCCTGGAAGAGCTGCTTTTTTTTATGGGGTGGGGTTTACAATTACTACTCTATCTCTAATTTCACAATAGTGTTAATTTTTCTATTTCATAGAATCATAGTATCATAAAATTAAAACAGACCTTAAGGGTTATTTTGTATAATAGATCACCCAATGCAATAATCCCTTTAACATTGCAGGTGGTCATTTATGCAGTAAATATTTATTAAGCACCTACTAGGTGCCAGGCAGTGTGCTAAGAAATGGGGATTTAAACCAGAAAAAAAGACAGTCCCTGCTCTCCAAGGAATTTACCATCTAATGGAGGAAGACAGTACACAAGAGGAAGCTGTAAAGGGAGAGGTAGAAGATAAGCCAAGCTGGGGTGTGGTGATGGTAGGAAATGAGTTGGATGGACTTCTGGGCTTTCTTTAAAGGGAAACTTTGAGAAAAATTTTTTTGCTGTATCATTTACCTTCCCACTTATAGGGTCAGAGGCAACTGAGGGTACTAAAAGAATCTTTGTGATCATGAAAGTTACAGTGGTGAACTTTCCAGGGACTAAGGGGTGGGCTGCATTATGGTGCTTGAAGAGAAAAAAACAGTGCAGCTGGTGGGAAAATGTGTGATTGGCCAATTTGTTGACCTATGTGATCCAAGCATAGAAAACACATTTACAAAATTGGTCATGGTAAATTGACAAGAATATAATTTTCAGCTGGTAGACACAGCTGGGCAGGATGAGGATTCCATTTGTCTTCAGATGTGTTCCATAGGCATTAATGATTTACTCAATTACATCAATCAGAAGTTTTGAAATGATTAAAGTTATCCATGACAAGTTTTGGATATGGTGGAGGAAGTCCAAGTATACATTATATTGATTAGGAGTAAAAAAGACTACCATGGAACATGTGATCCTTTATGAAGAAAGGATAACTTTAGTACAATGCAGCTCTTTTGGAACCTCTGTCAGAGAAGAAAGCAGAAAAAATTGGTACTTCACCAGAAAAGTCTTCATTCTTAGGAGAACCTGGGAGTATAGTCTCTGTGAGGAAGCTAACTGCCTATTATCCTTTTAAGATAAACTTTTTTTTTTCATTTAACATGAAGAGATCATTTGGGTCAGAGATTTCACCCCCTTCCTTTTAGATTATGTTCAACTGACTTCTGTCCAGATGGCTTCATTTCCATTTAAAAATTTTAAGCAATCATTTTCAATTTATTTATTGTGTCTCTAAATATTACAACCAATAATTTTACTAGCATAAATTTTTCAGTATCATTTGCTGGTTAAAATAATACAGTTATCAAAATGATGCATATTATTACATTCTTTTTCCCTCAAAATTTTTTAAATTTATTTTTAACATTCACTTTAAAAAATTGAATTCCAAATGCTTTATCTACCTCCAGCTTCTCCCCCACTGATTAAGAAGGCAAGCAATATGATATTAATTATACATGCAAAATTATGCAAAACATTTCCATATTAGCCATGTTACAGAAACAAGAAAAAACAAAGTGAAAAAATTGTACTTGAAATTTGCACTCAGTTTTATCATTTTTCTCTCTGGATGTAGGTATCACTTTTCATCACAAATCCTTCAGAATTATTTTGGATCATTATCTTGATCCGAGTACCTAAATCTTTCACAGTTGATTATCATTCCAATATTGCTGTACTATGTACGCTGTTGTCCCAGTTCTGCTCACTTCATTCTGTATCATTATATAAGTCTTTCTAGGTTTTTTTTGAAAACATCTGGCTTGTCATTTCTTATATTACAATAGTAATCTATCACAATCATATGACACAGCTTGTTCATTCCTTTAGTTTCCAGTTCTTTGCCCCCACAAAAAGAGCTACTATAAATATTTTTGCACAAAAAGATCCTTTTCCTTTTTTTAGTCTTTTCAGGATACCAACCTAGTAGTGGTATTCCTAGGTTAGAGGATTCATGTAGTTTTAGAGCCCTTTGAGCAAAGTTCTAAATTGTCCTCCAGAATGGTTGAATGAGTTCACAACTCCACAAGCAGTGCATTGGTTTCCCTATTTTTGTCATGTTCCTTTTCTGTCAGGTTAGCCAATTTGTTAGGTGTGAGGTAATACCTTGGAGTTGTTTTAATTTGCATTCTTCTAATCAATAATAATTTGGAACACTTTTTTCACATTATTGTAGATAGCTTTGGTTTTTTCTTCTGAAAAGTGGCTATTTACATCTTTTCACCATTTATCAATTGAAAAATGACATTTTTTAAAATATTTGACTCAGTCCCATATGTATTTGAGAAATGAGAGCTTTATTAGGGCAACTTGCTATAAAATTCTCCTCCACCAAGTTTCCTCTGTATTGTACTTTTGTATAATTGTTTGTGTCTTCAAAAATTTGGATGTTTTGCCATTTGTGCATGTGTTTAATATTGATATTTCCTCATTGTCTCTTGTACCTTTTAACAAAATATAGCTGTGTTGGGATAGAATAATGTCATATCCTATTCTTTTCTTAGCCATGCTGCTCCAGAAGTTGACTTGATATGTTATGGTAAAGTGATTTGGAGGGGAATGTTCAGAGAGTTCAGCTGGGTTGCTGCCTCCACTGTGCCATTCACTCTATTTTTTCCTTTTAAAATATCTTATTTTTCCAATTAAATATAAAACCATTTTTACATTTTTTTAAATTTTCAGTTTCAGTTTCTCTTCCTACTTCTGTTCCGCCATCATTGAGAAGGTAAACAGTTTGACATATGTCATACATCTGTAGTCATGCAAAACATTTCCATATTAGTCATGTGAAAGAAAACAGACTCCTCCCTACCCCTATACAAAAAACCCCCCAAGAAAAATAAAGTTTCAAAAAAGTATGGGGGGAGGAGCCAAGATGGCAGAGTAGAAAGACACACATACGCTAGCTCCGAAATCACAGTCTATAAAATATCTGTAAAGAAGAACTCCTAACAAATTCTGGAGTGGTGAAAGCCACAGAACAACGGAGTGGAGGAGATTTCTGTTCCAGAGAGCCCTGAAAAACCATCACCAAAGGTCTATCATGCATCAGACCTGGAGCAGAGCCCAGCCCAGCCTTGGCCGCGTGGACCCGAGAGGAGCAGATCCAAAAAGGCTTCAGGGACGGAATCTCCAGCGGCCACGAAGGTCCCTCCACCCACAGGCACTCCAGGTCAGTGAGAGAGACTGTTTGGTGGGCCGAGAGGAGAGAGGGGTGTCTCCATAACTCAGGCCCCCTCAGGAGGCAGCAGGGGAGACAGCAGCAGACAGGGGCTCCCAAAGCAGACAGGAGCTCAGATCCATTGTTGAAGGTCTCCCCATAACCCCCCTAAGGGAACTGAGCCCCTGGTGGCAGCTCTGCCCCCACCTGAGCTGCAGAACTAAATCTCTCACTGAATAGCACCCCTGCCCACACTGAAAGCCCTGAGGCTGTGAAGAAGCATTTGAATGTCAGACCCCAAGCACTAGCTGGGCAGATCTAGGTGGGGGTGGAGAGGAATCTCAGAAGTCAAGTAACTGGCTGGGAAAATGCCCAGAAAAGGGAAAAAAATTAAGACCATAGAAGGTGACTTTCTTGGTGAACAGATGTTTCCTCCTTTCCTTTCTGATGAGAAAGAACAATGCTTACCATCAGGGAAAGACATGGAAGTCAAGGCCTCTGTATCCCAAACATCTGAAATAAATATTCAATGGGCTCAGGCCATGGAAGAGCTCAAAAAGGATTTTGAAAATCAAGTTAGACAGGTGGAGGAAAAATTGGAAAGAGAAATGAGAGAGATGCAAGGAAAGCATGAAAAACGGGTCAATACCTTGCTAAAGGAGACCCAAAAAAATGCTGAAGAAAATAACACCTTGAAAAATAGGCTCACTCAACTGGCAAAAGAGGTTCAAAAAGCCAATGAGGAGAAGAATGCTTTCAAAAGCAGAATTAGGGGGCAGAGTTAAGATTGCGGAGTAGAAAGACTCACGTATGTGAGGTCCGAAACCACAGCCTATAGATTTAATGTAAGAAGAGCTCCCCACAAATTCTGGATCACTGCAGGGTGTGCAGAAACACAGTGGAAGAGATTTCCGTTCCAGAGAGCCCTGGAGAGCCGTCCCCAGGGTCCGTCATGCTCCGGAAAGCAGAGTCCACCCCAGCGCTGCCCTGGCCACGCGGCCGAGAGGAGCAGATTGGAGCAGGCTTCAGGGATGGAACCTCCGGCAGCCTGGAAGGTCCCTCTGCCCACAGACTCTACAGGTCAGTGAGAGACACATCTGGGCTGGCCGAGAGGGGAGCGGGGTGTCTCTGTGACTCAGGCCCTGTCGGGAGGAAGCAGCGGAGGCAGAGGCAGCAGTGGCGGCCCCCGGGACTCCCCAAGCAGGCAGGATCTTCATTACTGAAAGTCTCTGCATAAACCACCTGAAGGAGCTGAAACTGGGAGGTGGCCCTGCCCCCACCCGCTCCATTACTGAAGGTCTCTGCATAAAGCGCCTGAGGGAGCTGAGCCTGGGAGGCGGCCCTGCCCCCACCCCAGCACCAGAACTAAAGCTCACATTGAATAGCAGCCACACCTGCCGCGGAAAGACCATTTGAATCTCAGACCCCAAGCACTAGTTGGGCGGATCTAGGCAGGGGTGGACAGGAATCTCAGAAGTCGAGTAACTGGCTGGGAAAATGCCCAGAAAAGGGAAGAAAAATAAGACTATAGAGAGCTTTCTTGAGCAGGTGCAAATGATCCCACCTTTTGGATCTGATGAGGAGGAGATATTCTTGCCATCAGGGAAAGATGTGGAGGGCAGGGCCTCTGTATCCCAGACATCCCAGGGGGTTGTGGGTGAGCTCTTGGAAGAGCTCAAAAAGGATTTTGAAAAGCAAGTTAGACAAGTGGAGGAAATACTGGGAAGAGAAATGAGAGAGATGTAAGAAAAGCATGAAAAACGGGTCAATACCTTGCTAAAGGAGACCCAAAAAAATGCTGAAGAAAATAACACCTTGAAAAATAGGCTCACTCAATTGGCAAAAGAGGTTCAAAAAGCCAATGAGGAGAAGAATGCTTTCAAAAGCAGAATTAGCCAAATGGAAAAAGAGGTTCAAAAGCTCACTGAAGAGAATAGTTCTCTCAAAATTAGAATGGAACAGATGGAGTCTAATGACTTTCTGAGAAACCAAGAAATCACAAAACAAACCCAAAAGAATGAAAAAATGGAAGAGAATGTGAAATATCTCATGGGAAAAACAACTGACCTGGAAAATAGATCCAGGAGAGACAATTTAAAAATTATGGGACTACCTGAAAGTCATGATCAAAAAAAGAGCCTAGATATCATCCTCCATGAAATTATCGAGGAAAACTGCCCTGAGATTCTAGAACCAGAGGGTAAAATAAGTATTGAAAGAATCCATCAATCACCACCTGAAAGAGATCCAAAAAGAGAAACTCCTAGGAACATTGTGGCCAAATTCCAGAACTCCCAGGTCAAGGAGAAAATCTTGCAAGTAGCTAGAAAGAAACAATTCCAGTATTGTGGAAATAAAATCAGTATAACTCAAGATCTAGCAGCTTCTACATTAAGGGATCAAAGGGTGTGGAATAGGATATTCCAGAAGTCAAAGGAACTAGGACTCAAACCAAGAATCACCTAGCCAGAAAACTGAGTATAATACTTCAGGGGAAAATATGGTCTTTCAATGAAACAGAGGACTTTCAATCATTCTTGATGAAAAGACCAGAGCTGAAAAGAAAATTTGACTGTGAAACACAAGAATGAGAAGAAGCATGAAAAAGTAAACAGCAAAGAGAAGACTTAAGGGACTTAACAGAAGTGAACTGTTTACATTCCTACATGGAAAGACAATATTTGTAACTCTTAAAACTTTTCAGTATCTGGGTAGTTGGTGGGACCACACACACATGTACACGCATGCATGCACACACACATACACACATGCACACACATACAGAGACAGAAAGCACAGAGTGAATTGAATAGGATGGGACCATACCTTAAAAGAATTTAAGGTAAATGATGAGAGAGAAAGGTAGGGGGAGGAAAGAGGGTGAAATGTAATGGGGTAATTATATGTCATTTAAGAGGCAAGTAGGAGACTTTTTAGTGGCAGAAAAAAGAGGAGAGCTGAGAAAAAGAAAACAGACAAGAAGTTTACCCTCATCACATTTGACTAAAGGAAGGAATAAAATGCACACTCATTTTGGTATGAAAACCTATCTTACAGTACAGGAAAGTGGGGGAGAAGGAGATAAGCAAGGGCGGGGGATGATGGAAGGGAGGGCAATGGGAGGAGGGAGCAATTTGAAGTCAACACTCTTGGGGAGGGACAGGATCAAAAGACAGAAGAGAAACAATGAGGGGCAGGATAGGATGGAGGGTAATTCAGTTAGTCTTACAAAACACGACTATCATGGAAGTCATTTGCAAAACTACACAGATATGTCCTATATTGAATTGCCTGCCTTCCCAAAGGGAATGGGTGGGGAGGGAGGGATGGGGAGGATCTGGAACTCAAAGTTTTAGGAAGAACTGTTTAGTATTGTTGTTACTACTAGGAAAGAAGACATACAGTTATTGAGGAATAGAAAGTCATCTGGCCCTACAGGAGAAAAGAGATGATGGGGGCAAGAGAAGGGAGGGATGACAGAAGAGAGGGCAGATTGGAGATAGGGAAAATTAGATTGCTTGGTGTATTGGCATGGGGGAGGGGTTAAATGGGGAGAAAATTGGGAACCCAAAATTTTGTGAAAATGAATGTAAAAAGTTAAATAAATAAATAAATATTTAAAAAAAAAGAAAAGAAAAAAAAAGCAGAATTAGCCAAATGGAAAAGGAGGTTCAAAAGGTCACTGACGAAAATAGTTCTTTCAAAATTAGAATGGAACAGATGGAGGCTAATGAGTTTCTGAGAAACCAAGAAATCACAAAACAAAACCAAAAGAATGAAAAAATGGAAGAGAATGTGAAAATAGATCCAGGAGAGACAATTTAAAATTATGGCACTACCTGAAAGCCATGATCAAAAAAAGAGCCTAGACGTCATCTTTCATGAAATTATCAAGGAAAACTGCCCTGATATTCTAGAACCAGAGGGCAAAATAAGTATTGAAGGAATCCATCGATCACCACCTGAAAGAGATCCAAAAAGAGAAACTCCTAGGAACATTGTGGCCAAATTCCAGAATTCCCAGGTCAAGGAGAATATATTGCAAGCAGCTAGAAAGAAACAATTCCAGTTTTGTGGAAATACAATCAGGATAACACAAAATCTAGCAGCTTCTACATTAAGGGACTGAAGGGCATGGAATAGGATGTTCCAGAAGTCAAAGGAACTAGGACTCAAACCAAGAATCACCTACCCAGCAAAACTGAGTATAATACTTCAGGGGAAAATATGATGTTTCAGTGAAATAGAGGACTTTCAAGCATTCCTGATGGAAAGACCAGAGCTGAAAAGAAAATTTGATTTTCAAACACAAGAATGAAAAAAGCATGAAAAAGTAAACAGCAAAGAGAATTCATAAGGGACTTATCATAAGTGAACTGTTTACATTCCTACATGGAAAGACAATATTTGTAACTCTTGGAATTCTTCAGTATCTGGGTAGTTGGTGGGACCACACACACACACACACATGCACGCACACAGAGAGACAGGGAGCACAGAGTGAAGTGAATAGGATGGGATCATATCTTAAAAAAATGAAGTTAAGCAGTGAGAGAGACATGTATTGGGAGGACAGAGGAAGAAATGAAATAGCACAAATTATCTCTCATATAAGGGGCAAGCAGGAGACTTTTTAGTGGAGGGAAAAAGAGGGGAGGTGAGAGAAAAACATGAAGTTCACTCTCATTACATTTGACTAAAGGAAGGAATAAAATGCATACTCATTTTGGTATGAAAACCTATCTTACAATACAGGAAAGTGGGAGAGAAAGGGATAAGCAGGGTGGGAGGGATGATGGAAGGGAGGGCAATGGGAGGAGGGAGCAATTTGAAATCAACACTCTTGGGGAGGGACAGGATCAAAAGACAGAATAGAAACAATGCGGGGCAGGATAGGATGGAGGGAAATATAGTTAGTCCTACACAACACGACTATTATGGAAGTCATTTTCAAAACTACACAGATATGGCCTATATTGAACTGCCTGCCTTCCCAAGGGAATGGGTGGGGAGGGAGGAATGGGGAGAAGTTGGAACTCAAAGTTTTAGGAACAAATGTTGAGGTTGTTCTTGCTACTAGGAAATAAGAAATACAGGTAATGGGGAATAGAAAGTTATCTGGCGCTACAGGACAAAAGAGAAGATGGGGTAAGGGAAGGGAGGGATGATAGAAGAGAGGGCAGATTGGTGATAGGGGAAATTAGAATGCTCAGTGTATTGGGGTGGGGAGAGGGGACAAATGGGGAGAAAATTTGGAACCCAAAATTTTGTGAAAATGAATGTAAAAAGCTAAATAAATAAATTTATTAATAAAAAAAATACTAAAAAAAAGTATGCTTCAGTTTTCATTTAGACTCCATCAATTCTTTTTCTGAAGGTGTATAGTATTTTTCCTAAGTCCTTTGGAATTGTCTTAGATCATCGTGTTACCCTACCCTTAACTAGACATGGCATTGGTTTTTTTTTTATTGTACAGTTTTCATTGTACAGTTTACATTGTACAGTTTTCATTGTACATTGTTCAGAATTTATATAAATAATGGATATTATTTTACTGAAAGATATAATGTACTATTTAAGGACTTCAATTAGAGTTCAAGCAGCTTCATAACAGTTGGGTTTATTATTTTTCTCCTATGAACAAAGAGTTCATTTTATTCTTATATGAATAAAGTAAAAAGTTCTGACTATATAGAGGAATTCTGCATTTCTATTCAAAATGAAGCATTCTGCACCAGGCACAGAATTACTGTACATTCCAGATAAACTTCTCTGGGAACTGCATTTTTAGTATTTACGTTGGATAAAAATATAATAACTATTGTAAAAAAAAATTAAATCCCAACAAAAACAACTTGAAGCACAGACTCTTCTCTTTTGCCTTGAAAATGAAGCACCATGCATTTAAAAATTCACAGATAAATTCACAAGTAAAAAGACTAAAAAACAATTTAATTAAATATTTTCATTTTACAAATAATAGCCAATAACTATAAAGTGCTTTATTTTGTTTATTTTACTTGCTCCTGACAACCAGTGAGTTGGACACTAATCTATTATTGTCTACCCAAACCCCTTACTCTTATACTTGAGGAGTTCAATAGATATGTTGTGGCTCCTCCAAACATGCTGGCCTCCCAGTTTATCAGCCTCCTGATGACATCTTCATTCCTCCCCAGTCACAAAGATCACTCATATTCCAGTCTCATCATCAACACAGAAGTATTCAAGATCAAGAAATCCCCCTATCTGGCCCTAAATTACCTTTCCATCTCTCCCTGTCCCTCACCCCTTCTAAATCTAGTCTTTATCCTCACCATGACCTCCAAATCCTCCATCTCTCCATGTTCTTTCAGGCCATCACTTGACTTCATTTTCCTAACTTCTCAATTCTGACTTCAGACTTAAATAGTTTAGCTATGTTCTTTCCCTCTACGTTTACCAGTCAGCTCTCTTGACTTTTAGTCACATACTACCCAACAATGCTGAAAGTCGTAAAGAATTATGCTGAGTCGACTACAAATTTATGTTACTGGTCTCCACTGGGCTCTCACCAATGCAAGATAATTTTTAATAATTTCCCCTAAGATTTTAAAAGTGACTCTTTATGACATTCCCCATGGAAACTCTTCCACTTTTTCCTCAGGTCTTTAAAACTGCATACCTCTGCCTGCCACTCTTCCAAGAACAAGATCTTGCTTTCATGTTTTATTGAGACAATATAGGCTGACAACCACAATTATAATAGCATTTTAAAGTTCTTAACTTAGCTTTACAAATATCTCATTTTAGCATTATATATGAGGTTCTTCCTTTCCCCTGTTCTAAATATTAAAATCCCTTAATATCACTCTTCCTTTGCTCCAATAAAAAAGTGGTCCTTCTCACCAAGCCCAGCACTCTTCTACCTGTGCCTTTGATCTCTTCCTCTCATATCTCCTCTAACAGGTTGCCCAGATAATTATCCGCTCCCTGATTTTCACTCTCTCTCTATTGGCTGGCTTATTCCTGCTCCCTAAGAACAGGTCCAAAATCTCCCCATCCTTAAAAAACTTTACTTGATCCTACCATCCCCTCAAACTATTTTCCTCGAATTCTCTTTTCTTTCACAAACTCTTAGGAGGTAAGGAATAGGAAGGGATATCTATACTTCACATCCAGTTCTAAATCCCTTGCAATCCAGTTTCCAAACTCATCCACTTAACTGAAACTGATTTCTCCAAATTCTCAATTATCAGATCTTATGGTCTCTTCTTAGTCTTTACCCTTCTTAATCTTTCTGCATCATGTGACATGGATGACCACTTCCCCTTCTCCCCATACTCTCTCTCCTTCCATGCAACTGTTCTCTTTTGGTTCTCCAATTTACCAGATCTCTCAATCACCCATCATCTGTCTGCACTTTGTAGCTCCAGAGCGCCTTTTCTCTTCTCCACTTGTCTGTCTCTTAGTGATCTCAAGTCTTTCTGAGTTCATCTCTATTCAGAGGATTCCCAGATTTCTACATCTAGCTATAGTTATTCTCTTGAGGTCCAGTCCCGCACCGCCAAGCGCTTACTAGACATTTCCCCCTGGATTTCCCACCAGCATCTTAAGGCCAAAATATCCAAAACACAACTCTCTCTAAAATTCCTTCCACACCACATTGTCTTCTTAACTTCCTTCTCTATGGAGGGCACAATTGTCCATCCAGTCACCTGGTTTCCCAATCTCTGGTTCATCATCTGTTCCTAATTCTTCCACACTCCCCGTACTCCATCAGTTGCCAAGTCTTGTCATTAACCACTGTGTTGGGCTTTAACTAAAAATATCAATTGATTTCCCATTTCAACCAATGTATTAAACACATATAAGGCTCTCAAAGTGTGTATGTATGTGTGTTTCTGTGAATATTTAGCTGGTTTCCTATCACCACGTTATAAATCATAACATTTGGAGACAGAGATCACTTGATCCAAACATCTTTTTTAGGCTTAATGTAAGGAAATACTGAAATACTGTCAAGAAAGGGGAAGAAGGGAAATAAAAAAGCAACATGTTTTTGGGGAATACTATTGTAAGTAACTAAAAGTATGTACTGGTAGGAAATCTTTCAATTACTTTATATAGAAGACATATAATATACTAGATAGAACATTTGACAAGCAAGGGTACAATTACCTTTCTCTGAGCAAGCCTCTTGCAGGGTCAGAATATAAATGACTAGTGGATTCAAGAATCAATGCAACACAACCCTGTGGTACTTAACAGACAGAATAAGTGTCTGAGAGAAAGGAATCATAAGCTTTACCATCATAATGCTTTATTTTTGGCAAGGCATTTGGGGTTAAGTGATTTGCTCAGCTCAGGGCCACATAGCTAAATAATGCTTTAACCATCTTTTAAAAGAAAAACACTCAAACAGGTAAAACAAATACTGAACAGCCCCTAAGTCATATGTTCTCCACATAAAGTTAGATATTCTCTTAAAAAAGAAAACTATAGTGGAGGTAAAGTTATGAAGTAGGTAAGATTATTCAAAAAGTAGTTAATTTCTCCAAGAAGCATAATTATCAAGCTGTCTGGGAAGCCTTCCCTGTAACAGGGTGAGGATGTGTATTTCCTTCTTTCAGTTCCCTTAAATCTTGCAAAGATTCTTGGAAAACAAACCTAAGCACTTCATAAGGGTCAGTGATAGAATCTGAATAGGAAGCTTTTGTCTTTAAAGTTATATCAAGCAGGACAAAACATGTAATATTTATAGCTGTTTTATTTGCAAGTACACATTTAGTACACTTAACACTTATTTTTCCTTCTCTGAAATTTGGTTATGACTGGAAAGAATTAATGTTTGGCAATAAGAGTGTCACGAAAGAGCTTTACATACAGAAGAAGTGTGGTGTGGTGGAAAGAATACTAGACTTGAAGCCAGGACAGCCTGGTTTTCAGTCTCTTCTTTCATGTATCCCACCCTAGTTCAAGCCTCCTTACCTCTGCTCTATTACAGTAGTCTCTTCGTTAGTTACTCTGCCTCAGGTCTCTTCCATCTCCAGTGCATCCTCCACGCAGTAAGCAAAGGGCAGATCTGACTGTGTCGAGAAATGCCTGCTTCCCTGCTCTCTTGAGGATAGAATATAAACTCTTCCATTTGGCTTTTCAACCCTTAACATTCTAGAACCAGATGGATTTTCCAGGCTTAGTATAATCATTACACTCCATCGCACATTCTGGCTTCCATACAAATGGACCTAATTATTGTTCCTAGTATAAGACATTTAATTTCCTATCTTAGTTTTTTTCTTTATTTTGCATAGGTTTGGAATGTCTTTATCTGCTGCTTCTTAGAGGTATTTTCTCCTCCATGAGGATTTTTATGATTCCTTCAGGTATTCTCCCCTCTCCTTACTTTGCATTTACCTTTTGTATACTTTATATTTACTTATACTCGTATGTGTTGTTAGGAAGGTGAGTTTAATTAGAGCAGGAATGAGTTTATTTTGTTTTTGTTTTCCCAGAACCTAGTTTAGTGTACACAGAAGGTGCTTAATAAATGCTTGTTATTTGATTGCCTCTATTAGACTTCTCATGAGAGTATATACTTTTATTTTAATTTTAGATAACGGAAATCATAGAATTTAACAGTTCAGCAAGACCTTAGAGATCATTTAGTGCATGCAGCCCAACACACTATTTTACATGTGACGAACTTGAGACCCCAGAAAAAATGAATGATTTTGTAGCTAATACAAGTTGGAGCTGAGAGGAGAACTTAGCTTTTTGACTCTACTGGTGTTGCCTTATATGCCTTTTAACTTCATATCTAAAAGAAATGGTTTGAGAAAAACAAAAAAAAAACAGTTTACCATAGTTGAATAGGGCTGTACTTGCAAGGCAAATAGTGTTATTGCTTATTTCTTCCTTGGTATTTATTTTGAGAACTGGGGAAAATAAGTTATCTTGTATTATAACGTTGTAAAGTAAGCTTAAGAATACCATGACTTTTGACTGTTAGGCCCAGTGATCTTTGGCATGCTGTAGGGAGGGATTCAGGAAGTCATGTCAAGGCAAAATCTATCACTTACTTTGAAATGCAGAGGAAAACCTTTTGGTGTAATCTTAAGACCTCAGATAGCAGCAGAAGCTAGTGCATAGACTTTTTTGGGACACATGCAATAATTGGGAGCATAAACAGACACATTGAGAAAGACTTATTATATGGAACATAATGTCCTTTAGAAACTTGTCATCTTGAATGGGACAGCACTATTGGAATGTGCCCATGATAAGATGCTAAGTGGGGTTGAGAGACCTTGTTCTTAGGTCAATGTTTCTTGGAATAGTCCTTATCATCCACGTTAATATTCAAAAAGGAAATTCTGGTTCATATTCAGAAATGGCTTCTCAGACAATCCCTGGGGTTTTGTGTCTTTTGGAACTGGTGCTTCCCTTTTAACCTTGATTCCCATTTGTTAAAGGCTATGCTTGTATTCAAATTTCCAGATGAGGTATAATTTTAATCCCAAAACAGTTCTTGCCCTTAAGAATTTATAGTCTAGTTGGGAGTAGAGAGGGAAAATGTAAAATGTAAACAGATAAGTATAATATGTAGATGTAATGAGGATCAAGTACTCTAGGAAGACTTAAAGAGGGAAAATCTTCTCTTTTAGGGGTTCTTAACTTTTTGTGTCATGAATCCCTTTGCCAGTTTGGTGAAGCCTATAGAAACCTTTACAGAAAAAATTTTTAAGTGCATAAAAGGAAAATACATAGGATTACCAAAGAACCAATTATATTGAAATGTAGAATTTTTTTTTCTCATCCCTTAAATCTGTTAGAGTAAGAAATTTATTGTGGTATTTTCATAGTGAAGATACTTCTGCAGCAGTCTAAAATGTGATACTTCCCCTGCTTTTTGTTCTCCTCAGGGTTTTTTAAAAACAATTCTTTAGAGCTCTAAATTTTGAATCTAGGGAATAATCCAAAAATCACTTTAACAAAAAATTTCACAAAGAGGTGTTAAATGTGGTAGTCAAGTGTTCAATGAAGCCTAAAGTCATTAGAGGTTAGTGGGTAGAGGAAAATTTAGTGGCGCCTACAGGTCAGAGTCTTATGTGAAGTTAACCTCATGAAAAAATGGTCAGTAATTGTAATCACTGTATTTCTCTCATTGTTAGTATTCTGTAGCAAAGTACAATCTCATTCTATTCCCTGGCCTTACTTTGCTTAATCATAGGTTTAGTTCAGTTTTTGGGTCATGTGACTAGCAAGATGAAAGACTAAACATTTTCTCCAGTCTTTATCACCTTTTAAACCTGAACAAGCCAATAATTATAACAGTCAGTCTAACTCTGGCTCCCCTACCCCTAATCTAAGACAAGAAATTTAAGGAGGAAGGAGGTAACCCAATGAACTGATAGCAAAGAAGATGAGTTCCCAGTCCTAACAAACTCACTCAGCACTCCATCCAGCCTGCACTAGCTCTGGCAAGATGGCACAAACTCAACTATGAACTTGTAACTGAATTCAACTCTAACTCCACCCTCAACCCTTGCTGTGATATGCCCACCTTGGTCACAGCATCATGGCAGCACATGGTGCTAACAGCAGTACCTAACCAGAAAACTGAAGAGCATAGGGGACCAGGGGACCTTGAGCTGTTAGTAATTTTTTTTTTCCAAGATCAGATTATGTTATGATCCACTCATATTATCACAAGGAGAATATTGGTGTTAAAAAGATGGACTTTGGGACAGTGGATAGATTTTGGTTATTAAAGAAACTATACTCTTTGTCTTCTGGGAATGGGTTCCTCTTTGAAATGCAGGGTCGAATTTGACAGTTCAGCATTAAGTTCCAGCTCTCCGTTTATGATTCTGTGTTCCTAAATGTGTTCTAGGCAGACATGCCTTTTCTACTTGTTTCATCGCTTTGTCCATTTGAAACACTTGTCTGGGAGTTATGTATTAACTAATTAACCCACTGGGTTCTCCAGCTGCTTGTCTGGACCATGTGCATTTTTAATGTCCATTTGTTTCTTTAAGTGTGGTCAAACCAAGCTCATTCCTATTGCTACAGATTTCATCGAGGAGACTTTGTAGTGTTATGGGACACCATGTCATCATCTCCAGATGAGACCATTTGAAAAATCTCAATGTTAATAGGGAATCCTTTGTTTGGCTTCAGGGCAGGATATCTTCATAACACTGGTAAAAATTTTAAGTGAACAAGTCTTCTTGTTCTATACCTCTTCATAAATACACACGTAAGATACCTTGCAACTTTGAGAAATGCATTCTGTTGGGTTCATTACAGTCAAAGCATTTGGGAAGAGTAGGTAACTTGGCATTTGAGCTGTACTTGTAAAGTTTTAGAAAAGACTCCTAGTGCCCAGAAAGTAATACATTGTGTTAATCCAATCAGAGTAAATAATATAGGGTGGGGCTGAGCTGAGATAAGCTCAGGGCAGGGAGGCACCAGCACAAAACAAGGCACTGACCCTGAGTGGAGGGGACCAACCATCACTGCCACTGCTGCATTGCTCACTCCGATGGCAGCTGCCAAGGAAGCTCATGAGAAGTACGACACATCCACAGAGAATGAGGACAGCTGGAACCATGATCCACAGTTTGAGCTCATCCTATCTCTTCCTGATCAGGAAACTAAGATCCCTGAAGAAGAACTCTTTAACAAATACATATATCACACTGGGAGGGGCAGTAGCCTGAGGCCAATTAACTAGGGGTATACTGGATAGATTTCTTTCTGTCTTTCTTTCCTCCCCTAAAACCTTACCCCTAGTGCACTCTGAAGCCCGTGTATTGAACAATAATGGGTCCCTGCCCAAGCTCCACTCAATGGCTGTTTTTGGACCCTCCTGGCTTACAGTGAATGTCAATAGTAACAGTTTCCCTCAGGCTACTGCCCCTTCCAGTGTGATTTACCTTTTTTTTTCTTTTCTATTAAAGAGGCCATCTCCCTGACTCCTTTTTAAAGAGGCCTATTCACTGAACGGGCATTACCTCACTAAGTGAGTACCTGAAAAGGCCTTAGCCTAAAAGATCAAGGTCTCTCAGTGCATCCTGGGTCATCTCCAGTCATCCTGATGAATATCTGGTCATTGGATTCAGATGGCTCTGTAGGAGAAGTGAGGCTGGTGACCTGCACAGCCCTTCCACACTCAAAACAAAGTCAACTGCAAGTCATGTCATCATTTCTCCGATGGCATGATCTTCTTCGGCAATGGACAAACACACACCAACAGCAAGCTGATTGATAGTTGACTACATTAATGAAACATATTTCTGGTTAGGCAGTTGTATGCTTATTACTTTGATTATTGACGTTATTTGTATGCATTGTCAAAGAATGCACATATTATAATAGTGATGTCATTTGTAATTGCAGGTCCCAGACTGGATTTTTGTCTAAGGCTTCCTAAGCTCAAACTATTTCTCCTAGAAACACTTATTACTGTACTGTTGGTACTTACAATTCTTTGTCCTGCTTGGTCTAGAAGCCCTGAAGAGGGAATATTCTATAGGGGCTAAGCTTTCTTCTAAGTCCTAGTGTTTTGCAAACTTAACCAATCCCCTGGGCATTTCACTTGCATTAGGGGTATGGTTAGCATTGTTTTCTTTTAGCTGGTTCTGTCGAGGTTGGCAGTGATAAGTGATATTTTTAAACAAGTGATTTTTATGCTTATTTTTTAATATGTTCTTTTCTGTCTCTTTCCTCCCCCTTTAAAAGGAAGTTATTGAGTGCCTTGGGCTGGCTGGTTTAGTATAGAGAGGCAAGTGATTCTTGTACAGACAACCAAGTCTGTGGCAAATTTGTAGAAAGGGGTGGGTGTTCTTAAGGCTTATAGGTAGAGGGGGAGGAGCCAAGATGGCAGAATAGAAAGACTCACGTATGCTAGCTCTGAACCCACAGCCCATATATTTCCTGCAAGAAGAACTCCCCACAAATTCTGGAGCACTGCAAGGTGCACAGAAACACAGTAGAAAAGATTTCCGTTCCAGAGAGCCCTCCCCAGGGGTCTGTTGCGCTCCAGAAGGCAGAGTCCACCCCTGTGCTGCCCTGGCCGCATGGCCCCAGAGGAGTGGATCCGAGCAGACTTCAGGGACAGAATCTCCGGCGGCCGCGAAGGTCCCTCCACCCACAGATGCTACAGGTCAGTGAGAGAGACTTCTGGGCTGGCCGAGAGGAGAGCGGGGTATCTCCGTGACTTGGGCCCCCTCGGGAGGCAGCAGCAGAGGCAGCTGTGGCCAGGGGCTCCCGGAGCAGCAGGCAGAAGTTGAAGTTCAGGGCCATTACTGAAGGTCTCTGCATAAAGCCCCTGAGGGAACTGAGCCTGGGAGGCGCCCTGCCCCCACCCAAGCACCAGAACTTGAGCTCACATTGAATAGCAGCTATGCCTGTCGCGGAAAGCCCATTTGAATCTCAGACCCCAAGCACTAGCTGGGCAGATCTAGGCGGGGGTGGAGAGGAGTCTCAGAAGTTAAGTAACTGGCTGGGAAAATGCCCAGAAAAGGGAAGAAAAATAAGACTATAGAAAGCTACTTTGATGGGGTACAGATGTTCCCACCTTTCAATTCTGATGACGAGGAACAATTCTTACCATGAGGGAAAGACGTTGAGGTCGGTGCCTCTGTATCCCAGACATCCGAGGTGGATGTCTGGTGGGCTCAGGCCATGGAAGAGCTCAAAAAGGATTTTGAAAAGCAAGTTAGACAGGGGGAGGAAAAACTGGGAAGAGAAATGAGAGAGATGCAAGAAAAGCCATGAAAAACAGGTCAATGCCTTGCTAAAGGAGACCCAAAAAAAATGCTGAAGAAAATAACACCTTGAAAAATAGGCTCACTCAATTGGCAAAAGAGGTTCAAAAAGCCAATGAGGAGAAGAATGCTTTCAAAAGCAGAATTAGCCAAATGGAAAAAGAGGTTCAAAAGCTCACTGAAGAAAATGGTTCCCTCAAGATTAGAATGGAACAGATGGAGGCTAATGACTTTCTGAGAAACCAAGAAATCACCAAACAAAACCAAAAGAATGAAAAAATGGAAGAGAATGTGAAATATCTCATGGGAAAAACAACTGACCTGGAAAATAGATCCAGAAGAGACAATTTAAAAATTATGGGACTACCTGAAAGCCATGATCAAAAAAAGAGCCTAGACATCATCTTCCATGAAATTATTGAGGAAAACTGCCCTGACATCCTAGAACCAGAGGGCAAAATAAGTATTGAAGGAATCCATTGATCACCACCTTAAAGAGATCCAAAAAGAGAAACTCCTAGGAACATTGTGGCCAAATTCCAGAATTCCCAGGTCAAGGAGAAAATATTGCAAGCAGCTAGAAACAAACAATTCCAGTATTGTGGAAATACAATCAGGATAACTCAAGATCTAGCAGCTTCTACATTAAGGGATCGAAGGGCGTGGAATAGGATATTCCAGAAGTCAAAGGAACTAGGACTCAAACCAAGAATCACCTACCCAGCTAAACTGAGTATAATACTTCAGGGGAAAATATGGTCTTTCAATGAAACAGAGGACTTTCAAGCATTTTTGATGAAAAGACCAGAGCTGAAAAGAAAATTTGACTTTCAAACACAAGAATGAGAAGCAGCATGAAAAAGTAAACAGTAAAGAGAAGTCATAAGGGACTTACCAAAGGTGAACTGCTTATATTCCTACATGGAAAGACAATATGTGTAACTCTTAAAACTTTTCAGTATCTGGGTAGTTGGTGGGACCACACACACACATACACGCGTGCACGCACACACACATACACATATGCACACACATACACACATGCATGCACATTCAGAGACAGAGAGCACAGAGTGAATTGAATAGGATGGGACCATATCTTAAAAGAAATTAAGATAAACGGTGAGAGAGAAATGTAGTGGGAGGAAATAAATGGAATGGGGTAAATTATCTCTCATTCAAGAGGCAAGCAGGAGACTTTTTAGTGAAGGGAAAAAGAGGAGAGCTGAGAAAAAAACATGAAGTTTACCCTCATCACATTTGACTAACGGAAGGAATAAAATGCACACTCATTTTGGTATGAAAACCTATCTTACAATACAGGAAAGTGGGGGAGAAGGAGATAAGCAAGGTTGGGGGGATGATGGAAGGGAGGGCAATGGGAGGAGGGAGCAATTTGAAGTCAACACTCAGGGAGGGACAGGATCAAAAGAGAGAATAGAAACAATGGGGGGCAGGATAGGATGGAGGGTAATTCAGTTAGTCTTACACAACACGACTATTATGGAAGTCATTTGCAAAACTACACAGATCGGGCCTATATTGAATTGCCTGCCTTCCCAAAGGGAATGGGTGGGGAGGGAGGGATGGGGAGAATTTGGAACTCAAAGTTTTAGGAACAACTGTTGAGTATTGTTGTTGCTACTAGGAAATAAGAAATACAGTTAATGGGGAATAGAAAGTTATCTGGCCCTACAGGACAAAAGAGAAGATGGGGACAAGAGAAGGGAGGGATGGTAGAAGAGAGGGCAGATTGGTGATAGGGGAAATTAGAATGCTTAGTGTATTGGGGTGAGGGGAGGGGATAAAAGGGGAGAAAATTTGGAACCCCAAATTTTGTGAAAATGAATGTAAAAAGTTAAATAAATTTATATTAAAAAAAAGGCTTATAGGTAGAAATCAAACATACCAAGAACCAAATTACCTAGTGACTTGATGTGGGTGCTTGTTTTTTTCATACCCAAACGGGAAAGGGAGCAGGAAATTGGTGAGAGGAGGGAAGGGAAGAAAGATCGCAAACTGGAGTCTGGGTGCTTGGAGTCAGAGCCAACCCTTGATTCTTAGGGGTGACCTTGGGCTTTTCTAGGTCTCAGTTTCCTTCTCTCTGAAATGAAGGGATTGGCCTAGGTGACCCCAAGTCACTTACAATCCTAGATCCATAGTCTTGAGCTAAGCCCAGCTGTTAAGCAAACACACACCCGGATAAACCAGGCTGGCAATTACAGCCATTGGGAGTACTCGGACTAAGCTTCCACATTGGAGGATTTGAGACGGGGACTTTTTAGAATTGGAATTGGGGGAGTAGACACAGGGGTACATGAGATCCAAATCTAAGAATATTGTGATTTAAACTGCTGAATAATAATGCCCTTACCTCCTCCTTTTTTTTAATTTAAACTTTTAAAATGATCTTGATGATATTATCAAGCTGGCATTGCAACTGGAAGTGAAGATTTCCTTACATTTAATGGTAATTAGTTATCAATTAGTGTATATCACTAGTCATCCGTAGTTATTTTCTTTGCATAATTAAGAACTTTATGCAATTCTTGAAATTTTAAATTTGATAATCTTTAATCTGTACCACAAATAAAAGCCATATGTGTTGTGTATTTTATTCAAGTAGTTTGGGGTATATTTTGGATACAACTTTAGCCTTTACTGAGCCATTCAGAGAATGCTGTTTGAAAAATCCTTAAATTTCATGCCTCGCTACCTAAATTTTATTATTAATCCTTTTTTTTTAGACTTCAGAAACATGTCTTTTCCCTGGTACATGATTGCCATCTAGTGGTGTCAGTATTCAGTGGTAGATTTAAAGAAGCTTGCAGGGGCCATGGGAAAGGATTTTTATTCTGTCTCTTCTTTGGCTAATTATGTTAGATAGGGAGAGAATTTTAGGGGATCTAATCTAACCTCTATCTGAATTATGAGCTCTGTACTTAGTAGATGCTAATGTTGAAAGTCAGTACTTGATCAGTTGTCATGGAGAGCTGAATTATAATCTGGCCGCCGACCTTTACTGGACATATGGCCCAGATAAGTCACTTTACCTCTTTCTGCCTCAGCTTTTTCAATTGCAAAGTGAGGTTAATGGTAGCATCTACCTTCCAGGTTATTATGAGGATACAATGAGATGATCCTGGGCTAGCTATACTCATCATCCTCATCTCCTCACTTTCCTGACGCCAAGACTGACCTTCTATAGTAATTCTTGTAGAATAACAGTTACTTTGTAATATGGAGGCTTGTTACTGTTCTATTATATAAAGTCCCATGATATTACAGAATAGTACATATGACCAATATTTTATTATAGAACATATAATAATATATAATACAACATATATAATATGATTATATAATAGTATCGAATATAGTATTCAATGATACAATAATTATTATTCTATAATAATTATTATAGAAGGCCAGAGTTAGAAAGGCCCAGATTGAGGCCCTGCCTTTGATTATACTTAACGGGACACTTAATCTCAGTGGCTCAGACATTATACATTTTATATGGTTTTATCAACAGTTTACTATATTCATCTTTCTTGGAAAAGTTGGACATTTGTAGATATTTCTTATTTTTTTGTTGCTGACTTTCATAGTATACTCTATCTTATAGTACCTTAATGTCCTTTTTCCTCCTTGATTGGTTGGTTTAAGATCATCCGTTGGGAAGGTCCCTGCACATGCATTGAAGATTTTGCCTTGCCAGTGTAATGATGAAAGGGTGTGTGTGTGTGTGTGTGTGTGTGTGTGTGTGTGTGTGTGTGTGTGTGTGTGTTCGACCTTGGTTGCTGAAGAAGACCATGCCATCAGAGAAATGATGGCATGACTTGCACTTGACTTTGTTTTGAGTGAGGGAGGGCTGTGCAGGTTACCAGCCTCACTTGTCCTTCAGAGCCATCTGAATCCAGTGACCAAATATTCATCAGGATGAGGCAGTTGGGGTTAAGTGACTTGCCCAAGATCATACAGCTAGTGAGAGTTGAGTGTCTGAGGTGATATTTGAACTCAGGCCCTCCTGGCTCCTACACTGGTGCTCTATCCACTGCACCACCCAGCTGCCCTGATGAAAGATATAATGACAAGCTTAAAATCAGAACCATCTATGTAAAGCAATGTATAGAAAATGTAAAGGTTCAAATGTTATAAACCCTCGAGGAACTACTATGAATTCTAATAATAAATAATAGCTTCCTTTTTGTCTTTATTTTTAAGTTTTATTGATGTCTTTGACTCTTATATTACGGTCATTTCTAGAGTCTTTCCTCCTGCTCCCCCTGAGCCTTCTTTTGTAGCAAAGAAAAACAGTTAAGTAGAACCAAATGACGCAGCTGTGAAGCCAGCCCATGCGGTATTCAGTGCTTGTAGCCCCATCTCTGGACGTGCAGGAAGTGCATCTTCATCCGTCATTTTAATCTTCCTTTGGTTGCTCTTTTACTTCGTTGTACTCTTCCTGTGTTGTTTTCCTAATTCTACTTATTGCACCCTGCCTCAGTTCCTATAAAATGTCTCATATTTCTCTCCACTGATCATATTTGTTATTTCTTACGGTGTAGTAAGAGTACCCTATTCTGTTAGTGACTGAATAAAGAAGAATTTAAGGGCAGCTCAATGGTACAGGAGAGAGTCCTAGGCCTAGATTCAGGAAGACCTGAGTTCAAATTCAGCCTCAGATATTTGCTAGCTGTGTGACCCTGGGCAAGCCACTTAACCTTTTTTGCCTCAGTCTCCTCATCTGTAAAATGAACTGGAGAAGAAAATGGCAAATCACTCTGTTATCTCTGCCAAAAAAAGCCCCAAATGGGGTCATGGAGGTGAATGAAAGAACTCAACAACAAAGGAATTTATTAAATTTACTTTATGCTAAGCACTGTGCTTGTACCACATTCACCATTCCTAACTTGATGAGAACCTCCTTTGTTTCCAGTTCTTTGTCAACACAAAAAGGGCTTCTGTGAAAGTTTAGTTATTTATGGTGCCCATTCTTGGAGTATATACGCACCACCAGGATCTCTGAGCTAAAGAGGATGAACACTTTACGACATAGATAGCTTGCATTTAAATAGTATTCCTAGTTACAGTCATTTTAGTCTTGAGCTAAATTTATATACTAACTTATCAACATGATTATAAGTCTAAGAAGATGTAGACACATTAGATCAGAGGTTCCCAAACTAATGTGGCCTACTGCCCCCTAAAAAAAAATTACCCTCCCTGAAGTTACTTTTTGTAATCCTTCAGCATTTTTTTAAATTGGCATCATTTCAAAAAAATATTATTTGTTTAAAAAGACACATCTTAAATTTAATAATTTTTTGTAGATTTGTGGATTTTTTCCTGCATTGAAATTTTGATGTCTCAATATTGTTTTATAACCATGTAATATCATATTACATGCACGTATTCCTGGTGATGCATGCTGGACTTCTCAACAGTGTCATCATGCTAGTCTGCCAACACTTGCATAGGACCTGTCGGTGGACTTGACCAATAAGTGATTGTAATTTGCATTTTATCTTTATTTTTAAAATAGTGTAATCACTGTGACTTTAATTCTGTTATACAACAGATGAAACTGACTTTTCAAGATTTTCTTTTCTTCTTTCCTTATGCTTCCACAACACCCTCTAATTGCACCCGAGGCTATTACTGCCCCACTCCAACTATCGTTCCAGTGCCCCCCAGGGGGCATTACTGCTCACTTTGGAAACTTCTGTTAGATGATAACACCACCAGACAACAAAAGACAAAGACCGGTGGAATTGAATGATAGCTATGGAGCTCAAAGGGCTCTGTCAACTCACCTGTTCCAATACTCTCATTTTACTGCTGGGGAAACTCAGACTGATTGTTATTTTTCCAAGGCCACATAAATAGAGTTATGATATGAATCCATTTCCCTTGACTCATACATAGCGTGTTTAAGGAAGGCTTCATGGGCAAGGTGAGTTGGGAATTGAAGAGGAGTGAGGAGTGAGTTCCAAGCAAGAGTAATAATATAAACTCAGAGGCTCATAGCTATAGAGCCCACAGAACCCCAGAAGATCTTATCACTCATCTAATTTCTTCATTTTATAGGTGAGGGTAGCTGAGGTCTAGGGAGGTTAAATTATTGGCTCCAGATTACACAGGTAGAAAGAACAAGAATTAGGATTTGAACCCAGGTCTTCTGGTGACTCAGTCATGTTATCTCCACTGTAGAGTGCCACCTTCAAGTGATAATACCTGATATTTGCATAGACCTTTATAATTTATGATGCCATTTTCTCAAAGCAGTCCTTTGAGGATGAAAGACCATTTTAATATCCATACTTACAGATGAGGCAACGGAGACTGAGATAGAAGTTGACTTGCCCAAAGTCACAAGGCTGGTAAACGTCAGAATTGAAACTTGCACCCTGGCATATGCAAAGTATGTTTGAGGGAACGCATCCCCATTGGTAACTGTTTCCCTTTATTGTACAATTTGGTCCAAATCCTTTATTTTCTTAAAAAACAAATTAGACCATCAAAGAAAGCAGAACATCCTTTAAGTGAACATATGCAGAGTTTGTTTACTACAGGGTATAGTTCTATGAAGCGTAGGTTTTGAGAACTTGGAAGGGAAATGGGAAAACTTTGTTACATACAAAAGAAAGAATGATTCCATCCTTGAGAGTGACATGGGAAGGATGTATTCACTTGAGCAGGGAAGGAAAATGTTGGGAGAAACCTGGACTGTTTAAATAATGGTTGGGTGCCAGGTTGAAGGTCTTTGCATAGTAGCTGTAAATGGCTCAAAGAATCTGGTTTGGAGAGATAGTGAGAAATAATGAAATACATAAGACTTAGAAGAAATGAGAAAGACTAAATCCTGAGACTTTCCTTTCTATCCCCTCTTTTGGTTTTTGGGAAAGTTTGTTTTTCCTCTCCAGACTGTGTTTGTCAGTCAGATTAGCTGTTCTTTGAAGTGAATGATATAAAGTTGGAGTTGGGAATGACTTATGAATTGACTTCAGATTAGGATTATATTTTGACACATATTTAGTGGATTTATTTAATGCTTACTAAATGTTTGTTGCATTGACACTTGAAATTTTTGGTTGACATAATTTTTAAAAAAATTTTTAATGAAATTGAGGTAAATTCTGATGAGGCAGTGAAAGCCCAGAGAAGTTGGCATGATTTTCTCAAAGTAATTTTCACATCTAGCAAAGACTTGAACTTCAGCTTTTTCCACTTCCAGTAATTATCTTCCAATAAATAGTTTATCCCATGTTGAATATATGTATATTATAAATTTACTAATTCCATCCTTTCATGCATGTTTAGGAGCTCATAAAATCTTGGAATTTTAGTTTACCTGTCCCCCTCATTTTATAGATTAATACATATTTCCACATGTCACAGAATTCTGAGAGATGAAGTTTCTGGATATTAATCAGTTTATTAATCGGGCTAGCCAATAATCAGTAAATTTCTGGTCGCTGGTTTCTTTTGGTAACCAAAGACCCTGAGGGGAGAATCTAGCACCAGTATAAATCTAGGTCTGTCTTCTTGACAGCAAATTATTGGGCCCTCCCCTGACCAGAATGTTCACTAATTGGTGAACATCTAATGAGGAGGTGGGCTAAGAATCCTCAGCTCCCTCAAGGGGAGGAGGTCAGCTGAGATTCTGTAGCCTTCAGCAAAATGAGAACACAAACCTTTGGGAATCAGGATTTTTATATGACCTTCGTGAGCAAAGCCACCCCAAACTCCCATGAAAGGACCAAGGTCATAGGAATGGCTCTAGGTAGCCAGGATCAGCTCAGGTTAGCTTTTATTTATAGGATAGAGTCCTGGACCAGACTGATATTTAACCACATTCCTCAGATAATTTCTGGAAATCGTTTTTCTATATGAGCTAAAACTAAGTAAGAATTTTAAATAAGTTGTTTGTAATCTATTCCAATTAATATTCATACCCAAGTTTTGGAATTCAGTATAATTTGCAGCAAAAATGTCTACTTGCAATACACACAGCAGTTGAAAATGTTCTTTCTTAATTGATTTGTGCCTAACTTTAATTTGCAACATTCCTGTTATCTAATTAGATATTCTAATACAATTTATTTACTTTTTGGTTGATTCCTGATTTTACACAAGCTTTTCCCTTTTGGGGGGAACTAGGAAAGAGTGTTTACTAAGTACCACAGCTATTTAAAATGTAAGCTGAAATCTATTTTCTTTTCTTTGCTTAGAAACTTCATTGATATGACTTTCAAACCAGTTTCTTTCCAATCAGTGAAATGACCTTTCCTGTCTTAGCTGCGAAACAATAAATCTATAACATTCACAGTTATGTTCTTAATTTCCTTAGAACAGATTCCAAAGAATGTTAATCCAAAACTCACTAGAATTTTCAGCATTTATAAAAACTTGCAGACTATAATTTGGAGACTCACAGTGGAGAACTTACATTTCAGTTATAAATTTAGTTTCTAATTAGATTATGATGTCATAAAAACATACAGTGTGTTCTTATTTGCCTTTCTCTCTTTTCCCACAGTTAAGGAACATAAAGAGAAGGGAGAATCTTTCTGAAGACTTAGAAAACAACCACACAATTAGATCACAATTCACAGGGAGATTTGCTGGCATGGTTTTTCCTACTAAGCTCTGTGCACACAATTTTCTAAAAGCAATTTTAATAAAATGAGGGATTACCATTACAAGACAGAAACAAGGACAATAAGCACTAGTGACAAAGCTTCTTAAAAATATTTTTGTGTGCGCAAATTAAAGTCCCATTTTTAGGTCAAATCTGGGGCATCTTTTAGACTAATAATTTTAGTTTCTCATTATAAAAAAGAACAAATACAAACATAACCATACAGAAAAACACTGAGTTAGTGGTTATGATCTTTTCTCACTGATGATAGTGTGAGGCTTCAGTTACCAGCCTTCTGAATTTTTTTTCTTATCAAATAAAATACCTCCTCTCTCTGCCTTCCTAAAAACCCAATTAAGGGGTTGTTGATTCACTGACAGACCATACCTTAGAGTTTTGCTATTGTCAATTTGGTCACTAGATGTCCCCAGAGACCATGCTATCTGATCAGATAATGGGGAGAAAGGTTCAGAAATCAATTTATCTGTTTTTATTATTTTTATTATCTCTCTATCTATCTATCTATCTATCTATCTATCTATCTATCTATCTATCTATCTATCTATCTATCTATCCGGATCCTTGACTAGGGGTCTATTTCATTAGATTCTCAATTCTCCCAAGGTACAGAAACACTGAAAATAGATCACTATGCAATTCTCCAGCTAGAGATACTAATCTTGATGCCCCCCAAATATTGGAGAAGCAACAGTGGAAGCAAAAAAATGTTGACTTTTTCAGAAGGGATATAGGACTCCCTCAGTTTCTCAAACCTGTAGAATATCATAGGTGCATGCTCAAGGTGATCCTCTATACCCCTGACCTATTTTGGGAGATCTTCTTTAATGAAAACATATTGGCATTAAAGGTCATCTGAAGGGAACAAATCCAGGTTTTATGCCTCTCTGTCTATCTAGCCAGTTTTTTCCAAATCTATAAGTTGCAGCTTTTAATACATACAAGATATTCAAAACAAACACAAAACAGAAACACACAAAATTATTCCCAATAGGGCACTTACCATCTTTCCTGGAGAAAATCTTACTGTTGGGTTTTTAGGGAAAGAGTCAGTCCATAGCCACAGACTTCCCAACAGAAAACTCTCCCTGTGTGGAGAAGTTTGGATAAAGGATCTGGGGGAAGCTCTTTGTCCCTAATCTCACTGCTACCACCAATTTTTCATGAGTGAAATTCAACTAGCAGAGCATGAACTTGATAATCAAGTTGGTCAGTGGTTGTTTCAATTTTAAGACAACGATAACAAGAGAACAGCTCCCCTTTTATAGCTTTTGGGGGCACAGAATAAAAAACAGGACTTCATGGGCAAGGAACAAATTATGATTGGTTATAGAGCTGGTAGCATCATGGGGAGTGAGGACAACATGATTGGTTGGAAGCTGTGGAGATGAAGGGCTAGCAACAACTTCCTCCTTCCTTCTTCTGACTAAGAAGGTTATTGAGCCTACTTGCAAGGTTACAGATAGTGGGCCAGACTTCTTTGGACAGCAAACCAGAAATTTTTAAAGGATAGTGTGGTGTAAGGGTACTAAACCAGACTCCCTGGTGTCCACCTGCATAGAACAGTGGTTAACAAGAGAACTGGATTTCACAACTTAAATCATTACTGGCCAGCTGCATTTCTGAACTAAGTTCAGAGACAAACAGCTGTAATTTGGGCAGTTATAGGACAAAATCAATTAATTATGAATAGAAACAATTAAAAATTATACTGAGTTAATTTCCTGAGTTTACACTCCATTGGGGGAGACCACATGTGAAAAACTACATATCAATAAGATACATGCAGCATGTCTGGGAGATAGAGGTAATCTCAGAGAGAAGTACCTAGTAGAACAGGTGGCGGGGCAGTGCCTGGGCCCAACCAGGAAAGATTGCAGAAGATGGGATCTGAGCTGTCTTGAAGAAAGCCAGGATGCAAAAAGGTGAGGAAGTAAGTATTCCAGGCATAGGGGATAGTCACCACAAGGCCCAGAGCTGGGAGTGTCACATGCAAGGAATATAGTCTTTCGATGAGACTATAAGAAAGATAAGGGCCAGATTGTGACAGGCTTTTGTGGAGGAAGCAAATGAAATCTGTGTGCTGTAAGTTTGGGGAGTGGACATCTTCTCTCCAGAAAAAAGTAGGCTTAGAGTTCAAAAGAAAAGATACTAAAGGGTTGTATAAATAAGTAGACTCTCTGCATTTTATTCAATAACTGGATATATGCTCACTGAGTATATCTTGGAGTAGGTGCATACTTTAAAGGGATTAAATGAACTACCAAGATTATCTGATGAGAAACAGCTCCAGCAGAATAAACCTTATCTTCAGCAACTCTTTTGGTAACCAGGTTAACAAGTCACAACCCCAAAGTGAAGATATTGACCATTAGATTTGTGTAAAAGTGGAGAAAGTTTACTTAAGGAAACTGTAGGGCTCCTCTTACCACCTCCACCCCAAGGTCTTTAAGTGAAGGCTAGATGACAATTTGGGTATATGGTTGAAGACCTTCTTGTTGGATATGATTTGATAGAGGCCTCTGAACTGCCTTCCAACTGGGAATTCTGTGTTTCTATTATAAATGAATGTCATTCCTCAGTGGTGCCTTTTTACCCCTCTTAATCTGAATGAAGACACTTTTTCAGTTAAAGAGAAGCAGCCTTGACAGAAGAAAGTTGTAGTTTCTGGGACTCAAGACCATGGAAGTGGAAAAAGTTCCTTTATATTCTCAGTACTCTAGACATGTCTCTTGAGTGATCCTAATATATTTTTCAATAGTAACTGTCCCCAGAAGAGCAAGTGTATGCATTTAGGTCAGATCGCAGCTCTTGTATCTTTAGTCAGGAGACAAGTCTAAACAAATGGCTAGAAAACCTCTGGGATTCCAACTTCTTCTGTCATCTTACTCCACCCTGTTTGATTTGTTATTATCAACTTCTTTTCCTACATCCGACAGCCAGACCTCTCCATAGGGCTGTGCAAATTTTAGTCACTTATTTTACATATGAGTGGGATAAATATTTTAAATTAGTACTTTGAAATTTATACTTGGAAATGTGTATATATACATGTATATACACACATATGTGTGTGTGTCTATGTGTAAGGGAAAGCAAAAGCATTTGTACCATATACAATATCTTCTATGTGCCGGGTATGGTGCAAAGCACTTTGCAAATATCTCATTTGATAAATGCTGATTTTTGTGTGTACTGTGTTAATTTGTGTCTTTGGTGACTTAATACATTTTCTTAAACCTTTTTAGTATGTCTTAGTGGCAGGGACCATATCTTCTTATTCTTATAGCACCTATTATGCAATATTATAAATGAATGTTGTATGACTGATGAAATTAATACTTTGCATATTTTAATGATGTTTTCTAATTTGTACTTTTTGTTTGAAAGGAAATATAGTAGAAAGAGCACTGGAATGCTGGATTTGAGACCAGGCTTTGTCACATACCAGCCATGTGACTGTGGGCAAAATACTTTAACCTGCTTAATTTAAGCCTCTTTGCTAGCTTTTCTCTTACCTTGGTTTTCCTTGGTCGTTGTTAGCTCATCCTCCGTATTATACCGTAGGACTCTCTCTTCTAAACTCTTTTCTTTTTACACTCTTTCCCTTGCTGACTTCTTTAACCCCCTCTGGCTATCCTGTTCTCCATGCCTGGAATGCTCTCTTTCCTCACCTTCTCTTGGAATCCTAGGTTTTTATCAAAACCCAGCTCACACACTATCTGAACCTAGCCCTTCCTGATACCTCTAAATGTGGGTGATTTTTCCAGTATAAGCCTTGTATTCATTTCATAGATGCTTTTCATATACTTGTCTTCTCATTTGGAATGTAATCTCTTGAGGGCAGAGAATGTCACATTTTTATGAAAATGGTTTTTAAAATACAAAGTACTCAATAAATGTAGACTATTCATGTCATAAAAGAGATGTATTCTAAACATTAAAAATACATCAACCATGTACTTAATTTGTAACTTTCTAGTAAGAGGTCTTTTAATATGAATTTTCTTTGATTAATATCCTTAAAAACTTTATGAAAAGAAGCCAATGTAAAGACTTCAAGTTTTTCTCAGATGTTAAAGGAAGTCCTAAAGTGACATATCTTCGTCTTGTTTAAATTAGCAGTTGTATTTTTTATTTCACATCACTTTGCAATTTGGCAACCTTTTGCTGAGAAATTCTTTTTCTCTTTCTTAATACTTTACTGTACTAAACACCTTTGTTGAAGCTCTCCAGGGCAGGACATCGCACCTTCAGAGATATAAATTATGAGTATTTTCTCCTAACCCCAAGAAACTCAGCAAATTCTAGCTAACCGCAGTCACATCTGTAACAAATGGAGTAATCTTAATATACTAAACTTTCTACTGTACTATTTGGGAGTTTGATTTTTTTTTCATCATCAGTCTTCCTGCCAACCTTGCTATAAACAGAAGATATAATTGCCCCAAAAAGTATATAATAGAAATTTCAACAGTAATCCTTACACTCTCACAGTTATTCATCATTTTCTTTCTTAAATTTTTATTGCTAGCTTTTGATTTTACATCACCCACATTTCCCACTATTACACACTCCCCCTCATCCCATCCCCAATCCGGAGCCATCCTTTTATCAAGAGTAAACAAAGCGAAAGAAGAAAAGTTTAGCACAACTAACCAACATGATGAAGAAGTCTGATAATATCGTGTGCCCGTGGTCCTCCACCTTTGTGGAGTAGCCCAGTGGGGAGATAGACCTTATTCTCTGGAGCCAAGCTTGATTATTATAATTTCATGGTGCATTCAGTTTTGATTGTTTGGTGGTTATTACTGTTCATTCCATTTATTATTGTAGTAATTTGTGTATAAATTTCCTGGTTTTGCTTTCTTCACCGTATCTCTATAAATCTTTTCATGCTTGTCTTTATTCATCATTTCTTACATCACAGTCATACTCCCTTGTATTCATGTGCCATAGTTTAAATGTTTAGCCATTTCCAAACTGATTGGGCATCTACTTTGTTTCCATTTTTTTCCAGACTTTCTCTCCATATCTGGTCCCCTTCCGGTGAGCTGCCCTATATAACAAATAATATTTTTTTTTAGAAAGAAAGAATAAAAAATAAGCAGAATCATTCATTATCTAGAAAAAAATTTGACAGTATGTGCAGTGTAGTACACCTGTGAGCCTCCTGCTTTTGCAAATGAAGGAGACAGGGATGTGTACTTATTTCTCTTTTGGGCCATGCTCCTTCTTGGTAATTTCTCAGTCTTCACTTTTGATTGTTACATACATTGTATATGTTATTTTATTGACCCTTTTTACTTTAGTTGACCTTAGATTCTAGAAATCTTCCCCCCCCTTGCTTCTCTGTATTTATCATATGTATCAAAGAGCCAGCTTGGTAATACAGTGGATATAGGGCATGAGACTTAGAGGCAGGAAGACCTGAGTTCAAACTGTGCCTCAGACAAGGGTTTGAGGGTCACACTAACTGTGATCCAGGGTAAATCACTTAAGCTTTCTACTTTAGCTCGCTTATCTGAAAAGTGAACGAATTGGGTTCGATGTCCTCTAAGTTCCATTGCAGCTCTAAAGCTGTGAACCTGAGGTGAACTGTGTGCTTAACAGTTTGAGAGGAGAGAGCCACAATGGCAAGGATGATCAGGAAACATCCTGACCATGTGCTATTTCTGCTCTCTTAGGTTTGACTCTGCATTCTTTCCTCTGTTTTCCACTTTGGTGCCATAGGCTATGGGCCTAAAGTCTCCTTGGTTTTTCAGGGTGGTGTAGCTGTATTGGTTTCTCTGCCCTGAGCTATAGAGGATACAGCGTAAAGACATCTATCATAAAGGTACTCTATAATTGTGTGCTGAATTGCTTACATACTGTTGATGATGTAAGTTCAGGGAAAGAAAAATCAATATGGGTAGGAGAGTAGTTGGGAGTTATAAGGGACTGCAGTTTCAAGGAATCTCCAGTGTGTTGTGGTGATATTAACGCTACCATGGTATTGGGATGCATTCGGAGGCGTAGTGTTCAGAACAAGGGAAGTGAAAATCTTCTGGGCTCTATACTAATCGGTCTCTGGAGTATTAGTGCTTATTTTTGGACTATTGGTGTCTCATTTTAGGGATGAAACTGACAAACTGGAGTGAAAGAGTGGCCAGGATCATGAGGAATTGGAAATATTCCATATGAAGACAGGGTGAAAGAAATGGAGATGTAAGGGAATACGTGTTAACTTGTAGAAGAAGGATTAGACTTGTTCTCTTTGGCAGCAGAGGAAAGAGCTAGGGGTAATGTGAAGCAGCAAAGAAATAGATTTAAACTCAGCGTAAGGAAGTTCCTTTAAATAGAGCTTTCCAAAAGTGAAATCGACTTTCTAGGATGATAATGAATTCCTCACCACTGGAAGTCTTCAAATGAAGCTTAGATGACCATTTGTTGGATATGTTTCAGAAGGAATTCCTGTACAGGTATAATCTGGACTGGATGTGGTTGATTCTGTGGGAAGATTGAGCTTTGAAGGATGGGTAGAATGCACATAGGTGAATTGGAGATGTGACTAGGGTGGTTTAGAAGGGGAACATCGTGAATAGAAGACAGGGGTGGGAAATGAGCAAGTCACAGTAAGAGGAGAGTAGAGAGTATTAGAATCAGTGGAGCAGAGAGTGTGTGAAAAGGAGTACAGGAAAAAAAGATGAGTAGGGATAGATTATGATTGATGACCTTAAAAACTGGAAATAGGAAGTTTGCATTGGATAATAAATGAAGAAATGGGAAATAGTATGAAACCAGAAGCTGATCAGTCCTATAGCAGGCAATCCAGACCTAATTCACAGGTGAAAAGGAATTTTGAATATTCATTTCATTCCTGTGTAAAAGAGAAAAAGAAAATGCTATTTTTGTTTTAGCTAATAGTGACGTTATCAAAGGTGCAGCTTCTATCCCATTACCTCAGTAGTGTTTCAAAAACTCCCACAGAGAAGCCACTTCAAATGCTCTATTGTGGACATAGTCAGATGCATCAGGAAGGCCCACAGAACAGTTACCCTCTGTGCTGACAGTTGTGAAAACACATCACCACTGTTTTGGGAAAGTCTTGTCAAGCAGAGCTATAATGTTATTTCTCTCCAGAAAGTTACGGAGCAACAGATTACCCTCAGAGTAACTCAGATGGTTAAACCTTGTCAGACTGGTTATGTAAAGGCCTAGAAAATCCATTTTGAGTTTGTAACCCAGTAGTTATTATTCTTTCAGTGTTTGCTGTTGTTGACAACCTTGAATTATATGGAAGAAGTCTTGGATTTCCAAGGGCAGATGTGAAGAAAGTGGTTGGCAAATGTCTAAGTGCCCCAGATACGTGAGCTGCTGTGATTATCATTCTGAGTACTGCTAATAATTTTGATGAATATTAAATGGATGACTAAGGAAGTGGGCTGTGATTTCGTTATATGAGGTTGATTGGGCTTTATCTTTTGGGAAGCAACTAACAGAAACAGGCCTTCGACTATGCATTCCTATAATGAATTTGTATTTAAAACACCTTTCTTATTAGCCTCACATTTATATACTACTTAAAGGCTTACAGAACCCTTTACTTACAACAACCCCTTGCAAGTTAAATAATGGAATATGATTATCCTGCCCCCCCTTTTTTAAGGGAACTGAGACACAAAGAAATTAAGTGTGATCAGGCTCACAAAGTTAGTATCAGAACTGGATTCAAAACCCAGACTTCTGACTCTTACGTCCAGCATTTACCTCATTATGTTACATTGCCTTCTATGTGGCTGTCCATTCAAACTATTTACAAATAGTTATATTGTGAGAATTCCCATTAAAAACTATGGTTCATTAGGTCTGTAATGGTTATGTGAAAATGAGTCATTACTTTTTTCTGTTGGTTTCAAATATATAACATTAGGTCAGTCATTGTGGAGTTGGACATTCAAACGACAAAACCAAAAACTAAAGGAAAGCTTAATAGCAATACAAGCCCTCTTACCTGTTGTCTGAGGGCATGTTTATTTTCTAAACTGATAGCCAGAAAAATTATTCCCAGAGTTTAATTTCCATTGAAATATTTTCACTTTGGTTTGGGGGAAAAATCATGTAGATAGTATTAAAAAACCTTATCTTCTGGCTCGCTTCTGACTTACTTCCAGTCCCATACCTTCATGTAAGTGAGCACCAAGAAAGATGTATTCCTTTGCAGTATTCTGAAAAGAGGAAGCATGGTGAATATGGTTGTGGGAGGCTATGCTTCAACTAGTCATTTAGTTTTCACCAGCCAGGTGAGAAGAATTAGGAACTTAGGAGTGAAGCAATTGAAAATCCTTTGAGATATTGGATTCAAATAGCCATGATATATAATCCCCTACTTTACAGAATTCCATACTTATTTGGGAACATTCTTGGTTATACTATTCTAAAAAGCCTTTTGGAAGTTTTTTTTTTAGTATAAGTGAGGAGGAATGTGCTATTTCAGTTTATTTTTGTTATGTCAATTAGTAAAATTGCATGTGCATGAGAGTGCTTAGTAAGTCTCATTATTTAAAAGGCTTCAAAATTGAAAAATGAGGTTGGAACATCATGTTCAATTGTAGGAACCATTCTTTAACATGACAATCTAGAGGTCATCCTCTTGTGATAGATGACCAGGATGGTGGGCTAAAGTTATTGTCACATGAAGATTAGTTAGAAGACTCAGAGATGTTTAGCTTGAAGAAGAGACTTAAGTCTACATGATTTCTAGCTTTAGATAGTTCAAAAACTGTCATGTAGAAGACATTTATTGATACCTGAAAGCAGACCTAGAAGCAGTAACTGAAAGTTATGAGTAGCTTTCATAACCCTATAAAGAAGCATTTTCTATCAATTAAAGTTGTCCATAAATGGGATGAGCTATCTCAAAAAGAAGCGATATTGCTGGGTCAAAGGGTATGCACATTTTTGTAGCCCTTTGGATGTAGTTCCAAATTGCTCTCCAGAATAGTTGGATCAGCTCACAGCTCCACCAACAATGAATTAGTATTCCAACTCTCAACATTTATCATCTTTCTGTTTTGTCATGTTAGTCAATCTGGTAGGTGTGATGTGGTACCTCAGAGTTGCTTTGATTTGCATCTCTCTAATAAATAGTGATTTCAAGAAGTTTTTCATATGACTATAGATACCTTTAATTTCTTCATCTGAAAACTGCCTGTTCATATCCTTTGACCATTTATCAACTGGGGAATGGTTTGTGTCCTTGTAAATTTGACCCAGTTCTCTATATATTTTAGAAACAAGGCCTTTATCACAGGTACTAGTTGTAAAAATTCTTTCCCAGTTTTCTGCTTCCCTCCTAATCTTAGTTTCATTTGCGCAAAAACTTTTCTTTTTTTTTTAATTACACTGTTGTTTTATTTACGTTGTTACATATTTGAATTTATAGTTCAAGATTGAACTATAAAAATGCTAATAAAACTACTCTATTTTTAGAAAAAAAAATGGATCCAGAAAATACCAAAGTTTTATCCATTTTTAAAATGAATGAAACTGTAATTGAAGAATTTAACCCTTTTGATATCTGTGTTCTCCTCTAATGCCAATCATAACCTTTCATTGGTCTTTGATAGTTGCTAGAGTTAAAACGTTCATCATCTTGTGACCAACCTCGTCATTCACCCTCTGATGGGAAAAACATTGGTTCTTGGAAAACAGCCATATTTATTATCACAAAGGCCGTATTCAAAGATTTTCTACCTTGGTGACATCTGCCCAAGCCACTTTACTACTGCCAGAGCCTTCAGGAATCCAGGAGTACTTCCATGGTAGAGGCAGTTTGTGGGGCTTTAAGTGCGTAGAGCGCTGAGCCTACAGTCAGAAAGACCTGAGTTCAAATAGGGCCTGAGATACTGGTGACTCTGGGCTAGTCACTTAAATTCTGCCTTCCTCAGTTTCCTCATCTATAAAATGGGGATTATAATAGCAGTTACCTTTTAAGGTTATTGTGAGGATAAATGAGAAAATATTAATAAAGCTCTTTGAAAATCTTAAAACGCTATATAAATTCAGGCTATTATTAATAAAAGAGAGAAGAGCAAATGTATGCCACATCTTTAAAATGAAATCTCATTGTAAAGGACTGTATATACATGTTCACTTTAATTATTAATTGTTCATATTTACATTGGACTTTAGAGTTTGCAATGCCAATTCTTTTAAAAATCCTGCAAGAAGGGAAAGCAGGTTGTTACTATTGCCATTTGATAGATGTTGTTGTACTAAGACTCTGAAAGGTTAATTGTCTTGCTCAGGAAAACACAAATTCTAAGTGCCAGGGCCAGGACTCAGGGATCTAAATTCCAGTGGTCTTGTCCTTGCCTCCTACTGATAATGACCTCATTAGGCTATAATAGACTTTGTATGTAAAGTTGGAAAACATGTAACCTAATTGTTTTTGAAGCATATAGTAGATAGTACTCATCTAAATTTCTGGAGAATCATAAATCAGATAAGCATAAGTACTATTTATAATTTTCTAGGTATATTTCAAAACTTTTGGTTTTGAAATGTTACAAATATTTTACTTTTGTATTTTTTCCAGTTCATTTATTTATTTTTGACTTTCAATATTCATTTCCACAACATTTTGAGTTTCAAATTTTCTCCCCATCTCTCCTCTCCCCCCACCCCAAAACACTGTACATTCTGTTTACCCCTTCCCCCAATCTGCTCTCCCTTCTATCATAGCCCTCCCTTCCCTTATCCCTATCTTCTCTCTTTTCTTGTAGGGCAAGATAGATTTCTATAGCCCATTACCTGTATTTCTTATTTCACAGTTGCATGCAAAAACAGTTCTCAACGTTTGTTGTGAAACTTTGAGTCCCATCTTCTCTCCCTTTTTCCCTCCCCACCCATCCCCACTGAGAAGGCAAGCAATTCAATATAGGCTATATATGTGTAGTTTTGCTAAAGATTTCCATAATAGTTGTGTTGTGAAAGACTATATTTTCCTCCATCCTATCCTGCCACCCCCATTTATTCTATTCTCTTTTGACCTTATCCCTCTTGAAAAGTGTTTACTTCTAATTACCATCTTTCTCTCATCTGCCTCCCTCCACCAATACCCTCACACTCCAACAATCCCCCTCTCCCCCAAACTCCTGCAGTGTAAGATAAATTTTCATACCAAATTGAGTGTGCATGCTATTCCCTCCCCAAGCCAAATGGGATGGGAGTAAGGTTCACTCTTTCCCACTTACCCTCCCTCATTGAAAAAGCTTTTTCTTGACTTTTTTATGACAGGTAATTTGCCTCACTCCATTTCTCCCCCTCTCCTCCCAACATATTCCTCTCTCACCCCTTAATTTTAATTTTTTAGATATCATCTCTTCCTATTCAACTCACCTTGTGCCATCTGTCTATATATGTATGTGTGTGTGCATGCGTGTATGTGTGTGTGTGTGTGTGTGTGTGTGTGTATAATCCCTCCAAATACTGAGAAAAGCGTCAAGAGTTACAAATATTATCTTTCCATGTAGGAATGTAAACAGTTCAACTTTAGTAAGTCCGTTATGATTTCTCTTTCTTGTTTACCTTTTCATGCTTCTCTTGATTCTTGTGTTTGAAAGTCAGATTTTCTGTTCAGCTCTGGTCTTTTCATCAAGAATGCTTGAAAGTCCTCTATTTCACTGAATGACCTTTTTTTTCTCTTGAAGTATTATACTCAGTTTTGCTGGGTAGGTGATTCTTGGTTTTAATCCTAGTTCCTTTGATTTCTGGAATATCATATTCCAAGCTGTTCGATCCCTTAATGTAGAAGCTGCTACATCCTGTTTCTTTCTGGCTGCTTTCAATATTTTTTCCTTGACCTGAGAACTCTGAAATTTTGCTACAATATTCCTAGGAGTTTTTCTTTATGCATCTCTTTCAGGAGGTGATTGGTGGATTCTTTTTAGTATTTATTTTGCCCTCTAGTTCCAGAATATCAAGGCAGTTTTCCTTGATAATTTCATGAAAGGTGATGTGTAGGCTCTTTTTTTTTGATCATGGCTTTCAGGTAGTCACATAATGTTTAAATTGTCTCTCCTGGATCTATTTTCCAGATGAGATATTTTACATTGTCTTCTATTTTTTCATTCTTTTGGTTTTGTTTTGTAATTTCTTGGTTTCTTATAAAGTCATTAGCTTCCATCTGCTCCATTCTAATTTTTAAAGAACTATTTTCTTCAGTGAGCTTTTGAACCTCCTTTTCCATTTGGCTAATTCTGCTTTTTAAAGTATTCTTCTCCTCATTGGCTTTTTGTGCCTCTTTTTTCATGTGAGTTAGTCTACTTTTAAGGGTGCTAATTTCTTCAGCATTTTTTTGGAGGTCTCCTTTAGCAAGCTGTTGACTCACTTTTCATGATTTTCTTGCATTGCTCTCATTTCTTTTCCCAAATTTTCCTCCACCTCTCTTACTTGATTTTCAGAATCCTTTTTGAGCTCTTCCATGGCCTGAGACCATTGTATATTTATTTTGGAGGTTTTGGATGCAGAAGCCTTGACTTTGAGGTCTTCCTCTGATGGTATGCATTGTTCTTCTTCATCTGAAAGGATAGAAGAAAATATCTGCTCACCAAGAAATAACTTTCTATTGTCTTATTCTTTTTCCCTTTTTTGGACATTTTCCCAGCCAGTTACTTGACATTTGAGTTCTTTGTCTAGAGGAGGGTATACTCTGGGGACCTGTAAGTTCTCATTTCCTCCATGGTGGTACAGTCATGGGAGAGGAGTTTACTCCTCTGCTGGCCTGCACTCTGGTCTCTGAGCAACTACTAGTACTCTTTTCTGTGAGTAGAATTCCTTCTCCAACGTTTCCACCGACTCCACCACCAGGTCTCCTCACCCCAGGAGCACCACTCAGGGCTGAAATCTAGATCAGCTGCTCAATTCCCCCAGGGTCTTTAGGCCAGGGCTCCAACAATGGAAGCTGCAGCCACCTGGAGCTGGGGCTCAACAGCTGCATTCCCTTCTAACCCAGGTGAAAGAGCTTTCTCACAGACCTTTGAAGCTGCCTTTGGCATTTGTGGGTTGAGGAATCTGGGACCTACAGCTGCTGCCTGTGGCACCCTGAAGCTGCTCCAGTCCTGTCCTTGCTGCGGTGCTGCCAAGGCAGGGCTGCCCTTGGCTCTCTGCCCTGTATGACAGGCCTTTCCTGTCCACCTTCCAGGCAGCCTTGGGCTGGAAATTTCTTTCACTCTGTTGTTTTGTGGCTTCTGCTGCTCTAGAATTTTTCAGAGTCATTTTTTACAGATATTTTATGGGCTATGAGAGAGAGCTTCTAGAGGTGTGTCCTTCTACACTGCCATCTTGGCTCTGCCCCCTGTGCAAAAACTTTTCAATTTGATTTAATCAAAATTATCCATTTTGCATGTCATAATGTTCTCTGTCTCTTGTTTGGTTATAAATTTCTCCATTGTCTATAAATCTGACAAATACACTATTCCTTGCTCCCCTGATTTGTTTATAGTGTCAGTCTTTATACCTAGATCATTTACCCATTTGGACTTTATTCTTGTATATGGTGTCAGACACATTGGTCTATGCTCAGTTTCCACCACACTTTTATCCAGTTTTTCCAGCAATTTTTGTCAGACAGTGAGTTCTTGTCCCAGAAGCTCAGGTCCTTGGGTTTATCAAACAGTCGGCTACTATGATCATTGACTACTGTGTCTTGTGACTATGATTCTTTTCTGAACTCCCTTGGGACATCAGCTTGGAGCAGAGGTTTTCGTCTTTTTTGTGGGTCACACACTCTTTTGGCAGTCTAGGGACCTCTTCTCAGAATAAATAAATAATATTTTATTTAAAAAATTTATAATTGAATAAAATGCTAAATCTCCATTAGAGATTAGTGATAATACAGAAGTAGTTTTTCCCCATCCAAGTTCATCAACCATTTTAAGAACCCCTGGATTAAAGTCTGTAGGGACAGCTTGAGTTAGGAATTTCTGGAAGTTAGTTTTTCCCACTGCTAGCCATGGTTTTCTTAATGAGTCCTTTGGCATTTGCTTGCAGGCTCTATTCTTCATCCAGTGGTTTCTTCAGCATTGCTATTTCTCTCTTCAGTGTCTTGGGTACCAAGATACAAATGCTCTCTGGCTAGGGAGAAAAAAACAGTACTCTGTTTCATATTCCTCCTTTGAGCCTCCCTGTACTCACATTTACATAGGAGAAGCAAGGCAAAAGAGCAATAAGCCTTTCAGGCTTTCTTTTCCAATAAAAAGGGCATACTTTTCTTGCCATTAAGACCTTTTTTTGAAAAAGGAATAAAACTGCCCATTTCTCTACTAGCTTTTTGCCTCTTCTTGTTAGTAAATCTGTAAATTGAAATTGAAATTCAGCAATAAGATATTTCCAGTATAGGTTCAGTCAGACACCTGACCTTGGAAGAAAGGTGACTCTGGATTCTTGAGTTATGCCAGCATAGTTTAGGGCCTAGTAAAGCCCCCTAAACTGGAAAGCTTAAAGTCTAGGCCTTGAGGCCTCAGGACTGTCTCCTATCTAAGAATCAGCCTAACTCAGTTCAGAGAAGGTCATCACTAGATAGTCTAGAGTGTCTGATGACTGTTTCAGCGTAACAACTTAGGATGACTATCTCCTAAGTGGTAAAGCAGAGGTTGTGTGTTGTGGTGGATGGCGTACTCAACACCAACTGAAATAACAAATTCTAGAAGTTTAGAAGTAAACATTAAAATTTAAACATTAAACATTTCTTATTTGTTTCCCTTACAACTTTAACTCACATTCAGTTTTCTTATAAACTATTTTCTGTTTTAGATACTGTATCTACTTTGACAGGATTTTTTAAAAAATAAATTGCATTTACATAGAACTTTTTAAAAAAAGTTCATTCATTCACTTAGCCAAACTTTGTCAGCATTTGAGGCAGCATGGAGTGAGCCTTGGCTTTAGAGTCTTGGGTTTGAATCCTTCTTCTTGGAGATTATATTGTGTGACCTCAGTCAAGTCATTTAACCTCTCTGAGCCTCAGTTTCCTCATCTGTGAAACAAAGGGATCAGAACAGGAGGCCTGTTATGTTCCTTCCATCTCTCATCTCAGTGTTGCTGCTATGTATAAGTCACTATTCCAGAAAGTCTGGGGGATTTACATGGATTGGACATAGTCACTGCATTCATGTAACTTATAATTTTATGAATTTAGTCTAATATGTTGTTTCATGGCAGGGACAGAAGCATAATAGAGAGGATGGAGTGAAAGAAACAGTTATTAAAAATAAGAACAAGGTTGGCTTCTTGAATAGAAGAAAGTTGAGAAAATCCTGTTCTGCTTACCCCTGATGGTCATTTGCATACCTACCCATTGGAAAACCTCTCTTGCTTAATAATGTGTGATGTCTTCTCACTTTACCAAACAATTCGAGTCACCTTACAAGGCCACCTTTCAGTTCAACTTCCTTGCACAGGGACATGAATGTGGGCAGGGTGTGTTATTCTGGCACTAATATTAAAACTATGAGGGGAGGAAAGGAGGCAGGGTTCCCTGTTGACTTTTGAGTAAAGTTAATAGCCTGCAATTCTAGGCCCTGCACAGATGTGTCATCCATACTCCCTCCTCCCCCATCTCATGACTCCCCTCCATGTACTCTCTGCTGTAGCTAAATTGGATTACTTGCCATCTTCTGTACTTATCCCACGTCTTCCACCTCCATACCTTTGCCCACACTGTTCCATTATACCCAAAATACACTTTGCCTGTACTCTTTCCATCTATCTCTAGTTTGGCTACATTTCTGTATACCCTGAAATTTATCTCAAGGAAGCACTCTTCTTAACTCTCCAATTTTTATGATGGTTCTGTCAATCAGAATTCACATAATAACCTGACTCTACGTCTTTGGTGCTCCTATCATGTATTAATAGTTATTTGTAATATGTCTCTGTACTATAAGCTTCATAAGGCCAGAGCATGTATCTAATGTAAATTTTGTATTACCTCCAACTTCGAGCACAACACTGTACATGTAGATGGTGCTTATTAATGTATGGAATTGATTTTATTATTGTCCTATACAAAATACAGTTAGAAAAGTAAAATTTATTAGGAAAAAAATAATGAATTCAAAAGCCAAATACAAATGATTTGAGCCTGTTTTTGTAGTTTTTATTATTGCCTTGTGATCTTTGTTACCTTGGGTAAGTCTTTTTATCCTGTGTAGCCCTGCTTCCTATATGAGCAGTGTGTGTGAAAGCACTTTGAAAATTGCGTAATAATACTTTTACTAGCCTGTAAGCTCCCTTATGGCTTTTTAAAAAAATTTTATGCCTCCCTTAGTGCCAAACTTTACTTTTTGCTGAAGGCACCACTATTCTTCTAATCTCCCAGTTCATAATCACAGTGTTTTTCTGGATGTCTCACTTTGCCGCACCACACATATTCAGTTAATTGCCAAAGCTAGTCATTTCTACCTTTACAACACCTGCCCTGTCTTATCCTCCAAACTTTCAGTACAGCTATTACCTCCAGTAGCTTCCTCTTGCCTCTAAAATAGAATGCAAACTCTTTTGTCTACCTCTTAAAGTTAACCTGTCTTTCTAGTCTCATTGGACATTGCTCCTTCTCCCACCCTCACTGGATCCAGTCAGACATGATATTTCCTACCTCTGCATTGCTTGGCCTCCTCATGCCCAGAAGTCACTGTCTACTTACCTGAGCCTCCTGGGATCCCTGTGGTCTCTTAAGACACAGCTCAAACAGCATCTTCTGCATGAAGCCTTTCTTGATTTCAATTATGGGTGCATTCCATATTTTGCGTATATGTGTATTAATTTTTTATTTATGCTGTACATACATGCATACATACATACATATGTATGTATGTATGTGTGCTTGATGTCTCCTCCATTAGAATGTAATCTTATGAGTAGGAACTCTCATTCTTTGTACTTATATCCTCTGTACCTAGCACAGTACTTGGCAAAAAATAGGTATAATAGTACATAGTACTTGCTCAATAAGTTTGATTGATAAGACCTTCTTAAAGCTGAGAGCATAAGACTTAATTGTGACAGCACATTTTTGTGGGAGTTGAGGTATGAAAGGGCATCAGGGATTAGCAGTTGTGGCTGAGATAATACGGCCCAGATATGAAGCTTTCTGATGATCTCATTTAATACAGGGATAGGGTTTAGAGAATCTCAGGAATGGATAATTAGCTTATGCAATAGGCCATCTCTCTCAGTTCTTATTTATCTTTATTTTTTTTTATTTAATTTTTTACATTCATTTTCACAAATTTTTGGGTTCCAAATTTTCTCCCCTTTTATCCCCTCCCCCCACCCCAATACCCCAAGCAATCTAATTTTCCCTATCTCCAATCTGCCCTCTCTTCTGTCATCCCTCCCTTCTCTTGTCTCCATCTTTTCTTTTCTCCTGTAGGGCCAGATGACTTTCTATTCCTCATTAACTGTATGTCTTCTTTCCTAGTTGCAACAACAATACTAAACAGTTGTTACTAAAACTTTGAGTTCCAAATTCTCCCCATCCCTCCCTCCCCACCCATTCCTTTTGGGATGGCAGGCAATTCAATATAGGCCATATCTGTGTAATTTTGCAAATGACCTCCCTGATAGTCGTGTTGTGTAAGACTAACTGGATTACCATCCCTCCTAACCTGCCCCTCATTGTTTCTCTTCTGTCTTTTGATCCTGTCCCTCCCCAAGTGTTGACTTCAAATTGCTCCCTCCTCCCTTTGCCCTCCCTTCCATCATCCCCCCCCCTTGCAATATCTCCTTCTCCCCCACTTTCTTATACTGTAAGATAGGTTTTCATACCAAAATGAGTGTTCATTTTACTCCCTCGTTTAGTCAAATGTGATGAGGGTAAACTTCTTGGTTTTTTTTTTTCTCAGCTCTCCTCTTTTTCCCTCCACTAAGAAAAACTCCTACCTGCCTCTTAAATGACATATAGTTACCCCCTTCCATTTCCCCCTCTCTCCTCCCACTACATTTCTCTCTCACCATTTACCTTAATTTCTTTTAAGGTATGGTCCCATCCTATTCAGTTCAATCTGTGCTCTCTATCTCTGTATGTGTGTGCATGTGTGTATGTGTGTGCATGCGTGTACATGTGTATGTGTGGTCCCACCAACTACCCAGATACTGAAAAGTTTTAAGAGTTAGAAATATTGTCTTTCCCTGTATGAATGTAAACAGTTCACTTCTGGTAAGTCCCTTAAGACTTCTCTTTGCTGTTTCCTTTTTCATGCTTCTTCTTATTCTTGTGTTTGAAAGTCAAATTTTCTTTTCAGCTCTGGTCTTTTCATTAAGAATGATTGAAAGTCCTCTGTTTCATTGAAAGACCATATTTTCCCTTGAAGTATTATACTCAGTTTAGCTGGGTAGGTGATTCTTGGTTTGAGTCCTAGTTCCTTTGCCTTCTGGAATATCCTATTCCACACCCTTCGATCCCTTAATGTAGAAGCTGCTAGATCTTGGGTTATCCTGATTGTATTTCCACAGTACTGGAATTGTTTCTTTCTAGCTGCTTGCAAGATTTTCTCCTTGAGCTGGGAGTTCTGGAATTTGGCCACAATGTTCCTAGGAGTTTCTCTTTTTGGATCTCTTTCAGGTGGTGATCAATGGATTCTTTCAATACTTATTTTGCCCTCTGGTTCTAGAATGTCAGGGCAGTTTTCCTTGATAATTTCATGGAAGATGATGTCTAGGCTCTTTTTTTGATCATGGGTTTCAGGTAGTCCCATAATTTTTAAATTGTCTCTCCGGGATCTATTTTCCAGGTCAGTTGTTTTTCCCATGAGATATTTCACATTCTCTTCCATTTTTTCGTTCTTTTGGTTTTGTTTGGTGATTTCTTGGTTTCTCATAAAGTCATTAGACTCCATCTGTTCCATTCTAATTTTGAGAGAACTATTAAATTCAGTGAGCTTTTGAGCCTCTTTTTCCATTTGGCTCATTCTTCTTTTGAAAGCATTCTTCTCCTCATTGGCTTTTTGAACCTCCTTTGCCAATTGAGTGAGCCTATTTTTCAAGGTGTTAATTTCCTCAGCATTTTTTTGTATTCACGTTTTTCATACTTTTCTTACATCTCTGTCATTTCTCTTCCCAGTTTTTCCTCCACCTGTCTAACTTGCTTTTCAAAATCCTTTTTGAGCTCTTCCAAGGCCTGAGTCCACCCGCCATCCCCCTGGGGTGTCTGGGGTACTGAGGCCCCACCCTCCACGTCTTTCCCTGATGGCAAGGATACATCCTCATCCTCGTCATCCGATCCGAATGTTGGGATCATTTGCATTTGTTGGAAAAAATTCTCTATAGTCTTATTTTTCTTCTGAGATTCCTTTCCACCCCCGCCTGGATCCGCCCAGCTAGTGCTTGGCCTCTGAGATTCAAATGGGCTTTTCGCAGCAAGCTTTAGTTCTGGCGCTGGGGTGGAGGCAGGGCCGCCTCCCAGGCTCAGTTCCTTCAGGGGCTTTATGCAGAGACTTTCAGGAATGGAGCCAGTGGGGGCGGGGTGGGGGGCCGCCTCCCAGGCTCAGTTCCCTCAGGTTTTATGCAGATACCTTCCATAATGAAGATCCTGCTTGCTGCTGGGGGATTCCTGAGTCCCGGGCCGCTGCGGCCTCAGCCGCCTCCCACACCTCTGCCTCTGCCGCTTCCTGCCCCCGTCTCTGCCGCCACCGCTTCCTCCCGAGGGGGCCCGAGTGATGGAGACGCTCCGCTCCCCTCCTCCAGCCCGGCCTTCTCGCTCACTGACCTGTAGCTTCTGTGGGCGGAGGGACTTTCCGGCTGCCAGAGCTTCCGTCTCTGAAGCCTGCTCGGATGAGCTTCTCTGGGGCCATGGCCAGGGCAGCGCTGGGGGTGGGGTCCACTTTCCGGGGTGCGATGGACCCTGGGGACGTGTCTCCAGGGCTCCCTGGAACGGAAATCTCTTCCACTCCGTTTCTGCACACCTTGTATTGACCCAGAAGTTATGGGGGTCTCTTTTTACATTAATTCTATGGGCTTTGGTTTCGGAGCTCGTAAACGTGCGTCCTTCTACTCCGCCATCTTGGCTCCTCCCCCCCTTATTTATCTTTATTGAGCCTTTGGTGTATATTAAATCACAGTCAATTCATAATCATATTCTCTGATGAATGTCGAAGTATCATTAGCTGTGTTGTGGTTTAAAGAAAGTTCCACACCAAGAGATAAGATATGTGAAAGGCAGAGCTGATTCCATCCTGAAAATTGAGGAGCCTAATTTATTTGCATTTTGGCCCAGGTAGAGGGCAGCTAGTTAGTGTAGCTGTCCATGAAGGTAGGCCGCAGCATTGCTTGGGAAAAGAGCCAATATTTCCATCAAAGAGATGTAACCCTCTTCAAGGATAAGTGCTTGGCTGAGGCTCCAGAGTGCTGTCCTTTATAGCTCAAGAGAAGCAGTTAGGGGCTATATAAAAATAAAGGCAGGTGTTACTGACCAACTAACTCAGCCATAAAAGAATCTCAGCATGGCTTCAGAGGAATTCCTGACTTTTTTTTTTTTTAGTACAACTGCTGGCATTGCGATGGCTCTGCCAAGATAAGTTATCAACCAGATTGTCTTTTGAGGAGATGAATTGATTGACAAGCTGGCTGAGACTCCTGCAGTTTTGTTGGCCTAACTCCTGGAGAATTTCGGCCGAATACGGTTTTAGTTTTAGCATAGTTGGTACAGAGCTCTGAAATGATTAGCCAACAGATCCAGCTATTTCTTAAGGGTACTCTTAGCTTAATATAATGAAACCACACCATCAGCCTGGACTATGATGCTTATTTTCCTCTTTCCTATAGCTGTCTAGCACCCATGTAACTCAGCTAGTCATTTTGCCATGTTATTTTAACTCTTGGGTTAAAAGGAGGAGGCATGGACACAGCCGTATTATGTATGTATCACTTTGGTTTGGCATTTCGTATTTCATAAATCCATTACTGCTCACTTTGATTTTAGCTTTAGTATTATGATAGAGACTTATTTACTAAGAGAAATAATTTTTACAAGATCCTCTCTTGTCACTGAGGACAAAAGCTGAACAATTCTGGAGGCAAAATATTTTCTTTCCTGAGGTCTTTCCCAAACTGTTTTGATCGTTTTGATCATGTATTTTAGACTGGAATGGGTACTGGATCCCAGTTAGGGAAGTACCCAGAACCTGAAGAAAGTGAAGAAATTATTGCAGGATTGTGCTATCTCAAAATTACTTGTCCAGTTATTAAGTGGAAATTTGTGTTTCTATGATTTCTCGGGCAGAAGGCAGAATGTGAACCTGATAAGTTTAAGGATAGTTTTAGCTTAATTTTGTTTGTGGTGTTGTCTTAATAACTTTATTAGTGTTTAAAACTTCGTTTAATCATGAAATATAATGGTTAATATTCTAACTAAGCCAACTAGGCAGTGTAGTTGATAGAGTGCTTAATCTGATATGAAAAATACTGGAGCTCAAAAATGTCCTTAGGCATTTAATAGCTGTGTAACCCTGGGCAAATCACTTAACCTGTGCCTCAGTTTCTTGATCTGTAAAGTGGGATGATATTAGCAGCTACCTCATGGTTTTGGTGAAGATAAAATGAGATAATACTTGTAAAACACATTCTAAACCATAAAGTGCTATGCAGTTTGTTTTTCTTTCCTCTTCTTTCTCTTTTTCATCCTCCTACCTAATTCTTCTCTTTCAAATTTCAACTTGTCTGTAATATGTATTTGGATGCTTAGCATTGCTCAGAAGATATATTGTGAATAATGTTTCATCAGTTATTTAGACCCTCAGAAAATTAATTAATGGAACCAGAGTCTTTTAATTTTCTTATTTCATTTCATTTATTTAAATTCAATAAATGTGTATTAAATGCCAGTAAGTCCAGAGTCCTCTGCAATATATTAAACTTAACTAAAACAGTCCTGTTATGGAGCTTATGGTCATGTAGAGGGACTTTAAAGGCTTAAAAACCCACAGAATTCATGATAAATGTGTAATCACAGAATTACAGAGCTCAAACAGACTTCAAAGGCCATCTGTGCTTACCCACCGAGAATACCTTCTTCAGCAATCCCAAACAAGTGGTCATCCATTTTCTGATTGAAGACCTCTGTTGAAAGGGAATCCATTGCCTCCAAAAGGACTCCCCCTGCCCCTTTGAGACAGTTAAATTGTTGTAAAAATTTTTCCTTCCATTTGTGTCTCTAAAGCTTCCACCCATTTCTCTTACGTCTTCTTTCACCAGAACAAGTCCAGTTCCCTCTCCCACGTAAAAGTCTTTCAGATAGTTGAAGTTTATTTCTATGTCTACTATAACTTCTCTTCTTCAATTTAAGCATTCTCAGTTCCTTCAGTTCAGTCAGTAAACATTTCTCAAGTGCCTGCTGTGTGCCAGACACTGTGCTAAGTGCTATGGATACAATAAAATAAAATAAAAAGACAGCTCCCTGCCCTCCAAGAGCTTACAGTTTAATGGGAGATAAAACATGCAAAGAAATATATACAAAGCTAGTAATATACAGGATGAATAGAAAATAATTAAAAGAGGGAAACACTGGAATTAAGAAAGTGTGGGAAAGGCTTCCTGTAGAAGGTGGGATTTTACTTGGCACTTAGAGGAAGTTAAGGAAGTCAGTAGTTGGAATGAAAGAGGAAGAGCATTCCTAGAATGGAGGACAGCCAGAGAGAAAACTCAGAGCCCAACTCCACCAACAGTGTATTAAAGTCTCATTTTTCCCACATTCCCTCCAACATTGGTCATTTTCCTTCTCTGTCCTATTAGTCAATCAATCTAAGAAGTGTGAGGTGTTGTTTTGAGTTGTATTTCTCCAATCAATAATGAATTAGAGCATTTATAACTTTGATTACTTCATCTGAAAACTGCTTATATCTTTTGATTATTTTTCAGTTGGGGAATGGTTCTTATAAACTTGACACAGTTCTCTATATGTTTGAAAAATGAGACCTTTATCAGAGAAACTTGATTCAAAATTTTTTTTTTCACAGTTACAGTTGCTAACTGTATTTCTCTTTCTCCTATCTCCTCTCCCCTCCGATTGACTCTATGTTTTCTGTCCCTTCACCCACCCCTGTCCCTCCTCAAAAGCGTTTTGCTTTTGACTACTGCCCCCAATATGCCCTCCTTCCTATGACACTGCCCCGCTTCTCTCCTCCTACTTTCATATAGGCTAAGGTGGATTTTTGTATCCAATTAATGTGTATGTTATTCTGTCTTTGAGCCAAATCTGATGAGAGTAACATTCACTCACTTCCCCTCAACTACCCCTCTTCTATTCCACTATAAGTTTTTTCTTATCTCTTTGATGTGAGATAATTTACCCCATTCTACCTCTCCCTTTCTCTTTCTTACAGTACATTCTTGTCTTACCCCTTAGTTTTATATATTTTTTTTAGATGTCATCCCTTCACATTCATACCTTTTTCCGCTGTCTATATATACTTCTTCTAATGGCCCTAATAATGAGACAATTTTTATGAGTTTACAAGTGTCATCTTGCCATGTAGGAATGTAAACAATTTAACCTTCTTAAGTTCTTTATGATTTCCCTTTCCTGTTTACCTTTTTTCTGCTTTTCTTGAGTCTTGTATTTTAAAGTTAAGTTTTCTATTCAGCTCTGGTCTTTTTATCAAGAATGCTTGAAAATCCTATATTTCATTGAATGTTCATTTCTTCCCTTCCCCCAAAAGGATTATATTCATCTTTCTGTGCAGGTAATTCTTGGTTGTAATCCTAGCTCCTTCGACCTCCAAAATATCATTTCAAACCCTCTGATCCTTTAATGTGGAAACTGCTTTATCAGTTATCCTGCCTGTGGCTTCACAGTGCTTGAATTCTTTCTTTCTGGCTGCTTATAATATTTTCTCCTTGACATGGGAGCTCTGGAATTTGGCTGAATTCTTTCAATTTCTATTTTATCCTCTGGTTCTAGACTGTTGGGATAGTATTACTTGATAATTTCTTGAAAAATTATGTCTAGGCTCTTTTTTAAAAAAAGTAATTTTTCAGGTAATTGAATAATTTTCAAATGATCTTTCCTGAATCTATTTTCTATATTTTCTAAGTCAGTTATTTTTCAGTGAAATATTTCACATTGTCTTCTGTTTTTTTATTCTTTTGGTTTTGTTTTATTGTTTCTTGATTTCTCACAAAGTCATTACTTCAGTGAGCTTTTTTCCTTTTGCATTTGGCCTGTTCTACTTTTTTTAAGGTAGTGTTTTCTTTCAATATGTTTTTGTGTCTCCTTTACCAAGCTGTTGACTTATTTTCTATGATTTTTCTTGTATCACTCATTTCTCTTCCTAATTTTTCCTCTATTTCTCTTGATTTTCAAAGTCCTTCTTGAGCTCTTCTATGGCCTGAGATCAGTTCATTTTTTTTCTTGGATGCTTTGGATGTAGGAGCTTTGATTTTGTTACCTTCTTCCGAGTGTGTGTTTTGATCTTCCTTGTCCCCGTAGTGCTTTCTATGGTCAGAATTTTCTTCTTTTGTTTTCTCATTTTCCTGGTTTATTGCTTGACTTTTAGCTCTATTAAAAGTCAGGCTCTGCTTCCAGAGAGGAGGATGCACTGTCCCAAGCTTCAGGGTTTTTGTGCAGCTGTTTTGAGAGGTACTTCTAGGGACTGTAAGTGTTTGGTTCTTCCAAGGTGGTATGATGAGGAGAGGCGTTTAACTCCTGTTCTGTGCTCTCGTCTGTGAGTGACCACAAGCACTCTCTTCTGCCTTGGAACTGGGAGAAGGGTCCTGACCCCACTATGACTTCAAACTTTGTGCTAGTACTCCTCCTCTCCCCAGGACTGTGATCCAGATTAGAGCATGGACAAAGTAGCAGTATCCTGCCTCAGTGCTAGCAAAGAGATCCCTATAATCTTCTGACTAGTTTTTCTATCCCCTTACTGTCCATGCTGAGAGTTCTGGAAGCAACTGCTGCTGATTCAGTTACTACCAGGGCCCATGCTGGAGCTGGGGCTGTGACTGGGGCTATGCTGGTGGGGCCTGCACTGGACTGTGCTTCCCTATCACCTAGGTGCCTCAGATCTTTCTTGCTGATGGAGTTGTCTTTGCCATCTGTGGGCTGAGGCGTAGAAACTACCATTGCTGCCACTGATTCAGGGGCCCTGAGGCCTGCTCCTGGTTTTCTGGGGCCCAGTCTACAAAGGCATGGCCCTTGCTGAACTGCCTTTCTTTCTCATCCTGGTGTAACAGACCTTTTATGCCAACCATCTAAGTTGTCTTGGGCTGGAAAATTGTTTCACTCCATTTTTTTGTGGGTTTTGCCACTCTAGAATTTGTTTAGAGTCATTCAATAAAGGTATTTGGAGGGGTTTGGAGAAGAGCTCAGGTGAGTCTCTGCCTTGACTCTACCTTCTTGGCTCTGCCTCAAGATAATATATTTCTTTATAGAATTTTCTGAGGGCTGAATGTGAGGTTGGAGGGTTACTTGAAGAAAATCTTTAGAAATGTACTTCAAAGCAGAGACTTGCAACTGTGCACTGAGGAAAGAGCCTATCTGCTGAAAGACTAGACTGAGTCATTAGCTTCTGTAGTCGACTTTATGCAGGCCCTAAGGTATTTATGAATAGTCTCTCTAATCCCAGAAAATTACAGAGAAAGCTTCTTTAGAGGTAGCTGGTGGTGTAGTTGATAGATTACTGTGCTTGGGTTCAAGAAGACCTGAGTTCACATCCATCCTCAGGTATTTGCTAACTGTGTGATTGTGAGCCGGTCACTTTAACCTCTGTTTGGCTCAATTTCCTCAACTGTAAAATGGAGATATTATTGGCACCTACCTTCCAGACATGTGATGGAGATCAAATTAAATAATATCTGTTAAAAAGCACTTGACACCGAGCCTGGCACATAGTAGGCACCATATAAATGTTTATTTCTTTTCCTTTTCCCTTTCATTCTTTTAGGAGTGTGATTCATTTTACTGAAAAGAATTCTTCTGCCCTCTATCTACTGAACACTGTAGGTTTTTACTGACAAACTGAAAATATAAGTTGTTTTTTTTTTACCACCTATTAAAATGTTATGACATGCTATGTAATGTATTTATTTTCTGTTTGTTTTTGCAGTTCTTTAGTGAAAAAATCAGTCGAGTAGAAAGAACGAAACTAGATGAAGAATTCCTAGAATTGCAAAGGGTGAGAAAAAAATTTCATGTGCAAATTAGATAAGATTGACATTGACATTATGAGCTGAAAGATTTTATGTATCACTAAAACTGTCTCCTGTTGCTAAAGCAAATGAAGATTCCAGGGTATCTAAACCAGAACATGGGCTACAGAACTCAGCTAAAGGTTATCTTTTCATAATACTAAGCCTTGGATAGATTCCAGACATGCAGTCCTAAACATTTGGGGGCTTTCATGGTACATAGGAATTTGGATAACTTAAAAGTGATTTATGCTAGAGCCATGAAAATGTTTAAAAGGAAGCCAGGTGGCATGGTGGAAAAACAGACTGGGCTTTGAGTAGGGAAGAAATGAATTTCAATCCTGCCTCAGATGATACTAGCTGTGTAGCTCAAAATAAGTCCCCTAGCCTCTCTGTGCCTCAGTTTCCTTTTCTATAAAATTAAGGAGTTGGACTCCAACCTCTGAGTTCTCTTTTATTATCCCAGGAGCATCATACAGAAATATATAATCTATTTGGAAAGGTTAAAATTTCAGATTACATATTTTACAGAGTTAAAGCTAAGAGGTTTCAAGTTATTGTTTTGGGATATATGAAAAGTTATTTAATATGTGGAAAATAACTTCTCCCCATCTTCACTGAACAAAATGAGTTGGCTTTAAATTTTAGGGGTATGTGCTACACTGATAGAGAAGTGCCACTCCGTCTGCTACTGCCTATGTAACTGGGTGGATCACTTAAAATCCTTAAGTCTTAAATTCCTCATATGTAAGTTGGGAATGATAACATATACCTTGCCTACCTCAAAGGTTGTCCTGGAAAAATCAGATGAGATAATGCATGAAAGTGTCATGAAAAGCACAAAGCCGTATATAATTGTAAGGTATTACAAATAAAAGTAAGATAAGACATTTCCTTCTCCCCAGCCCTTGGCTTCCCAGATAGTTATGAAACACTCAGGGGAGGTGGTTGGAATCTCTGTTTAGCTTAATGTCGGTAGAGGAGTTAGATCTCCTTAGTGTCTTAGCATATTTTATTCTGAGCCCAACCTCATGATATCCATGGGATTTATGGATAGGTTTCAGGGGACATATGAACTTGCAACTAACCTCTAACTGAAAAAAAGTATTTTCTTCAGTTTTGAATGTTATCAATAAACATTATTCTGAATAAAGTCCAGAGGCTTCACAGGATTGCCTAAGGAGGGGTGGGGTGTTGAGGAGTTGGCAGAAAATATGTTCAAGAATTCCTGCCCCAGGTGCTTTTATTTTTCTTGATGTACCTGGAGTTGGAAGAGCAGGGTTTTTTCTGGAAACATAACTTGACTCAAGGTGGGATTGCTTGCAGTTGCAAAAATGGAATGGAAATAGGCCTTTGAAAGTTAAATATTTAAGTACGGTAATGAGGAAAGAGAAAAATAAAGAAAAAAAGCAAGAAAAGAAGAATGAAGTTATGAGTAGAGCCAAGATAGTGTGTCTTTTGTTAATTTTTTTTTTTAGTATTATTGAATTTTAAAGCCAAACCTTCCCCTCTCCCCTCCCCCCACCGCGACTGGTTAATTCCTCATATATACTATTTCTATATATTGGTTTGCAGCCACCAGGTGAATACAGGTGTCTGTTTAGAGAAGCCTTGACTCTCAAATTAAACTTACCCCAGGCATAAAAAACAGACAGTAAAGCAGAACTAAAATGTGTCTTCCCAATTACAAATGATCTGTGAATAAAATACTTTTAATTTTTAAAGTTAAATTCTATGTTTAAAAAAATTTAGCATTGTTCCATTAGCAAGCATTTATTTTTCTCCCTTCCACTTTTCTGTCTCCATTGGGGAAAAAAAAAAAACAAAACCCCTTACACTTTCGAACAGTCAAAAAAGAACAAATTCACATACTGATCATGTTCAAAAATTTGCCTTATTCTGCATGTTTGGTCCGTCAGCTGTGATGAAGTGGGTAGCCTTCTTCTCTATCATCATATCTCCGGGATCATGGCTGATTATTTTATTGATCGGAAGAGTTCAGTGTTTCAGAGTTCCTTGTTTTTATAATGTTGTTTTGGTATGACGTTAGGGTTTTCTGCTCATTTCACTCTACAACAGTTCATACAAGTCATCCTAGGTTTCTCTGAAACAATCACCTGTATCATTTCTCATGGCAACAGGACTGTTCCATTATGTCCATATGCCATAATTTGTTTGCCCATTCCCCAATTGATGATATACCCCTTTAGTTTACAGGTCTTAACCACCATAGAGGAGCTGTGATTAATATTTTTGTACATATTGGACCTTCCTTTCTGTTTTGATTGGCTAACAGCAGTAACATTGGTAACTTTTGAAGCATGTGTCCACAGTGCATCAATGTGCCTTTTTTCATACCCCTCTAATATTTGTAGTCTTTCTTTTCTAGTCAACTTTGCCAATCTGATGGGTGTGAGACAGTACCTCAGAATTGCTGTAACTTGCATTTCTCTAATCATTGTGGTTTAGTCATTGTATCTGACACTTCATGACCCCATTTGGGGTTTTCTTGGCAAAGATATTGCTCATCTATTTAATATGAGGTTGATCTAAACATAATTTCTTCCTGACTGTGTTCCAGTTTTCCCATCACTTTTTGTCTGTTTTGTCAATTACTGAGACCTTCTTCCAGTCGATAACTGGGGTCTTTGGGTTTATTGAAAATCAGTATTTTTTAATATTATTTTTCAATAGCATCACATTGTTTTGATTATTGCTATGTTGTAGTGTAGTCTGATTCTGGTACTGCTAGACTGCCTTACTTTTCACATTTTTTACATTATTTTCTTTGAGATTCTTGCCTTTTGGTTCAAATCTATTCTGTTTTTTATGCCTGGTGTAAAGCCTTCTCTAAACAGACACCTTCATTCACCTGGTGGCAGCAACCCAATATATAGAAAGAGCATGTATAAGGAACTAACCAGCCTCTGGAAAGAAGATTTGGCTTTAAAATTTAACAATATTAAAATACCAAAGAACACTATCTTGGCTCTACTTGTAGCCTCATCCTTTTCTTGTTTTGTTTTTTACTTTATTTTATTTTTGTGTCTTCTCCTTACTGTATTTAAATATCTAACTTTCTCCTCCCTTTGGGAACTCATTTATGGCCTGTTCAGTTTATTTTTCTGACATTAGGTTGTTTAAATTCTCTTTCTTATTCTGTATATCTGGGTCTTTTTTATTTTTGTAAATAGTCATCCATTTATTTAAGGAGCCAGTTTTATTTCCATAGTTAAACAAAATGATTTCAAATGCTATCTCTTATTTCTTCCTTTGTTGGGAAGACTCCTTTTTCATTTCTAATACAAGTAATTTGATTTTCCTTTTTCTTTTTAAAAATCAGATTAGCTAACAGTTTATCTACTTTATTTAAAAATTACTCCTAATTTCATTAATAGTCTTTCTCTTTTCTACTTGGAATTTTATTAATTTCTTTTTTTATTTTCAAGATTTCTATTTTACTATTAATTAAGTTTTAATATCTGTTGCTTTTCTAGTTTTTTAAGTTGTCAAAATTATTGCTCTGTTTTTTTACTTTTGTTGGTGAAAGTGTTTAAAGATATAAATTATCGTTAAATGACTTACTGTGGTTATATCCTAATTTAAAAAATTTTTTTTATACATTCACTTTTAAAATTGAATTCCAAATTTCCTCCCCTCTCTCCCTTCCCCTGTCATTTATAAGACAAGAAATTTTCTATAAATTATACATTTGTAGTCAGGCAAAAACACATTTCCATGTTAGTCAGTTTTCAAAAGAAAAGAAACAAAAATATCAAGAAACAAAGTAAAAAAAGTATGATTCAATCTGTGGTATCAGTTCTTCCTGTGTAAGTGGATAAGCTAAGACCTTCGGAACTGTCTTGGATCCTTTTACTGCTGAGAAAAGCTAAGTCATTCTTAGTTGATCATTGTATAGTACTGCTGGTACTATTTACGTTGTTCTAGTTCTGCTCACTTCGCTTCACTTTGCTTCAGTTCATATAAGTCTTCCGAGGTTTTTCTGAAAGCATCCTGCTAAACGTTTCTTATAATGTGGTAATATTCTATCACAATCATACCAACTTTCAGCCATTCCCCAACTGATGGGCATCCCTTCAGTTTCCAATTCTTTACTACCCCAAAAAACATTGCTATAAATATTTTTGTACATTATAAATCTTTCTCTGTTGGTCTTTTTAGGACACAGATCTTGTAGTGATATTGCTGGGTCAAGGGGTATGAACAGTTTTACTCTCCAGAATTGTTGGATCAATTCACAACTCCACCAACGGTGCACTAGTGTGCCATCCTCTACAACGTTTGTCATTTTCCTTTACTACTGTATTTTGTTTTTGTTATTGTTAAGTCATATTCAGTCATGTCCGACTTTTTGTGATCCCATTTGGGATTTTCTTGGCAAAGATACTGGAGTGGTTTGCCTTCTCTAGCTCATTTTACAGATGGGAAACTGAGGCAGAGTTACTTGTGTGTAACTCAGTGGCTTTCCTAGGGTCACATAGCCAGTAAGTGTCTGAGGACAGATTTGAATTCAGGAAGATGAGTCTACCTGACCTTGGGCCTGGAACCCACCCCACTGTGCCACCTAGCTGCCCCCTTAGCCAATATCAAATTGTTTTTGGCGATTATTGCTTCGTAATACAATTTGAAATCTGGTACTAGTAGACCACCTTCCTTCATATTGTTTTCATTGATTCCCTTAATATTCTTGACCTTTGGAGCTTCAACATAAATTTTATTACTTTTTCCTATGCAATAAAAAACTTTTTTGATGGTTTAATTGGCATGGCACTGAATATGTAAATTAATTTAGTTAGAATTGTCTTTATTATATTGGCCTGGCCTATAAATGAGCAATTAATAGTTTTCAAATTGTTTAGATCTGACTTTATTTGTGTGAAAAGTGTTTTGTAATTGTATTCATGTAGTTCCTGCGTCTGTCTTGGCAGGTAGACTCCCATGTATTTTATATTGTCTGCAGTTATTTTAGGTGGAATTTCCCTTTCCATCTCTTCCTGCTAGACTTTGTTGGTAATGCATTATATAGAAATGCCAGTGACTTATGTAAGTTTATTTTATGTGCTACTTTGCTGAAGTTGTCAATTACTCCAACTAGTATTTTAGCTGATTCTCTAGAGTTCTCTAAGTATGCTATCATATTTTCTGACAAGAGTGATAATTTTGTTTCCTCTTTGCCTAATCAAATTCTTTCAATTTGGTTTTTTTCTCTTAATTGCCATAGCTAGCATTTCTAGAACAATACTGAATAGTAGTGATGATACTAGTCATTTACCCCTGACCTTACTGGGAAGGCTTCTAACTTATCTCCATTACAGATAATTCTTACTGATGGTTTTAGATAGATATAATTTTAAGAAAAAAACTATTCCTATGTCTTCTGGTGTTTTTAATAGGAATGAGTGCTGTATTTGTCTAAAGTTTTTTTCTGCATCTATTGAAATAATTGTATGATTTTTGCTAGTTTTGTTATTGATATGGTCAATTATGCTGATAGTTTTCCTAATATTGAACCAGCCCTGCTTTTCTGGTATAAATCCCCCCTGGTCATAATGTGTGATCTTTGTTGAAATATTGCTGTAATCTCTGCTAATATTTTATTGATAATTTTTTCATCAATATTCAGTAGGGTAATTAATATTTCTCTGTTTTTGCTCTTCCTACTTTAGGCATCAGTTTATATTTGTATCATAATTTGGTCAGACTTCATTTACCTTTTTCCCAAATAGTTTATGAAGTATTGGAATTAATTGTACTTCAGTTGTTTGGTAGAATTCACTTGTGAATCCAATTAGTTGTGGGGATATTTTGTTTTGTTTTGTTTTTTAGGGAGATCACTTATACCTTGTTCAATTTCTTCTAAGATGGGGTTATTTGAAGTATTCTATTTCCTTTTCTGTGAATCTGGTCAATTTATATTTTTGTAAATCTTATCCATTTCACTTAGATTTTCAGATTTATTAGCATCTAATCGGACAAAATAAGTTATAATACTTGCTTTAATTTGCTCTTTGTTGGTAAATTCACCTCTTTCATTTTTGATGTTGGTAATTTGATTTTCTTTTTTTAAATAATCAAATTAACCTCTGTTTTCTCTATTTTATTGGGTTTTTCCACAAAACCAGCTCCTAGTTTTATTTCTGTTCAGTGGTTTTCTTACTTTGAATTTTAATTGTTCCAGCCCCTTACCTTTACTCCATGTGTGTATGTGTGTGTTTGTGTGTGTGTGTGTGTGTGTGTTTGAAGTATGTTTCTTGTAAACAACATAGTTTTGGATTCTGGTTTTAATCCACTCTGCTATCTACTTTCATTTTATGGATGAGCTCATCCCATTCTCATTCTCAGTTATGATACTGTGTATTTCCCTCCATCCTATTTTTTCCCCTGTTTTTCTTTCTCCCTCTCCTTTCACCCTCTCCCTCATCAAAAATCCATTTTGCTTTTGACTACCACTGCCCTCAATCTGCCCCCTTCCTGTGATTCCCCTCCCTTCATATTTTCTACAGGGCAAGATAGATTTTTATACCTGAGTATTTATGCTATACCTTCTTTGAGCCAATTTAAATGAGAGTAAGGTTCAAGCATTACCACCCCCTCCCCATTCCTCCCTTCCCCCATCTTCCCCTGCATTGTAAAAGCTCTTCCTTTAGTGCCTCTTTTATGTGACATAATGTACTCCATTCTGTCGCTCCCTTCTCCCTTTTCCCAGTGCATGCTTCTTTCTCACCCCTTAATTTTATTTTTTTTAAATTTTTCTGTCATAATCAGCTCATACCTGTACCCTCTATGTATTCTCCTAACTGCCCTCCTCAACCTCCAACTAGAACACAGAACTGCATAAGGGCAATTGTAAGACAGATAAACAGTGGCACACAGGAGGGCTGCTAGCACATGTTCACTCTTGATATGATCTCACAGGAAGACAGCTTTGGAGGGGTTAATAATCTAACTCTAGTCCAGTCTTCTCACAAGAGGGTTTGCGCATAATGGGAGTACCAACTCCTACAGCATTCCCTAATCACCCTTCTTGAAGGGGCAGGTGAGAAAGGAAGGCAACTACCCTAGTATCTCAGTGGGGTCAGTCGAGACAGGCATTGCATTCCACCTTGTGCACTCCCCTAAATTCTCTCAGGCCTCAGTAGGGGCTGGTTGAGGCAAACACAGATACCTCTCAACCCTTGATGGGGCCCTATCAAGGCACACACAGCATTTCCAGCTTGTGCATTCAATCCTGAGGGTTCCCTACTCACTGACCAGTACCCACCTGCTTTATAGAGCAACAGACAAAGGAGGCATATTGCCAGCAGTAGTCTCACAAGTTTACATTATCTCACCGTTGTATCTCACTGTGTAGTCAATGGTGGATATTTACAACTTAAGCACGTGTTTATATTATTTATCATTATATGATGCTGCACAAGCGTGGTAGAGATGTTTACAAGTCATGAGTCCAGGAAATAGAGATTGTAATGACCATGGATCCTGGGAAGCTAACTTCCAGAAAGAATAACAAAAATCCACCTCCCACACTAAAATCCATCTTACTTAAAGCAATGCAACAGAGTCCTGCCTCAGGAGCAGCCGAAGGTCCCCTGTGATCTCCTCTGACCAGTTGTCTGGCCCCCTTACCATCTGTGAACTGAGGGTTGATAGTTCTTGCTTCCCCTGAGGCAGACCTGACCCCCACCCTGGTGAGAAAGACCTTTCCTACTGACCTCCGAAGTTGTCCTGGGCAGGAACATTGTTGCTCCCCAACCTTTTCTTGGTTCTGCTGCTCCAGAATTTGATTTGAGGCATTATTTTAAAGACGTTTGGAAGGGAATTTGAGAAGCTCAGGTGAGTCCCTCTCTTTACTCTGCCATTCCCCTGCCCCCCACCATTTATTTAGTACTTCCTATTTTTGAACATTATTTTTTGTTCTGTATTTTATTCCATCCTCTATACAACACTGTGAATGAATGAGTGAACTGAAGAAAAATAATTTAATAAGCATTGGCTATGTGCCAGATGCTGTGCTTTTTCACCAGGAATACAAAGGCAAGGCAACAAGATAGTACCTAGACTCAGAGAGATGATGTTCTAAAGGAAGAAGACGGCACAGACAGGGAGCCAGAAAAGGCTGGGGTGAGCTGGAAGAGGCAAGGCCTCAGCCTGGTCTGGAAGTGATTCACAGGCTAAAGTCAAAGGGAGGTCAGGGATTTTTAGTCAATCCCACTTTGTGGATGAGGAAATTTGGGCCCAGAGAGGTTCAGAGTAACTTGCCCAATGTCATCCTGTTAGACAGTGATGATTTTGTTAGACAGGAGATGATTTTAAGACCTCTGTCCTATTTTTCCCAGGCCAATTCTCTTTTTGTTTCATCTTGCTACTGACTGCTGGCAAGCTTCCTTGAGTTTTTAACTCAGTTATTTACTTACGTTTATGTGGAAATTGGTCTTTTGTACCTGCAATGAACTGAACGTAGTAAAATCATATCCCTCAAATACCTACAATTTGCAAGTGTTTTTTAAATGGCAGGAATACATAGAGGTTTTTTCTTATTTTATATTTACTAGCATTGTTAGAATTTACATACTTTTATTCATAAAGGGATTTTTCCCTGTTTTAACTTAAAACACTTGACTGACTCATATAATTAATTCAAATTAATGACCCTGCTTAATATTTGTAAGTCCAGCTTTTTGGCACTTCTTAATTTATGCCATATTTAAATTATACATAGTATAAGACTGGTCCTAATTGTTAATCAGCAAGCATTTGTTAAATGCCTACTCTGTGCCAACTACTACATTATTGTTCTGATACGAATATACATATTAAATAGCTCCTTCTGTCTAGGAGATTACTTTCTACAAAGGAATCTCCCTGGACCACTTGAGGCAAAATATAGGCATGCTATATGTACATAATCAACAGGCACTTATTATTTACTTTATTTCATGTGCTATAGTTAGTGCTGTAGCTATAAAAGCAAGTGAGAAATTCTTGCTCTCCAGTAGTTTATATTTTAGTAGGGGACAAAATAACAGATAAAAACCTGTATATGTATAACCATGTATATGTGTATATGTGTGTGTGCACATATATATGTATACACATACTAAATGTATATGCAATTTCAGCTTTGTGGGAAGAGGACAAGCAGTTGGAAAAGTCAGGAAAAGCTTTGTTTTAGAATTGACATTTGAGCTGGGTACTGAGGGGAGCTAGAGATATTCTAAAAGGTAAGGAGAAAGATCATTTCAGGGTTGGAAGATGAGTTGGGTATAAATAAATAGGAGATTTAGAAATACAAGATTTTAGGAGATGTTATTTATGAGATAGAGCAACAAGGTTAGTTTGATTGGCCCACGTTGCATGTAATGTGTAGCATTAACAGTGTATATATGTGTGTGTGTGTGTGTGTGTGTGTGTGTGTGTGTGTGTGTGTGTTTTAAACTAGATAAATAGATTCATTTAGAACTTTTAGAAGAAGAAAATGATGTGGTCAGACCTATTGCTTTGGAGGATGGATTAGAGAGGAGTGGGAGAAGCTTGTTTTCAACTACCTCCATTCATTAGATTTATGTATGCAACAGGAAATACCTTGGCTGAAAATTCTTTTTACACCTCAGTGCTACTCAGGTGAGAGGTTAGAAAAAGCAACCTCAGGAATGCCAGCACTCAGGAAAGGTTAGAGGTTTCACCTGGTAATTTGTGCCCTTGGATAGTCTTTTTTTTTTTTATTAACTCAGTTCTTATTACTCCATCCTAAATAATGAAATATGGTGCTTCCATCATGTGGGTCATTATAAATACCATCTCATAGGTGTGAAGGCTCAAGTCCAATGAGCGAGTGAATGGTAACAGTGTTGTGCTTTTTTTGTTCTTCCCTTTGTAATCCTGCACTCCGGTGTGATGCCATGCTTATAGTAAGCTTGTGGATTGGTGGTTGAATGATTGATGAGTGAAAGAATGAGAACTCCAGTGCCTAATCTGCTGAGCTATATTCTATACTGCTGCTTGGGAATCACAAAAGGTTAGACCCACAGCTCTCAGGCTTAGTTTTAAGATAGGCTCTCGTGTTTCTGAGAATCAAGGGCTTTGTTCTGCAAAGATTCTTTTAAAAAAGGTCATTTAACATTCATTTTAATTTAAAACCTATCCAGAGGCCCTGACATACTGGAAGACTGCAAATGATAAGACATTGGCACTTCCCAATCACAGGAAGAATCTTTGTTTAAATTAAAACATCATACTGGTTTCTACCAGTATTTCATCATTAAACATTGCTTCTAAAGTTTGATGTTATATGAATTGTTTTGATTTTATGGTATTTTTACATTTTGTAAAATTTCTCTTTCAGAAAACAGAAGTAACCAGGAAAGCAGTTGTAGAGCTTC